>OY770263.1:134032803-135360164 GCA_963669355.1 Chorisops tibialis
AATCACAGATTGGTTAAATTTCAATTATAGCAATCGCTAAATCGGTAGAAATGGACCGATATACTGGCCTGCAAGATCCCCTGATTGGATTTGGACCTTGTCTACACAACGGAAGTAGTAACGTTGCAGGATCTAAACACCAGAATCGATGCGGCAGCAACAGAAGTAAGGCAGCAGTTGAGGAGTATGAACACAAAGAGAACACTAGCAAAACGAGCTTTAGCGTGCATTCAAAATGAAGGTGGCCATTGTGAAAATTTATTGTAATTAAGGAAATTTGAAATAAACCATAAAAAACATTCTTAAGTTCTTTTAGTTCAAGCGGAGAGTGTTGATCATCATATTCTTGTTTCTTTGATAAAAGTGCTATATTATTGGAATGGTAGTTTTTTCTAAACTATGAAACTTATGCAATGCAACCGTATACAGCTTTTATAGGCAATAATATAACACATAAAAAAACAACATTAAAATGACATTATTATAATGCGGTTTTTTGAGAAAAACTACATTGATCCCAGAATTCTGAGGGTCAAAGTATCAAAAATTTGTGTTCTGAAGCAAATACCTCAGAATTGGGTACAGTTACAATGCGGACTAGTACACCAAGTGAAAGGCAATTCGATTCCCTAAAAAAAAATTATTAAACTTTGAATTGTGATTATTAGTTTTCAAGATATAGCGTTTTAAGTGAGTGAGGGTACAGGTCCGAAACACTTTTCTTGATCACCCTGTATCTCCACGGATATTGAAAATTGACCATCCACGTAGAACAATTTTTTTCTTAAAATATATCTAGGAATAACCCCTTACAAACAAGGTGGCGGACGGAGTACCAAACACCTATAGACGCTAATTTTGGTAAAATTTTTAAGTTGGGGTAAGCAAAAATGTCGAAAATTTTGAGTGATTTTTTAGGGCTCTGGTGTAAGAAACAAAGTTTACATTTTGCATGTGGATACATCTATTTGATATATATAGAAAAATAATAATAACCTCTTCCATAGTTGTTATAAACCGAGCCCCCCGGTCTAACGTGCACAAGGTGTTTCAAGTGCATTGAAAAAAACACATAAACTGAAAATTTTTAAGTGAAATTTGAAGGTAGAAACTTCAAAATTTGCGAAATACATTTAAAAAAAATCTCTAAATATACGAAATATTAACTGGTCGAAAACCTTTAAAACTTCTACCCCCTCCCATACAAAATTATTTTTTCGACCATTTTCAAGAAATCAATTATCACCTAACTATTAAAAGCTATCAATTTGAAATTTTGCACAAAAGTTTCTACAAATAGTTAAAATAAAATTCCGTAAAAAGTTTTGAGATCGCGCCTGTCCTTCTGCTCCCTCCCATACAAAAGTATGATTTCGACCATTATTAAGAAATCAATTATCACCTAACTATTAAAAGCTATCAATTTGAAATTTTGAACAAAATTTTTATAAATAGTGTTGCGAGCTAGGGGTTCGCCAGATTCCAAAGAAAACTCAATTCGTTTTAAAAACAATGAATAGATAATTTATTTATTGCACTTTATACACAATTCTCACTTTAACTTAATTCGCCTTAAAACGCACTACCGATATTTCGCTTTCTATCGCTTTTACTACCGTCGCGTTCAGATGTCTCTGATTCACCGATAGGTGTCGCCAAAATCTCACTAACTCGTTGTCTGAAAGTTGGCGGGTATTTATACTAAGTCTCCCAGACAGGTGTCGTTGTGTGTGTGTGTCTAGAATGATTGGCTACATTGTGGAGCTCGGTAGAAGTGTCTGGAAACATGTGTATAGCGTTTCAAATGTTGATGGACGTTTCTCGGTGTTGCTGGGGACGTCGAGGTTGTCAGATTTATAACATTACCCTCTCCTTAGTCCCTGTTCGTCCCGAACAGAGTCGTTCACTTCCTCAATGGCACCATGGTACTTTGTTAATCGGTCGAGATGTACCACTTTCATTTTAGTGCGGGGTTTATGATGTAGTTGAATCCGATAGACGACATCATTTAACCGGTTGATGATCTGGTAAGGGCCTTCCCAGTTTCGCTGTAGTTTCGGCGATCTGCCCTTCTGTCGTTTGGGATTGTATAACCAAACCAAATCGCCCTCTTGGAATCCTGATGAGTTCGCCCGTTGATCATACCTCGTCTTCATGCGGTCGGACGCCAAATCAATTTTATCTCTGACCAGGTTATAAATTGTCTTTAGTCGACATCGAAGATCCGAGACATAATCTTTAGCATTGGTTGGTTGGTCTGGTGGCACTCCAAACATTAGCTCCGCAGGGACTCGAATATTTCTTCCGAAAATGACTCGGGACGGAGTTTCTCCTGTTGTTGAATGCACCGATGTTCTATAGGCCATTAAAAATAGGGGGATGTGCTGGTCCCAGTCCTGTTGCCTCTCGCTGACGAGTTTGGATAGGTTTGAGTTCAATGTCCTATTGAAACGTTCCACCATTCCATCAGATTGTGGGTGTAATGGAGTTGTCCTCGTTTTGTTTATTCCCAGCATTTGGCACACGTGTCTGAATATTTGAGATTCAAAATTGCGCCCTTGATCGGAGTGTAGTTCGCGTGGCGCTCCAAATCTGCTCACCCAGTTGGTAACAATTTGTTCTGCGACGGTTACTGCTTCTTGGTTTGGAATTGCGTAAGCTTCAGGCCACTTGCTGAAATAATCAATGACCACTAAAATGTAGCGATTACCATTTTCTGATTCCGGGAATGGTCCAGCAATATCCACAGCAATTCTCTCGAATGGGACTCCCACGTTGTATTGTTGCATTTCTCCCTTTGATCTGCGGTGTGGGCCCTGACTTGATGCACACGTAGTACATTTACGGCACCAATTTTCGACATCATCTCGGAGATGGATCCAATAGAACCTTTCTCGTATCTTTGCCAAGGTTCTGTTTACTCCCAAATGCCCACCGGAGGTACCTCCATGATATTCCTTCAAAACCTCCTCGACTTTACAATGCGGGACGAGGGTTTGCATGTGATACGACTTTCCATCAGCGTTCTCCCATTTCCGTTTTAATAATCCGCCGTCTAGGTGAAGGGAGTTCCATTGTGCCCAATAGCACTTTAAGGTTTCACTGAATTGTGAGATGTCTTTCCACTCAGGCCGTTTCATTTCGTCCTTCCATGCCATGATCGGTGAAATATCTGGATCTTTACGTTGGGCGTCTTCCAGTTCTTGCTGATTCCATCCAGTCTTTGGTTCGGTCGTTATCCTCTGAATGGTTTCTCCGGCCTCTTTTCCTTCTATACGGTGACAATGCTTGCAGTTCGGTGGACAAGGACGACGTGAAAGCGCATCGGCATTTCCGTGGATTCTTCCTCTTTGAATGGGGTAATGCTAGTTCTCGCAAACAAAGCTGTAGGGGAACGCCACAAGGAGGGGTACTATCTCCACTCCTGTGGGTTCTGACTCTCAACAACATACTTAAGGTCCTAAGCAGTTCAGGGGTAAACGTGGTGGCCTACGCTGACGACGTAGTGATACTGGTATCAGGCAAGTACACAAACACGTTATCCGAGCTCACGGAAGGAGCACTCAGAAAACTATACGACTGGGCGAAAAGCGCCGGACTAAACGTAAACCCGCTAAAAACGGAACTAGTTCTGTTCACGAGAAAAATTAAAACTCCGGAGTTTAGGCTACCTAAAATAGGAAGCACCGAACTAACTCTGACCAGCCACGCAAAGTATCTGGGACTGATCCTAGATAGTAAGCTAACCTGGAAACTAAACATTGAAGAGCGTTCAAAAAAGGCTAGTATCGCTTTTTACTCGTGCAAAAGGATGTTCGGAAGAAGCTGGGGACTAGACCCGAGTATAACGCACTGGATATATACGGCTATCGTAAGGCCAATTCTCCTGTATGGCATAATGATATGGTGGCCCGCTCTAAATAAGACGACCTACAGGCAAAGATTGGAAAAAGTACAAAGGCAGGCATGTCTGGGAATCACTGGCGCTCTTAGGACCACGCCCTCCGATTCACTGAACGTGTTACTGTATTTACCACCAATAGACTTGGTCGCATTAAACGTGGCATCCAAGAGTGCTCTACGACTCAAGGAGCACAGGCAACTTAGTACACGACCGTACGGTCACAGCAACATAAGTCTACCCGCAGGAAACACGGACTCGATGATTGCGAAGTCAGTTTTCGACAGGAAGTTCTCGATACGTATACCGGATAGGGAATACTGGTCAACAAGAACCGGAGACCCTAGGGGAGCGATAAATATCTATACTGATGGATCCAAAATGGAAGGAGGGGTGGGCGCAGCAGTGCACACACCTGACCTCACAACGGATTTAGTTCTCAGGTTACCAAACGACTGCAGTATCTTTCAGGCGGAAATCCTGGCAATCCAGAGAGCAGCCGAGATCGCCAGCAGATCGTCGCGAAATGGTAACGAAAGAATAATTATATACACAGATATTCAGGCTGCCCTAAAGGCACTAGAAGCCTGTACTATAAAGTCTAGGGTAGTCTTTAACTGTCAACGCGCGTTACAGAATCTATGTGTCAACAGAAGGGTAGAACTCTGCTGGGTTCCAGGCCACAGTGGCATAACAGGTAATGAGGCCGCGGACGATCTGGCGAAAAGAGGGGCAAATCTTGACCACGAACTCGCAGAAAACGTACCACCGCCTATAATGATCATCAAAGGATATTTGGACACACAGTTCACGAATCTAGCCGAAGCTAGATGGCATACCATCACAACTTGTAGAACCACAAAATCAATGTGGAACAAGTATGATGCAAAGAAAACAAAACTCTTGTTATCACTACCCAGGAAGCAATGTGCGACAATGGTTGGCATCATCACTGGCCATTGTCTTATACGAGCACATGCCTATAGGATGGGTTTGGTAACCCATGATCGCTGCAGGAATTGCAACCAGCCGGGAGAAAGAGAGACAATGGAGCACGTGCTATGTAAGTGTCCGGCGCTTGCTAGAAGAAGGCTTAAAACCCTCGGCTCTCCGTTCTTCTCCGACCTCAAACAGGTATCGAGCTGTAGTATGCGAAACGTTCTGAACTTTGCGGCAGCAGCGAAATCCTTTGAGCTCAACAAGGAACTCGCAATACCAGCGATCCATTAGGTTCTCCCTATTGTCCGATGTGGTATCACTATGGATCCCAAAGGGTCTATGTGGGCTAAGGCCGCCACTCTAACCTAACCTTCCTCTTTGATGAACAATCTCGAAATCGTAGGATTCGAGCCTTTCAATCCATCTGGCTACTTGGCCTTCGGGGTTTTTAAACTGAAGTAGCCATTTAAGCGATGCGTGATCCGTTCGAAGAAGGAACTTTTGACCATAGAGATATTTGTGAAAATGTTTTGTTGCTTCTACTATGGCTAGTAGCTCTCGGCGAGTTACGCAATAGTTCCTTTCTGATTTTGAGAGTACTCGGCTGTAGTAAGATAGCACTCTCTCCTGCCCATCGATCTCTTGTGATAGTACTGCTCCGATACCGACATTGCTGGCGTCAGTGTCTATGATGAAACCATGACCTGGTTTTGGATACGCCAGAACTGGGGAGTCGCAGAGTTGGTCTTTTATCCTCTCGAATGCTTCCTGGCACTGTTGACTCCATGTAAATGGCTTCCCTTTTTCTGTTAACTGATGCAGACATTTCGCCGTGTTAGCAAAGTCTTTTACAAATCGTCGGTAATATGTCGCTAAGCCTAGGAAGCTGCGCAACTGGTGTTTATCACTCGGAGTAGGCCAATTTTTCACCGCCAGTATCTTCTCCGGATCTGTCTTTACGCCATCAGCTGAAACGATGTGACCCAAGTACTTGACTTCTGCACTAAACAAAGTGCACTTTTTCGGACTCAGCTTTAATTTTGCCGCTCGCAGTCGCTGGAAGACTTCCTGCAGATTTTTTAGGTGTTCATTGAATGTTTTTCCGATAACGATCACATCATCTAGGTAAACGAGACAAGTTTTCCAACTCAGACCACGCAAAACGAATTCCATCAGTCTTTCGAACGTAGCTGGAGCATTGCACAGGCCAAATGGCATTACGATGAACTGCCACAGTCCACTGCCGACAGAGAATGCTGTCTTCTCTCTATCTTTTTCATCTATCTCCACTTGCCTGTAACCACTCTTCAGGTCCAACGTTGAGAACCATTTAGCATCGGTCAGGGTGTCCATGATATCGTCGATTCTAGGTAGTGGATAGCTATCCTTTTTCGTAACATCATTTAGTCGCCTGTAGTCCACACAAAAACGGGTACTGCCGTCTTTCTTCTTTACCAGCACTACTGGCGATATCCACGGGCTCTTTGATTCTTCGATGATTCCCTGATGCTCCATAGTTTTGACCATTGAATTGACTTCTCCTTGTTTCGCTAATGGTACTCTTCTTGGAGGTTGACGTATCGGTGTAGCACTTCCGGTATCTATACGATGTTTCACTAAGTTTGTTCTGCCATAGTCGTCATCACCGGTGGAAAAGACGTCGCTGAATCCTTCGATTAGATCTACTGCTTGCTTGTGTTGTTCTCCTCTAAGGTTGCTTGACTGAAGAAGTGTTGATGTTACATTGTCCTTCCTTCTTGGCTTATTTTTAGAGGGTACGTCATGTGGTTCTGCCTTGTCGATACTCGTCACCGCCGATATTGGTTCACAGCTGCCAATTACATCTCCTTTCTTTACGCTGGTAGTGCTGTCCGCAACGTTCAGGACTCTTATTGGTACCATCATCTTCTCATTCCTTTTTACGAGCGTTTTTCCTAGTATTAGACTTCGTAATGCAGGTGTCGTTTCCGGTTCTATGAGGTAGAATCGGTGGTTCCCGGGATCACCATCGAGCTCTGCCCAAATAACATTCTCAGATGACTTTGGTATGTCCGCATCTTCGCATAATACAACTCGCAGCTTTGTTGATTTGGAGGATGTTATTTCCATCGGGATTTCAATATTCCGCCACTTCATTATTCGTTGTCCTAAGTCCAGCTGGATACCGTGTGGTTTCAGAAAATCCATTCCAAGGATACACTCATCGGTAATGTCAGCTACCACGAATACATGCGAGAAGGTCAAATCCCCAAGTTGTATGTCACGGGCTATTTCTCCATGGACCGTTGTAGTTTCTCCTGTAGCAGTGCGAAGTGCGTACTTCTTGGTGTTGTGAAGCCAAGTACGATCTACGAGGTCAGATCTTAGCACTGACCGTGTTGCGCCTGTGTCGACTGTTATGATGCAGTTTAATTTGCCGACTCGACCACTCATACATAAGTCGTTTTCACAACGATGTAGTCGAGAAACTGCGATGATGGTTCCGGGGGCGTCGATTCTACCAGCCAACTTCTGCCCCATGAAGTTGGCCTTTACTCGTTTCCCGGACTGTCACTAGGCGAAGCGTGCTCTCGTGACGGTTCGCCCCTTCCTCCTCTTTGTTTAGCAGCGCAGCCGGAACAGTAGTTGATCGCTTTTCTGGGTTTGCGGCAGTCGCGTCGTAAGTGTCCTGCCTGTCCACAATTCCAGCATCGAGGAGCACCAGATCCTTCGCTCCGCTTGGTGTACTCGGCTTTCTGGCACACACATTCTTCTACTATTTCTCGAACTCGATAGTTACTCCGCGAGCTTTGCTTGGCAGCTTCGAACGTCAGCCCATATACTAAGGCTTCGCCAATCGTTTTCTTACCTGCCAGTTTTAACGCCTGTTGCAGCTCTCTGTCCTGTACAGCATTGTTAAATGCGAAAACAGCTGTATCGTTTCGTTGCTCTGTTTGCGCATTAGGCAGCGATAATAGTGTGAGTCGTTCAATATCGCGTGCCAGCTCTTGAAGTGTTTCGCCATTCTTTTGAGTTCGGTTGTACAGTTGAGTTTTGTAGATCTCTCGCATGTGGTCACTGCCATAATGAAGATCCAATGTCTGGACTAAGGTTGAAAAGTCTTGTTGTTGCTCCTGCGGAATCGTTTGAAGAACCTCTGCTGGTGGACCTCTTAGCGCCAATATAAGAGCTGTTCCCCGTTCTAGATCATTCCAATGGTTGTTTCTTGCGGCGGCCTCAAATTGGGTCTTATAAATAGCCCACGGTGTTTGTCCATCGAAGATTGGAGCCTTGAGACCCTTGTGCGCAACGTGTTCTGCCTTGATGACTCCAGTCGCTTTGACGTTATCGAAGTCTCTTTTTAGGCGTTCGACTTCTTCTGCAATTCCGGATGTCTTTTCCGTAATTTGCTCTTCGAAGATTCGAAGTTTCTTTTCTACGTTTTCTTCTATTGCCTTGCCCATGGTGTCTATTTTATTATTCTGCAGCTCCAATTTTTGGTTGAGTTCCTTTGAGGTCTGATCTAATTTTTCGTTGAGGTCCGCTGACAGCTGACTTTGTTGGTCCAGTTTCTGCTTAATGTCCGCTGATTGTTGATCTAACTTCTGATTCATGTCCGCAGATTGTTGTTTAGTGTCCACTGATTGTTGCTCTAATTTGTTCATCATTTGTTGCATTAACTGTGTTAAGGCATCCGATGTACCGGAGCACTCCTCTTTACTAGCTTCTTCGATTTGGAACTCAAAACTATCTGCATTCTCACCCTCAGCCTCAAGTGTCTCGATCATACGGCTGACAAGTTCAGACTTGCTCCCTGTTGTAGGTAACTCGCGTCTACTGAGCTCTTCCTTCAGCTCCGTTACTTTTAAGTCTTTTAAATAACGCGGCATTTTCACTACCAATTATTTCCAGTTTTTCCGCGATCGAATTCACTTAAATTTACGTCACTAATTAAAGTCACTGCTCACTCGAGAATATTCGTTTTCACAAAATTCTCACTGTTCGTTCGAAAATTTTAGTTCCGCGATTTTACTTCGCTAATTTACGTCACTGCTCACTAAATTACCCGAGAATATTCGATTTCACAAAATTCTCACTGTCCGTTCGAGAATTTTAGTTCCGCGATTTTACTTCGCTAATTAAAGTCACTGTTCACTAGAGCACTCGAGAATATTCGGTTTCACCAAATTCTCACTGTCCGTTCGAGAATTTTAGTTTCACTTTTCCGCTCTCACAAAATTATCCGTTCCGAGAATTTTTAATTTCACTCGCGATTTTTAACCCGAATTTATCCTTGGAATCCCACTCCTCTGACACCAATTGTTGCGAGCTAGGGGTTCGCCAGATTCCAAAGAAAACTCAATTCGTTTTAAAAACAATGAATAGATAATTTATTTATTGCACTTTATACACAATTCTCACTTTAACTTAATTCGCCTTAAAACGCACTACCGATATTTCGCTTTCTATCGCTTTTACTACCGTCGCGTTCAGATGTCTCTGATTCACCGATAGGTGTCGCCAAAATCTCACTAACTCGTTGTCTGAAAGTTGGCGGGTATTTATACTAAGTCTCCCAGACAGGTGTCGTTGTGTGTGTGTGTCTAGAATGATTGGCTACATTGTGGAGCTCGGTAGAAGTGTCTGGAAACATGTGTATAGCGTTTCAAATGCTGATGGACGTTTCTCGGTGTTGCTGGGGACGTCGAGGTTGTCAGATTTATAACAATAGTTTAAATAAAATTGCGTCAAAAGTTTTGAGATCGCACCTGTCCTTCTACCCCTTCCCATATAAAATTATTTTTTCGACCATTTTCAAGAAATCAATTATCACCTAACTATTTGAAGCTAATTATCAATATAAAATTTTGCTTAAGAACTTTTAAAAATAGTTGAAACAAAAGTCTTGAAATCGCTTTTGCCCTTCTACCCCCTTCCATACAAAAGTATGATTTCGACCAATTTCATTAAATCAATTAATAACCAATAGATTAAAAGCTACGAACTTGGAATTTTGTACAGGCACCTTACAAGAGAAATGAAATAAAACTGCATGACAAATTTTATGATTCCATTACTTGCTCTACCCCCTCCCATACAAATGTTCGGTTTCGTGAATGTAAAATACACCGAATTTTATGAAAATTCTATGCAACTTCGTCTATGAAACACATTCTATACAGAGAATATTGGACGTGATTCAAGCAATCAATTAAAAAGGTATTAATATCCACCCACCCTTACTATTACCCCTCCTCCACCCCTCCTAAAAACCCAAACTTGCAGAAACGAATGAAATATTGTTAAATTGATAACAGCCTTGCCCAAGAGCTCCCTTTCACTTAATCTTCCATAACTACTCTAACCTGCATATGCGGATGAGTGGAAAGTCAACTCATCCGCAACTTGTCCCAAGAATAATAAAGTTTCGCCCGACTTGTTGGCAGTTTATTTTACTTATCGCAAAAATATTTCATTATCTTATCTCCGGTACACTAGTGAGTTGCGTGCGATTCGCAATTCTTGCAATGCTGCCTGGAAAAGGTATACTGGGACGAAGAATGACTCTGATTTTCGTTTGTGTGAAGAATATTATGACTTATTCAAAGATTTATCTACTCGCTTATATTCTGAATATTTACTTAAAGTGCAGTCGGATATTATTAAAGATCCCTTGAAGTTTTGGAAATTTGTTAATTTTAACCGTGAATCTGATGGTTATCCAGCTTCTTTTCAATTATTTGGCAGTAATATAAATGATCAATTTACTATTTGTAATTTTTTGCCACATTCTTCAGTGGATCTTTTACTGGTAGTGATTTTATCCCTGACATATCATACTTTGATGACTTTACAAATACTGTTTCAAATACTTTGCCTAGTATACCGATATCTTATGAAGATGTAGTTAATCACATTTCTCACCTTAAGGATGCTTCTTCACCTGGCCCTGATGGAGTTCCAGCAGCTTCCTTAAACGCTGCTGTCTCTCTATCGCTGAACCACTTTCTGTACTATTTCAGAGATCCATTAAGACTGGGATTTTCCTTGCTGTGTGGAAAGCTTCCTTTATCATACCGACCCACAAAAGTGGAGCAAAATCGGCCATTGTGAACTATCGACCAATAGCTAAACTGTCAACAATTCCAAAACTTTTTGAATCTATAGTGTATGAGAGCATTTCATTTCACTGTAAATCCTTAATTTCGAATAAACAACTTGGTTTTGTCCGGAATAAATTCACTGTCACTAACCACCTAAAGAGGGGAAGCAAATTGATTTAAATATATATACTGATTTGAGTAAGGCTTTTGATAAATTACCTCACTCCATTAAATTGTTGAAATTAGACTTGTTGGGTTTTCCTACTTGGTTAATCAATTGGATTAAGTCATATCTAATTGATAGAACTTACCAAGTTCATTTTCGGGGTTGCACTTCTAAGCCATTTGCTGCGCATTCTGGTGTTCCTCAAGGAAATCATTTGGGGCTACTTCTATTTATCCTGGCCATTAATGATGTTGCATCTGCTTTTAAATATTCGGAACTACTCATTTATGTTGATGACATTAAAATCTTTAGATCTCTTAATTCCAACTCTTACAATTTTCTTCATAGGATTTGATTAATTTTAGTAACTGTTGTCGCCATAATGGTCTTAGACTGAATTTCGATAAATGTCATGCAGTAAATGTACTAGGAAAATCTCTTCATTTGTGATAATTTATAGTCTTAATGACTGTATTTTGGATCCAGTCAGTTCCATTATATTACATTTGACCAAAAAATTGAAAATTGTATATTAATGAGATCATGCAGAAAGGTAATTCTATGTTGGGATTTACCACACGCTTATCCAAGGAATTTAACAATTCGCTTGTTAGACTAAGTCTCCATAACATCTTCGTTAGATCTCACCTTGAATATTCTTCTCACGTTTGGTCTCCTTATTATAATGAGTACATTGGCAGAATCGAATCGATTCAGCGTAAATTTGTAAGAATAGCCTTATGTCACCTTAATTGGAACGACAGAGTTCGTCTTCCTCCATATACTGATCGACTTCAGCTATTAAATATGTCATCGCTTTCGCTACGACGTGAATTAGCTGAAGTTATTTTTGCTCATAATCTCCTTACAGAGTTTGTTGATTCCTCCACCCTTTTGGGTTTGATGTGCTTTGATCTTGGTCAATTTTTACCAAGGTATCCTAAATTGCTGCGGTTTGGTTTTCACCGGATAAAATATGGTATGAATGAACCGATTTCGCGTCTCGCGAGAGAAGTTAATAAGAATGCTAATGTATTCGACTTCTCTATTGATAAGCAGTGCTTAAGACGTAGACTTAAAGCTAGTTGACACCGATGTTTCTGAATTTTTTGTTAATTTCTAGTTTTTATTGTCTGTACTTGATGTTGGGATGTTAATGTTTATTTCGTCCCTTCACTAAATGATGATCCAGAGGATAAATCGACTTTCAATATTTAAATTTGGAATCGATTTATGGCAATTCCTTGCATTAAGGAATCCTGATAGTGATATAGCTCGATAAATGTAATATGTACTGAGAAAATTGGTTTAGAGTTTTTCATGAAAAAGTGCAGTTTTTATGGGAGGTGGTGGAAGAAATTGAGGAATTCAAATAATTTGTATACCATGACGTGTAAGATAAAAATAATATATTTAAAATTTCAATTTGTTAGCTCTTATAGTTTTCCAGAAAAATTATATATTTGAAAATAAGTCATTTTGCATGGGATGGGGTAGAAGGTATGAGGGGATGGAAATAAAACCAAAACCAGATTATATCTCGGAGGATACTGAACAAACTGTGCAAGTTTCATTACAATCGGCTCAGCAGTTTGTGCTCCGGACAGACAGACAACAATTTCAAAAACGTGTTTTCATGCTTAGTTATTGTTAAAATAAAGCAGAATTAACTGCCAACGAATCGGGCGAAACTTTATTATTCTTGGGACAAGTTGCGGATTCGTGGAAAGTCAATATGCAGGTTAGAGTGGTTAGGGAAGACTAAGTGAAAAGGGGTTCTTTGACATGGCAGTAGTCGCTCGTTTATTTATGCAAGTATGAGTTCTTATGAGGGGAGTTGTGAGGGATGATAGTAAGGGTAGGTGGATATTAATAGTTTTTAAATCGAATCACGTCCAATATTCTCTGTATAGAATGTCAGTTTCATAGACGCATAGAATTTTCATAAAATTCGGTGTATTTTACATTCACGAAACCGAACATTTGTATGGGAGGGGGTAGAGAAGGTAGGGGAATCGTAAAATTTGGTATGCAGTTTTATTTTATTTCTCTTGTAAGATGTTTGTACAAAATTTCAAGTTCGTTGCTTTTAGTTTTATGATTATTAGTTGATTTAATGAAATTGGTCGAAATTATAGCTTTGTATGGGAGGGGGTAGAAGGGCAAGCACGATTTTAAAACTTTTAACATAATTTCATTTCAGCTATTTTTGTAAGTTTTTGTCCAAAATTTCAAATTGATAGATTTAAATAGTTAGGTGATAATCATACTTTTGTATGGGAGGGGGTAGAAGGACAGGCGCGATCTCAAAACTTTTGACGGAATTTTATTTCAACTATTTTCAAAAGTTTTTGTGCGAAATTTCAAATTGATAGCTTTTAATAGTTAGGTGATAATTGATTTCTTGAAAATGGTCGAAAAAATAATTTTGTATGGGAGTGGGTAGAAGTTTTAAAGGTTTTCGACCAGTTAATATTTCGTATATTTAGAGATTTTTTTTAAATGTATTTCGCAAATTTTGAAGTTTATACATTAAAATTTCACTCAAAAATTTTGAGTTTATGTGTTTTTTTCAATGCACTTGAAACACCTTGTGCACGTTAGACCGGGTGTTGGAAATCCATCAATCAAAATTATGAAAAGTCGAATCATAGATTTTTTTGTATCGGAATTTTCACTTTGTTTTTTTTTGTAGTCAATTGTACCAGAACTTTTTTTTTTGTCGATTGTAGTTGACCTAGAGAACTAAGTCGTTAAACTTTTGTTTTTTTTCAGTCTTGAAATTGTCCTTGAATTAAAACATACTTGATATTGTTCTTGAATTAAAACGTACTTGATAATTTAGTTTTAATACTTGAAATTGTTTTTGATTTTGAACAGTGGAGTTCAAAAAATATATAAAAAATAGTATTAAACATTTGATCGTATTGAACATTTTTATTGAACATTTGGTCATATTGAACATTTGGTCCGTCGAGCCGGATTACTTCTTGTGATTCAGTCAAGAAAAAGTGAGTTTGAAATGGAAAACGTACCAAAGTTAGTGATGCAACAAAAACTGACGACAGAGCAGTTGCTACGGGCTCAAAGTAACTTCCGTAAGGATGCGAAATCGCGTAAAACGGTCGCATATCTCAAAAGAATCCTTGCAAGGCTTGAATCCTTGCGTGAAACCTTCACGGAAACGCACAAAGGAATTCTTGATTCGCTTAGTGGAAACGAAACGGAGTTAAAAATACCATATTTCGCGAACGACGTGAGCGGGACCTTTGAAGAGACGCTTTTAATGTTCCAAGCTGAAATTGATGACCTGATACAGATACAGGAAAATCAAGTGACAAGTGAAAATTCGGTTACAAACGTTTCTCAAGTAGCAAAAGGGGAACGCGACATAAAATTGCCTAGAATCTCACTACACACATTTTCCGGGAATTATGAAGCGTGGATGTCGTTCCGAGATTTGTTTGTCGCTTTAGTGCATGAACGGAAATCAATTTCCGATGTGGAAAAACTTCACTATTTGAAGTGCAGTTTAGAGGGTGAAGCGCTAGGGCTTATTAAACAATTCCCAACTACGGACACGAATTATAAAATTGCGTGGAAGGTTTTGAACGACAGATTCGAAAATAAAAATGCGTTATTAACGTCACAGTTCAAAAAGCTGTTCGGTATTGTGAACGCAAACGAATCTTCGTCGTCAATAAAGACCCTATTAGATCAAACCGTGGAGTCAGTACAAGCTTTAGAAAACATGAAAATTCCAGATTTGTGGAATGCATGTGTAGTTTTTATGACTGCACGACGATTACCTTCAGAAACTCGGCAATTATGGGAACAACAGCAAGCGATAGATTCGGAACTAGCTTCATTTGAAAAATTGAAACTCTTTTTACAAAATAGGTTCAGAGCATTGGAAGCTGCTGGAGTAGAACGCCCGAGATTTGGAAAACCATCGACAACTACACAACATAACACTCGTAATAACAGTACAACGAATATTCATTCTCATCACAGCGAATCGCAATCAGCGTGTCCAGTATGTAAGGAGTCACATTATTTGCGAAATTGTGAACAATTCATTGCTATGGAACATCAAGAAAGATTTGAAATTGTAAAGCGGAATGGATTGTGCTTGAATTGTCTGGGAAGAGGACATCTTGCATCCAATTGCTCCAGTAAATTTAGATGCTCAAGGTGCAAACGGGCGCATCACACTTTGCTGCATAAGGAAGAACGAAACGCGATGTCTGTAGCTGAAGGTACTATTTCACCTCAAACTTCAACTTCGCATGCAACCGCAGAATTTGTTGATATCAATTCTCTTACTGTAATGACGCAAAAACAAGTATTGTTAGCAACTGCGTTGGTAACCGTAGAATCACCAAATGGTCGAGTCATCTTGCGAGCTTTACTAGACCAAGGTTCACAAGCTTCATTCATCACGGAATCTGCAGTGCGAAAATTAGGCCTACAAAGGAAATCTGTATGTGCAAACATCATTGGAATTGGAAAAACAAACGCTACCATCGCCAAAGGATTAATGCAACCAATGCTATTAGCTTATGATGATGAAACAATTAATTTTCAAGCCTGGATTTTAGACAAGGTGACGAATTTAATCCCAACGCAGACAGTTGTATTCTCTCAATGGGAAAAATTGAAAAATATTAAATTGGCAGATCCTCAATTTGATAAACCAGGTCGCATCAATTTATTACTAGGTGCCGATGTGTATGCTCTAGTGATCCTTGGCAATATTCGAAGTTTATCAAATGGAACAATCGCACAAAATACGAAATTAGGTTGGATCATCTCTGGTGAAGTGAAGTCAGCACATACATCTAATTATCAAAGTTTCAAGGTCGAAATAGAAACCCAGCAAGACGTGAGTGATCAATTGCGGAAATTTTGGGAATTGGAAGAACTGCAAGATTCTCGAAAACTGAGCCAAGAAGAACAATTATGCGAAAATCACTTTCAAGCGAATGTTTCAAGAGAAAATAGTGGACGGTTCATGGCGAGGTTACCATTTAATGATGATAATGCTAAGAATACACTGGGATACTCCCGTACAACAGCTGTTAAAAGTTTAATCTCTATGGAAAATCGATTTTCTCGGGATGGAGAACTTGAACATGAATATAGAAAATGCATAAAAGAATATATCGACTTGGGTCAGATGAGTTTGGTCACTAACAAAACTGAAATTATTGTTGAAAACGGAAATTCAGTGTGCACCGCGCATTACTTACCACATCATGCTGTTTTGAAGGATAGTACCAGCACAAAGCTTCGAGTAGTCTTCGACGCATCACGTAAGAGCAGCTCTGGAGTTTCGCTAAATGACACATTGATGACAGGACCCGCGATTCAAAACGACATGATTTCGGTGGTATTGAGATGGAGATTGCATAAATATGCATTTGTCGCTGATATAGAGAAAATGTATCGTCAAATAAACATGCACCCCAACGACGCTCATTTTCAACGGATAGTATGGAGACCCAAACCGTCTGAAGACATTCAGGATTATTGTATGAACACAGTCACATTCGGAACAACGTGCGCTCCATATTTAGCCATCAGGACTTTGCAACACTTAGCTGAAATCGAAAGACCGAATCATCCAGATGTATATGATACCATCATGAACGATTTCTACGTTGACGACGTATTGTCAGGAGGACTTGATCTAAACAAGACCATAGAGCATCGCAAAGCAATTTCTAAAGTATTGGAATCCGGAGGATTTAAATTGCGAAAATGGATAGCTAATGATGCAAGAATTTTAGAAGGTGTGCCTGAAGTTGATATCGAAATGAAAACTCCGTTGGAAATGGATCTCAATCAAGGTTACAAATCTTTAGGCATCGTCTGGAATCCTGCGATTGACCATTTCACCTATCGAGTAAAACTTCGAATTAACAACGCACATTTCACCAAACGACAGCTGCTTTCGGATATCGCACGTCTTTATGACCCATTAGGATGGTTGGCACCGACGATCATTATAGCTAAAATCATGCTTCAAACATTATGGTTGCATGGGCTGAAATGGGATGATCCGCTTCCAATCGAAATCCACAATCGCTGGAATAAATTTAGAAATCAATTAGTGGAATTGGAAAGAATAAGAATTCCAAGATGGATATTGATCGACGTCACTTGCAACTTTGAACTTCATGGATTTTCTGATGCATCCATGGAAGCATATGCCGCTGTAATCTATGCAGTAAGTCGCAGCAAAGATAAGACTCGTGTGCAACTTATAATGTCCAAAACGAAAGTCGCTCCTATACGACCCGTTACGATTCCTCGATTAGAACTGTGTGGAGCTGTTCTACTTTCGAAATTGATGAAAAGAGTCAAAGATTCGTTGAAAGTATCTGGTGTAAACTGTTGGCTGTGGACTGATTCGCAAATAGTGCTTTCCTGGTTACATGGTCATCCAACCCGATGGACTACGTTTGTTGCCAATCGAACGACGGAAATATTTGAACACACGGGAAATATACCATGGCGCCACGTACCTTCTCAACAAAATCCAGCCGACCTGGCATCTCGAGGTGTAGAATCTACAGAGTTGCAAGATAGCATTTTATGGTGGAACGGTCCAGAATGGTTGCAACATGGTGAAGACCATTGTCCGAAACATGAAGTTATTCCAGGTACTGAACTCGAAAAACGGAAAAATGCAGTGACATGTTTGAGCAACACTATCGAAAATGACGACTTGATCAACAGGTTTCGTCAATGACCCGACTGATCAGAGTGACGGCATACTGTTATCGGTTTAGGAAGCTTTGATCAAAATTGGAAAATAACAGAGGTCACTTGACATCTAGCGAACTAAAGGAATCTTTTGAATTTTGGCTTAAGTACACCCAAAACCAAGCATTTGAACAAGATCTTCGACATTTGATAAAAGGAAGCCCACTTAACAAGACCAGTAAGATCAGGAATTTGAATCCATTTCTAGACGGAAATGGAATCTTACGTGTTGGCGGACGCCTCGCAAACTCCAATTTGGCATTCGACGAAGTTCATCCGATCATTTTACCCAAAAGTGGCAAATTCACGGAATTGTTATTGCATCGAATACATAAGGCTACGTTACACGGGCAAACACAGCTAATGTTAGCATTTTTGAGAAGAAGATTTTGGCTTATTGATGGAAGAAATACTATAAAGAATTTCGTGCATAAGTGTGTAACTTGCTTTCGAACTAAAGCGAAAACTTCCACTCAATTAATGGGAAATCTACCTACATCTCGGGTCACAATTTCTCGTCCGTTTTCACATGTTGGCATTGATTATTGTGGACCATTTGAATTGAAGGATCGAAATGGAAGAGGAAGCAAAATTCGAAAAGGTTATGTTGCCGTATTTATTTGTCTAACCATTAAAGCGATACATATTGAAGTCGTTAGCGATTTGACGACGCAAGCTTTCTTTGCAGCCTTTCGACGTTTCATAGGTAGACGAGGCTTATGCAGCCACATCTATAGCGATTGTGGCACAAATTTCATCGGAGCCAACAGTGAGATTCAAAAAATACAACAGGCAAACGTCGCCGTAGCTGAAAACTTGTCCAATGAAGGTATCACATGGCATTTTAATCCACCAGCAGCTCCCCATTTCGGAGGACTATGGGAGGCAGGAGTGAAATCGATTAAATTACATTTACGACGCATTTTGGGAAACGCCGCTTTGACGAAGAACTTGCAACTACCCTTATCCAAATAGAAGCATGATTGAATTCCAGACCATTATGTCCACTTACTGACGATCCAACAGACGACACCGCTTTGACTCCAGGCCATTTCTTGATCGGAGATATGCTATTGGCACCACCTGAAGTAGATGTATCAGAAGTCAACATTAATAGACTAGATCGATGGCAGCTTATTCAACGACTTGCTCAAACATTTTGGAACAAGTGGACGAAGGAATACCTCGCACGACTACAACAAAGGCCCAAATGGCTCCAGGAAGAAAAGTCACCCAAGGTAGGAGATCTTTGTTTACTCAAGGACGAGAAACTTCCTCCGTACAAATGGCCACTTGCCAGAATCGCTGAGATACACCCAGGAAGGGACGCACTTATTAAAGTAATATCAGTAACAGCAAGAGGAAATACATTTAAGAGACCAGTAACTAAAATAGCCTTACTACCGACTCAAGACATTGAATCACACCAGCATTAAGAAAATTCCTATCCCATCATTCCTTATACATTGTCAACATCAATCAACATAACGTAAATTTAGATATCTAGAAAGAGAAAGAGGTGAACTTCCAAAATTGTTGGAAGAACTTCACCATTTCAAATTCTTGGTACGCTCAGAATAATTTGTAGTCAATCAGCATTCAGCTCAAGATTTTTTAAACTAACATAGCAGCCCTGCATCGATCTTACTGAAACTGTCGTCTCAGCGGGGGGAGAATGTTGGAAATCCATCAATCAAAATTATGAAAAGTCGAATCATAGATTTTTTTGTATCGGAATTTTCACTTTGTTTTTTTTTGTAGTCAATTGTACCAGAACTTTTTTTTTTGTCGATTATAGTTGACCTAGAGAACTAAGTCGTTAAACTTTTGTTTTTTTTCAGTCTTGAAATTGTCCTTGAAATAAAACATACTTGATATTGTTCTTGAATTAAAACGTACTTGATAATTTAGTTTTAATACTTGAAATTGTTTTTGATTTTGAACAGTGGAGTTCAAAAAATATATAAAAAATAGTATTAAACATTTGATCGTATTGAACATTTTTATTGAACATTTGATCATATTGAACACCGGGGGTTCGGTTTATAACAATTATGGATCAAGTTATTATTATTTTTCTATGTATATCAAATAGATGTATCCACATGCAAAATTTGCAGCTTTGTATCTTTCACCAGAGCCCTAAAAAATCAATCAAAATTTTCGACATTTTTGCTTACCACCTCCCTCCCCTTACACCACCAAACTCAAAATTTTTACCAAAATTAACCACTATGTAGTTCTGCAATGTGACAAATTTTCGATTTGATATCTGTACTCATTTTTGAGATATAAGGATTTGAAATTTTGAAAAGTGCGCCATTTTTGAAATGCTCCCCATTTCCCCCACTACTATTATTTCAACATGTTATATTTTTTTTGTATTTTCCTGGTATAGCTTAATATACGTTTTAAGTTTCAATTACATAGCTTAAAAGATAGTTGAGATATTCAATTTTAAGTGTTTTTCTTTGCACCCCTCTGACCCTCTCTTACAATAATTAGCATTTCTCTAAGCTGATTCCGACGGATATATATGCCACCTTAATGGTCTCAAAATATGATTTTATGATTTTTTATGATAAGTAATTTCGAAGATATAATCATTTGAAAAAACAATTCGGCCAACAATTTGTTTAGCCTCCCCTGTCGGACACCAATGGATAAAAAAAATTAAATTATTTTTAAAGTTTGTCCCACAACCCTTTCTATATCTCTACTGATTTTCAACTTCCTATCTGTATTCGTGGTGGAGATATTAGCAAGTGTAGTTTATGATTCTTTCCTTCTCCCCGCCTCCCCCTTCCACCTAACACTCCCCAAAATTTAGAAAATAGAGCCCACTTACCCAGTCAATAATCCACCCAAAAACAAACATTCTACCTTTAAAGGTCTGGGAGATATGAGTCCATATGTACGGCGTACGGCGGCACGGATTTTTTTTTTGCATTTTTGGGTTAATTTAGTCATGAAACGCCAAAAAAAAAAATTTCATGGTAGCAAATTTTTTTTTCTTGTGTCGATCACAATACTTTATTATTAGAATAATAAAGTAAAACCAGCTGATAGCCATTTATAAGCAAATACACTAAATTCATATTTATATGTATAGATGTACAGATTATTGACTACCACCCGTCCCTTCTACAGCTATGCCTTTGCATGTCTATACTCTAGATGAAATCTGAAAGTACATTGTGTTTGCCTTACCGTTTGAAAAGCTAAGAAATATGTTGTCGATCAAAAACCTCGACTCCGAGTGTATGTCTGTCTGTCCGTCTATCTGTTCGTCTGTCTGTCCGTCTGTCTGTCCATCTGTCTGTCCATCTGTCTGTCCGTCTGTCTGTCCGTCTGCCCATCTGTCTACAACATAACTCTCGAAAGCTTTGACCTATCATGCTGAAATTTTTCATATATCATATTTAGCAAAAAATTAACTTAAGTTCATGAACGGGCCATATCCCCCCCTCCTTCTACCCCCTCCCTTATAAATTTCATGAAGTGTCGAAATTTAAGGAAATTATTTTTTCTCCGAAATCATTTCAGCTATTGACTTGAAAATTAGGTCATAGTACTATAGTGATGTAAATATCATTATGGTCAGAAAATATTGATCTGATCCCCTTACTCTTTGTATCCCCTCCCATACAAATGTACAGTTTTAAAAAATGATTTTATTCGGTTTGTGCTGCAACTAGCAAAGCCATCGCAACCAATTTTGGAAAAACTATAAACTTCAACTCACTCGTTCAACCCCCTCTCATACAAGTTTCACGAAATTTCCGAATTTTAACTAAATTACTTTTCTCCAAAACTGTCAAAGCTATCATCAAATTTTGAAAAAAGTATACTACTACAAATATTATACTCTTTCTACCCCCATACAAATTCACAATTTTGGTAAATGCATTTAATCGATTTTCATTGAAACTAGAAAAGGTGCAAACTTAAAATTTTGCCACAATTTGTCCCTTAATAATTGCAATAAATGCTAAAAAAATATGAACTTCGCTTTACTCCTTCTACCACCTCCCATACAAATTTTTGTATTGAAAATTCAAGAAAAGTATTTCTCCTTCGAACATATGATTAGGATATTGATAAGCATATTCAAAGTCATCCAAAACCTCCCTCTTTCTCTGTCAACTCCAACAAAAGCCATAAATTCAGACAAAAATTGTTCGATTTCCTCGAAAACTATAAAATCTATAATCTTTAAGGTCAGCATGAAATATGTTGTATACTGTGTTCGGTGTTATATAGAAAAATTCTAAATCGCCCCTCTGCTCCCATACAAAAATCACAATTCAACGCGTCACAAAAATCACAATTTAACGCGTCGAGCTAGAAAGTTCAAAATTGTTACAAGTCGTTTTCTCTTCTACCCCCTCCAATATAAATGACTCATTTTCAATTATTTACATTAATTAAATTTTCTTGGAAACTATGAAAGCTAATGATTTGTAATTTGGAATTTATTATTTTTATCATAACTGTGATGTTTGGTATAAAAATTATTTGAATCCCTGTACTTCTTCCACCACCTCCTATACAAACTGCACTTTTTCATGAAACACTCTAAGCCGATTTTCTCAGAACATATAACATTATCGAGTTCATATTTTGTACTAAGTACTTAATTGGCATTATCACTAAGAGCAGTGAAGTCACAGCGTGGGTACTGGTTTTTTACTACGTGCGTCGGCCGTTGGATTATCTAATCTGTCAATTGCACATTGGATATTTATACATAGTGTTAGAACAAGAGGTGTAGGGTTGGAAAGGCCTATTATATGACTGCTGGTCACTTGAGAGTTGCCAAGTGTTGACATTTGTCATCTTTAAACGCGGGAAATTTACTGTGGAACGTTACACAGTCATTGAATTTATTACGAAAATTTACATTCAATCCCAGCTACGATGCGCCAAAATTCGAGCAAATTTTGATCGTAATAATGTACCTTCTGTGACTCAGTTCAAGATGTGAAGACACCGAAACGACTTCGCCCGGACGTTCGGCCGAAAATTTCTCCACAGTAAGGAACAGTGTTGAAAATGACCCAAAAACCTCAATTCGTCACAGTGCTCAAGAAAGCGACCTCTTCACGTCCGCACTGCAGCGAATGTTGACGAAAGATTTGGTTCTACATACAGTACAAGGTTCAAGAACTGCAGCCGGTGAACCACCCGTAGCGCCGTACGTTCTCTGATTGTGTCATGGAAACAAATTCTAAACCTCTTGTTGTTTCACTCGATAGAATGTTAAAAAGGACTAAAAAAAGGAAATTGATTTTTTTGCGATATACATATGTATATCCCGATCTAAGTAATTCTGCAGTATGGAAACGGGTTAGAATTGAAATGGACATTTTAGCTTGATTCACACTCAGCTCTATACGGAAACTTAGTAACACATAATTCGTTTTTTTTAAAAAGTTATTTACTTTAAATGAAGTAAAAATAGCAAATATTAACTGATAATTATTTCCAGCACACCGCATTCAATTTATTTCAAGTTATCTATAAAAAATAAGTATTTTCTACAAAAGCACTCGTAACGATTTATAAGAATTCGATTTCTTGAAACTTTCACCTGTACTCTATCACTCGAAAATCTTTTTTTAGATCTTATAAATATCTTTGAACTATGAAGCGAAAAAATTAACGATAGTAACGCTTAGGCCACCGGGTAAAAGACAATAAGATTGTTATATAGTTTTTAATATTGCTTTATTTATACATTCATTCATTATCGTAAGAATTACATACATTATAAATGCTACAATTCTTATATGTTGTAAACATGTTTAACCAGTCGTCAGATCACAACCAGCAATAATAAACAACCTGTAAAATTGAATACTAAAGCGAAAATAAAGTGAAATATACCATCCAGAATACATCAGGTCTTCAACAGTGGATTAAAGGTGTGTAGAAAAAAAATAAGTATTATTTCTTTAAGCAAAATATGGCATAGTTTACCTGTATCGTATGTGTGCGCGATCGTTGAAGAAAAGAAGAAGTGGGTCATCATATATAAAGGCAAGTTCAAGGCAATCGCAGTTTCAGATGTTCAGAAATTATACGAGAATACACTTCGTCAGTAGCTTTTTCAGGTGAAATTTTCTCTTCAAAACATAAGAAGTTTTTCGTGCGTGGATCGTGATCGTGTTCCATTTCGATTGTCATATTTCAAAGATTAAAAATTCAATTAACAGGTGAGAAACTCCATTTTATTTTGCGATCAGAAAGAAACGGTGATCTTCATCGAATTCAAGTGAAATTAAGTGCTCTGTTAAAAAGAAAAATGTGAAAATTATAGCAAATTGCAAGTATATTTGTGTGAAATTGAGAAAAAAGTGAGATATCAATAGATATTTGAACATTGAAAATATATTCCAAGTTCATTTTTTTCTTATTCAGTATACAATTTGTGTAACGGAATTATAATGAGATTAATCGAGAAGATTATTGTAATTTAGTACATTTCACAAACTCAGAAAAAATAGATGATTTAGGCGTATTGTAAATTGTGAAGATTTTGAAAAGAATTCGAAAACATGAAATATTAGGCTTAAGAGAATTTAGAATATTGTATTAGTATAAGTTATTGATCCAATATTTAAGAAGAAAAAGCGCCAATGGGTTCGTAGTTTTTTGCTATACCGAATTTAAATCTTTTCTTTTCAAATTTAATGTTGTGTTACTGTTTAGTTGGCAAACTTATTCTAATTGAAATTATTATGTCAAATATTTTTTCATGTTTCAGAATTATTGTGGTTTCTACAAAATTGAGAAAGATTTGGCATATAATCGTAATAAATATGTAGGTTAAGTACACACACACACACATATATATATATATATATATGTTATATAATATATAATATAATATAATGTATAATATGTATATAGTCATTTTAAAGACAATTTCTTAACCTAAACGTTTTTACAATCACTTCGTTCCAAATATTTTCTAATGGTGAACTATAAATAAGATTCAAAACATATTAATCTTTGGATGCGACTAGCTCCTGAATCAATAATAAGAAATAAACCAAAATTAATGAAAACTGGCATTTACTATTAGGTGCACTGAAATTTGATTATATTTAAATTAATTTTCAAGAAAATTTTTAAAATTAAATAGATAGTTTTTACATACATTTTCGAAAAAGGATAATAATTGAAAATAATTAGCTGTTCCGTTGTTTTATTATTATGAAAATAAATGAGACATCTTCTAAGAAATTAAAATTCGGGATGAGACTTATGTAATTTACTTGCAATTCAAACACTTATTGAAGGACATAAGGGAACTACAATTGCAGATGAATTCCAACCATACGAAAATCTATATGAAACAGGGACTTAGGTGAATTTGAGAAAATTATACATTTTCTCTGGAAGGTGGTAGAAGGGATGTCGATATTGAACAATTTTTTCATAGTAGTTATTACCAAAATACTATCAACAGATTTCAGCTTTTTGAATTTGAAATGTGCGGTGAAAGTTAGTTTAATATTTTTCGAGAAATTTTGTAGTTCATTTGAGGCTAATGGATGGACTAAGTCAATCGATTAAATTTCATAGCGATAGCACTAGAACTTTCTAAGAGAAAATCGGCTTATTTGAAACATGTGACAATCTGAAATTTTGCATCAGCGCGAGTAAAATATTTTGTACTGTTTGAGATCAATAAACTTAAAACGTACTGAGCGAATCGGTTTTTTATATTCACCAGGATTCCAACACATTTGAAATTTAAAGAGGAAATTGGCTCATTGTGAAGTTTAAAAACTTTGAAGCAAGGCTGGAGGGATTTGGATCAATCACGAACTTGAATTTACTCTTTCGACAAAAACAACGTCTTAAACATTTGAACCTTCTAGCTGAACGTGTTCCTAAGTAAGAGCTAATATGTATATGTATTTGGATGGGTGAACAGAAATTCGGCTTTGAACTTTTCCAGTGACGATATGGACTTCTCTTCAATCTAGTTTTTTCCCGAGTTTTATTTCTTAGCGTTACATAGCTCGATATAGGAAATTTATAATACTATTATATACATAACAACATTTTTTATTATAAATATAACCACAATTCGCCGTATTGTCAATTGGATAAAAAAAAATCCTGGTTAAAAGTTGTAGAACTTCCAAAAGAAACTTTAACACATTTTCATTCGAAAATAGAGCAAATAAAAAAATATTTCAAGCAATTAGTATTCAAATATTGTCATTTTACTCAATGTAAATCGGCGGAACTTTTTGGTGTTTGTGGAATTGCTGGAATAATTGACGATCTAGTTTTTAGCCTGAAGTCTAAAGTTGAATTAATATCAAAAGAAAATGTCAAAAAAGTCTTGAGGCTTACTAGAGAAAGTGCTTTGGGAATACAAGCACAATTTAACTATGCTTATGCCACTTTTTTATAAAGTAAAAAGTTACTCATCGTTTTTAAATGACGTCAGATCCTTAAAAAAGAAAGTATTTCTTGAATAATTTTCGAATATATCATCAATTTTATGATTCATTCTTATGCTTTTTCGCTGGTAACCATCTGTTTTGATGGTTATTTATGATCCAATTTTCCTCTCGTTTCAATTAAAAATCGCTTACCAGTATTTAAAAAAAATCATAATAAGTTACTATTTTGACAATAGTCAACTTTCTTAATCTGAACTCATTATATATATGTTTCAAAATTTCTTCTTAGGCTATCGACACACGATAGAGCTAAAATCGTATTAACTCACTTTCCAATATTAACTCGAGTTAATATATATTAACTTCGATATTAAGTCCCGAGATAATATCGTTCTGTAATCTATATTAACTCGGCTAGCAAGTACTCGATCCAAAAGAAATTTTGAAGCCGGGAATTTACAATACGATATAGAAGGAAATTTCGAGGAATTTACGTTACAGAGACGTTCTATTTCGTTGACATTACAAAAAAGAGACAAAAAAAAACTTCACAGAAAGACAACTTAAAGAAATTAACGGTGCGTTCATGATTTATTTGCGATATAGAATTTTACATGATTTCACAAGGCGTAATACAAAACAATTCCAAAATTTAAGTTTGACGTTTAAATTTGAAACTTCACTCCGACGTAATGCCTAGAGCTTTCTTAGATTGATATAATACGGTATTTAAAAAAACAGTCGTATGTCACATACAAAAGCTGTAGTGGAAGCTTTCATTTTAATACGATTTTTTCTCTATCGCCTTAGATGCTTATATAATCTTAAATGCTTAATGAGTTTATAGAAACATAGGATGTCCTCGATCTAAGTTTATTGTTGTCTGCTAAATGATGTGACGTGCCGCAGTAAGAAAAAAACTTTTTAATTTTTAAGTGATGTTTTTCCATTGAAAAAGACTTTCTTCGGTCAGCTAATCAGGTTACTCGCTTAAGTCTTTCGTTTTTTTCCTGTTCGAAAAAATTATAGATCAAGGGAGAGTTAATATGATTGTAAATTATTTATAATGATGAGATGTTTTAAGAGATTTCGCGTATTTTTTCCCGACATATGTTCTAGATGGGACACAAATTGATTACAAGATTACGAGTATCACAAAAAAATCTGCCAATAGTCTATGCGAAATATTTACTATTCTTGCACTCAAGCTCGTTATGCATGTACGATAAATGAACTTTAAAGTACGAGAAGCGATACGGACATGGACGGTGTGGTAAAAGTAATATTCAGTGAAGCAGAATTGATGTTACAAAAAATTTTCTGTAATTATATCATTGGAATCAGTCTAAACTTAAAAATAAGGTTTGACGGCCATCTGGGCTTTATTTACGAAACGTAAGTTTATTATTATTTCTTATTATTATTATTTTTGTAACAAATATTTTGAACCACGCTAGTACCTTTGATGTGCAAAATGCTTGTACTGAAATATTATTATACATATAATGTAAAAGTAATAAAAAAACATAACAGGAGTACGATTGGGCATAAAGCTCAATCGTCCGATACTCTAGATGAAAAAGAAATTTTTGTAACTTAAGAAATTTTGTAGGGGAAGTGGTAGAGGAAGTGACGACATTGAACTAATTTTTTCACATGACGCTAAGGTTGCTATAAAAATGTTTTATACAAAATTTAGGATTTAAAAATTTAATAGGTATTGAGAAAACTAGTGTATTGGATGTAGTGAGGTAGTGCAGTTTGTATGGGAGGTGATAGAAGGAGGGGCGAGTTTTTAATGACTTTTCAGAAATAACTATAAACATCATGCATTTGACATGTTTTAAAATGCAGATCAGTAGCATTCAAATTTTTCAGAAAAATCGCCTTTTTATAAAGTTGTGGAATTGTGTCATTTTCTATGGGAGTGGGTAGAAGGGGTAAAGCTAATCGTCTAATTTTTTTTCGGTTTTACTAATAATACTAAATAAATATTTAGTGCACAATTTCAGCTCAATCAATTTTATTCGCACTGAGTTCGAGCTTCGAGCATTTCATGAAAAAGTGCAGTTTGTGTGGGAGGTGGTGGAAGGAAGCGGAGGACTCAAATAACTTTTGTACAGTACATTTATATCATCATAAAAGTAATATACTCCAAATTTCAGATAAATAGCATTTATATTTTTCGACCAAATCCTGGTATTGTGAAATTACGAAATTATGTCATTTTGTATGGGAGAGGGTAGAAGGGGTACAGCTAATAGTCTCATTTTGTTTGGTCTTACTAACAATTTTAAATTGATTTAGCGCATTTTATGAAAAAGTGCAGTTTGTATGGGAGGTGGTGGAAGGAGGGGGAAGACACACATTATTTTTATAGAGTAGATTGGAATCATCATAAGAGTATAACATTCCAAATTTCAGATCAATATGATTTGTATTTTTCGAGCAAATCCGTTTATTGTCAGATTACGAAATTGTGTCATTTTGTAGAAGGGGTGGAGCGATTTGGCTCGTTCACGAACTTGACCTTACTTTTTTGTTAAAAATGACGTATACAAAATTTGAACTTTCTGGCTCAACGCGTTCTCAAGCTAGAGAGGACACGGACGGATGGACGGACAGACAGACAGACAGACGGACGGACATCCGGTTTTGAGATTTTTGAGTGATTATATGAACTTCTGTATCATTCGTTTTTTTCTCCGAGCCTTATTTCTTGGCGTTACAAACTTTGTGGCAAACTTATAATACTCGCAGATTTCATCTAGAGTATAAAAATTAAAATTCAATCGCAGTTGAAAAATCGATATCCTGCTTGGAGCTATATACTATATTTTAATCTTACTTCCAATAATGTAGGTACATGCCGATATTGTAGAACACCATCTTTGGTTGGGTGATAGCCTGCAAAGGAAGTGAAGCATGTCATTCAAATCCAAAAGTTGAATGAAGGAGGTCCGATTTTTCGATGTGCCACGAACCAATTATTTTATATCACTCAATTGGCCCCTCTACTTTTAAATTAAGATACTTTTCCAACGCAAGTTTGCGAAACAGTAGTGATCTAACGTTGAATGAAATAATAATAATTTGCGGACCTCAAGTTCAGCTGAACATGTTGTCTATCCTCTTACGTTTTCGGCTTCAGCTTTCGTGTTTAGCTCAGTAGCGTGGCTTGACACAATAAGTAGGGGAAGCAATTACTTTTTAAAATATTGGTTTATTATACTTTAAACAATATGTTTCATACATATTACCTCTCCCGTCAGCTACTAGGAACATTTGTAATATTGAAAGCATGCAAGAATCATAATCAATATTAGTTCGCTTTTAAGTAGCAATAAGACCTGATCGCAGAAAGATCTGAAATGAAATACGACAAACATTCACCCTACTATTCATAAATTAACGGACATTACAATCCTTTACCAACACATGGCGACATCGGGCCGAATTTAAAAAAAAATCTTATTGCGACATCTTTCAAGGAAAGGCGTTTCAGTCTTCATTTATCGAATAAAAACTTTGAAAGTGTTAAAAAATTAATATACGAGGGCGGATCGATAATGACGTGTAAAAATGAAGAAGGACGGGGTAGGTAAGGAATTTGGTATTTTTTTTTACCTGCTTTATCATTAAATAGATTACGTGCAAAAGCTTCGCCTGATACCTTTTTTAGTTTTTGTGAAACTGCTGTCTAAGCAAGTCAACTTTTAATAAATTTCAAAAATGGATAAAAACGAATTTCGTGTGTTGATTAAATATAACTTTTTAAAAGGGAAAACAGCTAAAGTAACCAAAGAAAAATTAGATAAACATTATGTAGAATCTTCACCATCGATTGCAATGATTTACAAGTGGTTTTCAGAATTCAAGCATGGTCGTACGAGCACAGAAACCATACAAGGTCCAGGTCGTCCAAATGAGGTCACCATACCAGAAATGATCGACAAAATCCATGATCTCGTGCTAGGAGCTCGTTGAGTGAAAGTGCGTGATATAGATAAGGAAGTAACCATCTCATATGAATGTGTTTGGAATATTTTGAAAAATCATTTGGACATGCGGAAGCTATCCGCAAGATGGCTGCCGCGCTTGCTCACAATCGACCAAAAACGCAATCGTGTGACAACTTCACAGCACAATTACAACTGTTTCAACGTGATCCAAATGAATTTCTTCATCAATTCATAACTGTTGATGAAACATGGAGGGACCACTACACTCCAGAAACCAAACAACAGTCAAAACAATGGATGGAAGCTGGTTCAAGCGCACCGAAGACGGCAAAAACCGTTGCATCGGCTCGAAAGGTTATGGCGACAGTATTTTGGGGTTCCAAAGGAATAATTTTCACCAACTACTTGAAGAAAGGAAAAACAATAACGGGAGTGTATTATACTCGGTTATTGGATCGACTGGATGCTGCAATCAAGGAAAAACGGCCGCATTTGGCGAAGAAAAAAGTGCTGTTTCATCACGACAACGCTCCAGCTCACACGTCTGCTGCTTCAGTGGCAAAATTATTGGAATTACGCTACGAATTGCTTCCTCACCCACCGTATTCTTCAGATTTGGCCCCGTGTGACTTTTTCTTGTTTCCAGACTTGAAAAAATGGCTTGCTGGAAAGAGATTCACCTCGAATAGTGACGTCATTAATGAAACCAACGCAAATTTTGAAGGGTTAGAGAAATCTTATTATTTGGAAATGATCCAAAAATTGGAAAAAACGCTGGAATAAGTGTATCGAGCTAAAAGAGGACTTTGTTGAAAAACAAAATAAATTTTTGCCGAAGAAATTTGGTTTTCTTCATTTTTACACGCCATTATCGATCCGCCCTCGTATGCTTTGGTTTAAATTGATATTTTTTATTCACATAGCATAAAAAGCAAGGGCGTACAAAAAAGATGTCGCTCGATCTGCAAAATCTTAAACCGATTCGTATCCTCAAAACACGACAACTATAGGCAATATTGCCAGCTTTACTCTTTCACATTTTTCTTCCTGATAATTTTTCGGCTAGTACAGAAATTGTCATACTAGCAATACTTAGAGCGAAGGAATGCGATGGCTTGCTACAAATACCAAAACGCATCTCCCCTTCCTAAAGAAGTTGAATTTGATTGAGTCGAGCGAGAAAATTTGGCCACGTACTGACCGGGAGTCCCGTGTATGCATTTTTCAAATCGCATCTTAGATTTTTGCCGCAAGGCTTTGCACTTCCGTCGTTTAGAAAAAGCAGTTGAAAAAAAGCTGTCCTGTGCACGTATATACACTTTCAGTGTTGGACAAAAATAATGCACACTTCTTCCAAGAATTTTTTAAAGAATGTTACTTATTCGTTCTGATTTCAATTTAATTTTTCTGGACGACTCAATAGATGACAAAATATAAGGGAAGCAACGCTTCCCTTGCATTAATGGATGCCACGCCACTGATTTAGCCTGTACTTCTTATCAGCGATCAAGATACCTATAGTTCAGCCAGATTAGAATTGTCAGGCATAACGCGGTGATTTTAGAGCTATTTCTTTTCCACCTCAATTCTAGACAATCGGAAAGTGGAGCAGAGACCCGGAAAATTGCACATCTTGCTAATCTTCGTCTCTTGTAGTGGATCTGACGGTCTACTGCACCCTATTAGAAAATATAATTTTTGATCGATTACACACTTCTAGAACTATCATTTGAAAGGAATAAACTAAAAGCTGTCCTATTTTAATCAGACATATATACTGACTATACCTTTTACAAAATCTGAGAGTATCATAATCTTGAATCAATGATTTTGTAAAGTTAAGAAATAAGTATTGGAGAGAAAAAAAAAACAGATTGAACCGAAGTTCAGGTCAAAACCACATTTCTGTTTACCCGTTCGCTATTTTGCTTTAGTGCACATTGAGCTGGAAATCTCAAATTTTGTGCTCGCGAAATTTATCGAAAATAATTGTCAAGTTGTGGATGGGCAAAATCTACCAACAAATTCTAAAGGGTGTCCCATTAAGACCACCTATTTTTAATTATTTTAAATTTAGCCACATTTTTTTGTGTCAGTCATGCAGCGTTTGTCAGATACTCTATTCTATATACCTAGTCTAGCCATAAATATTGTTACAAGGTTTGGCAACCCTGCAGAAAGGAACCGTTATATTGCATTTCTTAAAAATTGAGCTAATCACTATAGTACGCTTGTGCTTGATGCATTTGTCATCATTTGAGTTTAATTTTTAGTGTAGTGAACATGGATTGGGGTGACAATGAAAATAGAATTGCTGTGATTGCACTTCATAAAGTAGGAATGCAACCAAGTGATATTTTTAAGACTCTGCATACCCTTGGTATAAGCCGAATGTTTGTATATCGGGCTATTGAAAGATTTAATGATACGTCTGGAGTAAGTGACCGTGAAAGAAGTGGCCGTCCGCGAACTACTCGGACACCTCAAGCGGTTAAAGCCGTGCGCGAGAGAATTCGCCGTAATCCTCTTCGGAAACAAAAAATGTTATCGCGTGAGATGAAAATACCCCAAAGAACAATTTCACGTATCAACAAAAGTGACTTGGGGTTGGGTGCTTATCGTAGATCTACCGGGCATTTACTAACAGATTCGTTAAAAAAAAATAGAGTGGAAAAATCAAAACGATTACTTTGTCGGTACGCAAACCAAGAACATCGTAAAATTTTGTTTACGGACGAAAAAATTTTTACTGTCGAAGAAACATTTAATAAACAAAACGATAGGGTTTATGCTCGCAGTGCCAGAGAAGCTTCTCAAGTTGCCCAAAAGGTTCAAAGAGGTCATCATCCAGCCTCAGTAATGGTTTGGTGGGGTGTTAGCTACAACGGGGTGACAAAGTTGCATTTTTGTGAGGAGGGCGTCAAAACGTCTGCCAAAATTTATCAAGAAAGTGTCCTTGAAAGTGTAGTGAAACCTCTCAACACGTCATTATTCAAAAATCAGCCTTGGAGTTTCCAGCAAGATTCTACACCAGGTCATAAGGCGAAGTCAACCCAAAAATGGCTTGAAGAAAATGTTCCAGATTTTATTAAAGCTGAAGATTGGCCTTCCTCTAGCCCAGACCTCAATCCGCTGGATTACGAATTATGGTCTGTCTTAGAGCAAATGACGTGCTCTAAAAGACATCCTAATATCGAATCCTTAAAGAAGTCTCTTACACATGCAAACGCCAACTTTCCGATTGAAGTCGTGCGTGCTTCCATAGATAAGTGGCCAGCTCGATTAAAGGCTTGTGTAAAGGCAAAAGGCAATCACTTCGAATAACTTGCAATTTCCGTTGTTGACAATGCATTTAATAAATAAACAATGATTTCTTAACATATAACACCTCTTTTATTGAACAGTGCTTCAAAAAGTTTGTAACAGTATTTATGGCTAGACTAGGTATAACTTCCATGTCTACACTTTTTACTAAAATAAAAACATCAGAGCTTTTTATATTATATAAACACTGTGTTTTGTCAAATTTCAAAATATGCGGTCTTACTAGGACAGGGTGTCCCATTAAGACCGCCTATTTTGAATTTAGCTCCATTTTTTGTGTCGATCGCGCAACGTTTGCCGGGTAATTTGTTCCATACATAACCTCCATGCTTACCCTCTTTACTAAAATAAAAACATAACAGGGCTACGACTGGGCGTAAAGCCCCATCGTGCGATACTCTAGATGAAAGAGATTTTTTTTTATTTTAAGAAATTTCGTAGGGGAATGGTAGAGGGGGCGACGAGATTGAACCATTTTTTTCACATCACGCTAAGGTTGCTATCAAAATATTTTATACAAAATTTAGGATTCAAAAATTTAATAGGTACTGAGAAAATTAGTGTGTTGGGCTTAGTGAAATTGTGCAGTATGTATGGGAGGTGCTAGAAGCAGTATGAAGTTATTAATGACGTTTTTAGAAATAACTGTAAACATCATTTAATTGCAGATCAGTAGCATTCATACTTTTCAGGAAAATCGACTTTTTGTAAAGTTGAATTGTGTCAAATTGTATGGAAGGGGGTAGAAGGAGTGAAGCTAACCGCCTAATTTTTTTTGGTCTTACTAATAATTCTAAATATTTATTTAGTGCATCATTTCAGCTCGATAAATTTCATACGTACTGAGTAAATTTATTTAGAGTATTTCATGAAAAAGTGCAGTTTATATGGGAGGTGATGGAAGGAGAGGGAGAACTCAACTAATTTTTATATACCAGATTGAAATTATTATAAGAGTATTATATTACAAACTTCAGATCAATAGCTTTCATGCTTTTTGAAAAAATCCGTTTATTGTCGAGTTCCGAAATTGTGTCATTTTGTATGGGTGAGGGTAGAAGGGGTGAAACTAAATGTCTAATTTTTTTGGTCTTACTAATAATTCCAAATAAATATTTAATGAACAATTTCAGCTCGCTAAATTTTATACGCATTGAGTAAATTGGTTTAGAGTATTTCATGAAGAAGTACAGTTTGTATGGGAGGTGGTGGAAGGAGGGAGAGGACACGCATAATTTTTATATGATAGATTTATATCATCATAAAAGTAATATTTTCCAAATTTGAGACCAATGGCTTTTATACTTTTCGAGCAAATCCGTTTATTGTCAAATTGCGGAATTGTGTCATTTTGTATGGGAGGGAGTAAAAGGGGTGGAGCGGTTTGGCCCGTTCACGAACTTGTCCTTACTTTTTTGTCAAAAAGGACGTGTACAAAGTTTGAACTTTCTAGATCAACGCGTTCTCAAGCTAGAGAGGACACGGACGGACGGACGGACGGACAGACAGGCGGACGGACGGACATCCGGTTTTGAAATTTTTGAGTGATTATGTGAACTTCTGTATCATTCATTTTTTTCTCCGAGTCTTATTTCTTAGCGTTACAAATTTTGTGGCAAACTTATAATATTCTCAGATTTCATCTACATTAAAAACATTAGAGCTTTTTAAATAACCGCTGGTGCTAAAACCAAAAAGACAGACTTAGACATTGACCTCGTTTAGACCGTAGAAATGTAGCACTAGTTTTACACAAGTCGACTTATGTAGCACTAATTCAGTCGCGTTTAGTTCGTCTAATATTTTCTAGTGTTAAATCTAATAGCTGTCACATAATGCAAAAACCCGCAAAATTAAAAATTAAAGGTGATTTGCTAAACTTCGGCAGAAGTACAATTGGCACTTTTTCTCTCTTAATTGCACTTTCACTCATTTTTCTCGTAAATGTTTTGTACGGTTTGACAACTCAGTGGGTAATAAGCGATTATGTCAAAAATTAGATCCAGTTTAATACCCAACACTGCGTCTGAAGTCGAGTTAAAGTAGCACTAGTTTTATGTAATTCAATATTTATACTAGCACATATTAGTGCTACGTAAGTCGAATTAATTCACTAGTGCTTAACAGCACGGTATAATTTAAGTCATTGGTTACAAATCACATTAAAATCACTAAAATCTGTGGATGCGGGGACGACTGCCCTCCTGCCCCTCCGGTTGGCGTGCCTTTGTATATGATCTAGAAGGTTTTTGCTTACACCATTCGTATTTTTGTGAATATTTCCTTTAGTAATTTTGGATAAGAGTTGTTTCAACGATTATGTAATTGGTTAATAGTGCTACTAGTTAGTTGTAAAATAGAAATCGTGTTGATCTGGTTAAAAGTGTGTTCATGCTACACTGTGATCTAAAAGCGGCTCCACATCAAATGTTTTTTAGAAGTTATTTTCAATATACTTTGTCTCGTTTTTAAGGACACTAGAACATCGTTTCGAAAGAAACTACTATGCTATTAAAATAAATACTTATGGTCACGATAGATATATTGATAGTATTCATGATACCAGCTATTGTATAGCATCAATGTCTATCAATGTGTTCAGTTTATCAGTGGTGTATCAGTGGTTCTAGCAAATCTAATACGAAATCGATCGTACTGAAGAATAATAAATGTCAATAATAATAATAAAAGTAAAATTTTCGTATACAAGTTGTTAGTCCTGTCTCTGATCTCTTGAGTTGATTACATGTATGAAATGAACTTCTCTTATTCACTTAGCCTACTGGTGCATAAGTGTTGGTGTGCAGACGTTGTTATTCAATTAATAAACAGGTATTTTTTCTTAAACAAGAAAGCCGTAAGATATTAATACTTTAATTTTCTATCCATATAAATTTTTTATTGTATTGTGTACGCGCATAAGTTGAAAGAACCTCTTTCTTATGGAAACTATATGTACATAGGAAAGATTCGAGCTTCTTCGTTTACACTTATAACAACTTTCTTTAACTATCAGTACCCAACATATAGTGCCAGGTACAGTTCTTTTACAACAGTTTGTGGTATTTTATAAGAAGTAACAAGTGCACTGTATTTATCCATGGAATGTCTAAAAAATGAATAAGAAAAAGTTAAATCAACTTAATAGCAGGATATTTTAGAAATATTAATATGGAGTTGTTCGCGATACTCAAATTATAGTGACAACGTGCTCTGTATTAAAGTTATTCTGCACTCTTGTACACTGTAAATAATTAGGTCGGGTGAAGTAGTTCTGTCTTTGCTAAGTCGAAGATGATACAATAATATTGATAATTCGTTAACAATACTCTAATTAGATAACTTAGGTTCCGTCTTTTTGAAAAGTAGGTGAAAATTATCGAGTATTGTTGGCATAAGCATATGATTAACTCTATATAGAAGGTGTGTTACACTCGTATATATTTACTGGTTTCATATATTTCCGTAACATTATATATACAAAGTGTATAATACTCGTACATATGTCCGCGTTTCATAGAGATATTTTTCTCAGTTTCTCTTTTCACGACTGCCTGAGTCTGCGATTTTATGGGTTACGAGTTATGAATAAAATAAGTGTTTAGTGAATGACTCGGTAAAGATTTGGAAATAAGAAATGACAGCGTAAAGAAAAAAAAATATTTTGCTTGGTTTTTCAGTTTGGTCTTTATAATTTTTGAATTTTAGGTAGAAATTTTGAATTATATTCTAAGAATAAATTATTATAATAATTGTTTTCGTCGAAATAAATTTTCTTGAAATGAACTTTGAAGTGAATCTTGGAGGATATCTGGCTGAATGGAAGGAGGAATTGTCACGGTCCCGGAGAAGTGCTATCTTTTAGATTGTAAAAGTAGTACCTCCTGCTCGAAAAATTCATGACTTTTGTAAATAAAACACACATAATTTCAATTCAAAAATTTATAGATTTTAAAAGTAATTACTCATGTTCACCATCATCAATGGCACTGCAATACAAGCGAGGCATGAGCTTCCTCCATGCTTAGATTCCATTTTCTTTGGTCCAGTGGCCGTTTGCCCCTTGTCGAAAATTTCAGAAGCGATTTGCTGTCTTTGACGATTGAATCCTGCAAGCGTTTTGTTAGTTTTTCATTTTTTTCTTCCACTCTCCTTCCGCCTTACCTTTTTATATACGTTTGGGTATTCGTTTGTCCTCCATTCTGTACATGCCCATGATTCCCATTACTACTATTATGTCCAAATGCAATATTTTTCTAGTATTCCGCTAGTACGGCTTAATATATGTTTCAGGTTTTAATTACATAGATTTAAAGATAGTTAGGATAGGCCTCCCCTTACAATAGTTGGCCTCCTACTAATTATTATAATAATTGTTTTCGTCGAAATAAATTTTCTTGAAATGAACTTTGAAGTGAATCTTGGAGGATATCTGGCTGAATGGAAGGAGGAATTGTCACGGTCCCGGAGAAGTGCTATCTTTTAGATTGTAAAAGTAGTACCTCCTGCTCGAAAAATTCATGACTTTTGTAAATAAAACACACATAATTTCAATTCAAAAATTTATAGATTTTAAAAGTAATTACTCATGTTCACCATCATCAATGGCACTGCAATACAAGCGAGGCATGAGCTTCCTCCATGCTTAGATTCCATTTTCTTTGGTCCAGTGGCCGTTTGCCCCTTGTCGAAAATTTCAGAAGCGATTTGCTGTCTTTGACGATTGAATCCTGCAAGCGTTTTGTTAGTTTTTCATTTTTTTCTTCCACTCTCCTTCCGCCTTACCTTTTTATATACGTTTGGGTATTCGTTTGTCCTCCATTCTGTACATGCCCATGATTCCCATTACTACTATTATGTCCAAATGCAATATTTTTCTAGTATTCCGCTAGTACGGCTTAATATATGTTTCAGGTTTTAATTACATAGATTTAAAGATAGTTAGGATAGGCCTCCCCTTACAATAGTTGGCCTCCTACTAAGTTAATTATAGTGGATCTGTATGTCACTTAATTGATGCTAAAATATCAGGTTTTTCAATAAGGACATAACAAAACTTTTGGAGAGTCCAATCGAAGAAGTTTCGGCGCTTCAAATGATCGAGAGGATTCAGTATTTGGTCTTGTAAAGGTGTAGGTCAAGATCTTTACCCACAATTTGCCACATGGACTGAGAATTCCAGGATCAAGGTTGAAAACTGCGATTGCTAATATTTCTACTACGAATATAGATAGAAAGCTGAAACTCGACTTTCGGGTATACTGATTTATGGGAAAAAAAGTGAAAATAAATTATTTTTTTATCCAGTAGGGTTCAAAAAGAGGGCCCGGATAGTCGGCCGAATTTTTTTCAAATTACTATGTCTTCGAAGTTACTTAACAGAATGAGTTGATATTTTACGACCAAGTAGGTGGCTCATAGGTCAACCATAATCAGCTTATAGCGAGGCCAATACTTGTAACGTGGAGGGTCAAAGGAGATGCAAAGAAAACCCTGGAATATTAATATCATGACTATCTCTCAAGCGATTTAATTGAAACTTGTGACACATATTAAGCGAAATATGGGGAAAAAAAATTTAAAATTTGGACGTATTAGTAGAGGCCGGAAATGGACACTTAAAAAATTGTGCACTTTTCATATTTTCAAACCAGTACATCTCAAAATTCAATGCAGATATTAAGCTGAAATTTTGTTAGATTGTAGAACTAAATGACTTAAAATTTTGGTAAAGAGAGAGAGAGAGAGAGGTGTTGAGCCAAAAAGCCGAAAATTTGGAGTACTTTTTCAGGGCTGTGGTAAGAGATATGAAGTTCAAAATTTGCACGTGCATAAATGCATGTGATGTACATAGAGAAAAAGTAATAATTTGAAGTATAACTGTTATCCACCGAATGTGGGCCCTAACATGGACTAGGTGTTTCATGTGAACTAAAAAAAAAAATATCTACAAATTTCAAAAAGCTTATTAAAATACATAACAGAATTATGATTGGGCGTAAATCATATGACACTCTAGATGAAATAGGAAATAGTTTATTTTACTGGCGAATATCTCATCTCAAATTCTTTCGAATAGTGAATAGTGACTTTTGTATGGAAGGTGATAAAAGCAGAGGGGGAGGTTTGTAATTTTTGTACATAACATCGAACGTAGTATAAAAAATGTTTCATGCTGAATTTAAAGTTTGTGGCTTTCATAATTTTGGAGGAATTTGAACAATTTTTGTCTAAATTTATGGCATTCGTATAGGTAGAGAAAGTTGGAGGCTTTGCTTATCAAAATCCTAATCACATTGCTTTGCTACAATTTTAAAGTCGATAGCTCTCATATATTCGCAGGAGATATACTTTTCATGAATTTCTAATATAAAATTTGTATGGGAGTTCGTAGAAGGAGTGAAGCGAAGTTCATATTTTTTTATTGCAATTATGAAGGGAAAAATTCTGGCAAAAATTGTAAGTTTGTACCTTTTCTAGTTTCAATGAAAATCGATTAAATGCATTTACCAAAATTGAGCATTTGTATGGGAGGAGTATTCGAATCAAAATCAAATTTTTTGACATCAATGATATTTTTAATAGTATACTTGTCTCAAAATTTAAAGTTGATAGCTTGGATGGTTTTGAAGAAAAATAATTTAATTTTAATTCTGCAATTTCATGAAATTTGTATGGAAGGGGGTAGAACGAGTGAGGTGAAGTTGATAATTCTTTTAAAATTAATTGCAATTGTGACACAATTAATTACGGTAAAAATTGGTTTTTTATCTATGCTAGTTGCAATGAAAACCGAATAAATGCTTTTTTGGAAATTATGAAAATTAATATGGAAAGAGTAAGGGGATCAGATCAATATTTTTTGACGCTAATGATATTCAAAACATCATACTATAACCATATTTGCAAGTCAATAGCTGAAATGGTTTCGGAGCAAAATCAATTTCTTTAAATATCGAAATTTCATGAAATTTGTGTAGGGAAGGGGGTAGAAAGAGGAGGGGGGGATATATCCCGTTCACGAACTTAAAGTTACTTTTTACTAAACATTACATATGACGAATTTCAGCATGATAGGTCAAAGCGAGTTATATTGTAGACAGACTGAAGGACGGACAGATGGTCACTCGGAATCGAGGTTTATGAGCGAAAACAAATATTTCTGTTCCCTTGGTGACTCTGTGCGAGAATTATTTCTTAGCGTTAGAAACGGTAAGGCAAACACAATATACTGCCAGATTTCATCTAGAGTATAAAAATGCGTAAAATTTTAAAATATTAACTGGCCGAATGCCTTCAAAACTTCTACCACCTCCCATACAAAAGTATTTTCACAACCATTTTTAAGAAATAACTTATTACCAAACCACTAAATGCTACCAACCTAAAATTTTGAACAAACACTTCCAAAAATATTTAAAAGAAAACTGCAGCAAAAGTTTTAAAATCCTCTTGCCTTCCACACAATACAAAAGAATGATTTCGACTAATAACCAACAAATTCAAAGCTACGAACTTGAAATTTTGTACGAACACCAAGAAAAACCTAATAAAATTGCATCACGTATTTTGTGGATCCCTTACCTTCTCTATCGCCCTCCCCCCCCCCATATATAAAATACATCGAATTTTATAGGAATCCTAAGCAACTCTGTTGATAAAACTATCATTCTATACAGACAATTTTGATCGTGATGCAAGTAGTCATTGCACAACTTATTAATATCCACCCACCCTCTACATCACTCCACCCTCCCTCCTTACCCCCATACAAACCCAAACTTCAAACTTGCGTAAATATACGAATTAGATATTGATTCCGGGTTAAATCATGCGATACGATTGAGTGCAAGTTTCAAAGACTTTAGAAACGTATAGTTCCAGGACACTGCTTTGGTATACCTTGGCCACTTGAAACTTCGGAAATGAAATTAGATAAGAGTAACTTTAGGCGGCTCTTTATGGGCTTTATATATTAACGTTACAAACAATGCACAAATTCAATACAATATTTCTAATATTTGATCTATAAACTCTGATATAAAGTTTATAATTTAGATCGAATTAGGTGAAAATTTTCATTTTTCGCGAAATTGGTGTAATCCGTAAATTATGCATCAGCACAAAGAGATTACAAAAATTTAAGATCGGTAGAGTTTATTTTATTTTTTTTTACTGAATGACCTGTGTTATAGGCAATTTCGGCCTTTATGTGCAATGCACAAACACTGTCATGGAGGGAAGGAATGGGATTGGAAAGTTAGGGAAGGGGAGTGAGAACGACAGTAACGATTGGAGAAACTGGTATATTATTCAGTTGAACTGGCTGCTACTGACAAATATTTGCAGATGTTATTGGGGACTGAATGATAGAAAGCGAACAGAAACCATCTACTAAATATAAGTTGAGTTTATTTTTAATATTATATTTGTTTCCTTTATTTGTCATCGGTATCAATCGGCAATTACCCCAATTTATTTCACAAATACCATAATAATTAGGTTTTTCACAAAGCCAAGATAAGTTTACATATCTCAGTAATCCGTTAGCTTTTTAAAGCCGATTGTCTAACCATTTATTCGACTTAAAAACGCAACATTTTTTATATTCCGTCAGTAGTCATCACATATACTATACAGCCAGCCATCGATAATATAATTAGCATACCCAATGAAATCCTCGTATGATTTCATTTCGTTACATTCTTAATCTTTTATCGCTCAGGTCAAAAACCTTTATAGTTAATAAGCACGCACCTTGTCAAGCGTTTATAACAGTTAGCGTTTCGTGACGGGCTATGAAAGTACGTTTCTGCAATCTAGTGTACAGATATTTAATGCAAAGTGACATACTTTCACGAAAAGAATGGAATGCCGAACAACATTAACGAAATGTGCATATCGCTAGAATAGCACATATTGGATATATTATTTTAGAAGAGAGAAAACTAGTTTTAAATCTACTTGCTAGATTCTTTAAGACATTTAAAGAAATCTATCGGTGTATATACATATAAAATGTGCATTGGCTTGTTGGCAAATATCTTTGGGAAAGAAAGTAAGACGTGGACCACCAATTGGATTACAGAAGAAATGATGTTCTATGAGCGGTGGTTGGACTTATGTAAATACAAGATACATAAAACTTGTGAAAAAATTGAGATTATACATGTCATCAAAAACAAAATTGTAGTAAAATTACAACTTTAATCCTCTCAAGTTAGATTGGTTTCCAAATATTAGGACAGAATTATATTAAAAATATAATACATTTGATGTATGTATGTGTACCATATATCTTAATTTGCATTCATTCTCATTTAAAACACAATAATAATTACACGAATCAATTAAACATCCATATAATTTGCACTCGAGCTAATTTGTTCATATTTCTCAGAATTATGCTTAGATATTGAAATTGCAGCGAACACTAGCAGCATAAAAATATCTTCAACAACACATGGATTTAATGCAATCTTATAAGTTAATCTTATAAGTTAATAACTTACAAGCCTTTGTGTTCTGCAGGTATATAGATCGAGCCAACCGATCTATTTATCTCAGAACGCATAGCAGAAATCTCTTTCGAAAGTTAATTACATTTTATACACTTCCGGATAATCTTTACTGGTTTGAGATGATTATGCACGAAAAAACGTTGCTTTTATGATTTTCATTCTATTTTGTTTTGAATATATCATGAAAATTAGGAATTATATAATACAATTAATCTGCGCGTTAGTTTGTTTTTTAGAAAATATAAAAGATATTAAACGACTGAGTTGTCTTTTATAAAGTATCAAATAAAGAAGTTAAGGGCCCGTATACACCGAAACGGCGTTTTAGGTGTAGACAAAGTAATTTCGAATTGAAAGCTTATGCGAATAGCTCAAAAGTGTTGTAGTGGTGATAAATTGGAACAAAATATGTCGTGCGATTAACTGGATGGCCAGGCGCTGACTGCAAAAAAAATTGGCTTTTCAAATTCGATGTACCTTTAAATGGTCATACAACATAATTGGTAGCGTAATTTTTATACTCTAGATGGAATCTGAGAGTATTATAAGTTCGCTCTAAGGTTTGTAACGCCAAGAAATAAGGCTCGGAGAAAAAAATGATGAATACAGAAGTTAATATTATCACTCAAAAATCTCAAAACCGGATGTCCGTCCGTCCGTCCGTCCGTCCGTCCGTCCGTCCGTGCGCTCTCTAGCTTGAGAACGCATTGAGCTAAAAAGTTCAAATTTTGTACACGTCGTTTTTGACAAAAAAGTAAGGTCAAGTTCGTGAACGGGCCAAATCGCTCCACCCCTTCTACCCCCTCCCATACAAAATGACACAATTACGCAATTTCACAATAAACGGATTTGCTCAAAAAGTATAAAAGTTATTGGCCTGAAATTCAGAATATATTACTTTTATGATAATATCAATCTATCGTATAAAAATTGTATGTGTCCTTTCCCTCCTTCTACCACCTCCCATACAAACTGTACTTATCATGAATTACTCTAAGCCAATTTCCTCAGTGCTTATAAAATTCAGCGGGCTGAAATTGTGCACCAAATATTTGTTTAAAATTGTTAGTAAGGTCAAAAAAAATGAGATGATTAGCTTCACCCCTTCTACCCCCTCCCATACAAAATGACACAATTTCGCAATTTGACAATAAATTTATTTACTCAAAAAGTATAAAAGCTATTGGTCTCAATTTTGGTATATGTTAATTTTTTAATGATTTAAATCTACAGTACAAAAATTATTTGCTTCCTCTCTTTCCTTCCACCCCCTCCCATACAAACTACACTTTTTCCTGAAATGCTCTAAGCCGATTTTCTCAGAACATATAACAGTTGTTGAGCTCATATTTTGTAATAAACATTTAATTCATTTAATACTAAGATGAGAAAAAAAATATTTGATTTGCTTCACTACTTCTACCCCCTCCCATACAATATGACACAGTTTCACAACTTCACAAAAAATCGATTTTCTTGAAAAGTATGAATGGCACTAGTCTGAAATTTAAGGGATGCCAATTTTATAATATTCCTAGTTATTTCTGAAAAAATCATTAAAATTCCTCTACTCTTTCTACCACCTCCCATACAAACTGCACATTTTCACTAAATCAAACTCACTAATTTTCTCAGTTCCCATTCAGTTTTTGGAGTAAGCATTTTGTATAAAACATTTTCATAGCTACTTTAGCATGATGTCGAAAAAATTAGTTCAATGCTATCATCCCTTCTAACACTCCCCATACAAAATTTCTTGGGATCACAAAAAATTCTATTTCATCTAGAGTATCGTAAGATTGCGCTTTACGCGTAATCGTAGCCCTGTTATGTTTATTTTTTGTTTCGCCTCACAACAAAACAGTCTTTATGCTAATAAAGAAGCAGGGTCGAGAAATTATCACTTACACACAAAGACTTCAAAATAAAAATCAAGCATGTTTAGCAAATGAAAGTATGTTTCTTTGCTAAAAATGCTTGAATGCAGAATGTAATATTTATACTCTAGATGAAATCTGAGAGTATATTGTGTTTGCCTTACCGTTTGTACCGCTAAGAAATAATGCTCACACAGAGTCGCCAAGGGTACAGAAATATTTGTTGACGCTCAAAAACCTCGATTCCGGGTGACCGTCTGTCTGTCTGCCTGTCCGTTTGTCCGTCTGTCTACAATATTACTCTCGGAAGCTTTGACCTATTAGGCTGAAATTTGACATTTTTGGCAAAAAGTATCTTTAAGTTCGTGAATAGGCCATATCCCTCCTCCTTCTACTCCCTTTCATACAAATTTCATGAAATTTTGAAATTTAAAGAAATTATTTTTTCTCCGAAACCATTTCAGCTATTGACTTGAAAATTAGGTCATAGTATAATTTTTTTATTATTATACATTATTTTACAATATTTTATTTTATTACAATAGCAACCGATTCTGAAAAAAGTATCAATGTCACCTCACTCTTTCTACCCCCAAAATTTTTCCCTTAATAATTGCAATAAATGCTAAAAAAAATTAACAAATTTTTGTATTGGAAATTCAAGAAAAGTTTCTCCTTCGAACACATGAGAGCTATCGAAATACGTCTGCTTTCATTGGCTGTCAAACACAAACAAAATAACGCAGCTGGCTCAAAATTTGACAGTAGTCTACTGACAGATGCTACTTGACAGAAGTAGTGATGAATTTAAGGTTACAATGCGGTTAGTTTAAAACTTCACGGGATTATTGAACTACTCTCGTATTTAAACTATCTTTGGGATAGGCAAACATTTAAACTGGACGGAGTGGAGATGGTGTGAAGGAAAATACTTTAAAATTAATGTATATGGATCTCTACCATCCTTGAAAACACATAGATAAAACTTGATACACATGTTAAGTTTTACTTGCGACATATTTGAAAGTCTTGCATGTAACATTAGTGCGGAATTTGGCCATTTAAAACTTTCGTGAACCAATCTCTCCGACGCATTTTAGGACTATTCTGGCCAGAAGTAATCTCCAACGACGAGCTTTGGAGTACAACTGGACATACTAAAATGGGCACTGGATCGCGCCTTGTGGAAGAGAACTGTTTCTGTCCTATGCCTCTGTGAGGGACCTTAACAGGAATTTGATTGATATCTAAAAATCTAATACAGATGGACATTCACTTGTATTTGAAGTTTCTAAGCGACGAACCAAATGCTTTATTAAATACAATATACTTCAATATATACAATCTAGAGTCTAAACAGCATTTTACTTCAAGATAGCCTCATAGAAATGAAATTCTAAATTAGAATTGCGTAATTAGAGACTCACGGAAAACTTACAATACTGATTTTTTTTTTCACAGAATGCATTCAACAACGCCAACAGGTTGGATGCTAATTGTTCTGCTTTTCAGCAACACACTTCTTCTAACAGTAGCCTATCCACAATCTGTTAAACAAATTAGTCCCTACAAAGCACAACAACAAGCAACACCACAAGATCAACAAGAGCAACTAGAACAGATTCAACAGCAAATCGAAGAACAACAATCGCCAGTTTACAATCCTGCTTATTCGAATACGAGGAAATTCGCTGTAAAACCAAATGCATCGAAAAAAGTAGCACTCGACGATATCGATGAGGATTTACAAAATAATCAGGTCTCAGATATTGCGGGTGGATTCTCGTGGTCCAGTATGTTGGCGAGCGTTCTACAAATGTTCTTCAATAATGCCGGAACGGCACCAACAAAATCTGATGATATAGATAATAATGCCACTTTTGGTCAATCACCATGGGCTAATGTAATTTCCGTTGGTAAGAAATTTAGTTAAATACATTTTTTCTAATTTATATCAATTTTTCCATCAAATGATATCTTGTAGTAAAAATTTCGATAATTTTTAGGTCTTAAGATCATTACAACACTCTTAGGAGGAGGTGCACCAAATGATGGTATCGACAAAGTTGACAATGGTGGATCACCAATGCAGGTATACTATTGGCGCCTATTAAAAATGGTTAAATTGGAATCTTAGAGAGTAGTTAGTCAAACATAAATATCATCAAAAGAGATACAGGAATAATAATTGTCATAAGAAAAAACTTAAAATGATATGCTTTTAACGGCTTTTTTTATTACTTCTACTTTAATTTAAGGTTAAAAAGTTATACCATAACCTTTTATTGAGTTTATGGAAAGTTTTTATACTAAGTCAGTTTTGATGTGATTTCAATTAGATTTTTATTGTATCTGCTTCATAGTACGAGTTAAAAACTTTTTGGGAAAAATCATTTTCAACCAACAATTTTTTTTATTGGGTGGATATTAATAATTGTTTGATTTATGAATCATGTTCGAAATTCTCTATAAATGCTAGTTTCATAGGTGAAGTAAATTCTAGGAAATTCAGTGCATTTTATTTTCAAGAAACCATAAATTTACATGGGATGGAGTAGAAAAGTTTGAGGCATCGCAAAGATGAGATCTCTTTCGTTTTTTTTTGAAAGTTGTTCGTACAAAATTTGAAGTTCGTTGCTTTTAATGTGTTGTTATAATTCATTTATTAAACATAACAGAACTACGATTGCGGATAAACACCAATACCGCGATAGTCCAGATATAATTGAAGTTTTAGTTTTCCTGACATATGAGAATAAATATTTGATGTCTATTTAAATTAGTATTGCCTTAAAAATTGTTTTAACACGTATCGCCAAACATGTACTTTTGTATGGGAGGTGGCAGAAGGAGTGAAGGATTTCAATGATTTCTAAAGAGATAGCTTAAATCGATATAGAAATAATACGATTTGAATTTGATATTAGTAACCTTTGAGCTTTCCGTGAAAATCGACATATTATGAAGCTGTGCATTCGTGCCGTTTCATATCGGAGGTGATTGATGGAGGGGCGGGATCCAATTTATTTTTCAACTTTCCACTTCTGCCGCTATCAAAATGTTTTGTATTAAATTAAAGCTTGAAAATGTATGTCGTGACATGGTGGAGTTTGTATGGGAGGGGGTATAAGGAGTGCGAGGATTTGGAATATTTTAGTAGAATTAAATAATGTCACTGAAAAAGTGTTAACTTCCAAATTTCAAAGCACTAGTTTTGATGTTTTCGAAGAAAATCGACATATTAAAAAGTTATAAAATAGTGCCATTTTATGTGGGATTGAAGAGGTGGCGAGATCAATCTAATTCTTCCCATATCACTATGATTGCTATTAAAATATGTACTTCACACAAAATTGGAGCTTCGTAGATTTTATAGATACTAAAAAAATAGGGCATCGCTTTTTGTGAAATTGTGCTCTTTATATTGGAGGTCCCAGTAGAAGTGAGGCGATTTTAATTTATTTTTTATATTTATCATGAAAATGGTAGGTTTAAAATTCTGTATCCTAGGGGACTCTGTGCTAGCATTACTTCTAAGCATTACAAAGTTTCTTCTACTTCTACAATGGCGCTACAGCCCAAATCGTGCCTTGGCCTCCTGACATTCAGGTTCCTTAACAGTTTTCATTACTTATTGTGGAAGGGTTTTTAGCCCTTCGCACAACCCTCTTTCTACGATTTTTTCATTTTCGTAGATTGAGGTGAGCAAGGTATATCCAAGTAGGCACCGTGCAGGAATTATATATTGCGTCGACCGGGATTTGTACTCACGACCTTCGCATTACAAGACCGACACGCTACCCACTAGGCTACACCCTAGCTCAAACTTTAGAGCAAACTTATGACACTCTCAGATTGTATCAGCAGTATAAAAATGGTTCAAAGAGTACTTTTGAATGGGAGGGGAAGAAGTTTTAAACATAATCCGCCAATTTTACTTTATTATAATAATAAAGTATTGTGATCGACACAAGAAAAAAAAAAAGTTTGCTACCCTGAAATTTTTTTTTCGCGTTTCATGACTAAATTAGCTTAAAAATGCAAAAAAAAAAATCCGTCTGTCTGTACGCCGTCCGCCGTACGCCGACGTGTACGCTCAGCGCACATTAAATCCCAAACCCTTCAAAATAGAAAGTTCATTTTTGAGGGGATTGTAGATAGTTGCGGATCTCAGGCGGATACCCATTTTCGGGGGTATACGGGTTCAGGGGGAGGCGGGGGGAGCGCTTAAGCCGAAAAATACGAACTCAAATATCTCAACTATGGTAACAGCTAGGAAGCTAAAACTCAACAATAATATAGAGGGGTTTGTGGGACAACTTTTAAAAATAATTTAATTTTTTTATCCATTGGGGTGCGAAAAGGGGGGGCTTAGAACCAATTGTCGGCCGAATTTTTTTTTCAAATGATTATATCTTCGAAATTACTTATCGGAACAAAAATCATATTTAGAGACCGTCAAGGTGGCATATAGTTTCATCGGAACCAGCTTAGAAAGCGGCTAATTATTGTAAGGGGGAGGGTCAGGGGGGGGTGCAAAGAAAAACACTTAAAAATTAATATCTCAACTATCTCTTAAGCTATGTAATTGAAACTTAAAACTTATCTTAAGCTATACTAAACAAATACAAAAAAAATATAATATGTTGAAATAATAGTAGTGGGGGAAATGGGGAGCATTTAAAAAATGGCGCACTTTTCAAAATTACAAATCCTTATATCTCCAAAAATAGTACAGATATCAAATCAAAAATTTGTCAGATTGTAGAACTACATAATGGTTAATTTTGGTAAAAATTTTAAGTTGGGAGGTGTAAGGGGAGGGAGGTAATAAGCAAAAATATCGAAAACTTTGAGTGATTTTTTTAGGGGTCTGGTAAAAGATACAAAGTTAAAATTTTGCATGTGAATACCTATATTTAATCCACATAGAAAAACAATAATAACTTGATCCATATTTGTTATAAACCAACCCCCCCGGTCTAACGTACACAAGGTGTTTCATGTGCATTGAAAAAAACACATAAACCGAAAATTTTTGAGTGAAATTTTAAGGTAGAAATTTGAAAATTTGCGAAATGCATTTAAAAAAAATCCCTAAATATACGAAATATTAACTGGTCGAAAACCTTTAACACTTCTACCCCCTCCCATACAAAATTATTTTTTCGACTATTTTCAAGAAATCAATTATCACCTAACTATTAAAAGCTATTAATTTCAAATTTTGCATAACAACTAATAAAAATAATTAAAATGAAATTGCGTTAAGTTTTAAAATCGCGCTTGACCTTCTACCCCCTCCCATACAAAAGTATGATTTCGACTAATTTCATTAAATCAACTAATAACCAACAAATTAAAAGCTACGATCTTGAAATTCTATACAAGCACCTTACAAGAGACGCGAAATAAAACTGCGTATCAAATTTTACGATTCCCCTATATTCTCTACCCCCTCCCATACAAATGTTCGGTTTCATGAATGTAAAATACACCGAATTTTATGAAAATTCTATGCAACTTCGTCTATGAAACACATTCTATACAGAGAATATTGGACGTGATTCAAACAATTAATTAAAAAGCTATTAGCATCCACCCACCCTTACTATTACCCCTACTCCTCCCCTCATAAAAACCTAACTTACAGAAACGAATGAAATATTGTTAGCAGTCCTGCCCAAGAACTCCCTTTCACTTAGCCTTCCCTAACCACTCTAACCTGCATATTGACTTTCCACTCATCCGCAACTTGTCCCAAGAATAATAAAGTTTCGCCCGACTTGTTGGCAGTTTATTTTTCTTAAGCTTCAGGCATTTTTAATAAATGAGTTTTGCCAGTTCTTAAGATCCTATCTTAATTTTCAATTAAACATTTTTCGACGTGAGTTTTGTTTCAATGCACATGAAACCATACATTGGTATGCAGAAGAGTCAAGGTAAACATAGGACTAATGATACAGCTTTTATTTGAATTCTTTTGGAAAGTATTTGTACAAAATTTCAAGTTTGTAGCTTTCAATTTGCTGACTTTTAGTTGACTTATTGAAATTGAGCGAAATGATACAATAATTTTGTATGGGTGGGGTTATGGGAAGTAAAGGAATTTCAAAACTTTTGATGCAAATTGGGTTTCATTTATTTTTCAAAATGTTCATACAAATTTTCAAGTTAATAACTTTTCATGTGTTGGTGATAGTTGCTTTTTTAAAATAATTACATATAATAAAAATTATACTTTTGTGGGAGGGAGGGGGGGAATTTTGAAGGTGTGCGACTATTTAATATTTTGAAACTTCACTTATTATTTTAAATGAATTCACCGAATTTTCAAGATACTAGCTTAATATTTCAATAAAAAAATTTGCTTTTTACAATTCTCATGAATCACCTTGTGTACGTTCGGGCTCCGTTTCGGTAAATAGCTAATTGGCTCAAATTTTATTTGTATCTGAAAATTATGTGCACCTGCAAATTTTGAACGTTGTATTTTATATCAGAGCCCTAAAAATTACTCAAAGCTTGCGAATTTTTGGCTCAGCACCTCTATTCCCTTAGTCCACTCCCAAATTAAATTTTTTTCTAAAATTATAAATCAAATAACTCTATAATCTGACGAAATTTTAGCTTAATATCTGTACTGAATTTTGAGATATAACAGTTTAAAGTTTTGAAAAGGTTTCCATTTTTGAAATGCTCCTCATTTTTCCCCTTTCTGTTTTGTTCAATTATTATATTTTTTTTAAAAATCCGGTTGTAGTATATGTTTTAAGATTAAATTAAATAGCTTCAGAGATAGTCGAGATATTAATTTTGAAAGGTTTTTCTTTGCACTTCCCTGATCGTCTCTTTTACAAATTTTTGCATCCATCTAAGTGGGACACATTCGTTTTCTAACGAAGTTTTCGTGCTAGGTGTTTTTCCGAAGATAGAATAATTTGAAACAAAAATCTGCAGACAATATGTTTTTAGCGCCCGTTAGAAATAAGGCTCAAAGAAAAAAATGAATGATACGTTACCACTTAAAAATCTCAAATCCGGGTGTCCGTCCATCCTTTTCTCCGTAGGTCTGTATCATCTCTACCTCGAGAACGCGTTGAGGAAGAAAGTTCAAATTTTGTACACATTTTTTTTGGCGAAAATGTAAGAACAAATTCGTGAACGGACTAAATCGCTCTACCTCTTCTACCCCCACCCATACAAAATATTACAATTTCGGAATTTGACAATAAAAGGAATTTCTCGGAAAGTATAAATGCTATTGATCTGAAATTTGAAATACATAATTCTTATAACGGTTTAGAACTATGGTATAAAAATTATTTGAATTTCCCCACTCCTGCTACCACCTCCCATACAAACTGCACTTTTATATGATATACCATAAGCAAATTTACTCAGTACGTGTACTTATCGAGCTGAAACTCTGCACAAAATATTTATATCGAATTATTAGTAGGATCAAAAAGAATTAGACGATTAGCTGAACTTCTTCTACTCACTTGAATTTTTGAAGCTTAAATGTTGTTGAAGACATTTTGAAAACAACTCTAGCATGATGTAAAATAATTGATTCAACACCGTCACTCCTTCTACCACTCCCTATAAAAAATTTATTACAATCAAAAAAATTCTCTTTCATCTAGAGTATGCACTATTGGGCTTTACGTTATGTCATGTTATGTTTATACTCTAGATGAAATCTGAGAGTATATTGTGTTTGCCTTACCGTTTGTAACGCTAAGAAATAACGCTCGCACAGAGCCGCCAAGGGTACAGAAATATTTGTTGTCGCTCAAAAACCTCGATTCCGAGTGACCGTTTGTCCGTCTGTCCGTCTGTCCGTCTGTCTGTCGGTCTGTCTGTGCGTCTGTCTACAGCATAACTCTCGAAAGCTTTGAGCTATAGTGCTAAAAATTTGTGTGTGTCATTTTTAGCAAAAAAGTAACTTTAAGTTCGTGAACGGGCCAAATCGCTCCACCCCTTCTACCCCCTCCCATACAAAATGACACAAATGCGCAATTTGACAATAAACGGATTTGCTCGAAAAGTATAAAACCTATTGTCCTGAAATTTGGAATATATTACTTTTATGATAATATCAATCTACGGTATAAAAATTATGCATGTTCTCCCCCTCCTTCTACCACCTCCCATACAAACTATAGTTGTCATGAATTACTCTAAGCCAATTTACTCAGTGCGTATAAAATTTAGCGAGCTGAAATTGTGGACTAAATATTTATTTAAAGTTGTTAGTAAGCCTAAAAAAAATTAGACGATTAGCTTCACCCCTTCTACCCCCTCCCATACAAAATGGCACAATTTCGCAATTCGACTATAAATGGATTTGCTCGAAAAGTATAAAAGCTATTAGTCTGAATTTCGGGATATATTACTTTCATAATAATTTCAATATACAGTATAAAAATTATTTGCGTCTTCAAAATTAGTTCAATGCTATCATCCTTTCTAACGCTTCCCATACAAAATTTCTTGGGATCACAAAAAATTCTATTTCATCTAGAGTATTGTAAGATTGCGGTTTACGCGCAATCGTAGCCCTGTTATGTTTTTTTTTTGTATTTGTTGGCTAATTTAGTCAGGGAACGCGGAAAACGAAATTTCAGGATTGGGTTTTTTTTTCCAAGTCAATCACTATACTTTATTATTATTAACAAGTTGAGAACAGATTTGTTATTGTTTTTCGAACGCTTAACTGCAATCGTCAATTAAGTATTCAGTATATCGAGATTAAATTTTTCATTATAGAAAGTTAGGTGGTGCGCCAAGATGTCGAAAATTTCGAATAATTTTTTTGACTCTGCGACAAGATACACGGCTTAAATTCTGCAAGTGTATCCAATAGAATAAAATTGTTATTCACCCTGACCTGCACAAAGTGTTTGATTTGTAGTGAAAAACAGGAAAATTTTTGGTTGATATATTAAGCTAGAAAATTAAAAATTTGTTTAAAAAGAATAAAGAAAAGTTCAGTATATTAACTAATCGAATTCCTTCACCACATATCCCCCTTCTATATCAAAGTATTATTTCGGCTAATTTTATTAAATCAACTAATAAACAACTAATTAAAAGCTAGATCACAAGCAAGATCGAAAAAAATGCATCAGAAATTATACAATTCCTAAAAATCCAATATTAAAAGAGAGCAAAAAAAATATTGAATATATGTATGAGCTCGAAGTGTTGATAGTACTCGCAGCTCAGCATTAGCCCTGCCGTTGAACCCTTTGTCTCTTAAATCCATCATAATTTGAACTTAATTTCCCACGCATTCTTAGCTTGTACTAAGAATAGCAAACTTGCGCTTGACCGTTTATAGTGTATTCATGTAACATGTGGAAATGATAGTAGTGAGGGGAAATGGGAAGCATTTCAAAAATGGCGCACTTTCCAAAATTCCAAATCGTTATATCTCAAAATTGAGTACATAAATGTATGAAATATTAACTGATCGAATACCTTTAAAACTTCTTCCCCCTCCCATACAAAATTATTTTTTCGACCATTATTAAGAAATCATTTTACACCTAATAATTTAAAGCTATCAATTTAAAAATTTGCACCGAAACTTTTAAAAATAGTTTGAATGTAATATCGTCAAAAGTTTTGAGATTGCGCCTGCCCTTCTACTCCCCCCCCATTCAAAAGTATGATTTCGATTAATTTCAATAAATCAACTAATAACCAACAAATTAAACGCTACGAACTTGAAATTTTGTACAAGCACCTTACAAGAGAAACAAACTAAAACTGCATTACAAATTTTACGATTACCTTACTTCATCCATACAAATGTTTGGACTCGTGAATAATTGTATAAAAATTCTATGCAACTGCGTCTATGAAACTGACATTCTATACAGAGAATATTGGACGTGATTCAAGTCCGCCTCTCCTTACTATCACCCCTCACCCCTCACCCCTCCCGTCATAAGAACCCAAACTTGCAAAAAAACGAATGAAACATTGATTGCATTCGCAATTAAGTGTTAAATTGACAGTAGTTCTGCCCATGAACCGCCTTTCATTTATTTTTCCCTAACCACTCTAACCTGCATATTAACTTTCGATGCATCCTCAACTTGTCCCAGGAATAATAAAGTTGCGCCCGTCTTGTGGGCAGTTTATTTTTAATTTTTGGCTGAAAATGTACAATAGATAGCATGAGGTAGGTTTTGTACTATTCTTTTAGCATTTATTTTTCCATTCCATTCGAAATTACGTTGATTATGAATTTTCAAAAATGGGCTTTATAAAATGAGTGTTATTAGCTCTTCAACTCTTTGTAAATACAATTAATTCATTAAAATATTTAGCTTAACGATATTTTGAAATGATTTTTAAATCCCAATGCTTCGAAAAGTTTTTGATTTTTTGCTACTGAACTAGCAATCTTCTTTTTTATCATAAAATTCAATCAGTAGGTAGTACGAAGATTTCATACCCGCATGATATATTGAAATCAAATTTGGTATCAAATCATATCACAACATTTTTCAATTTTTATTATTATTTTGGCAAATGGTATATCTCGCTTGCTACAGGGTATCCTAGCTGCAGTCCTTTCATCCGTCCTTGGCACCAAAGATCCAGATCAAGTCAACTCGATGGCCAAACAGGCTGGGGAGGTAATGTATCAAACAAGAGAATAAAGAAAACAAGTCCAAAATTTTTTGAAAAAACATTAATAAAAACAGATCACTTCATCAACACTTTTCGCTTCCGTTTTTTTTCTTTATTGTAAATATTACTGAAATATGGATCCCTAAGTGCATTGCTTTCCCAAAATATTCTTAAAATCGCTACAATCTTCATGTACATAGTAAATACCATTTTATCCTTAAGTTATAATTAACTTTTTTTTTGACAAATTCGAACGTTTAAGGATTTTTTTTTCTCTCCATTTACAGTTCATCAATATCGTCATGAATCTTCTAGAAGCGCTTAAAACTTCCTTCTCGCATCGTTCGTTAGCGGCTCGCTCAATTGGTAAGCGTGATTCAGTTAGCGATGCTGCTGTAGCCGGAATTTCAATGGTAAAGAGTTACGTAAGAACGTACAGAAATGCGGAGGATAAGTGCATGCAAAAATACTTGTGCGAGGCTAATTCCGAATGTGTATCAGAAATTGGTGGTACTAGTATTTTCTGTCAATTGGGAACGTAAGTAAAGGATTAAGCACGCTTCGAATAGCTTTCTCGACAGAAATCTCAAATTTTAACTAATATTTCGTTCTGTATATTTTCCTTCTAGGTATGCAACAAGCTTTATCCTAGAACGTAGTACTGGCAATCGTTTTGAGAACTTCTACGATGCTGGGCGACGCGGCCGATCTGGCGAGAATTGTCGACAAATCTACTTGGAATGTAACGAAGTGTAAGAACCGGCGACTAATTTATTACAACCACCAGATTCCTCCCGATTGCAAATAATTCTAAACTTTTTTCTTTTAAATTAGAAGAGAAAAATATTTAAAAATTATTGCTTGAAACTTATTTATTAAAAAAAAAATTATTTATGATTACATATTTCTCAAAACAGAAATAAATCAAAAATTTTTAGTTAAAATCGATTTTTTCAAACTAAAAGTAGCCTGTTTTCTTAACAGAGACGTTTGTCAGTTGATTATTTTACTATACTGTTTTAATTAATTTTTGACGAACCAAACTATATGAATGTGATTTTTTGCTTTTTCGTATGATTTATTTATTTTCATTTTGAAAACAAAAGTATGCAGTGAGATTTTTTAATTTAGGCTTAAGTTGCATAAAGGCATTGAAAAAGTTGTAATTTATTTATTTTTTCCCAATATTTATGAATGTAAATTATTTATTTATTATGACTTTTTTTTCTACAAATTAAAAATATAAAAAATAAAATGGAAATTATTTGAAAGAAAAACAAGTGAAGTTTTTAGAAGGGGGAAGCGATTAAATGAGCTTCCCATCAAATATTAAGATTCAACATTAAGATTTTTTCCTCGTAAAATGTTCTACAAAACATAACAGAATTATGATTTGGTGTAAAGCCCTATCATGCGATATTCTAGATGAAATGGGAAAGAGTTTAATATACCGAAAAATATGTTTTCTGAAATTTTTTTGAACAGTGACAAGTGACTTTTGTATGGGAGGTGGTGGAATCAGAGTATGTAATTTTACTTTATTATTCTAATAATAAAGTATTTTGATCAACATAGAAAAAAATTCGCGACACCGAAATTTTTTTTGATTTTTATTTTTTTTGGGGTGTCAGAACTAAATTCATCTTAAAATGCAAAACGAAACCATTACTAGAGCTCTCTACACACACTACACACACTCAAGGAAAAACGCGCCCATTACTACTCCAGGCACGACCAACTTATTTTCCTGCATGATAGTGCTCGTCCGCATGTTGCGGCGCCGGTCTAAACCTATTTGGAAACACTTAATTGGGAAGTCTTACCCCACTCGCCATATTCACCAGTTATTGCCCTTTCCGATTATCACTTATTCCGGTCGATGGCACATGGCCTGTACTCTGTTTTGAGATACAACGGTTTGAAGTTTTGAAAAGTTTACCATTTTTAAATGCTCCCTGTGGCGACGCCAATTTTGGCAAAAAGTTTTATTAACTTTGAATTACATTTAATACACAAATAACTTTGAATTAATTTTGGTATCTCAATGAAGTCCAAAACAGAAATGATTCCATGACTAAATGTAGGAGTATTTATACTTCAATATTCATTACTACCAGAGCCACCTGGCGGCAGATTGAGACATGAAAATCGCAACTAACTTCACTTTATCGCGAAAGTCGCCATTAAGAGATTTTCATTTTTAAGTTTTATTACAGTAATTAGCCCTCTCTAAGCTGATTCTGGTGGATCTACATTCCACGTTAATGGTCCCAAAATATGAATTTTTTATGGTATATGATTGATATAATCATTTAAAAAAAAAAAAGAATCGGCCGCCAATTGGTTATTATCCCTCCCCTCCTTCTTTTTGAGACCCCAATCGATAAGAAATTTAATTATTTTTATACTTTGTGCTACAAAACCCTCTCTATATATATGTTGATTTGCAGCTTCCTAGCTAGAGCCATGGTTGAGATATTCGAATTCTTAGTTTTCTATTTTAGCGCTCTTTCGCCTCCCACTTAACCAGTACACCCCCGAAATAGGTGTCTGCCTGAAATCTGCAACCATCTACAATCCACCCAAAGATGAACTTTTTATTTTGGAGGGCTTGGGAGTTTGGAAGCGCTGTGCGTAAACGTACGGCGTAGAGACAGACGGATTTTTTTTGCTTTTTTAGGATATTTGTGCTATGAATCGCGAAAAAACAAAATTTCAGGGTAATACATTTTTTTTTGTTTTCCAAGTCGATTACAATACTTTATTATTAAAATAATAAAGCTGTAGAACAATATATTATATTATGTTAATATTTAAAAATACACGACTCAATATGAATAACATTTATATTATTACAATATTTGTTTAGCTTTCAAATCAAAACTGAAAAACTGATAAGCGAAACAAAAGTTCTATGAAAAAGTATAATCTTGTTTGCTATGATTGAATTAACACTTAGTACCAAAATTAATTCAAAGCTAATAAAACTTTGTTATGTGTGACGGGTCCACGCCATCTAGGTGTCGGCCGGAATTCCCGACCGCTGCAGTTGCTCAAAGGGTCGGCGGAGACTTTCGGCAATGACCACGTCGTACAGTGGTAAAAACGCTCTATCTAGGTAGACATTTAAAAAAAAATTCACGTCAACAGATCGACGAATTGAATTTGAACCGTTATCAGGGATGGTTGACGAAATAGAAACAACATTGAGAATGCGATTTGACATAATAATACTTGTTCAAACAAGTCCCTCCTTCCAACGCAACAGATAGTTCTCAGCTCTGTACAAGTACAGACCGTGCAAAATATTGCTCTGCTGGCTTTCAAAGTGGCGCGTTTTGAAATTTTTCTTCTTAGTGCACTTAGTATAGGTAAGTAGAATATAATTAGCCAGTTAACAGGTTTTGAAAGATATTAAATTATTGGGTTTATTAACGACAAGTTACGTTCTAAATTATCATAAAACTTTATTTTTGAACTCATGTATGTAACTGTTTTTCTTCATGTTTCTTCGCCTTCCGAATACATGGCTTTGAAGAAAAATATCTACAGAATATAGAAAAACTGGAATCACACCCATCCAAACCCATAGGACTAAGAAATTTATTTTTTTTTCAGGAAAATGCCCCTCTTTAAACGAGCTCTTTTTGATGTGTGGGTAGCACACGCTGACGAAACAGAAAAAATTTCTGAAGTTAACCGTTACGTCAGCGAACAGTTAGTTTTAGATGGCATTACTGATGATGTCAGTAAAGAATTAATAATGAAAACATAACAGGACTACGACTGGGCGTAAAGTCCAATCGTGCGATACTCTAGATGAAAGAGATTTTTTTTTTATTTTAAGGAATTTTGTAGGGGAAGTGGTAGAGGGGATGACGACATCGAACTAATTTTTTTACATCACTCTAAGGTTGCTATCAAAACTTTTTATACAAAATTTAGGATTCACAAATTTAAATGGTACTGTGAAAATTAGTGTATTGGATTTATTGTAATTGTGCAGTTTGTATGGGAGGTGGTAGAAGGAGTGTGAATTTATTAATGACGTTCTTAGAAATAACTGTAAACATCATTTAATTGACATATTTTAAATTGCAGATCAGTAGCATTCATACTTTTCAGGAAAATCGACTTTTTGTAAAGTTGTTGAATTGTGTCAAATTTTATGGAAGGTGGTAGAAGGAGTGAAGCTAATCGCCTAATTTCTTTTGGTCTTCCTAATAATTCTAAATAATTATTTAGTGCATAATTTCAGCTCGATCATTTTCATACGTACTGAGTAAATTTATTTAGAGTATTTCATAAAAAAGTGCAGATTGTATGGGAGGTGGTGGAAGGAAGGGGAGGACTCAACTAATTTTTATACAGCAGATTGAAATTATTAGAAAAGTAATATTTTCCAAATTGCAGATCAATAGCTTAAATGCTTTTTGAAAAAATCCGTTTATTGTCGTATTACTAAATTGTGTCGTTTTGTTTGGGAGGGGGTAGAAGGGTGAAACTAAATGTCTAATTTTTGTTAGTCTTACTAATAATTCAAAATAAATATTTAGTGCAAAATTTCAGCTTGCTAAATTTTATACGCACTGAATAAATTGGCTTAGAGTATTTCATGAAAAAGTGCAGTTTGTTTGGGAAGGGGTGGAAGGATGGGGGGGACACAAATAATTCTTATACAGTAGAATGGAATTATCATAAAAGTATTATATTCCAAATTTCAAATCAATAGCATTTATACTTTTCGAGAAAAGCCGTTTATTGACAAATTGCGTAATTGTGTCATTTTGTATGGGAGGGGGCAGAAGGGGTGGAGCGATTTGTCTCGTTCACGAACTTGTCCTTAATTTTTTGTCAAAAACGACGTGTACAAAATTTGAACTTTCTAGATCAACGCGTTCTCAAGCTAGAGAGGACACGGACGGACAGACGGACGGACGGACGCACATCCGGTTTTGAAATTTTTGAGTGATTATATGAACTTCTGTATCATTAATTTTTTTCTCCGAGCCTTATTTCTTAGCGTTACAAACTTTGTGGCAAACTTATAATACTCTCAGATTTCATCTAGAGTATAAAAAGTGAACAGTTTTTTGATAAATGTGCGTTCGCGATGGACTCGAAGTCGATGGAGCCGTGAAGAAAAATTCCGTGTGGCTGAAGGGGTATGTAGTGGATATCGGATCGCTTTCTCGTGGCCCTTGTGGCAGTAAAGCTCGCACTAGCAAACCATTTGGAGATTTGGGGGAAAACAAAAAAAGCGACGAATCCAATATTTGCTGGACAATTATTCCCATGAAGAGCTATCATATGCTGCAAGGCTCAGCTTATACGCTTCTGGACAGCGAGATGGATCGACTTTGGTAAAAGAAATAACTGAAAATTCCCCAGGTATTGCCACTGCTGTAAAAAATGCCTACACCACTGCAATTTTTTCGCCGAAACGTTATTCTCCTGAAGAAGCACTGGTACTTTCTATTCAGGGAAGTTTTACCAAATATTCATATACATTTATGCAAGTTGGAGCAAAAAATCGGTCAGCCCCCATTTATCCCTCCTACCCCTTAGCTTTGGAGGCAAAAAAGCAGTGTTATCCAACCGATGAGTCAATAATAATAAACGAAACATCAGCACAAGTCAGTTTACAGGCCTTTTTGGACCATACCAGTCAACGGTTGGCATTGTATTTGAAAGACGTTCTGAAAAGTAATGCTGTTCCTCACTTAACATTGTATTGCAAATGGGGCTGCGATGGTAGTTCCGTTCACTCCAACTATAAGCAGCGATATGTGGAAGATGGACAACTACAATCAGACTCTGAAGATGATGACGAAGACGGGAACCTAAAAGAGCAAGCCCCAAACAAGAGTTTCAATCCTACCGATTCAGCTCTCTATTCGATTTGCCTAGTGCCTCTGGAACTAGAAACAAATAATGACAACAAGATAATTTGACACAACAAAAAGTCGCCATCCCCATGGATGCAATCAATTTGAAAATTGTGGAGAAAACAAAAAGAAAAGTGCAAAGAGAGCTGCGGGAAAAAACCGGATTGCTAGTTGATGTTCTGGCAACACAGCAGCTCGTTTTTTGAAGAATATACTCTTGTCGCCACGATAACTGAACTAAACGAAGAATTGCTGAGAAGGTTCAACATCATCCTTCAGGCTGTTTCTTGTGGATTCGACATCAATGTAGAGCGTTTTTCAGCGTACACGAGAGAGATAACTGAACTATATGTGTCCCCTTATAACTGGTACCCAATGCCAGCAAGTGTGCATAAGATATTAATTCGCGCACATGAAATTATTGCTTCGTGTTCCGTAGCAATTGGGATGATGTCCAGTTACTTAGACGTATTTCGTCTACTTGAGATCGTTATTGATCTCCACTTTTAAAGTTTTAAAGAAACAAACTATTAATTTTACTTTAATGCTGAAGTACTTTATTTTCTTTTTATCGTGAACACTTGCTAAGAGAGACTGACCTCTTCACTTACATTTAACTTGCTTAAATAATAATTATTATCTATTCGTCATCGTACAAGGGTCGATGCGATGGTATCTTATGTTTATCTACTACTCGTTGTCATCATGCAAGGGTCTAATGTTATGGCTTGTGTCAATCAATCAATCAAATTCCTGTTAAGACCCCCTATAGGGGCATAGGACAGAAACAACTCTCTTCCACAAGGCCCGATCCTGAGCATCGGCTTTAAGCTGTTGCCAGGACTTGTTTATTCCTCTGGCCTCCTGCTCAACTGCTCGCTTCCATGTGTTACATGGTCGACCAACCCGACGTCTTCCTTGAGGGTTATAATCCAGAGCCTGTTTTGCGATGTTTCGCTCTGGTTTCCTCAAAGTATGACCGATCCACTGCCACTTTCGCCGTTGAATCTCAATACCTATTTTAGTCTGGCGAGTTGTACTCCAAAGTTCGTCGATGGAGATTACTTCTGGCCAGAATATTCCTAAAATGCGCCGGAGGCATTGGTTTACGAAAGTCTGTAGTTTCTTGGTAAGTCGAACGGTCACTTTCCACGTAGTACAACCATATAACAACACGGATTTGACGCATGCGTCAAAAACTCGCAGCTTCGTGCGAAGGGAGATCTCTCTTAACCTCCAGAAAGGGGAAAGGATACCGAAGGCCTGACGAGCTTTATTTAGCCGAGCCTCAACATCCTTTTCGGCTCCGCCGTCCATGCTGACAATGCTTCCGAGATTGCAAAAATCTTGCACCTCTTCCACATCCTGTCCATTAAGAACAATCGGTGTGCTTGCGTTCGAACCCATGTGCATGTACTTGGTTTTACGCACATTTATTTTCAGTCCCGCCTCTTTGCATTTAGAATGCAACGAGCGAACATTTGACTCTAAGTCCGAACGGGTATGTGCAAGCAAACACACGTAATCAGCATAATCAAGGTGACTTAAGATGTTAAATAGTCTCCATTGATGACCTTTACCTTCCCCACCTTCCAGTGCAGCTTTCAAGATGTCATTTATTACCACCAGAAACAGGGCTGGTGATAATATGCAGCTTTGTCTGACACCCGTTCGCACAGGGAAGCTCTCGGACAGCTCTCCTCTATGGCTTGTGTGATGATAACAAATTCTTACTTTATCTAATTTACTTAAGCCAATTCCTTGGAATTGTACTTAATGGCATATTGTTCGGTAGGGTCTCTGACGTAACTCCTCCCGACCTTGAGAAAAATTTGTCCTCAGATTTGTTAATTATATTGATTTTTGATTTATTATTATTACATTTTTGTTTAAAAATATATATCAATAGCAGTACAAGTGATATAGTGGCGATTATGCTTGTTGGTATTGTAAACTTAAAGAAATTATGTGACATATCAAATTTTAGTAGGTTCTGCATTTTCCCGAGCGCAATTGTTTTGTTTTCTATGTTTAATAAATGTTGAAATTTTAGTGGTTGAATTATTGAGTAATTAACAAGTGGACTTGTCTGAACTAATATTTGTGGTATAAATGGTTCTTTAATGGTATTAGAGAAAACAATTTATCAATTGTAATTTTGCAGAATTCGAATTTTACAATAAAGTTCTTATATTCTATCAGTAATTCTTTTTCGTAAGAGTTATTACAGGAGTAGCTTAAATATTTTGACAATATATTTGTAAATAAAATAGTGTTTTCATTAATTTGATAAAAGTGTTGGGTATTATCTTCGATTAATGTACAATTTGTTGGTTTTTGTTTATGGATAGATCTAACACAAATATCCTGAATCGATTCTTTTTTATCGATGTTCTTCGCAATACCATTTTGGACAAATTATTTATTGAATTGTGTTTGTAGTTGCAGATTATTTTGGTTAGGTAGCGGGAATATCTGAATTATGGATATAGGTTCCATTTCAAGGGTATTTCAATAAAAATTGTTAATTTTTTGCTTTCGATTAATACATCTGATTTTATATATTGTAGTTGTAATGGTGTGATTTTGTATGATTTTATATCATCGTCTGTCAAAATGTTTGTGTGAAGGAAGTGTGCCTTGTTGTTTAAAAATATTTCAAATATTTGGTCAATTTTTTCTCTGGCTAAGTTTAATGTTTGTTGAAAATGTATAAAATCATTAAAGTCGTTTAAAATCTTCGTATGATCGTTCATTGCTGTAGCAATATTATTAGTAAAATTTTCGAGTAAGCGGTTATTGGTTTCTTGCTGTAAGGTAATATTTTGAATATGTTCTCGAATGTTATTACTACATTTTAATAGTTTAAATTGATTAATCTGTATCGTTTCCTCGTTATGTTCTATCCTGTCAGAATTTTGTTCAATTATTTGTCTATCTTCATCGTCCATTGTTCCTTCTAACCATTTTCGGAGAGTTCCTATCGGATTAAATATCCTCTTTTTTTTCTGTGTAAATCAGGAAATAGAGCAGTAATTTCGATATATAAGTGGTCAATCATTTCTTCAGACGTTGTGAGATCTAAATGTATAGTTCGTTTTTTTAGTATTGCTACTCCTATCTTGAGAGAGCTTACTAATTGTTCCAGATCGTTTTGATGAATCGGGTGACCAATGATTGCTTTGCTTGTGACGGCGTGTTCTATCGCTACTTCCATGGCTACATACCCACTTTGTTGGGTGAGGGGAAGTAAAGTTACACCCAACGTCATGGGAAGTATTGCTAAGAGTACTATCAGGGTTGTCCGTGGAATGAAAAAATTTTCGTTGTGGCTTTAATCTTTAGGGGTGCATGTTAGAGTGCTTATTTGGTTTAATATATCGAGGTGAAAGTTTATTAAGATTGAGATGCTTAACCAAAGAGTTATTTAATTCGATATCTTTTCGCGTTTTATTTCTCCTTTTGATTGATTGCTGTTTCATTCTGTTCAATCGCGCACATATTTCGGAGTTAGGTGTTTTGCATTCATTAAAAAAAATATCTGTTGGTTATACTCTAGATGAAATCTGAGAGTATTATAAGTTTGCCACAAAGTTTGTAACGCCAAGAAATAAGGCTCGGAGAAAAAAATGAATGATACAGAAGTTCATATAATCACTCAAAAATCTCAAAACCGGATGTCCGTTTGTCCGTCCGTCCGTCCGTCCGTGTCCTCTCTAACTTGAGAACGCGTTGAGCTAGAAAGTTCAAATTTTGTACACGTCATTTTTAACAAAAAAGTAAGGTCAAGTTCGTGAACGGGCCAAATCGCTCCACCCCTTCTACCCCCTCCCATACAAATTGTCACAATTGCGCAATTTCACAATAAACGGATTTGCTCGAAAAGTATAAAAGCTATTGGCCTGAAATTTAGAATATATTATTTCTATGATAATATCAATCTAAGTATTACGTGTGTCCTCCCTCTCCTTCTACCACCTCTCATACAAACTGAACTTGTCATAAATTACTCTAAGCCAATTTACTCAGTGCGTATAAAATTTAGCGAGCTCAAATTGTGCACCAAATATTTATTTAAAATTGTTAGTAAGGTCAAAAAAAATTAGACGATTAGCTTCACCCCTTCTACCCCCTCCCATACAAAATGACACATTTTCGCAAATTGACAATAAATGGATTTACTCAAAAAGTATAAAAGCTATTAGTCTGAATTTTGGGATATATTACATTCATAATGATTTCAATCTACGGTAGAAATATTATTTGCCTCCTCCCTCTCCTTCCACCCCCTCCCATACAAAATACACTTTTTCATGAAATGCTCTAAGCCGATTTTCTCAGAACATATAACATTTATCAAGCTCATATTTTATAATGAATACCTAATTAGTATTATCTCTAAGATCAGAAAAAACTATTTGATTACCTTCACTGCTTTTACCCCCTCCCATACAATATGACACAGTCTTACAACTTCACAAAAAATCGATTTTCTTGAAAAGTATGAATCGCACTAGTCTGAAATTTAAGGGATGTCAATTTTGTAATATTGCTAGTTATGTCTGAAAAAATTACTAAAATCCCCCCACTGTTTCTACCACCTCCCATACAAGCTGAAAATTTTCATTAAATCTAACTCACTAATTTTCTCAGTTCCCATTCAATTTTTTTAGTAAGCATTTTGTGTAAAACATTTTTATAGCTACTTTAGCATGATGGGGAAAAAATTAGTTCAATGCTATAATCCTTTCTAACACTCCCCATACAAAATTTCTAGGGATCACAAAAAATTCTATGTATTTCATCTAGAGTATCGTAAGATTGCGCTTTACGCGCAATCGTAGCCCTGTTATGTTTTTTCTTTATGACTAGAATGTATTACGTTGTTATATGCTGCGATACATTCTTCGATTGGGTTTAAATCAAGCAAGGATTTATTTTCTTGTTTTGTTCTAAGAAGAAATGTTCGTAAATTTTCGTTTAACGATCGGTGGGCAACCTCGATATCTGATTTACCCGTTTTGTAATGAGGGGAACAGAAGTGGTGTTGTATATTTTGCTTTTCTAGCCAATCCTTAGTTTTTTCTGAATCTAATGCACCTTCATTGTCAGTTATAATCAATTTTGGCTTTCCAATTTTATTGAGAGTTGACCGTAAAGCATGTATAACTGAGTCCCATTGCCTGTTTTTAAGTTTATAAATTGTTAAGAATTTTGAAAATTTATCTAGACAGGTGAGGTAAGGTGAATTTTTGTCTCTGAACCATATATCAATATGGTAGATCTCTCGGATATGTTCAGGGGTGCGGGTCAGTTTGAATTCCAGTTTGGGTGGATTTCTTTCATATGTAGATTGCGCGCATATAGAACAATTGTTAATAAAGTTTGATATTGTTTCTTTGAGGTATGGGAAGTAATATTTCTTCGACATCATTGCGTCTGTTTTATTAATGCCAATGTGGTTATTAACTCTATGTTCTTTAGCAATCACTTCATTGATTTCTGATCTATTACAGTCCAAAGAAGTTTATTCGCTTGTACAATGCAGGCTTTAGGGTTATTAAGTTTCCAGGTATTATAATGTTTTTGAAATTGTAAACGCACCTCCTTGCTGGGAAATTTAATACCTGTGGTCCCTATCTGGGGTATATGGTTTTGTAATATATATTTAATATTTTTTTCATCAAAAGTTCTGAATGAGAATGTTAAACGTTTTTTATTGTTGAATAGTTGTTTGGTTGTATTGTTTGTTTCACCTAATTTTAGAACTAATTGTACTTTATGCACATTTAGAGGTTTTTCTGAAATTTCTATGTAGTTTGTATTGTCCTCTTGGGCAGTATGTTGAGTAGCTAAGGAATCTACATCATTGCCGTTTATCGCGTGCATTTCGATTCTAGAAAGAGCATCAGCAACATAGTTCTCTTTTCCTTTAATATATTGTTGCGAGCTAGGGGTTCGCCAGATTTCAAAGGAAACTCAATTCGTTTAAAAAAATAATAGATAATTTATTTATTGCACTTTTACACAATTCCCCGATCACTTCACTTAATTCGCTCTAAAAACTTAATTCGCACAACCCAGTAACACCGCCGATCTATCGCTTTCGCTTACTTACACCGGTTGGTGTCTTCCATGAACTTCGTTCAAAGACTGACTGCTATCTGGTAGTTGCACTCTTTTTATAGTAAACATCCGTCAGGCGATTTTAGGCGTGTGTCTTAACTAGAATGTTTGGGACTATTCGAGGCAATTCTGGGTGTGTGTCTATACTAGAATGTTCCGGGTCTTACTCGAACGTTCTAGATGGCGTTTTACACAGTAGGGGATAATGTTCTACGTCATTCTCGGCCATTCGAAAAGAGAGATCGAATTGCGTGGTTGCCAGATTCATAACATTACCCTCTCCTTAGTCCCTGTTCGTCCCGAACAGAATCGTTCACTTCCTCAATGGCACCATGGTACTTGGTTAATCGGTCGAGATGTACCACTTTCATTTTGGTACGAGGTTTTCGCTGATTCCATCCATTCTCTGGTTCGATCGTTAGCCTCCGAATGGTTTTTCCGGCTTCTTTTTCCTTCTTACGTTCGCGTTCTTTCTCCGTTTCCTTTTCGCGCTCATTCTCCTCCTTTGCGGCACGTTTACTTCCCTTTTCTCGTTCCGCATTCTTCCTTTCGCGATCTTCTCGATCATATCGCTTCCCATGTTTGGTCTTGTCACGATTATTCGCATGAAGTACTTGACCGTCACGACTTCTACCCGTTCGTTCGCGATCCTTATTCGATTGTCCATCTTTGCTTCCATGATCTTTCCCGATGTATTGTTCTTGTTGCAATCGAGCTTGCCGACTCGGGGTTTTCGATCGACTCCGGCGTCTTTTATCAAAACCGTGTGTAAGATTTGAACTCTGACGACTAGTTCTTGACCACGAACTACCTGCCCGATTTCCATCTTCGCATTGGTTAGTAGCGCAGCCGGAACAATAGTTGGTCGCTTTTCGGCAGTTGAGTCTCAAGTGTCCTGCCTGTCCACAATTCCAGCATCGGGGGGCACCAAATCTTTCGCTCCGTTTGGTGTACTCTGCTTTCTGACACATACACTCTTTTGCTCTTTCTCGGACTCGATAATTACTCCGTGAGCTTTGCTTGGCAGCTTCGAACGTCAGCCCATATACCAAGGCTTCGCCTATCGTTTTCTTGCCTGCCAATTTCAACGCCTGTTGCAGCTCTCTGTCCTGTACAGCATTGTTAAATGCGAAAACAGCTGTATCGTTGCGTTGCTCTGTTTGCGCATTGGGCAGCGATAATAATGTGAGTCGTTCAATATCGCGTGCCAGCTCTTGAAGTGTTTCACCATTCTTTTGAGTTCGGTTGTACAGCTTTATTTTGTAGATCTCTTTCATGCGGTCACTGCCGTAATGAAGATCCAATGTTTGGACTAACGTTGAAAAATCTTGTTGTTGCTCCTGCGGAATCGTTTGAAGAACCTGCGCTGGTGGACCTCTTAACGCCAATATAAGAGCCGTTCCTCGTTCGAGATCATTCCAATGGTTGTTTCTGGCGGCAGCCTCAAATTGGATCTTATAAATAGCCCACGGTGTCTGTCCATCGAAGATTGGAGCTTTGAAACCCTTATGCGTAACGTGCTCTGCTTTCATGACTCCAACTGCTTTCACGTTATCCAAGTCCCTTTTTAGGCGTTCGACTTCTTGTACAATCCCGGATATCCTTTCCGTAATTTGCTCTTCGAAGATTCGAAGTTTCTTCTCTACGCTTTCTTCTATTACCTTACCCATGGTGTCTATTTTATTATTTTGCTGCTCCAATTTTTGGTTGAGGTCCTTTGAGGTCTGATCTAATTTCTCTAGTTTCTGATTAATGTCCGCAGATTGTTGATCTAATTTTTGATTCATGTCCGCAGATTGTTGATCTAATTTCCGATTCATGTCCGTTGTCACAGCTGATTGTTGATCTAATTTGTTCATCATTTGCTGCATTAACTGTGTTAGAGCATCCGTTGCACCAGAACACTCCTCTACACGAGCTTCTTTGATTTGGAACTCGAAACTATCTGCATCCTCACCCTCAGCCTGGAGTGTCTCGATCATACGGCTGACAAGTTCAGACTTGCTCCCTGTCGTAGATAACTCGCGTCTACTGAGCTCTTCCTTCAGCCCCGTTAATTTTAAGTCCTTTAAATAACGCGGCATTTTCACTACCGATTATTTCCAGTTTTTCCGCGATTCGAATTCACTTCAATTTACGTCACTAATTAAAGTCACTGCTCACTCGAGAATATTCGTTTTCACAAAATTCTCACTGTCCGTTCGAGAATTTTAGTTCCGCGATTTTACTTCGCTAATTAAAGTCACTGTTCACTAGAGCACTCGAGAATATTCGATTTCAGAAAATTCTCACTGTCCGTTCGAGAATTTTAGTTTCACTTTTTCGCTCTCACAAAATTATCCGTTCGAGAATTTTAATTTCACTCGCGATTTTTAACCCGAATTTATCCTTGAAATCCCACTCTTCTGACACCAATTGTTGCGAGCTAGGGGTTCGCAGATTTCAAAGGAAACTCAATTCGTTTAAAAAAATAATAGATAATTTATTTATTGCACTTTTACACAATTCCCCGATCACTTCACTTAATTCGCTCTAAAAACTTAATTCGCACAACCCAGTAACACCGCCGATCTATCGCTTTCGCTTACTTACACCGGTTGGTGTCTTCCATGAGCTTCGTTCAAAGACTGACTGCTATCTGGTAGTTGCATTCTTTTTATAGTAAACATCCGTCAGGCGATTTTAGGCGTGTGTCTTAACTAGAATGTTTGGGACTATTCGAGGCAATTCTGGGTGTGTGTCTATACTAGAATGTTCCGGGTTTTACTCGAACGTTCTAGATGGCGTTTTACACAGTAGGGGATAATGTTCTACGTCATTCTCGGCCATTCGAAAAGAGAGATCGAATTGCGTGGTTGCCAGATTCATAACAATATTTTATTATGTAATTGAACTCCATTAATTTTAATTTCCATTTTTGTAACGTTGCGTTTTCTTCTCTCAAATCTTCTAAAAATACTAGTGGTTTATGGTCTGTTTGTAAGATGAATTTTATCCCATATAAATATGGTCTAAAGTATTTCGTAGCCCAAACTATAGTGTGTAGCTCCTTTTCGATCATAGAGTATCTAGTCTCATGTTCGTTGAGAGTTCTACATAGAAGCAAAACAAATAAGTTTTTTGTCTTGGCTAAGGACGGCACCTATTGCAAAATTACTCGCATCAGTAGTCAGGGTAAACTGTTTTTCAAAATCTGGGTGTGCTAATATGGGATCATTCAAGGTGTATTTTTTAAGTGCTTCGAAAGCTTTGACATAGTTTTCATCAGAGATGTTTACTTTATTGTTTTTCTTTAACGTTTCAGTAATTGGCTTGGTAATTTGCGCGTAATCTTTAACAAATTTTCGATAAAATCCAGTAAGTCCTAAGAATGATTTTACCTGTTTCTGATTTGTAGGTATCGGAAAGTTCTGAATTGCTTTCAGTTTTTCCGGGTTTGGTTTTATTCCATCGGGAGTAATAATATGACCAAGAAACTCTGTGCTTCTCTTAAGAAAAAAGGTTTTGGAAAGCTGAATTTTTAAATGGGCTAAACGAATTGTATTGAGATTTTTTTGCAGGGTTATCTCGTGTTCCTGCAATGAAGTGCTGAAGACGAGAATATCGTCCATGTAAACAATACAATCTTTTCCGAGATAGTCTTTTAAAATAGAATTCATGAGCCTTTGGAAAGTGGCTGGAGCGTTTTTCAAACCAAATGGCATTCGGGTAAACTCAAAATGACCTTCATCTGTCGAAAAAGCGGTTTTGTGACGATCTTCAGGTTGGATTTCAATCTGATGGAAACCCTTCGCCAAGTTTATAGTCGTAAAATAGTTTGCATTACCTAATTTTCCCAGTATGTCATCGATTTGAGGTATCGGGTATTTATCCTCCACCGTGACATTATTAATTTTCCTAAAATCAATGACTAGTCTATGTTTTCCAGGAGTTTTCTTTGGGACGATCCAAATGGGAGAGTTGTATGGTGACTTACAAGGTTGTATTATTCCTTGTCTCAAGTCCTCCTCGATTGGTTTTTTAACGAAATTTTTGAGAGAGTATGAGTATCTATAATTTCTCTGATAAATAGGATTGTCAGTTATAAGTTTAAGTTCATGTTTCACTGTATGTGCAAATGTAAATGGGTCGTTTTCGTTGTATTCTAAGTCTTTAAGCTCGTTTTTTATTCTTTCAATCAAGGTAGTTTCTTCGTTAGACTAATGCTCGTTATTTTGATTGACTAATTCTGGTTGACAGAGGGGTTTCACGACTGCTTGATACACTTCCTCCTCATTCGAGTTAAAAGGGATCTTACTATTATGGATATTTAATGTATTATCCTCAAAATTGATGATTTTTTGCTTTTGTCGGTACAAGTATATTTTGACCTATGATACAATCGAAGTTTTTGTTGTGCAATTTGACCAGTTTCCACTCAATCTAGCTTGAATGGGAAATTCATATGGGAATTCCGAAAAAAACCAGTCTCCGCGCAAGAGTTACCATTGATAGATGATATTTATAATCGATTTACTAATTTATGTTGTTTATAATGTGCCACAAGTTTGATATTCATAATGGAGGTGGAACATCCAGTGTCTATTAGACATCGAACTTTCTTTCCCTCAATGGTTAGTGGAACAATGGGTAATAATTGTCTTGTTCCGAGGCTGGTATACGAAAATCCGTATCCGCATGAAGGGATGTGGATCAAGATGAAGCGGTGTTCATTGAAACGTCTGTAGCTAGGCTTAAGTTATTTTGCGTTGGTACGTTTTGAGGCCTTGACTCAAAATTAAAATGCTGTTGAGGGTAACTATTTTCATGAGAGTTCCTAGGTTGTGTAGAACGATTGGATGAAGATGGGTTCATATTACGGTTTCTACTAGGATTAGACGACTCGTTGAAATTGTGCTCGCGACGTTTTGAACCAAAATTAAGATATCCCGTATTTACTAACACTTTATACGCGTCTTCTAATGTTTCGGGCTTATACGAATGCAAAATTCCGCGAATCGGCTCAGGTTCTCAAACGTAGATTTTGCTATCTGATTTTTTGTTTTAATAAGATCACTTTTTTGACTAGCAATATACTCCTTATTATTATTAATTTTATTGTTTAAGCTAAATAAACACTTACATATATAATCGTAGAGTTGTCCTGAGGTGGTGAAGCGTGCTGCTAACAATTTTTCCATAAGCTGGGTTTCGTTCTCGGTGGTGTCGAAGTGATTAATAAGTAGAGCCTTAACTTCCTGCCAATTTGAGACGATGCGGCTGTGCAACACTTCCCGTGCTCGACCTACAATTTTCATTAGTAATTGTTGGTAGAGGACGGCTTTGTGAGTGTTGGGGATGATTTGTGGGTAGATAGCGTCAATTGCATTGATGAACGGGAAAATATCCACTTGGGTCCCATCAAAGGTAGGTACCGCACTAATAAATGATGAGATCTGCCTGAAGTCCATCTCGTCGTTTTTAGCTCCAGGTTCCTCAAATTTCAATTTTGCAAGACTTGCGATAATTCTCTCCAGAGTGTTGGTTCGAGGTTCCGACTGCCAGTTACGTAGACGTATTTCGTCTACTCGAGGTCGTTATTGATCTCCACTTTTAAAGTTTTAAAGAAATAAACTATTAATTTTACTTTAATGCTGAAGTACTTTATTTTCTTTTTATCGTGAACACTTGCTAAGAGAGACTGACCTCTTCACTTACATTTAACTTGCTTAAATAATAATTATTATCTATTCGTCATCGTACAAGGGTCGATGCGATGGTATCTTATGTTTATCTACTACTCGTTGTCATCATGCAAGGGTCAAATGTTATGGGTTGTGTGATGATAACAAATTCTTACTTTATCTAATTTACTTAAGCCAATTCCTTGGAATTGTAATTAATGGCATATTGTTCGGTAGGGTCTCTGACGTAACTGTCCAAAGAAGCCCTCGAAGCGAGAAATAAGTATTTGAGAAGATTCAGAAGAGACAACACAAGGAAAATCTGCCGAAAAAGTACGATGGAAGACTTGTTCCACACTCTCCTTTATTCATCTGACCCATACATTTCAACTTTGGCAATTGATGATGGTGGTGGTGCTTTGGTGCATTCTAATCACACAGATAAATGTTGATGATGAATTATTAGATCTAGTATCAGAGCCAGCTGGCTCTGATAGTAGATCTAAGGATTCATCCGAGATCGTAGAGATGGAAGAGTAAAGTAGGTAATTTTTTTTGAAGTATTGTTTTCAGTAATCTTTTTTTTTTATTTTATAGTATAGAATCTGATTATTTTCAGTATTTTGATTCTTCTTCTTCTGTTATGAATTTAAGTTATTTTTGGAATATTTTTTGTAAATAGAGAAAATAAAAATGAGCAAAAAATTGTATGTAGAGCTCTGGAAGTAGTTTCATTCGATTTAGCGTAGCAAAACACATTACAAACGATACCAAACACGCCTTTTTTCGGTGGGTATGAGATGCCGTCACAAGGTGGCCAACGCGATCGTTGTAACAGCCGCTGCGTCGCATCGGATCTATGCCACAGTTTACACAAGTGGTGATAAGGATCTTACGAAGGTACTCACGAAATTTCAAGTGATTTTGTTTATTTCTTTAGAAGTTATGAGCAATGTCCACCCAGATTCGCCGTTTTTACCACTGTGCGTCACTCAACGTGGTCAGGGCGACAACGGGACTGTTTTGGAAAAAAAAGGTGGCGATATCATTGCGGGAATTTTTTTCATTGCTGCCATGGAGATTATTCGAGAACGTGAAGTGGATACTTAGTCGCTTACGCCTCAGTCAGTGGCGAAACTATTTACGACGAGCAGATCGAATTGGATTACAATGGCGGAATCTACCATTGGAACACCGATACGCAAGTTTTAAAAAAAGAAAGACTAATTGAAAAAAAAAGAAAGTTAAAAGAGTAAAGTAGAAAGTTCGATTCCTAGCCCGCCTAAATCAGTAAAGTCGGATGGAAATTGAGACCTGCGAATTGTGCGGATAATCTAGGCCAATAACGGCGAATCGCGAACGACGGTGAAGTGCTGACATCATCGAATACTAAATGAGGGACGATTTTGGATGAGTCCTCAAAAATATTGAACCGGAGATCGAAAACGCTTCAATTTACGCGAAAATTCAGGGCGTGTGATTATAATTAAACATGTGTGAATTTTTTTTAAAGATTGCGCAAGCAACAGCTTCTAAATAGTGCACATTAGCGAATTTCCGGGTCAATCGCAGGACCGTCGAAATCCGTGTCAGGTAACAAAGTGAAAGTTGCCGGAATCGTGCAGCGCAAAAAAAAAAATTATATGATGCGCGACCTTCAGAGTAGGTTCCCAATGGTTTTTCAATGTATTCTGCATCAATCCGGTTCTATTTTGGCGATACCGCAACACCTGCGGCAGTCACCGATAACAGGAAAGAACCAATGCGTTTTCTTTTATGAACCTTGCTGCATCGTCACGGTCGTTTCAGCTACCCAGTGCCGCATGTAACTCGGGCTTCGTGATTTTCGTTTTGGCACTCCCAGTTTGCACACCGAATATTTAAAAAAAAAAAAAATAAATAAATAAATAAAATAAGAATGAAAAATTGAATTCGTAGCGATACTAGCCAGAAGTTAATCGTGTAATTTATTTCTTCAATTTTAATGGTTTTCGTGTCGGAATAATCTCTTATCTTCTATGCCTCAAACATAATCAAAGTGTTCCCGTTTACCTGCTTTAAAGTAGTATACGTTGCTGGAAAATTTTCCGATAAAATATGAGAAGGAATAAGTGATGTTTCCATCCCCTACCATCTTAATGCACTACAAAAAACAGAAAATATAGATTAAGTCTGTTTTACTCAGTTTCTACCTTACCCTGTGTTAATTTTTTTTAAATTCAAAATTACTTTAACAAATAACGAGAAGATTAGTTTGTGGTGCGCGTTTACAATTTTTTTTTGAAGTAAATTTGTTGAAGTGGGTAAACTCCCTTTTTTTAAGAAGAAAAATGGAAAACAAATTTAAAATTTAACGTGCATTGAATAATATTATATTATTATAAAATAAAATAAAATAAGCATTATATCATCTTTAACAAAAACGTCATCGTCATTGACAAAAGCGTCATCGTCGTCAACAACAACATCATCGTTAACAAAAAGGTAATCGTCGAAAACAAAAGTGTAATCGTCGAAAACAACAACGTCATCGCCATTGACAAAAGCGTCATTGTCGTCCACAACAACATCATCGTTAACAAAAAGGTAATCGTCGTAAACAAAAACGTAATCGTCGAAAACAACAACATCATCTTCAGCATTAACATATGATAAGTCTTTGGCCTCTTAATTATAATTTTTTTTATTACATTAATGTCCAAGTCACATTGCTATAATGTTTATATATTCTCTTATAATTCTTTTTACATATTTTCTTTTTCTTTTGGGCTACAAACAAAACAAAATATTTAAAAATTATTTCTCGATGAATGTCCCACCCATATTGATTTGCGCACAAAAATTGGGTAGGGAATAAATAAACACCAGGTTTAACTGCTTTACCTGAAACAAAAAAAAAAGGAATTTTGCCCTTGTAACTACACTTCTATACGATACATACTTTACAAATTATTGCAAGACCATTTTGTTATTTAGCGAATTAATGAATTTTATAAATCATAATACGGAATGACGATCTAGTTTGACAAATTAAAGGGTCCTTTTTCTAGTTTCCCCATCCTCCTCCCCCTCTCTTCATGGGGCCATACGAGGAAGATTATTAGGAGACTGTATGGCTAAGGCAGGGTGGGCTGGGCGGTGTCAAAAACACCTGACACCGTTTCGTCGAGACATTTGGTCGAGTTAACTTTCCGACCATGAATTTCTCCCAAATTTTAAAGTTTCCATTTCCTGGGTAAGTCGGCGTGATGAGCTCCAAAGCTCATTTTGTTGAACAGGCCTAGGGTTTCATGATAATATCGGAGCAACGAACCCCCCCCACGACACCGTAGCTAGACCCGGCATCAAGCTAGCACGTCGCTCCAGCCCGATATTATCACAGAGATGGACGTGGTGTGGATCTCGGCCCATTCTAAGTCCCGAACCTTTCTTTCCCTTTAGTTTATTCGGATGCATGGGCATCTGAATAAACCATCCAAAGCCAACGCAAACAATAAATGGCGCACACCGTGGGGCCACGTAAGCCTTCACGAGCGTGTTTCCGAACGCGTGATGTCATGAAACTTGAGACAGAAAAATTTCGAGTAAAATGCGTGACTTCAAAGGACTCTGACTGTCGCCGGTGGCAGTTGTCTTCGCCTACACGGCACCTATAGTCCATCGAGAAAGCTTTCTTGGAATTCCGCTTGCAAGTTTTGGAGCTGTGAATGTCTCGAGTGATGTCGGGACTTTCCTAATGAAGAACTCATTGGCAACCTTCAGGAGTCAATAATGTTCCTTGGGAGGGTTTTGATAGCATGTCGGATATTCTCAGGTCAAAACTTGTGGGAGATGAATGAGACGTGACGTAACATTAGTAACCTCTTGACAGCTGAGCTTGTCTTGTCTTGGCGGGCAAGCTATCCGACAGAGGGCAGAATACTGATGCTTGTGAATGAGTCATGCATTCAATTCGTCGAATCTTTGAGAAGGTACCCGAAATCCTTTGAATCCTTCCATGTAAAGTAGTATATGGTTCCCTTTCAATAGAGATAATTTTTTTTGTATTAGCTTCGCGATTACTTTTGTTGTTTGACATGTAAAGTTATGTAATTTTATTATATATTGATTTTGATTTTTTTTTGGTTTGGAAAATTTTCTGGAATCCCTTTTCCGCTCGAGTTGTGTGTTGACATGAGCAGATGTTTCGATGAAACCCCAGCAGGAGAGAGGGGTGGATTTTGTGGAGTTTTAGAGAGGAGCCTTATTGTCAGTTTGAAAATTTTGGAGAATTATTACAAAATTTAGACAGTTTTGTTAAATTGTACTCAGTTCTGGCACTTTTGAGTTTCGATAAGTGTTCGACTAGTTGTAGTTTCGTTTATATAAAAAGATTCATATATGAATCACGAAATTTACGTTATGTACACCTACGGATTTTTTTTTAATTATCTACACAAATTTACAGAACTAGGAATTTATTTACACAAATTTACAACTACGATTTCCTTTCGACACAAATCTACGACTACGAATTTTTCTTTGAATCAACTACGCAAATTACAAATAGTCCTGTTGAGTTATTATTCGCAATTTCAGTAAATAGATTTGTAGGCGTTTCATATAACATACGCTCTATTTCATTCGATTTTTTTTTGTTGAAATGTCTCTCTTACGAACTCCGGAGAAAGGAGCGGTTCCAGAATGTGCGATATGCCATGAAGAAGTGAAAGATGACGACGAAGTTGTCACTAAATGTTCACACCACTTTCATCAGACTTGCCTTACAACATGGATTGATTCATATCAAACTTGTCCACAATTTAGCGAACAACTTTCTTCAACGGACTATTGGATTGTTCAGGGCTTAGGAGGTGCTACTGCACGAACAGGACCTGTGACCCGAAGTATAAGCCGGTCTCAAGCTCCCAAGTCTAGCGACGGAGTTTTTCCTTAGGGTTAAATTTGAATCCTCCACAGCAGACTGGTGGTCGTGTTTTCAACGCTCCAGATGGAACTATGGTTCCGGAATTCAATCTAGATCTTCCCGGAGAAACGAACAATCAAAGGATTATTCCTGCCTTAAAGGAAAATTCCCGAAGATCTTCGTCTATGAGTGGACATTCATCAAATGGTCAAGGTCGTAGTTCTCAGAGTTCTCGTCGACCAAATGATCTTCAAAACGAACGCGTGAGTGTGTCTCTTGGAGTTGACGAGCTCACTCAACTCATGCGAAACGTATTTAGAGAAGAGAGGGCTCGTGAACTTCAAGAGACACATCAGCCAAATAATGCTCCGGCTGTCTCGACGTTGCAGGCAGACCGACGAGTACCACCAGTAGACTTTAGATTGCCGCCTTCACCAATTGTGACTCGAGACCGGAATTTTAACACGAATAATAGACATCGATTAAAGATCAGCCCTCTTCGTTCTTGGGGGTTGAAATACACAGGAGATAACAAGGCGCTTCGAGCTCAAGAACTTCTTTACCATGTGGAAGTATTTGCTAACACCAATTTAAACGTGGCAATGGATTTTGTGGCCGCAAATTTCCATCTTCTTCTACAGGGCAGGCCCAATCAGTGGTTTTGGATCTGGCATAGATCCAATCCAATTATTACTTGGGCGGCCTTGCGATCAGCTTTTTTGCAAGCTTGGGGAGATGACGTATCCGACTACGAGATCCGAAGACAAATGTTTAAAAAAAAACAAGCGCCGTCAGAACCTTATCCAGCTTTCGAACAAGACTTACTGGAGCTTAGATCTCTGTTATCACACCCTATGGATGATATGGAATTCGATGAATTGGTACGAAACAATTTATCGGCGGCTAACCAACAACATCTGGCTCTACAACCGATATCTTCTCTGGCGCTATCGCGACAAATGGTATGTCGGCTCGAAAGCGTTCGGAGAAATACTAGAACTAGTTCATCAAATTCCTACGCAGGTAGACCAAACTATGGACGAAGAGATTACCAAAGGTTGGCGGAGTTAGACCGGCCTTCAGTTTCTCCGATTGCGAGTGTCGTCGAAGAACCTAACGCCTTAGAAATTGTATCGGCAGTATCTTCTCTCGTCTGCTGGAATTGCGACCAGCCAGGCCACGGTTATAGAGATTGTGAGGAGACTGCCATCATTGCAAAGGCTGCGGAGCTAACGACGTTATTTAGCCCCGTTGTCAGACGTGCAATCGGGGAAACTGGAGTTCAGACAGACGAGCCGTGGGTCTCTCTCGTCCAAGTACGAGAAACCCGCAGACATCCGTTCCACCAGATCCGATAAACTAGCTACGACCCTTTCAGCTCCGTGTAGAGACCATAAGCTCAAGGACTGGGAAAGACTAACATTCTCGAGCACGTCATCGACGTGGGTGATGCGATACCCATCAAAAAACGTCACTTCCCGGTATCACCTACGATTCAAAACCTCATGTATGGGGAGGTCGATCGCATGTTGAAAATGGGAGTGATAGAGGTCAGCCATAGTGCGTGGAGTTCGCCGGTCGTACTGGTGTGGAAACCTGGGAATGTGCGGTTATGTTTGAACTCGAGGAAGGTCAACGATGTGACAGTGAAGGATGCATATCCTTTGCCTCACATCGATGGCACTCTGAGCAGATTGCCACGTGCCAATTTAATAACTTCACTGGACCTGAAGGACGCCTTTTGGCAGATTCCTTTTGAACCCAGTTCCCGAGAAAAGACTGCATTCACAATCTCTGGTCGACCCCTCTATCACTTTACCCGAATGCCGTTTGGTTTGTGCAACGCACTACAACGCAAGTGCCGTTTGATGGATCTCGTGATCCCACCCGAATTAAAGTACTAGGTATTTGTCTACCTGGACGACCTGTTGTTGATCTCGGAAGATTTCAACTCTCTCAAAACTCTCGTTTTGCTCGCAGAAGTTGCCGCGTGCCTTTCAAAGGCAGGGTTGACAATCAACGTAGCAAAAAGTAAGAAACTGCGTTTCTGTCTGTGAAGTCCATGTTAACTATGGCACCGGTGCTAATTAACCCTGATTTTCGGAAGTCTTTTACCATCCAGTGCGACGCAAGCAAATCTGGGGTGAGAAGTGTCCTCTTCCAGGAGAACGACAACGGGTCGGAATCTCCTGTTGCTTATATATCCCAAAAGTTCGATTCCGCTTAACAAAACTATGGTGTTACCGAACAGGAATGCTATGCAGCTGTGTTGAGCGTGAAAAAGCTTAGTTATGGACAACGCTGATCGGCTTCCTGACGTATGCGTGAGAGATGGCTTCGTGTACAAGCGCACAGTGCCTCGTACTGGGGATCCAATTGCAGAGGACCAAGCCTGGAAACTTTGGATTCCATCGAGCCAGACTTTTGCTGTGATCGCTCAGGCCCATGAAGCGGATACCACGGTTCACGGTGGGTTCGCCAAAGCGCTAGAGCGCATCAGACGATACTTGTACTGGCCCGGAATGTCTACACAAGTCCGCGAACGAGTTCTTTCGTGTTCGACTTGCAAAGAAACGAAGTTCCCGAATCGTCCACTCAAAGCAGCTACGCGAGAAGCCTTTAAGACGCAGAGACTCTTTCATACACACAAACATTGATGTAGGGGAAGATTGGAAAGATTGCTATCCTTGTTGTCCTGGACCATCTGTCCAAATTTCCTTTCCTCCATCCCTTGCGTAAAATTACGGCGTCTAATATCACTTCGTTCTTGGAGAGGGAGGTGTTCCACACATTTGGTACCCCCGAGACGATCCTCTCCGACAATGGGTCGCAATTCAAATCAGCGACATTTAACTCCATGCTTTCTAGGTATGGAGTTAAACACCTATACACCCCGAAATACTCGCCTCAAGCAAAAGCATCAGAGAGAGTCAACCGGTCAGTATTGGCTGGACTTCGACCGTATATCATTGAGGATCAAACACGATGGGACGAGAACTTAAGCAAAATCGGTTGTTCTCTTCGGAGTTTCACCAAGCCACTAAGTTTTCTCCTTATCAGGATTTGTTTGGCACTCACATTTGGCACGGAAAGGACTACTCCCTGTTGAATCGCTTGAAAGCGTTAAGTGATGCAGATTTGCAATTGCGACCTGCTGAAGGAATCTCGATCGTGAGAGATCTAGCGCAGGACAACATCCGGAGCGCCCATGAATATAGTAGCAGGCGTTATAACGTGCGAACGGCTAAAGCTCTGTATAGATACAAAGAAGAAGAAGAATAAATACAGTCTGTCAAATTATCGTGCTCTGCCTGATATTTTTTTTCTGTGTTTAAAAGTATTAAAATTAAGAAAAAAATAAGTATGGTAGAATCCTGTTCCACTTGCCATTCCACAATATCAAGGAGTCGTCCTGGAACGGAATGTGTTGGTTGCAAGAGCATTTACCACAATGCGTGTGCGGACATAACCTCTGAGATATTCAATCGCATAAAGAAAAAACAACTAACCTGGCATTGTGACGGCTGCAGAGTCAACTTAAATGGCTCAATTCGTCTGGGAAACACAATGGAAGATCCATCTAATGACTTTTCATCATCGCTACAAGTGTTGACGGACGAAATAGCTACTTTGCAACAAAATAGCACCGTCTTCAGCAACTCGCTTCAATCAATAGCCGCTAGAATATCCGAATTGGGTAAATTGGGCGATTTGGTCGCTGCCAACACCAAACGTTTAGACGCACTCGAGGATGAAAACATGAATTTAAGACGCGAACTTAAACGCCTTTATGACCGGGATTGCCACTTGGAGCAGCAGCATAATTCCAAAGAAATCATCATTTTTAATGTGCCTTACGTCCCAGATGAGGACCCGTTTCACTTTGTAAGTATACTCAAACGTAAACTATCGAATGTCCCTTTGAATGAAGGAGACATCGAAAAAGTGTATCGCCGCAATCAGCCATCACAACCAACATCTACTGGGAAGCCGCCGTTGCTGGTAATTGTATTTAGAAGCTCTACCATCAGAGATCGTATTCTTAAAGCGTATAAAGTAAATGTACCATTAGATATTTCTGGCCAGTGTACATCGGCTCAAAACTCCGACGTCGTAATTAGCAAGGTTTACATCAAGGAACCTCTACCTTTTAGTTTAAGAAGTATTTATGGAGAAGCAAAGAATTTTAAAATTGAGCATAATTATAAATTTCTATGGATTTCAAGGGGCAAGCTGCTGATGAGAAGGATTGAGGGATCCAAAATTATTCGTATACATCCGTTATTCGACTTTAAGTCGCTTAAATAATTATACTACAAACTTTTTGCTAATAAGTTTAATAGAATCACTTTTCAAATCGTCATGAATTCAATTAGTTTATATTATCAAAATATCAGAGGTGTTAGATCCGAGACGGTGGATATCATATTAGCTGCAATTGAATACAAATAAATGTTCAGTTATGTCGTTCTCTAGAAAGCGCGACACTATTCTCTTTAATTATAGTCTACTTGTTACAGACCTCACCGGGGTTTATAAGGGTAAAAGGATCTAGGCGTTATTTTCGACCCTAAGCTTACCTTTGATATGCATATATCGTACATTACAAAGCGTGCAAGTCGGACTACAGGATTCATATTTCGATGCGGTAAAAAGTTCCGAAAACCTGCTACATTTATTTATCTCTTTACTACGCTAGTTCGCACGTTGCTGGAATATGCTAGTGTGGTTCGGAACCCAATATATCAGGTATAAGCGACAAAATAGAACGAGTTCAAAGATTGTTCACTCGGCTCTTATTATACTTTAAAATGGGTTTTGAAAAAATTGAGTATCCACTCAGATTGTTTGACTTGGGGATGATATCACTTTACCATACAAGAATGTTGCTTGATGAATCGTTTTGCACAAAATAGTATCCGCCAAATTAAATTAATTAATTAATTCACCAGTTCTACTATCTAGTAAATTAATTAATTAATTCACCAGTTCTACTATCTAGATTGAACGTTTTTTAAGGGTATAGGGGGAATCGTCAACTGAACCCAAGTACCTTCCGCATTCCAAAGCATAATACCAATATCATTTTTAAATCTCCCATTATACGTATTTAATTTACTCACAACGAGTTTTTCATGAGTATTGATATCCTCCGTTTTGATCTCGTTGGCCTTAGATTCGACGTATTAGCGGCTCTTTTAAACTAATGTCTCCCTCTTAATACTTTCTTTCATCGGCTTGCTCTACTTATTTGATTAGTTTTGATATTCTTTGCTTAGTTTTATCTATTTTTACTTTATGCTTATTTCGCTAATTTTTTTCTTTACAACTTATATATACATAAATTGTGAATTATTATGTTTTTTTTTGCTACTACAACTTAGTTTAAACTAATATATAATTGAAGTACATACGAGTACGCATATGTTTTTTTTTTTTTTTTTATAATTATTATTATTTTGTTCTCTTCTAACATTGAATTACAACAGTTTAGTTTATAGGTTTAATATGGTTTTGTACAAAACTGTGAACCTTTGTGCATAAATAAATAAATAAATAAATAAATAGAGAAGGACTGGAAGTGTACAGGAGAAATTTTACCGTGTCCACAGCCACACAAAAATATAACGCCAAGCTCGCGAAGAAATTCTTGCGGTGCCGGATTCGTAATGTGCTACGGAACTCACGCTATGAGTTGGAAGATCTCGGAGGCAAACTTGTGGGCATCTACCACTCTAAGGACATCCGACGCTAGCCTGACTACAACCCCTGGCCATGTATTAATGCCCGACTGACTCAGAGTGTGCATGAGACTCGTACGCAGCTTGGTCGGCGATATTTCCTCGTTGCGTAATAACGGCGACCAAGCTGTGTTGCTATGTGTGACGGGTCCACGCCATCTAGGTGTCGGCTGGAATTCCCGACTGCTGCAGTTGCCCAAAAGGTCGGCAGAGACTTTCGGCAATTACCACATCACAAAACGTGGTCGGGGCGACAACGGGACTGTTTTGGAAAAAAAAAGATGGTGCTTAAGGATCGGAAGGAGGCGAACGTTCTGACGAGAGTGCGGGTATTCTTTTGATAATTAAAAATTTCATTTTTATTTACTTCTTTCAACGAAATCATTGTGTACCGGTGCGAATTTTTTTTCATTGCTGCCATGGAGATAATTCCAGAACGTGAAGTGGATACTTAGTCGCTTACGCCTCAGTGGCGAAACTATTTGCGCCGAGCAGATCGAATTGGATTACAATAGCGGAATCGACCATTGGAACACCGATACGCAAGTTTTTTTTTAAAAAAAAAGACTAATTGAAAAAAAAAGAAAGTTAAAAGAGTTAAGTAGAAAGTTCGATTCCTAGCCCGCCTAAATCAGTAAAGTCGGATGGAAATTGAGACCTGCGAATTGAGCGGATAATCTAGGCAAATAATGGCGAATCGCGAACGACGGTGAAGTGCTGACAGCATCGAATACTAAATGAGGGACGATTTTGGATGGGTCCTCAAAAATATTGAACCACGCGGAGATCGAAAACGCTTCAATTTACGCGAAAATTCAGGGCGTGTGATTATAATTAAACATGTGTGAATTTTTTTTAAACATTGCCCAAGCAACAGCCCCTAAATATTGCATATTAGTGAATTTCCGGGTCAATCGTAAGACCGTCGAAATCCGTGTCAGGCAACAAAGTGAAAGTTGCCGGAATCGTGCAGCGCAAAAAAAAAAAAAACATAACAGAATTATGATTGGGCTTAAAGCCCAATCATATGATAATCTAGATGAGATGGAAATGACTTTAATATTCCGAAAAATAATTCATCTCAAATTTTTTCGAATAGTGAATAGAGACCTTTTTCATGGGAAGTGGTAGAAGTAGAGGGGGGAGGTTTGTATTTTTCGTATACGACACTGAACATGGCATGCAAAATGGTTTCAGCAAAAACAATTTTTTTTTAATGTATTTAAAGTTTTTAGTTTTCATTATTTTTAAAGAAATTGGTCACAGATTTCCTGAAAATGGGGCATTTGTATAGGAGGTGGCAGAGGAAGTGGAGCGCTTAAGATGATTTTGAAACTGCTTATCATCCTTATCACCATGCTTTGATTCAATTTCAAAGTCGATAGCTCTTATATACTTGAAGGAGAAATGCTTTTCTTGAATTTATAATACAGATATTTGTATGGGAGGAGGTAGAAGGAGTGAAGCGAAGCTGATAATTTTTTCTAGCACTTATTTCAAGTGTTAAGAAACAAATGCTGGCAAAATTTGAAGTACTTTTTCTAGTTTGAATGGAAATCGATAAAATGCATTTAACAAAAATTATGCATTTGTATGGGAGGGGTAGAAGGAGTGTACAGATCAAAACAAATTTTTTTCGCATTATTATTATTTCTGTTTGTATACTTTATATAAAGTATCAAGTTGATAGCTTTAACAGTTTCGAAGAAAAATAATTTAAATTTCAAAATTTCGTGATATTTGTATGGGAGGGGGTAGAAGAAGTGAGGTGTAGTTGATAAGTATTTTTAAAATAAATTGCAATTATAAAAGAATTAATTCTGACAAAATTTCGTCTTTTCAGCTTTACTAGTTTCAATGAAAATGGAAAATATGTATTTTTCAAAATTGTTCATTTGTATGGGAGGGGGTAGAAGGAGTAAAGGGATCGGGTCAATATTCCGTGATATTAATGACATCTACATCATAATACTTTGACCTAAATTTCAAGTCGATAGCTTAAATAGTTTCAAAGAAAAATCAATTTCTTTACATTTCGAAATTTCATGAAATTTGTATGGGAGGTGGTAGAAGAAGTGGGGGATGTAGCCCATTCACGAACTTAAAGTTAATTTTTTGCTAAAAATGACACACAAACATTTTTAGCACTATAGCTTAAAGCTTTCGACAGCTATGCCGTAGACAGACGAACAGACGGTCACTTGGAATCGAGGTTTTCGAGCGACAACAAATATTTCTGTACCCTTGGCGGCTCTGTGCGAGCATTATTTCTTAGCGTTACAAACGGTAAAGCAAACACAATATACTCTCAGATTTCATCTAGAGTATAAAAATTATATGATGCGCGACCTTCAGAGCAGGTCCGCAATGGTTTTTCAATGTTTTCTGCTTCAATCCGGTTCTATTTTGGCGACACCGCAACACCTGATAGCAGTCACCGATAACAGATAAGAACCAATGCGTTTTCTTTTATGAACCTTGCTGCATCACCGCGGTCATTTCAGATACCCAGTGCCGCATGTAACTCGGGCTTCGTGATTTTCGTTTTGGCACTCCCAGTTTGCACACCGAATATTTCAAAAAAAAAAAAAAAAAATAAATAAACTAAGAATGAAAAATTGAATTCGTAGCGATACTAGCCAGAAGTTAATCATGTAATTTGTTTCTTCAATTTGAATGGTTTTCGTGTCGGACTAATCTCTTATCTTCTATGCCTCAAACATAATCAAAGTGTTCCCGTTTACCTGCTTTTAAATAGTATACATTGCTGGGAAATTTTCCGATAAAATATGAGAAGAAATAAGTGATGTTTCCATCCTCTACCATCTTAATGCGCTATAAAAACATAACAGGGCTGCGATTGCGCATAAAGCGCAATCTTACGATACTCTAGATGTCATCCCAAGAAATTTTGGATGTGGAGTGTTAGAAGCGGTGATAGCATTCAAATAATTTTTTCCCCATCACGCTAAAGTAGCTATAAGAATGTTTTATACAAAATGCTTACTCCAAAAATTGAATGTGGACTGAGAAAATTAGTGAGTTAGATTTGGTGAAAATGTGCAGTTTGTATGGCAGGTGGTAGAAAGAGTGGGGGGATTTTAGTCTATCCGTCCGTCCGTCTGTTCGCTCTCTAGCTTGAGAACGCGTTGAGCTAGATTATTCAAATTTTGTACACGTCGTTGTTGACAAAAAAGGAAGGTCAAGTTCGTGAACGGCCAAATCGCTCCACCCCTTCTACCCCCTCCCATACAAAATGACACAATTGCGCAATTTGACAATTAAAGGCTTTGCTCGAAAAGTATAAAAGCTATTGGCATGATATTTGGAATATATTACTTTTATGATAATATCAATCTACCGTATCAAAATTATGCGTGTCCTTCTCCTCCTTCTACCACCTCCCATACAAACTGTACTTGTCATGAATTACTCTAAGCCAATTTACTCAGTGCGTATAAAATTTAGCGCGCTAAAATTGTGCACCAAATATTTATTTAAAATTGTTAGTAAGGCGAAAAAAAAAATTACACGATTAGCTTTACTCCTTCTACCCCCTCCCATACAAAATGACGCAAATTCGCAATTTAACAATAAATTAATTTACTCGAAAAGTATAAAAGCTATTAGTCAGAGTTTTGGGGTATATTACTTTGATAATAATTTAAATCTACAGTAGAAAAACTATATGCGTCCTCCTTCTCCTTCCACCCCCTCCCATACAAACTACACTTTTTCATGAAATGCTCTAAGACGATTTTCTCAGAACATATAACATTTATAGAGCTCACATTTTGTAATAAACACTTAATTAGTATTATCACTAAGATCAGAAAAAATATTTGATTAGCTTCACAGCTTCTACCCCTCCCATACAATATGACACAGTTTCACAACTTCACAAAAAATCGATTTTCTTGAAAAGTATAAACGGTACTAATCTGAAATTTAAGGGTTGTCAATTTTATAATATTCTTAGTTATTTCTGAAAAAATCACTAAAATCTCCCCACTCTTTCTACCACCTCCCATACAAACTGCACATTTTCACTAAATCTAACTCACTAATTTTCTCAGTCCCCATTCAATTTTTGGAGTAAGCATTTTGTATAAAACATTTTTATAGCTACTTTAGCATGATGGGGAAAAAATTATTTTAATGCTATCACCTCTTCTAACACTCCCCATGCAAAATTTCTTGGGATGACATCTAGAATATCGTAAGATTGCGCTTTATGCGCAATCGTAGCCCTGTTATGTTTTTTTTAAATTCAAAATTACTTAAACAAATAACGATAAGATTAGTTTGTGGTGCGCGTTTACAATTTTTTTTTTAAGTAAATTTGTTGAAGTGGGTAAACTCCCTTTTTTTTAAGAAGAAAAATGGAAAATAAATTTAAAATTTAACGTGCATTAAATAATATAAAATAAGCATTATATCATCTTTAACAAAAACGTCATGGTCGGAAATAACAACGTCATCGCCATTGACAAAAGCGTCATCGTCGTCAACAACATTATCATCGTTAACAAAAACGTAATCGTCGAAAACAACATCATCTTCAGCATTAACAAATGATAAGCCTTTGGCCTCTTTATTATAATTTTACAAACAAAACAAAATATTTAAAAATTATTCCTCGGTGAATGTACCACCCATGTTGTTGTGCGCACAAAAATTGGGTAGGGAATAAATAAACACCAGGTTTAACTGCTTTAACTGAAAAAAAAAGAAAAAAGGGGATTTTGCCCTTGTAACTACACTTCTATACGATATATACTTTACAAATTATTGAAAGATCATTTTGTTATTTAGCGAATTATGTAAATATAATACGGAATGACGATCTAGTTTGAAATTAATAGGCTCCTTCTCTAGTTTCCCCTCTCTTCATGGGCCAAACGAGGAAGATTATTAAGAGACTGTATGGCTGGGGCAGTGTCAAAAACACCTGACACCGTTTCGTCGAGACATTTGGTCGAGTTAACATTCCGACTATGAGTTTCTCCCAAATTTTAAAGTTGCCCTTTCCTGGGTAAGTGATGAGCTCCAAGGCTCATTTTGTTGAACAGGCCTAGGGTTTCATGATAATATCTGGGGAACGAAACCCCCACCGACTCACGTCGCTCCAACCCGATATTATCACCGAGATGGACGTGGTGTGGATCTCGGCCCATCCTAAGTCCCGAACCTTTCTTTCCCTTCAGTTTATTCGAATAAACCATAATAAACCTACGCAAACAACTTTTGCTTTTCCAAACTTGGCGCCGCCACAAAAGTAAAATTGAATACATTGACCGAAGGTCAATAGCAGAGCGACAGAAGACTGAGTACGAAAACGGGCTATGTTACAGAATTTTTCGCATAAAAAATGCTTACCTCCCAAATGAACGATTTTGATTTGTTCGCTCAAGGTTATGCCTCCCAAAACTTTAAACAGCTGATTACTAAGCCATATTTTACACGTAGATTGTTCGCATCCGAGCGTGGAAATTGCACGCATATTGGTGAGCTCAGTTCGAGAATTTCTTTCCCGTTTGCCAACTGTTTTACGTATAATTAAACTGTGGTCTAGAGCCGCCCCGGCAGGCATTAGCATCTTCAGAAGAAAAAAAACGACACTACCGTAAGAAACTGCTTACGGAACAGAATGGAATTAAGTTGCATCTTAAAATGGCAGAGCAGCAAGAAAGCCATTCCGATAGTACAAATTCAATACATACATATGTACATATAACTATAGTTACTCCATGCGACACTAGAGACGCTTTATCATAGTTTGGCTAAGGTGAAGCCCGATATTTGGAGCGAAATTTAAAGAAAACTGTTGATTTAATTTGGTAAGTTCTTAACATAAAGAACTGCGAAGTATTTAATACTTAATTAAAAAGTCACAAACAAAAATTTTGAAGGAGCAATTTATCTTAGGTGAATGAAAACCATGAAGCTCACCAGTGGGGATGATGAATTCAGGTGTCCATTGTGACATTTCTGTCAGACTTTGATATAGTGTCTTATTCTTGCATGGAGTGGATCTAAATATGACTAATTTGGAAATGTATTAAATCCTTAATTAACATTATTATTAATATCGGGAAAAAATTAACCGATTAGCTTCACTCCTTCTACCCCCTCCCATACAATGTGACACAGTTCCACGACTTCACAAGAATTTGATTTTCTTGAAAAGTCTGAATGTTACTGATCTGAAATTTAAAATCTATCAATTGCATGATGATTATAGTTGTTTTTTAAAAAATCGCCAGAAATCCCCTTCTCCTTCCACCACCTCCCATATAAACCGCACTTTTTCATGAAATACTCTAAACGAATTTTCTCAGTACATTTAAATTTCATCGAGGTAAAAATTTGAACTTAATCCTTAATTAGCATTATTATTAACATCGGGAAAAAAATTAACCGACTAGCTTCACTCCTTCTACCCCCTCCCATACAATGAGGCACATTCCACGACTATATAACAATTCGATTTTCTTGAAAAGTGTGAATGGTACAGATCTGAAATTTAAAGTATATCAATTGCATGATAGTTATAGTTGTTTCTCGAAAAATCACCACAAACCCCCCACTCCTTCTACCACCTCCCATACAAATTGCACAATTTCATTAAATTCAATTCACTAAGTTTCTCAGTACCTACTCAATTTTTGAAGCTTAAATTTGGTACAAAACATTTTTATAGCTACTCTAGCATGATGTGAAACAAATTAGTTCAGTGCTGTAACCCCTTATACCACTCCCCATACAAAATTTCTTAACACCGCAAAAATTTCGATTTCATCTATACATAGTATCGTATGATTGGGCTTTACGCACAGTCGTAGTTCTGTTATGTTTTTAAGCTTAATGTTATCTTATTTGTTTTTTTTAAATAACACCAGCTACAATTATTCACATGTCCTTAACGCTTTTCAACACGTATATGATCTCGAATCACGGGTTTGATTTGATCACGAGCCTAGCCCATAAAAATGGGAGCATCATGCTTTCATTCTTGGTTCTGATTCCAACAATATACAAACCATTTTCTTCAAAGAGCCATTAAAGTAAGCAGATTATATATCTCACATAGTGTATTACTAACTACACTCTCAATATATATGCTTATTATTGCTATTTTTACGCGGGCGAAGTCGCGGGCGTTTGCTAGTAAATTAAATATAAATGAAACACATGTGAAATCTCAATTACCGCTCATCGCGGATAGCAACTTCATGCGTATTTAGCGAATATCCTTTATCGATGAATGGTAATGAAACATTAATTAATACTTTTTAATGAAAGCTCAGTGCAACAAACATGTTCCTATCTCTTTCGCACTCACTGATTTAGCTATTAAATCATGAGATAGCATCTGCAATGCACCACATGAGTGCGATAGAGAGATCGCGATGGGGCTTACTTCTGGTTAGAAAGAAAAGGAAACAGTCTCATGTATTCACAGATTAGAGATTATAAGCGAATTTTGCCAAGGCTGATAATCTGTTTTCACCAGGTTTCGAAACCGTTCATCGACTTATAGGTGTTTCATCGATGTTTGGCTATCAGGGACTCAGAGACAACAATGGCATAGTAAGTAAAAGTAAAAGGACTGGATCATATTCATCTATTTCCATCCATTGAAAACTTTTAGTACCGCAATCTTCACTTTTCTTAATAAAATAATCAGCTTTTCGAAAATAACCATTATACGATTGACGATTGGAATGCTAAAAGTCCACAGTGGGAAAACAGTGTAATCCATTATAACGGGTGGACCATGCAAACTTAGTTTGATCAAAATGCTCGAAACCAACTTTCCAACTGAGTACTAGCTGTATAAATTTCTTTATTCTATCAAATAACATATGTAGGTAATACTCTTTATCGAAATCTCTCGTTTAAAATCTGTTATCATTTTCTGAACACTATGCGGTTGAATTGGTAATAACAATAGGGGAACTTATTCTGGAACTAAGAATGTTGAAAAAATTCAGATACTTCACAGAAACTGATTGGGGTTTTAGAGAACCAAAGCTTCTCTGCAGAAAGCATAGATGCCTTCAGTAACATGAGTAATCCGGAAATTGATCTTAAAATTGAAATCTTCAACAAGGTTTTGAATAAGACCACTCAAAATTCCGAACAACTAGCTGCACTTTTTCGATATTAGAAAACAGAAAACAGTGGAAAAAGACTTAACGTCAATACTGAAAAGAAACACCAAGAATGTAGCAACCTATTTAATAGAGCGAGACTGCTATCTGTTATAAAGGACCAGCAAATTAATAATTATTTTAATCAATTATTTAAAAGAAGACTACAACAACTCAAACCAGGACCTCAAATACATATACATACAAAGAAAACAACAAGATAATTGGTAGGCCAAATACCAATTCTATTAATAAAGTCCATGTGAGACCAACCATTTATGAACGCACAGACAAAAAAAAAAAGAATTTGCTAAATTCTATAAAGATCTCTAATCAGCAAAAATTCCATCTTACAACTTTGGGTACGTAGAGCTTGGGAACCAAAAAGTTTCTTCCTTGAAATCTTTCAATATGGTTAACGGACTGTTTAACGCATTCAATAAATTTGACCGTGAATCAGCCTCCAATGATGAATTTATATTCTCCATTTATAACCCAAGAAACGCTAAGCGCAATAGCACATACCCTCAATTACAAAATAAACTGCCAACAAGTCGGGCGAAACTTTATTATTCTTGGGACAAGTTGCGGATGCGTGGAAAGTCAATATGCATGTTACAGTGGTTAGGAAAGACTAAGTGAAAGCGGATTCTTGAGCAGGGCAGTTGTCAATTTAACACTTTGCGGAAAAGTTAAAAAGCTCCAGTACATAAATTCAATATTTCTTTCGTTTATTTATGCAAGTTTGAGTTTTATGAGGGGAGGGATGAGGGGTGATAGGAAGGGTGGGTTGATGTTAATAGTTTCTTAGTTGATTGCTTCAATCATGTCCAACATCCTCTGTTAAGAATATCAGTATCATAGACAAAGTTGCATGAATTTTCATAGGATTCGGCGTATTTTACATACACGAAACCAAACATTTGTATGAGAGAGGGTAGCGGAGGAAGGGGAATCGTAAAATTGCTTACACAATTTTATTTCCTTTCTCTTGTAAGGTGCTCGTAAAAAATTTCAAGATCGTAGCTTTTAATTTGTTGGTTATTAGTTGATTTAATAAAATTGGTTGAAATCATACTTTTGTATGGGAGGGGGTAGAAGGGCAGGCGCGATTTCAAAACTTTTAACGTAATTTCATTTAAACTATTTTTTTAAGTTTTTATGCAAAATTTCAAAGTGATAGCTTTTAATAGTTACGTGATAATCGATTTCTTAAAAATGGTCGACAAAAAAATAACTTTGTGTGTGAGGGGGTAGAAGTTTTAAAGATATTTGACCAGTTAATATTTCTAACTCTTAGCGATTTTTTTTAAATGCATTTCGCACATTTCAAGTTTCTACTTTAAAATTTCATTCAAAAAATTTTCAGTTTATGTGTTTTTTGTGCATGTTAGACCCCCACTTCGGTGCATGACATTTTTGGAACAAATTATTATTTTTTTTTTCTATGTATATCAAATAGATGTATCGACGTGCAAAATTTAAACTTTGTATCTTTTACCAGAGCCCTAAAAAATTTACTCAAAATTTTCAACATTTTTGCTTTCCACCCCCCTCCCCTTACACCCCCCAACTTAAATTTTTTACCAAAATTGAAGACTATAAGCTCTACTATCTCACAAATTTTTGATTTGATATCTGTACTCAATTTTGAGATAAAATGATTTGTAATTTTGGACAGTGCGACATTTTTGAAATGCTCCCCATTTCCTCCCACTACTATTATGTCCTTATGTTATATTTTTTTCATATTTCGCTAGTAAAGCTTAGTATACGTTTCTAGTTTCAATTACATAGCTTAAGAGACAGTTGCGATATTCATATATAAGTGTTTTTCTTTGCACCCTCCCTGATCCTCCCCCTTACAATAATTAGCCTCTCTTTAAGCTGATTATGGTGGAGCTATATGCCACTTAAATGGCCACAAAATATGAATTTTTTGTGATTAGTAATTTCGAAGAGATAATCATTTGAAAAAATATATCGGCCGACAACTTGTTTTTAGCCCCTCCTTTTCGGATGCCAATGGATAAGAAAATTAAATTATTTTTAAAGTTTGTCCCTCAATCCTCTTCATACTTCTGCCGATTTTTAGCTTCCTATCTGCATTCGTAGTGGAGATATTAGAAGTTAAGTTTTTGACTCTTTCCCTCCCCCCGCCTCCCCCTTCCACCTGACACTCTTCAAAATCTAGATAATGGAGCTCACTTACCCAATCAACAATCCGCCCATAAACGAATATTCTACATTTAACGGTCTCGGAGATATGAGTCCATATGGACGGCGTACGGCGGATGGCGGGACGGATTTTTTTTTCATTTTTAGACTAATTTAGTCATGAAACGCGAAAAAACAAAATTTCAGGGTAGCAATTTTATTTCTGTGTCGATCACAATACTTTATTATTAGAATAATAAAGTAAAACTATCCGGCCCAGATGGTATCTCTAATTTTATTCTAGAACATAACAGAATTATGATTGGGCGTAAAGGTTTTTGAGCGACAACAAATATTTCTGTACCCTTGGCGTCTGTTACGGGAGTGCTGAGAGTAGTGTTACTGAGTGCGTGTAATGCTGTTCGGCAGCCGCTAGCCACTAAGAGTGCATTTAATGCCGCTCGGCTCTGTACGAGCATTATTAGCGTTACAAACGGTAAGACAAACACAATATGCTCTTAGACTCTATCTATAGTATAAACATAACAAGACTTGTGTGATACTTTAGACGAAAGAGAAATTTTTTGATTTTAAGAAATTTCGTAGGGGAAGTGGTGGAGGAGTGACAACATTGAAATAATTTTTTCACATTACACTAGAGTTGCCATCAAAATGTTATATGTATATAAAATTTAGTATTGGGTTTAGTGAAATTGTGCAGTTTATATGGGTGGTGGTAGAAGCAGGGGCGAGTTCTTAATAACTTTTTCAGATATAATTAAGAACAACATGTTTTAAATTGTAGATCAGTAGCATTCATACTTTTCAGGAAAATCGACCTTTTGTAAAATTGTGAAATTGTATCAAATTATGGGAGGGGTTGGAAGGAAAGAAACTAATCGTAAATTTTTTTTTTGTCTTGTTACGGTTCCACCATAATGGCTATCGGGCCTTCCTGGAAGAACCAAAAGAAACAAGTTAATATGACGTAAATACTGAATTTCGAATAACCACTTACCCTGACTACGGTTAGGCAAACATCTCGTGTATACGCCTTCCACATATCCGAATTTTTCCTGTTGCATCTAAGCAAGTTCGAGAAATGTAATGCTGAAGGGACGTAACCAGTAGAGTAAAGAAAATGTAACTGTTGAACTCACCTCAATTCGACGAAATCTACGCGGAGATACGACGAAGGAACGCAACAACATCTGCAAGTACAATATTTTATACGGATTTTCGCCTTGCGAACGAAAACCCGGCGGTTATTGGACAAGCACCAAAGACAAGCGACGAGTGCAAAATTTACTCGGGTTTTCGCTTGCAGACGAAAACGCGGCCACCGCGATACAATCTCACACATAACGGACGAACCAAAAGTCGGAGATCTGGCTTTGTGGTGTGCGTCGATTGCCTGATCATGAGAACTTGAGGTCAGTTACCTACGAACTGTTGAGGTAGTCCCGCAGCGAATAGAAATGGGACCAAATTCAACTGGATCGTCCTCTTTGGATAAGTGTCGCTAGTCGAGGACGGTCCAACTAAAAACGAGAAGTGTTTTGTTTTCTTTTTTGATACGATCTCCAGATTTGTGATTCGATCTGGAGACAACAACAAGGTCTGAAAAAGAGCCAGGACTCTTCTTTGGGGGTTGGAAGGAAAAAATATTTAGTACTCAATTTCAGCTCGATCAATTTTATACGAACTCAATAAATTGGTTTAGAGCATTTCATGAAAAAGTTCAGTTTGTATGGGACGTGGTGGAAGGAGAGGAGGGACACAAATGATTTTTATGCTGTCGATTAAAATCATCATAAAAGTATTTAATTCCAAAATTTAGATCAATAGCGATTATACTTTTCGAGCAAATCTGTTTACTGTCAAATTGCGAAATTGTGTAATTTTGTATGGGATGGGGGGGAGGGGGGGAGGGGGGGGGTACAAGCGGAGGAGCGATCTGTCCCGTTCACGAACTTGACCTTACTTTTTTGTGAAACACGGATCGTACAAAATTTGAGCTCAACGCGTTCTCAAGCTGGAGAGGACATGGACGGACGGACAGATATCCGGTTTTGAGATTTTCGAGTGATTATATGAACTTCTGTATCATTCATTTTTTTCCGAGTATTATTTTTATTTAAAAATTTGTGGTAAACTTATAATAATCTCAGATTTCATCTAATAAAATAATAATAAATATAAATTACTTCTTTACAAACAACTGATCAGACGAATTATCACCTTTGGGTTTCCAATTTGGTTCTCCATCTCTACCACTATCGCCAATAAATTTTTTTAAAAGAAAATCTTGCGACACTGTGTTTCCAAAAATAGTAAAACTAGGAAAAAACGTTACTCCAACGACGAAATACATATTTTCAAACGCGGTTGTAACTTCTCTCATGATATACGTCACTCTGAGAGATCAGATGCGTCATCGGGTCCACCATACTGTTTAACTTCTCAAAATTTTAATAAAGAATAACTTGATTTACCTCTTTTTCTTCCTTTCTTCTTTTTCGGTGTAATAAAAAAGAAATAAAAAAAAATCGAATACCCTCATTGTTATAGTGAAACTCTTGGACTCCATTTCAAGGCTGTCTATTTCGTACTCATGTAAGGTTGTTATAAAGATACTAATACTACTACAATATTATAACATCTCCCTTTAATACTAAGTCTAAAATTATATAAATTAATTCAGTATTCAGCACTAAATATTAGTAATTCATATAATACATATTCAGTCCTTAATTCAGTATTCAGCACTTAATAGTAGTAATTCAGATAATACATATTATTTTTATACCTTCTTTTTTTTTTTTTTTTAGGATCCATAATAATAACATTTAATAATAAATGAAATATTCAAAAAAAAAATTATTAATATTAGTAATTCATATCATATATCATACATATTACTTTTATATTTAAATGAAATATTAAAAAAAAATTAAGGATGTCGGTTTATTGCCGGTTTGCGGTAAATGTCATTTTATCCATCATATTTCAGTCTTTGTGGTGGTCTAATTAATCTGCCAAAGCGAGTGAAGAACCCACCATTTGAATTATTGTTTGAAGCCATATCAATCTGTATAGGATCTGAAACATGAGTTGGTAAATTTAATTCTCCTGCTGCGTCTATATATTCTGGTTGTTTCGTTTTTATACTCTAGATGAAATCTGAGAGTATTATAAGTTTGCTCTAAAGTTTGTAACGCCAAGAATTAAGGCTCGGAGAAAAAAATGAATAATATAGAAGATAATATTATCACTCAAAAATCTCAAAACCGGATGTCCGTACGTCCGTCTGTCTGTCCGTACGTCAGTTCGTTCGCTCTCTAGCTTGAGAACGCGTTGAGCTAGAAAGCTCAAATTTTGTACACATCGTTTTTGGCAAAAAGGTAAGGTTGAGTTCGTGAACGGGCCAAATCGCTCCACCCCTTCTACCCCTTCCCATACAAAATGACACAATTGCGCAATTTGACAATAAACGGATTTACTCGAAAACTATAAAAGCTATTGGCTTGAAATTGCGTATGTTACTTTTATGATAATATCAAGCTACCGTATAAAAATTATGCGTGTCCTCCCCCTCCTTCTACCACCTCCCATACAAAATGTACTTGTCATGAATTATCATGAAATTTACCGGGCTGAAATTGTGCACCAAATATTTATTTAAAATTGTTAGTAAGGCCAAAAAAAATTAGACGATTAGCTTCACCCCTTCTACCCCCTCCCATACAAAATGACACAATTTCGCAATTTGATATTAAATTGATTTACTTGAAAAATATAAAAGCTCTTAATCTGAATTTTGGGATATACTATTTTCAAAATAATCTAAATCTACAGTAGAAAAATTATTTTCGTCCTCTCTCTCCTTCCACACCCTCCCATACAAACTACACTTTTTCATGAAATGCTCTAAGACGATTTTCTCAGAATATATAACATTTATTGAGCTCATATTTTGTAATAAACACTTAATTAGTATTATCACTAAGATTAGAAAAAAATATTTGATTAGCTTCACTGCTTCTACTCCCTCCCATACAATATGACACAGTTTCACAGCTTTACCAAAATTCGATTTTCTTGAAAAGTATGAATGGCACTAGTCTGAAATTTAAGGAATCTCAATTTTATAATATTCGTAGTTATTTCTGAAAAAATCACTAGAATTCCTCCACTCTTTCTACCACCTCCCATACAAACTGCGCATTTTCACTAAATCTAACTCACTTATTTTCTCAGTTCCCATTGAATTTTTGAAGTAAGCATTTCGTATAAAACATTTTCGTAGCTACTTTAGCATGATGGGAAAAAAATTAGTTCAATGCTATCATCCCTTCTAATACTTCCCATACAAAATTTGGGATCACAAAAAATTCTATTTCATCTAGAGTATCGTAAGATTTTGCTTTATGCGCAATCGTAGCCCTGTTATGTTTATTTTAGCTGAGCTTTCTTTATCACTATTTGGGGATTTGCGTATAATTTGAGAGTCAGTTGCATTAGTCTTTGGCGACGACATAATTTGTTGTCGATTTCTGCGGTACACTTGATCATTTTCTCCCTTAACTATGTAAAAACGTGGCGCGTGGCATTTATCAATAATGATACCAGGATACCAAATTGACTGCGGTGTTTTTTTATAAAATATTCGTTCGCCTTGTGCAAAACCTTTTAAACGTTTAGTATTACGATCGTAATATTTAGACATATTTAATTGATTTTGCTTGATGGAATTGTCTACTTTATTAAAATTAACTTGAACGGGTTTCAAATTTTCTAGTTTTGTTGGTATTTTTGTTCGCAACTTTCTACTCATCAAGAGTTCTGATGGTGAATAAGTACTTGAATTTGGAGTAGTGCGATAATGAAGAAGTGCCGTATAGGCATCACTGTTAGTCTGAGAGCATTTGCTCAATAATTTTTTAATTGTCTGAACTGATCTTTCTGCTAGTCCATTTGAGCGTGCTATATAAGGACTCGAAGTAAAATGATCAATATTCCACTCTTTGGAAAACCTTTGGAAGTCTTCTGATGAAAAAGGAGGACCATTGTCAGTAATAATTATCTTAGGAATGCCATGACGGGCAAAAATAGATTTGAGTTGAGTAGTTACTATGCTACTGCAGTAACCTTTACTAAGTAAGGAAATTTCAATATATTTTAAATAATAGTCCACCACTAATAAATATGTTTGTTTTTTAAATTCAAAAAAATCTATACCCACTTTGTACCAAGGAATCGGAATAATTTCATGATGTAGTAATGGCTCTTTAGGTTTGGAGGATCTATGCTGAATGCAAATGTCACAGTTATTCACTAGATTTTTAATGTCATTGTTAATGTTTGGCCAGAAAACTAATGATCTACCTAATCTAATACATCGTTCTATTCCCATATGTCCCTCATGAATTAACTTTACTATTCCTGATCTTAAGCTTTTCGGCATAACTATTCGGTTACCCATAAACAGAATATTGTTTATGACATGCAACTCGTGCCTAATCTTATAATAAGGCCTGACTAATGGCTCTATATTTGTTTTATTTTCCGGCCAACCGTTTTGATGATATTCAACAATCTTACACAAAGTCGTATCATTTAATGTATCTCTTTTTATTAGTTCTAATTTACTATCGGTCACAGGCAAAGAAGAGGTTAGTAGATTGCATTGAAGCTTAATATCCTCATCAAATTCAGGAATAAATTCATTTTTTAAGGCTGCCCTTGATAATCCTTTTCTATTTGTGCATAATTTTGCTGGCACTGGGTTAAAGTCGCAGAAGCATAAGCAATTGGCTTTTCGTCATGATAGATAACTGCCCCCATGGCTGTTTTTGACGCGTCAACGCAAAGCTTTATTGGTTTGTTGCAATCATAATAAGTGAGTATTGGGGCCTTTGATATTAATGTTTTTACTCTACAAAATTCATTTTCATGTTTATCATTCCAGTGCCACTGTATGTCTTTCTTTAGAAGTTCACGGAGATTGGTATTTTCTTTTAAGAATGATCCCAGATAATTAACCATTCCTAAGAACCTTTGTAAGTCTAGTATATTTTTAGGACGCGGCATACAACAAATAGCCTCTACTTTTGAGGGATCGGGACGAACTCCAGTCTTATTGAAAACATGACCTATAAATTTAATTTCTTCAAGACAAATTTGTGACTTGGTTTTATTAAATCTTAGCCCTATTGACCTTGCCTTTTCCAAAACAAGTCTTAATATTTTGTCGTGCTCTTCTTTAGAGGAAGCATAAATTAGAAAATCGTCAATGTAGATAATAACATTTGGAATTTCTGAAAAATGCTTGACCATTTCAGAATGAAATAATTCAGGTGCTTCATTTATTCCAAAAGGAAGACGCAAAAAGCGATATCTTCCAAACGGGGTTATGAAGGTGCAGAGCATTGACGACTCATCATCCAAAAGCCTGAGTTCGCGTCCAAAGTCGTAAAGTATTTGGCACCAGTTAAACTCGCTTTTACGTCATCAACATTTAGGAAGGGATAGCGTGGTCGTAAAATAGCCTTATTCAAATGACGCGGATCCAGACAAAGCCGTAATTTTCCTGTTGGTTTTCTTACTAAAACGATTGAACTTACCCAGGGCGTTGTTCTTCTACACGTCTTATAACTTCTAATTTTTCCATTCTCTTAAGTTCAGTATGTAATTCTTTCTGTAATTTAAAAGGTATTTTTCGTGGTGGTTCTACGACCGGTAATACATCTGGCTTGACGACTAAATGACATTTACTACGCAGGCATCCGAGTCCTTCAAAAACATCCTTAAATGAATTTATAACGTTAGAAAAATTGACATTATTATTGATAATGTGTTTACTTATATTATTTATGCTTTGTTGTCTCGCTATTAGTTTCAAATCGATACTGGATCTTAGTCCTAGCACAGTTTTACAATTTAAATCTAGTACATGAAAATTAATTTTATAATATTTACCGAGATAGTTACATTCAACGTTAATACAACCAATAGTTGGAAGAGTTTCACCAGAAAATGTACAAATTTTTGTGTTTGACTTTACAATTGAATTTTTACTTAAATTTAAAGAAATTAAGTTTGAAATTGGCATTATATTAGCTTCAGCACCAGTATCAATTTGACAAGACACAATACTGTCATTTAAAACTAAATTAACATACCAAGCTGCTGACAAATTGTCTTTAACCTTTCCGATGGCTCCGATAAATAGCGTGGAATTCTCTTCATCTGAATCCGAATTTACTTCAATTTTACTGACAAATGCTCTTTTACTTCGACACATTTTTGCAAAATGGTTTCTACCATTACATAAGTGGAAAATCGCATTTATTGCCGGACACTTGTGAATATGTATTTGTCCGCATCGACTGCAAGTGGTTTTTTCCCTTGAATTATTACCACTGTGTGACTGTGAAGACTGCACCGGTTTACTATAAGCATCAGTATTAGTTCTGTTAACATAATTCCTATGATTTAAATCTGGCTGCGACAACTTCGGTGGTTGAATGTATGTGTGTGTCTTGAATTGATTCTTGTTATACTTTCCCGTTTTTAAAACACCAATAAAGTTTTTCGCACTATTAGTTTGAAGTTCTCTAAGGTACACCTTAGTAATTTCAAGCACTTTTGCAGTTTCGATAACTTCTTCAAGTTGTTTCTCGCCTGCTTTGAGCAGACTCTCGCGTATGAAATTGCACTCATTGTTCAACCCGCATACAAACAAATCTCTAACCAATTCGTCTCTTATTTCACCGAAATTACAGTTCTTACTAAGATTCTTCAATACTGTTATAAAAGTATAAATACTTCCACCCACCTGCTGGCGCCTTGAAAAAAAATTGTATCGTTCTATGACGATATTCACTTTTGGCATAAAATAATTATGAAACATCGAAACTAAATCCGCATGATTAATTTTTTCTTCGTCTATGTCGAAGGAATCAAAAATTTCGAAACAGTCCGGTCCCATGAAATGAAGCAAAAGTGAATTTTTTCTGGAGTTCGATGCCGGCCGCCACTAAAAACATTTTAAATTGTTTGTACCAACACTTCCAAGTAGCTGGTAAATCAAATCGACGCAAATTGCTGCTGTCGACTCCATTTTGAGAATCGACCACATGTCCACCACTTTGCGACTTCTGCACAGGCTCATTTTCTGAACCTTCACTTTCTTCACTGTTAGGCATTATTTATTAAGAATAGACACATTTTATTTTTATTAAATTATTGATAATAATAATAAATAATTTCCCTAATTTTTATACGGTAGATTGATATTATCATAAAAGTAACATATTCTAAATTTCAGGCTAATAGCTTTTATGCTTTTCGAGCAAATTCGTTTATTGTCAAATTGAGCAATTGTGCCATTTTGTATGGTAGGTGGTAGAAGGGGTGGAGAGATTTGGCCCGTTCACAAACTTGACCTTACTTTTTTGTGAAAAACGACGTGTACGAAATTTGAGCTTTCGAGCTCGACGCGTTTTCAAGCTAGAGAGCGAACGGTCGGACGGACGGACGGACATACGGTTTTGAGATTTTTGAGTGATTAAATGAATTTCTGTATCATTCATTTTTTTTCTCCGAGCTTTATTTCTTAGCGTTACAAACTTTGTGGCAAACTTATAATACTCTCAGATTTCATCTAGAGTATAAAAAGCAAAAATTCGTCCTTCCAGCTTTGCTAGTTTCAATGAAAAGCAAAGAAATGCATTTTTCAGAATTTTGCATTTGTATGGGAGAGGGTAGAAGGAGCGAGGGGATCCGATACATTTTTTCGACGTTATTGATATTCACATCGTTATATACTGCTACAATTTTTAAGTCGACAGCTTAAATAGCTTCAGAGAAAAATCAATTTCTTAAAATTTCAAAATTTAATGAAATTTGTATGGGAGGAGTTCGAAGGAGTGGGGATGTACCCGGGTCACGAACTTAAAGTTCGTTAAAAGGAAATATTTTCGGATTTTACACTGTTTGCTTTATTTGTGTGACTTTTCGGTCTTTGCTGAGACTTTTATCAAACTCAGATCATAGCAGAGACCGAAACGTTACACAAAATAATGCAAACAGTGTAAAATCTGGAAATCTTTCTTTTTAATTCAAAACGCATTCACCAATCCATTTAAATTACTTTTTTGCTAAGAATGACATACAACGTATTTCAGTGCGATAGTTCAAAGCATTCGAGAGCAATGTTGTAGACAGATGGACACACAGACATACGGACATGGTCACTCGAAATCGAAGTTTTTGAATGGGAAAAATATTTCTGTAGCCTTGGATTTCTGTGCGAGCATTATTTCTTAGCGTTACAAACAGTAAGTCAAACTCAATGTACTCTCAGATTTCATCTAGAGTATAAATAAACGGTCAACAAGGCGGGCGCAGCTTTGTTAATTTTGTGACAAGATAAGGATGTGTGGAAAGTCAATATGCTGGTTAGGGGCGTTAGGGAAGACTAAGTGAAAGGGAGTTTTATGGCAGGGCTATTGTCAATTTAGCACTTAATTGCGATTGCGATCAATAGCTCGGCTATTTATGGAAGTTTGGGCCTTTATGAGGGGAGGGGGAGGGTGAGTTGTGATAGTAAGAAGGTACAAAATTTTTTAATTGATTGCTTGAATCACGTCCAATATTCTCTGCATGTAATGTAAGTTTCATAGGCGAAGTTTCATAGGCGAAGTTTCATAGAATTTTTATACAATTCGGTGTATTTTACATTCATCAAACCAAACATTTGAATGGGAGGGAGTAGATGAGGTAATGTAATCGTAAAATCTGTGATGCAAAATAAAGCATTTTGTTTCTCTTGTAAGGTGCTCGTACAAAAGTTTAAGCTCGTAGCTTTTAATTTGTTTTTTATTAGTTGATTTATTGAAATCGGTCGAATTCATACTTTTGTATGGTTGGCGGTGGAAGGGCAGGTGCATTCTCAAAACTTTTGTCGCGATTTCGTTTCGATTATTTTTAAAAGTTTTTGTGGAAAATTTCAAATTGATAGCTTTTAGTAGTTAGGTGATAATGGATTTTTTAAAAATGGTCGAAAAAATAATTTTGTAAGGGAGGGGGTAGAAGTTTGAAGGTAACCAGTTGATATTTCATATTTTTAGGAATTTTTTCCAAATGGATTTTACGCATTTTGAAGTTTCTAACTTAAAATCTCATTTAACACTAGATATACCGACAAATTGACTATACCTATTTCTACCGACATCAGTCGGTGATTTTGAATGAAAAAAATTAAACCAACTGCCTAATATCATTCATTTAATTATCGCTACAAATCTCATGACATCGTTTCAAAAAAAAAAAAAAATGAAGGTGATGTAGGAACTTGAACGTAAAATTGTAAAGCCAGTCATTTTGACTGGTGTGGTAAATCTAGTGTTAAAAATTTTCAGGTTTTGTGTTTTTTTAATTACACTTGAAACACCTAGTTCACATTAGACCCTCCCTTCGATGCATTACAATTGCGGAACAAATTGTTATTTTTTCTCTACGTGTGTCAAATAATGATGTATCCTCATGTGGTTATTACATCATGATGAAGTGATCACGACATAATAAGCCGCAAGCCGCCGCAATATAAATTCGGTGCTATATTTGACGATGGCGGGAAGTTTTTCCAAATATATATTATTTCCTTGGATGTGTGTTCTTAGACCATGATGTTTTGTTGGCGTTGGTCGCCACAGTATTCCCCCACCAGTGACTGAGTGGTAGTGAAAGGCACGATAATAATATTATTGCTTAACGAAAGTGACGAATCGTTGTGGTTTCTTAATAATTCGCCCGCGTCCTATCGTTTTTGGCTGTTCATCCATTTGCTTCGATTGACCGATTGGTTTGTTTGCTGTTTCTTTTGCTTTTGATGTGATGTTGTTCGCTGATGATCCGTCTTCAATAGGAAGAAAAGCTGCTTTAACTATATCGATGCTAACACGAACTTTACGAGTTTTGACCTGAAGTCCGAATGTTTTGTTATTTCAGTTCAAAACTTTATATGGTCCATCGTACGGTGCTTTAAGTGGTGCTCGAACGGCGTCGTCACGCAAGAAAACGTGTGTGCAAGTTTGCAAGTCTTTTTGAACGTAAACTCTGTTGTTGGCATGGTTCGAAGTTTGAACTGGTTGAATTTTCTCCATCAATTCACGCAGATGTTGAACGAATTCAGTGTCAAAGTCATCGTTGTTGATTTTTTCGAAGAAATCGCAAGGCATTTTTAGCGTTGACCATAAACCATTTCTGAGGGCATTGCTTTGATGTCATCTTTGCAAACGTTGCGAAGAGCGAGCATGGTTAGTGGCAATGTCTTAGTTCAGCGTTCGTTATTTTGACATTTTACTGCAGCTTTCAGGGTTCGGTGGAATCGTTCTATCAGACCATTTGTCTGTGGATGTCGAGGACTTGAACGGAGATGCTTTGCTCCTATCATTCGCGTCAATTCGTCGAAAAGTTTCGCTTCAAACTGTTTACCCTGGTCGGTGGTGATTTGGGTTGGCATACCGTGATCTATCCATTAATGAACGCAATCGCCACTGTATTTGCATTAATGTCTTCCGTGGGAATGACGACTGGCCAACGTGTGAAGCGATCGATGCACGTTAGACAATATCGATATCCATTTGATATTGGTAGTGGACCAAAAATATTCCGAGTTTATGTGCGCGAAGCGTTTATCTAGCACCTTAAAATTTTCGAAAGCCGTTTTATTGTGTCGCGAAATTTTTGACTTCTGGCACGCAATGCAAGTACTGGTTATTTGTGCCACGTCTTTGTTCATGTTCGGCCAAATGAATCGTTCGCTGATTAGTTTGATTGTTGACTTTTTGCTAGGATGAGTCAAATGGTGCACTGAATTGAAAACTCGCTGGCGAAATTCTTTTGTGATGAATCGTCGCACTTGTTTCGTCGAAACGTCGCACATAATAGATTTTGTTGTGTTTGGGATGTTAACTAATTTTAGATACAATGTTGATTCGCTGTTTTTCAAAAATACATTTAATTTTTCGTCGATTTCTTGACTTTCGGCCAACTCTTCATAATTGACTTTTTCGCAGCCGTTGATGCCGACAGGTCGCGCATTTGTCGAAGTGACTGGGAAGGCTAGGGATCGCCTAATTCGCATTCTTGCACGAGTCGACGTAACTTTCTGTTTTCAGAATCGGTGAAAGAGGTAATTAATCGCGTTTTGATTGCCTCATATTTTTTTCGGCTGGTGATGCACGTGTAATGTCTGCGACGTTTGCGAGCGTAGCACTGTCAAGCGGTCCAACAACATAATCGTATTTAGTCTGATCCCTTGTGAGATTTGCATTCCGGAATTGCGAATCCATTTGGATGAAATATAAATTTGGATCTCGTTTGCTGAAAACTGGCGGCTTAATACTGATTCCGAACACTCACCTGTGGCTGTAGTGTTTGATGCCATTGCGTCAGCGAATTTTCCGGATCATTTGTCATGGTCTTGGATAGTATTTCACTTTTCATTTCCGAATCGTCGACAAATGGGAATGTCTCGAACGGATTCGATTAAACTAATAATTTATTATTTTATTATTACTTTTTGTGGAAAGGTTGTTAGCCCTTCGCACAACCCTCTTGCTACGAATTTTTCTTTTTCGGTAAATGAGGTGACCAAGCAGGCAATGTGTTGGAATTATATATTGTGTCGACCGGGATGTCGGGGTTGAAAGGACTAAGCACAGTGTCACTTAAACCTCCACCAGAAAACATTTTATTTTTACTTCCATTTGTGGGAGTTGAAATTACATAAAAGATATTGGCACGAAGAATAAAATTTTGCCGGTACCGTTTTGACAAGACAAGACAAGAACGCTGACTGAACTGGCAGGCGGCGTGATGGCGACATCATGAGACACAAGCCGCCGCAATATAAATTCGATGTTATATTTCTTTAGATGTGTGTTCTTGGACCATGTTGTTTTGTTGGCGTTGGTCGCCACAGTTATTATAAGTTTGCTCTAAAGTTTGTAACGCTAAGAAATAAGGTTCGGAGAAAAAAATGAATGATACAGAAATTCATATAATCACTCAAAACTAGATGTCCGTCCGTCCGTCTGTGCGTTCCATAGCTTGAAAACGCGTTGAGCAAGATAGTTCAAATTTTGTACACGTCATTTTCAACAAAATTAAGGTCAAGTTCGTGAAAGGGCCAAATCGCTCCTGCCCTTTTACCCCCTCCCATATAAAATGACACAATTGCGCAATTTGACAATAAACGGATTGCTCGAACCTAATGCGACAGCCCATGCCTTAATTTGTCGTTTCCTTTCCGAGTCACGAACCTAATTCTTAAGTTGCTACGTTGAAAGTCAAAAGTGACTTCTCCCATAAATACTATAAAAATTTTCTACAATTTTTCATGTATAAGTTGTTTGTCAAGCGGAATTGGACGCGAGTGGAAGCTTGGAAGCTATGGAGGCTGTAGTTTTTTCTGCGTTAAACGCATACTTTCAGTATACCTTCGATATATATAAGGCTTTCTTTACACACTTTTCGATTTCTACATTTTCTGCCTAAGAGCTCTTGCGAAAAGGTTCAATGCAGTGCACTAGACCTATCGGTTCTCGGTTGATCACCAAAATCAAGCAGAAGATGGGATCCCGCTGGAATGCTGCCTCATTATTGTTCCTGCCTTAGCGACATCATACATATGTATATGATTTTAGGTTTTAGCACATTGACACAGTACCTTTTTAATGGTATAAGTTTCGTTGACCTCCTCTTATAATAAATAAAACAAAAAGTCATTGACAATTGGCTCATGGGTCCAACTTTATTCCTATACGAAACTACACGCTTTTATTTATGTACTATTTACATCGACGACATATATTTTACAAAATAGCATAAACTCCACTATACTATTTTTTTGGATTGTCTATCGCCTGCAATCCGACATAATGTACACGCAAATGAAACCTATATACATATATTGCGAAGGTACTTACAAAATATAACTGAAAAACAAAGGAGTGTGCAAGAAAAATTTACCTTGACTTTTACATGAAATGCGCTGTAATTAAAATGATCAATAACAATAATCTGTATACAAAGCTCGGTAATTTGATAATATTTTAAATTTGTTACAATATAGCGTGCGACTTGCATTTAAATTACATGTGATGACCATCGACCGCATAAAATGCAAATATTAAATATGCACTTAAGAGGATGATAATTGCTGTTTATCACAAAAAATGCTTATTACATTTACCAAATGACTCACTTTTCCATGAATGGTAAAAAGTCCTTCTGCATAATCAATGAAAGCTAAGCTATAGCATGACAGTATAAAAACCGTAACCAACCTTTAATTGCGATACAAAGCTTTGTACGTTTGAAAATAATTCAGATAAATATAAAATGGAAAATATTTCAAACTGTTGTTGCGAAATAAAAGCCAAACGTAATCCGATATTTACCTAATTCTATTCACAATTTATCTAGAATGAATTTAATGATGATGAAATAGAATTTTTTGTCATCCCAAGAAATTTTGGATGGGGAGTGTTAGAAGAGGTGATAGCATTGAACTGATTTTTTCCCCATCATGCTAAAGTAGCTATGAAAATGTTTTATACAAAATGCTTACTCCAAAAATTGAATGGGGACTGAGAAAATTAGTGAGTTAGATTTAGTGAAAATGTGCAGTTTGTATGGGAGGTGGTAGAAAGAGTGGGGGGATTTTAGTGATTTTTTCAAAAATAACTAGGAATTTTATAAAATTGACAACCCTTAAATTTCAGGATAGTACCATTCATACTTTTCAAGGAAATCGATTTTTTGTGAAGTTGTGAAACTGTGTCATATTGTATGCGAGGGCGTAGAAGCAGTGAAGCTAATCAAATATTTTTTTCTGGTCTTAGTGATAACACTAATTAAGTATTTATTACAAAATGTGAACTCGATAAATGTTATATGTTCTGAGAAAATCGTCTTAGAGCATTTCATGAAAAAGTGTAGTTTGTATGGGAGGGGGTGGAAGGAGAGGGAGGACGCAAATAGTTTTTTTACTCTAGATTTAAATCATTATGAAAGTAACATATCCCAAAACTCAGACTACTAGCTTTTATACTTTTCGAGTAAATTAATTTATTGTTAAATTACGAATTTGCGTCATTTTGTATGGGAGGGGGTAGAATGGGGGAAGCTAATCGTCTTATTTTTTGTCACCTTACTAACAATTTTATATAAATATTTGGTGTACAATTTCAGTTCGCTAAATTGTATACGCACTGAGTAAATTGGTTTAGAGTAATTCATGACAAGTATAGTTTGTATGGGAGGTGGTAGAAGGAGGAGGAGGAGGACACGCATAACTTTTATACGGTAGATTGATATTATCATTAAAGTAATATATCCCAAATGTCAAGCCAATAGCTTTTATACGTTTTGAGCAAATCCTTTAATTGTCAAATTGCGCAATTGTGTCATTTTGTATGGGAGGGGGTAGAAGGGGTAAAGCGATTTGGCCCGTTCACGAACTTGACCTTACTTTTTTGTCGAAAACGACGTGTACAAAATTTGAACAATCTAGCTCAACGCGTTCTCAAGCTAGAGAGCGAACAGACGGACGGACGGACAGACGGACATCCGGTTTTGAGATTTTTGAGTGATAACATTAACTTCTGTATAATTCATTTTTTTCTCCAAGCCTTATTTCTTAGCGTTACAAACCTTAGAGCAAACTTATAATACTCTCAGATTTCATCTAGAGTATAAACATAACAGGGCTACGATTGCGCATAAAGCGCAATCTTACGACACTCTAGATGAAATAGAATTTTTTGTCATCCCAAGAAATTTTGGATGGGAAGTGTTAGAAGGGGTGATAGCATTGAGCTAATTTTTTCCCCATCATGCTAATGTAGCTATAAAAATGTTTTATACAAAATGCTTACTCCAAAAATTGACTGTGGACTGAGAAAATTAGTGAGTTGGATTTAGTGAAAATGTGCAGTTTGTATGGGAGGTGGTAGAAAGAGTAGGGGGATTCCAGTGATTTTTTTAAAAATAACTAGAAATATTATAAAATTGACAACCCTTTAATTTCAGATAAGTACCATTCATACTTTTCAAGAAAATCGATTTTTTGTGAAGTTGTGAAACTGAGTCATATTGTATGGGAGGGGGTAGAAGCAGTGAAGCTAATCAAATATTTTTTTCTGATCTTAGTGATAATACTAGTTAAGTGCTTATTACGTAATGTGAGCTCTATAAATGTTATGTGTTCTGAGAAAATCGTCTTAGAGCATTTCATGAAAAAGTGTAGTTTGTATGGGAGGGGGTGGAAGGAGAGGGAGGACGCAAATAAGTTTTCTACTGTAGATTTAAATCATTATGCAAGTAACATATTCCAAAACTCAGACTAATAGCTTTTACACTTTTCGAGTAAATTAGTTTATTGTTAAATTGCGAATTTGCGTCATTTTGTATGGGAGGGGGTAGAAGGGGTGAAGCTAATCGTCTAATTTTTTTTCGCCTTACTAAGAATTTCAAATAAATATTTGGTGCACAATTTCAGCGGGCTAAATTGTATACGCACTGAGTAAATTGGTTTAGAGTAATTCATGACAAGTACAGTTTGTATGGGAGGTGGTAGAAGGAGGAGGAGGACACGCATAATTTGTATACGGTAGATTGATATTACCATAAAAGTAATATAATCCAAATTTCAGGCCAAAAGCTTCCAAACTTTTTGAGCAAATCCTTTAATTGTCAAATTGCGCAATTGTGTCATTTTGTATGGGAGGGGGTAGAAGGGGTGGAGCGATTTAGCCCGTTCACGAACTTGACCTTACATTTTTGTCAAAAACGACGTGTAAAAAATTTGAACAATCTAGCTCAACGCGTTCTCAAGCTAGAGAGCGAACAGACGGACGGACATCCGGTTTTGAGATTTTTGAGTGATAACATTAACTTCTGTATCATTCATTTTTTTTCTCCAAGCCTTATTTCTTAGCGTTTCAAACCTTAGAGCAAACTTATTATACTCTCAGATTTCATCTAGAGTATAAACATAACAGGGCTACGATTGCGCATATTGCGCAATCTTACGACACTCTAGATGAAATAGAATTTTTTGTCATCCCAAGAAATTTTGGATGGGAAGTGTTAGAAGGGGTGATAGCATTGAACTAATTTTTTCCCCATCATGCTAATGTAGCTATAAAAATGTTTTATACAAAATGCTATCTCTAAAAATTGACTGGGGACTGAGAAAATTAGTGAGTTAGATTGAGAGAAAATGTGCAGTTTGTATGGGAGGTGGTAGAAAGAGTAGGGGGATTTCAGTGATTTTCTTAGAAATAACTAGGAATATTATAAAATTCACAACCCTTAAATTTCAGATTAGTACCACTCACACTTTTCAAACCGATTTTTTGTGAAGTTGGGAAACTGAGTCATATTGTATGGGAGGGGATAGAAGTAGTGAAGCTAGTCAAACAATTTTTTCTGATCGTAGTGATAATACTAATTAAGTATTTATTACAAAATGTGGGCTCGATAAATATTATATGTTCTGAGAAAGTCATCTTAGAGCATTTCATGAAAAAGTATAGTTTGTATGGGAGGGGGTGGAAGGAGAAAGAGGACGCAAATAATTTTTCTACTGTAGATTAAAGTCATTATGAAAGTAATATATCCCAAAATTCAGTTTAATAGCTTTTATACTTTTCGAGGAAATCCATTTATTGTCAAATTGCGAAATCGTGCCATTTTGTATGGGAGGGTGTAGAAGGGGTGAAGCCAGTTGTCTAAATTTTTTCGCGCCTAATAACAATTTTAAATTAGTATTTGGTGCACAATTTCAGCCCGCTAAATTTGATACACACCGAGTAAATTGGCCTAGAGTAATTCATGACAAGTACAGTTTGTATGGGAGGTGGTAGAAGGAGGGGGATGACACGCAAAATTTGTATACCGTAGATTAATAATATCATAAAAGTAACATGTTCTAAAGTTCAGGCCAATAGCTTTCATACTTTTAGTGCAAATTCGTTTATTGTCAAATTGCGCAATTGTGTCATTTTGTATGGGAGGGGGTAGAAGGGGTGGAGCGATTTGGCCCGTTCACGAACTTGACTTTTTTTTTGTTAAAAACGACGTGTACAAAATTTGAACTATCTAGCTCAAGCGTTCTCAAGCTAAAGAGCGCACGGACGGACGAACGAACATCCGGTTTTGAGATTTTTGAGTGATAATATTAACTTCTGTATCATTCATATTTTTTTCCGAGCCTTATTTCTTGGCGTTGCAAACCTTAGAGCAAACTTATAATACTCTCAGATTCCATCTAGAGTATAAACATAACAGGGCTACGATTGCGCATAAAACGCAATCTTAAGATACTCTAGATGAAATAGAATTTTTTGCGATCCCAAGAAATTTTGTATGGGAAGTGTTAGAAGGGGTGATAGCATTGAGCTAATTTTTTCCCATCATGCTACAGTAGCTTTACAAATATTTTATACAAAATTCTTAGTTCAAAAATTGAATAGGAGCTGAGAAAATTAGTGTGTTAGATTTAGTGAAAATGTGCAGTTTGTATGGGAGGTGGTAGAAAGGGTGGGAGGATTTTAGTGATTTTTTCAGAAATAACTAAGAATATCATAAAATTGACATCTCTTAAATTTTAGACCAGTAACATTCATACTTTTCAAGAAAATATTTTTTTTGTGAAGTTGTGAAACTGTGTCATATTGTATGGGAGGGGGTAGAAGCAGTGAAGGTAATCAAATATATTTTTCTGATCTTAGTGATAATGCTAAATAAGTATTTATTACAAAATGTGAGCTCGATAAATGTTAGATGTTCAGAGAAAATCGGCTTTAAGCATTTCATGAAAAAGTGTAGTTTGTATGGGAGGAGGTGGAAGGAGAGAGAGAACGCAAATAATTGTTATACTGTAGATTGAAATTATTATGAAACTCAGACTAATAAATTTTATACTTTTCGAGCAAATCCATTTATTGTCGAATTGCGAAATTGTGTCATTTTGTTCGGGAGGGGATAAAAGGGGTGAAGCTAATCGTCTAATTTTGTTTGGCCTTACTAACAATTTTAAATAAATATTTAGTGCACAATTTCAGCTCGCTAAATTTTATACGCACTGAGTAAATTGGCTTAGAGTAATTCATGACAAGTAAAGTTTGTATAGGAGGTGGTAGAAGGAGGAGGAGGACACGCATAATTTTTATACGGTAGATTTGTATTGTTGTAAAAGTAATATGTTTCAAATTTCACGCCCATAGCTTTCATACTTTTCGAACAAATCCGTTTATTGTCAAATTGCGCAATTGTGTAATTTTGTATGGGAGGAGGTAGAAGAGGTGGAGCGAATTGGCCCGTTCACGAACTTGACCTTACTTTTTTGTCAAAAATGACGTGTACGAAATTTGAGCTTTCTAGCTCAACGCGTTCTCAAGCTAAAGAGCGAACAGACGGACGGACAGACGGACAGACGGACATACGGACAGACGGACAGACGGACAGACGGACATCCGGTTTTGAGATTTCTGAGTGATAATATTAACTTCTGTATCATTAATTTTTTTCTCCAAGCCTTATTTCTTAGCGTTACAAACCTTAGAGCAAACTTATAATAGTCTCAGATTTCATCTAGAGTATAAACATAACATAACATTCTAATGCATTTCCCTGGTTGCTTTGAGCCCCCACCACAAAGTTTATGTGCCGATCGCATTCTATCTAACTCAGAACTAGTAGATACAGTCGTGACACCAGGAAACATAGGAATGGCGTTCAGTTCCTTCAAACCTTACAAGTCGCCAGGGCTGGACGAAGTCTATCCCGCAATGATCCAGAGCGCGGATAAAACAATAATTCAGTACCTGGTAGACATATATAAAGCATGCATCAGTCTTTGTTACATACCAAAGTTATGGCAAGAGGTTAAGGTAGTATTCATACCAAAACCAGGTAGAGCCTCCCACAACATCCCGAAGGCTTTTCGACCCATCAGCCTGACTTCGTTCCTTCTTAAAGGTCTAGAAAGACTGGTGGACAGCTACCTGCGGGCAAATCTGAACCTCTCGGTTAGATGCCCCCACCAACACGCCTATCTGAAAGGTAGATCCACTGACACCGCCTTGCATGTGACGGTAGCCGCCGTAGAGAAAGCTTTCCATCAAAAAGAGGTTGCACTCGGTGCCTTCCTAGACGTGGAAGGCGCGTTCAACCACGTCAACATTGATGCCATACTTGAGGCCTTGCGCAGCCATAGTGTGGAACCTTTCCTGACTGCATGGATAGCAAAGCTTCTTCGTTCACGGAAAATCGTAGCACGAATGGGTGAAGAGACAAGAAAAGGCTCTGTTCACAAAGGAACGCCACAGGGCGGTATAATATCACCTCTCCTGTGGGTCTTAACAGTGAATGAACCCCTTTCCATCTTAAATCAGAACGGCTACCCCACAATAGCATATGCAGACGATCTTGTCATCATGCTAATTGGTAAGTTTGAGCAAGTTCTAGGAGACCTCATGCAATCCGCTTTACAACTGTTAGATAGCTGGGCACTAGATAAGGGACTTACTATTAACCCACAAAAAAACAGATCTGATCCTCTTCTCCAGAAGAAGAAGACCATATGTTTTCAATCCACCAAACATTCGAGGAATCAATATGGTCCTCTCGAATCAAGTTAAATATTTAGGTCTGATTCTTGATAGCAAATTATCCTGGAAGGCCAATATTCAGGAACGAGCAAAAAAGGCTACGGTAGCCTTCTTCGCTTGCAAGAAGACATTCGGTTTGAGATGGGGCCTTAAGCCGCACCTCATCCACTGGATGTATACCAGTATTGTTAGACCAATTATTTGCTATGGTGCGCTGGTGTGGTGGCCGGCGGTGGTACTAAAAACCAACCTGGCACCCTTACAGCTGATCCAACGGATGGCATGTCTGTGCATAACAGGTGCCCTTAGAACCACACCAACTGCAGCTCTGGAGGTGATTCTCTCACTACCCCCACTTGATCTTTTTATAAAACAAGCAGCGGGCGTGGCAGCCATTAGATTAAACACCACTAAATCGTGGTCAGCGCCACAAATTGGTCATGGACAAATTCTAAACGTCATTAGAAACGCAAACTCCCTTTTAGACCGCGAGTATGATTGCATGAACCAACCGCAGGTTGAGAAACGGAAGTTTCACATTAAGTTTCCTGAACGAAACGAATGGGCAACAAATACTATACTCAGCACTTGTATAGGTTCTCATCTCTATACGGACGAATCTAAAACTAGCCAGGGGACAGGTGCAGGGATTTATTCCCACGACCTCGACATCCAAACTTCATTTCATCTTCCAGAACACGCGACAGTGTTCCAAGCAGAAGTGTTAGCCATTAACGAGTGTGCAAAAATTATTCTTGATAAGCAGAACAGTCTCGGAAATTGTTACATTTTCTCGGACAGCAGGGCTGCGCTTCAGGCACTCTAATCCTACAGGACTACATCCAAACTAGTGTCCATCTGTAGACACAATTTAAATCGCCTAGCGGCCATAACGGAAGTTTTTCTAATTTGGATACCAGGTCATAGTGACCTGCTAGGTAACGAGGCGGCAGATACGCTTGCACGGCAAGGATTTGCTAACATCAATTCCACTAGGAAGTCAGTCGATGTAGCACCAACAGTGCTGAAGACTAGCTTCAAACAGACCATTTTGGATTCTTTCTTGGCAGGGTGGCGGCAGCTGGAAAGCTGTGAAAAGGCCAAATTTTTTTGGGAAGAACCGAACAAAAATATTACAGCTCAGCTGTTACAACGTAGTCGCTATAGTATCCGAACTATTGTCGGCCTGACCACAGGCCATTGCTTGCTAAGGCTGCATTTAGGATGCGAATCGCGAGCGACAGCTTGTGCAGAGGTTGCGAGGAAGACGAAGAATCTATCGAACATTATCTTTGTCACTGTCCGCAAATCTCCACCAATCGTCTCCTTTGCTTAGGCTATAGATTCTTCTCAGAACTAGACGACCTCAGAGGCGTCCAACATTCGAGCCTGTTAAGGTTCGCAAACCGAACCAAGTGGTTAGAGCAAGAGGAGTGACTTCAAACTTATAACTATAGGGGGAGTACAATGGGCTCAACTGGATGGCCTCAGTGCTTGTGGTTCAGTGCAACCACCCTCTTACAACCTAAACCTAAACCTATAAACATAACAGGGCTACGATTGCGCGTAAAGTGCAATCTTACGATACTCTAGATGAAATAGAATTTATTGTGATCCCAAGAAATTTAATATGGGGAGTGTTAAAAGGGATGATAGCATTGAACTATTTTTTTCCCCATCATGCTAAAGTAGCTATAAAAATGTTTTATTCAAAATGCTTACGCCAAAAATTGAATGGAAACTGAGAAAATTAGTGAGTTAGATTTAGTGAAAATATGCAGTTTGTATGGGAGGTGGTAGAAAGAGTGGAAGGATTTTAGTGATTTTTTAAGAAATAACTAGGAATATTATAAAATTGACATCCCTTAAATTGCAGACTAGTATCATTCACACTTTTCAAGAAAATCGAATTTTCGTGAAGTTGTGAAACTGTGCCATATTGTATGGGAGGGGGTAGAAGCAGTGAAGCTAATCAAATATTTTTTTCTCCTCTTAGTGATAATACTAATTAACTATTTATTACAAAATATAAGCTCAATAAATGTTATACGTTCTGAGAAAATCGTCTTATCGCATTTCATGAAAAAGTGGAGTTTGTATGGGAGGGGGTGGAAGAAGAGGGAGGACGCAAATAATTTTTCTACTGTAGATTTAAATCATTATGAAAGTAACATATCCCAAAATTCAGACTAATAGCTATTATACTTTTCGAGTAAATCCATTTATTGTCAAATTGTGAAATTTTGTCATTTTGTATGGGAGGGTGGGGGGATCTTAGTGATTTGTTCAGAAATAACTAAGAATATCATAAAATTGACATCTCTTAAATTTTAGACCAGTAACATTCATACTTTTCAAGAAAATAGATTTTTTGTGAAGTTGTGAAACTGTGTCATTTTGTATGGGAGGGGGTAGAAGCAGCAAAGCTAATCAAATATTTTTTTTTGATCTTAGTGATAATGCTAAATAAGTATTTATCACAAAATGTGAGCTCGATAAATGTTATATGTTCTGAGAAAATCGGCTTAGAGCATTTCATGAAAAAGTGTAGTTTGTGTGGGAGGGGTTGGAAGGAGAGGGAGGACGCAAATAATTTTTATACCGTATATTGAAATCATTATGAAAGTAATATATCCCGAAATCCAGACTAATAGCTTTTATACTTTTCGAGCAAATCCATTTATAGTCGAATTGCGAAATTGTGCCATTTTGTATGGGAGGGGGTAGAAGGGGTGAAGCTAATCGTCTAATTTTTTTTAGTCTTACTATCAATTTTAAATAAATATTTAGTACACAATTTCAGCTCGCTAAATTTTATACGCACTGAGTAAATTGGCTTGGAGTAATTCATGACAAGTACAGTTTGTATGGGAGGTGGTAGAAAGAGGGGGAGGATACGCATTATTTTTATGCAGTAGATTGATATTATCATAAAAGTAATATATTCCAAATTTCAGGCCAATAGCTTTTATACTTTTCGAGCAAATCCGTTTATTGTCAAATTGCGCATTTGTGTCATTTTGTATGGGAGAGGGTAGAAGGGGTGGAGCGATTTGGCCCGTTCACGAACTTGACCTTACTTTTTTGCTAAAAATGACACACACAAATGTTATGCTGTAGACAGACGCACAGACGGACAGACAGACAGACGGACACTCGGAATCGAGGTTTTTGAGCGACAACAAATATTTCTGTACCCTTGGCGGCTCTGTGCGAGCGTTATTTCTTAGCGTTACAAACGGTAAGGCAAACACAATATACTCTCAGATTTCATCTAGAGTATACAGATTATATCGTAGATGGAACAAAAACTAAATCCAAATGAAATATAGAAGTCGTTGAACCAAACTACAAAGGAGCATTACAAAAAACTTTTCTTAAATATCTTCGCACAACTTCTTTGCACGGATTGAAATTTATCGGCGATAGTAATATAAGTGAAGCTGAGAGGTAGACTTTAAGACTAAACATTTTAGTGAATTTTATTTTAAAATTTAAAATTTCTTTCTTGACTATTTTTCATTATTTCCTTTTTAGTATCGGTTTTGATATCGGCCTACTATATTTTTGCAATTTATTTGAAATGGTATTCAACACCGATTCTCATCACAACCAGTTCGACATCAACTTCAGTCGCAAGTATTCCGTTTCCAGCCATAACAATTTGTAATTTAAATCAAGCAAAGAAGAGACTCATTGAAAATATCCATGAGTAATGTTTTTATATTAATAAAGATATGACACTGTTGAAAAGTATAAAGATTGATACGATAAAATTGATAACTTCATCCATAATTCATGCTTATGTCCTAATGGTGCTCAGATAATTTACTAATAATGTAATCCTTTATTTCTGTCTTTTAATCAATATTTTATCATAACTGTTAATTAATGTTGTTAATCATCATCATTAATTAACAATTAGAATAGTTTTTTGTTGAGATTTTAGGAAAATCCCATTGGCAGTTTAGCCTAAATAATTAATATTATTCCCGCTATTTCAGATTAGCCGGAATAGGTGGATTGTCGTAGGATTCTGTAATGGAAATATCTGTATAATTGTTTGTTGAACCTACCGTATACAAATTATTCGTGTCCTCCACTTCCTTCCACCACCTCCTATACAAACTGCACTTTTTCATGAAATGCTCTAAATCAATTTACTGAGTACGTATATATCAGCTGAAATTGTGCACTAAATATTTATTTCGAATTATTAGTAAGACTAAGAAAAATTATACGATTAACTCCACACCTTCTACCCCTCCAATACAAAATGACACAATTTCGCAATTCGACAATAAACGGATTTGCTCAAAAATCAAAGCTATTGATCAGAAATTTTAAATATATTACTTTTATTATGATTTTATTCTACTGTATAAAAATTATTCGAGTCCTCCTCATCCTTCCGTCACCTCCCATACAAACTACACTTTTTTATGAAATACTTTACTCAGTTCGTTTAAAATATATCGAGCTGAAATTGTGCACAAAATATTTATTTTGAATTATTAGTAAGACAAAAAAAAATTAGACGATTAGCTTCACTCCTTCTGCACCCTTCCGTACAATCTGGCACAATTTCAGAACTTCACAAATAGTAGATTTTTCTGAAAAGTATGAATGCTACTGATCTACAATTTAAAACATATCAAAAGCATGATGTTTATAGTCATTTCTGAAAAAGTCATTAAGAACTCGCCATCCTTCATCCACCTCCCATATAAACTGCTTCATTTCAGTAAATCCAATACACTAATTTACTCAGTACTTATGAAATTTTTGAATCCTAAGTTTTGTATATAATATTTTGGTAGTAACTCTAGCGTGATGTGTGAAAAATTAGTTCAACGTTGTCACCCCCTCTACCACTTCCCCTAAAAAATTTCTGGATATAAAAAAAATCCATTTCTTCTAGAATATCGCACGATTGGGCTTTACGCCCAAACGCTTTAATATAACCTTCAAAAGTTGAAGAGGTATTGAAAAGGCTAGTGTATTTGGTTAAATGTCATTGTGAGGTTTGTTTGGGAGGTGGTAGAAGGAGCTGAGGGCCCTTAGTGATTTTTTCAGAAATAACTTGGAACATTATGCATTTAACATCCCGCAAATTTCAGACTAATAATATTCATATTTTTCAAGAAAATCAATTTTTTGTAAAATTGTAAAATTGCGTCATTGTAAGGAAGGTGGTAGAACTAGTGAAACCAACCAGTTTTTTTGCCTTAATAATAATTCTAATTAAAAATTTATTAAAATTTGAGCTCGATAAATGTTATACGTACTGAGAAACTTGGAATATATTGTTTCATGAAAATGAGCTGTTTGTATGGGGGATGGTAGGAGTAGGAGTTCGAATAAATTACAGATATACCATATACGAAAGAAATAATATACTCTAAATTTCAAAATGTTAGCTCTTAAAATGTCCAAGAATATTTGATTAATGACAATTTTTGAAAATAAGTCATTTTGTATTGGAGGGGGTAGAAGGAGTAGAGCGATTTGGCCCGTTCATGATCTTGATCTAACTTTTTCGTCAATAGTTGAACGCGTTCTAAAGCAAGAGATCCGACGGACGGACAGTCAGATAAACGGACATCCGGTTTTGAGATTTTTGAATGATAATACTGAAGTGACTAACGGGTCGCTTGATTTCAAGTAAAAATAAAACTACTAATTTAACAATTTCACTTTAATTTAACCGCAAGACTTTACATAATTATCTTTTCAATTTTCAATTGAGAATTTCAGCTATAATTTATGAGTGATAAATTATCGCTTACCAAACTCGACCCTTTCGCTTTCTAGATATCGACTAATTCGTTGACTGCTCCAAACCAGACTGATTGTTCATCAAAAACGCTCCTGTCGGCCGAATCATTTCCCTTGCCGTACGATTTTTCTTTCTCGACCGAGGATTGCCTTGTCGACCGAATCTCTACGTGTAGTTGTTGTTACTTTCTATAAAGTAATACCCAGTTGTCCGAGTATTTCCTCTGTTGTACGACGTGTGGTTGTTGTTGTTTTCTATAAAGTATTTCCTTTTCGTTCGATTTTTCCCTGTCATACAAGCCCATACTTGTGGTTATTGTTGCTTTCTTTAAATTATTTCCTCGTCGTCCGAGTCTTTTCTCTGTCGTGCGAGCCTATACGTGCGGTTGTTGTTGCTTCTCTACATTGCTCGTGTAATTTGTTGTTGGTTTGTTCAATGTTCAAGGCCTTGTATGTGTTGTATTTGCTTATATAGTGCACGTGTTCTTTCATTATTGAATGTTGAGGTCTTGAATATTTCCATTGAGCTCATGCAGGTGTTCCTTATAGTGTTCGGACTCGCACATAAACTTGATTCAGTGTTCACAATATTAACTTCATCGTCATTAATTTTTTTCTCCGAGCCGCATTTCTTAACGTTACAAATTTTAGAGGAAACTTGTAATACCATTAGATTTCATTAGAGTGTAAACATAACATAATATCATGCGCTACTCTTGATGAAAAAGGAAAGAGTTTAATGAACCGGAAAATATGTCATCTCAAATTCTTTCGAATAGTGGACAGTAACTTTTTTATGGAAGGTGGTAGAAGCAGAGGCGGTTCGGGGGTGGAAGTTTTGTAATTTATGTAATTAGCTCAGAATAGTCTCGGAAATTGTTAAATTTTCCTTTCAAGGCTGCATTTAACACACTCTAATCCTACAGGACCTCGTATAAACTAGTGTTCATTTGTAGACTCAATTTCGATCGCCTAGCGGCCATAAACCAAGTATTTATATTCTAGATGAAATCTGAGAGTATATTGTATTTGCCTTACCGTTTGTAACGCTAAGAAATAATGATCGCACAGAGCCGCCAAGGGTACAGAAACATTTGTTGTCGCTCAAAAACCTCGATTTCGAGTGACCGTCTGTCTGTCCGTCTGTCTACAACATAACTCTCCAAAGCTTCGACCTACCGTGCTGAAATTTTTCATACATATGTCCTTTTTATCAAAAAAGTAACTTTTCTATCGTTTTCCATACAAAATGCGGTATGATTTTCTCGTGACGGCTTGGCCGATTTTAATAGTTTTTTATACACTTATTACTTTTGTGAAACTAATGCTATGTAGTAGAGGAATTTCAAAAATATTTAAAACTAAGTCATTAATAAGCTGTGAAAGTTTCAAATTTGTTCATTTTGCTTAAAAAAAAGTTATTTATAACAAACTATTTGAAATTTCCTCTGTATCGTTGTTAGCTATGGGACATTCTTTAGTCATATCTCAGGAATTTCCGGTGACTTCATCCTCTATTTCACAACAATCGAAATCAGTGACTCAACCGGAAACCATATTTTGAAAAACTTCCACGAATTCCTTATGGGAAACAAATTGTAATTCGATACTTTTGACCAAGATTTTAAGAAGTAATAAAAATGCCAGTTACAGGAAACATTATAGATAAGGAAATTAAATATAAGAAATTATACTATTGTGAAGCTTGCAAATCAGACAAGCATAATGTAAACAAATGCCCTTATAAGAAAAATTATAAAGAAAAAGGAAATGATTAAAATAACGAATTGATGAATCATAAAGGATGTTGAATTTAAAATAATAATAAATTAAATCAAAGGAATGTGTAAAGTAAACATTAAATTAGTATAAAAGGGTGAAACTAGTTTAAGTAGTTATGCAGTTGTTCCAATAGACGAGTCTAGTGTTCATCTAGTTGTACAGTCTAAAATTAAAGTTGTAAAAATAATAAGTGAAATAAAAGATAACAAATTTATTGTAAGTAATTAAAAAGTGTTTTTTAATTAATAGATGAAAAAGATAAGAATAAATAAAGTTTTTGAGTTCTACTGTGAAATAGCTGAAATAATTTAATAAGAACATAATTGGCGCAGTCGGTAGGATGTGTTAAGTGTAAAACGAACTCTAATAAAAAGTTCAAAAATAGTGCGGGCGTTCTAAGTTCGGTTCGGGGACAAGTACTCGAAATTAAACACTAAATTTACACGCGAGTTTCAACTCCTTATAACACATTCGAACAATTAAGTCTTCAATTGCAACGAATTTCTATTGGCGAGTATAAGCGAAAATTATACTCAGTGAAATTTGTGGAAGGCGTTTAACGTAAAATGCACGAGCCACGTATTAAGTGATCGAACCGTTCATCAGCTGAACAACAAGGACGAATTTCATCAAACAGTAATACAACTTTACAACTGGTAAGAAAATGGCAACTGGATCAGGTAACGAAACTAATGATAAATTAACTCTAACACTGGACCCGATAAAACATGCATCACACATCCCTGTGTTTGACGGAAGCAGGGATCAACTTAAAAGTTTAACCGACATGGTAGACGTAATGGTTCCCATCGTTACGAGATACGATGTTCCCTCACAAATAATAATTGGAAACGTGATAAAAAGTAGAATTATTGGTAGAGCTAAATTAATTTTAGATGCAAGTCCACATATTATTGCGTGGAACGACATTAAAAATATATTGTATGCAAATTTTTCTGATCAAAGAAATAGTACACAATTACTAAACGAATTACGAACTACAGAATTTAGAGGTTCTGTTTTAGATTTTATTAACTTAATTCAAAAACGATTAACAAATTTAAATTTAAAAGTTGAACAAGAACATAGTCCAAATTATAAACATTTAATACTAGACAACCAACTTGTTGCCTAGGGTATAGTCTAGTGGGTACCGTGTTTGGTTTACAATGCGAAGGTCGTGAGTTCAAATCCCGGTCAACGCATAATTCGACCACACTACCTGCTTGAATATACCTTGGTTACCTCAATCTACGAAAATGAAAAATTCGTAGATAGAGGGCTGTGCGAAGAGCTAACAACTTTTCCGCAATAAATAATGAAAATGTTAAGGAACCTGAAGGTCAGGAGGCCAAGGCCCGATTTGGGCTGTAGCGTCATTGAAGATGAGATGAACCAACTTGTTGCTCTAGACATATTGAAAAAAAATATACCAGAACCATGTAGAACAATACTATTTTGCAGAAATCCAGATACACTAGAAAAAGCAATATTTATTTTAACCGAAACTGGTCATCTCTATAATAAAAGAGATAGCAGTAATTCCAAATTTTCAAATCACAATCAAAATCAAAACTATCAAAATAAAAATAATAATTATCCAAATCAAAAATACCAAAATAAAAATAATAATTATCAAAATAAAAATAATTATAATTATAAAAATAAAAATAATTACCAAAATCAAAATTATAGAAATCAAAATTTTAAAAACCAAAATTATCAAAATCAAAATTTTAAACCTTTTCAACAAAATTCAATACAAAATCGAATTCAAAAATTCGGACACCCCCAACCTATGGATGTAGAAAGTTCACAACAAATTCATACTAATCAACCTGAAAATTTTCTAGCAGATGCCTCGGAAACCAACAAATCTACAACGTACCATATATCAGAATAAATTCATATGGTATTCCGCTTAGATTCTTAATAGATACAGGTGCAGCTATTAGTTTAATAGATCCAGGACTTTGTGATAAAAAATTACGAATACCCAACAACAATTCTAGCATACATACCTTAAATTCTTCTATACAATTTTCACACACTGTAGAAATTAAACTCTTCAAAGAAATCGGAGGTGATACGAAATTTAGTTTCGTAGAATATAAATTTAATAAACTTTTTAATGGATTAATAGGGAACAATATATTTAAAAATTACAATGATGAAATAAATCTTCATAATAAATATATAAAATTTGATGATAAATATTTAAAATTATATTTCTCAAAAGATGAGGAAGAAATAGACGAATATGTCAATCATGTGTATTACACAGACACTTATAAGGAGAAAAATCCTCTCTCAATGCTTAGAACAGAGCATTTAAATAAAGAAGAAAATAAAAAGCTTATAGGCTTGTTAAAAAATTATAAAAACATGTTTTTTCAAGAAGGCGAACCTTCACTCATGAAATTAAACATGAAATAAAAACCACTAACAATACAGCAGTTTATACTAAATCTTACAGATATCCACAAGTACATCGAAAAGAAGTAGAAAACCAAATCATGGAAATGTTAGAACAAGGGATTATACGTCCAAGTAAATCACCTTATTCTTCACCTATTTGGGTGGTCCCCAAAAAAGCCGACGCTTCAGGGAAAATGAAGTTTGAAGTTTGAAAGCGCTTTATTTTTTGCCAAAAACATCTTATTTTAACAGTAATCTAATAAAGCTAAGATTATTTTATTATATTTACAAAAAACCTAATGGCCTCTGAGGGCTCTCTAAGTTAAAATTATTTTGGTTATTTATTATTTGGTTTCTTCGCATTTTCTTGGTTTTTTTTTTAATTAATATTTTAAAATTTCGCCGGTTTTTCATTTTATTGGGAAAATTTTGGCATTTAAAAACCCAATGTTGATTATACTGAAATTTATGGTTTTATCGGTTTTTGTGTTAGCTTATATCTAGTTAACATATTTACATTTTATACTTACATTTAAATTTACATCAATATTATCGAATTCATTTTGTTATTTATTCTTTATATTTGTATTTACAATTCTTATACTACCTCAACCTAATTGATTTACCTAATGCTACTTATACTATAATACAATCAAAATCTCAATTAAGTAACTAGAACAAAATTATAAAAATTAAGCCTAAATTAATCTAATCTATTGATAGCATAACTTAAATTACAATATACACAATTATTCTTTATTATTTGCAATATTTGTAAAGCTATCTTATAATCTAAATTTTTATCATAAAATTTGAATTATTCAAAAAAACAGGAAAACCTAGACAAATCCTATTCATATATCTTAACGATCATCATCGTTGAGCCACCAGAATTTATGCAACTGATTTACACGCCAGTCATAATGATTGGCTGTAGAATATCTCCAAATAGGCAATGCATCCAAAGTACTTAGGTGTGGGTTGAAGAGAATTCGCTTGTCTGTAGTCCTTCGATAGGCGTGATACAAAACAGGCATATTCTGTGCGTCTGTTATGTAGCCTAAGATGTCGAGGTATGTGAATGCTTCAGGAGGGATATACCCTGTCCTGAGTGTATTTTCGAAATATAGAGGATTCAAGGATTTTCACCTTGTTGCGAGGATCTATAAATATGGTTCCGAATCAGATGGATTATGGTGGAATCAATTCTCATTACCTTTGCAGTATTATACAGCACGCGGTTTGAAATGTAATGCAGATATTCGGTCTCCGCCTTACGATACATCCCCGTACACGCACGCAGGCATTTCCTCTCAAGTATTCTATATCTTTCCATCATGGAAGCACTCATGTTAAACCAAATGGGACAACCATACGAGAGTATAGGCCTAATAAGAGTCATGTAACATATGATTTTCACTCTCTCTCAAGAATGTGTTTTGCGTAAAACAATTTACGGAGCGACATAAAGCATTTCCGACTTTTTTCTAGCTGGATAGATGAGTGGTCTCTGTACTTCAGGAGCTGGTCAAGATGTACACCTAGATATCTGACGCAAGTCTTGTGCGGTATCTGTTCATTGCCACCCTCCTCAGTGATAATGTGGAACCTTTTCCAGTTAAGTCTCAAATTGCGATTTGCATATCGGAGAGTGGTTCTGAACAGAATCGTTTCACACTTCTGCGGATTTATTTTCAATCTCCAGGTGCTGGTGTAGCGCTTGATTTCAGCGTACATCTTTTGCAGCTCCTGTTGTACTACCGTACAATTCCTGTGTGCAGTGTAAACGATCAAGTCATCCGCGAATGCTATGATAGACTTGTTTCATACAAACTGAAAAGACTATTGAGAAAGATGGAGAACAGAGTTGGTGCAGTGACTGTTCCTTGTTGCAGGCCCTCACTTACTTTAAAAGTTCTACCAGATGAAAAATTTCCATTGGTCACGACAAAATTTTTGCCGTGAACCATTTCGTCTATTACTTTTATGAGGTTGGTTGGGTACTGTGCCTGCAACAATTTAAATATAAGACCATCCGGCTACACCGTGTCGAATGCTTTTTCAATATCAATGAGACATGCACCGACACATTCATTATTATTTAGGTGCCAACAAATATCTGAAGTTAACCTTGTCACCGCATGAATTGTTGAGTGACCGCTGCGGAAACCAAACTGACAGTCGTTTATCAATTTGTGTTCCGCGGCGTATAGATTTAAGGAGTTATTTACGGTTTTTCAAAAACCTTGCTAATGGTAGGTAGCAGACTTATAGGCCGATAGCTCTTAGGATCGGTTGGATCTTTCCGAGGTTTAAGGGTTGGAATAACATTAGCACTCTTCCATCGTTCAGGATAGTGCATATTTTTCAAAATGTTATTAAACAATATGCAATACTGGTGGATAATCACATCGGGAAGATGTTTTAGTACCACATTAGGTATTTTATCGATTCCCGACGATTTTTTATTATTTAACTGTCTGAAAATTTGCGTGACAGTTCCAATTGAGACAAAAAACCGATCATCTGAAACGGAGTCAGCCGTAAGATCATCGCTGAATGAGAGAATTGATTCGCCAACACCCCTACCTCGGAACTCATTAACCTCACTTTCGATTATACGAGCGTGTCGTTCGCTTCCCAAATTGGAATTTTGAGTATGCACTTTTTCAAAATGTGCGCCAATAATTTCCAGTTGTTGTGTCCTATCGTCTATCAGTGCATTACCATCTGTATCGTATTTTATGTTCATGCGGTCAAGTCCAGTAAAATTCAAATTGTCCAAGTCCGTCTGTGATATTTTTAATGTTGATATTGCATTTCTGGCTTTATTTCGAAACATTGAATTTATAATTTTGTACATTGCGTCCGAACCTTTGGGCGAAATGTTTTTTAAATTTTCTGTCCATTGTCTATTAATTTCGATATTATAATTTTGTTTCAAAAGTGTCAGTACGTTTTTTTAGAGTCGATTTCAGAGTATGTAGCGTTGGGTGATTATAGTCATTTAGTCGTCTGTAGATGTTGTTAATTTTTGTCAGAAGGAAGGTTTTCATTTTATGAAGCTTTTTAATCATGCTCGTTTCATATCTCTCCATGCTGTTTTTTGGCCTCATTTTTGGGACGGTATGCTCTATCGTCGACCAAGTCAAGTCTTCGATCTCCCTCAGATGCTGATCAATTTCCGAGTTTGTGAGATTTATGTTTTTTTTGATCGGGATATGTTTGGTGTTGAATTCTCTGATCATTCGCTTCTGGAATAGATTCCAATTGGTTCTCCTGTAATTTAGACGAATATTTTCATCTTGCGTCTGAACAAGGAAACCAACTGGATCTGGAGTTGCGAGCGTCATTACGATAGCCTGGTGGTCGCTATCATAAGGAAGAGTTACAAGTTTTTGACTATTTGAGGTGAAATCAAAATTAATTCTTGCATCAGCGATGCAGAGATCAAGATAAGAGTTTGCTCGGGGCAGAGTGGGAGATTCCGGGCAAAGCAAATTACACTTGTACTGAATTTGGTTGTCCTCAAGCCAATTTTTAAGGAATACTCCTTTTGAGTTATTCCAATTATTTAGCCAATCCTTATGTCTGGCGTTCAGATCGCCGACCAAAAGATAGAGATTGTTGAGATTATCTAATTCAAGAATTTGAAATAATTGCCGAAGCTTTTCGTGGAAAACCGCTCTGTTGTCACCTGCAGCATAAGCTGAAATAATAAGGAACGGCTTCCCGTTTATATAAATTTTAATACGTGTTGTCTCCAAAGATTCAAACTTTTGAATTTGAGGATTACGAACTTGCACAAATTTAATTGGTTTTCTCACCAAAATTCCAGTTCCGCCACCCAGCCTACCATCCTGGCGGTCTGTGCGAACAAATTCGTAATCATGAAACTCAATTCTATGATTATAATTTAGTTTGTTTTCCGAAATTAGAAGAAAGTCGGGGCTATGCGCGTTTAAAACGTGCAAGAGGTTTGCTCTACGATAATTTGTAATTATTGAATTTACATTGATCGCAATAATTTTAATTTTTTCACGTATTGAATTTTGTACGGCCATACTATCCATGATTGTATTTCAGATTGAAATTTTGAAAAACAAAATTAATTTTTTTATTATGTTCTACTAGGATATTGCCTAACTTTTCCAGTTTATTTACAATATTGCTCAAAACAGATTCGATTTGACTCGACGATTGTTGGTTTTTCACAACCGACGCGTAGTTTACAGATGGCCTAGTGTAATTATTTATCATCGTAATTTTTTCAGCCTCTCTTTCTTGTTTTTTTACTTTTTCGCTTGCCGATTTTTGCTTTACTTTTAAATACATAGGGCATCCTTTATACGATGCTAGGTGCTCGTATGTATTGCAGTTGATGCAGAAGACAGCCTTCTTATCAGCTGTTACATTGATTTCGCATTTTCCGGGTTCATGTGTGTTAGCGCATTTCACACATCTATATGTCATTCTGCAGTTGACAGCTGAATGCCCAAAGCGTTGGCATCTTCTGCATTGTGCTATCTCCTTTTTTATTAGTTTTTCGAATTTCACCACTTGGTGATTCAGTTTTCATTCTCAAGTTGTTTCAATTCCATTAGAAGCTCTCCAGTATCTTCCGTACCACTAAGTCCTTTTAATAGATACGATTTAACTTTTTCTTCCTCTGGAGTGTAAGAGAAATATGGCGCTTGGATTTCATCCAAAGCCGCCTTTCTTCTCCTATAATCATCGATATTCTCCAATTTTAACATAACCTTTTTTTCATTCTTACGTACGCAAGAGAAGCTGTTAATTTTGAGATTGTGTTTCACTAACTTCACCATGTCACCCGCGTTTTGTTCGAATGTGTTTATCACAGGCACGTTAAATTTCTTTACTTTATTATTTATCCCAGAATTATGTATATTCAATGCAGTTGCCTGCGATTTATTAATTTTCTCTTCTGTCATTTTTGAAGTTTTCGAAATATTATTTTTTTTCTTCAAAATGTTGATGAAATCTTATCTCCACCGTCTGTCATCATTTCACCATCATTACCATCGCCAACACTAGTATTTATGCTCTTAGCGCTCTTGCAACTAGCCCTCGATTTGCTAGGGCCCCCCTCACTAGCTCTCCCGTTACTACATACATTCTGAAATATCATCATTTATACCGCTAGCGGTCCTGCTGCTGGTACTCATATTGCTAGGGCCTCCCCCTTTATCGCTCCCATAACCATGTTCCGAAATTTGAGATATTTCAAAACTCTTACCTTGAGACAATTTGCCAATTATTATTTTCATATTTTCAATCTCGATTTTCAACCTACGGTTCTCGTTTTCTAACGCCATTAACTGTTTCGGCCGCACCACCTGGCTCGGGGCCATTTTCTGCCTCACGTGTTTCAACGAGTTAATCGCCTTCATTCGTCACTTTTCCAAAAAATTTACTTATTTTTCTTATTCTTTTCTTAGCTTATCCGAACGACTTCTGCTTCCGGAATTCACTCTTCTTAAATGCAATCTTCTATATTCCTAGTTTTTCCAACTTTCTCTACTTTCAGCATACAAACTTCTTGCACTAGAATAGATAATAGGGTTTTTTAATAAATTTAAATATATGAAAATATCAGAGAGCGAACAATTTTTTTTTTAATTTTTCGACCGCTGTCAAACAGGTTTCTCACTGGTTCCCAGGGAAAATGAAGTGGCGAGTTGAGGTGGATTATAGAAAATTAAATAGCATTTCCATTGATGATAAATTTCCTATTCCAAACATTGATGATATTTTGGATAAGCTGGGAAAATGTATGTACTTTACAACTTTGGATTTAGCCAAAGGATTTCATCAAATTGAAATCGATAAGAGGGACATACCTAAAACTGCTTTCTCTACAGATAAAGGTCATTATGAATTTACTAGAATGCCATTTGGCTTGAAAAATGCTCCTGCTACCTTTCAAAGGTTAATGAACGATATTCTGCACGAATATATCGGAAAAATTTGTTATGTCTATATGGACGACATTATAATCTTTAGTACTTCATTGGAAGAACATATACTTTCATTACAAAAAATTTTGGATGTTTTGAGAACAGCCAATTTAAAAATTCAAGTAGATAAAAGCGAGTTTCTAAAAAAACAAACAGAATTTCTGGGACATATTGTTACCACAGATGGTATCAAACCTAACCCAAAGAAAATAGAAGCTATCCAAAATTTCCCAATACCAAAAACAGTTAAACAAATAAAATCATTTCTGGGATTAGTCGGATTCTATAGAAAATCATTAAAGATTTTTCTATGGTAGCTAAACCATTAACTCTTCGTCTAAAGAAGGACTCTAAAATAAATCCTCATGATCCTGATTATATAGATTCCTTCGAGAAATTAAAACGTTTAATAATATCCGATCCTATATTAAAATACTCTGATTTCAATAAAACATTTACTCTTACAACAGATGCTTCTAACTACGCTATTGGAGCCGTACTTTCTCAAGACGGTCATCCCTTATGTTATGCTTCACGCACCCTTAATGAACATGAAATCCGATATTCAACAATAGAGAAAGAACTATTAGCCATAATTTGGGCTAAAAAATACTTCAGAACTTATCTATACGGGAGAAAATTTATAATAAAAACTGATCGTAAGCCGTGAACATGGTTGACTAATTTAAAAGAACCAAATATGAAACTACAAAGATGGAAACTTAAACTTGAAGAGTTTAATTGTGATATTGAATATATAAAAGGTAAAGAAAATTATGTCGCTGACGCTTTGTCGCGTCCTTCGTTAAATAATAATTATATTGAAGTAATAAATGCCAATGAGCTTAGAATTGAAAATAATAATGAAAATAATGATAATAATGAGAGTATTGAGAATAATGAAAATGAAAATATACATGAAAATGAAAATAATGAAGATAATGATTCTTTAGCGACATGCCATAGTGCAAACGAAGATAATTTAGAATATATTTCTATATCGGAAGGACCATTAAATGTGTTTAATAATCAATTAATAATAAAAGAGGGGAGAAAAAATAAAATAAAAAAAGAAAAAAATTTCGGAAAAACCCGAACAATTTGTATCTCAAAAGAGAGAGATATATACAGTATATTTTAAATAATCACACACCTAGAAAAGGATTTATGGCTGTTTATATCCCCAAATTTGCGATATACACCCTATTTCAAAGCGAATATTTGAAATGGAAAAGTCCTTACATCAAACTCAAGGTAATAAAGTGTAATTATGTACTGTTCGATTGTACCAATAAAGGGCAAATCGAAGAAGAAATTTTAAGAGAACATAGAAAGAATAACCATAGAGGTATTGAAGAAGTATATAAAGAAATTAAAACAAAATTTTAACATCCGAAATTAAAACTAAAAATAAGTAAGGTAATAAATAATTGTAATACGTGTCAACTTAGCAAATATGAGAGAAAACCTGCTAAGATTCCATTTAAACAACCCCCTATTCCAGAAAAACCACATGAAACAATACATATCGATATTTGGTTCATAGACAAGAATCATTTTTATTTAACAATTATAGATAAATTTTCAAAATTTGGACAGACAATAGCCTTAAAATCTAGAAATTGGATGGATATCCAATCCCCTTTAAATCAGCATTTTGCTACATGTGGAAAACCAAAACACATTATAACCAATAACGAAAGTGCTTTAACCAATAATTTAGAAAACTTTCTTCAAACAGAAGGAGTAACTTTACATTTTACGACACCTGGAATAAAAACAGGTAATGCAGATATAGAAAGAAAGCACAATACTTTAAATGAACATGTTAGACTTAAAATCACTGAAACAAAGTTATCACCATCTGCAATAGATATTAATGAAATTATGAAATATTACAATAATACAATTCATTCTACAACAAACCATAAACCTATAGAATTAAATAACGGTGTTATACCATCCTCAGAATATCCAAAAATAAGAGATAGAATACTAACTAACTAAAACAAGAACAAGCAATAAATAGGAAAAATAAGGATAGGAAAAATGAAGAAACTAATACGAAATATATAAAAAATAAATTCTAACATAAAAAACATGATAGACCTTTTGTTACAAAACATAATCATAATATAACAAATAAAAAACTCTTTATGAAATTAAAGAAATTTCAAATTTCAACCCCACAGGTATCATCTACCTAACCATGCTGATAACGGTTATAGCAGCTCAACATATTGAAGTAACTGAAATTCCTCAAGGAAACGGATATACTCTAATTAGAGATGAACAAATTTCGGTTATCGAAAGCTTTTCTAAAATCATACATATAATAGTTTTACAAAAATATCAAGATATGCTAGAAACCATAGAAAATACCATAGCTGAAGAATTACTTAATAAATATCCAAATATCAATATGATAATTCAAAAAATAAAAAATAAGCTATTCACCCTTGAACCCCATAGAAACAAAAGAACTATATTCAGTCCATTCGCGTGTCTACTGTCGACCAGTACACAAGTGATTTTTAATATACGTATATATCCAGTGCCACTGTACAATAAAATAACAATTTTAATTGAAAGTGAAAAATTCGTGAAACACATTATGCAAAGCCAAAAAAGGGGGCGTGAGCCTCCCGGACCCAAAATTCGTGAAAAACTGAAACTGAAACTACGTAGAATAACCGGTGACAATAACAGTGAAAACAGATTTGCGATTCTAGAAAATCTGAACGAGGATAACGCCGAACCCGAACAACACCTGTCGGAAAATGTAAGGGAACGAGTTCCTCCACTAATATTTACTGACCTCAATGTGAAGTCCATTGAACTCATCCTGAACGCGACGCATATCAGTGAGTACAGTATTAAACTAATGGCTACGGGTAAGAAACTAATGCTAACGTCGACTGCAAACTACGACGATCTCTGCAAATACTTAATCAACGAGAGAGTGAATTTTTATTCACACCCGCGCAAGGAAGACAGACCTATAAAAATTGTTCTCACTGGACTTCACCAAATGTCACCAGACATCCTCCAAAAACACCTGATTGAATTAGGCCATAAGGTCATTGACGTCAAGCAGTTCAACCTGAAGAGCAAACGTTACCAGGAACAAGCAACGTATCTGGTATACTTTGCCCACAACTCAACAAAGCTTGCTGACCTCCGCAAACAGAAAGCGGTAATGAACACCATAGTTCAATGGAACTATTACAAGCGAAAGAACAACGGTCCTACTCAGTGCCGTAACTGCCAACAATTTGGACACGGGTCATCGTACTGCAACCTCAAGCCGAAATGTATGATCTGTGGTAATGAGCACAAACTAGATAACTGCGAAGCCGAGGAGAATACCGAAATCAAATGCGTTAACTGCGGCAAAAATCACATGGCCAACGATGTCAACTGCGAAGCTAGGACCAAGTACATTGAGTTTAGATCAAGGTTCGTACAACGTGGGAATTCAAAACACTACACCAAACGTATCAACACATTCGAGATGAGACCTGCCGACTTCCCGATAATGCGAGGTCACGGACCAAATTTATCACCCAGAAATGTTCAAAACGAAACGTCACCAGCACCTTGTGTAACATTCGCCAGCGTCGCAAGAAATGCAAACAACGTCCAACAACCTGACAGCGATGTCACCGCGCACGCGCCACCTACAACAAATGGAGTCACGTTATTCTCAACTGCTGAGATTATTGCACTTACTCGAGAGGTACTAACTAGCCTAGCCAAGTGCAAATCGAAACAGGAACAACTTCAAGTCGTCATCGAATTAACATGTAAATACATCTATGGATAGAGTTACTGATCTAAAATGCTTACTATGGAACGCGCAAAGCATCCGGAATAAAACCGTAGAAACATTTGATTTTGTAAAAAACAATTCTATTGACATTCTATTAGTAACAGAATCGTGGCTAAAATTTAATGATAAGTTGTACAGTCCTAATTATAATATATATAGACGAGATAGGGAGAATAAAGAGGGCGGTGGTGTAGCAATCCTCATTAGTAAAGGAATAAATCATGTCGCTTTACCAGCAGAAAACACTAAGGTAATTGAAAATATCGCAATACTTTTAGTCGATACTAACACAAAATTAATACTAACTTATTTTCCGGGAACTAAATGCAACAAAAAAATGCTTGATGAATTTAGAGAAGACTTTGCATTATTATGTAAACACACTTCAAACCTTATAATAGCTGGTGATCTCAACGCGAAACATATGCATTGGAACTGCAGCAGATCCAACAAAACAGGCAAAGTTCTTTACGAAGAACTGATTAAGTCAAATTTCATTGTCCATACCCCCACAGAGCCCACGTTTTATTCCCACAAGGGAATTGGTTCGACTCTCGACCTTGTTATCAGTAATACTAGTGCCATAAGTCAACCTAAAACTCTACAAGAACTGTCCTCTCCACATCTGCCTGTTGAATTTTTTATAACCGACTTATTCAGTATTAACAACAAAACAGTTAAAATACCAGCATATGCTAAAACTAACTGGCTTAAATTCCAAACCTTATTAAGTAATGCTCTTGATACCTCTAACCTTAATCTGGCAAATATCACCACAATTGATATTGATGATATGATCGCTACATTTTCTCGCAATATCCTTGAAATTACTGACAGGCGTACCCCAAAAATTATGATACGCCAAAATATCGTCACTCTTAGTAAATATGCCAAATATATAATATCACTACGAAACGCAAAAAGAAGGCAGTGGCAAAGAACAAGAAACCCAGCATTCAAATCAGAAGTTAATAAGCTCCAAAAAATACTGAATCAAGAAATCTCCCAAATCAGAAATAATAACTGGAATAAAGTGCTTAATAATTTGGATAAAGGTTGCAGTAAGCTTTGGCAATTAAGTAAAGTCTTTAAAAGAAAAGGACGCAATGTAATTTACTTACGCGACGGCAACAATAAAATATATGAAAGCTTCAAACAATCGGAACTTATAGCAGACAATTTTCTAAATGCCCACCATATCTCTTCCAACTTGGGCAGCATTTCTCTGAGTAATACAGTCAACGAAAAAATAAACTATCTTTCGTCTGCTACTCTCGATTTAGACCCCCAGTATCTCTGTAAGCCAAAAGATATAAAATTTCACCTTAAAAGATTGAAAGTCAAGAAATCTCCCGGTATAGACAAAATACCCAACTTATTATTGAAAAACCTTCCTAAAAAAGGTATAATATATGTAAATGCAATATTTAACGGATGTCTGAAACTTGGATACTTCCCCAATATCTGGAAAGAAGCGATTGTAATCCCCATTCCAAAGCCTGGTAAAGATCCCGCCGAACCTAGTAGCTACAGACCAATTAGTTTGCTACCAACCTTAAGCAAAATCTTCGAAAAAATTTTGTTAGAAAGAATGCTAATTCATATGAACGAAAATCATATAATTCCGGACCACCAGTTTGGTTTCCGTCACGGATATTCTACGAATCATCAGCTTTTGAGAGTCTCGAACTACATCAAGAGATGTCTTAATCAAAAGGTATCAGTGGGGTTAATCACATTAGATATAGAAAAGGCGTTTGACTCGGTGTGGCATAATGGTCTACTTTTCAAATTAATGAATTTATCCTTCCCATTGTATTTGGTTAAAATCATTCAATCCTTTCTATCTAATAGGTCATTTCGGGTTAAAATTAAAGCAGAATCGTCAAACCAACGAACTATTCCGTCAGGTGTACCGCAAGGCTCCTGTATCAGTCCTATACTATACAATATTTATACCTCCGACATACCAACTACAGAAAACTGTCAAATGGCTACTTTTGCTGACGATACTGCAGTCTACACTTCTTCCATCGACCCAAATACAATTATCAACAACCTCCAAATCCAATTAGAAGAATTAGCCACATATTTCAATAAATGGAAAATTAAAATCAATAGTGCCAAAACCCAAGCTACCTTTTTCACCAAAAGGCGCGCACACAGATACCTCCCCAATCCAACTATCAACATATTAGGCGAAAGCATTACTTGGAAAGAAAATACCAAGTACCTAGGTGTATTCCTCGACCAAAAACTGACCTATCATGTACATACTGCACAAACCTGTTCAAAAATGCTAAAAGCCATTAGAATTCTCTACCCTCTTGTCAACAGAAAAGCGAAATTGTCTGTCCACAACAAACTACTGATCTACAAATCAGTTATGAGACCCATGCTATTATATGGTTCACCCATCTGGAAGAATTGTGCGAATACGTTTAAGAGAAAATTGCAAATAATACAAAATAAATGTCTTAAAATAATTTTGAATAAACCTTGGCATTTCTCTACCAGAGAACTTCACGAAATTGCAAACATTCCACTGGTCAAGGACTCGGTAAACAAGATTAGTACTAATTTCACAGAAAAATGTAGTAAGTCAAATAACCCTGTTATTCTCTCTATTTTACGTAGCACTTGAAAATTTGTTTTAGATATAGGAAATTTTCCTAATTTCAAATCGTAATTAAGTTCTTCTGTTAAATTCTAGTTTAAGTTAGTTTAAGTTTAGCTATAAGTTTTAATATAAGTTCCATATATAAGGTTTTTGCTTTTCCCTTTTCCTTAAATGAATTTAAAATTGATTCTACACATTTCTAAGCCTACGCATTAAATTAGCTATGAGTTGAAAAGACCTCTTGGTCTGAACACCGAATGCAATTATAAAAATCTCTTTTTGTAAAAATGTCAATAATATGGAATATAAATAAATCTAATCTAATCTAATCTAAAAACTATATTCAGTCTTTACGGTTCCTTTTTGAAATGGTTTGGTGGAGTCATGGATGATGAAGATCGAGCATACATTGAAAGAAATTTTGAAAAAATAGAATCACATATGAATTCATTTGTTGAAAATAATGAAAAATAAATTTGCATAAATAAACAAATTGATGAAAGTATCCAAAATTTAACTAAACATAAACAACAAACAAACAAACAACAACAAATTGTAATTGATAAAATTAATTCTTTAAATATTCAAACTAATGATTTGCAAAAACAACTTTCAGAATTTGAAGCATGTTATTTAATTAAAGAAAATTTACAAACACTTTTAGATTCAGTATTGGAAATTGAAGAAATAGTATTGTTATCAAGATTAGAAGTTCTCAGTAAAGATATTTTGACAATAGATGAAATAAAAACTTATGAAATTAACGAAGAAAAACTAAAAGAAATAAGAGTAACAGTAGCACAAAAAGCTAAAACTATACTTGTAATTGTTCAAATTCCAAATTTCAGTCAGAAAAAATATTATAAAATATCAATTATACCAATACCAAATAAGAATAATTTAGAATTAGAATCACAATATTCTAATATACTGTTAACTGGCGATAAAATATTCCTGTATAACAAACAAATAAACATAGAAAATAAGTTAAAACCAATAAAAGACATTTGTATAAGTACCTTGTTAATAAACACAAAAAATTGTACAATGAAACGTAACGATAAATTTAGCATAACAAGAATAAATGAAAATGTAATAATAACAAAAAATCAAAGTCAACTCCGATATACCAAAATTGTAATGATCAAAACATTGTAATTCGAAACCATAATATCATAAAATTTGCGAATTGTAAACTATCTATAGCGAATCTTACCTTTGTGAACAAAGAAAATATCATACATAATTTCACGCTAGAAGAAGTGCATGCTCAAAGTGTGGGAAATATCAATCACATTAAATTGATAGAATTAGAACATAACAAAACAGCTTCAACAAGTTTAATTATCGATGTAATAATCATTTTTGTAATAATAATTGTATCAATATTTTTGTACTGGAAACTTTTCGGAAGAAATTCAAATATTAAAAAAAAATTGGTTCTTTGCGCGAGGACACGCATCCTAAAGAGGGAGGAGTCATATCTCTGGAATTTCCGGTGACTTCATCCTCTATTTCACAACAATCGAAATCAGTGACTCTGCCGGAAACCATATTCTGAAAAACTTCCACGAATTCCTTATGGGAAACAATTGTAATTCGATACTTTTGACCTAGATTTTAAGAAGTAAAAAAATGCCAGTTACAGGAAATATTATAGATAAGGAAATTAAATATAAGAAATTAATACTATTGTGAAGCTTGCAAATCAGACAAGCATAATGTAAACAAATGCCCTTATTAGAAAAATTATAAAGAAAAAGGAAATGATTAAAATAACGAATTGATGAATCATAAAGATGTTGAATTTAAAATAATAATAAATTAAATCAAAGGAATGTGTAAGGTAAACATTAAATTAGTATAAAAGGGCGAAACTAGTTATGCAGTTGTTGCAATAATCGAGTCTAGTGTTCATCTAGTTGTACAGTCTAAAATTAAAGTTGTAAAAATAATAAGTGAAATAAAAGATAACAAATTTATTGTAAGTAATTAAAAAGTGTTTTTTAATTAATAAATGAAAAAGATAAGAATAAATAAAGTTTTTGAGTGAAATGTTCTACTGTGAAATAGCTGAAATATTTAATAAAAACATAATTTTTTGGACTTCGCCCCATCCAACTACCACCTATACCGATCATGTGTCATCGGCATGAGCAGCACTTCCATTCTAGCAAAGAAGCCAAAAAATAGGTCGATTCGTGGATCGGCTCAAAAGAAGAGCAGTTTTTTCGACGCGGAATAAGTATGCTGATAGAAAAATGAGAAAAAAAATTGTGGCTGGTGATAGGCATTTCTTTGAATAATAAATATTACACAATTTTTGCACATTAAAAGAAAAGATTTCCGGATTCTACACTGTTAAGCTTTATTATTCGCGACGTTTCGGTCTCTGCTGAGACCTTTATCAAACTGATCGACAATTACAAAAGACAATTATTATATAGACAAGGGGGTTAATTGAGTGTGGGAAGGATAATTAAGGTTAATTAATTAGTATCAGGTAGTTAAATTAGTTAAGGATTTTTGGGTACGAATTTTGTTCTTACCAAATTTTAACGCAGGTAGCCAAACTGCTGATAACTTGTATCCGGTGTCTCGGTTGAAGTTCTGTGGATGTTTCGAAATTTCTATGGCTTCTCGTACTATTCGTTGATAATATTTATTTGTCCTGGCCAGAATTTGCACATTGTCGAAATCGATTGTATGGTCCTCTGTAGTTGCATGTTCCGCGATCGCTGATGACTGTATCTGGTTTTTCCGTGTGCATCGTTGGTGCTCCTTGATCTTTGTTTGGACTGTGCGTCCCGTTTCTCCTATATATACTTTATCGCAAGAGCCGCATGGTACTTTGTATACTCCTTCAGTCTCCAATGGTTTTTTGTCCTTCTGGTTTCCTAAAATTCCTCGGATAGTAGTCGGGGTAGTGAATGTTGTCTTAATGTTCGATTTTCGAAGAATTTTTCCTATCTTATCCGTCGTGCCTTGGATGTAAGGTAGTTTTACCCATCGTTTGTCAGCATTTCCTTCTTCAGTGTCTTCTCGTTCTGTTGTCCTTAGATGCTTCGGTTTCCACGCCTTGTTAATTTCGCTCGCTTTGTATCCATTTGCTCTGAATGCCCGATTCAACTGTTCCTTTTCTTTTCGTAAACTGCCCGGATTTCCATCAGTTATACGTTGAGCTCTGTGTATTAGGGTCTTCAATACGCCTGTTTTCTGGCTTGGGTGGTGATGTGAATGAGCGTGGAGATATCTGTTGGTGTGAGTTGGTTTCCTGTATACCCCGAAGCTTAGCGACGTATCGTTCCTTTCGACGAGTACATCCAAGAATGGCAGTTTCCCGTTGCTTTCGGTTTCCATGGTGAACTTAATTTTCTCGTGGTGTGCGTTCAGGTATGTTAAGAATTTGTCGAGCTCTTCCTTCCCATGTTGCCAAATGATGAAGGTGTCATCCACATACCGAAGATATAATTTCGGTTTTAATTGAGCTGAGTCCAGGACGTTCTTTTCGAATTCCTCCACGAAAATTTCCGCTACCACTGGTGAAATTGGAGATCCCATTGCCGCTCCTTCCGTTTGCTTGTAGAGCTTCCCTAGAGCTGAAAAGAAAGTATTATTTAAACAAAATTCTATTAAGTCATACCTGTTGTCCGGAATGAGTTTCCTGATGATGCTTAACGTGTCTTTAATCGGGATGTTATTGAAAAGTGATTCCACGTCTAGGCTGACTAAAATATCAGTTGGTTGCACGTTGATTTTTTGAAGAATCTCTACTAGATGAGCGGAATTTTTGACAGAGCGTGATGTGTTACCTACTAGTGGACGTAACTCTGTCGCGAGAGTCTTAGCCAGTTTTTGGGTAAGTGAATTTACCGAACTGACGATGGGTCGAAGCGGGGTATTCTCCTTGTGTATTTTCGGAAGTCCGTACATTTTTGGTGTATGAGGGTCTGAAGGGATTAACTTGGCATATTTTTCCGCTAACATGGGATATTTCTTGATGAATAGGGTTAGTTTCCGGTGGAGGGCAGCGGTTGGATCTCTCTTCATTTCTGTATATGGTCCTGTTTGTAGAATATCTCGTATCTTCTCCTCGTATTGTTCTTTGTCCATGACTACCGTTGCGTTTCCTTTGTCAGCTCGCATAATCGCTATTTCCTTCGTTTGCTTAAGCTCTTTTAAAGCTTTCCGTTCTTTCGGGGGGATATTCGTCGCAGGTGGCACTGCTCGCTTGATGATGTGAGAGACCTCGTGTCGGATTTCAATCGCTTGCGGAAGACCTCTGATTGCCGACTCTATTTGCTGAATGATCTCTTCGGTCGGAATACTTGTTGGGGTAAGCGCGTAGTTGAATCCTTTGCTTAACACATCCTCCTGTTCCCTGGTTAACTGCATGGATGAAAGGTTGACTACTACGTTGTTGCTTCTCGTTGGTATCGGTTGCGCTGCTTCTAATGTCGATTCTAAGCTCCTGAATTTCCGTTCCTGTATCGTTTTCTTCTTGATGAATTCTGCTTCTCTGCGTTCTGAAATCATCATCAATGGCGCGACAGCCCAAATCGGGCCCTGGCCTCCTGAAGTCGTCGCCTCCAATCGTCTCGATCCAAAGACCGCGTCCTCCAGCTGCTAATTTCATTGTCTTCATCAACCGAGTCTTCCCATCGCTTGCGTGGTTTGCCTACTGGCCGGTTACCACTCGCTTTGCGTTTAAGAGCACGTTTGGGGATTCTTCTGTCTTCCATTCGCTCTACATGGCCAGCCCACTGCAGTTTACGTAGCTTGATGAACGTTGAAGCTTCTGGCTCGTCGTAGAGTTGATACAACTCATGGTTGTATCTTATTTGCCATTCCGTTCCTTCCTTCACAGGTTCCAAAATTCTTCGGAGGACCTTTCTTTCGAATGCGTTAACTGCTTTTTCGGAAGTTCGCGTTAATGTCCACGTCTCGCTGCCATAACAGAGCACAGGTCGTATAACAGTTTTATAAATCCGCAGCTTATTGTTCCTGTGCACTTTCTTGGATTTCATTATTGGAAGTACCGAATAATACGTCTTATTTGCAAGTATTATCCGTCGTTTGATTTCGTCTGTTTCATTACCGTCCTTTGCTAGATTAGCCCCAAGATATATGAAGTTGTCCACACTCTCCAAATTATATTCCGCAATTGTTATGTTTTGTCTGATTGGCGTTCTCCTTCTTGTTTGCGTCATTACTTTTGTTTTGCTTTCATTAATGCGCAACCCGACTTCTTTTGCGGCGGAGTCAAGATTGACAAATACCTCCTTAGCACTAGTGAAGGATCTTGCTAGAATGTTAATGTCGTCAGCGTATGCTACTAGTTGGGTGGACTTGAATAGTAGAGTCCCGTTGGTGTCGACTGGGATTTTTCGGACGACATACTCTAGTGCCAAGTTGAAAAGCATAGGAGCTAGACCATCTCCCTGCTTTAAACCACATTTCGTTCGAAAGCTGGTTGTGGAATCGGTTTGTATTCTCACTTGGGATTCAGTGTTCGTCATTGTGAGTCTTGTTAGTCGGACTAGTTTTGGAGGAATTCCAAAGTGAAGCATGATTTGGTACAGTACGCTCCTGTCGATACTGTCGTATGCTTGTTTAAAATCTACGAATATTTGGTGCACGTCTGTGTTATATTCCCAGCATTTGTCAAGCACCTGTTTCACCGAGAATATCTGGTCTGTTGTAAATCGTCCGGTTCTGAATCCGCCTTGGTATTCGCCAATTATTTGATTTGTATAGGGCTTAATACGACGTTCAATTATTTTTGTCAGTATTTTATAGGACGTACACAACAATGATATACCTCTGTAGTTCTCACAGCAGAGTTTCTCTCCTTTCTTGTAAATTGGACATATAATGCTTTTTCGCCAGTCGTCGGGTATGATTTCCTCTGTCAAAATTTTGCATATCATGTTGTATAGTATTTCAGCGACACAGTTTCCACCGTTTTTCAGAAGTTCAACTGGTATTTCGTCAATTCCCGGCGCTTTGTTTCGTTTTTGGTCACATAGGGCTGCTTTGATTTCAGCAAGCGTGGGTGGTGTCGATGATGGTTCATGTTCGTCAGTTGAGGCTTCAATTGAAATGTTGTCTGTCGTTATCGGTGCTACTGGGATGGGATTCAAAAGATGTTCAAAGTATGAAGCCCATCTCCTTTTGATTTCTTCTGTGTCGCTGATGATATTGCCCTCTGCGTCTTTGCAGAGACTGGTTTTTGGCTTATATCCCTTTTTTAAGTCTTTTACTATTGCGTATGCGTCTCGCGTTTTATTTTTTCTCATGTCGTCGTCCATTTTTTGTATCTTGTCATTATGGTACTTCCTTTGTTTTCGTCTGCAGGTCTTTTTCGCATATCGCCTAAGCTCGTCATATCTTTCTTTTTTGGCTCGTGTTGGTCGTTCAGTAAAAATTTTGTAAGCTTCGTTCTTTCTATCTATTGCGTCGCGACATTCTTGGTCGAACCAATCATTATTTTTTCGCCGAGCTTGATACCCTAATACCTCTTCCGCGGAGGATTTGATGCCGTCTCGTATTTTTATCCACGCATTCTCCACTGGCATATTTTTGATATCTTCATATATTGGTGTCAGGTGTTTATTACATGCTAACATGTAAGCCTGCGCCACCGTTTCGTCGTTAAGCTTGTCGACATTGAATTTGCGAGCTCTACTCGTTTTCGAATATCCACGACAAGCTATTTTGCATCGATACTTAGCTCTGACTAGATAGTGGTCAGAGTCACAATTCGCACCGCGGAGAGTTCGTCCATCAAGTATGCTGGAAGCAGCCCTTTTCTCAATTAGAACGTGGTCTATTTGGTTGAAGGTGTGACCATCTGGTGATGCCCACGTTCGTTTATGAATATCGCGATGTGGGAAGCACGTAGTGCTTACTATGATATTTTTGCTGCTTGCAAAATCAATAAGACGTTGGCCATTGTCGTTGGTTATGTCATGGAGACTATGCCCTCCTGTTGTTCCTCTATGAGCCTCCTCCTTTCCGACTTTTTCATTAAAATCCCCTAAGACAATTTTTAGGTCATTCGAGGGCAGTGAGTCATAGGTTGTCTCTAGGGTGGCATAAAATTCGTCTTTAGTTATATCGTCCTTGTCTTCTGTTGGTGCTTGAACGTTGATCAACCAAGTGTTGAAGAATTATGAACGAGCTAAGATCGATGCTGCGGAGCTTTGAGGATCGTTTCCTGAAAAAAATCGAAGAAGCTGTCAATTCCATGGCATTTCAAGTTCAAGCTCTTGAGTCAAAGGTCAGTGAACTACAGAAATCGGTACAGCTTCTATCACTGCAAAATGAACGGCTGTGCCGGTCTGAACGGCTCTCTGATGCAATCGTTCGTGGCATTCCTGCGTTGCCGGGAGAACTTCCGAACAAAATTATCTGCTCTTTAGCCGATACTATTGGGCATAAACTTTCCCCTTTTGTTGAAGCTTTTCGTATTAAGCCTCGTGAACGCAAGGAGAAATCATCTGCTACATCCCCCATCATCGTTCGTTTCTCCTCGTCAGCAGAATGTAAGCGCTTTATTCTTAATTGCAAAAAGCACGGCAGATTAAGTACGAAAATACTGGACGGTTATACATGCGAACTTCCAATTTACGTCAACGAAAGCCTCTCGCCCGCTAATGCTGCATTACTGCGGGAAGCACTTCGACTGCGCAGACTGGGGAAATTGCACTCTGCGCTCACGCGAAACGGAAATGTTTTTATTGAGAGATCAGAAAACGATTCTCTTACTATAGCGAAAAATATTGATGATCTACAGTAACCTTTAACTACCTAATGGAGCTCTCTTCTTCTTCGTCTACAACTCTACAACTCAACATAATGCATTTAAAGCTTTGGAATTACGTTTGTTGCTTAATGCTTTTGAATTACGTTAATTGTTTTGAATTAATCTTGCGCCAAAATTATGTAAACTTTGTCCCCTCTGTTTTGAATTGTTTTGAACTTATCTTGCGCCAAAATTATGTAACCTTTTTCTCTTCTTTATTACAAACGGATTTACACGGATCATCTGCCTATACCCTTAAGGTTCGTCAACACGCCTTATGTATTGTCTTTGAATATGGATAAAAATCTGGAACTGGACGCAACAGGAGCTCTGACTACTTTTAGAGACCGGATTGAAGGTTTTCATGTATGTCATTTAAATGCAAGAAGTCTGAGAAATAAAATGACGGAACTGCGCGTATCATTTTCTGGCTCGAACACTCACGCCATATTGGTTAGTGAATCGGGTTTGAAGGACTATGTATCTAGTGCTACTGTATGTATTCCCGGTTATACGCTATATCGCAATGATCGCAAAGATCGTGCTTTAGGAGAAACCGCAATCTACATTAAAGACCACCTTATCTCTAGGGCGATAGCTGTTTCTTCTTCTGGGCCCTTTGAGTTTATCTGTGTGGAAATTATTTGTGGAGCTGAGAAAGTAGTCGTTTCATCCTGTTATTGCCCTCCGGATGCCTTTAATATTGAGGTTGCTGACCACTTTGCAACGATCATGGAGGATTTTACCCATCGTTATAATAATGTCATTGTAGGTGGGGACTTAAACCTATTATGCCAAAACACTCGGTCCAATAATTTCTCACATCTACTTCAAACTATAAACCTTAATGCAATTAATACTCAGCCAACTTTTTGTAATGTTCCTCGCCCATCTCTACTGGATTTATTTCTCGTCTCTGACATTAATCGCCTCTTGTTCTTCCATTAATCTTCTCCACCCAGTACAATGGATCACGACATTATTTTTATGTCCTATGACGTTCAGCTTACTGAAAATCCACCCAGATCGTTTGCATTTCGGGACTATAACAATGTCAACAGTGTCGATCTATTCGCTGAATTACACTCACTTCCCTGGGATAGTATATTTGTAACTCCTGACATCGATGAAAAACTAGAGTTGTTCAACAATCTTGTTCGGTACCTTCATGACAAATACGTACCTCTTCAAACTTTAAAACCGAACAAAATCGCTTGTCCTTGGTATTCTAGGAAAGTTGCTCGACTTATTGCGGAAAGAGAGTACCTCTATCGTGACTATTTGAAGAAGAAATCAGAGAACGCTCGTTGTCTTTATAAAGCTGCACGTAACGCAGCGACTTGTGCTATACGCAACGCTAAACGTCAGTATTTTAGTCGAAAGTTTGATCCAAATTTACCCTCGAAGCGGCTATGGAGCAACTTAAAGATGGCAGGTGTTTGTGGTAAGGAGCGATGCGGAACTTATTTGAATGCAGACGTATTAAATGCCCATTTCCTCAATATTGCATCTACTTGTAGCTCCCCTACTAATATCTCTTCGAGTAATAGATCAGCCGACGGCCCTAGGATCAATAATAACACCAACTCATTTCGATGCATCAGCCTAGATGAACTTTTCTCTGTCTTTAAGAGTATAAAATCTCTCTCTGTAGGAGCTGACAATATTTTTCCTGCCTTTGTACGAATACTTTTCCCATATATATGGCAATATATTCTCCATATTGTGAATTCATGTCTAACCATGAGTTTTTTTCCACTCGCATGGAAGCTTGCTACCGTGATACCTATTCCGAAAAATAAAAATCCCTCTAGTCCTAATGATTTCCGTCCCATCAGCATTGTATGTATCCTCTCTAAAATATTAGAGAAAATCATGTCTATTCAAATGCAGGACTATATACTGAGCAACAAAATGCTATCCTCCTTCCAATCTGGTTTCCGGCCTCGACATAGTTGCGAATCTGCACTAGTTAAAGTAACCTCGGATATTAGAGCTGCTTTGGACAAGAACATGATTACCTACCTTGTTCTTTTAGATTTCTCTAAAGCCTTTGACATGGTGGACCACAACAGACTGCTAGACAAGCTATCGTCAATCTTCAATTTCTCCACTAATGCGGTCAAATTAATTGGTAGCTACTTAGCTAACAGGCATCAGGAAGTTAGAATTGATCATGTTCTGTCCTCGTCGTTACCCCTTCTGTGTGGTGTTCCGCAAGGATCAGTCTTGAGCCCACTACTTTTCAGCATTTATATTAATGATTTACCGGAAATTTTACAGGATCGCAGTATTCATTTGTACGCGGACGATGCGCAGATCTACTTAAGTAGGCTTATTGGGCTAGTTGATGACTGTGTAGAACGCGTAAATCGGGATATTGCTCGTATATTAAGTTGGTCTCAACTTAACTATCTTATGCTCAATGAGAAAAAATCTCAATGTATTGTATTTTATACCGGACTCCCTAATCCTAACACATGTGATCTTCCTCTCCCAATAGTTAACAAAACACCTCTCGCACTCCAAACCCATGTAACAGACTTAGGAGTAATCCTTGACTCGGCTATGTCCGGATGTAAGCAAGTCGATGGTGTCCTAAAAAAGGTATATGGTAGTCTGAGAAGACTTTGGGTTTTTGCTAGTGTCCTTCCTATGTATACCAGATTGAAGTTGGTGAGATCCCTAATTATACCTTTCTTTACATACGGTAGTCTAGTATTTCCTAAACATGATTACAAATGTCAACATAGGCTAAATGTGGCTTTCAATGACTGTATCCGCTTTGTATTTGGACTAAGGTGCTATGACCATATATCGCAATTTCAGATGAGCATTCTAGGCTGCACATTATCCTCTTTCCTTAAGCGCAGATCACTAATTTTTATGCACAATATTTTACAGCAAAATGAGCCTTTGTATTTATGCGAGTACCTAATACCTCTGAAAACCAACAGACACCGCAAATTTCTTGCTCCGCGTTTCGCTAAAACGGTTGGTGAGGGTTCCTTTTTCGTCCAGACCATAAGAATCTGGAATAGTCTTCCGCCTCATATTCAGCGTCTTGATGATCAGGGTGCATTCAGACGATTCGTGTATTCCCTTGAGTTTTAATCTATTTCTCTTTAATTTGATTTTATATTCTTTAAACATACTTTTGGCGCTTCCTTCCTTCCCTCCTTCTTCTTGCTGATATTGTTATTTATATTGATTTCTTTGCTTTATAGTTTTCTAAATTAACTTTATACTATAATTCTTATTTTATTTTTACATTATTTACATTATTTCTATTTTAACATACATCTCTATAACTCACTGTATTTAGTTATAAGTTACTTAATTTAATTTAAATTTTTATTTTTTTTGCCCGAGTTTCTACCACATTTTATGTACTTTTAAAAGATTTATAGTCTTGTAGTATGTACCAAATAAATGAAATGAAAATTTAGTCTTTATTCGGATTGCACACAATCTTTCACTTACTGGTCTGAAGCTCGTGACCTGCTGTTTAAATTTTTTGTCAACGACAAAAGCGACTCCAAACTCTCTGCTTCCCGACAATTTTCCACTTGGATAGATTGTGTGTGATCTCATGTCCATGATTTCGTTACCGAGCCATTTCGTTTCTTAGATGGCAGTTATGTTGAGGTTGTGTTTTGCCACTTCTTCGTGAAACTCTTTCAGAGCTCCTGTCCTAAATAAGGATCGAACATTCCAAGAAATAAAAGAATCAAAATGATTAAAGGTGTCCCTCGGTAGAAGGCTACCGAGGAGGAGGTGAAGGGATAGGGCTTCTTTGTTAAGGTAGTCCAGCTTGGTTCTCTTGAGTTTGATTCCAAAAAATCCTTAACTAATTTAACCACCTGATACTAATTAATTAACCTTAATTATCCTTCCCACACTCAATTAACCCCCTTGTCTATATAATAATTGTCTTTTGTAATTGTCGATCAGTTTGATAAAGGTCTCAGCAGAGACCGAAACGTCACGAATAATAAAGCGTAACAGTGTAGAATCCGGAAATCTTTTCTTTTAATTCAAAATGCACTGTGAAAACATTCACCAAACCAATTTTTGCACAATAAATGCTCGAATTAAAAAAAAACGACTGTTTTCAATTTGTACTCCCAATAGCTTTACTTTAAAGTTTGTAACGCCAAGAAATAAGGCTTGTAGAAAAAAATGATTGACACACAAGTTAATATTATTACCGTGTCTATCCGTCCGTCCACATTTGAACACTCTAGCTTGAACGCGTTGAACTAGAAAGTTAAAATTTTTTACACGTTGTTTTTGACGAAAAAGTAAGTTCAAGTTCGTGAACGGGCTAAATCACTCTACCGCTTCTACCCGCTCCCATAAAAAATATCTCATTTTCAAAAATTTACAATTATCAAATTTTTTTTGAAACTATTAGAGCTCATAATTTGAAATTTAGGATATATAATTTACATCATAAATACGATAAAAATTATTCGAAACACCCCTCTCCTTCCATCGGCTCCCACACAAACTGCACTCTTTCATGAAATACAGTTCGCTATCTCGGAATAAGACTGTCACAACTCAAAATATGGTGAATTCGTACTAAACTCATAGGAAGAATGGTAATATGGTTTACTTCTTTATGGAAGAGTATCATAATTGTAATTCTAATTTTGGCCACCAGAAACGACGATGTACGAAAAGGTTGCTGATTTTTTTTCAACACTGTCACATTGTTAAAACGCCTGGAAAAAAAAGCATATGTTTTTTTTGTTGACTTCCGAGCTGCTTTCGACATGATATCACGAAACACGTTATTTTCTAAAATGAATAACATGAGGGTATCTTCAAAATTTTCAAACCTGATCAAAAGTTTAATGGCACTAAGGTAGTTGTATGGGATGGTAAAAATATATCACCATATATTAGCACAGAAATGGGTATTAATCAAGGCTGTCTACTGAGTCCTATTCTGTTCGCGCTAATGCTTAATGATATACATGAGCATTTCGAGGGCGGATCATACATATGAGCCGTTCACTGCACAAATCGATTAATTCCACTTTTTAAAATATCTTCAATTTAAGTGTCAAAACACTTGGTTCAGTCATAGCTTTTTATATTTATATTAAACTAGCAGACCCCGCGACTTCGTCCGCGCTAAAATCGCATTAATAAGCTATTTTTGAGAATGCTGTTAGTAATACAATATCTGGGGAAATATAATCTGCTCACTTTAAACCTCTTTCTAAATCAATTGCAAGTATTTTTCAAATGCAAATAAATCGATTTGATATATTATTATTGAATGTTAAGGATTTACTTCAATTTAAAGAGAATTACTGCTGTTGACATAATTACACTGACATCGATTTGAACAGATCTCAGTTTGTTTCCTGTCATTGGAACAACAAAAATTACTTTTATTTTAAATAGATGTTGACATTAACAACAACGTTTGTTATGACTTCAAACAGAATGTTTTCAAATAATTTTTATAATCTAGATGAAATCTGGGAGTATATTGTGTTTGCCTTGCCGTCTGTTACGCTAAGAAATAATGCTCACACAGAGTCGTTAAGGGTACAGAATTATTTGTTTCCGATCAAAAACCTCGAATCCGAGTGACCGTCTCTCTGTCCGTTCACGAACTTGGCATCACTTCTGAACAAAATCAGTGAGCACAAAATTTGGACTTTCTAGTTCAACGCGCTGTGGAATTATAGAGCGCACGGACGGACAAACGAACAGACGGTTTCGAGATTTTCGATCAAAAATATTGACTTCTGTGTCATTCAGTTTTTTCTTCGAACGTTATTTCTTAGCGTTACAAACTTGAAAGAAAACATATAATACAGTCAGATTCATTCCATCCTGCTCCCCAATAAAACCCAAAAAACTCGAATTTTGTGAATTTTCTTGAGAAATATTTACACTATGGATCTGTAAATCATCATATTACAAATATATCATTTGCATAACAATGCTGGTCTATAAACGAAAATTGTATCGATATCCCATCACTTCTTATGCTCCCCCCTTCGAATACCACCACTACGCCACGGAAGCCTCATACATATCCATATAAATATTTTTGTATATATGTAAGTATATGTATGACCATGCGGCCGTGTGCTCCGATTTGCGTTTTTTCCGGAATTTTTTTTTTTTTTTGTGTGTTGAGATAGCAAAGATTATTCCGAAGAAAAAAAATTCATGCAAATCGGTTGAATAGTTGCGAACAACAAACGAAAAAATTTCTCCATACAAAATGTACTGAAAATGAAATTTTCCAAATTTTCCAATTTTCGGGGAAAATTTGAAATTTTTGGCTCCGTTAGGATCTAAGTTGGGCTTTAACGAACACAACAAAAGAAATTTGAGCCAAATCGGACGAACGGTTGCTGAGTTACACGTGTTCACACTTATTTTTATATACATACTAGCAGACCCCGCGACTTCGTCCGCGCTAAAATCGCATTAATAAGCTATTTTTGAGAATGCTGTTAGTTATACAATATCTGGGGAAATATAATCTGTTCACTTTAAACCTCTTTCTAAATCAATTGCAAGTATTTTTCAAATGAAAATAAGTCGATTTGATATATTATTTTTGAATGTTAAGGATATTCTTCAATTTAAAGAGATTTACTGCTGTTGACATAATTACACTGACATCGATTTGAACAGATCTCAGTTTGTTTCCTGTCATTGGAACAACAAAAATCACTTTTATTTTAAATAGATGTTGACATTAACAACAACGATTGTTATGACTTCAAACAGAATGTTTTCAAATAATTTCTATAATCTAGATGAAATCTGAGAGTAAATTGTGTTTGCCTTGCCATTTGTTACGCTAAGAAATAATGCTCACACAGAGTCGTTAAGGGTACAGAATTATTCGTTTCCGATCAAAAACCTCGAATCCGAGTGACCGTCTCTCTGTCCGTTCACGAACTTGGCATCACTTCTGAACAAAATCAGTGAGCACAAAATTTGAACTTTATAGTTCAACGCGCTGTGGAACTATAGAGCGCACGGACGGACAAACGAACAGACGATTTCGAGATTTTCGAGCAAAAATATTGACTTCTGTGTCATTCTGTTTTTCTTCGAACGTTATTTCTTAGCGTTACAAACTTGAAAGAAAACATATAATACAGTCAGATTCATTCCATCCCGCTCCCCAATAAAACCCAAAAAAATCGAATTTTAGCGATTTTTCTTGAGAAATATTTAAACTATGGATCTGTAAATCATCATATTACAAATATATCATTCGCATAACAATGCTGGTCTATGAACGAAAATTTTATCGATATCCCATCACTTCTTATGCTCCCCCTTCGAATACCACAATTTTATAAAATTATTTTACTACTTTCCTAAATAACTATGAACTATGAACTGTGATAGTGTACATATTCTTTAATGTATTTTAAAGAAATATAGAATTGGAAATAGTTGGCATGATTACTTACGAATATCTACACATAAAAAAGAAATGCCGAACGAACGCAAACCAAAACACACGGCCACATTGTCATACATATACATATGCATCCGTATGCTATCTTTATACATTAAAAAAAAACAAAAAAAATCGTGCTTAGAGAACAAAAAGAATCCCATCTGGAGTGGGAATCGAACCCATGACCTATTGACTGAAAACCAAGCACGCTGCCCACTACGCCACGGAAGCCTCATGCATATGTATACATATACATATTTTTGTATATATGTATGTATGTAATTGTATTACTATGCGGACGTGTGCTCCCATTTGTATTGTTCTGGAATTTTTTTTTTTGTGTGTTGAGATAGCAGAGACTATTCCGAAGAAAAAAATTCATGCAAATCTGGTGAATAGTTGCGAACAACAAACGAAAAAATGTCTCCATACAAAATGTACTGAAAGCGAAATTTTCCAAATTTTCCGGGATAATTTGCAATTTTTGGCTCCGTTAGGATCTAAGTTGGGCTTTAACGAACACAACAAAAAAAATTTGATCCAAATCGGACGAACGGTTGCTGAGTTACACGTGTACACACGTAGACCACTTATTTTTATATACATAATATAGGTAAGATATATAAGAAGATAAGAAATAGTTCGCATGATTACTTACGAATCTCTACACATAAAAAGAAATGCCGGAGGAACGCAAACCAAAACACACGGCCACATGGTCATACATATACAAATGCATCCATATGCTATCTTTATACATAAAAAAAATAAAAATTCGTGCTTAAAAAAATTCGGTTTGGAGTGGAAATCGAACCCATGATCTGTTGATTGAAAAGCAAGCACGCTCCCCACTACGCCACGGACGTCTCGAATATCGAATGAAAAGTTGTGAACAAAAAACGAAAAAATTTCTCCATACAAAATGTACTGAAAACGAAATTTTCCAAATTTTCCAATTTTCGTGGAAAATTTACAATTTTTGGCTCCGCTAGTATCTAAGTTGGGCTTTAACGAACACAACAAAAAAAATTTGAGCCAAATCGGACGAACGGTTGCTGAGTGATGCGTGTACATACGTAGACCACTTATTTTTATATATAAGATTTCCCAAATAATAAAGATTAACACCATTAAAAGACAACAGTTTTTGGGCAGTGAATTATAAATAACTTATTTTAGAAGTCATTTTGATTAACACCGTACTTTAATATAAATCGTTGCAATAATTCAACTCAAATTCAGTAACATGTTCCAAGTACGGAAATAAGAGCTGAGACAATTGAATGAAATTTTTGGTAAGTGGACATAGTTATTATTATACCATAGCCTAATGATTCAGATTTTGCCATTATTGAGTAACATGCGAAAAAAATCAAAACATTTTCTCACCAGATGATTGGTACAATATAATCACAACAAGTAAAAAGAAAGCGCCATTTAGACTTAACAAAATTTGTTCTCAACGAAACCTTTAGAAAATTCAGTCTTTAACAGAAAAGTACAAGATTTCTAGTTAATTGGCTTAAAATGCGCTGGATAAAGAAAGAAAGGTCCAAAGTGACCGTTCGACTTACCAAGAAACTACAGACTTTCGTAAACCAATGCCTCCGGCGCATTTAAGGAATATTCTGGCCAGAAGTAATCTCCAACGACGAACTTTAGAGTACAACTGGCCAGACTAAAATAGGTATTGAGATTCAACGGCGGAAGTGGCAGTGGATCGGTCATACTTTGAGGAAACCAGAGCGAAACATCGCAAAACAGGCTCTGTATTATAATCCTCAAGGAAGACGTCGGGTTGGTCGACCTTGTAACACATGAAAGCGAGCAGTTGAGCAGGAGGCCAGAGGAATAAACAAGTCCTGGCAACAGTTTAAGGCCGATGCTCAGGATCGCGCCTTGTGGAAGAGAGTTGTTTCTGTCCTATGCCCCTATAGGGGGTCTTAACACTAATTTGATTGATTGATTGATTGACTCACTCATCTGTCATAATTTTAAAAAGTTGAATTGCACAGCCAATAGCCAATAAAATTTTGCAAGGAAGGCGACAAAAGAAGAAAAACGATCCTTAGTCCTGTTGATGATGTGATGATAATTTAGCCTTAATCATAATTTAGCTGCACTATGTGTCAATGGTATTAAACATGATTACTATAAGAACTTGAGAACAAATCGAAATGACGAGACCTCACATACAGCTGATGATGAAGATATTATTTATATTTCCGAAGAATTAATCTATTCATATAAATATGTATAATTGTAGTGTCTGTCTGTTATTTGTTTATAAATGGCTATAAGTTATTTTTTTGCTTTATTTTAGCAATAAATAAGCAGAAACATGCGTTTTTAAAATCTTCTCTGTCTGTCCGTCTGTCTGTCTGTCCGGCTTTCACGCAAAAATGACTGAACCGATTGTAACAGAACTTTCACAATTTATGAGGTATGCTCCGAGATTTAATCAGCTTTTGGTTTTATGTCGCTCCCCTCACGCATTCTACCTCCTCCCATACAAAGTGACACAATTTCAAAAATATGTAATAATCGATTTTTTTTTCGGAACTATAAGAGCTATTTATTTGAAGCTTTTAGTTTACAAATTATTTGAATCTCCCCATTCCTTGCACCACCTCCCATACAAACTACACTTTTTCATTAAATACTTTACACAAATTTTCTCAGTACGTATGATTTCCATCGAGCTGAAATTTTGTACAAAATCCTTAATTGGTATTATTATAAATATCGGGAAGAAAATAGTCGATTAATTTCACTCCTTCTACCCCCTCCCGTACAATGTGACACGATTCCACGTCTTTTGAAAACTTCGATTTTCTTAGAAAGCGTGAATGTTACTGATCTGAAATTTAAAATATATCAACTACATGATGATTGCAGTAGTTTCTCAAAAAAATACTAAGAACCCCTCACTTTTTCAGGAAATCATCTTCTTCAATGACACTACAGCCCGAATCGGGCCTCCTGACCTTCAGGTTCCTTAACATTTTCATTATTTATTGCGGAAGGGTTGTTAGCCCTTCGCGCAATCCTCTATCTATGAGATTTTCATTTTCGTAGATTGAGGTAACCAAGGTATACCCAACCAAGTAGTGTGCTGGAATTATGAGTCGACCGGGATTTGAACTCACAACCTTCGCATTATAAACCAACACGCTACCCACTAGGCTACACCCTAGCTTTCAGGAAATACTGTACACTAATTTTTTCAATATGTATAACTTTCATCAAGCTAAAATGTTGTGTCAAATCCTAAATAAGCATTATTATTAATATCGGGAAAAAATTAACCGATTAGCTTCCTTTTACCCCCTCCCATACAATGTGACACAATTCCACAACTTTTCAAAATTCGATTTTCTTCAAAAGCGTAAACGGTATTGATCTAATATTCAAAATATATCAATTTCATTATGATTATAGTTGTTTTTCGAAAAATCAACAAAAACCCCCCACTCCTTTTACCACCTCCCATACAACGTGCACAATTTCATTAAATTCAATGAGCTAAGTTTCTCAGTACCTATTCAATTTTTCAAGCTTAAATTTGGTACAAAACATTTTTATACTCTAGATGAAATCTGAGAGTATTATAAGTTTGCTCTAAAGTTTGTAACGCCAAGAAATAAGGCTCGGAGAAAAAATGAATGATACAGAAGATAATATTATCACTCAAAAATCTCAAAACCGGATGTCCGTCCGTCCGTTCGCTCTCTAGCTTGAGAACGCGTTGAGCTAGAAAGCTCAAATTTTGTACACGTCATTTTTGACGAAAAATTAAGGTCAAGTTCGTGAACGGGCCAAATCGCTCCACCCCTTCTACCCCCTCCCATACAAAATTACACAATTGCGCAATTTGACAATAAACGGATTTGCTCGAAAAGTATAAAAGGTATTGGCCTGAAATTTGGAAGTTATTACTTTTATAATAATATCAATCTACCGTAAAAAATTATGCGTGTCCTCCCCTTCCTTCTACCACCTCCCATACAAACTGCACTTGTCATGAATTACTCTAAGCCAATTTACTCAGTGCGTATAAAATTTAGCGGGCTGAAATTGTGCACCAAATATTTATTTAAGATTGTTAGTAAGGCCAAAAAAAATTAGACGATTAGCTTCACCCCTTCTACCCCCTCCCATACAATATGACACAGTTTCATAACTTCACAAAAAATCGATTTTCTTGAAAAGTATGAATGGCACTAGTCTGAAATATAAGGGATGTCAATTTTATAATACTCCTAGTTATTTATGAAAAAATTACTAAAATCCCCCTACTCTTTCTACCACCTCCCATACAAACCGCACCTTTTCATTAAATCTAACTCACTAATTTTCTAAGTTTCCATTCAATTTTTGGAGTAAGCATTTTGAATAAAACATTTTTATAGCTACTTTAGCATGATGGGGAAAAAATTAGTTCAATGCTATCATCCCTTCTAATACTCCACATACAAAATTTCTTGGGGTCACAAAAAAATTCTATTTCATCTTGAGTATCGTAAGATTGCGCATTACGCTCAATCGTAGCCCTGTTATGTTTATATCTACTTTTGCATGATTTGAAATAAATTAGTTCAGTACTGTCACCATTTCTACCACTCCCCATACAAAATTTCTTAACATCACAAAAATTTCGATTTCATCTATACTATAGATTCTATAGTATCGTATGATTGAGCTTTACGCACAATCGTAGTCCTGTTATGAATTTAAGCTTAATGTTATTTTATTTGGTCTTTTTTTTTAATTAACACAAGCTGCAACTATTCACATGTCCTTAAAGCTCTTCCATACTTATATGATCTCAAATCACGGGATTGATTTGATCACGAGCCTGTCCCATACAAATGCGGGTATCGTGGTTTCATTCTTAATAATTTATGGTTCTGATTCCAACAAAATACAAACCATTGTGTTTAAAGAGTCATCAAGCTAAACAGATTATATATTTTACATAATGTACATGTTACTAACTATATTCTCAAAAATTGCTTACTTTGCGATTCTTCCGCGGACAAAGTCGCGGGCGATCGCTAGTCACAAATAATATATTGTAACAGAACTGATATATGTATTAATTTTTATGAATAATCTAATGAAAATTGCATAGTTTGTTAGGTGTCCATCAGTATGTAATCTGCTTTTGGTTTTATTTCACTCCCCTCACGCCGTTTACCCCCTCCCATCCAAAGTGACTCATTTTCAAAAATATATATTAATCAAATTTTCTTGAAAACTAGAAGACCTATTAATTTTAAATTTTAAAAATATCATTTCCATTATAATTGAAGTCTTTTGGTATACAAATTATTTGAGTTACCTCACTCTTTCCACCACCTCCCGTACAAACTACACTTTTACTTGAACCACTTTACACCAATTTTCTTAGTACGTATAATTCCCATCGAGTTAAAATGTTATATTAAACCCTTAATTAACATTATTATTAATATCGGGAAAAAATTAACCGATTAGCTTCACTCCATCCACCCCCTCCCATACAATGTGACACAGTTCCACGACTTTACAAGAACTCGATTTTCTTCAAAAGTGTAAATGTTACTGATCTGAAATTTTAAATATATCAATTGCATGACGGTTATAGTCACCAAAAACCCCCTTCTCCTTCCGCCCCCTCCCATATAAACCGCACTTTTTCACGAAATACTCTAAACCAATTTTCTCAGTACATTTAAATTTCATCGAGCTAAAATTTTGTACTTAATACTAAATTAGCATTATTAATGATATCGGGAAAAAAATTAACCGAGTAGCTGCACTCCTTCTACCCCCTCCCATACAATGAAACACATTCCACGACTGTATAACAATTCGATATTCTTGAAAAGTGTGAATGATACAGATCTGAAATAAGTATATCAATTGCATGATAGTTATAGTGTTTCTCGAAAATTCATCAAAAACCCCCCACTCCTTCTACCACCTCCCATACAATTTGCACAATTTCATTAAATTCAATGCACTAAGTTTTTCCGTACCTACTCAATTTTTGAAGCTTAAATTTGGTACAAAACATTTTCATAGCTACTCTAGCATGATGTGAAACAAATTAGTTCAGTGCTGTCACCTCTTCTACCAATCTCCATACAAAATTTCTTAACACCGCGAAAATCTCGATTTCATCTATACATAGTATCATATGATTGGGCTTTACGCATAATCGTAGTCCTGTTATTTTTTTAAGCTTAATGTTATTTTATTTGTTTTTTTTTTTAATTACTCACATGTCCTTACCGCTCTTCAACACGTATATGATCTCGAATCACGGGTTTGATTTGATCACGAGCCTGTTCCATACAAATGCGAGTATCATGCTTTTATGCTTAATAATTTGTTGTTCTGATTCCAACAAAATACAAACCATTTTCTTCAAAGAGCCATTAATGTAAGCAGATTATATATCCCACATAACTACACTCTCAAAAATTGGTTATTATTGCTATTTTTACGTGGGCGAAGTCGCGGGCGTAAAAATATCAATACTGAATTTAACTTTATTACTTTTTTCACTAGCCAAATCGATTAACTCTCCAAATCACATAAAAATTGTAACATTACAAAACGATTACTTTTTGGTTATTTTTTTTTATTAATTTTATATACGCTTATATGAAAGCTACATCTGTACTTATGCATTTTACAATATTTATTCGAATTTAAATTATGAAGGGAATTTTAAAAAACCATGTATATTATTTCATCAGATTTCTCCACATTTCGTTTTATGGAGTTATTCGATTTGTGCAGTGAACGGCTCATATGTCGACGATATTCTAGTAAGAGTATTCATGTACGCAGATAATATAATATTGGTTGCAGACGATACATTAGTTTTGCAGAAAATAATAAATTGTCTACATGAATACTCAGTGCTTTGGAATTTGGAAATTAATTTGAAAAAATCCAAAGTAATGATTTTCTGAAAAGGAGGCACGAATGCATCGAGCGAAAAGTGGTTTATATATGGTGCTGAAATTAAAATCATTAATTCATATACATACTTAAGAGTCATTCTCAGGCCAGGGTTATCATTTAAACAGCATCTAACAGATAGGGAAAAGAAGGCCATAATCAGCATGAACACTAATTGGAGTAGTCTCATAGCAAAAAAAATATATTAAGTTTTCTGTCAAGTATGATTTATTTTTAGCTGTATCTAGATCCATATTTTGCTATGCGGCTCAGGTATGGGGATTCTCTTATTTCGATACAGATAAAATTCAGAGGTATTTTCTGAAGCGTTTATTTGGCTTTCCAGTTTCGACACCAAATTATATGTTAAATCTAGAAACCGGTGTACCACAAATGCAATTATACTCTTAAGAACTACACTTAAACTATACATATATTCCAAATCTTATTTCATACTTCCATTTATCCTTGCAAGAAAAATTTTCGAAAAAAAAGTATTTTGGTTTACAGAACTATCCCAGTTATGCGAAACTCTTGGGTTCACGTTAAGAAATGACATTATAAATGCAGATTATTGGAAGAATATTAAAAATAAAATTTTGGAGGGGTTGACAAATGCCCAAGTAATAAATGATTTTGAAAGCGCCCGCGGAAGCTCGCATGGAATTTTCAGTCAACTTAATCATAATATTGGTCATTTGTATTTCTCTGACACTATAGGTAAAAGAGATATAGCATGGCTTTTTAAAGCAAGATGTGGGTTAATCGTTCTAATTTCGTAAGCAGGGAAGGTTTAAGGAAAAATTGTACTCTTGGAATTTGTCCCATTTTAAAGGAAAACATATTTTGAAAAGTCAGTACTAGGTTTAGAGAAGCTATGTGCTATTTTTAATGTTTATCAAAAAACGGGATGGGAAAATTTAGTTCTGTATGTAAGATCTGCCTGGTTCTACCACTGGAGTCTAGTTCAAGAATTCAATACATGAGCGTTGAAGATTAGTAAACTATGTAAAACTACTAAAATTTAAATAAAAGTAAGCTTATCAAATAACAGAGTTTTAGTCCATGTTTGAATGAATCATCTAGATTTAAAATCACCTAGATTTAAACTTCAGGTTCCTTAACATTTTCATTATTTATTGTGGAAGTAAAGTAAATTTATTTCAATTAATCCATGAGCTAAGCTCGTAAGGATAGTAATTATATACATTTTTTTTCTTACAATATTATCAAAATGAATATTTTATCAAATAAAAAGTAATAGTTTTAATACAATGAGACAAAAGTGGAGAAATAAAAGTGTGTGAAAGTAAACAAATAAAATAAAATTCAATGATTTTATGTGCGGAAAAAGAGAACATAAAACTCAATAACGTTACAAAATAAGAAATTTAAGATGCATTATTTAGCGAAGTGAACTATTTTCAATATGAACATACTATTGTAATAACAAGAATTGCTTTAATTTAGACTTAAACTTGTTTGTAGATTTTAGAAGATCATCCTGTAGCTCGTTGTAGATCGAGATTGCCTTGTTTAACACTGAATTGGACCCGTATTTCGAGGTACGGATGGCAGATGGATATATGCTGTCAGCTTGGCGCGTATTGTATAGATGTATATCGGAGTAGTAGATGAATACTATGTCGCTGTTGGTTTTAAGATGCTTAATATCATGAATTTGAGCAGAAGCCTCTAAGCGATATAGTTGATCCACAGTTAGGAACTGGAGTGATTCGTGAATCGTTTTTGTCCGCTCTCTCATGTTGATATTGTACAGGTTTTTTATTGCTCGGTTCTGAATTCTTTGGATACATTGCAGCTTGGAATCGAAGGTGGAGCCCCAGATTGCTATGCCATAGTTTAATTGGCTCAAAAATAGAGATGAAAATATGCCTATTTTTAAATTTTCGGGAACATCAGCTCGTACTTTCCTAAATATACCGGCAATGGGGGCCAATTTTCTTCTCACGGCATCTAGTTGTGGGTCCCAAGATAGCTGTTCGTCGAGGTGAACTCCAAGGTACTTGGAGCTGACTACCCTACTAACAGTTTGTCCATTGAAAACAATGTTTAATTCAGTTTCTGGTGGTTTATTGAAGAAAATATACTTGGTTTTCTCCGAATTAGCAATCAATTTATGCGCATTGATCCATACAGTGATTTTGTCGAGGTCCTTGTTTATACTATCTTGGAGCGCTAGTATACTAGTTGAAGTGTATATTAGCGCTATGTCGTCTGCGTAGAGTGATATTGCACCATTTAGATCAAGTTTTGCGATTGAGTTCGTGTAAATGTTGTACAGAACAGGACCTAATACACTTCCTTGCGGAATGCCACTAGTGATAGGGAGTGGAGCAGGGTTGTTAGACCTTCGCACAACCTTCTATCTACGAATTTTTCATTTTCGTTGATTGTGGTAACCAAGGTATATTCAAGCAGCTGGAATTATGCGTCGACAGGGATTTGAACTCACGACCTTCGCATTGTAAACCAAACACGCCACCCACTAGACTACACCCTAGCTCATAATAAAATATAATACATAGAGAGCTATAGTAACCTAATTTTTTCATGTACCTCAATTTCACTCTTGCAATAAGCGCCTAAAATTTAATTGAAGACTGAACGAAAATGAAATAAAAACCTAGATAAATGTAATATCTCATAAATTTCAAACTTAAGTTAGTAATTTTCATATTTTTATATTCGAATTTAACACAGCGTTTGTTAGTTTAGTTGTAAAGCTAATTTTGTATTAAGTAATCCAATGCAAATTGTTTATTATTATAATTATTTTTATTCTTTTTTTGTTTCCTTCATCTTTTTTCTTTTCTTAAAATTTGATGAAGTAAAGTTTACACAAACAGACGCTGAAAGTCATTGTTTAATCTTTTGTAAGTTTTCTAAATTACTATTTGTCTCTTTTGAATAATTTGGTTAAATAAACAAATTATTGATCTATTTATCTATCTGTCACATTGTTAATTATTATTGCTAATTATGTTTAATGAATACTGGGAAATGAAAAATTTGCAAATTCAACGTGATTTCATTGCATCTTGCATGACTTCAAATAAAACCAAGTATGGGAAAGAAAATAACAAATGTCGTTTGAATAATGCGTTTCACCTAACTCACAAATGAGAAAAAACAAGGGTTTTTTTGGTAGTTTTTTGATTAGTACGCGAATACTACAAACTGTTGACGATAAAAGAGATTTAGTTTCCAGAATCATTTCCAAAGATTTAAGATGCAAGCACGGGAAACAACTAAAATTGCCGGACGAAATTAAAGAAGCTGTAAGAAGGTATATTCGCTCCATTCCCAGGATCGAAAGTCATTATTGTAGAGCAGTGACGAAGAGAAATGGTACATTCAGGAAAAAACACGAGTCTAAAGATCTATCAAGGGTAGAAAAGGAGGGGGATAAAAACACCGATAATAAAAATGAAGTTGTGGCATGAAGAAGAGTCTTGCAGGGGCTCAACTGAAATAGGATTCTGTGTTTAGCGTAACTTAGAACAAGTTAATGCATCGTCAAGCAATCCAGTTGAAGTAATATTTTATTTCGATAATTGTACAGGGTAAAATAAATATTATTTAATAATTGCCATGTATCGCAGAGTAATTATTTATTTAAGAAACATCATCATAAAAGTATTTAATTACAGACGTACCCAAAATAAAGGGGAGTACACTCTTGCATAGAAATACAGATAAAAAGAAAATCTGGATCAATTTATACCCCGGACAAATACGTCTCTCTAATAAGATGTGCTAAAGAAAAAGGGCCATCATTTGTCGTGCACGAGTTAACGTTTAAGGACTTTTACGACTTTCATAGTAATAGCAATGAAATCAGTAAACGAAAAAATGAATTAAACGAACTCAGGATATCCGAAGTAAAGATTGGTAGCATTCACAAATCTAACCCTTTTCAATTTCTTATGGAGAACATGAACTTGATGAAGTAACTCTAAAAGTAAAGGGATAAACCAAAATCTTAAGAGAAAACTCATCTGATTCTTGCAAGAAGCTGAAAGCTTATACAGAAAAGCAAGGGGTTTCAAGGTTTTTGAAGATGGTCTCCAGAAACTTCTGTAGAAATAAAATTCTTAATAATTAAATAAATACTTGAAAAGGTATTTTAGTTTTACCCAATAGTTTTAGATTTTCCAGCAATACTGTCACAACTCGCAAATTTAATCAAAAACATAACAGGGCTACGATTGCGCGTAATGCGCAATCTTACGATACTCTAGATGAAATAGAATTTTTTTGTGACCCCAAGAAATTTTGTATGTGGAGTGTTAGAAGGGATGATAGCATTGAACTAATTATTTCCCCATCATGCTAAAGTAGCTATAAAAATGTTTTATTCAAAATGCTTACTCCAAAAATTGAATGGGAACTGAGAAAATTAGTGAGTTAGATATAATGAAAATGTGCAGTTTGTATGGGAGGTGGTAGAAAGAGTGGGGGGATTTTAGTGATTTTCTCAGAAATAACTAGGAATATTATAAAAATGACATCCTTTATATTTCAGACTAGTGCCATTCCTACTTTTCAAGAAAATTGATTTGGAAAGCTTATAATGTCGAATCCTTGAGATCGTCCACACCAGCCGGCATCAAGGATTACGGTCGTACTAGCCTTTTAAGGAAGCTACAATTGCCAACGGATTTGAAGGCAATGGTAGCAGGGTAATGGGAGACTGGAAATGTATAATTTAAAAATACGAGTCGAGTAATTTAAATGATACTGTATTGAGTAAGATAATGTTACTAAAATAAGACAAATTGAATAGCACTTATATATAAAACAAAAAGTGCAATGCTTAAAATTAATGTGCAAAGGTAATCATAATAGTGGAATTTAATTTCTTGAGTGTAAGTTGAACGATCGAGCATAAGAAATGATGACACATTCATAATTAGTGCTTATGCTCGATCGTTCACCTACTTACAAGTAAATCTAACAATAAACGTAAGTTGAACGATCGAGCATAAGAAATGATGACACATATTAGCGTTTACGCTCGATCGTTCACCTACTTACAGGTCAACATTATGATTATTATTTTTGCACGTTGGGTTGAATGATCGGACATGCCTTACTTGAATATGATTATAATGCATGTTCGATCATTCACCCAACTTAATGTAAATTATTTTTACTTATTGATGTTGAGGTCGAGGTCCGAGCATACATACATTGTATGGCTCTATGACCTCTGTTCGGCTTCTTAACAGATTTTTTGTGAAGTTGTGAAATTGTGTCATATTGTATGGGAGGGGGTAGAAGCAGTGAAGCTAATCAAATATTTTTTTCTGATCTTAGTGATAATGCTAATTAAGAATTTATTACAAAATATGAGCTCGATAAATGCTATATGTTCTGAGAAAATCGTCTTAGAGCATTTCATGAAAAAGTGATTTTTGTATGGGAGGGGGTGGAAAGAGAGGGAGGACGCCAATAATTTTTCTACTGTAGAATTAAATCATTATGAAAATGATATATCCCACAATTCAGCCTAATAGCTTTCATACTTTTTGAGTAAATCCATTTATTGTCGAATTGCGAAATTGTGTCATTTTGTATGGGAGCGGGTAGAAGGGGTGAAGCTAATCGTCTAATTTTTCTTGGCCTTACTAACAATTTTAAATAAATATTTGGTGCACAATTTCAGCTAGCTTAATTTTATACGCACAGAGTAAATTGGCTTAGAATAATTCATGACAAGTATAGTTTGTATGGGAGGTGGTAGAAGGAGGGGGAGGACACGCGTAATTTTTATACGGTAGATTGATATTATTATTAAAATAACATATTCCAAATTTCAGGCTAATAGCTTATATACTTTTCGAGCAAATCTCTTCACTGTCAAATTGCGCAATTATGTTATTTTGTATGGGAGGGGGTAGAAGAGGTGGAACCATTTGGCCCATTCACGAACTTGACCTTACTTTTTTGTCAAAAACGACGTGTACAAAACTTGAACTATCTAGCTCAACGCGTTCTCAAGCTAGAGAGCGCACGGACGGACGGACGGACATCCGGTTTTGAAATTTTGGAGTGATAATATTAACTTCTGTATCATTCATTTTTTTCTCCGAGCCTTATTTCTTGGCGTTACAAACCTTATAGCAAACTTATAATTCTCTCAGATTCCATCTAGAGTATGAATATTTAAGAAAAACCGTTACAAGTCGAAGCCCTTAAGGACTTCAAAGGCTGTTACAATAGTGAGAGCTAAGTAAAATTTGCTTAAAAGTAAGTACTATTAACCGTGTAAGATCTTATTGATCTATCGTGCTCAAATTGTAATTAGTATTATTAGTAAGATAAAAAAACATAACAAGGCTACAATTGCGCGTAAAGCGCAATCTTACGATACTCTAGATGAAATAGGATTTTTTTTAATCCCAAAACATTTTGTATGGGGAGTGTTAGAAGGGGTGATAGCATTGAACTATTTTTATTCCCATCATGCTAGAGTAGCTATAAAAATGTTTTGTACAAAATGTAAGCTCCAAAAATTGAATAGGTACTGAGTTAATTAGTGTGTTAGATTTAGTGAAATTGTGCAGTTTGTATGGGAGGGGGTAGAAGGAGTGTGGGGATTTAAATAATTTTTTCAGAAATAATGAGAAATATCATAAAATTGACATCACTCAATTTTCAGCCTAGTAACATTCATACTTTTCAAGAAAATCATTCATTTTTTTCTCCGAGCCTTATTTCTTGGGGTTACAAACTTTGTGGCAAACTTATAATACTCTCAGATTTCATCTAGAGTATAAATATTAACTGGTTAAATTCATTCCTTGTACCATGCATGATGGGGAAAAAATTAGTTCAATGCTATCATCCCTTCTAACACTTCCCATACAAAATTTCTTGGGATCACAAAAAATTCTATTTCATCTAGAGTATCGTAAGATTGCGCTTCACGCGCAATCGCAGCCCTGTTATGTTTTTTTTTGTATTTTACTAGTATAGCTTAATATACCTTTAAAGTTAACATTACATAGCTTAAGATATAGTTGAGATATTCATTTTTAAGTGTTTTTCCTTGCACCCCCCTGACACTCCCTCTTACAATAATTAGCCACTCCCTAAGCTGATTCCGATGGAACTATATGCCTCTTTGATGGCCCTAAAATATGAATTTTTTACGATAAGTAATTTCGAAGATATAATCATTTGAAAAAACAATTCGGCCGACAATTTGTTTTAAGCCCCCCCTTTTCGGACGACAATGGATAAAAAAATTAAATTACTGTTTTTGTTTTTCCCACAACCCTCTCTATGTCTCTACTGATTTTCAACTTTCTATCTGCATTCGCGGTGGAGATATTAGCAAGTGTAGTTTTGTTTTCGACTTTTTTCCCGCCACCCCCTTCCACTTAACACCCCCAAAATTTAGAAAATAGAGCTCACTTACCCAAATAACAATCCATCCAAGAATGAACATTCTACCTTTAATGGTCTCGGAGATATGAGTGCATATGTACGGCGTACGGCGGGACGGTTTTTTTTTTTTTGCATTTTTAGGCTAATTTAGTCATGAAACGCGAAAAAAAACATAACAGAATTATGATTGGGCTTAAAGCCTAATCATGTGATACTCTACATGACTGGAAATGAATTTAATATACCGGAAAATATTTCATCTCAAATTTTTTCGAATAGTGATTAGAGACTTATGCATGGGAGGTGGTAGAAGTAGAGCGGAAGGTTTGTATTTTTCGTATATGACACTGAACATGGCATGCAAGATGTTTTTTGCTGAATTTTAAGTTTTTAGTTTTCATTATTTTTAAAGAAATTGGTCATAGTTTTCCTGAAATTGGGGTATTTGTATGGGAGGTGGCAGAAGTGGAGCGTTTAAGATGATTTTGAAACTGTTTATCATCATCCTTATCACCATGCTTTGATTCAATTTCAAAGTCGATAGCTCTCATATACTTGAGGGAGAAGTGCTTTTCTTGAATTTATAATACAGATATTTGTATGGGAGGTGGTAGAAGGAGTGAAGCGGAGCTGATATTTTTTTCTAACACTTATTTCAATTATTAAGAAAGAAATTTTGCCAAAATTTTATATTTGTACTTTTTCTAGTTTGAATGGAAATCGATAAAATGCATTTAACAAAAATTATGCATTTGTATGGGAAGGGGTAGAAGGAGTGTACGGATCAAAACAATTCTAGTATCCACATGCAAAATTTAAACTTATCTTTCACCAGAGCCCTAAAAAAATCACTCATATTTTTCGAGATTTTTGCTTACGACCTCCCTCCTCTTACACCCCTGATCTTAAATTTTTTGTTAAAATAAAGACTATGTAGTTCTAAGATCCGACGAATTTTCGATTTGATATCGGTACTCAGTTTTGAGGAGTAATGGTTTGAAATTTTGGAAAGTGTACCATTTTTGAAATGCTCCCCATTTCCACCTACTATTATTATGACCAAATTTTATATTTTTCTTGTATTTCGCTAGTACAGCTTAATATATGTTTTAAGTTCAATTACATAGGTAAAGAGATAGTTGAGATATTAATTATACTCTAGATGCAATCTGAGAGTATTATAAGTTTGCTCTAAAGTTTGTAACGCTAAGAAATAAGGCTCGGAGAAAAAAATGAATGATACAGAAGTTAATATTATCACTCAACAATCTCAAAACCGGATGTCCGTCCGTTCGCTCTCTAGCTTGAGAACGCGTTGAGCTAGAAAGCTCAAATTTCGTACACGTCGTTTTTGACAAAAAAGTAAGGTCAAGTTCGTGAACGGGCCAGATCACTACACCCCTTTTACCCCCTCCCATACAAAATGACACAATTGCGCAATTTGATAATAAACGGACTTGCTAGAAAAGTATAAAAGCCTGAAATTTGAAATATATTACTTTTATGATAATATAAATATATACCGTATAAAAATTATGCGTGTCCTCCCCCTCCTTCTACCACCTCCCATACGAACTGTACTTGTCATGAATTACTCTAAGCCAATTCACTCAGTGCGAATAAAGTTTAGCGAGCTGAAATTCTGCACCAAATATTTATTCAAAATTGTTAGTACGGCCAAAAAAAATTAGACAATTATCTTCACCCCTTCTACCCCCTCCCATACAAAATGACACAATTGCGCAGTTTGACAATAAACGGATTTGCTCAAAAAGTACAAAAGGTATTGCCCTGAAATTTGGAATATGTTACTTTTATTACAATTTCACTCTACCGTATAAAAGTTATGCGTGTCCTTCTCCTCCTTCTACCATCACCCATACAAACTGTACTTATCATGAATTACTCTAAGCCAATCTACTCAGTGCGTATAAAAATTAGCGGGCTGAAATTGTGCGTCAAATATTTATTTAAAATTGTTAGTAAGGTGAAAAGAAATTAGACGATTAACTTCACCCCTTCTACTCCCTCCCATACAATATGACACAATTTCGCAATTCGACAATAAATGAATTTGCTCAAAAAGTATAAAATCTATTAGTCTGAATTTCGGGATATATTACTTTCATAATGATTTCAATCTACAGTATAAAAATTATTTGCATTCTCCCTCTCCTTCCACCCCCTCCCATTCAAACTACACTTTTTCATGAAATGCTCAAAGCCGATTTTCTCAGAATATATAACATTTATCGAACTCACATTTCGTAATAAATACTTGTTTAGTATTATCACTAAGATCAGAAAAAAATATTTGATTACCTTCACTGCTTCTACCCCCTCCCATACAGTTTCACAACTTCACAAAAAATCTAGTTTCTTGGAAAGTATTGTTGCGAGCTAGGGGTTCGCCAGATTTCAAAGGAAACACAATTCGTTTTAAAATATAAGGATAATTTATTTATTGCACTTTTACACTATTTCCCGATCACTTCACTTAATTCGCTCTAAAAACTTAATTCGCACAACACAGTAACACCGCCGATCTATCGCTTTCGCTTACTTACACCGATAGGTGTTTTCCATAAGACTGTCACTGAGTCAATCATTCCTTGTCGTGAGCTCTGGTTATTTAAAATGGATTTATCCGAGTCTCGAACCTTCTCTGGTGTATGTTTTTCTGGACTATTCTGGAAGTTACTAGATGGCGTCGGGTGTCATTGTTTGTGTCTTTGAGAAGTTACTAGAAGCCCTCTACATGTTGGAAGAATATTCTAAATAGTTCTGGCAGATTTGAGAGAGATCATTGCCAGATCTATAACATTACCCTCTCCTTAGTCTCTGTTCGTCCCGAACAGAGTCGTTCATTTCCGCAATGGCACCGTGGTACTTTGTTAGTCGGTCGAGATGTACCACTTTCATTTTCGTACGAGGTTTTCGCTGATTCCATCCATCCTCTGGTTCGATCGTTAACCTCCGAATGGTTTTTTCGGCTTCTTTTTCCTTCTCACGTTCGCGTTCTTTCTCCGTTTCCTTTTCGCGCTCATTCTCCTCCTTAGCGGCACGTTTACTTCCCTTTTCTCGTTCCGCATTCTTCCTTTCGCGATCTTCTCGATCATATCGCTTCCCATGTTTGGTCTTGTCACGATTATTCGCATGAAGTACTTGACCGTCACGACTTCTACCCGTTCGTTTGCGATCCTTATTCGATTGTCCATCTTTGCTTCCATGATCTTTCCCGATGTATTGTTCTTGTCGCAATCGATCTTGCCGACTCGAGGTTTTCGACCGACTCCGGCATCTTTTATCCAAACCGTGTGTAAGATTTGAACTCTGACGACTAGTTCTTGACCAAGATCTACCTGCCCGATCTCTATCTTCGCGTTGTTTAGCAGCGCAGCCGGAACAATAGTTGGTCGCTTTCCGGCAGTCGAGTCTCAAGTGTCCTGCCTGTCCACAATTCCAGCATCGGGGGACACCAAATCTTTCGCTCCGTTTGGTGTACTCTGCTTTCTGACACATACACTCTTTTGCTCTTTCTCGGCCTCGATAATTACTCCGTGAGCTTTGCTTGGCAGCTTCGAACGTCAGCCCATATACCAAGGCTTCGCATATCGTTTTCTTACCTGCCAATTTCAACGCCTGTTGCAGCTCTCTGTCCAGTACAGCATTGTTAAATGCGAAAACAGCTGTATCGTTGCGTTGCTCTGTTTGCGCATTGGGCAGCGATAATAATGTGAGTCGTTCAATATCGCGTGCCAGCTCTTGAAGTGTTTCACCATTCTTTTGAGTTCGGTTGTACAGCTCTATTTTGTAGATCTCTTTCATGCGGTCACTGCCGTAATAAAGATCCAATGTTTGGACTAACGTTGAAAAATCTTGTTGTTGCTCCTGCGGAATCGTTTGAAGAACCTCCGCTGGTGGACCTCTTAACGCCAATATAAGAGCCGTTCCTCGGTCGAGATCATTTCAATGGTTGTTTCTGGCGGCAGCCTCAAATTGGATCTTATAAATAGCCCACGGTGTCTGTCCATCGAAGATTGGAGCTTTGAAACCCTTATGCGTAACGTGCTCTGCTTTCATGACTCCGACTGCTTTCACGTTATCCAAGTCCCTTTTTAGGCGTTCGACTTCTTGTACAATCCCGGATATCTTTTCCGTAATTTGCTCTTCGAAGATTCGAAGTTTCTTCTCCACGTTTTCTTCTATTGCCTTACCCATGGTGTCTATTTTATTATTCTGCAGCTCCAATTTTTGGTTGAGTTCCTTTGAGGTCTGGTCTAATTGTTGTTTAATGTCCGCGGATTGTTGTTTAATGTCCGCAGATTGTTGTTTAATGACCACTGATTGTTGCTCTAATTTCTGATTCATGTCCGCAGATTGTTGTTTAATGTCCGCTGATTGTTGCTCTAATTTCTGATTCATGTCCGCAGATTGTTGATCTAATTTGTTCATCATCTGTTGCATTAATTGTGTTAGAGCATCCGATGTACCAGAACACTCCTCTTTACGAGTTTCTTCGATTTGGAACTAAAAACTATCTGCATTCTCACCCTCAGCCTCAAGTGTCTCGATCATACGGCTGACAAGTTCAGACTTGCTCCCTGTTGTAGATAACTCGCGTCTACTGAGCTCTTCCTTCAGCTCCGTTACTTTTAAGTCTTTTAAATAACGCGGCATTTTCACTACCAATTATTTCCAGTTTTTCCGCGATTCGAATTCACTTAAATTTACGTCACTGCTCACTAAATCACTCGAGATTATTCGATTTCACAAAATTCTCACTGTCCGTTCGAGAATTTTAGTTCCGCGATTTTACTTCGCTAATTAAAGTCACTGCTCACTAAATCACTCGAGATTATTTGATTTCACAAAATTCTCACTGTCCGTTCGAGAATTTTAGTTCCGCGATTTCACTTCGCTAATTAAAGTCACTGTTCACTAGAGCACTCGAGAATATTCGATTTCACAAAATTCCCACTGTCCGTTCGAGAATTTTAGTTTCACTTTTTTTTTGCTCTCACAAAATTATCCGTTCCGAGAATTTTTAATTTCACTCGCGACTTTTAACCCGAATTTATCCTTGAAATCCCACTTCTGACACCAATTGTTGCGAGCTAGGGGTTCGCCAGATTTCAAAGGAAACTCAATTCGTTTTAAAATATAAGGATAATTTATTTATTGCACTTTTACACTATTTCCCGATCACTTCACTTAATTCGCTCTAAAAACTTAATTCGCACAACACAGTAACACCGCCGATCTATCGCTTTCGCTTACTTACACCGATAGGTGTTTTCCATAAGACTGTCACTGAGTCAATCATTCCTTGTCGTGAGCTCTGGTTATTTATAATGGATTTATCCGAGTCTCGAACCTTCTCTGGTGTATGTTTTTCTGGACTATTCTGGAAGTTACTAGATGGCGTCGGGTGTCATTGTTTGTGTCTTTGAGAAGTTACTAGAAGCCCTCTACATGTTGGAAGAATATTCTAAATAGTTCTGGCAGATTTGAGAGAGATCATTGCCAGATCTATAACAGTATGAATGTTACTAGTCTAAAATTTAAGAGATGTAAATTTTATAATATTCTTAGTTATTTCTGAAAAAATCACTAAAATCCCCCCCCCCCCCTTTCTACCACCTTCCATACAAACTGCACATTTTCACTAAATCTAACACACTAATTTTCTTAGCTCCTATTCAATTTTTGGAGTAAGCATTTTGTATAAAATATTTTTATAGCTGCTTTAGCATGATGGGGAAAAATTAGGTCAATGCTATCACCCCTTCTAACACTCTCCATACAAAATTTCTTGGATCGCAAAAATTCTATTTCATCTAGAGTATCCCAAGATTGCGCTTTACCCGCAATCGTAGCCCTGTTATGTTTCTTAAATATTTTTATTTGCACCCCCCCCCCCTGACTCTCCTGCTTTAAAATAATTAGCCTTCTTCTAAGCTGATTTTGGTGGATCTATATGCTGCTTTAATGGTCTCAAAATATAAATTTTTTATGGTAAGTGGTTTTGAAGATATTATCATTTAAAAAAAGTTCGGCCAATAATTTGTTTTTAGCCCCCCCTTTTCGGACGCCAGTGGATAAAAGAATTTAATTATTTTTATTATATATATACCTATATATATATATATATTATATTTTGTCCCACAACCGTTTCTTTACCTGTGCTGATTTTCAGCTTCCTATCTGCATTGTTAGTAAAGATATTAGCAAGTGTAGTTTTTGACTCTTTCCCTCTCCCCGCCTCCCCCTGACACTCTCCAAATTTAGGTAATAGAGCTCACTTACCCAATTAACAATCCACCAAAAAACGAATATTTTACCTTTAATGGTCTCGAAGATATGAGTCATTATGTTCAACGTACGGAGGACGGCGTACTGCGGGATGGATTTTATTTTGCATTTTTAGGGTCATGAAATGAGAAAAAACAAAATTTCAGGGTTGCAAATTTTTTTTCTGTGTCGATCACAGTACTTTATTATTAGAATAATAAAAAAAAATAAATAAAAAAAATTGATATTTTGAGACCATTAAGCTGGCATACAGATCCACTAGAATCAGTTTAGATAAAAGATAATTATTGTAAGGGGGAGGGTCAGGGGGGGTGCAAAGAAAAACACTTAAAACCCAATATCTCGGCTATTTATTAAGCTATGTAATTGAGTCTTAGAACCTATATTAAGCTATACTAGAGAAATACGAAAAAATTATAATTTTTGGACAAAATAGTAGTGGGGGGAAATGGGGAGCATTTAAAAAATGGAGCACTTTTCAGAATTACAAATCCTTATATCTCAAAAAATAGTACAGATATCAAATCGAAAATTGTCAGATTGTAGAACTATATAATAATTAATTTTGGTAAAAATTTTAAGTTGGGAGGTGTAAGGGGAGGGAGGTGATAAGCAAAAATGTCGAAAATTTTGAATGATTTTTTTAGGGCTCTGATAAAAGATACAAAGTTTAAATTTTGCATGTGAATACGTCTTTTTGATGTACATAGAAAAATAATAATAACTTGATCCAGAATTGTTATAAACCGACCCCCCCCGGTCTAACGTGCACAAGGTGTTTCATTTGCATTGAAAAAAACACATAAGCTGAAAATTTTTGAGTGAAATTTTAAGGTAGAAACTTGAAAATTTGCGAAATGCATTTAAAAAAAAATCTATAAATATACGAAATATTAACTGGTCGAAAATCTTTAAAACTTCTACCCCCTCCCATACAAAATTATTTTTTCGACTATTTTTAAGAAATCAATTATCACCTAACTATTAAAAGTTATCAATTTGAAATTTTGCACAAAAACTTACAAAAATAATTGAAATGAAATTACGTTAAAAGTTTTGAAATCGCGCTTGCCCTTCTACCCCCTCTCATACAAAAGTATGATTTCGACCAATTTCACTAAATACTAACCAACAAATTAAAAGCTACGAACTTCAAATTTTGTACGAGCACCTTACAACAGAAAAGAAAGAAAACTGCATCACAAGTTTTACGATTCCCTTACCTCCTCTACCCCCTCCCATACAAAATTATTTTTTCGAGCATCTTTAAGAAATCAGTTATCAGCTAACTCTTAAAAGCTACCAATTTCAAACTTTGCATAAAAACTTATAAAAATAATTCAAATGAAGTTGTTTTAAAAGTTTTGAAATCGCGCTTGCCCTTCTACCTCCTCCCATACAAAACTACTATTTCGACCAATTTCATTAAATCAACTAATAACCAACAAACTAAAAGCTACGAACTTGAAATTTTGTACAAGCACCTTAAAAGAAATAAAACTACATATCAAATTTTACGATTCCACTACCTTCTCTTCCCCCTCTCATACAAATGTTCGGTTTCGTGAATGAAAAATATATCGAATTTTATGAAAATTCTATGCAACTTCGTCTATGAAACACATTCTATACAGAGAATATTGGACGTGATTCAAGCAATTAATTAAAAAGCTATTAACATCCACCCACCCTTACTATTACTTCTCCTCCTTCCCTCATAAGAAACCCAAACTTGCAGAAGCGAATGAAATATTGTTAAATTGAGAACAGCCCTGAACTCCCTTTCACTTAGCCTTCCTAACTACTCTAACCTGCATATTGACTTTCCACTCATCCGCAACTTGTCCCAAGAATAATAAAATTTCGCCCGACTTGTTGGCAGTTTATTTATTCAGTTTTAATATCCTTTTTTGATTGTCCTGTGTTTGTTTTATGCTAAAATCGTAATAATAATCTCATTAAAATTTGTGAGTTGACATTGTAAGTATAAAGCTTTCTTTTGGATCAAACATCTTCTTATTTTTAATCTGGCTCTTCGATTTGTTATGATGTGTTCGTTTCGGGGCCTGGATCCCGAGTTCCGATGTTAAATTGAGACATGCAAGTACGGCAGCCAATAAGCAATACGTAGTAAGTAACGCATATTTATGGTTACTGTGCAGGTAAGCCAACGAAATTATGGATATTGCTCGTGCCTCGATATTTTAAGAATTTAGAGGAAGTCTGAAAAGTGATGTCCGCGAGTGAGTACGGAAAGTTTACAAATAAGGAATAAAGTTGTTAAAAAGTAATAATGTTAATTACCAAAAAGTTTAAAGATATTGTAGAAATAAAAGTTAATAGTTGATAGGAGAACATAACAGGGCTACGACTGCGCGCAAAACCCAATCATAAGATACTCTAGATAAACTAGAAATGTGTGTGATGTTAAGGGGGTACTTTCTTCTCGAAAACTACGTAGTCGAGCTTGTTTAAACTTTGCAGGCTTTAATGTTGAAAGTTCAGCTCAAAGGGAAATAAAATAATTAAAAAACTTTTTTCTTTTTTTCGATCTGCACAAGTCAAGTACATACTTCTAATATAATAAATCACAATTGTTATTTTTGTATTACATTCATTCATTCATAGCATGCTGCTGTGTTGACATATTTTATATTACAGGTTTTCTAATTCAACTATATTGCTAATTTAACTATATAGTATACTGGCGAGTATTCCATGGTGTACAGGTCGCGATTAAAGTTTCTATTATATTCACTAAAATTTCTATTAAATTCACTACAGTACCCCCTCTCTAGCATACCGATTATACGAGCGACGAGAAAATTTGAATAATGAATAAATTATAATGTAGTAATAATTGTTATTATTATTATTTTTTTATACTTTTTAGAAAACATTTCAACTTAGATCGTCATCAAATCTGATGTTGATTCATTGGATTGTGTGCTATTGTAATAAATCGCCTCACGATCTATTACCACTACTTACCTTACCCACTTCTCATTTAATCGCCTAAGATTCTTCTTTTCTACCCGTCGAATAGTACAACCACGTGCCGTCCGAATTATCTAATATCGCAACCACCCGGTCTACTTGCTCTTGAAATCCACCACACACAATGTGCCCGTGCTAAGATATTCGAACCCAAGTTATTATGACATCTGATCTAATAACTTCTCGGCGCTGGGAAAAGGCAGGATCAGTTACGAGAAGACGAGACCTATGGGATCGGCTTGTGGTCGAACACGTAATTTAGTAGGGGTAGTGTCGTCACGCTTGGAAGGATGACTGTGTCCTTCGGTATGTGCCGGGGTTGTGTAAAACATTGCGTCTACTTTACGATTTTTTATTCAATCACTTAGCAACGAACTTTTTAAAAATAACGAACTCTTTAATTCTTAATACTGCTTTAAAGTCGAACTCCTGAGGCTACCCTTGATTTTATTATATTCACGATCGGTCTCAATTGACTATGACGAATTTGGCGAACTACCTTTGACTGATCTTGACGAACTGCCCTGAGGTCAGGTTATCCTGACCTATTTATACGCTACCGATTTCCTGCTTGCAAGACGCTGACGTTGCAATATGCTTTCCCGTGGGAAAGCATCATCCATAAATTAAAAGGTAGGCAATTATTTAAGTGTTTCTGGGAAACAGAATATCTTGAATAATTGGTAAAAATTTAGGTATCCAATGGCAGATGTTCAAAGTGCAACAAATAATACACCTCAATATAGGTGTCAAATTATTTATTGCAGCCATGTGATTCCTCTAGTGCTCACGTGTTTGCAATAATAGTACACTTCTATATCGGTGTCAAATTAATTATTGCAAACATGTGATTCTTTCAGTGCCGAAAAATTACGTATTCGACTACAAACCGATCCCATAGGTCTCGTCTTTTTACTATAGAAGGCATTACCGAACATGCGTTTTGAAAAATTAAAACCAGAAGAGAATTTGTTTGACATCTGTCGTTGTGATGATCTCTCTGTTCTAGTTCGACTAGTCACCACCAAATATTAATGTCGCCACAGTACTCCCCCTCCTAGCATCGAAGTCACAAGGCATTTGCATGGAGCAACGTTGATGCCGGATTTGACGTTTCGTTGTTTTGCATGACGTCTGTTGCTGGCTGTGAAGCTTGATGATCTGCTGCAATCGATTCGGTGAAAGCGGGTTTTAACCGATCAATAGAAATGTTTGAAGGTTTTCCTTTTACGTCGATGTTGAAAAAAGATTCGTGGCGTTCCAAAACCGCATAAGGTCCTTCATAAGACTAATCTAAAGGGCGTTGAACTTTGTCAATTCGAACGAAAACGTGTGAACAAGTTAATAGAGATTTTTGCGTGAATATTCTCGGTCGAATGTGATGAGCCGTTGGTTGAGGTCGTAATGATCGCATTTTTAGTCGAAGATGTTCGAGGAAAAAATTTGGGTCCTGTGAAGGTTCCTCTTGAACGAAATATTCACCAGGTAGTTGTAGAGTTTTCCCATAAACGAGTTCAGCTGCGGATGTTCCGATATCCTCCTTATGACAGTTTCTGAGTCCCAATAACACAACGGGTAAAACCTTAACCCAATCCTGCGTTTCGTGGCTATCGGGGTGGTTGTTTACCCGATATTTATTTAATCTCAACTTATCGCGGATCGGAAAAATGAAAAACACGTTTACACGTCTCGGCTGCCAAATCAAGAAGGAAGTTGATGTGACGTTTTATTATCTGTCAGTATAATTGTATAACAGTTTTATCTGAGCTATTAGTGTTGTCGCATTGCTTGGGCTGCCACAGTACTTCCCCTCTGGGAAAAGTTTCTACTTACTAGCTTAAATTTGTAATGTTGTTATATATATTTATTATAATTTGTGATTTTATTATAAAAGGAAGTTATGTAAAAATCTAATGTTATTCATTTTGTTATTACTAAATTAAATACAAATTGAGTATTTTTCTTTGCTTAACTTATTAAATGTAATTCACATTTTTCGGAAATGGTATAAAAATCTAATGTTATTTATTTTGTTATTGCTAATTTAAATATAATTGAGTATTTTTCTTTGCTTAGCTTATTAAATTAAATTCACATTTTTGGATTAATCTAAATTGAATTAAATTGCAATATAAATTAAAATATATTTCATGGTTGTTTAATGTTTTAAATTGTGTTTATAATGAAAATGTAATTTTTCTTATTGACTTTGAATTAGGGATGGATTGGAGAGCGTCAGGATTTAGAATGAAAGCAGGCTTAAGTCTGTCAATGCTAATTGCTTGTGGTTTGCCATCCAAAAGTACTTTGAAAACTTTATCACGTTTCTCTAGGACTTCATGAGGCCCTGTGTATGGTGAATTCAAAGAGCTTTTATATATCGGGTCTTTGACGAAAATGTGGGTGCATGTTTTTAACTATTGTGGCACAAATGTGTAATTTTGTTTACGTGTTTTGTTGGTAGGTGGACGAATGTTAATAATTGTATCACGAATCTCTTTAGCTAGTTGAGCTGAAGGTTTAGTATGTGTAGATGTTTCATGCGCTACTAATTCGCCCGGAAGACGCAAAGACTGTGCATAAAGGAGTTGTGCTGGACAGCAGTTGAAGTCTTCTATAAGTGTTGAGCGTAGTCCTAGTAGTATCCAAGGCAATTCATGGTACCACTTCTTAGGATTTGCTGAAGCTCGAATTGCTACTTTCAATTGTAGTACAGTACGGAAATTCGGCCTTTGGAGTCTCACGCAAAAAAGTGAGTGGATTTATCTCCTTGTGCGTCATCTAGGCATGTTAAGCGCTCCGCTGAACACGACAAGTCGTAAAGAACCGTGTGCGGATTAATTTGGAGTAGAACTTCTCGAATGTGAGTAGGAAAAAGTTAAATTTTTGTGTTTGAAATGTGGTGCGGAAGTGAGCGATTGAAATCATTTTGCAGCACAAATTGTTGCGCCTGTAATACAATCATTTCTCGGGGATTAGGGCTACGGGCGATACCCCATTAAAAAAAACGAGTGTCGCAACTACCTCCCGGGTCACTCGGAAAAGTTGCACTTCTTTATTTTCGTGTAGAAGGCTTAATAATAGTTGAAAATGCTGTAAACAGTCGCATTGTTTACTTCATTGACAATTCTCTGACGTTTCTCAATGACATTTCTCCAGCGATTCTAGGTGAAATGTCATTAAGGTTTGGTAAAATAAGAAGAAGAAGTGTACGTGAATAAAACTCACTAACACAACCAAAGGAACCAAAATCTGGAATCAAGTGGCGCTAGTCTCGATTTCAAGGGAGATAGACTTCTACAGTATATACTCTTTTCTCTGTTTGGGACTATTGAAATGTCCGCGCCTGTGTTGATGAGAAAAGTGATCTTGAATGAATAGGCGGCGGGAAATGTGGTTCGACTTCGCTGCCGCAAGCGGAGTGTCTATTTCAAGTTTTTTGGAGAGTTACTTTTTTGGTTTATTTTGTATTGGCAGGGTGGAATGCATTTTCGTGCATCGATACCAAATTTTTTGTGATACCAACATGTTATTCTATTATTTGAAAACGGGGATCTGTGATTGTGTGGTGGACTACGGAGTGACCGAATACTAGAATTACGGCGTCGCGATCTGGATCTAGATATGTTCTCCAGGTGAGAAATTTTTTGCGTCAAATGGTGTATTTTACTGTTGATATCGGCAAATATGTCATTTTCCTTAAAAGGTTTATTAGCAGGAAAATATTGTACTCCATGTATATGAGATTGACTGGTAGTGTCAAAAATTTTATCTGCTACAGCTAATAATTTATCGTTGGTTGCGTTCTCCTCTAAAATGGTTATGCAGGGTTGAATTGGTGATGGCAGTTTGTCCATCCATAATTTTTTTGGTAACAATGGGCTTACTAGTCTATTGCTGCTTGCAAGGGATTCCATTGATCGAAACAGATCGGATGGTTTTCCATCCCCAAGTTCGACTCTGTGAAGGAGAGTATTGAGTCTGGATTCTTCGGAGTCTGTGGTTCTTGAAAGAATAGCTGTTTTTATTATGTGATACTTTTCATCTTGCGGCGGGTTTCGTAAGGTGTTGCTCACCATTCTCATGGTTTCTTGTGGTAGGCAAGCTACCAAATGTTGATATTTAGTGTTTGAGGAGGTAATGCCCTTTATGTGAAACTGGTTTTCTATTTGTACGAACCAAAGGTCCGGGTCACTACTCCAAAAGGGAGGTAATTTTAAGGTATCTACTTGAAACGAGTTATGCTCGACGATCGTTTTTGTGTTTGGGTCAGTTTTGTCGGGAACGTTTGTTTCTTCGTTCATGTTTTTTGGTTTGTAGTTGAAAAAAGAGAGAAAAAAAAACATGATTTGAATATGAAGATGATCCAATAAAATGATTTGAATATGAAAATGATTTGTGGCGACATTTTTTATTTAAATTCACTGTGTAGTAGAGTTAGAGTAGACTACTATAGTCGGATTTGATTTTATAAAAATTTTGTCATTTTTTTAATTTTTAAAAATTTTCATTCTCAGCAAGCTTTTAAAAAAAAAAAAAATAAGAGAGATTGAAAATTATTATTATAAGGAGGTATTAAAAAAAGGATGAATAATAAAAAACATTATATATAAAATACAAATCATTTAATCGTTTTAATTTAAAACAATTAAAAAATTGTTAGCGATGCTGCGCCAGATATATCTAGTGCATCATAGCTGAAATTGGTGACTCCGACGCGTAATATACGTGAAAAAATACGCGATAAAAAGCAATGCAATCAATGAAAAACATTTAAATAAACGTTTTGCAACAAAAAAACCAATTACAACTAGTGAAAAGTTACGGAAAAAGTTTTTCATTTAAAAAGTCATACAAATAAAAATGGCGTCGAAATAAAATTGTCATTATACAACGATAACGAATATAATTCGGTTTTTGTGTTTCAAAAAATGTGCGTCGAATCGAGTTCAAATACAAATACGCAATACCAATTATCGATCTAATTGTTTCGAACATTTAATAAACGTAAGATAATAACTGGAATCAAGACAACACATTTGTGGACAAGAAGTAAATTCATCCAGTCCTCAACAAGAATTGCCCAATTATCAAGATCTCAACAAGGATTGCCCGATCATCATGGATCGCGCAGTTATCAAGTTCTCAACAAGGTTAGCAAATTCAGCGATTTGCATCAAATTTTCAAACATTTATAAAATTAAATAAATTACAAAATTTTATAATGTAAGAATTCTCAAAAATAATATAGACAAATTTTATTTTTAATGGAGATTTAAAATAATTCATGACACATTTAACAGTTTTTCAAGTTAATTAAATATTTTTACTCAAATATAAAGAACGATAGATGTTTAATCAATGTTATTAGTAATCAACAAAATAGTGTTTTTCAAACGATCAAAGGTATTCAAACAGTAAACATCGTTTATAATTGGTTGTCTTTATAACATGTTAAATGCCATTACAACACACACCGGTAAAAGTCATGGTCAGTCTTAATCCAAATAAAAATCTCTCTACAGTTGAAAAGGGAGACAATGATCAGGATCAACAAAGTGCAGTCGGTTTTGGTTCAAATATGGATTTAAGCAATCAAAACATTGAGAATTCGCAGTCGGAAAGTTACAATACGGTTGAATTAAATAGAATGCGCGAGGAAATGGAAGATTTAATGGCTAAGTACAATCAACTACAGAGCCAAATAAATACAAACGCGAATAATAATATCAATCCGTTTAATAATGCTCAGATGTCGCGAACAAATAATGAAAGTTACAAAGTGGCAACTAAAATACCACCGTTTTATCAGATCTTTGGTTTTGTCAAATCGAATCACAGTTTCGAAATAATAATGTTACTCGTGATCAAACCAAATATGATATTGTGGTAGCAGCTCTCGAAGAGAAATATTTAGATATCGTAGCGCATATTATTCGAGATCCGCCACTAAATGATAAATTCGAAATGATAAAAACCACGTTAATAAAAGAGTTCCAAGATTCGGATGAAAAATGGTTAACTCAATTATACAAGGCATAGATTTAGGCGATAAAAAACCATCCGTATTATTACGTGAAATGCGAGAGATTTCAAAAGGCATGATAAGCGATAAAGTTTTAGAAAAGCTTTGGGCATCAAAATTACCCACCACAACACGCTCAATCATAACAACATTACAAATCAGTGTTTCAGACAAAGCTGAAACAGCTGATAAAATTCAAGATGTAGCCAGATTCGAAACATCAGCTACATCACATACACATGCGATCATGAACGATATCAAGGGTCCAAAAGAAAGTGAAAAGTATGCCCTCACCAGTAAAATCGAAGCATTATCCAAGCAAATAGAACAATTGTCAAACAAGTTTAAGGATTTTTCGCGTTCACGTTCAAGTTCTCGGCCTCGATCTCAGTCGCGAGATAAAGATTCAAATTCAAACGACGGACGTGACAGGAAGAAATACGAACAATGTTGGTATCATTACAAATATAAAGATAACGCGCGTAATTGCAGCGAGGGGTGCAAAATCAACACTAATTTCATTAAAAACCAAAAAAACTAGTTTCGCCGTGTTGCATGGCGGCCGAAACGGCGTTACTTAACACAAGCCGCCTCTTCATTTTCGATAAAGGATCCGACAATCATTTTTTAATTGACACGGGATCAGATATATCAATTCTTCCACCAACGTTTAAAGAAAAACATAACAGAATTATGATTGGGCTTAAAGCCCAATCATATGATACTCTAGATGAGATGGAAATGACTTTATTATACCGGAAAATATGTCATCTCAAATTCTTTCGAATAGTGAATAGAGACTTTTGCATGGGAGGTGGTAGAAGTAGAGGGGGAGGTGGTAGAAGTAGAGGGGGAGGTTTGTATTTTTCGTATATGACACCGAGCATGGCATGCAAAATGTTTTTTGCTGAATTTAAAGTTTTTAATTTTCATTATTTTTAAAGAAATTGGTCATAGATTTTCTGAAATTGGGGCATTTGTATGAGAGGTGGCAGAGGAAGTGGAGCATTTAAGATGATTTTGAAACTGCTTATCATCATCCTTATCACCATGCTTTGATTCAATTTCAAAGTCGATAGCTCAAATACTTGAAGGGGAAATGCTTTTCTTGAATTTATAATACAGATATTTGTATGGGAGGTGGTAGAAGAAGTGAAGCGGAGCTGATAAGTTTTTCTAACACTTATTTCAATTATTAAGAAACAAATTCTGGCATAATTTGAAGTTTGTACTTTTTCTAGTTTGAATGGAAATCGATAAAATGCATTTAACAAAAATTATGCATTTGTATGGGAGGGGGTAGAAGGAGTGTACGGATCAAAACAAATTTTTTTCGAATTAATAATATCTCTACTTGCATACTTTATAAAAAAATATCAAGGTGATAGCTTTAACAGTTTCGAAGAAAAATAATTTAATTTAAATTTCAAAATTTCGTGAAATTTGTATGGGAGGGGGTAGAAGGAGTGAGGTGAAGTTGATAATTATTTTTAAAATAAATTGCAATTATAATAGAATTAATTCTGACAAAATCTCGTCTTTTCAGCTTTACTAGTTTCAATGAAAATCGAAAAATATGTATTTTTCAAAATTGTCCATTTGTATGGGAGTGGGTAGAAGGGGTGAAGGGATCGGGTCAATATCCCGTGATATTAATAACATCTATATCATAATACTTTGACCTAAATATCAAGTCGATAGCTTAAATAGTTTCAAAGAAAAATCAATTTCTTAATATTTCGAAATTTCATGAGATTTGTATGGGAAGGGTTACAAGGAGTGGGGGGATGTAGCCCATTCACGAACTTAAAGTTACTTTTTTGCTTAAAATGACACACAAAATTTTTTAGCACTATAGCTCAAAGCTTTCTAAAGTTATGCTGTAGACAGACAGACAGACAGACAGACAAGACGGACAGACAGACGGACAGACGGTCACTCGGAATCGAGGTTTTTGAGCGACAACAAATATTTCTGTACCCTTGGCGGCTCTGTGCGAGCATTATTTCTGAGCGTTACAAACGGTAAGGCAAACACAATATACTCTCAGATTTCATCTAGAGTATAAAAATGAAAATCTATATAATGCAATTGAATTGTTCGCCGCGAATGGTACTAATATTAAAACGTAAGACAAAAGACAATAACCATCTCACTAGGGTTACGTCGTAGTTTCCAATGGTCTTTCATAATCGCAGACGTAAACAAACCAATTATCGGTGCAGATTTTTTAAAATATTTCAATTTATTGGTCGATCTTAAAAACCGCAAATTAATTGACACAGTTACAAAAATAAATACGATCTGCTCAATGGAAATCGTCTCGTGTAACGAAATTAATATAACAACCATAAATAGCAAAACTTCAAATCTTCATAAGTCAAAAAACATAAAAATACTTAAAGAATATCACGATTTAACGATTCCAACAAATTTTAATGAGTTAAAAAATATTAATATAACGGGTGTGTACCATCACATCGAGACAAAAGGTCCACCTGTGTATGCCAAAGCTCGTTGATTACCCCCGGATAAATACGATTCAGCGAAAAGAGATTTCGAGCATATGATCAAATTAGGCATTTGCAGACCATCTAGATCACCATGGTCAAGCGCGTTACATATTGAAAGTAAAGAATCCGGATCAGATAGATCATGCGGCGATTACAGACGATTAAATTCAGTTACAACACCTGATCGGTATCCGGTTCCAAACATTCAAGATTCCACAATTAACTTACATGGATGTACGGTATTTTCAAAGATCGATTTAACGCGTGCCTATCATCAAATTCCCGTGTATGAACCGGATATTCCAAAAACCGCAATAATCACCTTTCAGATTATTTGAGTATACGCGGATGCCGTTTGGGTTACGAAACTCCGGACAAACATTTCAACGATTTATCGATCAAGTTCTGAAAGGGCTACCATTCGTTTTTAAGTACATCGATGACATTCAAGTTGCATCTAACAGTCATGAAGAACACCTACAACATTTAAAAATCGTATTAGATAGATTCCGTGAGCACGGATTGCGAATTAACGCATCCAAATGCGAATTCGGAAAATCAGAAAAAATTTCCTCGGTTTCACCATTAACGAAAATGGCATAAAGCCAACCGACGAAAAAGTCAAAGCCATTCAAAACGTAGAATTACCGCAAATGGCCAAAGACTTGCGCAAATTTATCGCGTCATTAAACTTTTATCGACGTTGCATTCCGAAAGCAGCAAAATCGCAAGGCATCTTACAGAAGTTAATTGTCGGCAATATAAAAAATGATAAGACATTGATAAAATGGACTAATGAGGATAGAAGCGCATTTGAAAAATGCAAAATGGAATTAAAAACATAACAGGGCTACGATTGCGCGTGATGCGCAATCTTAAGATACTCTAGATGAAATAGAATTTTTTTGTGACCCCAAGAAATTTTGTATGTGGAGTGTTAGAAGGGGTGATAGCATTGAACTAATTTTCTTCCCATCATGCTAAAGTAGCTATAAAAATGTTTTATTCAAAATGCTTACTCCAAAAATTGAATGGGAACTGAGAAAATTAGTGAGTTAGATTTAATGAAAATGTGCAGTTTGTATGGGAGGTGGTAGAAAGATTGGGGGGATTTTAGTGATTTTTTCAGAAATAACTAGGAATATTATAAAATTGACATCCCTTAAATTTCAGACTAGTGCCATTCATACTTTTCAAGAAAATCGATTTTTTGTGAAGTTGTGAAACTGTGTCATATTGTATGGGAGGGGATAGAAGCAGTGAAGCTAATCAAATTTTTTTTTCTGATCTTAGTGATAATGCTAATTAAGAATTTATTACAAAATATGAGCTCGATAAATGTTATATGATCTGAGAAAATCGTCTTAGAGCATTTCATGAAAAAGTGATGTTTGTATGGGAGGGGTGGAAGGAGAGGGAGGACGCCCGTCATTTTTCTACTGTAGATTAAGATCATTATGAAAGTGATATACCACATAATTCAGCCTAATAGCTTTTATACTTTTTGATCAAATACATTTATTGTCGAATTGCGAAATTGTGTCATTTTGTATGGGAGGGGGTAGAAAGGGTGAAGCTAATCGTCTAATTTTTTTTGGCCGTACTAAAAATTTAAAATAAATATTTGCTGCACAATTTCAGCCAGATAAATTTTATACGAACTGAGTAAATTGGCCTAGAGTAATTCATGAAAAGTACAGTTTGTATGGGAGGTGGCAGAAGGAGGGAGAGGACACGCATAATTTTTATACGGTAGATTGATATTATCATAAAAATAACATATTTCAAATTTCAGGCTAATAACTTATATACTTTTCGAGTAAATCTCTTCATTGTCAAATTGCGCAATTGTGTCATTTTGTATGGGACGGGGTAGAAGGGGTGAAGCTAATCGTCTAATTTTTTTTGGCTTTACTAACAAATTCAAATAAATATTTGGTGCACAACTTCAGCCCGCTAAATTTTATACGCACTGAGTAAATTGGCCTAGAGTAATTCATGAAAAGTACAGTTTGTATGGGAGGTGGTAGAAGGAGGGGGAGGACACACATAATTTTTATACGGTAGATTGATATTATCATAAAAGTAACATATTTCAAATTTCAGCTTTTATACTTTTCGAGCAAATCCATTTATTGTCAAATTGCGCTATTGTGTCATTTTGTATGGGAGGGGGTAGAAGGGGTGGAGCGATTTGGCCCGTTCACGAACTTGACCTTACTTTTTTGTCAAAAACGACGTGTAGAAAATTTGAACTATCTAGCTCAACGCGTTCTCAAGCTAAAGAGCGCACGGACGGACGGACGGACGGACGGACGGACATCCGGTTTTGAGATTTTTGAGTGATAATATTAACTTCTGTATCATTCATTTTTTTCTCCGAGCCTTATTTCTTGGCGTTGCAAACCTTAGAGCAAACTTATAATACTCTCAGATTCCATCTAGAGTATAAACAGCAGCCTTATTAGCACACCCATGTGCAACTGCAAAAATAAATCTGTTCACAGATGCGTCTAATTTCCGTGTCGGTGCGAGTTACATCAAATAATAAAGGACAAACAAGAACCGCTCGGATTTTTTTCAAAACGTATGACAGAGACACAAAAAAAGTATAGTGCTTACGATCGCGAATTACTTGCAATTTATCAATCAATCAAACATTTTCGTACACAATTGGAAGGGCGAGAATTTACAATTTAGACCGACCATAAACCTTTAACGTCAATGTTTAATAAAAAATTAGATCAATGCACACCGCGTCAGTTAAGACACATAGATTTTATTGGACAATTTACCGTCGATATTCGGCACATTTCGGGTGAAGATAATTGGATGGCCGATATGCTTTCGCGCATCGGATCCAGAAGTAACAGAAATACATGCTAATGATTACGAAAAATTACAAAATGAACAAATAATCGACGACGAATTGAAAGAATTAATAACAGAAAACAACTCAAAGCTACAACTCGAATTAATAAAAATACCCGGGACGGAAATAACAATATATTGCGATAGGTCAAACAAAAAAACGCGTCCATTTATACCAGTAAAATTACGAAAAACATATTTTCAACTAATTCATCAGTTGAATCATCCAGGCATCAAATCTACAACAAAACAAATAACCGATATATTCGTTTGGCCAAATATAAACAAAGATTGCAATTTAATGTCTAAACAATGCATCCAATGTCAAAAATCCAAAATAAATCGACATAATCAACGACCGCTTTCCGAATTTTTAATACCCGGAGAACGATTTAGTCATATAAATATCGATTTAATAGGACCGTTACCATCATCGCGTGGATTTAAATATTGCCTCACATGTATTGATCGCTATACGATATGGCCAGAAATTATACCGATTATCGATATAACAGCCAAAACCGTCGCCAAAGCATTAATGTCAGGATGGATTTCACGTTTTGGAGCTCCTAAAAATATCTCGACAGACCGAGGTAGACAGTTTGAGTCCGGATTATTTGATGAACTAATAAAATTATTAGGAACTAGCAAACGCCCGCGACTTCGTCCGCATAAAAATAGCAATAATAAGCAATTTTTGAGAGTATAGTTAGTAATACATTATGTGGGATATATAATCTGCTTACTTTAATGGCTCTTTGAAGAAAATGGTTTGTATATTGTTGGAATCAGAACTATAAATTATTAAGAATGAGAGCATGATACTCTCATTTTTATGGGACAGGCTCGTGATCAAATCAAACCCGTGATTCGAGATCATATACGTGTTGAAAAGCGTTAAGGACATGTGAATAATTGTGGCTGGTGTTATTTAAAAAAAATATAAATAAAATAACATTAAGCTTAAAAACATAACAGGACTACGATTATGCGTAAAGCCCAATCATACGATACTATGTATAGATGAAATCGAAATTTTTCCGGTGTTAAGAAATTTCGTATTGGGAGTGGTAGAAGGGGTGACAGCACTGAACTAATTTGTTTCACATCATGCTAGAGTAGCTATAAAAATGTTTTGTACCAAATTTAAGCTTCAAAAATTGAGTAGGTACTGAGAAACTTAGTGCATTGAATTTAATGAAATTGTGCAATTTGTATGGGAGGTGGTAGAAGGAGTGGGGGGTTTTTGGTGATTTTTCGAGAAAAAAACTATAACTATCATGCAATTGATATACTTTAAATTTCAGATCAGTATCATTCATGCTTTTCAAGAAAATCGAATTATTGTATAGTCGTGGAATGTGTCTCATTGTAAGGGAGGGGGAAGAAGGAGTGAAGCTACTCGGTTAAGTTTTTTCCCGATATTAATAATAATGCTAATTAAGGATTAAGCTCAAATTTTTACCTCGCTGAAATTTAAATGTACTGAGAAAATTCGTTTAGAGTATTTCATGAAAAAGTGCGGTTTATATGGGAGGTGGTGGAAGGAGAAGGGGGTTTCTGGTGATTTTTAAAAAACTACTGTAATCATCATGCATTGATATATATGAAATTTCAGATCAGTAACATTCAGACTTTTCAAGAAAATCAAATTCTTGTGAAGTCGTGGAACTGTGTCACATTGTATGGGAGGGGGTAGAAGGAGTGAAGCTAATCGGTTAATTTTTTTCCCGATATTAATAATTAGGGCCCGGATTTATATGCAGTAAAAAGTACTAAAATATGCAGACAAAATTGCTCAAATATGCAATGAAATATGCACTAAAAAATATGTGTTGATAGTATTATTCCCTTCAAAAAATGATCGAAATGACAATATGTGCAATTTTAAACGTGTTTGCAAGATCATTCTTTCAAAAACTTAACTGTTTTAGCCATTTCTCAAAGTATTGTATAGAGATTTAATAAAATAAAATTTATCAGTTAAACGCCATACAGTTACAACTTAATTTATCACGAACAAAACTTTATTTCTTGTAAAAAAATATATATAAATATACAAATCAAAATATGTTATTGCAATTCAAACAAATATTGTTCTACTCTAGATCATTAAAATTAATAATTAGAATCATTTCCAAATTTTCTTGTGTGAAGCTATAATGTCTGTCAGTCAAAACATTCTTAAAGATAGAAAATGATCGCTCGACCTCCACTGATGTAATTGGTGCAAATTTATAGGCACATATCAATAAAGGATCCATATCGAGATGTTCCGATCCACCTTTTAAAATTCGATTTATTTTTTCCAATAATTTCAATCCCTCATTTTTTGACAAAATGTTCTCAAGCTTATTTTTTAGAGCCATTCCCTTTTCGCCTGGTATTAGGTTCGTTTTTTCTTTGAATTCCTTAATTATATTTAAACTTTCATCAAGTGATAAGTTCCTTGTTTCAAGTTTTTTTATTATTTGCGGAATGAACGATAAGTTTGAGGCTATATATGCTAAGTCATTTGACACTGTACCATCAAGTACATTTTGCACTTTTTGAACACTCTGTGCGTCGTCATTCTGGACCAATCTGCTTATTACAATTTTAAAATTGCTAAAATTATCTGCATAGAACAGAGCCGCATTTAACCACGTACCCCACCGCGTAATAACTGCTACTGGTGGTAAAGGTTTATCCAGTACTTCTTTATAAATGGAGACGCGAGCTGGAGCTTTCGAAAACATTCTTTTCCCATTGTTTATTAATGTATTTACTTCTGGAAACACCTCTCTGAGTTTTTCGGCCAGACGGTTGCATGCATGAGCAACACATGTAACATGAACTAGTTTGCTGTAAAATGTTTTTAGTGATTTACCTGCTTTTATCATGTATGGTGCGAATTCTGTGACTAAGAGAAGAACGCGTTCTTCCATTCCAATGTCAGTTCACAGATGCTTTAATCCATCATTAATGAAACGACAAATCGTTTCGCTGTTTGTTTTTTCCAGTTCTTTAGATGACAGTAAATAAGGGCGTCCTGGACCGTCTTTACTCAAAACACCCACAAGCAAATGCCCAACGTATAAGCCTCTAGCATCTGTAGTTTCATCAACTATAATATAGACAAAATTTTTGCCAATTTTTTGTTTTATTTTTTCAATTACTTTTGTGTAGCAAATTTTGATATATTTTTTTCTTAAAGTGCTTTCGTCTGGAATGCTTTGGTTGGTATATTTTTCTAAAAAACCTTTTAATGGGGGTTGCTTTACAAAGGGATATCTGACGCAACCGTAGCGTAATATAGATCCTCAAGAAAATTCGTCCTGGCCGATGATGTAGATGCAAATGAACTGCTGGTTAAAAGCTGCTGCTTAGATACATTTTTTTTCACGGCTGATAAATGCGCATCTAAAAGTTTAATTTGACGCAATCTATCTCAAAGTTTCTAAAATATAATTCATTTTGAACAACCTACCCGTTTTTATATATATGCTGATCCAGTTGAAATTTTTTATTACAGGGAATTTGTTTGGAACAGGCATTGCAAAATATGATTTTATCATTGGTAGTAAAAATATTTCCACTTTTATTTTTAGATGCAATCCATCCGCGTAATTTCACACTTAGGGATATACTTGTTTTAGGCATTTTAAATTAATTAAAAAAGAAACTGAACTTTTTTTCACGAGCAAAAGCGGGCGAACAGAGCGGTCGAACAGAGCACTGAGCAGTCTATGCAATACAAAGCTACTAGCTATGTATGTATGTGTCAAAAATGGGGAATTCCCCAAAAATGTCTGGTCAATGGCAGCTCGGATAATGCAGAGTTCGGTTAATCATGATTCGGATAATCAGGAGTCAACTGTATTAGAACATGGTAGTGCTCCAAATTGAATTTCAAAGAAATTACAACAGTGTCGCACCGTATTTCTTGGACGACTCGCTAGTTAAGTAAACCAAGAGTTACTCTATGAAAAACAAGACACCCGGGTATTGAGAGGTATCTTCTTCTTTATAGAGTAACTCTAAGTAAACCGAGCTTCTGGTTTAACTTTTTGGCCTTAGTTTGAATAGAAAATAAGCAAACGTGTGAAGTAATTTTTCGAAATAAGCCGAAATATGCCGAAATAACAGAAATAAGCAGAAATATGCATTAAAGGCTGAATATGCTAAAATATGCAACTATATGCAATTGTATATAAATCCGGGCTCTATTAGTAATAATGTTAATTAAGGATTTAATACAACATTTTAGCTCGATGGATGTTACACGTACTGAGAAATTTGGTGTAAAGTAATTCATGAAAAAGTGTAGTTTCTATGGGAGGTGGTGAAAGGAGTGAGGAAACTCAAACAATTTGTAGACCAAAAGACTGCATTTATAATAGAAATAATATATTCCAAATTTTAAATTAATAGCTTTTATGGTTTCCAAAAAAATTTGATTAATATATATTTTTAAAATGAGTCACTTTGTATGGGAGGGGGTAGAAGGCGTGAGGGGAGTGAAATGAAACCATTCCGATGGACACCCAACAAACTGTGCAAGTTTCATTACAATCGGTTCAGCCGTTTGTGCGTGAAAAACGGTCGGACAGACAGACCGACAAAAATTTCAAAAATGTGTTTTTATGCTTAGTTAATGCTAAAATAACTGAAAAAACCAACTTATAGCCATTTATAAGCAAATAACAGACAGACACTACAATTATATTACTATTTATAGATTAAACATTATCGAACGACATCGTATCATCCACAAAGCAATGGTATGATTGAACGATTACATCGAACAATCAAATCGGCGTTAAAATGCAACAATGCCAATGATTGGGTCGATCGCCTTCCGCAAATCTTATTAGGGCACAGAACTACTCTAAAAGAGGATATTCAGGCAACACCAGCCGAGTTGGTATATGGTTCAACGCTACGTTTACTTGGTGAATTTTTCGAACCAAACAATGTAGCTACACCACAATCCGAGCATGTTAAAGATTTGAGAATCATATTTGATAATATAAGACCGACTGCATCAGCGAATCATAACACGACTCGTAAATCATTCGTTCAGAAAGAACTTAGCAATTGTACATATGTTTTTTTACGGAATGATTCGGTGTCTCCACCATTAACTCCGCCATACGATGGGCCATTTAGGGTAATGGCGAGAAAACCAAATACGTTTACTATCGAAGTTAAAAAAAACAACAAGAAGTTGCCATTGATCGTTTGAAGGCAGCGTTTATAGAAAATGAGGAATTTAATATACCAAATAATACTGTTCAAAACTTAAATCAAAATGTTAATTCTAAAAAAAACAATAATAATAATAGCAATGATACTCATAAAAATGTAACATTAGATAATCAGAATAATATTAATAATAAAATAAAGAAAAAAGTCGGTTTTCAAGACACACCTCCAATCCAAGTATCAAAAAGAGGACGCATTATTAAAGCTCCTACAAGATTTTTATCGTGACCAAGTCACTGGAGGGAGAGTAGTGTGGCGACATTTTTATACTCTAGATGGAATCTGAGAGTATTATAAGTTTGCTCTAAGGTTTGCAACGCCAAGAAATAAGGCTCGGAGAAAAAAATGAATGATACAGAAGTTAATATTATCACTCAAAAATCTCAAAACCGGATGTCCGTCCGTCCGTTCGTGCACTCTCTAGCTTGAGAACGCGTTGAGCTAGATAGTTCAAATTTTCTACACGTCGTTTTTGACAAAAAAGTAAGGTCTAGTTCGTGAACGGGCCAAATCGCTCTACTTCTTCTACCCCCTCCCATACAAAATGACACAATTGCGCAATTTGACAATAAATGGATTTGCTCGAAAAGTATAAAAGTTATTGGTTTGAAATTCGGAATATGTTACTTTTATAATAATATCAATCTACCGTATAAAAATTATGCGTGTCCTCCCCCTCCTTCTACCACCTCCCATACAAACTGTACTTGTCATGAATTACTCTAAGCCAATTTACTCCGTGCGTATAAAATTTAGCGGGCTGAAGTTGTGCACCAAATATTTATTTGAATTTGTTAGTAAGGCCAAACAAAATTAGACGATTAGCTTCACCCTTTCTACCCCCTCCCATACAAAATGACACAATTTCGCAATTCGACAATAAATGGATTTGATCAAAAAGTATAAAAGCTATTAGGCTGAATTGTGGGGTATATCACTTTCATAATGATCTTAATCTACAGTAGAAAAATTACGGGCGTCCTCCCTCTCCTTCCATCCCTCCCATACAAACATCACTTTTTCATGAAATGCTCTAAGACGATTTTCTCAGATCATATAACATTTATCGAGCTCATATTTTGTAATAAATTCTTAATTAGCATTATCACCAAGATCAGAAAAAAAAATTTGATTAGCTTCACTGCTTCTATCCCCTCCCATACAATATGACACAGTTTCACAACTTCACAAAAAATCGATTTTCTTGAAAAGTATGAATGGCACTAATCTGAAATTTAAGGGATGTCAATTTTATAATATTCCTAGTTATTTCTGAAAAAACACTAAAATCCCCCCAATCTTTCTACCACCTCCCATACAAACTGCACATTTTCATTAAATCTAACTCACTAATTTTCTCAGTTCCCATTCAATTTTTGGAGTAAGCATTTTGAATAAAACATTTTTATAGCTACTTTAGCATGATGGGAAGAAAATTAGTTCAATGCTATCATCCCTTCTAACACTCCACATACAAAATTTCTTGGGGTCACAAAAAAATTCTTTCATCTAGAGTATTGTAAGATTGCGCATTACGCGCAATCGTAGCCCTGTTATGTTTTCATTTAAATTAACTGTGTAGTAGAGTTAGAGTAGACTAGTATAGTCGGTTTTGATTTTATAAAAATTTTGTCATTTTTTTAATTTTTAAAAATGTTCATTCTCAGCAAGCTTTTACAAAAAAAAAAGAGAGTGAGAAAATTATTATTATAAGGAGGTTTTAAAAAAAGGATGAATAATAAAAAACATATATAAAATACAAATCATTTAATCGTTTTAAGTTAAAACAATTAAAAAATTGTTAGCGATGCTGCGCCAGATATATCTAGTGCATCATAGCTAAAGATTCAATAAAATGATTTGAATATGAAAATGATTCATAAAATGATTTGAAAATGAAAATGATCCAATAATGCTTTTCACACCTGATTTCAAAAATGGCGAAAAAATTAAATCTCTAAAAAAATATTAAAAATAAAAGAAATAAATGTAACCTAACCTATGTTTTTTCCTTTTGCGATTCGTTGTCTTCGCTGCAAAAATGATGAGAAACATACAGCGGGTCCTAATATGGCTTGTTGTAACTTGCGGGCTGCTGCTAATTTCTGCTTTTCGATATTTTTCCATTTGCGGTGAATAAGTTGGATTTTGAAGCGGAACACTGCAAAAGTTTGTGGATGATGGTGAAAAGAGTCTGCGTCTCTTTGGCCGGCAACAAAACGCGCTGAAAATTGCACGGCAACGCGTGCAAAACAGCCAGAAATTTCGTGGAAGTGGTGTCTGCGAGTTGCATGAAACGTGCGTGCGGCTTGGAAAATGGTAGAGACGCGCGCTTGGTCCTTATTTCCACGTGTAAAAGCTGCTGCTCTTCCGCCTCCTTTGGCGCTGCTGATGAAATTCAGGTTTTTTGGTCTTTTTTATGCGACGTGCCTTCGATGTGCCCGTCGTAGTAGCAGCAATTGATGCGAAAACGATATTACGTCGGCCCTTGGCACAGAAGATGTAGAATTTCGATTTCACGTGTTGAGTTTTGGTTGAGTGGGTTTTATTTTCAATGATTTAGAGATGTTTCCCTGGGTAAAATAACTTGATGGGACGATGTCCAAAACAAGACGAACGGCAATCGAGAAAACGTCGGGGATAGACGACGTCGTCGGGGTCACCAGTTATCGGGGTGGTTATTTACCCGATATTTATTTAATCTCAACTTATCGCGGATAGGAAAAATGAAAAATACGTTTACACGTCTCGGTTGCCAAATCAAGAAGGAAGTTGATGTGACGTTTTATTATCTGTCAGTATAATTGTATAACAGTTTTATCTGAGCTATTAGTGTTGCCGCATTGCTTGGGCTGCCACAGTGGCATTTGATTGACGCCTTGAGCGATCTGTGCCATCTCTCGACTGACCCATTTGCCTGGGGGTGATAGGCGGTTGTGCGAAGCGTTTTACATCCGATCATGTTGGTCAATGCGTCAAATTGCTGTGAGTTGAACTGACTGCTTCTGTCTGTGGTGATGGAAGCAGGGGTTCCGAAACGAGTAACCCAGGTTGCAAAAAAGGCATCAACGATTGTTTCTGTATTGATGTCTTCGATGGGAGTTGCTTCCGGCCACCTCGTAAAACGGTCGATGATCTTTAGGCAGTAACGAAATCCGCGTGAGACTGGCAATGGTCCCACGATGTCCAAGTGGACGTGATGGAATCGATCGTCAGGGACTTGAATGTGCTCTGGTTGTCTTCGTGTGTGTCGGCTTATTTTTGACCGCTGGCATGCGATGCAAATTCTAGCCCATTCGATGATATCTCTATTCCTGAATGGCCACACGAAATTTTTGGCTATAGCTTTTCTAGTAATTCGCGCACTGCTATGCGAAGTACCGTCTACGACGTCAAAGATTCGTTTTCTCAATGTCTTTGAGATGTAGGGCCTTATTATGCCGGTTGATAGTCACAGAACACTCGAGTTTCGGTGTCATCAATCCTGAGTGCCTTGAGGTTGAGCGAATTTTCGTTTTGTAGCAGATTTTGAAGTTCAGAGTCGTCGTGTTGAGCTGAAGGATTTCCTCGGCCGAAACCAGTACGGGAACTTGAATGTTAAATATTCTTGACAGAGCATCGGCTACTTCGTTGTGTGACCCTGCAACGTGTAAGATGTTTGTAGCAAATTGTGCGATGTATGTCGAATAAAAACCGAGTGGCTGTCGTATATTACCAACAGTTTGCTCCAACCACGCCGATCGCTGTGTCGGAAGCGTCAGTCGATAGAATTAGCGGAACTCCTTCAGCAGGATGGGCCAGAAGTGTTGCGGCAGCTAGCTGTTGCTTGCATGCTTCGAAAGCTAGGACATATTCGGGGGTCCACGAAACGGGTCGTTTGTCTCGCTTCTTTGAGTCTACTGTGAGCATATGTAACGGCGCTTGAATCTCTGCTGCATGACGTACGAATCGTCTGTAAAAATTTAATACTTCTAAGAATCTGCGCAGCTCGAAAATGTTTTTCGGTAGCGGAAACTCTTGTATCGCGCTGATATGTTGGGCTAATGGGCTAAGGCCCGCTCCGGTGATGCAAAAACTCGTTTCCAAGAATTGGTTGAGAAACGTCTGCCACTATGAACGTCTATGGAAATGGTCGACGAAGGTTCAGAATTTTTTTTTCGTCGCCATATGTTGAGATTCTTGTACCATTTGCGGCACAAAGAAAGGTGTCGGTTGAAACAGATCTTCTACGAGTATATAATCGGGAAAGGACGGACACGTCAGCCCCTGTCTCTATCAGAAAACGAATATCCGAGATTTTGTCTGTGATGATGAGGCGTTTGTGTGATGTGGCTTCGCTGACGGCAGCGTCGGGCAAAAAGGTCGGCAAAACTAGTTTTCCGACCGATTTGATTCCCATGAGCACGGGGACGTGCAGTGTCGAGCCAAATTTTCGATGATAGAAACAGACTTTCGGCTTCTGTTCCTGGCGTAAAGCTGATTGCGAACGGTTGTGACTGTTGCTTCGGCCGCGTTGAAAATTCCTGCTACGAACCGGTCGATAGGACAACTCATTGACTTTCTGTGTTAGGGCGTCGATAGCAGCGCGAATTTCGTTGACTTTGCCCACAGAAATGCCTTGCGAGCTGGGATCTTGCGGATCCGTAGACGTTGAAAAATTCGAGGTGCTCGCAGTATTAATTGCACAAAGTTGGGGTGAGCAATGTTGACGATTCGATCTGCCTGTTCTGCGAGTTTTGACAGATTATCGAGCTTGCCCAAGGCTAGCACGCCTCTGACGTTTTCGGGGAGCTGCTCTAGAAAAGACTCCTAAGAACGCTGTCAGAACATTGACCGCCGTAGACGGTGTAGAAACCGTGATGGTTTGTCATCGCCTCTAGGTTGTCCCCTAAGCAGGTGCCGCAGTTTAATTTCCTGGGATCCAGAGAATGTGTTTATAATTATGCTCTTTGCGCTATCGTACTTGCCCTCATCCGGTGGGTTGTCAATAATGTCTCCGATTATATCAAGTAGATCTGCATCTAAATGCGTAACAATGTGTTGAAACTTTGAATTGAATGTACGATCGACATGTTCGGGAAACTCTCCGCGATATTAAAAGTGAGGTTAAGTTCACGTAGTTCCACAACTCGCGCAAGTTAGATCCGATAAAAATTCCGATAAAAATGCTGTCGCGGAATTTGTGCAATCTTCAGACTACCCGTCAGCAAATTCACGATTCTCATGTTTAGACTGGGAAGATTTGCAAAGCAAATACAATGTTGCACAAATCCCGTGAACGACATGATATATGATACTCGCCCACATTCCGTTATCGCTAATGAACAACGTAACTGTGGAGTCATCATATTATTCAAATTAGAATTAAGATTTTTATTATGAATTACAAGAAATAAAATTAGTTGTTTGCAAGCCGTGAAATTGTTCGTTTTGATTTGAGAAATAGGTGAAAAAGATCGTGGCCGAGAAAGTGGGAAAAATATAAAACTGGCGCAGTCGAACGGAAACGAAAAAAAAAAATAAGTGAACATAAATAATGAAGTTTTAAAAAATTTTATTAAGTGTCCATTTAGTTGAAATACAGTGTTCGATTCAAATCGAAATATTGAATAAAACAAATAATAAAGTTTTTAAAAAAAACTTTATGAAGTGTTTAGTTAATGAAAAAAACTAGAAATACAGTGTTCGATTCAAATCGAAGCATTGAGAAAAAAATGGCCACCATCGAGGAACTCCAAATCGGACAGTTGTCGAACGTCATCCAACAACAAGAAATGCAATTGGAGACGTTCAGACAACAAGCAGTTCAACAAGCAGCTCAACAAGCAGCTCAACAAGCAGCTCAACAAGCAGCTCAACAAGCAGCTCAGCTAGCAGCTCAACAAGCGGCTCATCTAGCGGGTCAACAAGCCTTTACACCCCCGATAAGATTGAGTGCAGAGCATATCATCAACCAATTTCGACATCTGAAGCCGTACAAAGCATGCGAAAACTACATTCTGACAGCATTCTCTAAATCGGTGGAAAATGCAGCAGCATTATGCGGACAGGATGACAATTTACGCCAATATTGCTTCCAGATCGTATTCAACGAAAAGATTCAAGGTGATGCGGAAAAATGTATTCGACAATTAGGCGACAACCTGTCCTGGACATCAGTGAAGAACAAATTACGACAACATTTTCAACCACGTAAAAGCTATGCGGAATTATTCAACTACTGTAGACATGTTAAGGTAACAAATTTAGAAGAATTATTTAACGAATTTATTAATATTAATTGCCAATTAAACGAAATCTTTGGATTCGATGAAAGAAAGCCAGAAATTTATAAATCAGAAAATGTTTGTAGAGATTTGTTAGAAATTTTAATTGAAAAAATAGATGGTAATATTAGAGCTCATATTTCCGAAAACGCTAGTATGATTGAAATATATAACAAATATGCTAGACTAAAACTATTAGACGATAACAGGACTATCGACATTAATCACAGAAAATTTGGAAATAATAGATTTAGTGACGAAAACAGACAAGTGAAGTGCAACAAAAAACCGCGAATAAAAGTGATGTAAAATACCAAAAGATTGTGAGCTACAGTTTGGGAAGTATAACCTTACTAGTAGTACTAGGAATAATGATTTCTGTTGTTTTTATATATCTGAAGAAAAAAAAATCTGAAAATCAAAGTAATTAACAGTATCCAGGAGGATCCAAAACTTAAGGATGGAGTTAGATCCGATAAAAATTCCGATAAAAATTCCGATAAAAATTCCGACAAAAATGCTGTCGCGGAATTTGTGCAATCTTCAGACTACCCGTCAGCAAATTCACGATTCTTATGTTTAGACTGGGAAGATTTGCAAAGCAAATACAATGTTGCACAAATCCCGTGAACGACATGATATATGATACTCTCCCACATTCCGTTATCGCTAATGAACAACGTGACTGTGGAGTCATCATATTATTCAGATTAGAATTAAGATTTTTATTATGAACTAGCAAACGCCCGCGACTTCGTCCGCGTAAAAATAGCATTAATAAGCAATTTTTGAGAATGTAGTTAGTATTACATTATATGGGATATATAATCCGCTTACTTTAATGGCTCTTTGAACACAATGTTTTGTATTTTGTTGGAGTCACAACCATAAATTATTAAGAATGATAGCATGGTACTCGCATTTGAATGGGAGAGGCTCGTGATTAAATCAAGCCCGTGATTCGAGATCATATGTATACGTGTTAAGGACATGTGAATAGTTGTAGCTTGTGTTAATTGAAAAAAGCCCAAATAAAATGACATTAAGCTTAAAAACATAACAGGACTTCGATTGTGCGTAAAGCCCCATTATATGATACTACCGATGAAATCAAAATTTTTGTAATCTTAAGAATTTTTGTGTGGGGAGTGATAGAAAGGATGACAGTACTAAATTAATTTATTTCACATCATGCTAGAGTAGCTATAAAAATATTTTGCACCAAATTTAAGCTTGAAAAACTGAATAGGTAGCTTGAGAAACTTAGTGCATTGGATTTAGTGAAATTGTGAAATTTGTATGGGAGGTGGTAGAAGGAGTGGGGGGGGTTTTTGGTAATTTTTCTAGATACAACTATCATCACCATGCAATTGATATCTTTTAAATTTCAAATCAGTTAAATTCACACTTTTCAAAAAAATCGAGTTTTTACAAAGTCGTGAAATTGTGTCATATTGTAAGGGAAGGGGTAGAAGGAGTGGAGCTAATCGGTTAATTTTTGCCGATAATAATAATAATACTAATTAGGGATTCATCAGAAAATTTTAGCTTGATCAAAGTTATACGTACTGAGAAAATTGGTTTAGAGTATTTCATGAAAAAGTGCAGTTTGTATGGGAGGTGGTAGAAGGAGTGGAGGGTTTTTCTAGAAACAACTATAATTACTATGCAATTGATGTGTTTTAAATTTTAGATCAGGTAAAGTCGTGGAATTGTGCCATATTGTATGGAAGGGGGTAGAAGGAGTAAAAGCTAGGGTGTAGGCTAGTGGGTAGCGTATTGATCTTATAATGCGAAGGTCGTGAGTTCAAATCCCGGTCGACGCAATGTATAATTCCAGGACATTGCCTGCTTGCATATATCTTGGTCACCTCAATCTACGAAAAATGAAAACAAATTCGTAGGTAGAGGGTTGTGCGAAGGGCTAACAACCCTTCCACAATAAGTAATGAGAAATGTTATGGAACCTGAATGTCAGGAGGCCAAGGTCCGATTTGGGCTGTAGCGCCATTGTAGATGAGATGGAGATGTAGAAGGAGTAAAGCTAATCGGTTAATTTTTCCCGATAGTAATAATTATGCTAATTAAAGATTTAGTACAAAATTTTAGCTTGATCAAAGCTATACGTACTGAGAAAATTGGTTTAGAATATTTCATGGAAAAGTGCAGTTTGTATAGGAGGTGGTGCAAGGAGTGGAGGGTTTTAGTTATTTTTTGAGAAGCAACTACAATTTTCATTGAATTGATATATTTTATACTTCAGAACAGTAACATTCACACTTTTGAAGGAAATCGAATTTTCGTAGTCTTGGATTTGTGTCAGATTGTATGGGAGGGGGTAGAAGGAGTAAACCTAATTGCTTAGTTTTTTTCTGACATTAATAACAATGCTAATTAAGGATTTAATACAAAATCTTAGCTCGATCAAAGTTATACGTACTGAGAAAATTGGAGTATAGTATTTCATGAAAAAGTTTAGTTTGTATGGGAGGTGGTGGAAGGAATTGGGGGATTCAAACTATTTATGTACTTGAAGATTGCATTTATAATAGAAATAATATATTTTAAATTTCAAATTAATAGCTTTAATAGTTTCCATGAAAATTTGATTATTATAAGTTTTTGAAAATGAGTCCCTTTGTATGGGAGGGGGTAGAAGGCGTGAGGGGAGAAAAATAACACATAAAGCAGATTACTCCCAGAGGCAGACCTAATAATCTATGAAAGTTTCATTGCAATCGGTGCAGCCGTTTTTGCGTGAAAGCCGGAAAGACAGACAGACAGAGAAATTTTTTAAAAACCTTTGATTTTGCTTAGTTATTGCTAAAATGAAGCAAAAACTTATTTATAGCCATTTATAAACAAATCACAGACAGACACTACAATTATATTTATATAGATTACAAGAAATAAAATTAGTTGTTTGCAAGCCGTGAAATTGTTCGTTTTGATTTGAGAAATAGGTGAAAAAGATCGTGGCCGAGAAAGTGGGAAAAAATATAAAACTCGCACGGATAGTCTATTTTTCACGATTAAAAAGTTTGTCACTCGTGAATCACGTCGGGGTCACCAATTTTGTAGAGTAAAACTACTAATTCTTTAATTTGACACACTTTATTAATCTATATATCCGTAAAATCAAAATGACCGAACATGCGCTTTGAAAAATTAAAACCGGAAGAGAATTTGTTTAACATCTGTCATCCTGATGATTTCTCTGTTCTAGTTCGGCTAGTCACCAGCAAATAGCACCGACAGCCGACGACAAAAGTTCAAAAGTATTCTAAAAACAGAAAAAAGCAATTAGTTAAAAATACCAAGAACATCAGAGATACAAACACTTACCATTTTGTACAGTTAGAGTCTCAAGAATGATATGATATCCCTGAGGAGGATTGTATGCTTTTATATCAAATCGGAATATGGTAGTAGGCGATTGGGAAGTACTTTGATACTCACTACTAGTGAAAGATGTACATTCATAGAAAATAACCAGATTCTTAATAGGTACAACTTTGCAGATGCGAATATTGTTAACTATGAATTTATATTTTATGTGAAAAGGTGGAATGACCTGATAAAAGATCTTTGATCAGATAAAAGATCCCTGTCAAGAACATGTAAAATAACCTTGATATTAGGTATAAAAAACAGCGAGTTTAGCTGCTAGAGAATATTGTCATCCAGAACGCCACCCTGGTGGAATATTACAGGAAATACAGCGGAATGAAGTAATGGAATTAGTAGAAGATACAGGTGTTTCCAGAAAAACTACTGGTAACAGGTCGTCTGCAGAAAATGGAGTATTACAGGAAATACATAGAGGCGAAGTATCAGTTCAGACTGGTGAGGGGTTAGAAAGAAATATTGAGATTTTATCAAGAGAGGAGACTTTTTTTAAAAAGTTCAACATGAGAGGGGTAATGATGGTGTTCCGACTAAAAGAGTTTAGAGAGACCGCTGAGGATCCTGTTAAAGAACTTGACAGCATATTTGACAAGATAGTAAAAGAGTTAGCTTCCAGCTCGGTTCAGGGAAGTAAAATTAGTCTATCTATTGAGCTTCCTGATTCACCTGATGTGCTATCTGGGCCAGTTTACGACCTGTAAGTGAGATGAGTGGTGCTACGATTATAGGGCTAATCTCAAATGTGAATCAGTCCAATACATCTTTTCTATCGGATGAGGTTATGCAAATAAAGGCTAATATTATAAACTTCCCATAAGTTTAAGGTATTGTTTTTTTCAAAAATATATAAATGTGTATAAATAAAAACTGTCTTTCACTTTATTGCACTACACCTTACCACAAACATGAGCAGTTGTATTTTCGATATACAGTTTGTCACAGGAAATTGTGGTCAGTATTTTGCCAAAGAGCTTGCTATACTACCTTTTGGTTCGATATACCCAACGCTCTATCACTTTCTACCTCCATACCCCTATCAGGAATTGAGTGTAAAAGCTGATCAGCAACAAAAGTATGAACGAGAAAACATCAACGGCTTGCATTGGAATGGTGGTGAGACATGTTACAACAGTCTACCTGATATTCTGGAGGACTTTACCAGCTCTACTATATACGTGAAGAGTCTTGTGAAAGAGAACTTCATCAGAAAATACTTACCAGACGTTGAAATAATACAACTTGAAATACCAAAAATAAAAGATCTTCAACATTTCCAAACAATCTGTAAAAACCATATTTATGTTAATGAATAAAATTTATATATAAAATAAAAAAAAAGCTTTTGTTTCAATATATTTTTTATTTAAGTAATCGTTATATTAAAAATAATTCTAGCACTACAGAACCATGGTATTTCATAAAACAGTTTTGAATAGTTAATGTGTACATATGAAGTGCGTGTAGGTATAAAAAAGTCATCATTTGACAGCTGTAATACATCTTTCTCCTTACATCTGGCCACGTACTGATCGAAATACTCTGCAACACTTTCTGCAGCGCTGTTATTGTGGAACATAACAATATTGAAGAATTCCATCTTTTCAAATAAATTTAAAAGGTGCTGGGATGTCAGCCGAATACTGCCTTTGTCGATCGGTGTAATGAATTCCTTTTTTAAATTAGCTTGATTTGCACGAATAAGTTCGCCATCTTTTTGCTTCATCTTAACCAGATGACTGTATAATGAAGTCCATCCGGAGTAGTTTGTTGACATAGAGAAACGTCCAGTGCGACTAAAGATTTTTTTCGCCTCAAATGTGAACGGATCAAATCCCAACACTACCTTTCGGTCTTCACAACCGTCCAGATAGTATGCGTAGTTTAGTAGAGCACCTTCACCAGAAACCTCTGATCTTTTCTGCTTGGACTTCTTATTAACAGATTCAATCGAAGTTTCTGATTTTTTCCTTTTATTAGTTTGCTGCTGCTTCGCGACATCCACGATTTTTGTAATATCTGGAGTCATTATGTTCGGAAGAATTTGAGAGAAAAAACTGAAAGTCGGATGTTTCAACTTGATGCTTTTATACTTTCAGCCTCCGATTTACAATGTTGGTTACGACAAATGCCTCCACTTTGTGCATTTGAAAAAATATGGTGGTATAAATTAACTAACTTGGCATCGTTATGTGTAAGGTCTTTTGAAGAAAACTGTTTAAGAAATAACCTTAGATCCTTCCCCCGGCAGCGAAAATATATGTATACGCAACAATATTTGCCACATGTAGACGAAAATAGTCTTTGTATTCTCTTTTTATTATTTCTAAACACCTTTGAGTTGTCATGTAAGAACTTTTTAAAATATTTATTTACTGGATATCTTCCGAAAGAGTCGAAATATTCAGCAGGACCATTCCTCGGTAGATAAAAAGCTACCCAATGGGTACTGGTGGCTTTATGAGAAGGATCAGTGTTTGCTATAATGTATGCAGGCTTTTTTATTTTACGGGGTAGGTGGTTGCAGGGGAAGACCCCTCTGAATAAATTTTTAGTGACATCATTTGCTTTTAGAACGCGTGCAAGTTCGATCGTGTTCATTCCTGACTTTCTGTAATTACGTTTTCAAGGTTTATGATCTTTGTATAAGAAGTGACGTAGTTTTGTAAGAATTCCTTTGATGATTTGCCATTAACGAAAACTGTTGAGAATTTTGCCAATGTTTTGATAAGATCTTCATCTAGTCGTTTCAACTCCAAGTTTCCACATACCCCGTTTGATCTGTAGAAGTGGTTGAAGTTGTAGGATATTTATATATAATCTCTTTTGAGTAGAGCTTATTCTGTGTGTTGAAACCTGCATGTGATATTTTCTTAAAGAAGGTTAAATTAATTTCTGAGAAGTATTCAACATTTACCAAGCAATTTGACATGTTTGCTTTTTCGTACCTAGTTTAATACTGTACTAACATTACCACTTATCGTATGTGTATATATGCTTTTTAGAAACTTGTGAATACATTTCGGTTCTTATCGATTTCAATATTACTATCATATTCTGTGTATACAATACAGGTGACACTGTGTTTTAGAGAGTTCTTGAATCTCCCTTCAATTCTCACAACGCCTTGGTTCAGCAAGTTACTGCATGCTGAGTCGTATGAGTTGTCTGCCGTTAAATCAAAAGCTAGCAAAAAACATCCATTATCGAAGAATTGTTTTGATATCTGGTGGCCTCTTTCGAAGTAGTTAATACCAGTGCCCTTGAAGAGTGTGAGATACCCCCTAGTACTTAACGGCTTATCTGCTTTCGAATAATCAAACTCCAGAGGTTGGTTTGGAACTTGAACCCCATTTACTGATAAGTTTAAGTTTGTTATGTCGTTATGCTTGAAGTTATATGGATTCTTTGTCCTACTTCCATTGTATGAATCGTTGTCAATCATACCGAAAACCAGCAAATTGGGTAGTTGGCCAATCACTACATTATCCAGAGACAGTGTAGACGTATTAGCCGGTAGTGTGTATGTTTTCACCTCAGACCGTTTGTACGGATACATGGCATTCACGCGCTGAAGTACACTTTCATGAGCTAATAGTATTCCAGGATTGACGGTAACGTGATTCATAAACATTGTTGCTTCTAGGATTTTAATACGTGGATTAAGATCATTCTCCTTAGAATAAAGATAGAATTCGGGCTTCTCCAATGAAAGTATTAATCGCAAGTCAACACCATTTATTAATAGCTTATCCTGATTCAACATATCACTATGAATCGTACCCATCAGTTCCACTATGTTGTTTTTCTCCATTAATGCAGTTCTTTTAAGAAAACCTTTATTTTCTTTAACTGTTCCGGTCTTTCCGTCGATCATCTCCATTTCATTTTCATCCAAATATCATCCTACTGATTCCAGGTGGGTTGATGCAGCATCTTTCCCATAATTTAGTAAATTCTCAATGTAGGCGCGGTAATGGTAGTTGTTGTCGGTTTGAGCTATACTCTTACCATTTTGCTGTATCGTGTGCATTGTTTAAATAATGAGTGCATTATATTGTTAACAACACCGAACGGGTCAGATTCAGCATCTTTATCAGTGAACTTCTCTTCCTTACCAGATTTAAATTTAATGAGTTGTACTTTTAGTCGTAAGTAGATGCTGGATAAATCACGATATGTATCGCCATGTCCGAGAGATACAAACTCTAGTACGGAAGAATTATCCAGATTGCTATCGGTTTGTAAGCAACCTCTTCAGTTTTTAAAATATTACTCTGAATTGGCGGTGTGGCGAAAAGGTCCAATTCAGACTTCATACAATCTTTCTGCATTGCCATCGTATTTATCTATCAAATATATCCAACACACGTTTTTTTAAAGAACGACGCCTTTCTACAGCTTTCTTCCTACTGGTTGACGATGATGGTTTTATCACTTTACTTACTTTTGTACGTCTTTTACACTTAGATGAGTTTCTTGTTTGTATACTTGTGTATGGATTAGCTCTTTTTATAGGCATTTGATTCCCTCTGCGGTCCATTGCGTCAAACATTTTATTTATACCCTTTTGAGCTAATTCTTGCATCACATTCTTTCCCTGCTCCTTTAGTATCTGCTTAATAGGCTTACTTCCAACTTCTTGAAAGATTGTCTTGCCTGTGTTAATAACTTGTTTTCCTATAGCCTTTGCTCCAGATGAAAATAATGGCTGTAGATAACGTATCAAACCACTAAAAAAACGTCCGACCCCTCTCCCACGCTGGTACTCAAGAGGAGAGTGATAAAATTGACCTATATCAGATAATTTACCTCCACTCTGTGTAAGATAGTACCGTGTGTAGTGTGCCTTCATCTTATTAAACAAGAATGTTTCGTAAAAGCCGTTCTAGAACTATTTAAACATCTATCAAATGTGAATATATATAGCTTTCTTAGCATCGTTTGAAGTGCAACATTATATAGGTAGGTGTATAACTTGAATTGAAGTTTACTAATTCGCCTTGTTGGTCTGTAATTTTGATAGAAATACTCTCAATAAAGGTCTTTTCCAATGGGCAGTACTCCACATGATCAAATCTGAAAACACTATCACAATCCATCAAAGGAATCACTCGAAGATTCCGCACCAGCTTATTTCCTATAATTCTAGGTTTAATGATATCTGTGTAAACGTGTATTAACCTGATTTCGCCACACACGTCAGCAACTGTTTTCCGACCAGTTCTCTTTTCTGGTGCAGGATCAGATGCATCCATTTCTTTGGTACTATCCATAACTACTTCTGTTTCCTTTACTGTTTTGTCAACCAATACAGGATCACGTTTATCAACTGGCGTTTTTAAAAAGGCATCAATGAATAATTCCCCAATTTTTTCTGTTGTAGTCACATCAATTTGTACCGGTGTTACTCCTGTAGTTCCGTCAGTTTTCGTATAAGGTACGTCTAGAACCGATCCTTCTAGTGCGACCCAACTGTCAGGTAATATATTTACACCTGTTTCTCTTACTGCATTAGATATTGAGTGACGAATTGAGCTCAACACTTCATTGAAAATCTGTTTTTTTACATTATATTCGGACATGCCTAGTAGTTTAGACTTGTCCAATATGGCTCTTTGATCGTATTGTATACCACTCATTAATAGAGCTATGAAATCAGGAATGTTAATCGGAGACTTAATCGGTAGTTTCAGATCAAGTTTCACCCCGTAATCTTTTAGATGGTATGTGTGAGAAGGCTTAGACTTTTTCGCTTTACCTAAATGAATGCTATTTTCTGGCGGTATAAAATCATCAATCATCTGTATTAATTCTTCGTGTTTTCTACGCGATCTCGGTATCTGACCGATTATGTAATCAAAAAGAAGCTGTACTAATTTAAATTGTTTACCTAGCTCCAGATAAACAGTGAAAGCAGTTTTTTCTTTTTGATAAATGTGTAAACGAAAATTTCCTGTTATTTTTTTGCCACTAATATCAGGGATATACTTCCCATCCTTATCTTTGTAAACATGGTTGAAAATGTCCCGTTTAACGTATGACAGGTATCGTTTTGAGGCAAATGCCGTCGAAATTGATGCTAAGAATGTCGAGAAATTAATGTCGATACCTTCATAACATAACTTTTGTAAATCAGCTTCAGTCCAATTTATGTATAAGCTACTTTTCTCATATATTGTGGCCCCTATATCTTTTGAAGGATGTTCTGATTTCTTTGTTGTTGTGTCTTGCCGACGAAAACGTTTATGTTCATTTCCACTTTCAGAACCAATAGATCGCTTAGATCTACCGGATGGTTCACTCTTTTCTATGTTTCGTCTGGGCAATGCGATCTCGGTTATTCCAACACTCCATTCACTACCGAACTTGCATGCACGCGGTAGAATATTCTCAAATGACGATAGTGTATTTTCAGGGTAAATATCTAGAGAACTGTTGCTTAGCAGGCAAACGTAGAATTCTTTTTCTGTTATAGTTACAGGCATTTCTTAAAGTCTCTCCCAATTCGGTTTATTTCTGCTGGAGGTGCTCTCTGACTTATTCCTCAACCTTTCGCTATGTCTTGTAATACGTCTAATAGGGAAGTCGGTCTCAGCAGGTCTTAATATATATTGTCTAGGTCTGTTTCATACTAGTTCATCTTGCTGACTTTCTTCCTGGCCCCCCGCATCACCAACTAGCATCGTGGGTGTGCCTTCACCGTCCTAATTGTCGTATGTATTGAAAACATCATCCAACTCTTCAGCACTCATGTCGAGTGGAACTGTATATTGAGTTATACCGTCATCGCCGGTTACTATCTTATAATCTCTTTTCGGTATATCCAGCCTTTTCTGAAATTTTGATGGAGGCTTGAGAGTTTTTGCAATACCACTTGCCGATAACCGTCTCTTGTAAGTGGACGCTATTTCTTTTTTTGGGGGTGTTGAACCTATCATTGATTCAAATATCTCTTCTCCCCGTATCGGTGAAGATTGTGTTGATTTGTCGTCGCTAAATTTAATTCTAGTTTTTTTTATATTGTTGTTGATTTGATAGGCTGGCGGCTGGCCTACTTGTAGGTTTCATTTCCAAGAATGTGTTATTCCTACGTCGCATATTAAAAAATTTTATAAGCTCGTTCCGGTATTGATACCATTTGCTTTTATCCCCAATACTCTTACTCTTCAAAATCTTGTTGAGTGTGACTTTCGGCACTTCTCGCCCTGTGAAATTGCAACATACAGGTGCATTGCACTTTCAGTGTAATGACCTGACATGCTTTCATAGTGCGAGGTGCCGAAGGTATAATTCCATCTAAACAAGCGATTTTTGCTTATGCGATCTAACATATGTCGTAAGAAATTGTAACGTATGATGGATCGCAAAGCAAAGGTTCCTTGGACTTTGAAATTGCAAGTGCAGAATTATACGGGCAATAACTTGCCAGTATGATTGTGCATAATTGTATTTTTTGTTTACGTGACCTGCGAGGTGAGCAACCTTTAATGTAGGTCGCGCGAAATGAGAAATGCAAGCAATTTCAGGGGTCTCGATGGAGTTCGAAAGCACTGAGTTGATGAACAGAGCTCGACGCGGTTCGACGTGAAATTTTAATATACAAGTTGATGTGTTAATAAATTTTTAAAATAAATATTGTTTGAGTTTATAATAAATACAACAACAAATACAAGTTGATGTGTTAATAAATTTTTAAAATAAATATTGTTTGAGTTTATAATAAATATTGTTTGAGTTTATAACAATTGGCGCAGCTGGGTAACGAACCCTTTTCATGTGTAGGCGTGTTTCGTTGTTGTTTTAATAAATAATAAAACCTCAAAACCTCGCAAAATACTACCGTGAAATAAATAAATACTGAAAACACAACAATTGTAACACTGTGATTAAGTTTATTTGAAAAGAATTAAGTTTAATAAAAAAAAAAAAAAAAGTGAAGTTATAAAAATCACACTGGATTAAGTGGCAACAACAACAAAAAGATAACGGAAAACAACACGAGGAAAACATTACTAGTATATTATACATGAACAACAAGGAGGGAAGTTCATCAACGCGAACACCGACGGAAAACAAAACAGAAACAACAACTAGCTCTGAAAACTCTAGGATCCAGCCAGAAAACCCTACAGGAGAATCGACACCAACAGTATCACCCTTCAAGATTCTAAGACAGAGGACGATATTCTTGCAAGAACCACAAACAGAGCCGCTTAGTGAGTACATACGAAAAATTGTATTAGATAATAAAAATTTAGATTTAGATACTATTGATAATTTAGAAAAACAAATTAGTAAATCAAAAAAAGAAAGAAACAATTGCTTAAAAAAAATTAAAGTTAAAACGCAAAACTTTAGAGAGGAAATAAAGCAATTTGCTTCAAAAAATTTACATTCTTTCAACGATTCCATAGAAAGTAATATTTTGACCAACATATCCGATCAAAATTTTAATATCTCCTGGACCAGTCCATTAATGATCACCCCCGAAAAAGAAATATTAAAGAATAAAAAAGGTAATTCATCCACAAATTTTATCGCAATGGATTTAGACAAGGTAATAAAACTGACAACTCAGTTAATTCCCTTATTTAGTGGTGAAATTCACGCCAAAATAGTGCAAGAGGTGCAAACTTTCATTGGGTGTTGTAAACGGGTATTACAATGCCTCAGTGAAGAAGAAAAAAATACGTTTTTAACAGTTCTGCCAACACGACTCAGAGGAGATGCATATCAAATTGTGTCATCAAGTCTCACACCAACTTTCTCTGAATTTGAAGCGTTAATATACAGAACGTACTTACCCCGAGCAAGCTATCAGGAATTAGTTAATCAGTTAATTACATGTAGGCAATATCCGACTGAAAATATAACGTCGTATACGTCAAGACTTCGAAATCTATTGGCGAAATGTAGGGATGCGGCAGATAGCAAGTACGGATCACTTTCTGTAGCTGTTAAGACACAATTAGAGGATTTTGCGGTAACTTCTCTGAAAACCGGTGTAACAAATCCACATCTAGGTCAGCATTTGTTAACTCTCAAAGAGACCAAATTTGATACCCTTATCATTAATGCATTAGAAATGGAAACATTTCAAAAGGGATCACCCTATCTTTCTCCAATCTATCCTACAACTACAACAATTTGTCCATCACTTTCTACGCCCTCACCACAAATGTACAATTTAACTGCTACAGATTTTCATCCAAATTATGTAACAACTCCAACTCAAATTATATCCACGCAATCCAATCCTAATCAAATTAATTCATTCGAATCTCCTCAAAACACTCATAGAGAAATAGATTATAAAGCAGCCACACAACATTATTTGGAAACTAAGAAATTGGTACCAGATAGAAAAAGTTCGATAAATTGTAGTTTCTGTAAAATCAGAGGACACACCTATGACGAATGCCTAACTCGAAAAAACACTCCATTTTGTTCAGGATGCAAACGGGCTGGGCATGATATCCGGGATTGTAGAAATAACCAACCTAGAACCCCTTCACTAACACAAAATAAAAATCAAAATTTACATCGTTATCAAAGGACACCAGAAACAAGTATAGAAACACATGGAAACGCACGATTTGACTGTGAATTTTGTGGTCGTAAAGGTCATGCAATTAGCAATTGTTTTCAAAAACGTAAATGGGAAAATAGATCCCAGACAAACAACCAGGGAAACGATTACAAGTCGACCGAAAACACCCCGGCTCGACTTTAAATCTAATAGAAACTAAAGGGTCCACTACTTCTCATACCAACTCAAACCAACATCTATCGGCAGTAAACCTTCCTTTAGATATTGGCCACAAATCCACCGTACAATTGGCTATCGATACCGGAGCCGAGATAAGCATAATTAAGAAAAAAGCACTCAAGCCACAAACGATCCTAAACACTTCTAAGCGGTATACCATTAGCACACCTTTCGGAAAAGGAAAAACTCTTGGCGAAAGTCAGGGTAAATTTGTTTTCGGTAACGGAATTCCTTGCAATTTTCAAGTTGTCCCAGATGAGACGGCAGTTCCTCGCGAAGGCCTTCTTGGAAACGACTTCTTGTCAAAAAATTGCAATATAGAGGGTCCGGGAAACAATATTCGTTTTCTTCGCACGAAAACAAATCCTGAAGAGTTTGTAGTACCGTTAACACCTTTAGTATACGAAGATGACAGTGGTCAAAATGATCTTCAGCATCACCTGGAAACGAATATTAAAGAATTAAATGAGCAACCACAGGAAATGGACATAAGTTTACCAAAAGAAATGGAACTCTCATCGCTCGGGACTAGTAACAGCATACTAGTCAACAATGCCGATCGAACTGAAAATTACCATTTGTTTCTACCTAATCCCATTATAATTCCACCAAGATCGCAAATGATCTCAAAAATTCCTCTGAAAATACAAAACGACATGATATGTCTTTCTGACGAAATAGAAAATGGAGTGTACTTAGCTAATTGTCTACTAACGGCCAAATCAGAAACGTTGATAAGCATACTAAATGTAAACAACGAGACAATACAAATCTCTGAAGTAAAGCTAAAATTACTTCCATTAAATACTTTTAATGTACAACCAATTCAACCAAACGCTAAAAATAATCTCGTAGACAACTTGCACAACACTAAGATCATAAACTATATGTCGCTCAAAAATTATAACAGAGAAACAGAAGAAAGAATAGTACAACTAGGCAAAGAGCTACAGTGTGACGATACGTTAAATGAATTCGAAAAATCAACTTTACGGAAATTATGCAATAAATATAACGATATATTTCACCTGAAAGGTGACAAATTGACACATACTAAGGCAATAACACATTCGATACCCATTCTCCAAAATCAACCCGCAATCAACCAAAAAATGTATCGTCTACCTATTTCCCAACGGGAAACCATTAATGACCAAGTTAAAGAAATGCTTGAAAACGACATCATTCAACACAGCAAGAGTCCGTGGAATTCGCCACTTTTAGTTGTTCCAAAAAAACCTGGGAAAGATGGGAATAAAAAATGGCGCGTGGTAGTTGATTTTAGAAAATTAAATGAATCAACTATCGGAGACGCATTCCCACTTCCCCGAATTGAGGATATTTTGGATCAATTAGGTCACTCACGGTACTTTTCAACTTTAGATCTTGCGAGTGGCTATCATCAAGTAGTCGTGGACCCGAAAGATCAACCAAAAACAGCATTCAGCACCGCATATGGGCACTTTGAGTTTAAAAGGATGCCGTTTGGATTAAAGGGTGCTCCTGCGACCTTTCAAAGGCTTATGAATTATGTTCTGACAGGCTTACAAGGTCTTGATTGCTTTGTATATTTGGATGATATCGTCGTTTATGGTAAAAATTTAGAAGATCACAACCAAAAACTAGAGAACATTTTTAAACGATTGCGAGAAAATAACCTTAAACTGCAACCAGAAAAGTGCCAGTTTTTAAGGCGCGAAGTAGTATATTTGGGTCATAAGTGCTCAACCGAAGGAGCACGCCCCGATCCCAGCAAAACGATATGTGTTCAAAATTTCCCACAACCACGTACTGTAAAGCAAATTCAATCATTCATGGGTTTAGCTAACTATTATAGAAAATTTATCCCAAATTTTTCACACATAATAAGACCAATTTCGAACCTAATAAGAAAGGGAACGAAATTCATGTTAATGGCTTTATCAAACAAAGTTTGAGTTTTTGTATTTTCAATTGTCTCCTTTAAGTTTTCATACACTTCAGAAGGCAGAAGCAACATTTTATTTAGATTAGTATTTTTAGGTATATTTTTCAATTAACGATCCTATAACACCAGAAAGCACACTTCCTAACAGTACTGGTAGAAACCCTCCGTGTTGAATTAATACTTTACGCTGTCGCGGTACAGAATGCTTAGCATCCACTAACTTGCGCATACCCTTTTTATATTTACTAAGTTGCGAATGTTTTTTCCCACGAGGTAAATGATTACCTTTTAACGTATTCAGGGTAATTTCACAAATAGTTTTAATTACCTCCGGATGTGCTGTTTTTATTATAGATTTTTTCAAACAAGGACTTGCGCTTTTAAGTACGTACAACATATGCTTGTTGTCCTTCAATCTTTTCATTCGAGATACCATTCTCTTCTGTCAGGCTATCAGTAGAGCAGTAACACGTTAGGAAATTTTTATTAAATATATCTGACCTAAATCTCAATATATCATTTATATCTTGGGTTAGATCTATCATTAAATAGCTATGTGGTTGTTGAGTAATTCCTTTATATATTCTCATAAGCTCGGAACTATTTTCAGGGTATATTTGTTTCGCCAGGTGTTGAAATTGACTTTTGTCTCGCGGGTTCTTGAAACATACTAGGTATTTACAATTAAGAGATATATCACGACAAAATTTACCTTGATGAAATACATTCTGTGTTACTAGAATGACAGAGAGATTACGATGATGGGATCCCTTTGTAAATAATTCGCATACTTCAAAATGCATTTAGCATCATATCGTCTAACACAATTAGTATCGGTTCATTTATATCATTTGAAAATTCATCAGGAATTGAGTTTAAATACTCTATCTTTTTTAATGATTTCTGTGTTGGTATAGCATTTTGCTCAGCATTGCACCACATGACTTTTTTTACTTGCGGTTGAATCATTGCTTCGTTTACAAGAAGATTTTCTATAAAGGTCGTTTTTCCACATCCAGATGGTCCTGCAACCATCATTGTGAACGGATGTCTAAACTGCATCATTTTTCTTAAACGTGTGATTACGAGGATTATATTTCAGATATAAATATATATAGTCAGTGAGGGCATATTTAAAAACTTTATTGTGATGAGTAGACGACAAGTTGTTGATGAACTACATAGACCTGCTCGAAGACGATTCGCTCGTCGACGGGTTACTATCAGGGGTATAGATGATTTATGCCAAGCAGTGCATTCTCAACAAAAAATCGAGGTTCTAATTTTCTTTTAACTGTAATTGACTGTTTTTCTAAATATGCATGGGCTATACCTGTTAAAAATAAAAGTGCAGGTGTAGTAGCAGATGCTATGAAAAATATTTTTAAACACAGACGAATACCAAAGAATCTACAAATCGATGACGGTAAGGAATTTTTTAATAAGGTATTTCGTCACATGATGAAGTATTATGAAATCAATCATTACTCTACATTCAGCTCGTTGAAAGCTTCCATTGTAGAGAGATTTAATCGAACATTGAAAAATATCATGTGGAAAGAATTTAGTATACCATAACGGCAATTATCACTGGATTGGTATATTACCTAAGCTGGTTAATAAGTACAATAAGACAAAACATCGTACTATTAAGATGCGACCTATAAATGTTAACACATCAAACGAGGTACAACTACTATCATCTTTTTATAGAAAAGTTAAGGTTGTTTCAAAACCTAAATATAAAATTGGTAATTATGTTCGAATAAGCAAGTACAAACATGTTTTTGAAAAAGGTTACACACCAAACTGGTCGACAGAAATATTCAAGATAAAAGAAGTAAGAAAAACACAACCCCGGACATACTTCCTTGAAGATTATCAAGGTAATATTATCCAAGGAGGTTTTTATGAAACAGAATTGACAAAAGTGAAACTCCTCGATGTATATCTTGTGGAAAAGATTTTGAAACGCAAACAAGATCGTGTGTTTGTAAAGTGGCTAGGGTTTTCATCATCTCATAATTCCTGGATTGAAATAAAAGATGTTCTATAACCCGTGAACTTTCAGTCAAAATGTTGAACTTAGGGCATGAATACGATCGTCACAAGACATTCAAAAATTTAAATCTAGAGGAAAGAAAAGTTCATAAACTTGTAAAAAGCGGTTTCTATCACACCAACTTGAAGGATTACGTCAAGTTTTGTTCCTTGATAATGAGTGCATTTTCTTCACCATCTGATGTGGAAGCTGAACAGCTACGCTTGTTACCAAATTGTATATTTGCTAACGGCAAGGACGTGTGTGGACCTTATGAAAATTCATACAGAAAATCATGCAAATCCTACCTGCCATCATTATCTATTTTGGTAAAATTAGTTATGCTGATAATGCTGAATTTCTAAACCTCTAGAATCTAATCATTCATTATTACAAGTGAAGTGCAACTATCAACTTATGAATAATTAGCAACATTGTTACTTGAAATTTTAAAAAATAGATAATATATAATATGAAAAATTGTTTTATTCTTAAAAAAATAAAATCCTTTCCTCCACATTTCAGATCATCAAACATTTAATCTTTTTTTAATTATCTGTGTGTCTGCGGCAATTGTAGCATGCTCGATCAAGTAAACAAATCGGTAAGCTGCAACACTAGGTCAATGTCTTATAATCAATTTGTAACATACAATGCTGCATATGTTATGAAATTGATTGCGGATTATTCAATCGGGTTTTCTTACCGGCTAACTGCATGTATATTTCGGTTCCATGAAAAAATCACGTGGTAAAGTCGATAAGCAACTTCTACATGCATATTGTACCGGCAAAAAGTAAAAGGTATTGTTTACAAATAACCGGCATACTTACCGGCAAAAAGGTGAAAGGTAATGCTGGCTTGTACAAAGTTTGTTTACAAATAACCGGCATACTTACAACCTGTCTAAATCTTCACTCTAATATTAAAGATACAAAGTGGAGCTGGCATGCATGCAAAATAGATAGTTGTCAAACTGCTTCCTGGATGTTGATAGACTAGTTTTGCATATTGCTAGACTACTTTCTGCATATAGTTCTCTCACTCCCACAGGCTTTTGTTTACACTATTTTTTAGGCACCGTTCATACAAAAGAACCGGTCTAACAAGTGGTCCGAGGTGCCTAGGACAGGTTTTGCTGTCCCTATCGCACATAGTAAAATGCTTACGGCAGGGCCCTTCCTTACTACTCACGTCCCATAAAATACTGACACAAATAATTGAGCGTCGTCTTAAGCCCTATACTAATCAAATAATTGGCGAATACCAAGGCGGATTCAGAACCGGACGATTTACAACAGACCAGATATTCTCGGTGAAACAGGTGCTTGAGAAATGCTGGGAATATAACACAGACGTGCACCAAATCTTCGTAGACTTTAACCAAGCATACGACAGTATCGACAGGAGCGTACTGTACCAAATCATGTTTGACTTTGGAATTCCGCCAAAACTAGTCCGACTAACAAGTCTCACAATGACGAACACTGAATCCCAAGTGAGAATACAAACCGATTCTACAACCAGCTTTTGAACGGAATGTGGTTTAAAGCATGGAGATGGTCTAGCCCCCATGCTTTTCAACTTGGCACTAGAGTATGTCGTCCGAAAAATCCCAGTCGACACCAACGGGACACTACTATTCAAGTCCACCCAACTAGTAGCATACGCTGACGACATTCACATCCTGGCAAGATCCTTCCCTAGTGCTAAGGAGGTATTTGTCAATCGTGACGCCGCAAAAGAAGTCGGGTTGCGCATTAACGAAAACAAAACAAAAGTAATAACGCAAACAAGAAGGAGAGCGCCTATCAGACAAAACATAACAATTGCGGAACATAATTTGGAGAATGTGGACAATTTCATATATCTTGGGGCTAATCTAACAAAGGACGGTAATGAAACAGACGAAATTAAACGACGGATAAAATTAGCAAATAAGACGTATTATTCGGTACTTCCAATAATGAAATCCAATAAAGTGCACAGGAACAATAAGCTGCGGATATATAAAACTATTGTACGACCTGTGCTCTGTTATGGCAGCGAGACATGGACATTAACACGGGCTTCCGAAAAAGCAGTTAACGCATTTGAAAGAGAGGTTCTCCGAAGAATTTTGGGACCTGTGAAGGAAGGAACGGAATGGCGAATAAGATACAACCATGAGCTGTATCAACTCTACGACGAGCCAGAAGCTTCAACGTTCATCAAGCTACGTAAACTGCAGTGGGCTGGCCATGTAGAGCAAATAGAAGACAGAAGAATTCCCAAACGTGCCCTGAAAGGCAAAGCGAGTGGTAACCGGCCAGTAGGCAAACCACGTAGGCGATGGGAAGACTCGGTTGATGAAGATAGGAAAGCCATCTTTAAAATTAGCAGCCGGAGGACGCGGTTTTTAGATCGAGACGATTGGAGGCGACGACTTCAGGAGGCCAAAGCACGATTTGGGCTGTCGCGCCATTGATGATGATTAATTGTAAGAATAAAAGAAAATAAATATAGGTATACATAATGTTTTTTTTGTTATTTATTTTGTAAACTAAAGCGACCTTAGATAGGTAGGTAGGTAGAGGTGACTGCCCAGACACAAATCCGGGCGTATAAGCCATAAGATAGTCCGTTTTAATGTCACCGGATCGCAGAAGAGACTCCTACTCGGTGAACCAATCGAAACATGAACGTTGAAGGCTCCTGGCTTCCGCATTTGCCAGACTACTGAGACTATTGTAGAAGTGTGCGCCTTGGTGGCATCTCCATCTTCTAAAGAGAGCAGGGCAAGTACATAACAGCTCCTACAAAAATCATAAATGGAAGGCCAAGCCTCTGAGCAAGTCTCCCTATCAGGTAGTGTCCTGTAAGAACTCCTACTACGGAGTTCATCATTTGCCTTCTCGTGATCAGTCTCCCAGAGCGTTTTAGATCCAGCTCAGGCCAAATCTGTCTGGTGGTATTACATGAAACACCGTTTCCCCATCTGTGGTTGGTTTTGCAAATCGCCTCCAACTTAAGTTGCAGCTCATAAGTTGAGAGAGGCATACTCAGCTTCTCTTTCAATATGCTTAGCAAATACTATATTACACTTAAGCCAGGCCAAGGCTTCTTTTATTGCCATCACTTCTGCTTGGAACATACTAAAATGATCTGGAAGAAGAAAAAATATGCTTAAGTTAACCATTGCGGAGAAAATACCTCATCCCACATCACTTTTAGTTTTGGAGCCATCAGTAAAGAACGATATGATCTTTCTCCTATATAAAGCAATCTTGTGTTTTTATGTGTGTGCTTTTTTTTCTTTTGGTGTGAATTACCTAATGTCTTCTTAAAGAAAGAATATTTTGACAAAAGAAGAATTACAGAATACCCGAGAGCTGGAAGTAGAGATTGATAAGAAATCCGAGGAGGACGATAAATATAAAAAACATTAAACTTTACACTATCTTTGGCTACATGTATATAACCGAAATATTAAGGACGGAATTACACCGATTTGCATACTATAGTAGCAGTATTTTAAAGTAAGAGCAAATTGGAATAAAGGACTCGCGTGAGTTAGCAGATATTCTGCTATCGGAGTTACTTCGATTAAGTTTAAACAATTTAAAAGAAACATGTAATATGATAAACTACTTACATGTAATAAAAACTAAAGATTATAATTTTTTTTTAATTTCTGATAAATAAATAAATATTTACGTTAATAGATATGCGTTAAAATCGTACGGGAGATGCTTGTGTTCGATCGGTCCTCACTCTGAAAATATAAATGAAAAGCCACTGTGAGTAGAACCTTACTCATTGATCACGTACACACATACACAAGTATACTGGTCAAGAGATTATCGCCATTATGGTAACCATAGTATATACATATGTAGTAGGAACATTCAGCTAAAAATGCGACCCGGCTCCGAAAATTTGCCGAAAACACACTCGTGTTTCATCGCCGATACGTGTGCTTCCTCTCTCTCAAGCTTACAGTGAACATTTAATCTGATATTTCCATTTCATTCTCGCAAAGATTTTTTTTATTAGACAAGAGCAAGCGAAAAATATCGAAAACATTGAGCGGAAAGAGAATCGTCGATCACCCGCTGACCATGACCCGCGCACCCGCCGTCCAAGTTGAATACGACGCGAGCAATAGCTGTAAGAACGCTATGTATTAAAATGATAGGTAAGAAGTGTAGCGGACTCGGCGGGACACGTTGCTCTCTTTATTTTCAGAGGAAAAAACCGGATTTTTCAGAGGTAGCACGTGACAAACATGTTAACCCAGGCAATATACTCTTTGTTGTACTCTGATGGTAACAATCACCTCACATACACTTGCGAATGGCCGACGGTAAACGCCCGAATCTCTCTACCGGCACCTTCACTACAACACAAGCACAAAAACCAGTTATACCACACAGTGGTGACTTACGCCTAAATTGAACGCGCATTCACCGGTCTGTGGATATTGTTTCCTCGGCTGTCTAGACCAGAGTAAAATACTGTGGTCTAGACATCTAGACAGAACTGACTACCGGGATTGCATCCGAGTGCCGGTCTCTCAGTTAACCAAATCAAATTCTCATTCTAATTTATTGTTACCATCACTACATTTTCTCATTTCAGTGTGACCAACCTGACTCATTACGTAGCACATGCTGTTTAGAAAACAAAATAACTCATTTTAAAAATTTTACTGTAATTAAATTTTCTTGAAAAGTATAATCGCTAATAATTTGAAATTAAGAATATATTTAAGCCGGATTTTTTTCTTGAAATACTATAAACCAAATTTTCCGCTAAATACTTATTTAGTATTATTATTAAGATCGGAAAAAATTAAATGATATGCTTGACTCCTTCTGCCTCGTGACATTTAATGTGACACAATTTCATACCTTTACAAAAAAATCGTTTTTTCTCGAAAAGCATGAGTGCTATTGGTCAGAAATTTGATATCAATAATTTTGATAATATAGTTGTTTCTGAAAAATTCTCTGAAAGCCTTCCACCCCTTCTACCACCTCTACCTGCACTATTTCACTGAATCTAATACTCGAATTTTCTCAGCTGGAAGCTCACATTTTGTGGAAAATATTTCGATAGCTACTCTAGCATGATGTGAAAAAATTGATTCAATTGCAGCCTCCCTTTCCCTCACTCCTAAATACAAAATTTCTTAAAGTTACGAAAGTTCCTATTTCATATAGAGCAGTTAGAACAAAAAATTCGTGTAAAAAAGTTGTTATTTGTTCTTCTTTGTGGGCCGTATTATTTCAAAATCGTGTCAAAAGGAGTTAGGTGTTTAAAATATTGGTAGAGCAGGAGTTATGGGGAATGAAATTGATAAAAAAAGGCGTAAAGCTTTTTAGTCTAAATTCATGAGAAGAGCAAATTATTCGGTATATATAAATTTAGAAAATGAGCAAGAAATGAGACATTGTAGTAGTACAATAGTGACACCAGTTGATGGACACGTTATTGGTATTATTAACACCATCGTAGAAAAAATAGACGTTAACTATTTTAAGACTGCTTTCGAAAATTGAGATGGCTATTCTGTGCAATATAAGTAAATAAGAACGGTTTCCTTTTAGTTCCCGAATTAAAAATATGAACGAAGAGAGAAAGGAAAGCATCTCTTACATTGGTCATGAATACAATGATGACAATACTGATATCAAGTATTTAAAACTACAGCTGGAAAAGCATACTTGCGCTATTTTGCATTTCACTCACATAACATAGTCCTGGGACTTATCTCACTGATGGAAACAGCATTTCTCCTTAGAACATTTGAGAGCTATCGACTAACAAATTATAACAATCCGTGGTGTTAAGGATGTTGATAAGCAGTTTCAAAATCATCTCAAACCTTACACTTTCTCTGCCATAAAAAATACAATGGTCAATTTCCTTGAAATTTTCAAATTGTGGTGCAGTTTTGTTAAGTTTCTTTCGAAAGGTGTCGTACAAAATTTTAAGTTCGTAGCTTTTAATTTGATAGTTATTAGTTTATTTATTGACATTGGTCGAAATCATGGAAAGGCAGGGGAGATTTCAAAACTTTTCATGCATTTTAATTTAAAACTAGTAATTGCCCGCGACTTTGTCTGCGTAAGAATCACAAAATAAACATTTTTTGAGAATTTAGTTAGTAGTAAATTATGTCGGATAAATAATCTGCTTAGTTTATTGGCCCTTTGAACATAAAGCTTTGTATTTTGTTGGAATCAGAACCATAAATTATTAAGAATGGAACCATGATACTCACATTTGTATGGGAAAGGCTCGTGATCAAATCATCCCCGTGATTCGAGATCATATGCGTGTTGAAGAGCGTTAAGGACATGTGAATAGTTGTAGCTTGTGTCAATTAAAAAAAGCCCAAATCAAATGACATTAAGTTTAAAAACATAATAGGACTTCGATTGTGCGTCAAGACAAATCATATTGTTGCGAGCTAGGGGTTCGCCGGGATTTCAAGTAAAACACAATTTGTTTAAAAATAAGTGATAATTTATTTATTCGCACTTTAACTTAATTCGCACTTTAACTTAATTCGCACTATATGGTACCACCGCCGATATTGTTCTATCGCGTTCTTGCACCGGTTCGCGTCTTCCATAGATGTCGCTGAATGACTCACTCCCGTCTGACAGCTTCGTGCTTTTATATAATTTTCCCCAATTCTCGAACCTTCCGTGGTGTAAATTGTCGGTTGTGTGTCTCGACTATTCTGGTAGGTTCTAGATCTTTAATTATGGCTTTTTACATATTGGGGGATACTGATCTACAAAATTCTAGCAAATTCGAGAAAGATGAAATTGCGTGGTTGCCAGATCTATAATAATATGATACTACCGATGAAATCGAAATATTTTTGATCTTAAGAATTTTTGTGTGGGGAGTGATGGAAGGAGTGACAGCACTGAGCTAATTTATTTCACATCATGCTAGAGTACCTATAAAAATGTTTTGCACCAAATTTAAGCTTGACAAATTGAATAGGTACTGAGAAATTTAGTGCATTGGATTTAGTGAAATTGTGCAATTTATATGGGAAGTGGTATACGGAGTGGGGGGTTATTGGTGATTTTTCTAGAAACAACTATAAACATCATGAAATTAATATGTTTTAAATTTCAGATCAGTTCCTTTCACACTTTTCAAGAAAATTGAGTTGTTGCAAAATCGTGGAATTGTGTCACATTATATCGGAGGGGGTAGAAGGGATGGAGCTAATCGGTTAATTTTTTCCGATATGAATAATAATGCTAATTAGGGATTTAATACAAAATTTCAGCTCGATGAAAGCTATATGTACTGAGAAAATTAGTGTATAGTATTCCATGAAAAAGTGTAGTTTGTATGGGAGGTGGTGGATGGAGTAGGGGGTTTTTAGGTAGTTTATTAAAAACGACTATAATTATCATGCAATTGATATATTTTAAATTTCAGAATATTAACATTCACACTTTTGAAGAAAATCTAATTTTTGCGAAGTCGTGGAATTGTGTTACATTGTATGGGAGGGAGGAATATGAAATGCGCACACTGGACGCCAATTGGGAGGCAACCAGAAAAACTTTTCTGACTAGTGCTGAAGAATCTGTGGGAGATGTGCAAAGCGGTGAGAAACCCTGGACACATGGGACAAGGTTGGCAATCGGAAAAAAGCCAAATTGGCAATCATCTCTCAACCCGATGTCAACCAATGAACGCCCGACCTGAGGCACAACTACCGAGATGCTCATATACAGCTTAAAAAAGCTGTTAGATGCGTCAAGAGAAAGACCATTGAAGATCTGGCAAACATGGCAGAATCTGCGGCTTACCTTAAGGATATGGGTTCACTATTCAAAATCATGAAACAGACTAACAGGAATTTCACCGCCAACCACCTGGTGAGAGATGTCAACGGAACTCTCCTTAATATGAGTGACACCAGTTGCAGTGATGGAAGGAATACTTCTCTGATATTTTAAACATCTTGTCAGAGGAAGATATCCCAGAAACAGAAAAAGTACCAAACATCCTACCGCAACAATTCTCTATTAGTGACGGTCCCCCAGATAAGGAAGAGATAGTTTCCGCCATTCGGTCAATGGCTGGAAGGAAAGCTTCATGTGTAGACGGACTGCCAACCGAACTCCTCAAAGCGGACCCGGAAATAACAGCCGATATACTCCTCCCACTCTTTACTGAGGTGTTCCGCTAGTATGTCTTAATATATGTTTTAAGTTTCAACTACATGGCTTAAGAGATAGTTGAGATATTAGTTCTTAAGTGTTTTTTTTGCACCCCCTTGCACTCTCCCTTACAATTATTGGCTTGGTCACGAATAATAAAGCGTAACAGTGTAGAATCTTTTCTTTTAATTCGAAATGCACTGTGAAAACATTCACCAAAAGATTTATCCGATGTGCCCTGGACATAAGGTAGTTTTACTTCGACAAACGATATAGCGTTTGTCTATATTTTATTATTCAGTGTCTTTTCCCGATTCCAGTGTTCCCTTTCCTCTTCTTTAGTTATGCACCTGGCTCTGTGTCTTAAGGTCTTCAGTACGCTTGCCTTTTGACTTGGGTGGAGATATCTATTGGTGTGAGTTGGTTTCCTATATACCACGAAGCTTAACGACTTCCCATTATTTTCTACTAGTTTATCCAAGAATGACCGTTGCTCACTATTTCCATGGTGAACTTATTTTACTTTATTATTTTAATAATAATCGACATGGGAAAAAAAAAATTGCTACCCTGAAATTTTGTTTTTTCGCATTTCATGACTAAACTATCTCAAAAATGTAAAAAAAAAATCCAATTGTCTGTACGCCGTCCGCCGTTCGCCGTACGCCGGTGTGTACGCTCAGCGCACATTAACTCCCAAACCCTTCAAGATAGAAAGTTCATTTTTGGAGGGATTGTAAATAGTTACGGATCTCAAGAGGACACCCATTTTGGTGGGTGTAAGGGTTCAGAAGAAGGCGGGGGGAGCGCTTAAGCCAAAAAATACGAATTCAAATATCTCACCCATGGTTACAGCTAGGAAGCTAAAAATCAACATATACATATATAGAGGGGTTTGTGGGACAACTTTTAAAAATAATCTAATTTTTTTATCCATTAGGGTACAGAAATTGATAAAATCAATTAAGGTGGCATACAGATCCACTAGAATCAGTTTAGATTGAAGCTAATTGTTGTAAGGGGGACGGTCAGGGGGTACAAAGAAAAACACTTAAAAATCAATATCTCGGCTATTTATTAAGCTATGTAATTGAAACTTAGAACCTATGTCAAGATATACTAGAAAAATACGAGGAAAAATATAATATTTGGACAAAATAGTAGTGGGGGTAAATAGGGAGCATTTCAAAAATGGTGCACTTTCCAAAATTTCAAACCGTTATGTTTCAAAACTGAGTGCAGATATCAAGTTCAATTTTTGTCGAATTGTAGAGCTACGTAGTTTTTAAATTTGGTAAAAATTTTACGTCGGGAGGTGGTAACCAAAAATTTCGAAAATTTTGAGAGATTTTTTAAGGGCTCTGATGAAAGATACAAAGTTTAAATTTTCCACGTCGATACATCTATTTGTTGTGCATATAGAAAAAATAGTAAAAATTCCATAGTTGTTATCCACCGACCCCCAACACATAAACCGAAAATTTTTGAATGAAATTTTAAGGTAGAAACTTGAAAATTTCCGAAATGCGTTTAAAAACAATCTTTAAAAGAATGAAATATTAGCTGGTTGAATACCATGAAAGCTTCAGCCCCATCCCACACAAAATTATTTTTTCGACCATTTTTAAGAAATTAATTATCACCTAACTAGTAAAAGCTATCAATTTGAAATTTTGCACAAATTCTTTTGAAAATATTTGAAACGGAACTGTGTCAACATTTTTGAGATCACACTTGCCGTTCTGCCCCCTCCCATACAAAAGCATGATTTAGACCAATTTCAATAAAACAACTGCTAACCAACAAATTAAAAGCTACGAACTTGAAATTTTGTACAAGCACCTTAAAAGAGAAAGGAAATAAAATTGCGTCACAAATTTTAATATTCCCCTACCTTCTCTATCTCCTCCCATAAAAATTTTAGGTTTCGTGAATGTAAAATACACCAAATCTTATGAAAGTTCTTTGCAACTTCGTCTATGAAACTGACATTCTATACAGAGAATATTGGACGTGATTCAAGCAATCAATTAAAAAGCTATTAACATCTACCCACCCTTACTATTACCCCTCCTCCTCCCCATAAGAACCCAAACTTGCAGAAACGAATGAAATATTGTTAAATTAACAACAACCCTGCCCAAGAGCTCCCTTTTACTTAGTCTTCCCTAACCACTCTAACCTGCATATTGACTTTCCACTCATCCACAACTTGTCCCAAAAATAATAAAATTTCTCGGACTTGTTGGCAGTTTATTTCTCGTGGTGTGAGTTCACTTGTCTAGCTCTTCTTACCCATGTTGCCAAATGATGAAGATGTTATCTATTAGGTTGTTGCAGATGAAATGGCGACTTTCGCGATGAAGTGAAGTGAGTTGCGATTTTCATGTCTCAAATCATACCTGTTGCTTGGGATGAGTTTCCTAATGATAGTTAAGGAGTTCTTAATCGGAATGTTGGGAAAAGTGATCGCACGTCTAGGCTGACTAAGATATCCATTGGTTCCAGAATTTTTAACTGAGTGCGATGTATTACACTAGTGGGAGTAACTCAGTCGCGAGGGCCTTAACAAATCTTTAGATAAGTGTCTCGAACTGACGATGGGTCGAATCGAGGTATTCTCCTTATGGAAGTCCGTAAATTTTTAGGATATGATGGCCTCAAGGGATTAGCTTGGCATGTGGAATCATGAGAGAGAATTAAGGAATTATTTCATGCACTGGAAAAGAGAAATGAAAGTTTTCGATTTCTATGACAGGAGTGGTTATGGCATGAGATGAATTGTATTAAACAAAGACAATTAGAACTAATTATTGCAAAGTACATGGCGAATGCAGATTTTATTACAAATTGGGGCTGAGAAATAGAACATCGAAGGTCAGCGTGAACAAAGAAAGGTTAAAACCCGAATTTATGTAATCGAGGCTAATGAAAGCCGGTGAAGTGGTTCCGTAAGGAGTCGAGATGGGACCAAATCAAGTTTTTCTCGGCTTATACAATTAAAAGCCGGTCCGTACATGACCGCACCGTGCCCGCACCGTATGACTGCCGTATGTCTGATATCACACGGCGAGAGGCTTGCATTATGGATGTTTACCGGCTAGACTGCACTTAACTGCATCGACACTATCGCACCGTGCCTGACTTTTTGACGGACACGGCATGGAGCAGTCATAAAATTAAGACCAAATCTGAAAGAGAATAGAAGCAATTCGGATGGTTCAAGATATAATAAAAGGAAAAAAATAATAAAACAGGTAATTTTTTGGTTGCTTCACTCTTCCCTTATTATGTCTGTAGTTGCATTTTTACGGTAGACTGACGCCGCATGGCATAAAAACGGATGTAGTGCGGACAAATGAGGTCATCCGTCACCGTCATCGACAGTCCGACGAATTGCGGTGTGGGCTCGTTGGGGGCACGTTATATTGTTATAGTAGAGTGCACTACGGTCACGATGCAAACATTTTGGGAAGAAACGAGGATAATCAAAACGACCAAAGGAGTCGACATTTTAATGATCCTACGAAATATCATCGCTAGACATTGCACAAATCATTCACCATCGATTTAACGTTCAAGGAAAAACGAAAAACATAACAGGAGTACGATTAGGCGTAAATCCCAATCGAGCGATACTCTAGATGAAAGAGAATTTTTTTGATTTTAAGAAATTTTGTATGGAGAGTTGTAGAAGGAGTAACGGCATTGAATCAATTTTTTCACCAAAATGTTTTACACAAAAATTTAAACTTTGAAAATTAAACAGTTACTGAGAAAATTAGTTGATTTAGTGAAATTGTATAATTTGTATGGGAGCAGGTAAAAGGAGTGGGGAGTTCTTGATAAATTTTTCAGAAATAACAATAAACATCATTCAATTGGTTTGGTTAATGTTTTCACAGTGCATTTCGAATTGAAAGAACAGATTTCCAGATTCTACACTGCTACGCTTAATTATTTATGACGTTTCGGTCTCCGCTGAGACCTTTATCAAACTCCACAACAACAAACTCACTCAACTGCTATGCTATTTTTTACAGATTAGTAGCATTCATACTTTTTAAGAAAATCGACTTTTTGTAAAGTTATGAAATTGTGTCATATTTATTTATTTTTATTATACTCTAGATGAAATCTGAGAGTATTATAAGTTTGCCACAAAGTTTGTAACGCCAAGAAATAAGGCTCGGAGAAAAAAATGAATGATACAGAAGCTCATATAATCACTCAAAAATCTCAAAACCGGACGTCCGTTCGTCCGTCCGTCCGTCTGTCTGTCTGTTTGTCTGTCTGTCTGTCTGTCCGTCCGTCCGTGTCCTCTCTAGCTTGAGAACGCATTGAGCTAGAAAGTTCAAATTTTGTATACGTCGTTTTTAACAAAAAAGTAAGGTCAAGTTCGTGAACGAGCCAAATCGCTCCACCCCTTCTACCCCCTCCCATACAAAATGACACAATTTCGCAATCTGACAATAAAGGGATTTGCTCGAAAAGTAAAAATGATATTGATCTGAAATTTGGAATGTAACACTTTTATGATGATTCCAATCTACTCTATAAAAATAATTTCTGTCTTCCCCCTCCTTCCACTACCTCTCATACCAACTGCATTTTCTCATGAAATGCTCTAAACCAATTTACTCTGTGCGCATGATAGTTATCGAGCTGAAATTGTGCACGAAATATTTATTTAAAATTATTAGTAAGATCAAAAAAAAATGAAACGATTACCTGTACCCCTTCTACTCCCTCCCATATAAAATGACACAATTTCATAATTTCACAATAAACGGATTTGCTCAAAAAATATAAATGCTATTGATCTGAAATTTGAAATATATTACTTTTATGATGATAGAAATCTGCAGTACAAAAGTTATTTGAGTCCTCTCCTTCCTTCCACCACCTCCCACACAAACTGCACTTTTTCATGAAATGCTCTAAGCCAATTTATTCAGTGCGTATAAAATTGATCGAGCTGAAATTGTGCACTAAATATTTATTTCGAATTAGTAGTAAAACTGAAGAAAATTTAGACGATTAGCTTTACCCCTTCTACCCCCTCCCATACAAAATGACACAATTTCACAACTTTATAAAAAGTAGATTTTCCTGAAAAGTACGAATGCTTCTCATCTGCAATTTAAAACATGTCAAAAGTGCGATGTTTATAGTTATTTCTGAAAAGTCATTAAAAACTCGCCCCTCCTTCTATCACCTCCCATACAAACTGCCCTACTTCACTACATCCAATACACTAATTTTCTCAGTACCTATTAACTTCATAAATCCTAAATTTTGCATAAAACATTTCGATAGCAACCTTAGCGTCATGTGAAAAAATTAATTCAATGTCGTCACCCCCTCTACCACTTTCCCTACAAAATTTCTTAAGATACAAAAATTTCTCTTTCATCTAGAGTATCGCACGATTGGGCTTTATGCCCAATCGTACTCCTGTTATGTTTTTTTAAATACACTTGGGCTTACAGTTTAAATAAAAAAGCCTGAAATATTTCTAAGTTAATACTTTCATTATTAAATTGAATAAAGTTCAATAATAATTTACTAAAAAGAGAAAATATAATAACAAAAAAAAAAAAAGTATATATATATATAAATAATAACATGAGAAAATAAGTAGCAGAATTATTTAGATAAATTGAAACGGAAATAATGAGAAGAAGAAAAAAAAAAGAGAAAAGAAAAAAAAAAATGAAGCTAGAAGAATTTCAAACAGACACTGAGACAAGCGAGACGAAGATAATCACTATAAATTAGCGATCTCCAGAGACAGTTATTTAGATAGGAAGGGACGAAAGCTGAAATCTTCGATTTAAGTCCGCATATGGTGAGGTCAAAGCGTAGTATATCTATAGAGTCAAACAACTTATTATGTCCGTCCTGTATCCTTACGACTGGTGATTTGAGAATTAGGTTAGTCCTATGTATAGGTATTCGAAATGTGAGAGAGTGTTTAAAGCGATTACCTCTATATCGAACTTCAACATTCAAACGAGATATTAAATGTGAGGAATCAATTTGGCTAGTAGCAATTTTATGTAAAAAACACTCATCGAGCTGAGATCTTCTATGACTTAGAAAAATTATGTTCAGGTTTTTTTATCTTTCTTCGTAACCGTTGAAGAATATATTAAATTTAAAGTGTATCAGGCGGGTAAAACGCAGTTGAACGCTTTCGATTCTTTTATTTTAAACTTGGTATATAGGATTCCAGATTACGCTTCCGTATTCCAAAATACTACGAACAAGAAAACAATACAGGCTTATGAATGTAGTGTAGTTAACAAATTTCTTTCCACATCTAAATAAAAAGCCAACAGCTCTGCTAGCACGCATAATAATTGAAGATATATGTGAATCAAACAGTAGTTTACTATTACATATTATGCCTAAATCTTTATATTTATTTACTCTATCCAGAGCAGTCGAAAAAAGAGTGTAATCGAAATATATGGTTGTGTTTTTCCAAGAAAAAGACATTACGGCGCACTTAGTTACATTTAAATGTAAGCCATTTACATCACACCAAGCCATCAGTAGTTTATTATCTTTTTGCAGTTGGACGCAGTCTCCTATGTTTGAAATAGTTCTGTATATTTTGAGATCGTCAGCAAATAGTAGAGAATACGATGAAAATGCCTGTGCAATGTCATTTATAAATATAGCAAATATAATAGGACCAAGAATGGAACCCTGAGGCATTCCGGAGGTAAGAAATATATCTTGAGAGCTATCACCATTAATAACCACATTTTGTTTACGCCCAGTTAAGTAAGCATGAAACCAGTTAAGCAATGATTCTGTAATGCCAAATTTACTCATATTTTTCAAGATAATTGCGTAAGGAATTTGATCGAAAGCCTTTTGGAAGTCAGCATAAATAACATCTGTCTGAAGAGAACGGTCTAACGAACAGGCAAAATCATCAGTAAAGATGGTTTGATTTGTTATCGTAGACTTTCCGGGAATGTATCCATGTTGATTAACCGAGATGAGTGGAGTAGTTCGAGAAATGAGTAAATTGTACATAACACGTTCAAAAATAAGCAACAAGGAATTAAGTATTGAGATTGGGCGATAATTTTTTATATTAGACCGTTCACCGTTCTTAAAAATAGGAATGCTAAAAGAAGACTTCAATATATCCGGAAAAACGCATTCCGAGAGAGATAAATTAAACAATTCAGATAAAGGGACGCATAAATTAAGGGCTTATAATTAAGAGCAAATTCCGAAGAAGGGCGACCTTCGGGATTGTGGCAATTGGCGTGGTATATGTCTACTTACTGCCGTATCAAAAGTTATGGCTAAGGTAATTCTCAATAGGATTAGTGATGTCGTCGAGAGCACTCTCGAAGTTTATCAGGCTGGATTCCGTAAAGGGTCGTCTTGTACCGACCACACAAATACCCTACGGATAATATTAGAGCAGTCAGCCGAAATGGGTTCGCCACTACATCTCATGTTTGTGCACTTCGAGAAGGCGTTCGACAGCGTTAAGCGAGATTACATATGGAATGCTTTGCGTAGGAGAGGTATTCCAAATAAGGTCATAGCTATGATTAAAGAATCCTACGAAGATGCAAGGTGTCGCGTCTTGCATAGAGGAGAGCTGTCCGAGAGCTTTCCTGTGCAAACGGGTGTCAGACAAGGCTGCATATTATCACCAGCCCTGTTTCTGGTGGTAATAAATGACATCTTGAAAGCTGCACTAGAAGGTGGGGAAGGTAAAGGTCTTCAATGGAGACTATTTAACATCTTAAGTCACCTTGATTATGCTGATGACGTGTGTTTGCTGGCACATACCCGTTCGGACTTAGAGTCAAATGTTCGCTCGTTGCATTCTAAATGCAAAGAGGCGGGACTGAAAATAAATGTGCGTAAAACCAAGTACATGCACATGGGTTCGAACGCAAGTACACCGATTGTTCTTAATGGACAGGATGTGGAAGAGGTGCAAGATTTTTGCTATCTTGGAAGCATTGTCAGCATGGACGGCGGAGCCGAAAAGGATGTTGAGGCTCGGCTAAATAGAGCTCGTCAGGCCTTCGGTATCCTTTCCCCTTTCTGGAGGTTAAGAGAGATCTCCCTTCGCACGAAGCTGCGAGTTTTTGACGCATGCGTCAAATCCGTGTTGTTATATGGTTGTACTACGTGGAAAGTGACCGTTCGACTTACCAAGAAACTACAGACTTTCGTAAGCCAATGCCTCCGACGCATTTTAGGAATATTCTGGCCAGAAGTGATCTCCAACGACGAACTTTGGAGTAGAACTCGCCAGACTAAAATAGGTATTGAGATTCAACGGCGAAAGTGGCAGTGGATCGGTCATACTTTGAGAAAACCAGAGCAAAACATCGCAAAACAGGCTCTGGATTATAACCCTCAAGGAAGACGTCGGGTTGGTCGACCATGTAACACATGGAAGCGAGCAGTTGAGCAGGAGGCCAGAGGAATAAACAAGTCCTGGCAACAGCTTAAAGCCGATGCGCAGGATCGCGCCTTGTGGAAGAGAGTTGTTTCTGTCCTATGCCCCTATAGGGGGTCTTAACAGGAATTTGATTGATTGAATTAAGAGCAACTTCTTTTTTAGCAACTCTTCTGATATATGAAAAAGTTTTGTAGTCCTCAGGCGACTTCGTTTTTTTATAGGTTTTGTGAGCTGCCAATTGCTCTTTAATGCCTCTAATTGCAATATCAGAATACCAATCTGGTATCTTACGATGATAGATTCTTTTAAATGGTACATTATTGTCAATAGCAGTATGGAGGATATTGTACAAATACGAAAAACCGTTATCAGTGGTTAAAGACTGAAAAGACAGTTTGTGCGATGCAATGAAGTCATTTATTGCGTTCTAATCAACTTTGAAGAAATCGCGCTTAAAATTTTTTTCCAGGCATAAAGTAAAAAGTTACAACACTGAGTTCTATATCAAGTGCTGGATGGTGATTTTCCTCAAGTAGTAGAGGGTTAGAACTTTTAGAGACACATATATTTGAAGGGGTGAAATTTGACCATACTAAATCGAGAAGCCTATTATTGCTGTGCCTGAAAATGAGTTAGGCATTAATGCATTTACTGTTGAGCTGTTAGACCACTCAATTTCTGGTAAATTGAAATCCCCAACACATAAAATTTTATCGTTATTTTTGAGTTTTTGACTCACAATAGCTAGATTATCATAAATTTGCTTACATATTTCAGGACGAGTAGAAGGACTAGCATAAATGCAACAAATGCATATATAAAATGCTCTTAAGTTTAACCGATATCCAAAGTTCTTCATATACAGTTTCTAAGCAATATTCTCGGGTAGAACGAAATTTTTTATCAACACCGACAAGGCAACCCCCACCATCGGTTTTAGATGTGATAGTTAAGTTTCTGTCTTTCCTAAGCACCTCATAGCAATTGTCAAACAATTTGGAGTCGAATATACCATCGTTAAGATTAGTTTCTGTAAGACACAAAACATCATAATTTGTCTGACTTAAAGCTTATTTAAAATCCACTGTCTTAGACCTCATATGACCTACGTTTTGGTAGTATGCAGTAATATGACTCATAAACCAGAGATATCAACAAATAACACCTAAGACATTGATTTAAAATCCAACAATGGATGTATGCGGATGACTTCCGAGCCATTAGCCTTCCTCATCAATAACCTGCCTCTGGATAGCCACAAGTATTTAAAGCTATTATTTTTTTTTAGAATTTTCGCTTGCCTGTACAAAGATTTAATACAGTTGGGGATTGGTTCCTTTACAAAAATATTATATTACAAATTATGGGAGGGATCTGCAGAATTGAATCCGAGCTTTATAATTTTAAGCGTCCATGCAGTTTAAATGCTTTCTTAACACGATCACGAATAGCGGAGTTAACAATTTCGATAAGAATTGATAGGGCGCGATCCGAATCTTTCCTTCGTGAGAAACATCTGGAAATATTTTTAATGTCGGTTTCTTCAAAGGGAACGTTTGACAGCTTCAGCTTAAGTAGTTTGGTGAATTTTCGCAGATCTTCCTTGGTTTTGCATGGCACATTAAAAATAATCAACTCCTTCGACGTCTGTTGGTATTCGATATTGCAATTGCGGTCGTGCATACGTATTATACGCCAGTCTTCAGTCTTGAGAAGAACATTCTCCTCTTCTACGTTTTTAATACATTTAGTATTGGCTGCCACTAAATGTCGGAGCTCCGTCAAGCTATCTTTTCCGACATAGATGATATTGTATGGCTCACCTTGTTGTAGATATTCTGGAGTTCAACCAATTGCGACGATATTTTGCGGTCCAGTGCCTGCAAGTTCTCCGAGAACTCAAGTTTCATCGCCTCAAGAATGCTTAAAATAGCCGATTGACTAGCTATGTCTGCAGCAGGTGCCACTGGTGCGGATTTTGGAGCAGGTCGCAAACGCAATCACGATCGGGCATTTTAGGTTATGTAAATTCAAGCAACAAGAAACAAGAAGCGAATTGGTGAACTGTAACGAAAGGCCTGTATAGCACGGTGACAGCAAAAAAAAACTTGTTGGCTTGTCATCCGTGCATGTTTGACACGACCTTACTGACGCAGATCGATAGAACTTGGGAAGCCGACTCCCAATGATCCATCGAGTGTACCAGGTGTGAGGACCGTATTAATGACGTGGTGCATCTAGCGTTGGCACGTGCTAGCTCGTCGGCGGCGGGGTTCTTGTCACACGGTCTCCACTGTACATGTTAATATGCACCATGGGGTTTGGTTGGCCGAAGAGGATTGAGGTCTAGGGTTACTTGAACCCTATCTTCTTCGAGGAAGCCAAGGACAGTAAAATGTTAGATGGAAGTGGTCCGTACAGTGAATAAGGAAAAGAAGGATGAATCCTCAATAAATCGGCGAGGCAGACTTTAAAAGGGATCAATATTTTAGAACTGGCATAGTGGGGTCCCCATCTTCACCGCCCCAGCAGACTCCCAATCGCTGGCCTACTTAGAGATCCATCTTAGAGAACGTCTTGATGTGAGGAAGAGACAAAAAATAGATCCGTGTCACAATGAAGCCAATTGTAGGCACTCTGCTGAAGGTATATTTGCGTCAGTAAGAGAAAAAAAAGAACAAGCGGACAGTCGCTCTTCTTGATATAGCCCTAGAGATGAGCTAACAGTTTTCACTATTTTAGGTCTATCAAAAAAAAATCGTATGAGTGTGTACGTTAGCCAACCAAGCTTCAAGACAAAGGTTAATGAAAAAAAAAAATAAAAGAAAATTCCAAAGCAACGGATACTAATTCGGTAAAACGGGGATATTAACCGAATTTCAATCTTACTAAAGATGTCCAGGCCCGGCGCACACTTTCGTTAACGAGGCTATAGCTACGTTTCTGACCTCCGTATAATTGACAAAGTAATGATAACCTCAAAAGGAAATTTGACGAAGCAAGGTGGTCAAAATTTGGGTTGGTACTTCTCTTTGACAAAATGAGTGACCAGGAAAGGAAAAAAAAACAAAACAATTTCCACTTACCGGGGAAAAGGTCGGTTAGATATCCCTCTCAAGTCCCGACCATCTAAGGAATTCCACCAAATGCGATTTGGCCTCCCTTAGACGGGTCGTCGCCGTACAGTATCCCTCTTATTTTTCACCAAAAACAACACGTCTAGGAAGGGGAAGCTTACCGAACTTTCTCACTTTCTATTACTTATATTAGGGACCGCATGCACTTTTGCCACTATATGAATTTTTATCACAAAAAAAAATTCCGTGCAAATTATCACTGTTCGATTCTCTCACGTTTCGTTAATCCAACAAAATTTAATACACCAAAAACCAAAAACTCTAAGAAAATTATAACCGTGGTTTTCTCTTTTCTATCGATTTTATAGGGGCTGCATGCACTTTAGCCACTAGATGAATTTTTATCACAAACAAAAAAAATTCCGTGAAAATTATCACTGTTCGATTCTCTCAAGTTTCGTTAATCCAACCAAATTTAATACACCAAAAACCAAAAACTCTAAGAAAATTATAATCGTGATTTTCTCTTTTCTATCGATTTTATAGGGGCTGCATGCACTTTAGCCACTAGATGAATTTTTATCACAAACAAAAAAAAATTCCGTGAAAATTATCACTGTTCGATTCTCTCAAGTTTCGTTAATCAAACAAAATTTTAATACTCAAAAAAAAACTCTAAGAAAATTATAACCGTGATTTTCTCATTTCTATCGATTTTATATGGACCGCATGCATTTTAGCCACTATATGAATTTTTATCATTATAATCGTAATTTTCTCATTTCCATCGATTTTATAGGGACCGCATGCTTTTTAGCCACTATTTGAATTTTTATCACTTAAAAGAAATTTCGAGAAAAATCATCACTATTCGAGTTGCTCATATTCCGTTACTCCAGATAAATTAAAAAAAAAAACTCTAAGAAAATTATAACCGTGATTTTCTCATTTCTATCGATTTTATATGGACCGCATGCTTTTTAGCCACTATTTGAATTTTTATAATAAATAAAAAAAAATTATGGGCCATGGGCCGCGTGCTCGCGAATCAAAAAAGAAAAAAAAAATTCCCTTTTTTTCTTTTTGACTTTATAAATATTATTTTTTTTTTTATTTCCAAATTCCCCAATTACGATCACGCGCTTTTAAGGTTGCCAACTAAGAGAGAGCGAACAAGCCACTTCACTCGCGAAGAAATTTTGGCCTAACGGTCTTTTTATACTCTAGATGGAATCTGAGAGTATTATAAGTTCGCTCTAAGGTTTGTAACGCCAAGAAATAAGGCTCGGAGAAAAAACTGAATGATACAGAAGTTAATATTATCACTCAAAAATCTCAAAACCGGATGTCCGTCCGTCCGTCTGTCCGTCCGTCCGTCCGTCCGTCCGTGCGCTCTCTAGCTTGAGAACGCGTTGAGCTAGAAAGTTAAAATTTTGTACACGTCGTTTTTGACAAAAAAGTAAGGTCAAGTTCGTGAACGGGCCAAATCGCTCCACCCCTTCTACCCCCTCCCATACAAAATGACACAATTACGCAATTTGACAATAAACGGATTTGCTCAAAAAGTATAAAAGTTATTGGCCTGAAATTCAGAATATATTACTTTTATGATAATATCAATCTATGATATAAAAATTGTTTGTGTCCTCCCCCTCCTTCTACCACCTCCCATACAAACTGTACTTATCATGAATTACTCTAAGCCAATTTCTTCAGTGCTTATAAAATTCAGCGGGCTGAAATTGTGCACCAAATATTTATTTAAAATTGTTAGTAAGGTCAAAAAAAATTAGATGATTAGCTTCACCCCTTCTACCCCCTCCCATACAAAATGACACAATTTCGCAATTTGACAATAAATGGATTTACTCAAAAAGTATAAAAGCTATTGGTCTCAATTTTGGTATATGTTACTTTTTTAATGATTTAAATCTACAGTACAAAAATTATTTGCTTTCTCCCTTTCCTTCCACCCCCTCCCATACAAACTACACTTTTTCCTGAAATGCTCTAAGCCGATTTTCTCAGAACATATAACATTTGTTGAGCTCATATTTTGTAATAAATATTTAATTAATATTATTACTAAGATGAGAAAAAAAAATATTTGATTTGCTTCACTACTTCTACCCCCTCCCATACAATATGACACAGTTTCACAACTTCACAAAAAATCGATTTTCTTGAAAAGTATGAATGGCACTAGTCTGAAATTTAAGGGATGCCAATTTTATAATATTCCTAGTTATTTCTGAAAAAATCATTAAAATCCCCCTACTCTTTCTACCACCTCCCATACAAACTGCACATTTTCACTAAATCAAAGTCACTAATCTTCTCAGTTCCCATTCAGTTTTTGGAGTAAGCATTTTGTATAAAACATTTTCATAGCTACTTTAGCATGATGTCGAAAAAATTAGTTCAATGCTATCATCCCTTCTAACACTCCCAATACAAAATTTCTTCGGATCACAAAAAATTCTATTTCATCTAGAGTATCGTAAGATTGCGCTTTACGCGCAATTGTAGCTTTGTTATGTTTTCATTTAGGTTGCACACGTCACTAAAGCAATAGCATGGAGTCACTTCCTGTCAGTGGCTCCATCCCGTGACCAGCATGAGTACTGTATACGACATGTAATTAAGTTGAGAAAGTGTGGCAAAAAAATGCTTTCTGTTCGCGATATTAGTTGGAGGTCAGAAATTCAATGTTGGGCGTGTAGAAAATGTGCGATGATAGCTTTTCGATTAGCCGATGACGGTGAGATTAGAGCAGCTGGTTCGTGTTTGAGCTTGATCAGATGGCGGTCGACAAAGCACTCCGTTCAATTTCGATATGGACTAAACGAAATTCTTTTATTTAAATTTCCTCTCGCCGTTTCATCACAGGTTCCTCGGTGATACCTGTTAGAAACCGAGGGATCTGATCTTGAGGTAAAGGGTACTTTTAGTTGGGGTCTCGACCCATCCCTGAGATTGAAGAAGCACTGTACAGACATTTCCATCTACCAAGTCTTATACGAGGTGGTCGAAATTAGAATAGTAAGTCAGAGTTAAGAAAGGTATAGCTCTATGTATTTAACTAAATCCGATTTTAATCAGTCTACCATATATTGCGCCTCTTATCCGATGAATCGTTATCCTTTTAAATCAGGTTAGAGCCTCTTTCCAAAAATTTGTTGCAGCTAAGTTCTTATCACCCTCCTACCTTCTCGATTCATTTGCAATACCATCCGTCTGATCCAATTCTCTAATACTCTCGAACATGATAATATAGCGACAATATTTCGTCATACTTCTTAGGCTTATGAATTAAGCAATAGATGTGTGGTGGTATAGCTTGTGACGTCCTTGTGCGTATTGAATCTGTCGAGCGTGCTTAGTACATAGTCATTTCTAATTATTTCAGTGTTGATTGTGTACTAGTCATATCTTGATCAATTTGGCTCCTTTAGGAGTTAGGGGTGTTGCTCTAAATAATAGTCGTGCAGTTGGGATTGTGTTGCGTTTGCTTACTTGTACAAGGTGCTTTGACAATAAAGCAGTTTCATTGAGCGTCGAAAGTGCCATACGATGCTGTTTTTCCAATAGGGCATCCTCAAGCTCGTGCTTAGCCCACCGCGTCATCTTGCATTTGAAAGTTGAGGAGACAACTGATTCTGATTGCGTTGTAATAAAAAAAAACACAATTTGATCGTGTCAATGCCACCTTAAAATCTCCTTAACAGTCGTGGGCGCTTCACTATCTCCTTTCTCCGCGGACTTTGTGTTTGGCTTTGAGAAAAAAAATTTATACAATTGGTTGTTCTTAACTGGAAGTGTAGGAACCATGGAGTACTCGATGACCACCCTCGTTCCCCCCAAAATCTACCCTTGCGAAAACAAAAAGTTGTCCTCTGGTTTACTTCCTGTATTTCAGGCATGGCCTTGTGCGTGATGTACTGTGTGGCGCTTGGTTTAAGAAATGGTTTTACCATAATTTGGTTTGTAAGTCGCGGATTAAGTTCAAGTTGAGGATTTGCTTAACTACGTCGCAAAGCGTAGAAGCGGAAGGAGGGAGGAACAGAAAACTGAGCAATGTATTTACTTTAATATAACTGACCGACACGCCTCATTCCGTCCGGTAATGAACCTCTAATCATGTCTTTATTTGGTGTTCAACGTACCCTATGCTGGGAGGATGTTTTTATATATATATTTTTTTTTTTTTATAGATAGGTTTTGGAAAGTGCTTGTGGTACCATCCTCCAAAGGTGATAAAATCGTTTCGTAGACTGGTTAGCATGCCCGTTCATAACATACCAGCGATTTATTACACTGTCATCAGTGGGGTTGATCCATTTTGTTGTCACTTTTCACTTAAAGAGTAATGATACGGGTTCTTAGTGTATATATATCCTTCCTCCAGTAGGGACAAACCAGTTAGCATCAGCGGTTGAATACCAGAGGGAAAGGTTGTGACGGTGTCGATCCTATTGAATTAAGATGGAGTTTTAATTGTTCATGTAGAATTGGTTCCTCTCCCACCTCCGTCAATCATTGTACAACAACTCCTAAACTGTTACCGAGAAATGGACGCAAGGGACATCACGCAGAAAGCCTCTCTTCGACAGGTTCACTATGACATAATAATCGTCTGTGTTTCATTATAAATTCATTATATCGCAGTAAATAGATCCTGTGAAGAAGAAGAAGGGTCATCGCGCACCTGCAAGATTTCCTCCGGTGTTTTTAGCTTCCAATTTAGTGAAGCTCCTGTGTACTCGTGTGATTAGCGCAGATGCTAGCGAAAAAAAAACTGTGACAATTAATAAAATTACTATTAACGCAGCTTCCTCAAAACCAACCAGTGTCCTTCGGGAGAGGAGCAGCCCCTGAATGCTAAGATCTCAAATTAAGCTTTAGTCTGTAGTAAGGAATTTCGTGGCACGTTACACTGGAAATCGAGCGGGTTCTTGTATGCTAAGTCTGTACGATCCGCATCTGGCTCAAGGTCTCAAGTCTTTAGCATGATACGTGCCAAGATGGGCATGTGTCGAATCGGAGACCTCATACATCGAATTGCCAACCTTCTTGTTTATCACGCACTTAGTGAATTTAGAATAACTTGACGTTAAAGCCTTTGGACGCGTCGCTGGCAGCAAAATTCCGTCTGTACACAATTTGACCTGGAGTGAAGTCTGATTTCCTGGTCCTAAGGTTATATCTGTTAGCATTTTTCTGATGTGCTGCGGACATTTTCTTGGAAATCGCGCCTCGAATAACTGGTCTGTGCTGGTTAAGCACCTGATTTCGTCTGTGGGTGTCTTCGGTAGCCGTTTTAGAAGGTTATAGGCCTTCCCATGACACATCATTTGCTCTCCATAAAGTATGTAATATGGTGAATTTCCGATCACTTCGTGAATGGTGGTACGCAAGGCACACGCTCAAATGTTCGTCCCAATATTTGTGTTGTTCCCTCAAGTATGCTCGGATTGCCGCTAAGATGGATCTGTTCACCCGTTCGGAGGCATTTGCTTGGGGGGAGAACACGGCTGTCTTCATATGTCTAACCTCATACTTAGCCATTAGGGTGAAGAATTCTCGTGATGTAAATTGTGAGCCGTTGTCGGAGATCAGACTTCCGGGTACTCCAAACAAGTGGAACACGTCTGATTCCAAGTATTGCAATATTGGTTTGGTACTGGCCGAACGAAGGGGCTTGAGTAAGACGAACTTAGAAAAGTGGTCCAAAATTATCAGAATGGTAGTATTCCCTTTGTTTGATCGGGGATAAGGGCCGAGTATATCAACAAAGATCCTTTGCCATGGGCGTAAGGGCAACTCTTGTGCCACTATCGGTGGTCTTAAACTGACGTTAGGTGCCTTAGTAGTTTTGCAAACTTCACATCACCGAACAAAATCCGCCACTTGTATGGACATTTTAGGCCAGAAATACCGTTGACGAAGCCGGAATAGGGTCTTACTTATTCCACCGTGTGCCGCTAGTGGAGGATTATGAGCGGCTTGTATTAGAGCCTGGGTCAACTTTTGTGGTATCCACAATCTCCAGACGTCATAATCATCCTCCAGATGTCCCGATCGTGCCAAAACTCTTTTATACACATACCCGTCAGATATCTGCAGGTCGGGAAGTGTGGTTTGGTGGTTGGTGATATCCTGTAACAAGGCAACATATTCGCATGATTTGAATGCCGATGAGTTTAGGTCCACTTCTGGTGAAATACTGGTGGGGTTCAAGTGTATTCCCTCCGCGTGTATTCGCGATAGAGCGTCGGGCACCACGTTTAGTGCTCCTTTCCGGTGTTCAATATCAAAGACAAACCCTTGAAGCTTCAACGACCACCGGGCTAGTCTGCCGCTGAGGTCTTTCTGCCCCATGAGCCACTTTAGGCTGGCATGATCTGTCACTATTTTAAACGGTAGGCCTTCGACATATTGTCTGAATTTCTTCACACAGGCAACCGCAGCCAAACATTCCAGTTCGGTTACACTATAGTTCCTTTGGGCCGGATTCAGCTTTTGTGACATAAAAGCTATGGGTTTTTCATCCCCATTAGCGTCTAATTGATAAAGGACTCCTCCTATACCTGCTGTGCTGGCATCACATTGTATGACGAATGGCTTTTTGAATTCTGGGTTGTGGAGAACAGGGTATGTAGTTAGAGCGACCTTTAAGGCGTTAATGGCTTTTTGGGCTTCTTCCGTCCACCGAAAACCTGCCTTTGGGTTCTTTAAGCAATCCGTGATGGGGTGGTTAATGTGTTCAATGAACCGTCTATACCATCCAGTTATGCCTAGGAAACGCCGGATTTGTTTGGTGGTCTTTGGTGTGGGAAAATTGGTGTTGGCTGAAACCTTATCTGGGTCTACTTTCAATTTTCCTTCTCCTACAACGTAGCCAAGGTATTTCACTTCGCGCATCCCAAAATGGCTTTTTGCCACATTGATTGTAAGCCCAGCTATCCGTATGCATTTGGCTACTTCGCTGAGGGTTTGTAAATGGGATTCGAAGTCCTTTGATATGACTAATAGATCGTCTAGATAGACGAATACCCGCTCTTTCGTGTCGATGGGTAGCCGGTTCATCACCCGGTTCATGAGGCGACACATGCGCTGGGGCGCACTACATAATCCGAAAGGCATCACTGTAAACTGGTACAGTAGCCGTCCAGGCACAGTGAATGCGGTTTTTTCACGCGATCTTTTCTCCAGCGGGGTTTGCCAAAAGGCATCTTTCAAATCTATAGCCGAGATTATATGTGCGTCTGGTAGCCTACTAATTAGTCCGTCGATGAAGGGAATTGGGTAGGCATCCTTCACGGTGACTTGATTTATCTTGCGCGAATCCAGACACAGACGCACCTTGCCGGGCTTCCGTACCAATACGACTGGCGAACTCCAGGCGCTGTCACTCTATTCGATCACTCCAAGCTGGAGCATCCTATCGAGTTCTTCATACCTTAGTTTCTGTATTGCGGGTGACACGGGATAGTGACGTTGCTTGATGGGAGCAACCTCGTCGACGTCTATGATGTGTGTCTCCAAGTCGGTCTTACCCAGTCCTAACACGTCGTAAGATGGAAATTGGGCCACCACGGCTTGTAGACTCAGGTGTTCTTGAGTCGTAAAAGCCAGCATCTTGTTGTCAGTATCATTTAATGGCGTGTCGGATGTTAATGTTTCCAGAAACACAAGCGCAATATCGAAAGCATTCCAGAAATCCATACCTAGGTAAAGTTCTTGGCTCAGACTGGGAATGATGTGTAGTCGTAGGGGTTTGGTCTTGCCCGCAAGCGTCATATTCACTAATATATGTCCCAAAATAGGGTGAGACGTACCGTCTGCAGTTATAATTGTCGAGTTGGTGTGTTTAAACTTCAGTCTCAAACGCCTTAAGCGTTCCATGGAGCCAGATCCCAGGCAGCTCACGCTCGCTCCGCTATCCAGTAACACATTAATAGTTTCGCCCAACAATCAAATGGAGGCGTAGGGTCAATGGTCGTCGGGAATGGTCATCAGTGAGGAGACTTGAAGTTTAGGGCGTAATTTCTTAATCTGGTGCCAGGCGCGTAAGCGCACAGTTGAACGTTTAGGTTTATGCCCTGCGCCTTGCGCTGGCGACCGATACTTGAATATTTCGGCTCGAACCCTGTAATAATTCATCTGACGTTCATGAAAGCTTTGTTTATAGAATGGGGTAGGTGTGATTGGCTCGGGTATATGGCTTAAAAGAGCATTGGAACTTTTCAGGTTAGTTGATTCAGAAGACCCGCGGTTAGTTGGTATGAGCGCTGTGGTCTGGGTGGAAGATGTCCTCACCGAGATGGAAGAAGGTGGTAGGTAAGTGGAAGAGATTATTAATTCCTCGGGATTTGGTTTTGAACTTCCCGGCTGGAGTTCCCGACATATCTCCGACCGGGTTTCTCGTTTCCCGATAGACATTTTGAACAGTGAGGCGTTCCACATTTGTAGCAGAAAATCCGCTTATCGGTGCTAGGACAATTCATGAAACCGTGACCTTTAGCTTGGCAATTCCAACACGTCCAACTACTGGTGTCATAATTGTGGTTTTCTGGGGATTTATTTCCAATGCGGTCTGCCTCAACAAAATAGGGATCCACTCGTTCAAGTTCTGCCACATACCGAGGGTTATGGGCCGGCGGTAGATATGGCCTGAACGCAACCTGGGTAGTCTTCAGGTATTTCTCGGCGCGTCGGCATTCTTCCCGAAACTTGTCCAATGAGGTCCGACTAGTGGAGAAGACTAGTTGCGCTAGCTTTGGCTTTATATTTGGTAATATCAAATCAATTACCTCGTGGTCGCTAAAGGGAGTCCTGCGCTAGTTGTTAAGGGCTCGTATTGTGTAAAGGAATTCATCAAAGGATTCTGAGGTACCCTGGCGACGACCGGACATAGCCTGTGCCAGTTCGAAGTCCGAACTCAAATCAGCGAACTGTCTAACTATGGCGCAACGGATATCTGGCCACGACGGTTGAGGGTTTGACCTTAAGTACTGCCAATACCAAACCTCCGCCTTGCCAGAAAGGAACCGATGAAAATTTGACGACAAGTATTCCGCGGGGGTGTTTTCCTGCTGGCGCATACTCTCCATGCGGAATAAAAATTCTTCTACTGATAATTCGGTCTGGATGCCATTAAACTTGATGTTCCAGCGTCTCGCGGGGCTAGAACCTCTGGCGCGGATGTCCGTCTGACGATTAGGTCTACTGTTAAGTGGTGGTGCTCCATCCGTACGAGGGTAATGAGAGGCTTCCCTTTGCCTTAATGCGGTCTCCAACTCCCGAATCCTCCGGTCCTTTAAGTCCAGTTCAAGTAGGTGGTCTGCATGGCCAAGCTTCTCTCTTTGCTCTCTCGTATGCCACAACTGTTGATCGAAGTCTAGGCGATAATCCCGCATATCTGTGAGCGGGCTGTTTACATGACTGCTAGCCGCTTTATTTCCGACGTCTAGGCCTCCCGCCTCGGATGGAGATAGGGGTGGATTTAAGTTGCTGGCAGGGATTTGGTTGTGTCCTCGGGATCGCTCCAAAGGAATATCTCCGGTTGTTGCATTGTCGGAAGCGGCTTGAAAAAGCTGTCTTAATAGAGGTGGTTCTGTTGGGTGAGCTCGCTCTCGCTGCAGGCTGGTGGGTCTTCGTCCTTGGGCACCCATAGAGCGCGTATGCATCCCTTTTGGGATGGCGCCTCCTCGCGATGAATTTGTATTTGGGGTCCTAGAAGTCATTTTGTTTGGAACAAGATTTGTGTAGTAAATTAAAACTGTAAGAAAGCCAATCCAAGGTACAGCCTAACAATATGGTGCCGTAGTTGTACGCACAAGAATAAATGAAGAGAAAAAAAAATTCTGTTTCGGGGATAAAAGATAATATACGTGATTATGTGGTGAAGATTTATTCACCCTAATAATGTCTATTACAAAAACTCAAAAAAACTTGGGGAGTCTGCTGGAGAAATAGAAAAAGAAGGGATACCAAACTGCCAGTGTGAAAAAAAAAACTTTATATATAAAAAATTCTAGGTGGTCATAAAAAAACGCCATCCGGCTCTCCAAGGGACTTAGCAGAACATCTAGACTTCGGACAGCTCAAGGCGTGCGTGAACACACAGCCGGCTTTCCTGAAAATCTGTGTTCTAGTTAGGCACCAATAGATGAGCCCTGCCCATTTATGAGGTGCTGCTGCAAGTGAACTACTATTGCCCATCGAAAGGTTAAATGAAATACGACTGATCGGTTGCCTAAGGAAAACTTTCGAATTTTACACTTGACAAAGAAAGTCCAGAGTCAGTCGCCTTTCTTTCGCCACCCAATAGTCAATAGCCATTGCAACGGTAAGGAACTCTCTTGTCCGGACCGAGAAATAATGTACTATATACTGCTAATTCCGGTTGTTTCCTTGACAAGTTTAGTGTTACCTTTATCAGACCACAACCATAGATATGATCGTTCCGCTGGTTCGAAAGTGATGGCCCATGGCCTAAGCAATCCAAAAGTAATCCAAGTTTCCCGATCATCCATTGGCTAAGGTCTGTTCCCTCCTTATTCCGGAAAAAAAGAAAAGGGTTGAGAAGAAAAAAAAATTTAAAGATGAACAAAGAAATATATTAGAGTATCCATGCGGCTGGGTGACTTAAGCATGGTCATATGCCAGTGGATATCTACTGAAATGTGCTAAGAGCCGTGGGTATGCTTCTTCTTAGTCCTTATATTCCGTATAGGAAAGGTAAACTAATTCGTAAAAGTTTTCCGAATTAGCGTGAAGGGCCCCACGTTGGGCGCCATCTGTAACGAAAGGCCTGTATAGCACGGTGACTGCAAAAAAAAACTTGTTGGCTTGTCATCCGTGCATGTTTGACACGACCTTACTGACGCAGATCGATAGAACTTGGGAAGCCGACTCCCAATGATCCATCGAGTGTACCAGGTGTGAGGACCGTATTAGTGACGTGGTGCATCTAGCGTAGGCACGTGCTAGCTCGTCGGCGGCGGGGTTCTTGTCACACGGTCTCCACTGTACATGTTAATATGCACCATGGGGTTTGGTTGGCCGAAGAGGATTGAGGTCTAGGGTTACTTGAACCCTATCTTCTTCGAGGAAGCCAAGGACAGTAAAATGTTAGACGGAAGTGGTCCGTACAGTGAATAAGGAAAGGGGGGATGAATCCTCAATAAATCGGCGAGGCAGACTTTAAAAGGGATCAATATTTTAGAACTGGCATAGTGGGGTCCCCATCTTCAGCGCCCCAGCAGACTCCCAAACGCTGGCCTACTTAGAGATCCATCTTAGAGAACGTCTTGATGTGAGGAAGAGACAAAAAATAGATCCGTGTCACAATGAAGCCAATTGTAGGCACTCTGCTGAAGGTATATTTGCGTCAGTAAGAGAAAAAAAAGAACAAGCGGACAGTCGCTCTTTTTGATATAGCCCTAGAGATGAGCTAACAATTTTCACTATTTTAGGTCTATCAAAAAAAAATCGTATGAGTGTGTACGTTAGCCAACCAAGCTTCAAGACAAAGGTTAATGAAAAAAAAAAAATAAAAGAAAATTCCAAAGCAACGGATACTAATTCGGTAAAACGGGGATATTAACCGAATTTCAATCTTACTAAAGATGTCCAGGCCCGGCGCACACTTTCGTTAACGAGGCTATAGCTACGTTTCTGGCCTCCGTATAATTGACAAAGTAATGATTACCTCAAAAGGAAATTTGACGAAGCAAGGTGGTCAAAATTTGGGTTGGTACTTCTCTTTGACAAAATGAATGACCAGCAAAGGAAAAAAAAACAAAACATTTCCACTTACCGGGGAGAAGGTCGGTTAGATATTGTTGCGAGCTAGAGGTTCGCCGATTTCAAGTAAAACACAATTCGTTTTAAAATATAAGGATAATTTATTTATTGCACTTTATACACAATTTCCCGATCACTTCACTTTTTCACAACACTGTCGCGTGTTTTACTATCGCTTTCTTGTACCGGTTCGCGTTCTTCCACCGATAGGTGTCGCTCAATAACTCCCTGCTGGTCTGAAAACTGCGGTATTTTTATTGGGTTTTTCCCAATTCTCGAACCTTGTGGTGTATTCTTCGGGTGGGTATGTGTGTGTCTAGACTATTCCAGGTTTTGCTTGAACGTTCTAGATGGCGTTTCACACAGTAGGGATTAATGTTCTACGTCATTCTCGACGATTCGAAAGAGAGATCGAATGGCGTGGTTGCCAGATCTGTAACATTACCCTCTCCTTAGTCCCTGTTCGTCCCGAACAGAGTTGTTCACTTCCTCAATGGCACCATGGTACTTGGTTAATCAGTCGAGATGTACCACTTTCATTTTGGTACGAGGTTTTCGCTGATTCCATCCATCCTCTGGTTCGATCGTTAACCTCCGAATGGTTTTTCCGGCTTCTTTTTCCTTCTTACGTTTGCGTTCTTTCTCCGTTTCCTTTTCGCGCTCATTCTCCTCCTTAGCGGCACGTTTACTTCCCTTTTCTCGTTCCGCATTCTTCCTTTCGCGATCTTCTCGATCATATCGCTTCCCATGTTTGGTCTTGTCACGATTATTCGCATGAAGTACTTGACCGTCACGACTTCTACCCGTTCGTTCGCGATCCTTATTCGATTGTCCATCTTTGCTTCCATAATCTTTCCCGATGTATTGTTCTTGTTGCAATCGAGCTTGCCGACTCGGGGTTTTCGATCGACTCCGGCGTCTTTTATCAAAACCGTGTGTAAGATTTGAACTCTGACGACTAGTTCTTGACCACGAACTACCTGCCCGATTTCCATCTTCGCATTGGTTAGCAGCGCAGCCGGAACAATAGTTGGTCGCTTTTCGGCAGTCGAGTCTCAAGTGTCCTGCCTGTCCACAATTCCAGCATTGGGGGGCACCAAATCTTTCGCTCCGTTTGGTGTACTCTGCTTTCTGACACATACACTCTTTTGCTCTTTCTCGGACTCGATAATTACTCCATGAGCTTTGCTTGGCAGCTTCGAACGTCAGCCCATATACCAAGGCTTCGCCTATCGTTTTCTTGCCTGCAAATTTCATCGCCTGTTGCAGCTCTCTGTCCTGTACAGCATTGTTAAATGCGAAAACAGCTGTATCGTTGCGTTGCTCTGTTTGCGCATTGGGCAGCGATAATAATGTGAGTCGTTCAATATCGCGTGCCAGCTCTTGAAGTGTTTCACCATTCTTTTGGGTTCGGTTGTACAGCTCTATTTTGTAGATCTCTTTCATGCGGTCACTGCCGTAATGAAGATCCAATGTTTGGACTAACGTTGAAAAATCTTGTTGTTGCTCCTGCGGAATCGTTTGAAGAACCTCCGCTGGTGGACCTCTTAGCGCCAATATAAGAGCCGTTCCTCGTTCGAGATCATTCCAATGGTTGTTTCTGGCGGCAGCCTCAAATTGGATCTTATCAATAGCCCACAGTGTCTGTCCATCGAAGATTAGAGCTTTGAAACCCGTATGCGTAACGTGCTCTGCTTTCATGACTCCGACTGCTTTCACGTTATCCAAGTCCCTTTTTAGGCGTTCGACTTCTTGTACAATCCCGGATATCCTTTCCGTAATTTGCTCTTCGAAGATTCGAAGTTTCTTCTCAACGTTTTCTTCTATGGCCTTACCCATGGTGTCTATTTTGTTATTCTGCAGCTCCAATTTTTGGTTGAGTTCTTTTGAGGTCTGGTCTAATTTCTGATTAATGTCCACTGATTGTTGTTTAATGTCCACTGATTGTTGTTTAATGTCCACTGATTGTTGTTTAATGTCCACTGATTGTTGCTCTAATTTGTTCATCATTTGTTGCATTAACTGTGTTAAGGCATCCGATGTACCGGAGCACTCCTCTTTACGAGTTTCTTCGATTTGGAACTCAAAACTATCTGCATTCTCACCCTCAGCCTCAAGTGTCTCGATCATACGGCTGACAAGTTCAGACTTGCTCCCTGCTGTAGGTAACTCGCGTCTACTGAGCTCTTCCTTCAGCTCCGTTACTTTTAAGTCTTTTAAATAACGCGGCATTTTCACTACCGATTATTTCCAGTTTTCCCGCGATTCGAATTCACTTAAATTTACGTCACTGCTCACTAAATCACTCGAGGTTATTCGATTTCACACACTGTCCGTTCGAGAATTTTAGTTCCGCGATTTTACTTCGCTAATTAAAGTCACTGTTCACTAGAGCACTCGAGAATATTCGATTTCAGAAAATTCTCACTGTCCGTTCGAGAATTTTAGTTTCACTTTTTCGCTCTCACAAAATTATCCGTTCGAGAATTTTAATTTCACTCGCGATTTTTAACCCGAATTTATCCTTGAAATCCCTCTCTTCTGACACCAATTGTTGCGAGCTAGAGGTTCGCCGATTTCAAGTAAAACACAATTCGTTTTAAAATATAAGGATAATTTATTTATTGCACTTTATACACAATTTCCCGATCACTTCACTTTTTCACAACACTGTCGCGTGTTTTACTATCGCTTTCTTGTACCGGTTCGCGTTCTTCCACCGATAGGTCTCGCTCAATAACTCCTTGCTGGTCTGAAAGCTGCGGTATTTATATCGGGTTTTTCCCAATTCTCGAACCTTGTGGTGTATTCTTCGGGTGGGTATGTGTGTGTCTAGACTATTCCAGGTTTTGCTTGAACGTTCTAGATGGCGTTTTACACAGTAGGGGATAATGTTCTACGTCATTCTCGACGATTCGAAAGAGAGATCGAATTGCGTGGTTGCCAGATCTGTAACAATATCCCTATTAAGTCCTGACCATCTAAGGAATTTCACCAAATGCGATTTGGCCTCCCTTAGACGGTTCGTCGCCGTACAGTATCCCTCTTATTTTCCACCAAAAACAACACGTCTAGGAGGGGGAAACTTACCGAACTTTCTCACTTTCTATTACTTATATTAGGGACCGCATGCACTTTTGCCACTATATGAATTTTTATCACAAAAAAAAAATACCGTGCAAATTATCACTGTTCGATTCTCTCACGTTTCGTTAATCCAACAAAATTTAATACACCAAAAACCAAAAAATCTAAGAAAATTATAACCGTGATTTTCTCTTTTCTATCGATTTTATAGGGGCTGCATGCACTTTAGCCACTAGATGAATTTTTATCACAAACAAAAAAAATTCCGTGAAAATTATCACTGTTCGATTCTCTCAAGTTTCGTTAATCCAACCAAATTTAATACACTAAAAACCAAAAACTCTAAGAAAATTATAACCGTGATTTTCTCTTTTCTATCGATTTTATAGGGGCTGCATGCACTTTAGCCACTAGAGGAATTTTTATCACAAACAAAAAAAAAATTCCGTGAAAATTATCACTGTTCGATTCTCTCAAGTTTCGTTAATCCAACAAAATTTAATACTCAAAAAAAAACTCTAAGAAAATTATAACCGTGATTTTCTCATTTCTATCGATTTTATATGGACCGCATGCATTTTAGCCACTATATGAATTTTTATCATTATAACCGTGATTTTCTCATTTCCATCGATTTTATAGGGACCGCATGCATTTTAGCCACTATTTGAATTTTTATCACTTAAAAGATTTTTCGAGAAAAATCATCACTATTCGATTTGCTCATATTCCGTTACTCCAAATAAATTAAAAAAAAAACTCTTAGAAAATTATAACCGTGATTTTCTCATTTCTATCGATTTTATAGGGGCTGCATGCACTTTAGCCACTAGATGAATTTTTATCACAAACAAAAAAATATTCCGTGAAAATTATCACTGTTCGATTCTCTCAAGTTTCGTTATTCCAACAAAATTTTAATACTAAAAAAAAACTCTAAGAAAATTATAACCGTGATTTTCTCATTTCTATCGACTTTATATGGACCGCATGCATTTTAGCCACTATTTGAATTTTTATCACTTAAAAGAAATTTCGAGAAAAATCATCACTGTACGATTTGCTCATATTCCGTTACTCCAAAATAAATTTAAAAAAAAAACTCTAAGAAAATTACAACCGTGATTTTCTCATTTCCATCGATATTATAGGGACCGCATGCTTTTTAGCCACTATTTGAATTTTTATCATTATAACCGTGATTTTCTCATTTCCATCAATTTTATAGGGACCGCATGCATTTTAGCCACTATTTGAATTTGTATTTTTTAAAAGAAATTTCGAGAAGAATCATCACTATTCGATTTGCTCATATTCCGTTACTCCAAATAAATTAAAAAAAAAAACTCTAGGAAAATTACAACCGTGATTTTCTCATTTCCATCGATTCTAAAGGGACCGCATGCATTTTAGCCACTATTTGAATTTTTATCATTATAACCGTGATTTTCTCATTTCCATCGATTTTACACGGACCGCATGCATTTTAGCCACTATTTGAATTTTTATCATTATAACCGTTATTTTCTCATTTCCATCAATTTTATAGGGACCGCATGCATTTTAGCCACTATTTGAATTTTTATCATTATAACCGTGATTTTCTCATTTCCATCAATTTTATAGGGACCGCATGCATTTTAGCCACTATTTGAATTTTTATCACTTAAAAGAAATTTCGAGAAAAATCAGCACTATTCGATTTGCTCATATTCCGTTACTCCAAATAAATTAAAAAAAAACTCTAAGAAAAATATAACCGTGATTTTCTCATTTCCATCGATTTTATAGGGACCGCATGCTTTTTAGCCACTATTTGAATTTTTATCATTATAACCGTGATTTTCTCATTTCCATCAATTTTATAGGGACCGCATGCATTTTAGCCACTATTTGAATTTGTATTTTTTAAAAGAAATTTCGAAAAGAATCATCACTATTCGATTTGCTCATTATCCGTGACTCCAAATAAATTTAAAAAAAAAACTCTAAGAAAATTATAACCGTGATTTTCTCATTTCCATCGATTTTATAGGGACCGCTTGCATTTTAGCCACTATTTGAATTTTTACCACTTAAAAGAAATTTCGAGAAAAATCATCACTATACGATTTGCTCATATTCCGTTACTCCAAAATAAATTTAAAAAAAAAACTGTAAGAAAATTACAACCGTGATTTTCTCATTTCCATCGATTTTATAGGGACCGCATGCTTTTTAGCCACTACTTGAATTTTTATCATTTTAACCGTGATTTTCTCATTTCCATCGATTTTATTGGGACCGCATGCTTTTTAGCCACTATTTGAATTTTTATCACTTAAAAGAAATTTCGAGAAAAATCAGCACTATTCGATTTGCTCATATTCCGTTACTCCAAATAAATTAAAAAAAAAAAAACTCTAGGAAAATTACAACCGTGATTTTCTCATTTCCATCGATTTTATAGGGACCGCATGCTTTTTAGCCACTATTTGAATTTTTATCATTATAACCGTGATTTTCTCATTTCCATCAATTTTATAGGGACCGCATGCATTTTAGCCACTATTTGAATTTGTATTTTTTAACAGAAATTTCGAGAAGAATCATCACTATTCGATTTGCTCATATTCCGTTACTCCATATAAATTTAAAAAAAAACTCTAAGAAAATTATAACCGTGATTTTCTCATTTCTATCGATTTTATAGGGACCGCATCCATTTTAGCCACTATTTGAATTTTTATCACTTAAAAGAAATTTCGAGAAAAATCATCACTATTCGATTTGCTCATAGTCCGTTACTCCAAAATAAATTTAAAAAAAAAACTCTAAGAAAATTACTACCGTGATTTTCTCATTTCCATCGATTTTATAGGGACCGTATGCATTTTAGCCACTATTTGAATTTTTATCATTATAACCGTGATTTTCTCATTTCCATCAATTTTATTGGGACCGCATGCATTTTAGCCACTATTTGAATTTTTATCACTTAAAATAAATTTCGAGAAAAATCAGCACTATTCGATTTGCTCATATTCCGTTACTCCAAATAAATTTAAAAAAAAACACTAAGAAAATTATAACCGTGATTTTCTCATTTCTATCGATTTTATAGGGACCGCATGCATTTTAGCCACTATTTGAATTTTTATCATTATAACCGTGATTTTCTCATTTCCATCAATTTTATAGGGACCGCATGCATTTCAGCCACTATTTGAATTTGTATCACTTAAAGAAATTTCGAGAAAAATCGGCACTATTCGATTTGCTCATATTCCGTTACTCCAAATAAATTAAAAAAAAAAAACTCTAGGAAAATTACAACCGTGATTTTCTCATTTCCATCGATTCTAAAGGGACCGCATGCATTTTAGCCACTATTTGAATTTTTATCATTATAACCGTGATTTTCTCATTTCCATCGATTTGACACGGACCGCATGCATTTTAGCCACTATTTGAATTTTTATCATTATAACCGTTATTTTCTCATTTCCATCAATTTTATAGGGACCGCATGCATTTTAGCCACTATTTGAATTTTTATCATTATAACCGTGATTTTCTCATTTCCATCAATTTTATAGGGACCGCATGCATTTTAGCCACTATTTGAATTTTTATCACTTAAAAGAAATTTCGAGAAAAATCAGCACTATTCGATTTGCTCATATTCCGTTACTCCAAATAAATTAAAAAAAAAAACTCTAAGAAAATTACAACCGTGATTTTCTCATTTCCATCGATTTTATAGGGACAGCATGCTTTTTAGCCACTACTTGAATTTTTATCATTTTAACCGTGATTTTCTCATTTCCATCAATTTTATAGGGACCGCATGCATTTTAGCCACTATTTGAATTTGTATTTTTTAAAAGAAATTTCGAGAAGAATCATCACTATTCGATTTGCTCATATTCCGTTACTCCAAATAAATTAAAAAAAAAAAACTCTAGGAAAATTACAACCGTGATTTTCTCATTTCCATCGATTCTAAAGGGACCGCATGCATTTTAGCCACTATTTGAATTTTTATCATTATAACCGTGATTTTCTCATTTCCATCGATTTTACACGGACCGCATGCATTTTAGCCACTATTTGAATTTTTATCATTATAACCGTTATTTTCTCATTTCCATCAATTTTATAGGGACCGCATGCATTTTAGCCACTATTTGAATTTTTATCATTATAACCGTGATTTTCTCATTTCCATCAATTTTATAGGGACCGCATGCATTTTAGCCACTATTTGAATTTTTATCACTTAAAAGAAATTTCGAGAAAAATCAGCACTATTCGATTTGCTCATATTCCGTTACTCCAAATAAATTAAAAAAAAACTCTAAGAAAATTATAACCGTGATTTTCTCATTTCCATCAATTTTATAGGGACCTCCTGCATTTAAGCCACTATTTGAATTTTTATCACTTAAAAGAAATTTCGAGAAAAATCACCACTATACGATTTGCTCATATTCCGTTACTCCAAAATAAATTTAAAAAAAAAACTCTAAGAAAATTACAACCGTGATTTTCTCATTTCCATCGATTTTATAGGGACCGCATGCTTTTTAGCCACTATTTGAATTTTTATCATTATAACCGTGATTTTCTCATTTCCATCAATTTTATAGGGACCGCATGCATTTTAGCCACTATTTGAATTTTTATCACTTAAAAGAAATTTGGAGAAAAATCACCACTATTCGATTTGCTCATTATCCGTTACTCCAAATAAATTTAAAAAAAAAACTCTAAGAAAATTATAACCGTGATTTTCTCATTTCTATCGATATTATAGGGGCTGCATGCACTTTAGCCACTAGATGAATTTTTATCACAAACAAAAAACTATTCCGTGAAAATTATCACTGTTCGATTCTCTCAAGTTTCGTTATACCAACAAAATTTTAATACTCAAAAAAACTCTAAGAAAATTATAACCGTGATTTTCTCATTTCTATCGATTTTATATGGACCGCATGCATTTTAGCCACTATTTGAATTTTTATCATTATAACCGTGATTTTCTCATTTCCATCAATTTTATAGGGACCGCCTGCATTTTAGCCACTATTTGGATTTTTATAACTTAAAAGAAATTTCGAGAAAAATCAGCACTATTCGATTTGCTCATATTCCGTTACTCCAAATAAATTAAAAAAAAAAAACTCTAAGAAAATTATAACCGTGATTTTCTCATTTCTATCGATTTTATAGGGGCTGCATGCACTTTAGCCACTAGATGAATTTTTATCACAAACAAAAAACTATTCCGTGAAAATTATCACTGTTCGATTCTCTCAAGTTTCGTTATACCAACAAAATTTTAATACTCAAAAAAACTCTAAGAAAATTATAACCGTGATTTTCTCATTTCTATCGATTTTATATGGACCGCATGCATTTTAGCCACTATTTTTAATTATAACCGTGATTTTCTCATTTCTATCGATTTTATAGGGGCTGCATGCACTTTAGCCACTAGATGAATTTTTATCACAAACAAAAAACTATTCCGTGAAAATTATCACTGTTCGATTCTCTCAAGTTTCGTTATACCAACAAAATTTTAATACTCAAAAAAACTCTAAGAAAATTATAACCGTGATTTTCTCATTTCTATCGATTTTATATGGACCGCATGCTTTTTAGCCACAACTTGAATTTTTATCATTTTAACCGTGATTTTCTCATTTCCATCGATTTTATTGGGACCGCATGTTTTTTAGCCACTATTTGAATTTTTATCACTTAAAAGAAATTTCGAGAAAAATTAGCACTATTCCATTTGCTCATATTCCGTTACTCCAAATAAATTTAAAAAAAAAACTCTAGGAAAATTACAACCGTGATTTTCTCATTTCCATCGATTTTATAGGGACCGCATGCTTTTTAGCCACTATTTGAATTTTTATCATTATAACCGTGATTTTCTCATTTCCATCAATTTTATAGGGACCGCATGCATTTTAGTCACTATTTGAATTTGTGTTTTTTAAAAGAAATTTCGAGAAGAATCATCACTATTCGATTTGCTCATATTCCGTTACTCCAAATAAATTAAAAAAAAAACTCTAAGAAAATTATAACCGTGATTTTCTCATTTCTATCGATTTTATAGGGACCGCATGCATTTTAGCCACTATTTGAATTTTTATCACTTAAAAGAAATTTCGAGAAAAATCATCACTATTCGATTCGCTCATAATCCGTTACTCCAAAATAAATTTAAAAAAAAAACTCTAAGAAAATTACTACCGTGATTTTCTCATTTCCATCGATTTTATAGGGACCGTATGCATTTTAGCCACTATTTGAATTTTTATCATTATAACCGTGATTTTCTCATTTCCATCAATTTTATAGGGACCGCATGCATTTTAGCCACTATTTGAATTTTTATCACTTAAAAAAAATTTCGAGAAAAATCAGCACTATTCAATTTGCTCATATTCCGTTACTCCAAATAAATTTTAAAAAAAACACTAAGAAAATTACAACCGTGATTTTCTCATTTCTATCGATTTTATAGGGACCGCATGCATTTTAGCCACTATTTGAATTTTTATCACTTAAAAGAAATTTCGTGAAAAATCAGCACTATTCAATTTGCTCATATTCCGTTACTCCAAATAAATTTTGAAAAAAACACTAAGAAAATTATAACCGTGATTTTCTCATTTCTATCGATTTTATATGGACCGCATGCATTTTAGCCACTATTTGAATTTTTATCACTTAAAAGAAATTTCGAGAAAAATCATCACTATTCGATTTGCTCATATTCCGTTACTCCAAATAAATTTAAAAAAAAAACTCTAGGAAAATTACAACCGTGATTTTCTCATTTCCATCGATTTTATAGGGACCGCATGCTTTTTAGCCACTATTTGAATTTTTATCATTATAACCGTGATTTTCTCATTTCCATCGATTTTATAGGGACCGCATGCATTTTAGCCACTATTTGAATTTTTATCACTTAAAAAAAATTTGGAGAAAAATCATCACTATTCGATTTGCTCATTATCCGTTACTCCAAATAAATTAAAAAAAAAACTCTAAGAAAATTATAACCGTGATTTTCTCATTTCCATCAATTTTATAGGGACCGCCTGCATTTTAGCCACTATTTGAATTTTTATCACTTAAAAGAAATTTCGAGAAAAATCATCACTATACGATTTGCTCATATTCCGTTACTCCAAAATAAATTTAAAAAAAAACTCTAAGAAAATTACAACCGTGATTTTCTCATTTCCATCGATTTTATAGCGACCGCATGCATTTTAGCCACTATTTGAATTTTTATCACTTAAAAGAAATTTCGAGAAAAATTAGCACTATTCGATTTGCTCATATTCCGTTACTCCAAATAAATTTAAAAAAAAAACTCTAGGAAAATTACAACCGTGATTTTCTCATTTCCATCGATTTTATAGGGACCGCATGCTTTTTAGCCACAACTTGAATTTTTATCATTTTAACCGTGATTTTCTCATTTCCATCGATTTTATTGGGACCGCATGTTTTTTAGCCACTATTTGAATTTTTATCACTTAAAAGAAATTTCGAGAAAAATTAGCACTATTCGATTTGCTCATATTCCGTTATTCCAAATAAATTTAAAAAAAAAACTCTAGGAAAATTACAACCGTGATTTTCTCATTTCCATCGATTTTATAGGAACCGCATGCTTTTTAGCCACTATTTGAATTTTTATCATTATAACCGTGATTTTCTCATTTCCATCAATTTTATAGGGACCGCATGCATTTTAGCCACTATTTGAATTTGTATTTTTTAAAAGAAATTTCGAGAAGAATCATCACTATTCGATTTGCTCATATTCCGTTACTCCAAATAAATTAAAAAAAAACTCTAAGAAAATTATAACCGTGATTTTCTCATTTCTATCGATTTTATAGGGACCGCATGCATTTTAGCCACTATTTGAATTTTTATCACTTAAAAGAAATTTCGAGAAAAATCATCACTATTCGATTTGCTCATAATCCGTTACTCCAAAATAAATTTAAAAAAAAAACTCTAAGAAAATTACTACCGTGATTTTCTCATTTCCATCGATTTTATAGGGACCGTATGCATTTTAGCCACTATTTGAATTTTTATCACTTAAAAGAAATTTCGAGAAAAATCATCACTATTCGATTTGCTCATATTCCGTTACACCAAATAAATTAAAACAAAAACTCTAAGAAAATTACTACCGTGATTTACTCATTTCCATCAATTTTATAGGGACCGCATGCATTTTAGCCACTATTTGAATTTTTATCACTTAAAAGAAATTTCGAGAAAAATCATCACTATTCGATTTGCTCATATTCCGTTACTCCAAATAAATTAAAAAAAAAAAACTCTAGGAAAATTACAACCGTGATTTTCTCATTTCCATCGATTTCATAGGGACCGCATGCATTTTAGCCACTATTTGAATTTTTATCACTTAAAAGAAATTTCGAGAAAAATCAGCACTATTCGATTCCGTTACTCCAAATAAATTAAAAAAAAAACCCTAAGAAAATTATAACCGTGATTTTCTCATTTCTATCGATTTTATAGGGACCGCATGCATTTTAGCCACTATTTGAATTTTTATCATTATAACCGTGATTTTCTCATTTCCATCAATTTTATAGGGACCGCATGCATTTTAGCCACTATTTGAATTTTTATCACTTAAAAGAAATTTCGAGAAAAATCGGCACTATTCGATTTGTTCATATTCCGTTACTTCAAATAAATTTAAAAAAAAAACTCTAGGAAAATTACAACCGTGATTTTCTCATTTCCATCGATTTTATAGGGACCGCATGCATTTTAGCCACTAATTGAATTTTTATCATTATAACCGTGATTTTCTCATTTCCATCGATTTTATAGGGACCGCATGCATTTTAGCCACTATTTGAATTTTTATCATTATAACCGTGATTTTCTCATTTCCATCAATTTTATAGGGACCGCATGCATTTTAGCCACTATTTGAATTTTTATCACTTAAAAGAAATTTGGAGAAAAATCACCACTATTCGATTTGCTCATTATCCGTTACTCCAAATAAATTTAAAAAAAAAACTCTAAGAAAATTATAACCGTGATTTTCTCATTTCCATCAATTTTATAGGGACCTCCTGCATTTTAGCCACTATTTGAATTTTTATCACTTAAAAGAAATTTCGAGAAAAATCACCACTATACGATTTGCTCATATTCCGTTACTCCAAAATAAATTTAAAAAAAAAACTCTATGAAAATTACAATCGTGATTTTCTCATTTCCATCGATTTTATAGGGACCGCATGCTTTTTAGCCACTACTTGAATTTTTATCATTTTAACCGTGATTTTCTCATTTCCATCAATTTTATAGGGACCGCATGCATTTTAGCCACTATTTGAATTTGTATTTTTTAAAAGAAATTTCGAGAAGAATCATCACTATTCGATTTGCTCATATTCCGTTACTCCAAATAAATTTAAAAAAAACTCTAAGAAAATTATAACCGTGATTTTCTCATTTCCATCAATTTTATAGGGATCGCCTGCATTTTAGCCACTATTTGGATTTTTATCACTTAAAAGAAATTTCGAGAAAAATCAGCGCTATTCGATTTGCTCATATTCCGTTACTCCAAATAAATTAAAAAAAAAAAACTCTAAGAAAATTATAACCGTGATTTTCTCATTTCTATCGATTTTATAGGGGCTGCATGCACTTTAGCCACTAGATGAATTTTTACTACAAACAAAAAACTATTCCGTGAAAATTATCACTGTTCGATTCTCTCAAGTTTCGTTATACCAATAAAATTTTAATACTCAAAAAAACTCTAAGAAAATTATAACCGTGATTTTCTCATTTCTATCGATTTTATATGGACCGCATGCATTTTAGCCACTATTTGAATTTTTATCACTTAAAAGAAATTTCGAGAAAAATCATCACTATTCGATTTGCTCATATTCCGTTACTCCAAATAAATTTAAAACAAAAACACTCTAAGAAAATTATAACCGTGATTTTCTCGTTTCTATCGATTTTATATGGACCGCATGCATTTTAGCCACTATTTGAATTTTTATCATTATAACCGTGATTTTCTCATTTCCATCGATTTTATAGGGACCGTATGCATTTTAGCCACTATTTGAATTTTTATCACTTAAAAAAAATTTGGAGAAAAATCATCACTATTCGATTTGCTCATTATCCGTTACTCCAAATAAATTAAAAAAAAAACTCTGAGAAAATTATAACCGTGATTTTCTCATTTCCATCAATTTTATAGGGACCGCCTGCATTTTAGCCACTATTTGAATTTTTATCACTTAAAAGAAATTTCGAGAAAAATCATCACTATACGATTTGCTCATATTCCGTTACTCCAAATAAATTTAAAAAAAAAACTCTAGGAAAATTACAACCGTGATTTTCTCATTTCCATCGATTTTATAGGGACCGCATGCTTTTTAGCCACTATTTGAATTTTTATCATTATAACCGTGATTTTCTCATTTCCATCAATTTTATAGGGACCGCATGCATTTTAGCCACTATTTGAATTTGTATTTTTTAAAAGAAATTTCGAGAAGAATCATCACTATTCGATTTGCTCATATTCCGTTACTCCAAATAAATTAAAAAAAAAACTCTAAGAAAATTATAACCGTGATTTTCTCATTTCTATCGATTTTATAGGGACCGCATGCATTTTAGCCACTATTTGAATTTTTATCACTTAAAAGAAATTTCGAGAAAAATCAGCACTATTCAATTTGCTCATATTCCGTTACTCCAAATAAATTTTGAAAAAAACACTAAGAAAATTATAACCGTGATTTTCTCATTTCTATCGATTTTATATGGACCGCATGCATTTTAGCCACTATTTGAATTTTTATCACTTAAAAGAAATTTCGAGAAAAATCATCACTATTCGATTTGCTCATATTCCGTTACTCCAAATAAATTTAAAAAAAAAACTCTAGGAAAATTACAACCGTGATTTTCTCATTTCCATCGATTTTATAGGGACCGCATGCTTTTTAGCCACTATTTGAATTTTTATCATTATAACCGTGATTTTCTCATTTCCTTCGATTTTATAGGGACCGCATGCATTTTAGCCACTATTTGAATTTTTATCACTTAAAAAAAATTTGGAGAAAAATCATCACTATTCGATTTGCTCATTATCCGTTACTCCAAATAAATTAAAAAAAAAACTCTAAGAAAATTATAACCGTGATTTTCTCATTTCCATCAATTTTATAGGGACCGCCTGCATTTTAGCCACTATTTGAATTTTTATCACTTAAAAGAAATTTCGAGAAAAATCATCACTATACGATTTGCTCATATTCCGTTACTCCAAAATAAATTTAAAAAAAAAACTGTAAGAAAATTACAACCGTGATTTTCTCATTTCCATCGATTTTATAGGGACCGCATGCTTTTTAGCCACAACTTGAATTTTTATAATTTTAACCGTGATTTTCTCATTTCCATCGATTTTATTGGGATCGCATGTTTTTTAGCCACTATTTGAATTTTTATCACTTAAAAGAAATTTCGAGAAAAATTAGCACTATACGATTTGCTCATATTCCGTTACTCCAAATAAATTTAGAAAAAAAACTCTAGGAAAATTACAACCGTGATTTTCTCATTTCCATCGATTTTATAGGGACCGCATGCTTTTTAGCCACTATTTGAATTTTTTTCATTATAACCGTGATTTTCTCATTTCCATCAATTTTATAGGGACCGCATGCATTTTAGCCACTATTTGAATTTGTATTTTTTAAAAGAAATTTCGAGAAGAATCATCACTATTCGATTTGCTCATATTCCGTTACTCCAAATAAATTAAAAAAAAAACTCTAAGAAAATTATAACCGTGATTTTCTCATTTCTATCGATTTTATAGGGACCGCATGCATTTTAGCCACTATTTGAATTTTTATCACTTAAAAGAAATTTCGAGAAAAATCATCACTATTCGATTTGCTCATAATCCGTTACTCCAAAATAAATTTAAAAAAAAAACTCTAAGAAAATTACTACCGTGATTTTCTCATTTCCATCGATTTTATAGGGACCGTATGCATTTTAGCCACTATTTGAATTTTTATCATTATAACCGTGATTTACTCATTTCCATCAATTTTATAGGGACCGCATGCATTTTAGCCACTATTTGAATTTTTATCACTTAAAAGAAATTTCGAGAAAAATCAGCACTATTCAATTTGCTCATATTCCGTTACTCCAAATAAATTTTAAAAAAAACACTAAGAAAATTATAACCGTGATTTTCTCATTTCTATCGATTTTATAGGGACCGCATGCATTTTAGCCACTATTTGAATTTTTATCATTATAACCGTGATTTTCTCATTTCCATCAATTTTATAGGGACCGCATGCATTTTAGCCACTATTTGAATTTTTATCACTTAAAAAAAATTTCGAGAAAAATCGGCACTATTCGATTTGCTCATATTCCGTTACTCCAAATAAATTAAAAAAAAAAAACTCTAGGAAAATTACAACCGTGATTTTCTCATTTCCATCGATTTCATAGGGACCGCATGCATTTTAGCCACTATTTGAATTTTTTTCATTATAACCGTGATTTTCTCATTTCTATCGATTTTATAGGGACCGCATGCATTTTAGCCACTATTTGAGTTTTTATCATTATAACCGTGATTTTCTCATTTCCATCAATTTTATAGGGACCGCATGCATTTTAGCCACTATTTGAATTTTAATCATTATAACCGTGATTTTCTCATTTCCATCAATTTTATAGGGACCGCATGCATTTTAGCCACTATTTGAATTTTTATCACTTAAAAGAAATTTCGAGAAAAATCATCACTATTCGATTTGCTCATATTCCGTTACTCCAAATAAATTAAAAAAAAAACCCTAAGAAAATTATAACCGTGATTTTCTCATTTCTATCGATTTTATAGGGACCGCATGCATTTTAGCCACTATTTGAATTTTTGTCATTATAACCGTGATTTTCTCATTTCCATCAATTTTATAGGGACCGCATGCATTTTAGCCACTATTTGAATTTTTATCACTTAAAAGAAATTTCGAGAAAAATCAGCACTATTCGATTTGCTCATATTCCGTTACTCCAAATAAATTAAAAAAAAAACCCTAAGAAAATTATAACCGTGATTTTCTCATTTCTATCAATTTTTTAGGGACCGCATGCATTTTAGCCACTATTTGAATTTTTATCACTTAAAAGAAATTTCGAGAAAAATCGGCACTATTCGATTTGTTCATATTCCGTTACTTCAAATAAATTTAAAAAAAAAACTCTAGGAAAATTACAACCGTGATTTTCTCATTTCCATCGATTTTATAGGGACCGCATGCATTTTAGCCACTATTTGAATTTTTATCATTATAACCGTGATTTTCTCATTTCCATCGATTTTATAGGGACCGCATGCATTTTAGCCACTATTTGAATTTTTATCATTATAACCGTGATTTTCTCATTTCCATCAATTTTATAGGGTCCGCATGCATTTTAGCTACTATTTGAATTTTTATCACTTAAAAGAAATTTCGAGAAAAATCAGCACTATTCGATTTGCTCATATTCCGTTACTCCAAATAAATTAAAAAAAGAACTCTAAGAAAATTATAACCGTGATTTTCTCATTTCTATCGATTTTATAGGGACCGCATGCATTTTAGCCACTATTTGAATTTGTATCATTTTAACCGTGATTTTCTCATTTCCATCGATTTTATAGGGACCGTATGCAGTTTAGCCACTATTTGAATTTTTATCATTATAACCGTGATTTTCTCATTTCCATCAATTTTATAGGGTCCGCATGCATTTTAGCCACTATTTGAATTTTTATCACTTAAAAGAAATTTCGAGAAAAATCATCACTATACGATTTGCTCATATTCCGTTACTCCAAAATAAATTTAAAAAAAAAACTCTAAGAAAATTACAACCGTGATTTTCTCATTTCCATCGATTTTATAGGGACCGCATGCTCTTTAGCCACAACTTGAATTTTTATCATTTTAACCGTGATTTTCTCATTTCCATCGATTTTATTGGGACCGCATGTTTTTTAGCCACTATTTGAATTTTTATCACTTAAAAGAAATTTCGAGAAAAATTAGCACTATTCGATTTGCTCATATTCCGTTACTCCAAATAAATTTAAAAAAAAAACTCTAGGAAAATTACAACCGTGATTTTCTCATTTCCATCGATTTTATAGGGACCGCATGCTTTTTAGCCACTATTTGAATTTTTATCATTATAGCCGTGATTTTCTCATTTCCATCAATTTTATAGGGACCGCATGCATTTTAGCCACTATTTGAATTTGTATTTTTTAAAAGAAATTTCGAGAAGAATCATCACTATTCGATTTGCTCATATTCCGTTACTCCAAATAAATTAAAAAAAAACTCTAAGAAAATTATAACCGTGATTTTCTCATTTCTATCGATTTTATAGGGACCGCATGCATTTTAGCCACTATTTGAATTTTTATCACTTAAAAGAAATTTCGAGAAAAATCATCACTATTCGATTTGCTCATAATCCGTTACTCCAAAATAAATTTAAAAAAAAAACTCTATGAAAATTACTACCGTGATTTTCTCATTTCCATCGATTTTATAGGGACCGTATGCATTTTAGCCACTATTTGAATTTTTATCATTATAACCGTGATTTACTCATTTCCATCAATTTTATAGGGACCGCATGTATTTTAGCCACTATTTGAATTTTTATCACTTAAAAGAAATTTCGAGAAAAATCAGCACTATTCAATTTGCTCATATTCCGTTACTCCAAATAAATTTAAAAAAAAACACTAAGAAAATTATAACCGTGATTTTCTCATTTCTATCGATTTTATAGGGACCGCATGCATTTTAGCCACTATTTGAATTTTTATCATTATAACCGTGATTTTCTCATTTCCATCAATTTTATAGGGACCGCATGCATTTTAGACACTATTTGAATTTTTATCACTTAAAAGAAATTTCGAGAAAAATCGGCACTATTCGATTTGTTCATATTCCGTTACTTCAAATAAATTTAAAAAAAAAACTCTAGGAAAATTACAACCGTGATTTTCTCATTTCCATCGATTTTATAGGGACCGCATGCATTTTAGCCACTATTTGAATTTTTATCATTATAACCGTGATTTTCTCATTTCCATCGATTTTATAGGGACCGCATGCATTTTAGCCACTATTTGAATTTTTATCATTATAACCGTGATTTTCTCATTTCCATCAATTTTATAGGGTCCGCATGCATTTTAGCTACTATTTGAATTTTTATCACTTAAAAGAAATTTCGAGAAAAATCAGCACTATTCGATTTGCTCATATTCCGTTACTCCAAATAAATTAAAAAAAGAACTCTAAGAAAATTATAACCGTGATATTCTCATTTCTATCGATTTTATAGGGACCGCATGCATTTTAGCCACTATTTGAATTTGTATCATTTTAACCGTGATTTTCTCATTTCCATCGATTTTATAGGGACCGTATGCAGTTTAGCCACTATTTGAATTTTTATCATTATAACCGTGATTTTCTCATTTCCATCAATTTTATAGGGTCCGCATGCATTTTAGCCACTATTTGAATTTTTATCATTTTAACCATGATTTTCTCATTTCCATCAATTTTATAGGGTCCGCATGCATTTTAGCTACTATTTGAATTTTTATCACTTAAAAGAAATTTCGAGAAAAATCAGCACTATTCGATTTGCTCATATTCCGTTACTCCAAATAAATTAAAAAAAAAACTCTAAGAAAATTATAACCGTAATTTTCTCATTTCTATCGATTTTATAGGGACCGCATGCATTTTAGCCACTATTTGAATTTGTATCATTTTAACCGTGATTTTCTCATTTCCATCGATTTTATAGGGACCGTATGCAGTTTAGCCACTATTTGAATTTTTATCATTATAACCGTGATTTTCTCATTTCCATCAATTTTATAGGGTCCGCATGCATTTTAGCCACTATTTGAATTTTTATCATTATAACCATGATTTTCTCATTTCCATCAATTTTATAGGGTCCGCATGCATTTTAGCTACTATTTGAATTTTTATCACTTAAAAGAAATTTCGAGAAAAATCAGCACTATTCGATTTGCTCATATTCCGTTACTCCAAATAAATTAAAAAAAAAAACTCTAAGAAAATTATAACCGTAATTTTCTCATTTCTATCGATTTTATAGGGACCGTATGCATTTTAGCCACTATTTGAATTTTTATCATTATAACCGTGATTTTCTCATTTCCATCAATTTTATAGGGTCCGCATGCATTTTAGCTACTATTTGAATTTTTATCACTTAAAAGAAATTTCGAGAAAAATCAGCACTATTCGATTTGCTCATATTCCGTTACTCCAAATAAATTAAAAAAAAACTCTAAGAAAATTATAACCGTAATTTTCTCATTTCTATCGATTTTATAGGGACCGCATGCATTTTAGCCACTATTTGAATTTGTATCATTTTAACCGTGATTTTCTCATTTCCATCGATTTTATAGGGACCGAATGCAGTTTAGCCACTATTTGAATTTTTATCATCATAACCGTGATTTTCTCATTTCCATCAATTTTATAGGGTCCGCATGCATTTTAGCCACTATTTGAATTTTTATCATTATAACCATGATTTTCTCATTTCCATCAATTTTATAGGGTCCGCATGCATTTTAGCTACTATTTGAATTTTTATCACTTAAAAGAAATTTCGAGAAAAATCAGCACTATTCGATTTGCTCATATTCCGTTACTCCAAATAAATTAAAAAAAAAAAACTCTAAGAAAATTATAACCGTGATTTTCTCATTTCTATCGATTTTATATGGACCGCATGCATTTTAGCCACTATTTGAATTTGTATCATTTTAACCGTGATTTTCTCATTTCCATCGATTTTATAGGGACCGCATACTTTTTAGCCACTACTTGAATTTTTATCATTTTAACCGTGATTTTCTCATTTCCATCGATTTTATTGGGACCGTATGCGTTTTAGCCACTATTTGAATTTTTATCACTTAAAAGAAATTTCGAGAAAAATCAGCACTATTCGATTTGCTCATATTCCGTTACTCCAAATAAATTTAAAAAAAAAACTCTAGGAAAATTACAACCGTGATTTTCTCATTTCCATTGATTTTTTAGGGACCGCATGCTTTTTTGCCACTATTTGAATTTTTATCATTATAACCGTGATTTTCTCATTTCCATCAATTTTATAGGGACCGCATGCATTTTAGCCACTATTTGAATTTGTATTTTTTAAAAGAAATTTCGAGAAGAATCATCACTATTCGATTTGCCCATATTCGGTTACTCCAAATAAATTTAAAAAAAAACTCTAGGAAAATTACAACCGTGATTTTCTCATTTCCATCGATTTTATAGGGACCGCATGCATTTTAGCCACTATTTGAATTTTTATCATTATAACCGTGATTTTCTCATTTCCATCAATTTTATAGGGACCGCATGCATTTTAGCCACTATTTGAATTTTTATCACTTAAAAAAAATTTCGAGAAAAATCGGCACTATTCGATTTGCTCATATTCCGTTACTCCAAATAAATTAAAAAAAAAAACTCTAGGAAAATTACAACCGTGATTTTCTCATTTCCATCGATTTTATAGGGACCGAATGCAGTTTAGCCACTATTTGAATTTTTATCATTATAACCGTGATTTTCTCATTTCCATCAATTTTATAGGGTCCGCATGCATTTTAGCCACTATTTGAATTTTTATCATTATAACCATGATTTTCTCATTTCCATCAATTTTATAGGGTCCGCATGCATTTTAGCTACTATTTGAATTTTTATCACTTAAAAGAAATTTCGAGAAAAATCAGCACTATTCGATTTGCTCATATTCCGTTACTCCAAATAAATTAAAAAAAAAACTCTAAGAAAATTATAACCGTGATTTTCTCATTTCTATCGATTTTATATGGACCGCATGCATTTTAGCCACTATTTGAATTTGTATCATTTTAACCGTGATTTTCTCATTTCCATCGATTTTATAGGGACCGCATACTTTTTAGCCACTACTTGAATTTTTATCATTTTAACCGTGATTTTCTCATTTCCATCGATTTTATTGGGACCGCATGCGTTTTAGCCACTATTTGAATTTTTATCACTTAAAAGAAATTTCGAGAAAAATCAGCACTATTCGATTTGCTCATATTCCGTTACTCCAAATAAATTTAAAAAAAAAACTCTAGGAAAATTACAACCGTGATTTTCTCATTTCCATTGATTTTTTAGGGACCGCATGCTTTTTTGCCACTATTTGAATTTTTATCATTATAACCGTGATTTTCTCATTTCCATCAATTTTATAGGGACCGCATGCATTTTAGCCACTATTTGAATTTGTATTTTTTAAAAGAAATTTCGAGAAGAATCATTACTATTCGATTTGCCCATATTCGGTTACTCCAAATAAATTTAAAAAAAAACTCTAAGAAAATTATAACCGTGATTTTCTCATTTCTATCGATTTTATAGGGACCGCATGCATTTTAGCCACTATTTGAATTTGTATCATTTTAACCGTGATTTTCTCATTTCCATCGATTTTATTGGGACCGCATGCATTTTATCCACTATTTGAATTTTTATCACTTAAAACAAATTTCGAGAAAAATCTTCACTATTCGATTTGCTCATAATCCGTTACTCCAAAATAAATTTAAAAAAAAAACTCTAAGAAAATTACGACCGCGATTTTCTCATTTCCATCGATTTTATAGGGACCGCATGCATTTTAGCCACTATTTGAATTTTTATGATTATAACCGTGATTTTCTCATTTCCATCAATTTTATAGGGACCGCATGCATTTTAGCCACTATTTGAATTTTTATCACTTAAAAGAAATTTCGAGAAAAATCAGCACTATTCGATTTGCTCATATTCCGTTACTCCAAATAAATTTAAAAAAAAAACTCTAGGAAAATTACAACCGTGATTTTCTCATTTCCATCGATTTTACAGGGACCGCATGCATTTTAGCCACTATTTGAATTTTTATCATTTTAACCGTGATTTTCTCATTTCCATCAATTTTATAGGGACCGTATGCATTTTAGCCACTATTTGTATTTGTATTTTTTAAAAGAAATTTCGAGAAGAATCATCACTATTCGATTTGCTCATTATCCGTTACTCCAAATAAATTTAAAAAAAAACTCTAAGAAAATTATAACCGTGATTTTCTCATTTCTATCGATTTGATAGGGACCGCATGCATTTTAGCCACTATTTCAATTTTTATCATTATAACCGTGATTTTCTCATTTCCATCAATTTTATAGGGACCGCATGCATTTTAGCCACTATTTGAATTTTTATCACATAAAAGAAATTTCGAGAAAAATCGGCACTATTCGATTTGCTCATATTCCGTTACTCCAAATAAATTTAAAAAAAAAACTCTAGGAAAATTACAACCGTGATTTTCTCATTTCCATCGATTTTACAGGGACCGCATGCATTTTAGCCACTATTTGAATTTTTATCATTTTAACCGTGATTTTCTCATTTCCATCAATTTTATAGGGACCGTATGCATTTTAGCCACTATTTGTATTTGTATTTTTTAAAAGAAATTTCGAGAAGAATCATCACTATTCGATTTGCTCATTATCCGTTACTCCAAATAAATTTAAAAAAAAACTCTAAGAAAATTATAACCGTGATTTTCTCATTTCCATCAATTTTATAGGGACCGCCTGCATTTTCGCCACTATTTGAATTTTTACCACTTAAAAGAAATTTCGAGAAAAATCATCACTATACGATTTGCTCATATTCCGTTACTCCAAAATAAATTTAAAAAAAAAACTCTAAGAAAATTACAACCGTGATTTTCTCATTACCATCGATTTTATAGGGACCGCATGCTTGTTAGCCACTACTTGAATTTTTATCATTTTCACCGTGATTTTCTCATTTCCATCGATTTTATTGGGACCGCATGCTTTTTAGCCACTATTTGAATTTTTATCACTTAAAAGAAATTTCGAGAAAAATCAGCACTATTCGATTTGCTCATATTCCGTTACTCCAAATAAATTTAAAAAAAAAACTCTAGGAAAAATACAACCGTGATTTTCTCATTTCCATCGATTTTATAGGGACCGCATGCTTTTTAGCCACTATTTGAATTTTTATCATTATAACCGTGATTTTCTCATTTCCATCAATTTGATAGTGTCCGCATGCATTTTAGCTACTATTTGAATTTTTATCACTTAAAAGAAATTTCGAGAAAAATGAGCACTATTCGATTTGCTCATATGCCGTTACTCCAAATAAATTAAAAAAAAAAACTCTAAGAAAATTATAACCGTGATTTTCTCATTTCTATCGATTTTATAGGGACCGCATGCATTTTAGCCACTATTTGAATTTTTATCATTATAACCGTGATTTTCTCATTTCCATCGATTTTATAGGGACCGCTTGCATTTTAGCCACTATTTGAATTTTTATCATTATAACCGTGATTTTCTCATTTCCATCGATTTGATAGGGACCGCATGCATTTTAGCCACTATTTGAATTTTTATCACTCAAAAGAAATTTGGAGAAAAATCATCACTATTCGATTTGCTCATTATCCGTTACTCCAAATAAATTTTAAAAAAAAACTCTAAAAAAATTACAACCGTGATTTTCTCATTTCCATCGATTTTATAGGGACCGCATGCTTTTTAGACACTACTTGAATTTTTATCATTTTAACCGTGATTTTCTCATTTCCATCGATTTTATTGGGACCGCATGCTTTATAGCCACTATTTGAATTTTTATCACTTAAAAGAAATTTCGAGAAAAATCAGCACTATTCGATTTGCTCATATTCCGTTACTCCAACTTAATTTAAAAAAAAAAACTCTAGGAAAATTACAACCGTGATTTTCTCATTTCCATCGAATTTATAGGGACCGCATGCTTTTTAGCCACTATTTGAATTTTTAACATTATAACCGTGATTTTCTCATTTCCATCAATTTTATAGGGACCGCATGCATTTTAGCCACTATTTGAATTTGTATTTTTTAAAAGAAATTTCGAGAAGAATCATCACTATTCGATTTGCTCATATTCCGTTACTCCAAATAAGTTTAAAAAAAAACTCTAAGAAAATTATAACCGTGATTTTCTCATTTCTATCGATTTTATAGGGACCGCATGCATTTTAGCCACTATTTGAATTTTTATCACTTAAAAGAAATTTCGAGAAAAATGAGCACTATTCGATTTGCTCATATGCCGTTACTCCAAATAAATTTAAAGAAAAAACTCTAGGAAAATTACAACCGTGATTTTCTCATTTCCATCGATTTTATAGGGACCGCATGCATTTTAGCCACTATTTGAATTTTTATCATTATAACCGTGATTTTCTCATTTCCATCGATTTTATAGGGACCGCTTGCATTTTAGCCACTATTTGAATTTTTATCATTATAACCGTGATTTTCTCATTTCCATCGATTTTATAGGGACCGCATGCATTTTAGCCACTATTTGAATTTTTAGCACTTAAAAGAAATTTGGAGAAAAATCATCACTATTCGATTTGCTCATTATCCGTTACTCCAAATAAATTTTAAAAAAAAACTCTAAGAAAATTACAACCGTGATTTTCTCATTTCCATCGATTTTATAGGGACCGCATGCTTTTTAGCCACTACTTGAATTTTTATCATTTTAACCGTGATTTTCTCATTTCCATCGATTTTATTGGGACCGCATGCTTTTTAGCCACTATTTGAATTTTTATCACTTAAAAGAAATTTCGAGAAAAATCAGCACTATTCGATTTGCTCATATTCCGTTACTCCAAATAAATTTAAAAAAAAACTCTAAGAAAATTATAACCGTGATTTTCTCATTTCTATCGATTTTATAGGGACCGCATGCATTTTAGCCACTATTTGAATTTTTATCACTTAAAAGAAATTTCGAGAAAAATCATCACTATTCGATTTGCTCATATTCCGTTACTCCAAATAAATTTAAAAAAAAAACTCGAAGAAAATTATAACCGTGATTTTCTCATTTCTATCGATTTTATAGGGACTGCATGCACTTTAGCCACTAGATGAATTTTTATCACAAACAAAAAAATATTCCGTGAAAATTATCACTGTTCGATTTTCTCAAGTTTCGTAATTCCAACAAAATTTTAATACTCAAAAAAAACTCTAAGAAAATTATAACCGTGATTTTCTCATTTCTATCGACTTTATATGGACCGCATGCATTTTAGCCACTATTTGAATTTTTATCACTTAAAAGAAATTTCGAGAAAAATCATCACTATACGATTTGCTCATATTCCGTTACTCCAAAATAAATTTAAAAAAAAAACTCTAAGAAAATTACAACCGTGATTTTCTCATTTCCATCGATTTTATTGGGACCGCAAGCTTTTTAGCCACTATTTGAATTTTTATCACTTAAAAGAAATTTCGAGAAAAATCAGCACTATTCGATTTGCTCATATTCTGTTACTCCAAAAAAATTTAAAAAAAAAACTCTAGGAAAATTACAACCGTGATTTTCTCATTTCCATCGATTTTATAGGGACCGCATGCTTTTTAGCCACTATTTGAATTTTTATCATTATAACCGTGATTTTCTCATTTCCATCAATTTTATAGGGACCGCATGCATTTTAGCCACTATTTGAATTTGTATTTTTTAAAAGAAATTTCGAGAAGAATCATCACTATTCGATTTGCTCCTATTCCGTTACTCCAAATAAATTAAAAAAAAAAACACTCTAAGAAAATTATAACCGTGATTGTCTCGTTTCTATCTATTTTATATGGACCGCATGCATTTTAGCCACTATTTGAATTTTTATCATTATAACCGTGATTTTCTCATTTCCATCGATTTTATAGGGACCGCATGCATTTTAGCCACTATTTGAATTTTTATCACTTAAAAGAAATTTGGAGAAAAATCATCACTATTCGATTTGCTCATTATCCATTACTCCAAATAAATTAAAAAAAACTCTAAGAAAATTATAACCGTGATTTTCTCATTTCCATCGAATTTATAGGGACCGCATGCATTTTAGCCACTATTTGAATTTTTATCACTTAAAAGAAATTTCGAGAAAAATCATCACTATACGATTTGCTCATATTCCGTTACTCCAAAATAAATTTAAAAAAAAAACTCTAAGAAAATTACAACCGTGATTTTCTCATTTCCATCGATTTTATAGGGACCGCATGCTTTTTAGCCACAACTTGAATTTTTATCATTTTAACCGTGATTTTCTCATTTCCATCGATTTTATTGGGACCGCATGCTTTTTAGCCACTATTTGAATTTTTATCACTTAAAAGAAATTTCGAGAAAAATCAGCACTATTCGATTTGCTCATATTCCGTTACTCCAAATAAATTTAAAAAAAAAACTCTAGGAAAATTACAACCGTGATTTTCTCATTTCCATCGATTTTATAGGGACCGAATGCTTTTTAGCCACTACTTGAATTTTTATCATTTTAACCGTGATTTTCTCATTTCCATCGATTTTATTGGGACCGCATGCTTTTTAGCCACTATTTGAATTTTTATCACTTAAAAGAAATTTCGAGAAAAATCAGCACTATTCGATTTGCTCATATTCCGTTACTCCAAATAAATTTAAAAAAAAACTCTAAGAAAATTATAACCGTGATTTTCTCATTTCTATCGATTTTATAGGGACCGCATGCATTTTAGCCACTATTTGAATTTTTATCACTTAAAAGAAATTTCGAGAAAAATCATCACTATTCGATTTGCTCATATTCCGTTACTCCAAATAAATTAAAAAAAAAAACTCTAAGAAAATTATAACCGTGATTTTCTCATTTCTATCGATTTTATAGGGGCTGCATGCACTTTAGCCACTAGATGAATTTTTATCACAAACAAAAAAATATTCCGTGAAAATTATCTCTGTTCGATTCTCTCAAGTTTCGTTATTCACACAAAATTTTAATACTCAAAAAAAACTCTAAGAAAATTATAACCGTGATTTTCTCATTTCTATCGACTTTATATGGACCGCATGCATTTTAGCCACTATTTGAATTTTTATCACTTAAAAGAAATTTCGAGAAAAATCATCACTATACGATTTGCTCATATTCCGTTACTCCAAAATAAATTTAAAAAAAAAACTCTAAGAAAATTACAACCGTGATTTTCTCATTTCCATCGATTTTATAGGGACCGCATGCTTTTTAGCCACTACTTGAATTTTTATCATTTTAACCGTGATTTTCTCATTTCCATCGATTTTATTGGGACCGCATGCTTTTTAGCCACAATTTGAATTTTTATCACTTAAAAGAAATTTCGAGAAAAATCAGCACTATTCGATTTGCTCATATTCCGTTACTCCAAATAAATTTAAAAAAAAAACTCTAGGAAAATTACAACCGTGATTTTCTCATTTCCATCGATTTTATAGGGACCGCATGCTTTTTAGCCACTATTTGAATTTTTATCATTATAACCGTGATTTTCTCATTTCCATCAATTTTATAGGGACCGTATGCATTTTAGCCACTATTTGAATTTGTATTTTTTAAAAGAAATTTCGAGAAGAATCATCACTATTCGATTTGCTCATATTCCGTTACTACAAATAAATATAAAAAAAAACTCTAAGAAAATTATAACCGTGAATTTCTCATTTCTATCGATTTTATAGGGACCGCATGCTTTTTAGCCTTTATTTGAATTTTTATCACTTAAAAGAAATTTCGAGAAAAATCATCACTATTCGATTTGCTCATAATCCGTTACTCCAAAATAAATTTAAAAAAAAAACTCTAAGAAAATTACTACCGTGATTTTCTCATTTCCATCGATTTTATAGGGACCGCATGCATTTTAGCCACTATTTGAATTTTTATCATTATAACCGTGATTTTCCCATTTCCATCAATTTTATAGGGACCGCATGCATTTTAGCCACTATTTGAATTTTTATCATTATAACCGTGATTTTCTCATTTCCATCAATTTTATAGGGACCGCATGCATTTTAGCCACTATTTGAATTTTTATCACTTAAAAGAAATTTCGAGAAAAATCATCACTATTCGATTTGCTCATATTCCGTTACTCCAAATAAATTAAAAAAAAAAACACTCTAAGAAAATTATAACCGTGATTTTCTCGTTTCTATCTATTTTATTTGGACCGCATGCATTTTAGCCACTATTTGAATTTTTATCATTATAACCGTGATTTTCTCATTTCCATCGATTTTATAGGGACCGCATGCATTTTAGCCACTATTTGAATTTTTATCACTTAAAAGAAATTTGGAGAAAAATCATCACTATTCGATTTGCTCATTATCCGTTACTCCAAATAAATTAAAAAAAAAAACTCTAAGAAAATTATAACCGTGATTTTCTCATGTCCATCAATTTTATAGGGACCGCCTGCATTTTAGCCACTATTTGAATTTTTATCACTTAAAAGAAATTTCGAGAAAATTCATCACTATACGATTTGCTCATATTCCGTTACTCCAAAATAAATTTAAAAAAAAACTCTAAGAAAACTACAACCGTGATTTTCTCATTTCCATCGATTTTATAGGGACCGCATGCTTTTTAGCCACAACTTGAATTTTTATCATTTTAACCGTGATTTTCTCATTTCCATCGATTTTATTGGGACCGCATGCTTTTTAGCCACTATTTGAATTTTTATCACTTAAAAGAAATTTCGAGAAAAATTAGCACTATTCGATTTGCTCATATTCCGTTACTCCAAATAAATTTAAAAAAAAAACTCTAGGAAAATTACAACCGTGATTTTCTCATTTCCATCGATTTTATAGGGCCGCATGCTTTTTAGCCACTATTTGAATTTTTATCATTATAACCGTGATTTTCTCATTTCCATCAATTTTATAGGGACCGCATGCATTTTAGCCACTATTTGAATTTTTATCACTTAAAAGAAATTTCGAGAAAAATCAGCACTATTCGATTTGCTCATATTCCGTTACTCCAAATAAATTTAAAAAAAAACTCTAAGAAAATTATAACCGTGATTTTCTCATTTCAATCGATTTTATAGGGACCGCATGCATTTTAGCCACTATTTGAATTTTTATCACTTAAAAGAAATTTCGAGAAAAATCATCACTATTCGATTTGCTCATAATCCGTTACTCCAAAATAAATTTAAAAAAAAAACTCTAAGAAAATTACTACCGTGATTTTCTCATTTCCATCGATTTTATAGGGACCGCATGCATTTTAGCCACTATTTGAATTTTTGTCATTATAACCGTGATTTTCTCATTTCCATCAATTTTATAGGGACCGCATGCATTTTAGCCACTATTTGAATTTTTATCACTTAAAAGAAATTTCGAGAAAAATCAGCACTATTCGATTTGCTCATATTCCGTTACTCCAAATAAATTTAAAAAAAAACACTTAGAAAGTTATAACCGTGATTTTCTCATTTCTATCGATTTTATAGGGACCGCATGCTTTTTAGCCACTATTTGAATTTTTATCATTATGACCGTGATTTTCTCATTTCCATCAATTTTATAGGGACCGCATGCATTTTAGTCACTATTTGAATTTGTATTTTTTAAAAGAAATTTCGAGAAGAATCATCACTATTCGATTTGCCCATATTCGGTTACTCCAAATAAATTAAAAAAAAAACTCTAAGAAAATTATAACCGTGATTTTCTCATTTCTATCGATTTTATAGGGACCGCATGCATTTTAGCCACTATTTGAATTTGTATCATTTTAACCGTGATTTTCTCATTTCCATCGATTTTATTGGGACCGCATGCATTTTATCCACTATTTGAATTTTTATCATTATAACCGTGATTTTATCATTTCCATCAATTTTATAGGGTCCGCATGCATTTTCGCCACTATTTGAATTTTTATCACTTAAAACAAATTTCGAGAAAAATCATCACTATTCGATTTGCTCATAATCCGTTACTCCAAAATAAATTAAAAAAAAAAACTCTAAGAAAATTACGACCGTGATTTTCTCATTTCCATCGATTTTATAGGGACCGCATGCATTTTAGCCACTATTTGAATTTTTATGATTATAACCGTGATTTTCTCATTTCCATCAATTTTATAGGGACCGCATGCATTTTAGCCACTATTTGAGTTTTTATCACTTAAAAGAAATTTCGAGAAAAATCAGCACTATTCGATTTCCTCATATTCCCTTACTCCAAATAAATTTAAAAAAAAACATAACAGGGCTACGATTGCGCGTAAAGCGCAATCTTACGATACTCTAGATGAAATAGAATTTTTTGTGATCCCAAGAAATTTCGCATGGGAAGTATTAGAAGAGATGACAGCATTGAACTAATTTTTCCCCATCATGCTAAAGTAGCTATAAAAATGTTTTGTACAAAATGCTCACTCCAAAAATTGAATGGGAACTGAAAAAATTAGTGAGTTAGATTTAGTGAAAACGTGCAGTTTGTATGGGAGGTGGTAGAAAGAGTGGAGCGATTAGAGTAATTTTTTTCAGAAATAACTAGGAATATTGTTAAATATACATCCCTGAAATTTCAGACTAGTGCCATTTATACTTTTCAAGAAAATCGATTTTTTGTGAAGTTGTGAAACTGTGTCATATTGTATGGGAGGGGGTAGAAGCAGTGAAGCTAATCAAATATTTTTTTCTGATCTTAGTGCTAATACTAATTAAGTATTTATTACAAAATATGAGCTCAATAAATGTTATATGTTCTGAGAAAATCGTCTTAGAGCATTTCATGAAAAAGTGTAGTTTGTATGGGAGGGGGTGGAAGGAGAAGAAGGAAGCAAATAATTTTTCTACTGTAGATTAAAATTACTATGAAAATAACATATCCGAAAATTCAGACTAATAGCTTTTATACTTTTCGAGTAAATCCGTTTATTGTCAAATTACGAAATTGTGTCATTTTGTATGAGAGGGGGTAGAAGGGGTGAAGCTAATAGTCTAAATTTTTTTGGGCTTACTAACAATTTCAAATAAATATTTGGTGCACAATTTTAGCTCTCTAAATTGTATACGCAATGAGTAAATTGGCTTAGAGTAATTCATGACAAGTACAGTTTGTATGGGAGGTGGTAGAAGGAGGAAAAGGATACGCATAATTTTTGTACGGTAGATTGATATTATCATAAAAGTAACATATACCAACTTTCAGACCAATACCTTTTATACTTTTCGAGCAAATCCGTTTATTGCCAAATTGCGCAATTGTGTCATTTTGTATGGGAGGGGGTAGAAGGAGTGGAGCGATTTGGCCCGTTCACGAACTTGACCTTACTTTTTTGTCAAAAACGACGTGTACAAAATTTGAACTATCTAGCTCAACGCGTTCTCAAGCTAGAGCGCGCACAGACGGACGGACGGACGGACGGACATCCGGTTTTGAGATTTTTGAGTGATAATATTAATTTCTGTATTCATCATTTTTTCCTCCGAGCCTTATTTCTTGGCGTTACAAACTTTAGAGCAAACTTATAATACTCTCAGATTTCATCTAGAGTATAAACACTAAGAAAATTATAACCGTGATTTTCTCATTTCTATCGATTTTATAGGGACCGTATGCATTTTAGCCACTATTTGAATTTTTATCATTATAACCGTGATTTTCTCATTTCCATCAATTTTATAGGGACCTCATGCATTTTAGCCACTATTTGAATTTTTATCACTTAAAAGAAATTTCGAGAAAAATCGGCACTATTCGATTTGCTCATATTCCGTTACTCCAAATAAATTAAAAAAAAAAACTCTAGGAAAATTACAACCTTGATTTTCTCATTTCCATCGATTTTATAGGGACCGCATGCATTTTAGCCACTATTTGAATTTTTATCATTATAACCGTGATTTTCTCATTTCCATAGATTTTATAGGGACCGCATGCATTTTAGCCACTATTTGAATTTTTATCATTATAACCGTGATTTTCTCATTTCCATGAATTTAATAGGGTCCGCATGCATTTTAGCTACTATTTGAATTTTTATCACTTAAAAGAAATTTCGAGAAAAATCAGCACTTTTCGATCTGCTCATATGCCGTTACTCCAAATAAATTGAAAAAAAAACTCTAAGAAAATTATAACCGTGATTTTCTCATTTCTATCGATTTTATAGGGACCGCATGCATTTTAGCCACTATTTGAATTTTTATCATTATAACCGTGATTTTCTCATTTCCATCAATTTTATAGGGACCGCATGCATTTTAGCCACTATTTGAATTTTTATCACTTAAACGAAATTTCGAGAAAATCGGCACTATTGGATTTGCTCATATTCCGTTACTCCAAATAAATTAAAAAAAAAAACTCTAAGAAAATTATAACCGTGATTTTCTCATTTCTATCGATTTTATAGGGACCGCATGCATTTTAGCCACTATTTGAATTTTTATCATTTTAACCGTGATTTTCTCATTTCCATCGATTTTATAGGGACCGCATGCATTATAGCCACTATTTGAATTTTTATCATTATAACCGTGATTTTCTCATTTCCGTCGATTTTATAGGGACCGCATGCATTTTAGCCACTATTTGAATTTTTATCATTATAACCGTGATTTTCTCATTTCCATCGATTTTATAGGGACCGCATGCATTATAGCCACTATTTGAATTTTTATCATTATAACCGTGATTTTCTCATTTCCATCGATTTTATAGGGACCGCATGCATTTTAGCCACTATTTGAATTTTTATCATTATAACCGTGATTTTCTCATTTCCATCAATTTTATAGGGTCCGCATGCATTTTAGCCACTATTTGAATTTTTATCATTTTAACCGTGATTTTCTCATTTCCATCGATTTTATAGGGACCGCATGCATTATAGCCACTATTTGAATTTTTATCATTATAACCGTGATTTTCTCATTTCCATCGATTTTATAGGGACCGCATGCATTTTAGCCACTATTTGAATTTTTATCATTATAACCGTGATTTTCTCATTTCCATCAATTTTATAGGGTCCGCATGCATTTTAGCCACTATTTGAATTTTTATCATTTTAACCGTGATTTTCTCATTTCCATCGATTTTATAGGGACCGCATGCATTATAGCCACTATTTGAATTTTTATCATTATAACCGTGATTTTCTCATTTCCATCGATTTTATAGGGACCGCATGCATTTTAGCCACTATTTGAATTTTTATCATTATAACCGTGATTTTCTCATTTCTATCGATTTTATAGGGACCGCATGCATTTTAGCCACTATTTGAATTTTTATCATTTTAACCGTGATTTTCTCATTTCCATCGATTTTATAGGGACCGCATGCATTATAGCCACTATTTGAATTTTTATCATTATAACCGTGATTTTCTCATTTCCATCGATTTTATAGGGACCGCATGCATTTTAGCCACTATTTGAATTTTTATCATTATAACCGTGATTTTCTCATTTCCATCAATTTTATAGGGTCCGCATGCATTTTAGCCACTATTTGAATTTTTATCACTTAAAAGAAATTTCGAGAAATATCAGCACTATTCGATTTGCTCATATTCCGTTACTCCAAATAAATTAAAAAAAAAACTCTAAGAAAATTATAACCGTGATTTTCTCATTTCTATCGATTTTATAGGGACCGCATGCATTTTAGCCACTATTTGAATTTTTATCATTTTAACCGTGATTTTCTCATTTCCATCGATTTTATAGGGACCGCATGCATTATAGCCACTATTTGAATTATTATCATTATAACCGTGATTTTCTCATTTCCATCGATTTTATAGGGACCGCATGCATTTTAGCCACTATTTGAATTTTTATCATTATAACCGTGATTTTCTCATTTCCATCGATTTTATAGGGACCGCATGCATTATAGCCACTATTTGAATTTTTATCATTATAACCGTTATTTTCTCATTTCCATCGATTTTATAGGGACCGCATGCATTTTAGCCACTATTTGAATTTTTATCATTATAACCGTGATTTTCTCATTTCCATCGATTTTATAGGGACCGCATGCATTATAGCCACTATTTGAATTTTTATCATTATAACCGTGATTTTCTCATTTCCATCGATTTTATAGGGACCGCATGCATTTTAGCCACTATTTGAATTTTTATCATTTTAACCGTGATTTTCTCATTTCCATCGATTTTATAGGGACCGCATTCATTTTAACCACTATTTGAATTTTTATCACTTAAAAGAAATTTCGAGAAAAATCGGTACTATTCGATTTGCTCATATTCCGTTACTCCAAATAAATTTAAAAAAAAACTCTAGGAAAATTACAACCGTGGTATTCTCATTTCCATCGATTTTATAGGGACCGCATGCATTTTAGCCACTATTTGAATTTTTATCACTTAAAAGAAATTTCGAGAAAAATCATCACTATTCGATTTGCTCATATTCCGTTACTCCAAATAAATTAAAAAAAAAACTCTAAGAAAATTATAACAGTGATTTTCTCATTTCTATGGATTTTATAGGGACCGCATGCATTTTAGCCACTATTTGAATTTTTATCATTTTAACCGTGATTTTCTCATTTCCATCGATTTTATAGGGACCGCATGCATTTTAACCACTATTTGGATTTTTATCACTTAAAAGAAATTTCGAGAAAAATCGGTACTATTCGATTTGCTCATATTCCGTTGCTCCAAATAAATTTAAAAAAAAAACTCTAGGAAAATTACAACCGTGATTTTCTCATTTCCATCGATTTTATAGGGGCCGCATGCATTTTAGCCACTATTTGAATTTTTATCATTATAACCGTGATTTTCTCATTTCCATCAATTTTATAGGGACCGCATGCATTTTAGCCACTATTTGAATTTTTATCACTTTTAAAAAATTCGAGAAAAATCGGCACTATTCGATTTGCTCATATTCCGTTACTCCAAATAAATTTAAAAAAAAACTCTAGGAAAATTACAACCGTGATTTTCTCATTTCCATCGATTTTATAGGGACCGCATGCATTTTAGCCACTATTTGAATTTTTATCATTATAACCGTGATTTTCTCATTTCCATCGATTTTATAGGGACCGCATGCATTTTAGCCACTATTTGAATTTTTATCATTATAACCGTGATTTTCTCATTTCCATCAATTTTATAGGGTCCGCATGCATTTTAGCTACTATCTGAATTTTTATCACTTAAAAGAAATTTCGAGAAAAATCAGCACTATTCGATTTGCTCATATTCCGTTACACCAAATAAATTAAAAAAAAAACTCTAAGAAAATTATAACCGTGATTTTCTCATTTCTATCGATTTTATAGGGACCGCATGCATTTTAGCCACTATTTGAATTTTTATCATTATAACCGTGATTTTCTCATTTCCATCAATTTTATAGGGACCGCATGCATTTAAGCCACTATTTGAATTTTTATCACTTAAAAGAAATTTCGAGAAAAATCGGCACTATTCGATTTGCTCATATTCCGTTACTACAAAAAAATTAAAAAAAAAAACTCTAGGAAAATTACAACCGTGATTTTCTCATTTCCATCGATTTTATAGGGACCGCCTGCATTTTAGCCACTATTTGAATTTTTATCATTATAACCGTGATTTTCTCATTTCCATCGATTTTATAGGGACCGCATGCATTTTAGCCACTATTTGAATTTTTATCATTATAATCGTGATTTTCTCATTTCCATCGATTTTATAGGGACCGCATGCATTTTAGCCACTATTTGAATTTTTATCATTATAACCGTGATTTTCTCATTTCCATTAATTTTATAGGGTCCGCATGCATTTTAGCCACTATTTGAATTTTTATCACTTAAAAGAAATTTCGAGAAAAATCATCACTATTCGATTTGCTCATATTTTGTTACTCCAAATAAATTAAAAAAAAAACTCTAAGAAAATTATAACCGTGATTTTCTCATTTCTATCGATTTTATAGGGACCGCATGCATTTTAGACACTATTTGAATTTTTATCATTTTAACCGTGATTTTCTCATTTCCATCGATTTTATAGGGACCGCATGCATTTTAACCACTATTTGAATTTTTATCACTTAAAAGAAATTTCGAGAAAAATCATCACTATTCGATTTGCCCATATTCAGTTACTCCAAATAAATTTAAAAAATAACTCTAAGAAAATTATAACCTTGATTTTCTCATTTCTATCGATTTTATAGGGTCCGCATGCATTTTAGCCACCATATGAATTTCGATCACTTAAAAGAAATTTCAAGAAAAATCAGCACTATTTGATTTGCTCATATTCCGTTACTCCAAATAAATTTAAAAAAAAACACTAAGAAAATTATAACCGTGATTTTCTCATTTCTATCGATTTTATAGGGACCGCATGCATTTTAGCCACTATTTGAATTTTTATCATTATAACCGTGATTTTCTCATTTCCATCAATTTTATAGGGACCGCATGCATTTTAGCCACTATTTGAATTTTTATCACTTAAAAGAAATTTCGAGAAAAATCGGCACTATTCGATTTGCTCATATTCCGTTACTCCAAATAAATTTAAAAAAAAAACTCTAGGAAATTTACAACCGTGATTTTCTCATTTCCATCGATTTTATAGGGACCGCATGCATTTTAGCCACTATTTGAATTTTTATCATTATAACCGTGATTTTCTCATTTCCATCAATTTTATAGGGTCCGCATGCATTTTAGCTACTATTTGAATTTTTATCACTTAAAAGAAATTTCGAGAAAAATCAGCACTATTCGATTTGCTCATATTCCGTTACTCCAAATAAATTAAAAAAAAAACTCTAGGAAAATTACAACCGTGATTTTCTCATTTCCTTCCATTTTAGCCACTATTTGAATTTTTATCATTTTAACCGTGATTTTCTCATTTTCATCGATTTTATAGGGACCGCATGCATTTTAGCCACTATTTGAATTTTTATCACCTAAAAGAAATTTCGAGAAAAATCATCACTATTCGATTTGCTCATATTCCGTTACTCCAAATAAATTTAAAAAAAAACTCTAAGAAAATTATAACCGTGATTTTCTCATTTCCATCAATTTTATAGGGACCGCATGCATTTTAGCCACTATTTGAATTTTTATCACTTAATAGAAATTTCGAGAAAAATCATCACTATACCATTTGCTCATATTCCGTTACTCCAAAATAAATTTAAAAAAAAAACTCTAAGAAAATTACAACCGTGATTTTCTCATTTCCATCGATTTTATAGGGACCGCATGCTTTTTAGCCACTACTTGAATTTTTATCATTTTAACCGTGATTTTCTCATTTCCATCGATTTTATAGGGACCGCATGCATTTTAGCCACTATTTGAATTTTAATCATTTTAACCGTGATTTTCTCATTTCCATCGATTTTATAGGGACCGCATGCATTTTAGCCACTATTTGAATTTTTATCACTTAAAAGAAATTTCGAGAAAAATCATCACTATTCGATTTGCTCATATTCCGTTACTCCAAATAAATTTAAAAAAAAACTCTAAGAAAATTATAACCGTGATTTTCTCATTTCCATCAATTTTATAGGGACTGCCTGCATTTTAGCCACTATTTGAATTTTTATCACTTAAAAGAAATTTCGAGAAAAATCATCACTATTCGATTTGCTCATATTCCGTTACTCCAAAATAAATTTAAAAAAAAAACTCTAAGAAAATTAGAACCGTGATTTTCTCATTTCCATCGATTTTATAGGGACCGCATGCTTTTTAGCCACTATTTGAATTTTTATCATTATAACCGTGATTTTCTCATTTCCATCGATTTTATAGGGACCGCATGCATTTTAGCCACTATTTGAATTTTTATCATTTTAACCGAGATTTTCTCATTTCCATCGATTTTATAGGGACCGCATGCATTTTAGCCACTATTTGAATTTTTATCACTTAAAAGAAATTTCGAGAAAAATCAGCACTATTCGATTTGCTCATATTCCGTTACTCCAAATAAATTAGAAAATTACAACCGTTATTTTCTCATTTCCATCGATTTTATATGGACCGCATGCATTTTAGCCACTATTTGAATTTTTATCATTATAACCGTGATTTTCTCATTTCCATCAATCTTATAGGGACCGCATGCATTTTAGCCACTATTTGAATTTTTATCACTTAAAAGAAATTTCGAGAAAAGTCATCACTATTCGATTTGCTCATATTCCGTTACTCCAAATAAATTAAAAAAAAAACTCTAAGAAAATTATAACAGTGATTTTCTCATTTCTATGGATTTTATAGGGACCGCATGCATTTTAGCCACTATTTGAATTTTTATCATTTTAACCGTGATTTTCTCATTTCCATCGATTTTATAGGGACCGCATGCATTTTAACCACTATTTGGATTTTTATCACTTAAAAGAAATTTCGAGAAAAATCGGTACTATTCGATTTGCTCATATTCCGTTGCTCCAAATAAATTTAAAAAAAAAACTCTAGGAAAATTACAACCGTGATTTTCTCATTTCCATCGATTTTATAGGGACCGCATGCATTTTAGCCACTATTTGAATTTTTATCATTATAACCGTGATTTTCTCATTTCCATCAATTTTATAGGGACCGCATGCATTTTAGCCACTATTTGAATTTTTATCACTTTTAAAAAATTCGAGAAAAATCGGCACTATTCGATTTGCTCATATTCCGTTACTCCAAATAAATTTAAAAAAAAACTCTAGGAAAATTACAACCGTGATTTTCTCATTTCCATCGATTTTATAGGGACCGCATGCATTTTAGCCACTATTTGAATTTTTATCATTATAACCGTGATTTTCTCATTTCCATCGATTTTATAGGGACCGCATGCATTTTAGCCACTATTTGAATTTTTATCATTATAACCGTGATTTTCTCATTTCCATCAATTTTATAGGGTCCGCATGCATTTTAGCTACTATCTGAATTTTTATCACTTAAAAGAAATTTCGAGAAAAATCAGCACTATTCGATTTGCTCATATTCCGTTACACCAAATAAATTAAAAAAAAAACTCTAAGAAAATTATAACCGTGATTTTCTCATTTCTATCGATTTTATAGGGACCGCATGCATTTTAGCCACTATTTGAATTTTTATCATTATAACCGTGATTTTCTCATTTCCATCAATTTTATAGGGACCGCATGCATTTAAGCCACTATTTGAATTTTTATCACTTAAAAGAAATTTCGAGAAAAATCGGCACTATTCGATTTGCTCATATTCCGTTACTACAAAAAAATTAAAAAAAAAAACTCTAGGAAAATTACAACCGTGATTTCTCATTTCCATCGATTTTATAGGGACCGCATGCATTTTAGCCACTATTTGAATTTTTATCATTATAACCGTGATTTTCTCATTTCCATCGATTTTATAGGGACCGCATGCATTTTAGCCACTATTTGAATTTTTATCATTATAATCGTGATTTTCTCATTTCCATCGATTTTATAGGGACCGCATGCATTTTAGCCACTATTTGAATTTTTTAATTATAACCGTGATTTTCTCATTTCCATTAATTTTATAGGGTCCGCATGCATTTTAGCCACTATTTGAATTTTTATCACTTAAAAGAAATTTCGAGAAAAATCATCACTATTCGATTTGCTCATATTCTGTTACTCCAAATAAATTAAAAAAAAAACTCTAAGAAAATTATAACCGTGATTTTCTCATTTCTATCGATTTTATAGGGACCGCATGCATTTTAGACACTATTTGAATTTTTATCATTTTAACCGTGATTTTCTCATTTCCATCGATTTTATAGGGACCGCATGCATTTTAACCACTATTTGAATTTTTATCACTTAAAAGAAATTTTGAGAAAAATCATCACTATTCGATTTGCCCATATTCAGTTACTCCAAATAAATTTAAAAAATAACTCTAAGAAAATTATAACCTTGATTTTCTCATTTCTATCGATTTTATAGGGTCCGCATGCATTTTAGCCACCATATGAATTTCGATCACTTAAAAGAAATTTCAAGAAAAATCAGCACTATTTGATTTGCTCATATTCCGTTACTCCAAATAAATTTAAAAAAAAACACTAAGAAAATTATAACCGTGATTTTCTCATTTCTATCGATTTTATAGGGACCGCATGCATTTTAGCCACTATTTGAATTTTTATCATTATAACCGTGATTTTCTCATTTCCATCAATTTTATAGGGACCGCATGCATTTTAGCCACTATTTGAATTTTTATCACTTAAAAGAAATTTCGAGAAAAATCGGCACTATTCGATTTGCTCATATTCCGTTACTCCAAATAAATTTAAAAAAAAAACTCTAGGAAATTTACAACCGTGATTTTCTCATTTCCATCGATTTTATAGGGACCGCATGCATTTTAGCCACTATTTGAATTTTTATCATTATAACCGTGATTTTCTCATTTCCATCAATTTTATAGGGTCCGCATGCATTTTAGCTACTATTTGAATTTTTATCACTTAAAAGAAATTTCGAGAAAAATCAGCACTATTCGATTTGCTCATATTCCGTTACTCCAAATAAATTAAAAAAAAAACTCTAGGAAAATTACAACCGTGATTTTCTCATTTCCATCCATTTTAGCCACTATTTGAATTTTTATCATTTTAACCGTGATTTTCTCATTTTCATCGATTTTATAGGGACCGCATGCATTTTAGCCACTATTTGAATTTTTATCACCTAAAAGAAATTTCGAGAAAAATCATCACTATTCGATTTGCTCATATTCCGTTACTCCAAATAAATTTAAAAAAAAACTCTAAGAAAATTATAACCGTGATTTTCTCATTTCCATCAATTTTATAGGGACCGCATGCATTTTAGCCACTATTTGAATTTTTATCACTTAATAGAAATTTCGAGAAAAATCATCACTATACCATTTGCTCATATTCCGTTACTCCAAAATAAATTTAAAAAAAAAACTCTAAGAAAATTACAACCGTGATTTTCTCATTTCCATCGATTTTATAGGGACCGCATGCTTTTTAGCCACTACTTGAATTTTTATCATTTTAACCGTGATTTTCTCATTTCCATCGATTTTATAGGGACCGCATGCATTTTAGCCACTATTTGAATTTTTATCATTTTAACCGTGATTTTCTCATTTCCATCGATTTTATAGGGACCGCATGCATTTTAGCCACTATTTGAATTTTTATCACTTAAAAGAAATTTCGAGAAAAATCATCACTATTCGATTTGCTCATATTCCGTTACTCCAAATAAATTTAAAAAAAAACTCTAAGAAAATTATAACCGTGATTTTCTCATTTCCATCAATTTTATAGGGACTGCCTGCATTTTAGCCACTATTTGAATTTTTATCACTTAAAAGAAATTTCGAGAAAAATCATCACTATTCGATTTGCTCATATTCCGTTACTCCAAAATAAATTTAAAAAAAAAACTCTAAGAAAATTAGAACCGTGATTTTCTCATTTCCATCGATTTTATAGGGACCGCATGCTTTTTAGCCACTATTTGAATTTTTATCATTATAACCGTGATTTTCTCATTTCCATCGATTTTATAGGGACCGCATGCATTTTAGCCACTATTTGAATTTTTATCATTTTAACCGTGATTTTCTCATTTCCATCGATTTTATAGGGACCGCATGCATTTTAGCCACTATTTGAATTTTTATCACTTAAAAGAAATTTCGAGAAAAATCAGCACTATTCGATTTGCTCATATTCCGTTACTCCAAATAAATTAAAAAAAAAAACTCTAGGAAAATTACAACCGTTATTTTCTCATTTCCATCGATTTTATATGGACCGCATGCATTTTAGCCACTATTTGAATTTTTATCATTATAACCGTGATTTTCTCATTTCCATCAATCTTATAGGGACCGCATGCATTTTAGCCACTATTTGAATTTTTATCACTTAAAAGAAATTTCGAGAAAAGTCATCACTATTCGATTTGCTCATATTCCGTTACTCCAAATAAATTAAAAAAAAACTCTAAGAAAATTATAACCGTGATTTTCTCATTTCCATCGATTTTATAGGGACAGCATGCATTTTAGCCACTATTTGAATTTTTATCATTTTAACCGTGATTTTCCCATTTCCATCGATTTTATAGGGACCGCATGCATTTTAACCACTATTTGAATTTTTATCACTTAAAAGAAATTTCGAGAAAAATCAGCACTATTCGATTTGCTCATATTCCGTTTCTCCAAATAAATTTAAAAAAAAACTCTAAGAAAATTATAACCGTGATTTTCTCATTTCTATCGATTTTATAGGGACCGCATGCATTTTAGCCACTATTTGAATTTTTATCATTATAACCGTGATTTTCTCATTTCCATCAATTTTATAGGGACCGCATGCATTTAAGCCACTATTTGAATTTTTATCACTTAAAAGAAATTTCGAGAAAAATCGGCACTATTCGATTTGCTCATATTCCGTTACTCCAAATAAATTTAAAAAAAAAACTCTAGGAAAATTACAACCGTGATTTTCTCATTTCCTTCGATTTTATAGGGACCGCATGCATTTTAGCCACTATTTGAATTTTTATCATTATAACCGTGATTTTCTCATTTCCATCAATTTTATAGGGTCCGCATGCATTTTAGCTACTATTTGAATTTTTATCACTAAAAAGAAATTTCGAGAAAAATCAGCACTATTCGATTTGCTCATATTCCGTTACTCCAAATAAATTAAAAAAAAAACTCTAGGAAAATTACAACCGTGATTTTCTCATTTCCATCCATTTTAGCCACTATTTGAATTTTTATCATTTTAACCGTGATTTTCTCATTTCCATCGATTTTATAGGGACCGCATGCATTTTAGCCACTATTTGAATTTTTATCACTTAAAAGAAATTTCGAGAAAAATCATCACTATTCGATTTGCTCATATTCCGTTACTCCAAATAAATTTAAAAAAAAACTCTAAGAAAATTATAACCGTGATTTTCTCATTTCCATCAATTTTATAGGGACCGCATGCATTTTAGCCACTATTTGAATTTTTATCACTTAATAGAAATTTCGAGAAAAATCATCACTATACGATTTGCTCATATTCCGTTACTCCAAAATAAATTTAAAAAAAAAACTCTAAGAAAATTACAACCTTGATTTTCTCATTTCCATCGATTTTAAAGGGACCGCATGCTTTTTAGCCACTACTTGAATTTTTATCATTTTAACCGTGATTTTCTCATTTCCATCGATTTTATAGGGACCGCATGAATTTTAGCCACTATTTGAATTTTTATCATTTTAACCGTGATTTTCTCATTTCCATCGATTTTATAGGGACCGCATGCATTTTAGCCACTATTTGAATTTTTATCACTTAAAAGAAATTTCGAGAAAAATCATCACTATTCGATTTGCTCATATTCCGTTACTCCAAATAAATTTAAAAAAAAACTCTAAGAAAATTATAACCGTGATTTTCTCATTTCCATCAATTTTATAGGGACTGCCTGCATTTTAGCCACTATTTGAATTTTTATCACTTAAAAGAAATTTCGAGAAAAATCATCACTATTCGATTTGCTCATATTCCGTTACTCCAAAATAAATTTAAAAAAAAAACTCTAAGAAAATTAGAACCGTGATTTTCTCATTTCCATCGATTTTATAGGGACCGCATGCTTTTTAGCCACTATTTGAATTTTTATCATTATAACCGTGATTTTCTCATTTCCATCGATTTTATAGGGACCGCATGCATTTTAGCCACTATTTGAATTTTTATCATTTTAACCGTGATTTTCTCATTTCCATCGATTTTATAGGGACCGCATGCATTTTAGCCACTATTTGAATTTTTATCACTTAAAAGAAATTTCGAGAAAAATCATCACTATTCGATTTGCTCATATTCCGTTACTCCAAATAAATTTAAAAAAAAACTCTAAGAAAATTATAACCGTGATTTTCTCATTTCCATCAATTTTATAGGGACTGCCTGCATTTTAGCCACTATTTGAATTTTTATCACTTAAAAGAAATTTCGAGAAAAATCATCACTATTCGATTTGCTCATAATCCGTTATTCCAAAATAAATATAAAAAAAAACTCTAAGAAAATTACGACCGTGATTTTCTTATTTCCATCGATTTTATAGGGACCGCATGCATTTTAGCCACTATTTGAATTTTTATCATTTTAACCGTGATTTTCTCATTTCCATCGATTTTATAGGGACCGCATGCATTTTAGCCACTATTTGAATTTTTATCACTTAAAAGAAATTTCGAGAAAAATCATCACTATTCGATTTGCTCATATTCCGTTACTCCAAATAAATTTAAAAAAAAACTCTAAGAAAATTATAACCGTGATTTTCTCATTTCCATCAATTTTATAGGGACTGCCTGCATTTTAGCCACTATTTGAATTTTTATCACTTAAAAGAAATTTCGAGAAAAATCATCACTATTCGATTTGCTCATATTCCGTTACTCCAAAATAAATTTAAAAAAAAAACTCTAAGAAAATTAGAACCGTGATTTTCTCATTTCCATCGATTTTATAGGGACCGCATGCTTTTTAGCCACTATTTGAATTTTTATCATTATAACCGTGATTTTCTCATTTCCATCGATTTTATAGGGACCGCATGCATTTTAGCCACTATTTGAATTTTTATCATTTTAACCGTGATTTTCTAATTTCCATCGATTTTATAGGGACCGCATGCATTTTATCCACTATTTGAATTTTTATCATTATAACCGTGATTTTCTCATTTCCATCAATCTTATAGGGACCGCATGCATTTAAGCCACTATTTGAATTTTTATCACTTAAAAGAAATTTCGAGAAAAGTCATCACTATTCGATTTGCTCATATTCCGTTACTCCAAATAAATTAAAAAAAAACTCTAAAAAAATTATAACCGTGATTTTCTCATTTCCATCGATTTTATAGGGACAGCATGCATTTTAGCCACTATTTGAATTTTTATCATTTTAACCGTGATTTTCCCATTTCCATCGATTTTATAGGGACCGCATGCATTTTAACGACTATTTGAATTTTTATCACTTAAAAGAAATTTCGAGAAAAATCAGCACTATTCGATTTGCTCATATTCCGTTTCTCCAAATAAATTTAAAAAAAACTCTAAGAAAATTATAACCGTGATTTTCTCATTTCTATCGAATTTATAGGGACCGCATGCATTTTAGCCACTATTTGAATTTTTATCATTATAACCGTGATTTTCTCATTTCCATCAATTTTATAGGGACCGCATGCATTTTAGCCACTATTTGAATTTTTATCACTTAAAAGAAATTTCGAGAAAAATCGGCACTATTCGATTTGCTCATATTCCGTTACTCCAAATAAATTTAAAAAAAAAACTCTAGGAAAATTACAACCGTGATTTTCTCATTTCCTTCGATTTTATAGGGACCGCATGCATTTTAGCCACTATTTGAATTTTTATCATTATAACCGTGATTTTCTCATTTCCATCAATTTTATAGGGTCCGCATGCATTTTAGCTACTATTTGAATTTTTATCACTTAAAAGAAATTTCGAGAAAAATCAGCACTATTCGATTTGCTCATATTCCGTTACTCCAAATAAATTAAAAAAAAAACTCTAGGAAAATTACAACCGTGATTTTCTCATTTCCATCCATTTTAGCCACTATTTGAATTTTTATCATTTTAACCGTGATTTTCTCATTTCCATCGATTTTATAGGGACCGCATGCATTTTAGCCACTATTTGAATTTTTATCACTTAAAAGAAATTTCGAGAAAAATCATCACTATTCGATTTGCTCATATTCCGTTACTCCAAATAAATTTAAAAAAAAACTCTAAGAAAATTATAACCGTGATTTTCTCATTTCCATCAATTTTATAGGGACCGCATGCATTTTAGCCACTATTTGAATTTTTATCACTTAATAGAAATTTCGAGAAAAATCATCACTATACGATTTGCTCATATTCCGTTACTCCAAAATAAATTTAAAAAAAAAACTCTAAGAAAATTACAACCGTGATTTTCTCATTTCCATCGATTTTATAGGGACCGCATGCTTTTTAGCCACTACTTGAATTTTTATCATTTTAACCGTGATTTTCTCATTTCCATCGATTTTATAGGGACCGCATGCATTTTAGCCACTATTTGAATTTTTATCATTTTAACCGTGATTTTCTCATTTCCATCGATTTTATAGGGACCGCATGCATTTTAGCCACTATTTGAATTTTTATCACTTAAAAGAAATTTCGAGAAAAATCATCACTATTCGATTTGCTCATATTCCGTTACTCCAAATAAATTTAAAAAAAAACTCTAAGAAAATTATAACCGTGATTTTCTCATTTCCATCAATTTTATAGGGACTGCCTGCATTTTAGCCACTATTTGAATTTTTATCACTTAAAAGAAATTTCGAGAAAAATCATCACTATTCGATTTGCTCATATTCCGTTACTCCAAAATAAATTTAAAAAAAAAAACTCTAAGAAAATTAGAACCGTGATTTTCTCATTTCCATCGATTTTATAGGGACCGCATGCTTTTTAGCCACTATTTGAATTTTTATAATTATAACCGTGATTTTCTCATTTCCATCGATTTTATAGGGACCGCATGCATTTTAGCCACTATTTGAATTTTTATCATTTTAACCGTGATTTTCTCATTTCCATCGATTTTATAGGGACCGCATGCATTTTAGCCACTATTTGAATTTTTATCACTTAAAAGAAATTTCGAGAAAAATCATCACTATTCGATTTGCTCATATTCCGTTACTCCAAATAAATTTAAAAAAAAACTCTAAGAAAATTATAACCGTGATTTTCTCATTTCCATCAATTTTATAGGGACTGCCTGCATTTTAGCCACTATTTGAATTTTTATCACTTAAAAGAAATTTCGAGAAAAATCATCACTATTCGATTTGCTCATATTCCGTTACTCCAAAATAAATTTAAAAAAAAAAACTCTAAGAAAATTAGAACCGTGATTTTCTCATTTCCATCGATTTTATAGGGACCGCATGCTTTTTAGCCACTATTTGAATTTTTATAATTATAACCGTGATTTTCTCATTTCCATCGATTTTATAGGGACCGCATGCATTTTAGCCACTATTTGAATTTTTATCATTTTAACCGTGATTTTCTCATTTCCATCGATTTTATAGGGACCGCATGCATTTTAGCCACTATTTGAATTTTTATCACTTAAAAGAAATTTCGAGAAAAATCATCACTATTCGATTTGCTCATATTCCGTTACTCCAAATAAATTTAAAAAAAAACTCTAAGAAAATTATAACCGTGATTTTCTCATTTCCATCAATTTTATAGGGACTGCCTGCATTTTAGCCACTATTTGAATTTTTATCACTTAAAAGAAATTTCGAGAAAAATCATCACTATTCGATTTGCTCATATTCCGTTACTCCAAAATAAATTTAAAAAAAAAACTCTAAGAAAATTACAACCGTGATTTTCTCATTTCCATCGATTTTATAGGGACCGCATGCTTTTTAGCCACTATTTGAATTTTTATCATTATAACCGTGATTTTCTCATTTCCATCGATTTTAAAGACACCGCATGCATTTTAGCCACTATTTGAATTTTTATCACTTAAAAGAAATTTCGAGAAAAATCATCACTATTCGATTTGCTCATAATCCGTTATTCCAAAATAAATTTAAAAAAAAACTCTAAGAAAATTACGACCGTGATTTTCTCATTTCCATCGATTATATAGGGGCCCCAAGCATTCTAGCCACTATTTGAATTTTTATCATTATAACCGTGATTTTCTCATTTCCATCAATTTTATAGGGACCGCATGCATTTTAGCCACTATTTGAATTTTTATCACTTAAAAGAAATTTCGAGAAAAATCAGCACTATTCGATTTGCTCATATTCCGTTACTCCAAATAAATTAAAAAAAAAAACTCTAGGAAAATTACAACCGTTATTTTCTCATTTCCATCGATTTTATAGGGACCGCATGCATTTTAGCCACTATTTGAATTTTTATCATTATAACCGTGATTTTCTCATTTCCATCAATCTTATAGGGACCGCATGCATTTTAGCCACTATTTGAATTTTTATCACTTAAAAGAAATTTCGAGAAAAGTCATCACTATTCGATTTGCTCATATTCCGTTACTCCAAATAAATTAAAAAAAAACTCTAAGAAAATTATAACCGTGATTTTCTCATTTCCATCGATTTTATAGGGACAGCATGCATTTTAGCCACTATTTGAATTTTTATCATTTTAACCGTGATTTTCCCATTTCCATCGATTTTATAGGGACCGCATGCATTTTAACCACTATTTGAATTTTTATCACTTAAAAGAAATTTTGAGAAAAATCAGCACTATTCGATTTGCTCATATTCCGTTTCTCCAAATAAATTTAAAAAAAAACTCTAAGAAAATTATAACCGTGATTTTCTCATTTCTATCGATTTTATAGGGACCGCATGCATTTTAGCCACTATTTGAATTTTTATCATTATAACCGTGATTTTCTCATTTCCATCAATTTTATAGGGACCGCATGCATTTTAGCCACTATTTGAATTTTTATCACTTAAAAGAAATTTCGAGAAAAATCAGCACTATTCGATTTGCTCATATTCCGTTACTCCAAATAAATTTTTAAAAAAAAACTCTAGGAAAATTACAACCGTGATTTTCTCATTTCCATCAATTTTATAGGGACCGCATGCATTTTAGCCACTACTTGAATTTTTATCATTATAACCGTGATTTTCTCATTTCCATCAATTTTATAGGGACCGCATGCATTTTAGCCACTATTTTGAATTTTTATCACTTAAAAGAAATTTCGAGAAAAATCAGCACTATTCGATTTGCTCATATTCCGTTACTCCAATTAAATTAAAAAAAAAAACTCTAGGAGAATTACAACCGTTATTTTCTCATTTCCATCGATTTTATAGGGACCGCATGCATTTTAGCCACTATTTGAATTTTTATCATTATAACCGTGATTTTCTCATTTCCATCAATCTTATAGGGACCGCATGTATTTTAGCCACTATTTGAATTTTTATCACTTAAAAGAAATTTCGAGAAAAATCATCACTATTCGATTTGCTCATATTCCGTTACTCCAAATAAAGTAAAAAAAAACTCTAAGAAAATTATAACCGTGATTTTCTCATTTCCATCGATTTTATAGGGACCGCATGCATTTTAGCCACTATTTGAATTTTTATCATTTTAACCGTGATTTTCTCATTTCCATCGATTTTATAGGGACCGCATGCATTTTAACCACTATTTGAATTTTTATCACTTAAAAGAAATTTCGAGAAAAATTATCACTATTCGATTTGCTCATATTCAGTTACTCCAAATAAATTTAAAAAAAAACTCTAAGAAAATTATAACCGTGATTTTCTCATTTCTATCGATTTTATAGGGACCGCATGCATTTTAGCCACTATTTGAATTTTTATCATTTTAACCGTGATTTTCTCAGTTCCATCGATTTTATAGGGACCGCATGCATTTTAACCACTATTTGAATTTTTATCACTTAAAAGAAATTTCGAGAAAAATTATCACTATTCGATTTGCTCATATTCAGTTACTCCAAATAAATTTAAAAAAAAACTCTAAGAAAATTATAACCGTGATTTTCTCATTTCTATCGATTTTATAGGGACCGCATGCATTTTAGCCACTATTTGAATTTTTATCATTATAACCGTGATTTTCTCATTTCCATCAATTTTATAGGGACCGCATGCATTTTAGCCACTATTTGAATTTTTATCACTTAAAAGAAATTTCGAGAAAAATCAGCACTATTCGATTTGCTCATATTCCGTTACTCCAAATAAATTTGTAAAAAAAAACTCTAGGAAAATTACAACCGTGATTTTCTCATTTCCATCAATTTTATAGGGACCGCATGCATTTTAGCCACTATTTGAATTTTTATCACTTAAAAGAAATTTCGAGAAAAATCATCACTATTCAGTTTGCTCATATTCCGTTACTCCAAATAAATTAAAAAAAAAACTCTAAGAAAATTATAACCGTGATTTTCTCATTTCTATCGATTTTATAGGGACCGCATGCATTTTAGCCACTATTTGAATTTTTATCATTTTAACCGTGATTTTCTCATTTCCATCGATTTTATAGGGACCGCATGCATTTTAGCCACTATTTGAATTTTTATCACTTAAAAGAAATTTCGAGAAAAATCATCACTATTCGATTTGCTCATATTCAGTTACTCCAAATAAATTTAAAATAAACTGCCAACAAGTCGGGCGAAACTTTATTATTCTTGGGACAAGTTGCGGATGAGTGGAAAGTCAATATGCAGGTTAGAGTGGTTAGGGAAGGCTAAGTGTAAGGGAGTTCTTGGGCAGGGCTGTTGCCAATATTTCATTCGTTTCTGCAAGTTTGGGTGTTTATGAGGGGAGGAGCAGGGGTAATAGTAAGGGTGGGTGGATGTTAATAGCTTTTTAATTGATTCCTTGAATCACGTCCAATATTCTCTGTATAGAATGTGTTTCATAGACGAAGTTGCATAGAATTTTCATAAAATTCGGTGTATTTTACATTCACGAAACCGAACATTTGTATGGGAAGGGGTAGAGAAGGTAGGGGAATCGTAAAATTTGATATGTAGTTTTAATCCGCTTCTCTTGTAAGGTGCTCGTATAAAATTTCAAGTTCGTAACTTTTAGTTTGTTGGTTATTGATTTAATGAATTTGGTCGAAATCATAGTTTTATATGGGAGGGGGTAGAAGGGCAAGCGCAATTTCAAAACTTTTAAAACAACTTCATTTGAATTATTTTTATAAGTTTTTCTGCAAAATTTTAAGTTTATAGCTTTTAAGAGTTAGCTGACAACTTATTTCTTAAAAATGCTCGAAAAAATAATTTTATATGGGAGGGGGTAGAGGAGGGAGGTGAATCGTAAGACTTGGGATGAAATTGTCTTTCTTTTTTGTTGTAAGATACTCGTACAAAATTTCAAGTTCGTTGCTTTTAATTTGTTGATTATTAGTTGATTTAATAAAATTGGTCGAAATCACGCTTTTGTATGGGAGGGGGTAGAAGGGCAAGCGCGATTTCAAACTTTTAACGTAATTTCATTTCAATTATTTTTGTTAGTTTGTATGTAGAATTGCAAATTGATAGCTTTTAATAGTTGATTCCTTAAAAATGGTCGAAAAAATAATTTTGTATGGGAGGGGGTAGAAGTCTTAAAGGTTTTCGACCAGTTAATATTTCGTATGTTTAGAGATTTTTTTTAAATGCATTTTGCAAATTTTCAAGTTTCTAGCTTAAAATTTCACTCAAAAATTTTCAGTTTATGTGTTTTTTTCAATGCACATGAAACACCTTGTGCACGTTAGACCGGGGGGGTCGGTTTATAACAATTATGGATCAAGTTGTTATTATTTTTCTATGTATATTAAATAGATGTATCCACATGCAAAATTTAAACTTTGTATCTTTCACCAGAGCCCCAAAAAAATTACTCAAAATTTTTGACAAATTTGCTTATCACTTCCCTTCCCTTACACCTCCCAACTTAAAATTTGTATCAAAATTAACTATTATGTAGTTCTACAATCTGAAAAATTTTCGATTTGATATCTGTACTCTTTTTTAAGATATAAGGATTCGTAATTTTGAAAAGTGCGCCATTTTTTAAATGCTCCCCATTTCGCCCCACTACTATTATTTCAAGATATTATATTTTTTTTATATTTTTCCAGTATAGCTTAATATAAGTTTTAAGTTTCAATTACATAGCTTAAGAGATAGTTGAGATATTCATTTTTAAGTGTTTTTGTTTGTACCCCCCCCTGACCCTTCCCCTTACAATAATTAACCACTTTTTTAGCTGTTTCCGATGGAACTATATGCCATCTTAGCGATCCCAAAATATGAATTTTTTACAATAAGTAATTTCGAAGATATAATCATTTGAAAAAATAATTCGGCCGACAATTTGTTTTTAGCCCCCCCTTTTCGGACGCCAATGGATAAAAAAATTAAATTATTTTTAAAAGTTGTCCTACAAACCCCTCTATATGTATGTTGAGTTTTAGCTTCCTAGCTGTTACCATGGTTGAGATATTGGAACTCGTATTTTTCGGTCTTAGCGCTCCCCCCGCCTCGCCCTGAACAAGTACACCCCGAAAAATGGGTATCTGCCTGAGATCCGCAACTATCTACAATCCCCCCAAAAATGAACTTTCTATCTTGAAGGGTTTGGGAGTTAATGTGCGCTGAGCGTACACACCGGCGTACGGCGTACGGCGTACGGCGGATGGCGTACAGACAGACGGATTTTTTTTTTTGCATTTTTAGACTAATTTAGTCATGAAACGGGAAAAAACAAAATTTCAGTGTAGCAAATTTTTTTTTTTTCCAAGTCGATCACAATACTTTATTATTAAAATAATAAAGTAAAATAACTCTAAGAAAATTATAACCGTGATTTTCTCATTTCTATCGATTTTGTAGGGACCGCATGCATTTTAGCCACTATATGAATTTTTATCATTATAACCGTGATTTTCTCATATCCATCGATTTAATAGGGACCGCGCATTTGTGTCATTTTGTATGGGAGGGGGTAGAAGGGGTGGAGCCATTTGGCCCGTTCACGAACTTGACCTTACCTTTTTGTCAAAAACGACGTGTACGAAGTTTGAGCTTTCTAGCTCAACGCGTTCTCAAGCTAGAGAGCGAACGGACGGACGGACGGACGGACATCTGGTTTTGAGATTTTTGAGTGATAATATTAATTTCTGTATTCATCATTTTTTTCTCCGAGCCTTATTTCTTGGCGTTACACACTCCAGAGCAAACTTATAATACTCTCAGATTTCATCTAGAGTATAAAAATGCCACGAAAAAAAATACCAGATGACAGCGGTTTGACGTACGAAAGCTGGAATATTGTATGGGAGGGAATTGAAAGGGTGTATCTAATCGTCTAATTTAATTTGGTCCTACTAATAGTTCGAAATTAATATTTTGTGCAGGATAGCAGCTCGACAAATTTTTCTAGTACTGAGTAAATTCATTTATAGAAGAATTAAGAGGAATTAAGAGGAACATTAAGGAATTAAGAGGAATATTAAGGAATTAAGAGGAACATTAAGAGGAACACGACCTACATTGGAGTCACTGGCACCTACGGCCCGTCTCTATGTACAGACACGTTCCACATATATGTAGGTGCAATGGGTCTCTCTTGTTCCTGGAAAAACGAAATATTAGCGCCCAACGTGCAAAAATATGATTTGATTAAAGTATTCAGTGAAACGAAAAATTCTAATTTAATAATTGGATTTTGCCACACGCGAAAATAAATTTAATTGCTCAGAAGTGTGGAAGTGGAAAAAAAGTGTAAGCTCAGAGTTTAAATTGTGATTTCAAGCATGTACCTATTTTGGACAATATCCGATACTTCCACCCGGAGAATACACTATCACGCGGTAATTTTAGGGGGAAACATAGTAACGGAAGACATGGTTTCTCCGTCGCGTAAACAGAACCCTAACAGACGAGCAAGATCAGAATGAATTCGTATGTAAGGTAAATAAACTGTCAACAACTCGGACGAAACTTTATTATTGGGACAAGTTGCGGATGCGTGGTAAGTCAATAGGTTAGAGTGGTTAGGGAAGACTAATTGAAAGAGAGTTTTTGGGCAGGACGGTTCTCAATTTAACAATATTACATTCGTTTATGCAAGTTTGGGTTCTTATAAGGGGGAGGAGGGCATAGTAAGGGTTGGTGGATTTTAATAGTTTTTTAATTGATTGTTTGAATTACGTCAAATATTCTCTGTACAGAATATCAGTTTCATACACGAAGTTCCATAGAATTTTCATAAGATTTGTATGGGAGGGTAAAGAAGGGTAAGGGAATCGTAAAATTTGTGATGAAAATTTATTTTGTTTCTCTTGTAAGGTAGTTCTACAAAATTTCAAATAGGCTCTTAATTTGTGGGTTATTAGTTGCTTTAATGAAATTGGTCGAAATCATACTTTTAAATGGAAGGGGGTAGAAGGCCAGGCGCGATCTCAAAACTTTTGACGCAATTTTGTTTCAACTATTTTTAAAAGTTTTTGTGCAAAATTTTAAATTGATAGCTTTTAATAGTTATGTGATAATTGATTTTTTTTTAAATGGTAATATAATAAATAATAAATAATTTTGAATGGGAGGGCGTAGAAGTTTTAAAGGTATTCAACCAGTTTATATTTCATATATTTAGCGATTTTTTTTAAATGCATTTCACAAAATTTCAAGTTTCTACCCTAAAATTTCACTCAAAAATTTTCAGTTTATGTGTTTTTTTCAATGCACATGAAACACCTTGTGCACGTTAGACCGGGTGTCGGTTTATAACAGTTGTGGAATAAATTATTATATTTTTCTGTATCTATATCTAATAGATGTATCCACGTGCACAATTTAAACACTCCATCTTTCACCAGAGCCCTAAAAAAATCACTCAAAATTTATACCTTATACCACCCAACTTAAAATTTTTACCAAAATTAACAAACTGTGTGTTCTACAATCCGAAGAATTGATATCTGTACTCAGTTTTGAGATATAAGGATTTGAAATTTTGAAAAGTGCGCCATTTTTGAAATTCTCCCCATTTCCCCCCACTACTATTATTTATATCATATTTTTGCCGTATTTTTCTAGTATAGCTTAATATATGTATTAAGTTTCAATTACATAGCTTAAGAGTTAGTTGAGATATTCATTTTTAAGTGTTTTTCTTTGCACCCCCCCTGACTCCCCCCTTACAATAATTAGCCACTCTCTAAGGTGATTCTGGTGGAGTTTTATTCCACCTTAATGTTCCTAAAATATGAATTTTTTATAATGAGTAATTTCGAAGATATAGTCATCTGAAAAAAAAACAAATTCGGCCGACTTTTTGTTTTTAGCCCGCCCTTTTTGGACGCCAATAGATAAAAAAAATTAAATTATTTTTAGAGTTTGTTTTTTTTGCTATTTTAGGCTAATTTAGCCATGAAACGCGAAAAAACTAAATTTCAGGGTAGCAAATTTTTTTTTTCTGTGTCGATCACAATCAGAAACATAACAGAATTATGATTGGGCGTAACGCCCAATCATATGATACTCTAGATGAAATAGGAAATAGTTTATTGTACCGGAAAATATGTCATCTTAAATTCTTTCGAATAGTGAATTGTGACTTTTGTACGGGAGGTGGTAAAAGCAGAGGGGGAAGGTTTGTAATTTTTGTATATATTATCGAACGTAGTATACAAAGTGTTTCATGCTGAATTTAAAGTTTGTAGCTTTCATAATTTTCGAGGAAATTGAACAATTTTTGCCTGAATTTATGCATTTTTATGGGAGGTGGCAGAGAAAGTGGGGGGTTTTGGATGATTTTTTTTGTTACTCATCTCGAAGAAGAAATACTTTTCTTGAGTTTTCAATACAAAAATTTGTATGGGAGGTGGTAGAAGGAGTGAAGCGAAGTTAATATTTTTTTTAGCATTTATTGCAATTATTAAGGGACAAATTGTTGCAAAATTTTAAGCTTGTACTTTTTCTAGTTTCAATAAAAATCGATTAAATGCATTTTATCAAAATTGTGCATTTGTATGGGACGGGGTAGAAGGAGTATTCGAATCAAAACCAAATTTGTTGGCATCAATGATACTTGTAATAGTATACTTTCCTCAAAATTTAAAGTTGATAGCCTTGACGATTTTGGAGAAAAATTATTTTGTTCAAATTCCAAAATTTCGTTAAATTTGTATGGGAGGGGGTAGAAAGGATGAGGTGAAGTTGACAATTTTTAAAAAATTGGTTGCAATTGTAATAATATTAATTTTGACACAAATTGGTTCTTTCAGCTGTGCTAGTTGCGATGTAAACCGAATAAATACATTTTTGAAAATTGTACATTTATATGGGAGGGGGTAGAAGGAGTAAGGAGATCAGAGCAATATTTTTTTACAGTAATTGTATTCTTATTATAATACTATTACCTAATTTTCAAGTCATTAGCTGAAACGGTTTCGTAGAAAAATCAATTTCCTTAAATATCCAAATTTCATGAAATTTGTATGGGAGCGGGTAGAAGGAGTGGGGGGATGTGGCCCGATCACGAACTTAAAATTAATTTTTTGCTAAAAATGATATATGAAAAATTTCAGCACGATAGGTCAAAGCTTTCGAGAGTTATATTGTAGACAGACGGACAGACGGACAGGTGGACAGACGGACGGACAGACGGTCACTCGTAATCGAGATTTTTGAGCAACAACAAATATTTCTGTACCCTTGGCGACTCTGTACGAGCATTATATCTTAGCGTTACAAACGGTAAGGCAAACACAATATACTCTCAGATTTAATCTAGAGTATAATAATAAAGTAAAAGTAAGCCATATTCTGCAAGAGTCTGGACTCGAACTTTAGCAAAGATGAAGACGGGAAGAAGGAGGAGGAGGGTTTTAAAACCTCCGGAAGCACGTCGTTATCAATTCAACGCAAGGATAGTTAAATCGCAATACATCGCTATAATAGAGGGAGCCCGACCGCAGAACGCACAATCAAACACTTGGGCGGAAAATGGGATGAAATCGACACACGAACACCGTCAGTGCCAGTATTTAAGTGGGCAATTGGTTTTGGAGAGGCGACGATAGAACCGCTAAGCGAAAGAGTAAAGGATTTACGGGAAGCGAGGCATGCTCGAAGCAGAACTTTTCAAGCTTCTTTGAAGGGAAAACCCTAGTTTGGCTTCTGCCTAATAAACCCTGGGCGGAATTAGTTTGCAGATCGAAAGAAGAGTATTTGTATGTTCGTAATCGCAGTTCTATGTCTTTTCCGGAGATTTAGTGGTTCGTGCAGTGAAATGATGCAGCTGGTGTTCATAGTAAAGAATCTAGCAGAGGGCTCTGCTTGGCATTTTGAGCATATAACAATTGACAATAGGTACGCTATATGGCCTTCGGGATTGTGGCAATTGGCGTGGTATATGTCTACTTACTGCCGTATCAAAAATTATGGCTAAGGTAATTCTCAATAGGATTAGTGATGTCGTCGAGAGCACTCTCGAAGTTTATCATTCCGTAAAGGGTCGTCTTGTACCGACCACACAAATACCCTACGGATAATATTAGAGCATTCAGCCGAAGTGGGTTCGCCACTACATCTCATGTTTGTCGACTTCGAGAAGGCTTTCGACAGCGTTAAGCGAGATTACATATGGAATGCTTTGCGTATGAGAGGTATTCCAGATAAGGTCATAGCTATGATTAAAGAATCCTACGAAGATGCAAGGTGTCGCGTCTTGCATAGAGGAGAGCTGTCCGAGAGCTTTCCTGTGCGAACGGGTGTCAGACAAGGCTGCATATTATCACCAACCCTGTTTCTGGTGGTAATAAATGACATCTTGAAAGCTGCACTGGAAGGTGGGGAAGGTAAAGGTCTTCAATGGAGACTATTTAACATCTTAAGTCACCTTGATTATGCTGATGGCGTGTGTTTGCTTGCACATACCCGTTCGGACTTAGAGTCAAATGTTCGCTCGTTGCATTCTAAATGCAAAGAGGCGGGACTGAAAATAAATGTGCGTAAAACCAAGTACATGCACATGGGTTCGAACGCAAGCACACCGATTGTTCTTAATGGACAGGATGTGGAAGAGGTGCAAGATTTTTGCTATCTCGGAAGCATTGTCAGCATGGACGGCGGAGCCGAAAAGGATGTTGAGGCTCGGCTAAATAAAGCTCGTCAGGCTTTCGGTATCCTTTCCCCTTTCTGGAGGTTAAGAGAGATCTCCCTTCGCACAAAGCTGCGAGTTTTTGACGCATGCGTCAAATCCGTGTTGTTATATGGTTGTACTACGTGGAAAGTGACCGTTCGACTTACCAAGAAACTATAGACTTTCGTAAACCAATGCCTCCGGCGCATTTTAGGAATATTCTGGCCAGAAGTAATCTCCAACGACGAACTTTGGAGTACAACTCGCCAGACTAAAATAGGTATTGAGATTCAACGGCGAAAGTGACAGTGGATCGGTCATACTTTGAGGAAGCCAGAGCGAAACATCGCAAAACAGACTCTGGATTATAACCCTCAAGGAAGACGTCGGGTTGGTCGACCATGTAATACATGGAAGCGAGCAGTTGAGCAGGAGGCCAGAGGAATAAACAAGTCCTGGCAACAGCTTAAAGCCGATGCTCAGGATCGCGCCTTGTGGATGAGAGTTGTTTCTGTCCTATTCCCCTATAGGGGGTCTTAACAGGAATTTGATTGACGCTATATGGTGAAAAACTATGTGCCGACTATACGATAAACGAATTTGTAGGAGCCGGATTTGGCCTATATAGAGCTACCAACATCAAATAAATTCAGCATGACCAATTGAGAGACGTCACAATTCAATACGATGGAAGCATGCAAGGCCGGAGATAGGAAAAGACTGAAGAACCCTCCACCAAACTGAACCTTACGGAGTTATTATTACCGGAAGGAAGGTCATTTAGCGACTGAATGCAGTCAACTAAGGCGTTGGTGTGGTTGCGGTCGTTAAGGTTCCATAATATGGAGCTGACCAACGTGCTCGGAAAACGGAAGACGTGCTCACTTAAAGGCCGGAACAGTGAGCACCGAAAAAACGCACGCTTCGTTCTTAAGAGTGAATTTCTGTTTGGTAGGAGTAGTTGGCTGGAGACCACATCTGGGGGTTTCCATTTTTGGGATCAAATTCGCGGGTCTTTTGAACTCAGGAGCATTGTATACGTATTCGGTGGAACTGGCTTGAGCTTGTTGGAGGAATTCGGGATGAGATTAGGAAAATCGAGCGCAGGTGAAATTGATCTCGTCAACAACCGATCTTAGAAGCAGATTTGGGGCAAAGTTCAGGTGGGTGATCGATTTGAGTAAACAATTTTGGAATTTTTCTCTTCAACCATAACTGGCCTGCCTTGAGTACCTGAATTCAAAGTTAAAACTAAGTGGATACGAGGACAAGGAATTCGAGAAGACAAGACACGAGTTCATCAAGATGGGAGAAGGGCTAGGAGGAGCATCGAAGGTGAAGCACTTAATAACGACAAGCTTCACGTCGATCAGGCAGCGGTACTATCCAGTATCTCCAGCTATGCAGAAGCACATCCAGAGTTGAACGAGATGCTGGAGAACGGAATTGTGCTGCCGTTCAAAAGCCCGTGGTCTTCGCCCATTTTGTTGCAAATGAAAAAAAATGTAACGTTTCGTTTTTGAATAGACTATCCGTAGGTAAACAAAATATAAAAACGGGATGCGTATCTATCCCCTATGTTACGGTGACCTTGATAAATTGCGCGACGAAAAATACTTATCATTACTTGATATGAATTCCGCTTATTGGTAGGTGCCAATGGCAGTGTTGTTGAGACAGTATTTGGCTTTTATTCTGCCAATTTGGAGACTATTTGAATTTCTGAGAATGCCGTTAGGGCTGCAGAACTTTTCAGCCACTTGGGAAAGGCCAATTGACAAAGTCCTTGGGACGGAGGTGGAAACGTTTGTGTTTGTATACCTAGACGAAATAATCACGCAAGTTTTCGAGAGGCACGTCGCGATCCTACGAGAAGTCTTCCCCCGATTACGGAAAACGGGACTGAAAATTTCTCGAGGGAAATGCGAACTCTACCGCTTAGAGTTGCATTACTTAGGTTATGTCGTCGTTGATCCGAAGAAAGAGGAGAGCTTTTCTAATCTCTCCAAGCTCAACAATTTTAAGGAAATACGTCAGTTCTTAGGAATGGGGTCTTGGTAAAGGCGATTTATTTCTGAATTTGCAACTTTGATAGCACCCGTCAATGCTAAGAAAAATCTGCCCAATTATGTTTGCAGAGGGCGAGAAGGCTTTTCTGCAAGCAAAGGTGAAGTTATCCAGGACTCCAATAACCTGCCACAACTACGACTTGCCATTTGTGATCCAAACAGACTCCTACAATTTCAGTTTAGGTGTGGTATTAACGCAGCCTCATAACAATGGAGAGAAAGTGATTAGTTACCTGAGCCGCTGGCGGTACGGCGAACAATAGTAAAGTTGTGGTCGTACGTTGAAGAATCGCGTTTCCGTGTGGTGACGGACCACTACTATACAGTGTGACTGAAAAATCTTAAAGCCCACATCGGGAGACTGGCACGGTGGGCGGTAAAACTGCAACTATATGATTTCGGCATAATTCATCGCAAGGAGAAGGAACATTCGGTGGAGACGGTGGTAGAAAAAGTGCAGGAAGCTGGATGGTACAAGGAAATGCTAAAGCTAGTTCCAAAGAAGCAAGAGTAGAAAACTCACTTTGGAAACGTGTTCCCAAGAAATGTCCAGCACTTACTGGCTATAATGCAAGTGAAAAGTTAATTCCACGGAGGAAGAGAGCCAAAATGCTACATAGATAACATAAAGACGCTGCGGGTGAACAATGCGCAGTAAAGCGGACTAAGTACCGCGTGGTCCAGAATTTTTATTGGCCGAAGATGCACGTAGATATTCGTAAGTACGTACAGGCTTGTCAAGTTTGCCATACAATCAAGCCTTCCCTTTGGCCTCATGGTATTTAGGAGCGGCGAGACAAACAACCATGGGAGATGACTTGCGTGGATCTGGTGGGACCATTTCCACGGTCGTCGCGGAAAAAATGAGCCATCCCATTAGCTGGATGACCAAGAGCTGACAAAAACAAAAATTTATTTCGAAAATTCGATGCATGTTTAAGTCATCATAAAATCTATTAGCTTGCGGCATTTATATAATATTTTTTTTGGCTCCCAGCAAATCAAGCTTTATACTTATAAAAACACAGTGCCGAAAAAATATTATTTGCATGGAATGAACTTAAAATTAAAGTGAACCTGATTGGCCAGTAGCTAAAGTGCGTTTCAGGAAGTAGGCAAAAGTATGACATAGTTAGAGTCGCAGCATTGCTACGAGGACTCCAGCATGTCATATTTAGTTGAAAGCTATAGACTCAACGGCAACGACCCCGGAAACGAAAAATTTACTTTTCTTTTGGATCGTGAAATGTTCGATTCTTATCTGGGACAGGAGCTCTGAAAGAGTTCCTCGAAGAAGTGGCAAAACATAACATCAACATAACTGCCCTCCAAGAAACGAAATGTCGGTAATAAAATCATAGACTGGAGTGTTGTTTGTGATACAATCTTTACAAGTGGAAAAATGACGGGAAGCATAAAGCTTGGAGTTGCTTTTGTCGTTGACAAAAAATTTAAATAGCAGGTTATGAGTTCAAAGCCAGTAAATGAAAGACACTATCCTCAAATGATCTAAAAATTGTCTTAAGGAATAATTTTATGCTTAAGTTGGACAAGAGGAGGTTCGTAGAGGAACAACAAGAGGAGACAGTTTCTATGGGATAACCAACAACAATGTCCACTTATTGATTTCGCAAGCAGCAAAAATATTATAGTAAGCGCTACGTACTTCACACATCGCGAAATATCGTTTGTGAATACACAAACGAACTTGGGCGTCACCAGATGGTCACACCTTCATTCAAATAGACCACTTTCTAAGTGACAAAAGGTTTGCTTTTAGTATACTTGATGTACAGACCCTCCACGATGTTGTGACTCTGCTTCCTATCTGTCGTGGAAAAGACTAATAAAGCTCGCAATTTTATTATCGACAAGCTTAATTTATTTATTTATTTACGGGTCAAGCCCTCAAAGATGTATGAATACGTATATATATATCAGCCAAGTATATATATAATATAAAAAACTAATGTAAACAGATAAGTACGTAAAAACAAAAACAAAAAAAAAGTGACAACAAAATAATAATCAAATAAAAATAACAATAAAATAATAATTCGAAAAAAAACCATAATAGAATTATGATTGGGCGTAAAGCCCAATCATATGATACTCTAGATGAAATGAGAAAGAGTTCAATGTACCGGAAAATATGTCACCTCTAATTCTTTTGAATAATTAATAGTGACTTTTGTATGGGAGGTGGTAGAAGCAGAGGAGGAAGGTTTGTAATTTTTGGATGTGACACCTAATGTGGTATGCAAAATATTTCGTGCTGAATTTAAGGATTGTAGGTTTCATTATTTTCAATTTGACATAGTTTTCCTGAAATTGGGGCATTTGTATGGGAGGTGGCAGAGGAAGTGGAGGGGCTTAGAAGATTTTGAAACTGCTTATCGACATCATTATCGCGAAGATTTTCAATTTCAAAGTCGATAGCTCTCATATGTTCAAAGAAGAAATGCTTTCCTTGAATTTATAATACAGATATTTATATGGGAGAGGGTAGAAGGAGTGAATAGGAGCTGATAATTTTTTTAGCATTTATTGCAATTATTAAAAATCAAATTCTGGCAAAATTTTAAGTTTATACTTTTTCTAGTTTTAATGGAAATCAATATAATGCACTTAACAAAAATTATGCATTTGAATGGGAGGGGGTAAAAGGAGTGTACGGATCAAAACACATTTTTTTCTCGTTATTGATATTTCTATTTTTATACTTTATGCAAAATATCAAGTTGATAGCTTTAACAGTTTCAAAGAAAAATAATTTAATTTAAATTTCGTGAAATTCGTATGAGAGGGGGTAGAAGGAGTGAGGTGAAGTTGATAGTTTTTTCAATACTGATTGTAATTATAAAAAAATTAATTCTCACAAAAATTCGATCTTATAACTTTGCTAGTTTCAATGAAAATCGAAAAAATTCATTTTTCAAAATTATGCATTTGTATGGGAGGGGGTAGAAAGAGTTATTATTATTATTGACATTATTATATTAATGACATCTATATCATAATACTTTGACCCAAATTTCAAGTTGATAGCTTAAACAGTTTCAAAGAAAAATCAATTTCTGAAAATTTCGGAATTTCGTGAAATTTGTATGGGAGGGGGAAGAAGGAGTAGGGGATGTGGCCCGTTCACGAGCTTAAAGTTAATTTTTTGCTGATAATGACACACAAAAATTTTTAGTACTTTAGATCAAGGCTTTCAAGAGTTATACTGTAGACAGACGCACAGACGGACAGACAGCAACTCGTAATCGAAGTTTTTGAGCGACAATAAATATTTCTGTACCTTTAGCAGCTCTGTGCGAGCATTGTTTCTTAGCGTTACAAACGGTAAGGCAAACACAATATACTCTCAGATTTCATCTAGAGTATAAACAGTTATTTAAAATAACAATAAAGCAATAATACGAAATAATTAAAAATTATAGTAATAAAAAAAAAAAAATCGCAAATACTATACTCTTTTTCGACAGCGTTAAGCGAGATTACATATGGAATGCTTTGCGTAGGAGAGGTATTCCAAATAAGGTCATAGCTATGATTAAAGAATCCTACGAAGATGCAAGGTGTCGCGTCTTGCATAGAGGAGAGCTGTCCGAGAGCTTTCCTGTGCGAACGGGTGTCAGACAAGGCTGCATATTATCACCAGCCCTGTTTCTGGTGGTAATAAATGACATCTTGAAAGCTGCACTGGAAGGTGGGGAAGGTAAAGGTCTTCAATGGAGACTATTTAACATCTTAAGTCACCTTGATTATGCTGATGACGTGTGTTTGCTTGCACATACCCGTTCGGACTTAGAGTCAAATGTTCGCTCGTTGCATTCTAAATGCAAAGAGGCGGGACTGAAAATAAATGTGCGTAAAACCAAGTACATGCACATGGGTTCGAACGCAAGCACACCGATTGTTCTTAATGGACAGGATGTAGAAGAGGTGCAAGATTTTTGCTATCTCGGAAGCATTGTCAGCATGGACGGCGGAGCCGAAAAGGATGTTGAGGCTCGGCTAAATAAAGCTCGTCAGGCCTTCGGTATCCTTTCCCCTTTCTGGAGGTTAAGAGAGATCTCCCTTCGCACGAAGCTGCGAGTTTTTGACGCATGCGTCAAATCCGTGTTGTTATATGGTTGTACTACGTGGAAAGTGACCGTTCGACTTACCAAGAAACTACAGACTTTCGTAAACCAATGCCTCCGACGCATTTTAGGAATATTCTGGCCAGAAGTGATCTCCAACGACGAACTTTGGAGTACAACTCGCCAAACTAAAATAGGTATTGAGATTCAACGGCGAAAGTGGCAGTGGATCGGTCATACTTTGAGGAAACCAGAGCAAAACATCGCAAAACAGGCTCTGGATTATAACCCTCAAGGAAGACGTCGGGTTGGTCGACCATGTAACACATGGAAGCGAGCAGTTGAGCAGGAGGCCAGAGGAATAAACAAGTCCTGGCAACAGCTTAAAGCCGATGCTCAGGATCGCGCCTTGTGGAAGAGAGTTGTTTCTGTCCTATGCCCCTATAGGGGGTCTTAACAGGAATTTGATGATTGATACTCTTTTTAATTGAGAGATATCAGTGTTGAAAATATCAATTAGATCAGCAAATCTGTTAGCAGCTCTCATCATTCTTACTGCCTTACTTATTTTGTCCGTATGATGTACAATGATTACCAATATAAAATAAATCGTTTGACCTTGTTGAGCGGCTTGGAACACGAAAGTTTATGGCCTCAAGGAATTGCGAACAATCCATTTCAATGTGGAGAATTCGGAAATGAGCTATAAGTTCCGACTGATCTTGACGCTTTGATAGGGTCGTAAGATTGAGGTCAACGAGCAGAGAATCATAGTCAAGTTGCTCTAGCGGAATGTGCATCTTATACGCAACATATCTGAGGAATTTATGTTGTATAGTCTCAATATTATTGCTGTGTATTCCATAATGTGGATTCCAAATAACTGACAGATATTCGAGGATCGGACGAACTAACGAACAATAAAGCGTTCCAATGGATTGGATGCTGGAAAAGTCTTTAGTGTTCCGAGTAATAAATCCAAGCATTCTACGGGTTGAATTACATATTGAACTATAATGTGGAACAAATGATAAAGTGCTATCAAGGAGAAGTCCTAAGTCCTTTACAGTGGAAACCTTGGGTATACAAACATTATCAATGTGATAATCATATGAAATGCATTTGCGAGATCTTTTGAAGATGATATAATTACATTTAGTAACATTAAGCAAGAGTTGATTGGACACCATTCAAAAAGCAAGTCAATATTATGTTGGATTGTTTGGCAATCGTTTGTCGATTTAATTGCTTTAAAAATTTTTAGGTCATCGGCAAATAACAAAAATTTAACATCCCGAAACACCAAAAAAATATCATTAACAAACAACAAAAAGAGCAGCGGTCCTAAATGAGAACCTTGTTGAACTCCTGATATCACCAAAAACGGTTCCGACTTAGAACATTTGGTGCTAACGATACACGTACGATAGTGCAGATAATCTCGTAATCAGAGCAACGAATTGCCAGCAATTCCATAGGCACTGAGCTTCGAGATGAGTAGGCAGTGATTAACTTTATCAAACGCTTTCGAAAAATCAGTATAAACAGTATGGATTAGTTGGCCCTGCTGCATATTCTTTGTTGTCCCAGTTAACTAGCGCAAGTTATAATCGCCAGTAATTATTATATCGGAGAATGGAAAGCTGTTCACAATATTTTCGGCATCTTTGTAGTGGCTTGCATATTTTTCGCTAGAAGAAGATGGAGGAATGTAAACACATCCAATGAGAATTTTCCGATGTTCAAAGGTCAATTCCACGAATAATTGCTCGACGTCATTAGAAGTAGTTACTAACAGCTTGGATGCATAACTATTCGCGACTGCTATGAGGCAACCACCAAAATGATTTTTCCGCCCCAACAACCATCATGCAAATCAGACGGTTCTTAGGAATGACAGGTTGGTATAGGCGTTTCATAGAAAATTACGCTTCGCTTACTGCCCCTATCACGGATTGCTTGAAGAATCCGAAAGCAGGATTTCGGTGGACCTCCGAAGCACAGAAAGCAATGGATGCCTTAAAAATAGCTTTGACCACCTATCCGATCTTACACAACCCGGATTTTGACAAGCCTTTTGTCATTCAATGTGATGCCAGCACGGTCGGAATCGGTGAAGTTTTGTATCAACTAGATTCGAACGGAGACGAAAAGCCAATAGCATACATGTCACAGAAACTGAACACAGCTCAAAAGAATTATAGCATCACCGAGTTGGAATACTTAGCAGCAGTATCTTGTGTAAAAACATAACAGGGCTACGATTGCGCATAAAGCGCAATCTTACGATACTCTAGATGTCATCCCAAGAAATTTTGGATGGGGAGTGTTAGAAGCGGTGATAGCATTCAAATAATTGTTTCCCCATCACGCTAAACATACAAAATGCTTACTCCAAAAATTGAATGTGGACTGAGAAAATTAGTGAGTTAGATTTGGTGAAAATGTGCAGTTTGTATGGGAGGTGGTAGAAAGAGTGGGGGGATTTTAGTGATTTTTTCAGAAATAACTAGGAATATTATAAAATTGACAACCCTTTAATTTCAGCTTAGTACCATTTATAATTTTCAAGAAAATCGATTTTTTGTGAAGTTGTGAAACTGTGTCATATTGTATGGGAGGGGGTAGAAGCAGTGAAGCTAATCAAATATTTTTTCTGATCTTAGTGATAATACTAATTAAGTATTTATTACAAAATGTGAGCTCTATAAATGTTATATGTTCTGAGAAAATCGTTTTAGAGCATTTCATGAAAAAGTGTAGTTTGTATGGGAGGGGGTGGAAGGAGAGGGAGGACGCAAATAAGTTTTCTACTGTAGATTTAAATCATTATGAAAGTAATATATCCCAAAACTCAGACTAAAAGCTTTTACACTTTTCGAGTAAATTAATTTATTGTTAAATTGCCAATTTGCGTCATTTTGTATGGGAGGGTGTAGAAGGGGTGAAGCTAATCGTCTAATTTTTTTTCACCTTACTAACAATTTTAAATAAATATTTGGTGCACAATTTCAGCGCGCTAAATTGTATACGCACTGAGTAAATTGGCTTCGAGTAATTCATGACAAGTACAGTTTGTATGGGAGGTGGTAGAAGGAGAGGGAGGACACGCATAATTTTTATACGGTAGATTAATATTATCATTAAAGTAATATAGTCCAAATTTCAGGCCAATAGCTCTTATACTTTTTGAGCAAATCCTTTAATTGTCAAATTGCGCAATTGTGTCATTTTGTATGGGAGGGGGTAGAAGGGGTGGAGCGATTTGGCCCGTTCACGAACTCGACCTTACTTTTTTATCAAAAACGACGTGAAAAAAATTTGAACAATCTAGCTCAACGCGTTCTCAAGCTAGAGAGCGAACAGACGGACGGACGGACGGACAGACGAACGGATGGACGGACGGACAGACGGACATCCGGTTTTGAGATTTTTGAGTGATAACATTAACTTTTGTTTCATTTATTTTTTTCTCCAAGCCTTATTTCTTAGCGTTACAAACCTTAGAGCAAACTTATAATACTCTCAGATTTCATCTAGAGTATAAAAATTCAGGCAATATATAGAAGGCCTACCCTTCAAGATAGTGACTGACCATACTAACTTGAAGTGGTTAATGGGGCAAAAAGATCTTAGCAGTCGGTTAGCCAGATGGTCACTACTTCACAGGGGTTTGATTTTGCCATAGAGCATCGAAAAGGTTCCCAGAATGTAGTGCGGGTGTCAGGTACTACTAGTTGTGCGAAGGACTAACAACCCTTCCACAATAAGTAATGAAAAATGTTAAGGAACCTGAATATCAGGAGACCAAGGTCCGATTTGGGCTGTAGTGCCATTGTAGAAGTAGAAGAAGAAGAAGTCAGGTACTACATTCTGTCATCGCCAGTGGCAACTGAAAAATTCGTGATTAAGAAAATCTCGTCTGGAGTGGGAATAGAACGACCAATTGACTGAAAAGCAATCACGCTGCCCACTACGCTACGAGAGCCTCAAATGATGATCGGGCTATGAACTCAAAAGAACTTTGATGAGGGTGATGGCCGACGGTTGGAAATCACCGGAAGATTTTCCCGCAAGGAACTTTGACGGAAAGTGGCGAGTAAAATAACGTGCTCTTTTTTCAAGTGACCAGCGGGAAGCCGGATGTGCCAAGATGAAGTATATTTTAAAGTGTTCGATAATTTAAAAATATCAGTAACGGAGCAACAGTACCACAAGTGGGTGGTTTTTCACTTGTTTGAGTTCGGAGGTGAAGTGAAAATAGCATCGAAATCCAAGCAGCGAATGCAGCCGCCGGAGGAGAGACGGAACGAACCCAGGCGAGGATACAAAAAAAACGGCGATCTGCGTTATTCCACGACGAGGAATTTCGCAGCAAGGGCCCCAACGAACGGCGATTCTAACAGAAGAACAAAAAAAAAACGTGTAAAATTTAGGATTTGATCTTTTCTTTTGCGATTCGGAAACGAGTAGCTGAGTCTCTTTAAATAAAGATTGCCATTGGGCGGAACTAATCCAATACTATTTTGCGAATTTTCTTCCAAGCAAATTACGTGTTAAGATTTTTATGAGCGTCCTCTTTTCAGCTTGCCACGCGTTTTTTTTTACCTCTAGACCAACTCGCCAGACCTATGGTTCGGTCTGGGACGAGGGAGGAAGGAACGAAAACTTAAAACAGAGCCACTGGCGCCCAGGACCCTTCTTCGACGGTTGGTCGGACAGGCTTCGTTCCGCCCCTAAGTGCGAGTCCCAGTCGGGGAAAGACCGTAATAACTCTCAGATTTCATTTTGATTATTAAGATTACAGAATTATAAAAAACCCAATCATGGGAAACTCTAGATGAAATGTGAAAGAATTCGATGTACCGGAAAATATGTCTTTACTTTATTTCAATTATTAAGAGACAAATTGTGCCAAAATTGGAAGTTTCTACTTTTTCTAGTTTTAGGTAGAAAGAATATACTGATCAAAATAAAATTCTTCGACGGTATTGACATTTTCATTAGTATATGTTGATCAAATTTTCAAGTTGAAGGATTTGACAATTTCGAAGAAAAATAATTTATTTGAAATTGAAAAATTTCGTGGAACTTGTATGGGAGGGGATATAAGGAGTAGGGTGAAGTTGATATTTCTTTTATAATTGATTGAAATTATAATAAATAAACTGCCAACAAGTCGGGCAAGCCCCGCAAGGGGGTAGTTGTAGGATGAGGTTTTACCAATTCCTGCAACTATCTTTGGAGACTATCGACTCCACGGACCTGAGCTAACTATCCCCCTGTGGGATGGGGGCTGTAGAATTCACCCACAGCCAGTCCTGCTTGCCCTAAAAATGGCAAATGGACACTCACTGGATCATGGGCTTATCACCTAAATGATACGAGAAACGGATACAGCGCCTCGGAGACGGACTGATTCTACGGTCACGACTTTTGGCATTTGAAAACGGACTATGAACGGAACGTTCGAACATTGAATGACGGGGGAAGAGCTGGGGTTACTCGGTCTTTGCACCGCCAATCAGTGATCGACCTTGAAATGGAGCACTATAACATCCAAATCTTGGACTTGAGCGAGGTCAGGTGGACAGGATCAGAAGAAGAACGAACCCCTAGCGGAAACACTATTCTTTACATTGGCCCTGAAAGTGAAGCCAGAAATGGCGTGGCGTTCGTCCTTACGCCGAGAGCGAGAAACAGTCTCATTTGCTGGGAACCAATCTCGGATAGGATTATCATCGTCAGGCTCAGGACCAGTGTCAGAAACGTCACAATTCTGCAGTTTTACGCACCAACTAATACCGCAACATCTGGTGACAAAGAGGAGTTTTATAGCCAACTGAGTGCCACCTTCGAACGTGTTCCAAGAGGTGATATTATTATCATCTCGGGAGATATGAACACCCAGGTTAAATCAGACAACACTGGACTAGAACACGTCATGGGGAGGCATGGTGACCCTTGGGTCGACGCATCACGACCTTGGATTAAGAGACCCGAAAACGGCGAATTATTTGTGGAGTTTTGTAGTACTCGGCAAATGGTCATCGGAGGGACCCTTTTCCCACACAAGAGTCATCATAAAACATCTTGGTTTTCCCCTGATGGTGTTACTCAGAACCAGATCGACCATTTGGCTATAAGTCACCGAAGGAGAAGATGTCTCCTCGATGTGCGAGCGAAACGTGGAGCTGACGTGGGGAGCGATCACCACTTGATGGTTGCCTGCTTGAGATTGTGTACTGCAGCTATCCAACGACCACAAATTCTTCAAACGAAGCGCAAGCTTAATGTGGATAAACTCAGAGATCCCAACAGATCCCAACGCGAATACACCACCATTTTACGCTGAAAGTCGTCCACACTGGGTGAATATGAAACGCGCACATTGGACGCCAATTAGGAGGCAACCAGAAACACTTTTCTAACTAGTACTGAAGAATCTGTGGGATATGTGCAAAGCGGTGAGAAACCTTGGATGTCGCAAGACACATGGGACAAGGTTGGCAATCGAAAAAAAGCCAAATTGGCAATCATCTCTCAACCCGATGTCAACCAACGAACGCTCGACTTGAGACAGAACTACCACGATGCTCATATACAGCTTAAAAAGACTGTTAGACGCGACAAGAGAAAGGCCATTGAAGATCTGACAAACAAGGCAGAATCTGCGGCTTACCTTGGGGATATGGGTTCACTATTTAAAATCATGAAACAGTTGACGAACAGGAATTTCACCGCCAACCACCTGGTGAGAGATGTCAACGGAACTCTCCTTAATATGAGTGAATACCAGTTGCGACTATGGAAGGAATACTTCTCTGATATTTTAAACATCTTGTCAGAGGAAGATATTCCGGAAACAGAACAACTACCAAACATCCAACCGCAACAATCCTCTATTAGGAACGCTCCCCCAGATAAAGATGAGATAGTTTCCGCCATTCGGTCAATGGCCGGAAGGAAAGTTCCAGGTATAGACGGACTACTAATCGAACTCCTCAAAGCGGGCCCGGAGATAACAGCCGATATACTCCACCCACTCTTCACTAAGGTGTGGAATGAAGGAAGATATCCGACTGAATGGAAGGAGGGCGTCATTGTAAGAATTCCGAAGAAGGGCGACCTTCGGGATTGAGGCAATTGGCGTGGTATATGTCTACTTACTGCCAATCAAAAATTATGGCTAAGGTAATTCTCAATAGGATTAGTGATGTCGTCGAGAGCACTCTCGAAGTTTATCAGGCTGGATTCCGTAAAGGGTCGTCTTGTACCGACTACACAAATACCCTACGTATAATATTAGAGCAGTCAGCCGAAATGGGTTCGCCACTATATCTCATGTTTGTGGACTTCAAGAAGGCGTTCGATAGCGTTAAGCGAGATTACATACGGAATGCTTGGCGTAGGAGAGGTATTCCAGATAAGGTCATAGCTATGATTAAAGAATCCTACGAAGATGCAAGGTGTCGCGTCTTGCATAGAGGAGAGCTGTCCGAGAGCTTCCCTGTGCGAACGGGTGTCAGACAAGGCTGCATATTATCACCAGCCCTGTTTCTGGTGGTAATAAATGACATCTCGAAAGCTGCACTGGAAGGTGGGGAAGGTAAAGGTCTTCAATGGAGACTATTTAACATCTTAAGTCACCTTGATTATGCTGATGATGTATGTTTGCTTGCACATAACCGTTCGGACTTAGAATCAAATATTCGGTCCTTGCATTCTAAATGCAAAGAGGCGGGATTGAAAATAAATGTGCGTAAAACCAAGTATATGCACATGGGTTCGAACGCAAGCACACCGATTGTTCTTAACGGACAGGATGTGGAAGAGGTGCAAGATTTTTGCTATCTTGGAAGCATTGTCAGCATGGACGGCGGAGCCGAAAAGGATGTTGAGGCTCGGCTAAATAAAGCTCGTCAGGCCTTCGGTATCCTTTCCCCTTTCTGGAGGTTAAGTGAGATCTCCCTTCGCACGAAGCTGCGAGTTTTTGACGCCTGCGTCAAATCCGTGTTTTTATATGGTTGTACTACGTGGAAAGTGACCGTTCGACTTACCAAGAAACTACAGACTTTCGTAAACCAATGCCTCTGGCGCATTTTAGGAATATTCTGGCCAGAAGTAATCTCCAATGACGAACTTTGGAGTACAAACTCAATATGCAGGTTAGAGTGGCTTGGGAGACTAAGTAAAAGAGTGGGCAGGGCTGTTATAAATTTAACAATATTTCATTCGTTCATGCAATTTTGGGTTTTTATGAAGGAAGCGGGAGGGGTGATAGTAAGGGTGGGTGGATGTTAAGAGCTTCTTAATTGATTGCTTGAATCATGACCAATATTTGCTGTATAGAATGTGTTTCATAAACGAAGCTGCATAGAATTTTCATAAGTTTGGTGTATCCTACATTCACGAAACCGAACATTTGTATGGGAGGGGGTAGAGCGGGTAAGGGAATCGTAAAATTTGTGATGCAATTTTATTTCGTTTTTCTTGTAAAGTTTCCGTACAAAATTTCAATTTCGTAGCTTTTAATTTGTTTGTTATTAGTTGATTTAATGAAATTGGTCGAAATCATACTTTTGTATGGGAGGTGATAGAAGGGCATGTGCGATTTCAAAACGTTTGACGCAATTTTGTTTCAACTATTTTTAGAAGCTCTTATGCAAAATTTTAAATTAATAGCTTTTAATAGTTAGGTGATAATTGATTTCTTGAAAATGATCAAAAAATAATTTTGTATGGGAGGATGCTTCCGCGGCGTAGTGGGGAGCATGCTTGCTTCTCAGTCAATAGGTCGTGGGTTCGATTCCCACTCCAGGCGGGATTTTTTTAAGCGCAAATTTTTCAGTTGCTACTGGTGATAAAAAATTATTCGCAATAAAATGGGGAAACGGTGTAAAAGTGAAACAGTTCCACTTCAAGAAGGCCTAGATACTCAGTAGATGGTTTCTGTTCGCTTTCTATCATTCAGTCCCCCATAACATCTGCAAATATTTGTCAGTAAGCAGCCAGTACAACTGAGCAATATACCAGCTTCTCCACACGCTACGGTCGTTCTCACTCCCCTTCCCCAACCTTCCCAATCCCATTCCTTTGCTCCATGACTGTGTTTGTGCATTGCACATAAAGGCCGAAATTGCCTATAACACAGGTCATTCTGTAAAAAAAAGGTAGAAGTTTTAAAGGTGTTCAACCAGTTAATATTTCAAATATTTAAGAATTTTTTTTAAATACATTTAGCAAATTTTCAAGTGCCTACCTTAAAACTTCATTCAAAAATTTTCAGTTTATGTGTTTTTTTCAATGCACATGAAATACCTTGTGCACGTTAGACCGGGAGGTCGGTTTGTAACAATTGTGGAACAAATTATTATTTTTGTTCTATGTATATCAAATAGATGTATCCAAATGCAAAATTTAAACTTTGTATATTTCACTAGAGCCCTGAAAACATCACTCAAAATTTTCGACATTTCTGCTTACCACTACCCTCCCCTTAAACTTCAAAACTCAAAATTTTTACCAAAATTAATAATTTTTAAGTTCTACAATCTGAAAAATTTTCAATTTAATATCTGTACTCAATTTTGAGATATAACATCTGTAATTTTGAAAAGTGCTCCATTTCCCCCCACTACTGTTATTTCCACAGGCTAAATTTTTTTCGTATTTCGCTAGTATAGAATAATATATATTTTAAGTTTCAATTACATAGCCTAAGAGATAGATGAGATATTCATTTTGAAGTGTTTCTCTTTGAACCTCCCCTGACCCTCCCCCTTGCAGAAATTGGCCTTTCTTTAAGCTGATTCTGGTGGAGCTATATGCCGTCTTAATGGTCCCAAAATATGAGTTTTTATGATAAGTAATTTCGAAGATATAATCATTTGAAAAAACAATTCGGTCGACAATTTGTTTTTGCACCCCCCTTTCCTTTTCGGACGCCAATGGATAAAAAAATTAAATTATTTTTTAGTTTGTCAAAACTCTTTCTATATCATTGCTGATTTTCAGCTTCCTATCTGCATTTCTGGTGGAAATATTAGCAAGTGTAGTTTTTGACTCTTCCCCTCCCTCTGCCTCCCCCTTCCACCTAACACTCCCCAAAATGGTATAAAAAAAATGGCAGAAAGATTGACCGAAGTTTTCGAGATTTATGTTGTACACAAATGAACGGACAGACAGACGGCCAAAGGGTCACTTGTAATCGAAGTTTTTGAGTGACAGTAAATATTTCTGCACCCTTGACCACTCTTTGCGAGCATTATTTATTAGCGTTACGAATGGTAAGGCAAACACAATATATTCTCAGAATTCACCTAGAGTATATTTAGCAGATGAAGAATGCGATCTTTAGATTGAAACAATTGGCGGCGACAACTTCAGGAGGACAGGGATCGATTTAGGCAGTCGCGCTATTGGTGATGATGATGAATTTAAAATCAAAATTAAGCATTTTCAATGCAAATCATGACAGGACTACGATGGGGCGCAAAAACCAATCATGCAATACTCTAGATGAAATAGAATTGCAATTTTAAAAAATATTAGATACGTAGTGGTACGATGGGTGACGACATTGAACTAATTTTAATATCACGCTAAAATTGCTATCAAAATGTTTTATTCAATATTTAAGTATCAAAAATTTAATTTTACTAACGAAATTAGTGTATTGGATTTAGTGAAATTGTGCAGCTTGAATGGGAGGTGGTAGAAGGAGTGGGGAGCTTTAAATGTTTTGTTTTCAGAAATAAATACAAACAATATGCAATTGACATGTATTAAATTGCGAATCAGTAGTATTCACACTTTTCAAGAAAACCAACTTTTTTCCCATTGCATGGGCAAATATTTAGTGCACAATTTCAGCTCGATAAATTTTATACGTACTGAGAAAATTGGTTTATAGTATTTCAATGAAAAGTGAAGTTTGCATTGGAGGTAGTAGAAGGAGTAGAGGAACTCAAATAATAGTTATACTGAATTTTGAAATCATCATAAGAAATAATTACTCCAAATTTCAGATCAATAGCTTTGATACTTTGTGAGAAAATAAATTGATTTTCAAATTGCGAAATTATGCCATTTTGTATGAGAGGGAGTAACCTTGTTTTTTTTTTTATCAAAAACGACTTGAAAAAATGTGAACTCTTACTTTTAACGCGTTCTCGAGCTAGAGATGACACAGACGGATAGGTGGACCGGATGTCCGGTTTTGAGATTTTTGAGTGATAATATGAATTTCTGTACCATTCACATTTTTCTCCTTGAATTATTTCTTAGCTTTACAAACTTTGTGGCAAATTTACAATACTTTCAGTTTTCGTCTAGAATATACAGATTCATTTCAAATTGTAATATTATGAATAAAAACTGTGAAAGCTGGAAAACTTTTCTGGACAGTTCTCTCGGTGGAAAGGTTTATTTTTCGGTTGTATCCGTACTAAAAGACATAATTGCATCTCCCAAAATGCTTGCGTATTTCGATGCATCTATTCCAAGCACTATATCTATTAATACTTCTAAGACTATGGAGCAGTTCTAATTCAAAATAAAAAGCCAGTAGCCAAAAATTTTGACTGAAAAACAAACAGGTATGCTCAAATTAAAAAGGAGTTGTATGGAATTGTCTTTGAAATAAGAAAATTTCGTCAATATATATGTGGCACAAATATAATGGTTGAAATAGACCACAAATCACTAATAATATTATTTCAAAAGAATCTCGCTAATATTCCAGGAAGACTGCAACGGATGATGTTAGTTTTTCAGGGCTAGAAATTAACGGACACTCTTTCACGATCCCCCTTACCGCATAGTGGAAAGACAGAAATTGATAAAAATATGACCAATCATATCGGAATGTTAAGAAAATCAGACAAACGGGAGGAAATCGAAAATACCTCAAAACAAGATTACAAAAGTTGAGGAACATGGAAATAAATGGGTGACCAAGAAACAAGTCTGGATTGGATAAGGAATTATCCATTTATCTATTGAAAATTTCATAAATTCATGTCCTGTCTATCAAAAATATTGAAGAGCGAATTTGAAAGTATCATTAAATCCACATCATATTCCCGAATATCCATGGGGAATCTTAGGAATTGATTTCTTTTAATTTCAAAAGCTTAAGTATGTACTAATGGAAAAGACAAAATTAACGTCCACTTCAAGTACCATAACACAATTAAAATTAATTTTTGCAAGATATGACATACCAATGGGTATCGTGTCTGACAACGGACACCCTTTTTTGTCAATGACTTCATTGAATTTTGTAAAAACTGGAATATTACAAGAAAAACTAGCAGTCCGAACTATCCATATCCAATGATCTAAACAAGTGCAAAAAAAACGAATAATAATCCTAACATATATGGCTTTATTAAATTTTAGAAACACTAAAAATGGCTTATATTCGCTAACAGAGCTTATGATGGGTAGAACTTTAATAAGTAATATACCAATGATGAAAGATAAGCTTATACCAGTTCCAGTTGATCATAACAGATACAAAGCACAAGCCTTTAAAAGTCAATATATAATGAAAAAATAAGAAAAACTTGCCCGACCCAAATGCAAATGATGTAATATACTTTAAGAAAACGCCCTCATCACCTTGGGAAAGGGGTAAAATTATATCAAAATGCAACGAAACAAGATTATTTAACATTCAAGCACTAACAGGAAAAATTTACAGAAGAAACTGAAGAGGCATAAGATTATACTACGACCATTCATAAAATATCGATGATGAACAATCCACGCTATTTGCACTTTCAACTAGCCAACCTCGTAAAAAAATTTAAAAAGTATTCATAAGAAAAAGTCAAAAGGTCTGAAAGGGAAGTAAATGAGAAAAAAAATAGCAGCTGTACTGGAAGGTTGGGAATGTAAAGGTTTTCAATGGAGATTATTTAACATCTTAAGTCACCTTGATTATGCTGATGACGTGTGTTTGCTTGCACATAACCGTTCTGACTTAGAGTGAAATGTTCGTTCGTTGCATTCTAAGTGCAAAGAGGCGGAACTGATGAAACAGGCAAATGTGCGTAAAACCAAGTACATGCACATGGGTTCGAACACAAGCACACCGATTGTTCTTAATGGACAAGATATGAAACAGGTGCAAGATTTTTGTTATCTCGGAAGCATTGTCAACATGGACGGCGGAGCCGAAAAGGATATTGAGGCTCGTCTAAGTAAAGCTCGTCAGGCCTTTGGTATCCTTTCCCCTTTCTGGAGGTTAAGAGAAATCTCGCTTCGCACGAAGCTGCGAGTTTTTGACACATGCGTCAATTCGGTGTTTTCATATGGTTGTGCTACGTGGAAAGTGACCGTTCGACTTACCAAGGAACTGCAAACTTTCGTAAACCAATGCCTCCGACGCACTTTAGGAGTATTTTGGCCAGACGAGATCTCTAATGACGAATTTTGGAGTACAACTGGACCGACCAAAATAGGCATTGAGATTTAAAGGTGGAAGTGGCAGTGGATCGGTTACACTTTGAGGAAACCAGAGCGAAACATCGCCAAACAGGGTCTGAATTGTAATCCTCAAGGACGACGTCGGGTCGGTCGGAAGCGAGCAGTTGAGCAGGAGGCCAGAGGAATAAACAAATCCTGGCAACAGCTAAAGGCCGATGTTTAGGATTGCGCCAGTTCAGTTGAATAAAGTAAATGACAGGAGCACGACGTGTCTTTCAAGACCGTGACATATACTACGTTCGGTGTTATATACAAAAATTACAAACGTCCCTTCTCTACTTTTACCACCTCCCATACAAAACTCACTATTTACTATTCGAAAGAATTTGAGATAAAATATGCCGGAACAATAAACTATTTCCTATTTCATCTAGAGTATCATATGATTGGGCATAATTCTGTTATGTTTTTGGATTTTTTTCGACTCTGTGCGAGCATTATTTCATAATGCTACAAATATACTGTCAGATTTCATTTATAGTATAAATATCAGCATGATAGCTCAAAACGTTCGTTATGTGGTTGGAGAGACAGACAAACGGTCACTCCATTTTAGTTGAGGTTTTGATGCAACAAAAAGCTTTTCTATTTCATTGGCGGTTGTGCACGAGTTGTTTATCTTTTATAACATTCTATGATGTAAGGCTAGATTTCATCTATAGTATAGATATCTTCTATTACCGATGATTCACATACTTGAGTTTATATACATAAGACGATAAAATTAATTACAGAGTTTTCATGTCAATCCACTTAATATTACCTTTTATTTAATCAACTTACGTGCAACATGGTATTTGTAACATTTATTTAAAAAAAAAATAAAAAATCTTCAGACATAAATAGTGGTAACGTAATAAAAAATCCTTTAGTTCGAAAATTAAATTCCTCCAAAGCTTATGAAGTGGAATTTCCATGTGGATTTGTTGAACTATGAACGGTTACGGAATGAACCCTCAACTAAATATGATCGAGACTAAACATAAATTATATGGCAACGATACAACTAGCCTGAGACGTATGTATTTGATAATAATTGAATAACGTGCTAATTGTATTACCATTTTGCACATTTATTTTATAGTGACAAAACTTGATAAATCATCCCGTGTTAACTGTTTTCGGAGCAGTGAAATTTTTAAGGCAACAATAAAGGATAATATTAATAAGTTTTTGAAAAACTCTTCAATACATTCTCTAAAATATATCGGCGATGAGGAAATTTCGAAAGTGGAAAGGTATGGAAATACACGGTTATCTGGGATTGAGATGTAAAATTATCTTAGTATAATAATAGCAAAGTCGTAGTGGAAGTAAATTACAGGTAATAAGTTGTATTTTAAGTTGTTAGTCAACCCAATGAACATTATGTGAATATAGTTTTAATTTATCATTCTAAATAAGAAGTAACATTTCCATTATGTACATTGAGGAAGCGAGGGTAAGACATCTCCAAACTCTGTATTATAACCCTCATAAAAGAATTTGGAATAATAGGAGGCCAGATTAATAAACAAGTCCTGGGGATTGCTAAAGACCAATGCTCGGGCGCCTTGTAGAAGATAACTTTTCCTATCTTACCCCATAAGGGGTCTTAATAGGAAATCGAAACCTGAAAACTTTTCGTCGTTCAAAAGTCTGTTAATATGCCGTACGAGAATTTTCAAAATTCAGTTATTCATATCGCACCTAAATTTAGGAAGTTCGTGTTGGTGCGGATTGTTAAGTGTCAGCTGAATTTTAAGTACCTTCAGTAGTTGAGGTCCCAGATTTAATGTCATTGTAAGCAATTTATATCCAACTTATTCCATTCTGCAGTTAGGTGAATATGTAGCGCTCATTTGAAATAGTCAGCTAGGGTATAGCCTAGTAGGTAGTGTGCTGGCCTTGTAATGGGAAGGTCGTGAGTTCAAATCCCGGTCGGCGCAATTCCGGCACATTGCCTGCTTGGATATACCTTGGTCATCTCAATCTAAGAAAATGACAAATTCGTAGAAAGAGGGTTGTGCGAAGGGCTAACAACCCTTCCACAATAAGTAATGAAAAATGTTAAGGAACCTGAATACCAGGAGGCCAAGGTCCGATTTGGGGTGTAGCGCCATTGTAGAAGAATTAGATTTGAAATAGTCGTACTCGCACACATCTTTTAACATCGTTAACAATTTTCGAAGAAAACTGATCCTCTTTTATATCGGTACTACCACATGTACTAAAATATCTGCCAGCAAATCGGGCGCAACTTTTTTGTTTTTGGGACAAGTTGAAGATGCGTGAGATATTGGGCTTAAATTTATTCCAGTTGTAGTACACATGTTAAAAAATCAACAAGTCGGGCGCAACTGGTCGATTACCTTCAAAACTTCTACCCCCTCCCATAAAAAAATTTTTTTCCGACCAAGAAATCAATTATTACCAAACCGTTAAAAGCTATAAACTGAAAATATTGTATAAACACTTTTAAGAATATTTTAAACAAAGTTGCTCTTCTACTCCTACAACCAATTTCAATAAATCAACTAATAACAAGCAAATTAAAATCAACTTGATATTTTGTACGCAATCCATTCAAATTTGCATCACAATTTTTTTAATTCGATCACCTAGTCCCACACAAATGTATGATTTCATGAAAATAAAATACACCAAATTTCATAGAAATTCTATGAAACTTCGTCTATGAAACTATACTAACATTGTATACAAAAAAATTTTGACCGCGATTTAAACAATCAATTAAAAAATTATTAACTTCCAGCCAACCTTTCCATACAAAACCCAAACTTACATTAATATTGATTATATGTACTAGAGTTATTTACCGTAATCGCATTTAAGTGTTAAAAAATTGACAACAGCCCTGCCCTAGTACCACTGTTCACTTAGTCTTCTGTATCCACCCTAACCTGTACACTGACTTCTTAAGCATTCTCAATTGGTCCCAATAGCGGCCGACTTGTTGGCAAATATTTTAATTATGAAAACTTTTTTCACAATTGATGAAATTTCCAAAAAAAAACGAGTCGACTTTGAAAATATGCTCCGAACCGTCCATATGTTTCCACCAGGCATTTCGGATGGCGGTTTCCGGTTGCGGAAAAAGCTAAAATTCCCGTAAGATATTAATTTTGAATATCAATCACTTTCCGAGGCTGTTGAATTTTTTTCCGGTGATGCGTTGTCGGCGCCTCGCCCAACCCCCGACCTGGAGGACCGGTCCTACTTATTTGTTACACCCTAGTAGAACAAGAGTGGAAGTTTTCAGCTTAATCTGATATGCTGGAGTTCTCACAGCTATGATGCGAGTCCAACTATGTCATACTTTTGCCTGTTTCCTGAGACGCACTGGTGTTACTGGCCATTCAGGTTAACTCCATATTCCCTCCTCCTTTCTCAACCGGGCTTGGGACCGTCTATGACGGAGTTTTTGACTGGCGAAAAAGCATTATATGTCCAATTTACAAGAAAGGAGATAAACTCTGCTGTGAGAACTACAGAGGTATATCATTGTTGTGTACGTCCTATAAAATACTGACAGAAATAATTGAACGTCGCCTTAAACCCTATACTAATGAAGTAATTGGCGAGTACCAAGGTGGATTCAGAACCGGACGATCTACAACAGATCAGATATTCTCGGTGAAACAGGTGCTTGAGAAATGCTGGGAATATAACACAGACGTGCACCAAATCTTCGTTGATTTTAAGCAAGCATACGACAGTATCGACAGGAGCGTACTGTACCAAATCATGCTTGACTTTGGGAATTCCCCAAAACTAGTCCGACTAACAAGACTCACAATGATGAACACTGAATCCCAAGTGAGAATACAAACCGATTCCACAACCAGCTTTCGAACGAAATGTGGTTTAAAGCAGGGAGATGGTCTAGCCCCTATGCTTTTCAACTTGGCACTAGAGTATGCCATCCGAAAAATCCCAGTCGACATAACAATTCCGGAATATAATTTGGAGAGTGTGGACAACTTCATATATCTTGGGGCTAATCTAGCAAAGGACGGTAATGAAACAGACGAAATCAAACGACGGACAATACTTGCAAATAAGACCTATTATTCGGTATTTTCAATAATGAAATCCAAGAAAGTGCACAGGAACAATAAGCAGCGGATTTATAAAACTATTATACGACCTGTGCTCTGTTATAGCAGCGAGACGTGGACATTGACGCGAACTTCCGAAAAAGCAGTTAACGCATTCGAAAGAAAGGTCCACCGAAGAATTTTTGGGCCTGTGAAGGAAGGAATGGAGTGGCGAATAAGATACAACCATGAGTTGTATCAACTCTACGACGAGCCAGAAGCTTCAACGTTCATCAAGCTACGTAAACTGCAGTGGGCTGGCCATGTAGAGCGAATGGAAGACAGAAGAATCCCCAAACGTACTGATAAAGGCAAAGCGAGTAGTAACCGGCCAGTAGGCAAACCACGCAAGCGATGGGAAGACTCGGTTGATGAAGACAGCAAAGCCATATTAAAAATTAGCAGCTGGAGGACGCGGTCTTTAGATCGAGACGATTGGAGGCGACGACTTCAGGAGGCCAGGGTCAGATTTGGGCCGCCGCGCCATTGATGATGATGATATCAGTCATTTAGAATTCGAAAGCCATTATTGTACTCTAGATGAAATGTGAGAGTGTTTTAAGTTTGCTCTAAAGTTTGTAACGCCAGGAAATACTACTCGTACAGAAACGCCAAGGGTACAGAAATATTCGTTATCGCTGAAAAATCTCGAAATCGGATGTCCGTGTGTCCGTTCGACCGTCTGTTCGCTCTCTAGCTTGAGAATGCGTTGAGCTAGGAAGTTCAAATTTTGTACACGTCATTTTTGATGAAAAAGTTAGGTCAAGTTCGTGAACGGGGCAAATCATTTCATCTCTTCTACTCCCTCTCATACAAAATAACTCAATTTTGGAATTTAACGACAAACGGATTATCTCCACAAATATGAAAGCTATTGATTTGAAATTTTAAAAATATTATTTTTAATAAAATTTCAATTGAATTGAATAACTCCAACCACCACCTCCCATAGAAACTGCACTTTTCATGACGTATAAAATTAATCGAGCTTAAATTGTCGACGAAACATTTATTTAGAATTATTATTAAGACCGAAAAAAATTAGACGATAAGCTGCACTCCTTCTACCCGTCCCATAAAATATGCCACAATTTCAGAAATTTACAAGAAGTCGATTGTCTTGATAAGTATGAATGCAACTGACTTGCAATTTAAAACATGTCAATGGAATGATGTTTACAGTTATTTCTGAAAAAATCATTAAGAACTCTCAACTCCTTCTAGCACCTCCCATACAAACAGCACGATTTCACTAAATTTAATACATTAATTTTTTCAGTAACTATTTAATTTTTGTAGCCAAAATTATCAATGAAACATTTGGATAGCAACTCTAGCATGATGTGAAGAAATTAGTTCAATGCCGTTACCACTTCCCACACAAAATTTTTAAATCGCTATCAGAATTCCTTAATGCGAGAAATTGCCATAAATCGATTCCAAATTAAAAGATGGAAGTCGAATTATCCTCTGGCTCATCATTTAGTGAAGGGACGAAAGAAACAACAACATCCCTACACCAAATACATAAATAAAGATAACAAAAAACAAAAAAATTGACAAAAAATTGGCATCAACTAGCATTAAGTCTACGCTTTAAGAACTTCTTATCAATAGAGAAGTCGCATACATCAGCATTCTTATTAATTTTTTTCGCGAGACGCGAAATCGGCTCATTCATACCATAGCTTTTTCCGGTGAAAGCAAATCTAGGCTGCCTTGGTAAAAATAAACCAACAGCAAACTGCATCAAACTCAAAAGTGTAGGAGAATCAACTAGCCCTGCAAGAAGTTGATGGGCAAAAACTACATCAGCTACCTCACGACGTTTCGAGAGTGATGACATATCTAATAGCTTAAGTCTATCAATATAAGGAGGAAGCCGAACTCTGCCACTCCAATTAAGGTGGCATAAGGCTATTCTCATAAATTTACGCTGAATTGATTCAATTCTGCCAATGTGCTCATCATAATAAGGAGACCCAATTTGAGAAGCATATTCAAGGTGAGATCTAACGAAGTTGTTATAAAGAGTCAATCTAACAAAGGGATTGTCTTCTAACTCCCAGGTTACGTATGAGTGTTATGTAAAAAACATTGGCAGAAATATTTGTTGTCCCTCGAAAATCTCGAAACCGGATGTCCGTCCGTTCGTTCATCTATTTGCTCTCTAGCTTGAGAATGCGTTGAGTTAGAATGCGTAAATTTTGTACACGTTATTTTTGGTGAAGAAGTAAGATCGAATGCCTGAACGAGCCGAATCGCTCCACCCCTTCTAGCCCTTCCCAAACAGAATGAATCAAATTCGGAATTTGACTATGAACTGATTTTTTCAAAAAGTATAAAAGCTATTAATCTGAAATTTCGGTCATTTTATTTTTGTGATGATTTCAATCGACTGTATAAAAATTATTGAAATTCCTCCAGTCCTTCCACCACCTCGCATTCAAACTCTTTTCAAGAAATACTATTAACCAATTTACTTAGTATGTATGCAACCAATCGAGCTGAAATTGTACACAAAATATTTGAATGAATGAATGATGCAGAAGTTTATATAATCACTCAAAAACCTCAAATCCGGATGTCCGCCCATTCGTTTGTCCGTCCGTCCGTCCGTGTTCTCTCTAGCTTGAGAAAGCGTTAAGCTAGAAAGTCTAAATTTTGAACACGTCGTTTTTGAATCAAAAGTAAGGTCGAGTTCGTGTTATACTATTTCGCAATTTGACAATAAACGGATTTGCTCAAAAAGTGTAAAAGCTATTGATCTCAAATTTGGAATTTATTACTTTTATGATAACTTCTCTCTACTGTATAAAAATTATTATCACGTCCTCCTCCTCCTTCCACAACCTCCCATACGAACTGCACTTTCCATGAAATGCTCTAAGCCAATTTACTCGGTGCATATACAATTTATCAAGCTGAAATTGTGCAGTTAATATTTACTTAGAGTTATTAGTAACAGCAAAAAAAAAAAATCAGACAATTAGCTTTACCCCTTCTACCCCCTCCCATACAAAATGACAAAATTTCGCAATTCGACAGTAAACGGATTTGCTGCAAAAGCATAAAAGCTATTGATCTGAAATTTGGAATATATTACTCTTATAATGATTTCAATCTACTGTATAGAAATTATTCAACTCCTTTCCTTCCTTCCACCACCTCCCATACAAACTGCACTTTTTCATGAAATACCCTTAACAAATTTATTCAGTACGTATAAAATTTATCTAGTTGAAATTATGCACTAAATACTTATCAAGAATTATTAGTAAAACCATCAAAAATCCAGACAATTAACATCACTCCTTCTACCACCTCACATCCAAAATGTTACAATTTCGCAATTCGACAACTAACAGATTTGCTCGAAAAGCATAAAAGCTATTGATCTGAAATTTAGAATATATTACTTTTATGATGATTTCAATCTGCCGTATAAAAATTGTCTGTGTCCTTCCCTTTATTCCACCACTTCCCATACAAACTACTCTTTTCATGAAATACTCTAAATAAATTTACTCAGTACGTATAAAATTTATCGAGTTAGAATTGTGCAGTAAATAGTCGTTTAGAATTATTAGAAAGACCAAAAAAAAAAAATAGATGAATAGCTTCCCTCCTTCTTCACCTTCACATACAATCTCCCACAATTTCACAACTTTTCAAAATGTAGATTTTTCTGAAAATTATGAATGCTACCGATCTGCAATTTAAAACATGTCAAAATCGTGATGTATATAGTGAGTTCTGGAAAGTCATTAAGAACTCTCGCCTCCTTCTTACACCTCCCATTCAAACTGCATAATTTCGCTAAATCCAATACACTTATTTTCTCAGTACCTATTAAATTTTCAAATCCTAAATTTTGTATAAATTATTTTGATAGCAACTCTAGCGAAATGTGAAAAAATTAGTTTAATATCGTCATCATCTACCACTTTCCCTACAAAATTTCTTAAAAATCAAAAAAAAAATATCTTTCATCTAGAGTATCGAACAATTGAGCTTTTCGCCCAATCGTAGTCCTCTTATGTGTTTGAAATGATTTTAGTTTTAATTATCATCAATCATATGCATCAAAAAGAAATAAAATAAAAATAAAAAGAAAATACTATGAAATGAAAATAAGTAACATAAATAATAGTAACAAAAATATAAGATAGGAAGCTATGTAAGATGTAAAGAATTCTAATACGAAAAATAATTAGACTTACTCGTATATAATAAATGATCAACTAATTATTGTATGAAATAAGAATGCGTAGGGCAAAGTAGAAGAAATTACAAAACAAGAACCCGAAAAATTCCAGCAGTTTCAGTCCCCAATAACAAAGTGCAATATTAGTCTCCTGCAGAATCTTCTTCTCTTCTACAATGGCACTACAGCCCAAATTGAGCCTTGGCCTCCTGACTTCAGGTTCCTTAAAATTTTTCATTATTTATTGTGGAAGGATTGTTAGACCTTCGCACAACCCTCTATCTTCGAATTTTTTATTTTCATAGATTGATGTGACCAAGGTATATCCAAGCAGGCAGCGTGCTGGAATTATGCGTCGACCGGGATTTGAACTCACGACCTTCGCATTGTAGACCAACATACTACCTACTAGGCTACACTCTAGCTCTCCTGCAGAATCAGTACCATTAAATACGTTTCGCAAATCCGCAGGATAGTTCCGCTGCTAAATAACAAGAATGAAAATCTGTCTCTGTAAAGCATCAATCAATCAAATTCCTGTTAAGACCCCCTATAGGGACATACGACAGAAAAAACTCTCTTTCACAAGACGTGATCCTGAACATCGGCCTTAAGCTGTTGCCAGGACTTGTTAGCCAATCATAGTCCGTTTTCGAATGCCAAATCAGTCCATACCCGAGGCGCTGTATCCGTTTCTCGTATCAGTTAGGTCTTAAGATCACGGGTGATAAGCCCATGATCCAGTGAGTGCCTATTTGTTGTTTTTAGGGCAAGCGGGACTGGCTGTGGGTGAAGTATAAAGCCCCCATCCCAGGAGTAAAACATACTAATCCGAAATTTAGATCGTATCATTTCTTTTATTAATTTTAGTAACCTTTTTTAATCGTGCGAAATCTCCTCTATCACCTCTCATAGAAAAGTAGCAGTTCGGCGATACGCATTAAAACAATGTACGTACGAGGCCCACGCAAGAATGTAGTTGTAGGATGAGGTTTTACCAATTCCTGCATCTATCTTTGGAGACTAGCGACTCCACGGACCTGAGCTAGCTATCCCCCTGTGGGATGGGGGCTGTAGAATTCACCCACAGCCAGTCCTGCTTGCCCTAAAAAATGGCAAATGGACACTCACTGGATCATGGGCTTATCACCCGTGATTTTAAGACCTAAATGAAACAAGAAACGGATACATCGCCTCGGAGACGGACTGATTCTACGGTAACGACTTTTGGCATTCGAAAACAGACTATGATTGGCTTCTGGAACGTTCGAACATTGAATGACGGGGGAAGAGCTGGGGTTACTCGGTCCTTGCACCGCCAATCAGTGATCGACTGTGAAATGGAGCACTATAACATCCAAATCTTGGGCTTAAGCGAGGTCAGGTGGACAGGATCAGGAGAAGAACGAACCCCTAGCGGAAACACTATTCTGTACATTGGCCCTGAAAGTGAAGCCAGAAATGGCGTGGCGTTCGTCCTTACGCCGAGAGCGAGAAACAGTCTCATTAGCTGGGAACCAATCTCGGATAGGATTATCATCGTCAGGCTCAGGACCAGTATCAGAAACGTCACAATTCTGCAGTGCTACGCACCAACTAATACCGCAACACCTGGTGACAAATAGGAGTTTTATAGCCAACTGAGTGCCACCTTCGAACGTGTTCCAAGAGGTGATATTATTATCATCTCGGGAGATATGAACGCCCAGGTTGGATCAGACAACACTGGACTAAAACACGTCATGGGAAGGCATGGTGATCCTTGAGTCGACGCGTCACGACCTTGGATTAAGAGACCCGAAAACGGCGAATTATTTGTGGAGTTTTGTAGTACTCGGCAAATGGTCATCGGAGGGACCCTTTTTCCACACAAGAGTCATCATAAAACATCTTGGGTTTCCCCTGATGGTGTTACTCAGAACCAGATCGACCATTTGGCTATAAGTCGCCGATGGAAAAGATGTCTCCTCGATGTGCGAGCGAAACGTGGAGCTGACGTGGGGAGCGATCAACTCTTGATGGTTGCCTGCTTGAGATTGTGTACAGCAGCTATCCGACGACCACAAATTCTTCAAATGAAGCGCAAGCTTAATGTGGATAAACTCAGAGATCCCAACAAAAAACGCGAATACACCACTATTCTACGCGAAAAGTCATCTACACTGGGTGAAAATGAAATGCGCACACTGGACGTCATTTGGAAGGCAACGAGAAACACTTTTCTAACTAGTGCTGAAGAATCTGTGGGATACGTGCAAAGCGGTGAGAAACCCTGGACACATGGGACAAGGTTGGCAATCGGAAAAAAAGCCAAATTGGCAATCATCTCTCAACCCGATGTCAACCAACGAACGCCCGACTTGAGGCAGAACTACCGCGGTGCTCATATACTGCTTAAAAAGGCTGTTAGACGCGACAAGAGAAAGGCCATTGAAGATCTGGCAAACAAGGCAGAATCTGCGGCTTACCTTGGCGATATGGGTTCACTATATAAAATAATGAAACAGTTGACGAACAGGAATTTCACCGCCAACCACCTGGTGAGAGATGTCAACGGAACTCTCCTTAATTTGAGTGAACACCAGTTGCGACGATGGAAGGAATACTTCTCTGATATTTTAAACATCTTGTAAGAGGAAGATATTCCGGGAAGAACAACTTCCAAACATCCAACCGCAACAATCCTCTATTAGGGACGATCCCCCAGATAAGGAAGAGATAGTTTCCGCCATTCGGTCAATGGCGAGAAGGAAAGCTCCAGGTATAGACGGACTACCAACTGAACTCCTCAAAGCGGACCCGGAAATGACAGCCGATATACTTCTCCCACTCTTCACTAAGGTGTGGAATGAAGGAAGATATCCGACTGAATGGAAAGAGGGTGTCATTGTGAAAATTCCGAAGAAGAGCGACTTTCGGGATTGCGGCAATTGGCGTGGTATATGTCTACTTACTGCCAATCAAAAATTATGGCTAAGGTAATTCTCAAAAGGATTAGTGATGTCGTCGAGAGCACTCTCGAAGTTTATCATTCCGTAAAGGGTCGTCTTGTACCGACCACACAAATACCCTACGGATAATATTAGAGCAGTCAGCCGAAATGGGCTCGCCACTACATCTCATGTTTGTCGACTTCGAGAAGGCTTTCGACAGCTTTAAGCGAGATTACATATGGAATGCCTTGCGTAGGAGAGGTATTTCAGATAAGGTCATAGCTATGATTAAAGAATCCTACGAAGATGCAAGGTGTCGCGTCTTGCATAGAGGAGAGCTGTCCGAGAGCTTCCCTGTACGAACGGGTGTCAGACAAGGCTGCATATTATCACCAACCCTGTTTCTGGTGGTAATAAATGACATCTTGAAAGCTGCACTGGAAGGTGGGGAAGGTAAAGGTCTTCAATGGAGACTATTTAACATCTTAAGTCACCTTGATTATGCTGATGACGTGTTTTTGCTTGCACATACCCGTTCGAACTTAGAGTCAAATGTTCGCTCGTTGCATTCTAAATGCAAATAGGCGGGACTGAAAATAAATATGCGTAAAACCAAGTACATGCACATGGGTTCGAACGCAAGCACACCGATTGTTCTTAATGGACAGAATGTGGAAGAGGTGCAATATTTTTGCCATCTCGGAAGCATTGTTAGCATGGACGGCGGAGCCGAAAAGGATGTTGAGGCTCGGCTAAATAAAGCTCGTCAGGCCTTCGGTATCCTTTCCCCTTTCTGGAGGTTAAGAGAGATCTCCCTTCGCACGAAGCTGCGAGTTTTTGACGCATGCGTCAAATCCGTGTTGGTTGTACTACGTGGAAAGTGACCGTTCGACTTACCAAGAAACTACAGACTTTCGTAAACCAATGCCTCCGGCGCATTTTAGGAATATTCTGGCCAGAAGTAATCTCCAACTGGAGTACAACTCGCCAGACTAAATAGGTATTGAGATTCAACGGCAAAAGTGGCAGTGGATCGGTTGTACTTTGAGGAAACCAGAGCGTAACATCGCAAAACAGGCTCTGGATTATAACCCTCAAGTAAGGCGTCGGGTTGGACGACCATGTAACACATGGAAGCGAGCAGTTGATCAGGAGGCCAGAGGAATAAGCAAGTCCTGGCAACAGCTTAAAGCCGATGCTCAGGATTGCGCCTTGTGGAAGAGAGTTGTTTCTGTCCTATGCCCCTATAGGGGGTCTTAACAGGAATTTGATTGATTGATCGACGTACGAGGCAATGGAGCGAATCAGCCTTAATATACTTTTATGAAAAGATTATTGAAATGTCAGGAAAAATCAGATTATATTACACCAGGTTATATAGGGCAGGGAAATCACCCATTCTAAAATAATTAAAAACTTTTATTGTATCTAGAATATTGCATTACTGAGATGTCCCCGCAATCGAAATTCTGTAATGATTTTATTGTCACTTCGGATTTGATATGTGAAATCGCACGACATTTTTCAATATACCTATGCATATCGGAATTAATAGATAATTGATAATAAATTGTTTTTATTTACTTATGGACAGATACTTGTTTGGAATAGCCTTTTGTGTCGCAGTTCTTATATCCGCATATTATATAACATTAATTTATACGAAATGGACAACAACGCCAATAATTATAACGACTAGTTCAGTGTCGACTCCAATTACTGCAATACCATTTCCGGCTATTACGATTTGCAATATGAATCAAGCCAAAAAGAGTCGAGTTCAAAACATAAAACCGTAAGTTCTTGATGTTGTTTGTAGAGATTTCAACCGTTATTATGAGCTTATCGATTTTAATGTTAGTAAAAATTGTATAAAATCGGCCTTATCTAGTTTTGTTTTATAAATAATGTTTCATTTTATTAATTCTTCTTTTATATTTTTAATGCTTTATTTGTTTGTAAGTAATTTTTCATTATTTTTCTCTATTGTATTATTGTTATTCTTTCTATTATTTTATTTTAATTATTGCAATTATTCATTAATTCTAATAATTTGTATTTTTTTTATGGTCAGTGGTATTTATAATCTGTCGACTATTGTAAATAAATAAATAAATAAATAAGTAAATAAATAAATAAATAAATAAAGTTTTGTTTGTTTAAAATGCATGCATTAAAATGTGTAAATTATCATATTTTAACAAATATCTACCAACTAGCTCATTAGTTTTTGCAGTGCGCGCGCCTAGTACATTCATACTCTACTGTTTATACTCTAGATCAATCAATCAAGATCGTCGAAGCGTTCGGACGTACGGATGAAGATCGCAGCCGAAATGCTTGCTAATCATATAATTCGAGTTTATTTTTGGTCAATTTTAAACCGATTACGAAGTTCGCTTAAATATATAGTTTTCTTCAAAGTTTGTATTTTTAAGAAGTATTATAAACATTATAAACAGGAAATAAAAATGTAAAAAACAAATTACATAACCTACAAAAATCGATATCAGAAAGTTCATGCGGGAATAATTTTCCCAAAATGATAAGGAATATCTGTGAAAGAGGAAGTGTAGAGTAACAAATAAATTTCTTCAAAGTTTGTATTTTAACTACTATTCAATTATGAAAGCGAATAAACAGTGAGGAAGTGAAAATTTAAAAACACATTACATAGCCTAGAAAAATCGATGTCAGAAAGTTCATACGGGAATACTTTTCCAAAAAGTGTGAGTGTGTGAGTGTTTTTTCGGGCCGGATTAAAACAAAAACCCGAAATCGCAAGAGAAGAAAATTTCAAAGTGCATGAATAAAGTGGTGTTTGTTTTCCCATCATTGACACTTATTCGCAGTTTCGAGAGGATCTACACCGAGCGCATTAACATTTACGTGCATTGTGTGCTTGCGAGCATTCCATACTTTTGGCGCGTTATCTCTCGATAGGCTTGTAGTGGTGTTGCCTTGTTCCACTTGTTCGCGTTTTTTCTAAAGCATCTCTTTCGAGCGCATTGACATTGCCGTACATTGTGCATTCGCGAGTATTCCATACTATTTGACGCGCTATCTCTCGTTAATATCGGTCCGCTTGTAGTGGTGTTGTTTTTTCACATCATTGCCACTTACTAACGTTTTCTAAAGAATCTCTTAAGCGCACATTGACATTTCCGTGCATTGTGTGTTCGCGGGCATTCCAGACTATTTGTCGCGCAATCTCTCGGTAATGTGTGTTTGTTTTCCCATCATTGACACTTGTTCGCGGTTTCAAAAGGATCTACACTGAGAGCATTAACATTTACGTGCATTGTGTGCTTGCGGGCATTCCATACTTTTGGCGCGCGCTATCTCTCGTTAATGTCGATCCGCTTGTAGTGGTGTTGCCTTCCCACCATTGCCACTTGTTGTTAATATCGGTCCGCTTGTAGTGGTGTTGTTTTTTCACATCATTGACACTCACATTACACGACATCCAAGATGACGGAAAAATGTAGCAAATGTAATAAACACAAAAATACATTCAATGTGAAGGCGAATGTATCAAAATATGGCATGTGCCTGAATGTATAAATATTGATAATAGAGAGTATGAAAACATCACAAAAAACCCAGAAATACCGTGGTTCTGTGAGAAGTGCAATGTCTTTAAATGTAAGTGCATCACAATCAGTTGTAGGTATACCCACATCATTCGTCAATACCGCAGTAAGTCCAAACAAAGAGATTACTCTTGATATAATCTATAATGAATTAAAAAAAATCAATAAGCAAAATGAAGACTCAAAAAAACAAATTGAAGATGCTAAAAAGCAAATTCGAGAACTAAAAACAACAATGGATGATTATAAAAATATTGTCCGGGATTTGAAGGAAGAAAACATGAAACTTCAAAACGACAATGACGTACTGATCACACGGATTAATAATGTAGAATATATATTGGATACAAACCAGCAAAAAACACTTAACGCCAACATTATAATAAGTGGCATTGAGAAAGACGAAAATGTGAGTGACCAACAATAAATAGAAACCGTAATGAAAATAATAGGTGTCGAAACAACAGAAAAGGACAAAAAAAGTAACACGGATTACACAATCAAATAGAAGCGGGCTACCAAATCCAATAATAGTGGAATGTGAAAGCAAAAAAAAGTGTGAAATAATGCGAAATAGAAAAGGCAATCAAACTGACAACAAAATGATTAAAGAAAAATGTGAGTTTGAAAGACCAATATATATTGGAGAACATCTTACGCCTAAAAAGCAATACATATTGAAAAAAGCCAGAGATTTAAAACGTAAAAACAACAAAATATTCGCTTGGTCAAAGGATGGTGAAATATTCATTAGAATAAATGGAGAGAATTCTCCGAAAATAAAAATAAGAAACATTCAACAAATTGAATACATAGATAATGAATGAACCAATACTTTCACCAATCCTACCAAGCATAACCATCAAACAATATGATAATACAGAAGAGATTATTTACAAACAAACGAAATCACTGAAAATTTTATATTTTAATGCGAGAAGTATAAATAATAAAATAGAGGAGTTAACTCACATATTAAAATCAAATAAGAAAGACATACATTTGATCTGCGTAACGGAACACTGGATAAAAAATGAAGAAAAACAATACTTTCATTTTCTGAATTATTCAGCAATAATAACAAGTAGACCAAAAAAGCCGGGAGGAGGATCATTAATACTAAGAAAAAATGGCATACAATATCCTATAATAGACCAAAAATCCACTGATGAAAATAGTTACACGTCAATTGCTATTAATACTAAAACAAATGAAAAATTAGTAATATCATGCATATATGTATAGGACATGTAATAAATCCTCACAAGCAAATAACAATTTGATTAAAGAAATAAATGAACACATACAAAAATTAAATAATAAAAACAGAAGGAGATTTTAACTATGATATTATTTCACAAAAACGTGAACGTTATGTTGACGAATACATAAACGAAATGCAGAGCAATGGAATGCAATTGTGCGACAATACAACAAAAACACGAATGGAAGCATCAATAGATCATATATTTACAACCGAAATAAATATCAACATGGAAATATCGTATATGGGTCATTCTTTTATAAACCGTACATCTAATTGGACGACATATTTTTTATTGCTTCCAAAATTTTTCTATAGGTAGTATACATCGAATAAGCTGACACGTATGCGGGGATTTTTTTTTAAATTGTTTATTTTAAAAAATATGGATGTTTAAACATTTTGAGAATCGTTGGTTTTGCTCTTCTTAAAAAGCTATTATCTTCGGTTCTATTTGTCCCACAGATTTCGTTCTTATCTCATTTTAAAGGTAATTTTGTAACCTTTTTACTACATTGTTCCAAAAAATTGTATTGTTAAATAATTGTAGTTATTAGCAATTAAAGCACTTAAAGTCGATTTTCATACTTGCGCCCAGCCGATAAAAAATCGAAAAAAATACCATCGTATTCCTTGATTGATTCTCTAAAAAATACATTTAAAAAAAATGGAGAAATAACGGGATCAACAGAAAAAAAATAATTTGCACCACCGGGCGCGTATGAATAATAAAAGAAAAAATTTAGGGCAAAATGAATGCATTGTTATTTGTGATTTTTCTGAGAACTACGCTTTTGTTATCCGAAATGCTATTCAAGGCGTACATCGGAACAATGATCAGGAAACAGTGCATCGGTTTGCGATTTACAACAAAAGCAATAAACACGTACTATAAATGAAAAGCTTAGTAATGATTTCCAAATGTTTGCATCATGACACCGTAGCCGTTCACGTATTCCAATGGCATTTCCTCAGTTTTATCAAAACTAACTTACATAATATCAATAAAATCATACATTTTTCTGACAGAGCGAATGCACAATTAGTCCAGTCGGATTAGATCAAAAAAGGTCTGTTTGGCGAAATGCTGCGATTTCGATGTTTTTTTTAACCTCATTGTTTTTTTGCGTAGATTACGATAAAAATATTGCGGCCACTGGGGGAGTGGGGGAAAGACTCGAGAAATAGCAAAATTCACAAATTTTCGTCTGTTTTAGAGGTTTTTTGAGTTTTATTACGTCATACTAAACAATATCGAAAAACTAAAAAGGTTCGATTGCAGACACTTAGACCTTTCATTTGAGTGGTACATTGTTAAATTCGGTTTATTTAAACCTGATATATAGACTGTTATTCAAGACGTTTTTGACAATTTTCAAAGAATCTGTGTTTTTGGAAGGAAATGAGTATCTCATAGACTGTAAAAAAGATATTCTACCAAAACTTGCGGCATTGTCTCTTAATAAATACACTTTAAATAACTGAATCAAAATTCAGCCCAAATTTAGCCGGCTTTATAGAAATTTCACCTCATGAATTTATTAGAAAATGACTTTTCGAGTAAATTTTTTCTTAACTCTTTTTATAAGGCAGAAGGACTAAATGAAATTTTCAACCTTTATAATCTTATTGTATTGTGCACATTCTGATAAAGAATTTGCGGGACTTGAAGTTCAATTTGACTTACTCGGAGCCGAGATATGGAACTTTTTATTGCAGATTTTAAGATTTTTTTAATAATAACGTTATTTTTACTCGTAATAAGTGCAGTTACAGCCCATTTTTTGATGAATAAATTCATATTCCTTTCAATTATTTATCCTTAAAATAAATAAAACCAGGATTTTTGGTCAACGCAGAGGAATAAAAAAGTCGACGCGTCACTAACATACTAAATTGTTTCGTCGTGCTGCGCGCTCGGTGGTGCAAATTATTTTTTTCTGTTGATCCCGTTATTTCTCCATTTTTTTTTAATGCCGCAAGTTTTGGTAGAATATCTTTTTTACAGTCTATGAGATACTCATTTCCTTCCAAAAACACAGATTCTTTGAAAATTGTCAAAAACGTCTTGAATAACAGTCTATATATCAGGTTTAAATAAACCGAATTTAACAATGTACCACTCAAATGAAAGGTCTAAGTGTCTGCAATCGAACCTTTTTAGTTTTTCGACTTTAAGTGCTTTAATTGCTAATAACTACAATTATTTAACAAGACAATTTTTTTTGGAACAATGAAATAAAAAGGCTACAAAATTACCTTTAAAATGAGATAAGAACGAAATCTGTGGGACAAATAGAACCGAAGATAATAGCTTTTTAAGAAGAGCAAAACCAACGATTCTCAAAGTGTTTAAACATCCATATTTTTTAAAATAAACAATTTAAAAAAAAATCCCCGCATACGTGTCGGCTTATTTCATATATATAATACATAAAAAAAAATAAAGCGATTCTAGAAACAGACGTGAATTTTTTCGGCAAATCCGTACGGTTTGTAAAAGAATGACCCATATATCACACGATCTACTGGATCACAAACTAATATTCATCGAAATTCTTAATGAAAAGATAATACATAAAAGAAACAAAATCATGTGGACACGACAGAATCAATGTGAAAATCATACAGCAGAACATAGATGAACTCTCCAACAGCATTAAGGCAATTATAAACAAATCCAAAGCAGAGGCAACAGTTCCAGAATAAATGAAAATCAGTAAAATAACGCCAATTTTCAAAGGAGGAGAACAAAATGACTATAATAATTATCGACCAATCAATATCCTACCATACATGAACAAAATAATGGAAAAATCCATAAACGACTAGTTACACCAATATCTCGAGGAGACCAACATAATAAATAAAACACAATATGGGTTCATAAAAAAATCAAATACTAATAAAGCATTATTTGACTTTATAACATCAATACAAAATGGACAAGACTCACATAAAAAGACAGGAGCTATATTCATCGACTTAAAAAAGCATTCGAAACTGTTGACAGAGAGATACTATTACAAAAATTGTTTAATATTGGAATACGAGGAAAGGAACACAAATGGTTTACAAGTTACTTACACAATCGAAAACAATTTATACAAGTAGGAAAAAACAAAAGTACAATAACAGAAGTTGGAACAGGAATAACCCAAGGAACTGAACTAGCAGCAACACTATTTATTATCTACATTAACTCAATAAACCAAATAAAGATGGATGGTAAATTGAACAAATATGCTGATGATATGGCAATAATTTATGCAACAGATACGGAATCAGAAATGGTAAATTATATGAATGAAGATATGAAAAAATTAGAGCCTTGGATGGACCTAAATAAATTAACAGTAAACATAAACAAAACAAAAATGATGATCTTCAACACAAAATCAATTGCAAAACAAATAACAATTAAATATAAAGGAGAAATAATAGAGCAAGTAATGACATTTAAATATCTGGGATTAACATTAGACGAAAAACTGAACTGGAAAGAGCATGTAAGAAATATAAAAAACAAATCATATACTATAGCAGGAATATTCCGACGAATAAGTAAACTTATACCTGAAAGATTAAAAAGATCAACATCTTACTCATTATTTCATAGTAGAATATCTTATGGAATAGCAATATGGTCATCCTCATTTGCTAAGGAAAACCTAAAAACAATACAAATAATTCAAAACAAAGCGATTAAAAGTCTATTTAATTACACTAGACTAGAACGTACCAACACTATACATGCTGAAAAACAAATACTAAAAATTGAAGATTAAAAGAAAGCAATGCAATCAACACACATATACAACATATCAAAACACACATATACAACATATCAACAACGAAATATGGTAAATACTCGGCTATCAACAATGCAGCAATGACATACAACAATATACCAAACAACATAAAATTAATACAAAAAAAATATAACTTCAAAAAACAATTAACAAAATATTATCTCAATATGTACACATGTTTAAAGTAACATCTCTCACTTTACATAATCATTTGGCTTATAATTTAATTTAATTATATTTTGTTTTTAAATTCTAATTTAATTATATTTTGCATTTTAATTTAATTATATTTTGCTTTTCAATTTAATAACATTTTACATTTTAATTTAATTATATTTTGCATTAATTTAATAATTTGATAATATTTTTTGCTTTAAATTACATTTTGAATTAATAAGAACTTAATTATATTTTTGATATATACTAATATATTAAACTACAAATAATAAACTATGAATTATATAAAAACAATTGTACAAGTCTTACATGAGCATAGCTCAAAAAACAGAAAATGAAAATAAATAAAAAATAAAATAGATGAAATCTGAGAGTATGTTGTGTTTGCCTTACCGTTTGTAACGGTAAGAAATATCTCTCGCACAGAGCTGCCAATGGTACAGAAATATTTGTTGTCGCTCAAAAACCTCCTCTGTCCATCTGTCTACAACATAACTCTCGAACACTTTGAGCTTTCGGGCTGAAATTTGTTGTATGTCATTTTTAACAAAAAATAAACTCTTATTTCGTGAACGGGCTACACCCCACACTCCTTCTAAATAATTGTGCAAATCAATATAAATTGATTAAATTTTATTTATTAATTTAATTTATTAAAAATAAATATTTAGAGAAAAGTTTTAGTATTTCATAAAGAAAAAATAATTATACTCTAGATGAAATCTGAGAGTATTATAACTTGGTTCTAAAGTTTGCAACGCTAAGAAATAAGGATCGGAGAAAAAAATGAATGAATAGAAGTTCATATAATCACTCAAAGATCTCAAAACCGGATGTCAGTCCGTCCGTCCGTCCATCTGTGCGCTCTCTAGCTTGAGAACGCGTTGAGCTAGATAGTTGAAATTTTGTACACGTCATTTTAGTTAAAAAAGTAAGATCAAGTTCTTTAACGGGACAAATTACTGCACCACTTCCACCATACAAAATGACAATAAACGGATTTGCTCGAGAACTATAAAAGTCATTAGTCTGAAAATTTGAATATTTAACTTTTATGATGATTTCAAATCTTCCGTATAAAAATCATGCGTTCCTCTTCCTCCTCCCACCACCTCCCATACAAAATGTACTTTTTCATGAAATACTCTAAACCAATTTACTCAGTGCGTATATAATTTATCGAGCTCAAATTTAGCACTAAATATTTATTTAGAACTAGCGATCGCCAGCGACTTTGTCCGCGGAAGAATCGCAAAATAAGCAATTTTTGAGAATGTGGTTAGTAATATGTACATTATGTGAGATATCTGTTTAGTTTAAAGACTCTTTAAACACAATGGTTTGTATTTTGTTAGAATCAGAACCATAAATTATTAAGACTGAAACAAATCAATCCCGTGATTTGAGATAATATAAGTATGGAAAAGCGTTAAGGATATGTGAATAATTGTAGCTTGTGTTAATTATAAAAAAAGACCAAATAAAATAACGCTAAGCTTAAAACCATAAAAGGACTACGATTGTGCGTAAAGCCCAATCATACGCTACTATATGTAGATGAAATCGAAATTTTTGCGACAAGAAATTTTGTATGGGGAGTGGTAGAAAAGCTATAAAATGTTTTGTACCAAATTTAAGCTTGCAAAATTGATTAGGTACTGAGAAACTTAGTGCATTGGATTTAATGAAATTGCGCCATTTGTATGGAAGGTGGTAGAAGGAGGGGAGGGGGGGGGGGTTTTTTGGTGATTTTTCGGCAAACAACTATGATCATAATGAAATTGCTTTATTTTAAATATTGGATCAGTAACGTAAGAAAATCGAATTTTCGAAAAGTTGTGAAATTGTGTCACATATGTAATCGGTTAATTTTTTTCCGATATTAATAATAACGCTTATTAACGATATGATACAAAATTTTAGCCCGATGAAAGTTATACGTATTGAGAAAATTAATGTAGAGTAAGTATTTCATGAAAAAGTGCAGTTTGTATGGGAGGTGGTGGAAGGAGTGAGGGGTTCCTAGTAGTTTTTTGAGTTAGTACTACAATCATCATGCAGTTGATGTATTTTCAATTTCAGATCAGTAAAATTCATACTTTTCAAAAAAATTGAATTTTTGTAAAGTCGTGGAATCGTGTCACATTGTACGGGAGGGGGTAGAAGGAGTGAAGCTAATCGATTATTTTTTTCCCGATATATACATATATAATAATGCCAATTAAGGATTTGGTACAAAATTTTAGCTTGATGGAAGTTATATATACTGAGAAAATTGGTGTATAGTATTTAATGAAAAAGTATAGTTTGTATGGGAGGTGGTGGGAGAAGTAGGAGGATTCAAATAATTTGTAAGCTTAAAGATGGCATTTACAATAGAATTAATATATTTTAAGCTTCAAATTAATAGCTTTTATAGTTTCGGAAAAAAATCGATTATTACATATTTTTGAAAATGTGTCACTTTGTATGGGAGGGGGTAGAAGGCGTGAGGGGAATGACATAAAACCAAAAGCAGATTGCATCCTAGAACATGCCTAATAAACTGTGAAAGTTTCGTTACAATCGCTTCAGCCGTTTTTGCGTGAAAGACGGACAGACAGAGAAGAATTTTAAAATCGCAAGTTTCTACTTAGTTATTGCTAAAATAAAGCAAAAAACTAACTTATAGCCATTTCTAAACAAATAACAGACAGACACTACAATTATATTTATATAAATTATTAGTGAAACCAAAAAAATTAGAAGATTAGCTTTACCCCTTCTACCCCCTCCCATCCAAAATGACGTAATTTCGCAATTCGACAATAAACGGATTTGCTCGAAAAGTCTAAAAGTCATTGATGTGAAATTTGGAATGATGATTTCAATCTACTGTATAAAATTAATTTGATTACTCCCTTTCTTTCCAGTACCACCCAAACAAACTGCACTTTTTCATAAAATGCTCTAAGCCAATTTACTCAGTACGTATAAAATGTATCGAGCTGAAATTCTGCATTAATAATTTATCTAGAATTATTATTAAGCCTAAAGAAAATTAGACGATTAGCTTCACTTTTTCTACCCCGTCCCATGCAAAATGCCACAATTTCGTAATTCGACATTTAACGGATTTGCTCGGAAAGTATGAAAGCTATTGATCTATACATATAAATATAATTGTAGTATCTGTCTGTTATTTGTTTATAAATGGCTATAAATAAGTTTTTTGCTTTATTTTAGCAATAACTAAGCAGAAACAAACGTTTTTAAAAATTTTCACTGTCTGTCTTTCCGGTTTTCACGCAAAAACAGCTGAACCGATTGTAATGAAACTTTCACAGTTTGTTATATGTGCACTGAGATGTAATCTACGTGTGGTCATTTCAACACCCCTACGCCTTCCACCCCCTCCCATACAAAATGACTCATTTTCAAAAATATATACTGATCAAATTTTCTTCAAAACCATTGGTGCAAATCATTTGAAATTCAGAACATACTATTTTTATTAGAAATGTGATCTATGGTATACAAATTATTTGAATCCCCTTACTCCTTTCACCACCTCCCATACAAACTGCACTTTTTCATGAAAGGCTATTCACCAATTTTCTCAGTACGTGTAACTTTCATCGAGCTTAAATGTTGTACTTTATCCTTAATTTGCATTATTATTAATATCGGGAAAAAATTAACTGAGTAGCTTCACTTCTTCTACCCCCTCCCATACAATATGACACAATTCCATGACTTTACAAAAATTCGATTTTCTTGAAAAGCGTGTATGATGCAGATGTGAAATTTAAAATATATTAATTGCGTAATGATTATAGTTGTTTTTCAAAAATTCACTTAAGACCACCAACTCCTTCCACCACCTCCCATACAAACTGCACTTTTTCATGAAATGCTATACACCAATTTTCTCAGTACGTGTAACTTTCATCGAGCTTAAATGTTGTACTTACTCCTTAATGTGCATTATTATTAATATCGGTAAAAAATTAACCTATTAGCTTCATTACTTCTACCACCTCCCATACAATGTGACACAATTCCACGACTTTACTTAAATTCGATTTTCTTCAAAACTGTAAATGTTCCTGATCTGAAATTTAAAATATGCCAATTGCAAATTAATTTTAGTTGCTTTTCAAAAAGTCACTTAGAACCCCCTACTTCTTCCACCACCTCCCATACAAACTGCACTTTTTCATGAAATATTCTAAACTAATAAAAGTAATAAAAGTACATATAACTTTCATTGAGCTCAAATTTCGTACTCTATCCTAAATTAGCATTATTAATATCGGGAAAAATTAACCGAGTAGCTTCACTTCTTCTACCCCCTCCCATACAATGTGACACAATTCCACGTCTTTACAAAAATTCGATTTTCTTAAAAAGCGTGAATGATACCTGAAATTTAAAATATATCAATTGCATGAGTTGTTCTCGAAATATCACCAAAAACCCCCTTTCCTTCTACCACCTCCCATACAAATTGCACAATTTCATTAAATTCAATGCACTAAGTTTCTCAGTACGTACTCAATTTTCGAAGCTTAAATTTGGTACAAAACATTTTTATAGCTACTCTAGCATGATGTGAAACAAATTAGTTCAGTACAGCCACTTCCCATACAAAATTTCATAATATCACAAAAATTTCGATATCATCTAAGGTATCGTATGATTGGGCTCTACGCACAATCGTAGTCCTGTTAGGTTTTCAAGCTTAATGTTATTTTATTTGGGCTTTTTTTTTAATTAACACAAACTATAGTTATTAACATGTCCTAAATGATCTTCAATACGTATATGATCTCAAATCACGGGATTGATTTGATCAATAGCCTCTCCCATTCAAATGCGAGTATCGTGCGATCATTCTTAGTAATTTATGGTTATGATTCCAACAAAATACAAAACATTGTGTTCAAAGAGCCATTAAAGTAAGCGGATTATATATTCCATATAATGTATTACTAACTACATTCTCAAAAATTACTTATTATTGCGATTTTTATGCGGACGAAGTCGCGGGAGTTTGCTAATCTACCATATAAAAATTATTTAAGTCCTCCTCTTCCTTCCACCACTTCCCATACAAACTGTACATTTTCATGAAATACTCTAAAACAATAACTCAGTGCGTATAAAATTTATAGAGCTGAAATTGTGCACTTAATATTTATTTAAATGAGAGAAATGTTTACTATGCAGACTAATCTGGTGGTACTGAGCATGAGATTAAGTCTGCGTGATTGTTAGATACAGGATTCGCAAAAAATTGCCGTTTGGGCCGTTTGTTCGTTTCTGTTTTAAATTGCGTACTAGCATGGAGAATAGAGGTGAAAAAGTCAGTGCTATTAGAGGAGCTGCCCTTTTTCACAGATATTGAAAAAGAGCAATCGCAGTGGATCACTGAGATTGGAAAAGAGCATATTTTGTGATCCCTAATAGAGTAGCATATGTAACTTTTGGAAATTAGAAACCATTGGTATAAAATACTTTGCTTATACGGACACCAAATTTCACGAGTGAAACTTCAATTGCGAAGTAAGACATCGTATAAACAGTGACTGAAACTAAAAGTTCACTCGCAATCTAGATCCTGAGTAACTTCAATCGAGAATTAAAAATATCGTATAAACAGTAAGTGAACTGAAAGCCTACTATCCCCAGAAATGAATTAATTTTTCGTCACTATCCAGCATGCAAAATACCATTTTTATGCAATTACCAATAAAAATTAATGAAATTTGCAATATGTTTCGAAATTTCACAGCAAATCGCTGATAAAAATTGCAATCATTTCCAATTTGATGGGAACTGTTATTATACTTACGATCTTCATTCGAAACTTTTACATTGCAAAGAATATATATTTAATTTCGATTGAAACTTTCGATAAGTTTCTATGCGAAACATATCGATTTCGATTTCATGAAAAAACATAACAGGGCTACGATTGCGCGTAATGTGCAATCTTACGATACTCTAGATGAAATAGAATTTTTTTGTGACCCCAAGAAATTTTGTATGTGGAGTGTTAGAAGGGATGATAGCATTGAACTGATTTTCTCTCCATCATGCTAAAGTAGCTATAAAAATGTTTCATTCAAAATGCTTACTCCAAAAAATTGAATGGGAACTGAGAAAATTAGTGAGTTAGATTTAATGAAAATGTGCAGTTTGTATGGGAGGTGGTAGAAAGAGTGGGGCGATTTTAGTGATTTTTTCAGAAATAACTAGGAATATTATAAAATTGACATCCCTTAAATTTCAGACTAGTGCCATTCATACTTTTCAAGAAAATCAATTTTTTGTGAAGTTGTGAAACTGTGCCATATTGTATTGGAGGGGGTAGAAGCAGTGAAGCTAATCAAATACTTTTTTCTGATCTTAGTGATAATACTAATTAAGAATTTATTACAAAATATGAGCTCGATAAATGTTATATGTTCTGAGAAAATCGTCTTAAGGCATTTCACGAAAAAGTGATGTTTGTATGGGAAGGGGTGGAAGGAGAGGGAGGACTCCAATAATTTTTCTACTGTAGATTTATATTATTATGAAGTGATATATCCAAAAATTCAGATTAATAGCTTTTACACTTTTCGAGTAAATCCATTTATTGTCAAATTGCGAAATTGTGTCATTTTGTATGGGAGGAGGTAGAAGGGGTGAAGCTAATCGTCTAATTTTTTCTTGGCCTTACTAACAATTTTAAATAAATACTTGGTGCAAAATTTCAGCTGGCTAAATTTTATACGCACTGAGTAAATTGGCTTAGAATAATTCATGAAAAGTACAGTTTGTATGGGAGGTGGAAGAAGGAGGGGTAGGACACACATAATTTTTATACGGTATATTGATATTATCATAATAGTATTATATTCCAAATTTCAGGTTAATAGCTTATATACTTTTCGAGCAAATCTCTTCATTGTCAAATTGCGCAATTGTGTCATTTTGTATGGGAGGGGGTAGAAGGGGTAAAGCGATTTGGCCCGTTCACGAACTTGACCTTATTTTTTTGTCAAAAACGACGTGTACGAAATTTGAACTATCTAGCTCAACGCGTTCTCAAGCTAGAGAGCGCACGGACGGACGGACGGACGGACATCCGGTTTTGAGATTTTTGAGTGATAATATTAACTTCTGTATCATTCATTTTTTTCTCCGAGCCTTATTTCTTGGCGTTACAAACCTTAGAGCGAACTTATAATACTCTCAGATTCCATCTAGAGTATAAATATATGTCCGTGCAGTTCAATGGAACAGCCACGGATACGTTACAAAGTTGCATGGAAGGGGCTTAATCTGCAGTTCAGCGATATTTATATACGAGAGCGGATCGATAATGACGTGTAAAAATGAAGAAGGAAGGAGTAGGTAAGGAATTTGGTATTTTTTTTGACCTACTTCATCCTTAAATAGATTATCTGCAAAGGCTTAGCCTGATGCCTTTTTTAGTTTTTGTAAAACTGCTGTCTAAGCAAGTCAACTTTTTATAAATTTCAAAAATGTATAAGAGCGAATTTCGTGTGTTGATTAAACATATTTTTTAAAAAGGGAAAACAGCTAAAGTAACCAAAGAAAAATTAGATAAACATTATAGGGCCTCTGCACCATAGATTGCAATGATTTACAAGTGGTTTTCGGAATTCAAGCGTGGTCGTACGAGCACAGAGACCATACAAAGTCCAGGTCGTCCAAATGAGGTCACCATGCCATAAATGATCAACACAATCCTTGATCTCGAGCTAGAAGATCGTCGAGTGAAAGTGCGTGAGATAGCTGAGGCAGTAAGCAACTCATATGATTGTGTTTGGAATATTTTGAAAAATCATTTGGATATGCGGAAGCTATCCGCAAGATGGCTGCCGCGTTTGCTCACAATCGGTCAAAAACGCAATCGTATGACAATTTCACAGCACAATTTGCAACTGTTTCAACGTGATCCAAATGAATTTCTTCGTCGATTCATAACTATTGATGAAACATGGATCCACCACTACACTCCAGAAACCAAACAACAGTCAAAGCAATGGATGGGGGAGCCGGTTCAAGCGCACCGAAGAAGGCGAAAACCGTTCCATCGACTGGAACGACAGTATTTTGGGATAGGAAGGAATAATTTTCACCGACTACTTGGAGAAAGGAAAAACAATAACGGGAGTGTATTATACTCAGTTATTGGATTGACTGAATGCTGCAATCAAGGAAAAACGGCCGCATTTAGCGAAGAAAAAAGTGTTGTTTCACCACGACAACGCTCCAGCTCACACGTCTGCTGTTGCAGTGGTAAAATTATTGTAATTACGCTACGAATTGCTTCCTCACCCACCGTATTCTCCAGATTTAGCCCCGTGTGACTTTTTCTTGTTTCCAGACTTGAAAAATTGGCTTGCTGGAAAGAGATTCACTACGAATAGTGACGTTATCAATGAAACCAACGCATATTTTAAAGGGTTAGAGAAATCTTATTTTTTGGAAGGGATCTAAAAATTGGAAAAACGCTGGTCTAAGTGTATCGAGCTAAAAGGAAACAGTGTTGAAAAATAAAATAAATTTTTGCCGAAGAAATTTTGTTTTCTTCCTTTTTACACGCCATTATCGATCCGCCCTCGTATGTCCATTAGAATTGGCGAAGGCAGTAGTGGATGAATATCATGGACAACCGATTTATTACACTCCGCACCAAAATGACAACCAAATTGTTGCCATACCTCTTTGCCATTCTTCTTTACTTTCGAAACAGACAAATAGGTTTAATAGCGGACGCATGAAATCCTAATAAATGAAAACAATATTTAGGATTTCGAGGAAATCAAGAGACAACGATGAATGGAATACATATGGAGACATTGTTCAGGAAAATTAAATCCAGCTGATTTACCATATGTATTAACGAGATAGATAACAGCGAAAAACTTGTCCTACTAAAAATTCTACATAAATATTTAGTGAATAATTCTAGCTCGATAAATTTTATACGTACTGAGTAAATTGGTTTATAGTATTTAATTAAAAAGTGTAGTTTGTATTGGAGGTGATAGAAGGAGTGCTGGGACTAAAATTATTTTCATACTGTGGATTTACGTTACCATAAAAACAATGTTGGCAGTACAAATTTAAAACCGCCGTTTTGTTTTCAAAAGGCAAAATCAAAACTTTCTGCAAATGACGCTTATTTGGCTCAAACTTCGACATATTCGCGCACAAAAAAGTAGATGATACCGATAAGACTTGACAAATCTAATGATGAGGAGTTGTTGACAGATGCCTTAATTTACTATGTGGAGTTTCTGATCCACCATTGTTGACCATTTACTACCGGCGCCATCTTTTGGGAAACGGCGGCTTTCAATTTGTACTCCCGATATATTTTAAATTTCATATCTATTGCTGTTATAATCTTCGATAAAATCAATTTATTGTTAAATTCCGAAATTGTATCATTTTGTAGGAGGAGGGGGTAGAATCGGTGGAGCGATTTGGCTCATTCAGGAACTTGATCTTACTTTTTGGCTAAAAATTTTGCATGGAAGTTTGTAGAAGGGGTGCAGCGGTTTGTCGGACGGACGTCTTGTTTTCAGATTTTTGAGTGATAATATGAACTTCTGTATCATTAATTTTTTTCTCCGAGCCTTATTTCTTAGCGTTACAAATTGTGGTTAAAATACACTCAGATTACGTCTAGAGTATAAATATCTATATCCGCTTGTGGGTTGAGCAATCAGGCGCGGCGTCAGGTGGTGGATGGAGGACGCCGCGGTGTGTCGCAAGACCCTCGTCCGCGGTTAGCATGGCAATAGTAAGGAATTTAGTTTGACAGATATACCTTTCTCAACGTGCTCATCGAACACACGTTGACAACCGCCTCGTTGTTAGCCTAAATGAATAATGAGCATGTTGAGGTGGATACAGCAGCAAACATTTTTCGTGTAAAAACCATGCCACTTACTAGCCCAAAAACTATGAGATGGAGTCCCCGCGTAATGGCCCTCAGTCCCCGGTAAAAGAGGGTGCTCAGATCACCGGGTTCGAACGCGGTTCGGGAGCTACTAGAACGGTACAACCAGGTTATAGTAGTGCTGTGCTACTGACAAACACCCCCAGCGCACTGAGTCTTCCATGTCAGAGCTCAGTGATCTCGCATTTATAATGACATTAGGGGATGCAGTCTCAGAACCGAGTAAGCCGATGGAGGTGGGTATAGATGTTGTTCCTGCTTCAATGGCGACAATATCATGCACAACTATCTCGGCTGACCTTGATACAGAGACCATCCGAACCCTTCAAGGTGGTATTAGCAACCGCGTCCGTCGCCGTGCTAAAACCAACCTTAAAAGAAACGCTGCCAAAGTAAAGTTTAATGATGTGGTAGAGACTAAAGTGGCGGCAAGTGGCTGAGTCATCTGTCATCTGTGACGGACGATTCACGAGCTGCAGAAGCTTCACGCCCAGCCAGCGTTCTGGCCGAAGTAATCAGAGTGGAAGCGGAAGGTCCCACTATCCCAACAACCTCTCTGATTAATAAAGCTAGTACTTACTGCGAAAGAGTCTTTGCAACCACTTCGTTGAAAGTAATATCAAACATTGCAACGGTTAGCACTGTGTCAGCAATGAAAAGGAGGAGTATGCTCCGAAAAGCAGCCCAACGGAGTACGACTCAAAGCTTGACTCCGCGTCCCCAATCAACTACTACTCCTATTTTGCAACTGTCAGTGCAAAATGATGATATGGTTAAGAACTTTCATCCCCGCTTGCTTGGGGAGGATTGGTCCGTGGCACCACCTCTGGCAATGCCAAAGATGCCTCATCGTCCGCGTGCACAGTCGCCGGTAATAACCTCGAACCACTGTCGCAGAAACACAAGCGCATCTAATCGGATGATAGTAATATAGTCGAGATCGACTACCCCTACCTTCCTAATCCCAATCCTTACCTCCATGACTGCGTTTGTGCATTGCACATAAAGGCCAAAATTGCCTATAACACAGGTCATTATGTCAAAAAAAACCTATAGCGACGTCGCTAGGACTTCCCTCCAGGCAGCAGTCATTAACACCAGCTACTTGCTAGGCATTATACCAGAGTTGGTGAGGCCTCAGAACTACTCTCCATTGAGGAACGTTCTGAGGGAACACCTTTTAGGTAATCCACCAGCTAAACCAAGCTTTTTGAAGTACGACTTCGAGCTATCTTAGCAAAACTTGTGCTGACCAAAACACTTTGGTCTTCCTTCAGGAGACGGTTCCCAAAAAGAACGAGCTCTTGAAAGATATTAAGCTACACCACCTGAAGGTGCTGAGGCTCTTAGATTGACAAAAGTGTCTGTATGAATACCAGGTATCATTGAAGACCCTGGACTCCTACTGCAGGACATTAAGCTGCAAAACAACCTTTCCACGGAGGTATGGAAGCTTTTCCATAGAGAACAAAAAGACAAGGGCCATCTTCTTGTTCTCAGAATCGGCCAAAGCTCCATGGAAAGGTTGTCTGTAGCGAAAGGTTTCGTGGATTGTGGACTCAACAATGTCCGCTTCAAACAAACGAAACCAAATGTGGCCAACCTCAGAAGCCGGCAAACTCAGAGTGTTCAAGCCAATCTACATCGCAGTAGAGCGGCGACCTGGAGAGTGGTGGTCGCTGCCTTAAGAGGTTACTCGGATGTTGCACTTGTCCAGGAACCGTGGCTCTAACCACATTCAAGGATACTGCAACAAAACTTTTACAGTCCTTTACGTGTAGTGCGATCGTCGCATATTATAGAGTTATTATAATTAAAGCATTTAAAATCAGCTGCTGTAATTCTACTTACAGTAGCAGGCAATTTTAAATCCTGGCTCTAAAAAAAAAAATTTTAAATAAAAAGTCAGTTAATAAAAAGCTATTATCAGATAAACATTGAAAAAAATTATTTTATAAAAATAAATAGTTGTATTAATTGTTGTTGAATTAAAAAGTTAAATAAATAAAAGTAAAATAAATAAATACATTATTAAAAGACTTAATAAATTTTAAATTGTTAAATAAAAGATTGAAGTTATTAACTCAAACCTCTAAACATGGACCCAAAACAGGTAAGCTACGGACTTGTGTCGTTGCAAAAAAAAATTGACATTACTTCCGCAATTCAGCAGCCCGAACCAAACAGCGACTCTCTGGGAGAGGTCATTTAACGGAACACCGAGGCCAGTTAAGCTGGTTTCATCATACCAGCCATACGAAGCAAGGGATGTTCCAATGACTGATCTGTGCCAGCTTGTCCAGTCCAACACAGGGGACTTTGTAATAGGTTGTGATGCCAATGCCCATCATACCTATTGGTCTAGCACAGACTGCAATGATCGCGGTAAGTCAATTTTAGAAATTCTTAGCATGAACAATCTAAATGTTTGTAATGTTGGTAACAGTCCCGCCTTCATAAATAGAGCAAGAAGCAAGGTTATCGAACTGACAATTGCAACTAACTTTCACTAGTAGTCCGCAACTGGAGAGTTTCGAAGAACCATCCTTGTCTGACCACATGTGGATAAGATTTGAAATAGTGGGATCAGAAAAAAATAGCAGGTTTTACATGAATCCAGCAAGAACGGATTGGGCTAAATATCAGGAGCTAATAAACCGTAAACTACCGGCAATAGTTCCTTACCCAATAAAAACTCCAGATTCCTTAGATAAAAGAGTGGGTATATTAACAAATATACTAACAAATTCATACAAGAGTTCCTGCCCTCAGAAGTCCACCAAAGATAGTAAGAACGCTGTCTCGTGGAATAACGATCTCGATATTCTGAAAATACGAGCAAGGAAACTCTTCAACAAAGCAAATTCCAGTAAACTTGACGCAGACTTGGACAAATACCAAGCAGTATTTACACTGTATAAAAAACAACTAAGAGCCGTCAAACGATATTCATGGAAGAGATTCTGCGAAGAAATCTATAATGTCAACGATACTGCTAGGATAAAAAGGACTCTATCCAAAGACCCACACATGCCTGAATTACTGGATAAAGGCGATAGTTCATGGACGGAGTCTAGCGGCGAGTTACTTAAACTTTTAATGCAAACCGCACCCACACCACAAAGTTCATGTGTCGATCGTATACTAGACAACTCAGAACCAGTAGATACAATCTTGACCCCAGAAAACATGGGAATTGCGTTCAGTTCCTTCAAACCCAAGTCCCTAGGACTGGACAAAGCCTATCCCGCAATAATCCTGAATGCAGATGAAAAATAATACCTGGTTGGCATATATAAAGCATGCATCAGTCTTTGCCACATACCGAAGCTATGGCAAGAAGTTGGTTTTTATTCCTAAGCCAGGCAGAGCTTCCCACAGCATCTCGAAGGCTTTTCGACCCATCAGCCTGACTTCGTTCCTTTTTAAAGGCCTGGATAGACTGATCGACATCGTAGCACGGATGGCGAGGCAAGAAAAGGCTCTGTCCACAAAGAAACGCCACAGGGCGGCCAGTCCTGTGGGTCCTAACAGTGAATGAGCCCCTTCCCATTTTAAATCGGAACGGCTACCCCACAACAGCATATGCAGACGATCTTGTTATCATACTAACTGGTGAGTTTCAGCAAGTTCTAGGGCACCTCATGCAGTCCGACTGTTAGACAGTTGGGCCCTAGATAAAGGACTTACCATTAACCCTCAAAAAACAGAGCTCGTCCTCTTCTCCAGAAGAAGAATACCATATGTTTTCAATCCACCAAACATTCGAGGTATTACTTTGGTCCTCTCGAATCAAGTTAAATATTTAGGTCTTATTCTTAATAGTAAATTATCCTGGAAAGTCAACATTCAAGAACGAGCAAAAAAGGCGTAGCTTTCTTCGCATGCAAAAAGACATTCGGCTTGAGATGGATCCTTAAGCTTCACCTCATCCAATGGACGTATACCAGTATTTTCAGACCAAATATTTGCTATGGCGCACTGGTGTGGTGACCAGCGGTGGTACTAAAAACCGACCTAGCACCTTTGCAGCTAATCCAACGGATGGCATGTCTGTGTATACCAGGTGCTCTTAGGACCACACCAACTGCAGCCCTGGAGGTAATTCTCTCACTACGTCCACTTGAACTTTTTATAAAACAAGCAGCGGGCCTAGCTGCCGACCACTAATTCGTGGTCAGCGCCACAAATTGGTCATAGCAAAATTTTAAGCGTCATTAGAAACCCAAACTCCCTTTTAGACCGCGAGTATGATTGCATGAACCAACCGCAGGTTGAGAAACGGAAGTTTCACATTAACTTTCCTAATCGAAACGAATGGGTAACAAACACGATACTCAGCACCTGTACAGGTCCTCATCTCTATGCGGACGGATCTAAAACTAACCAGGGGGGGTGCAGGGATTTATTTCCACGACCTCGACATCTACACTTCATTTCATCTTCCATAACACGCGGCTGGCGGCTGTGTTCCAAGCGGAAGTATTAGCTATTAACGTTTGTACAAAAAGTATTCTGGATAATCAGAACGGTCTCACGAATTTTCTCGAACAGCAGAGCTGCACTTCTGGCACTCCAATCCTACAGAATTACGTCAAAACTAGTATCCATTTGTAGACACAATTTGAATCGCCTAGCAGCCACTACGGAGGTCTTTCTTATTTGGATACCGGGTCATAGCGACCTGCTAGGTAACGAGGCAGCAGATACGCTTGCACGGTAAGGATTTGCAAACATCAATTCCACTAGGAAGTCAGTCGATATCGCACCAACAGTGCTGAAGACTAGCTTCAAACAAACTATTTTGGATTCATTATTGGCGGGGTGGCAACAGCTGGACAGCTGCAGAACGACCAAATCCTTTTGGGAAGATCTGAATAAAAATATTACAGCTCAGCTGTTACAACGTAGTCGCTATAGCATCCGAACTATTATTGGCTTGACCACAGGTCATTGCTTGCTAAAGCTGCATGCATTTAGGACCGCGAGCGACAGCCTTTGCAGAGGTTGCGAGGAAGATGAAGAATCTATCGAACATTATCTTTGTCACTGTCCACAAATCTCCAACAGTCGTCTCCTTTGTTTAGGCTCTAGATTCTTCTCAGAACTAGACGACCTCAGAGGCGTCCAACATTCAAGCTTGCTACGGTTCGCAAACCGAATAAATTGTTAGAACAAGAGGAGTGACTTCCATCTTATAATCAATAGGGGGAGTACAATGGGCCCAAATAGATGGCCCCAGTACATTGTGGATCTACGGAACCACCCTTTGTTACGGTCCACCCATCACAAAAGTGTTAATACCTGAAAGAAAGAAAAGCAATGTTTTAAAACCCCGTAAATAGTGTTGAATTTGAATGCTTACCTCGAATACGATCAGGCCGCACCTTCTGTGGCAGCCTTCAGCACTCCTACCACCGTTTTTCTTTTCTTTTTGCACCTAAAATAGAACGTAGTAGGTAAAAAAAAGGCAGGACTAAAAAGGAAGACGAAATTAATAACATAGAGTAGCTTAAACGACAATATTGTCACCCAACCTGAGCACATCTAAATCCATGGAACCATCGTCGAACTACGGCATCGTCATTCGGCACCAAACCAGGGAATGGACTTACGTATCAGATCCAATTCCCCGTCTTGATACCACACTTACGACATCAGCAGTAGCTCCGAAAACGTCAACAATATTTGAACGACTGTAACGAGATCAACAGGCAAGATAACAAAACAAACAACGGACAGATAAAGTTTACGAGAGCAAATATTTTACTCCGATTTCTGCTTTGCGGACAAAAATCCGGCGATCACGAGACATCACTAAAAAGACATCACGACACAAATCCGACGTGTGTGAACTTGGCCCCCCAAATTTCGATTTTTTTAATTTTTCTTGTTGCAATCGTTTGGTGGTCGTTTGGTGGTGATTGGTAGTCACTTTTTTTCGTTTGGTGGTAATCCGTATTCTTAGAAATCACGTTTACTTTATTTAGCGTGAACTTAGCCCCCCCAAAACACATTTTCTTAAATATCTGGAGTTACAGTTATCTTAGCATAAAACAAATTATGCCATTCGTTTGGTGGTCGTTTGGTGGTATTTGGTAGTAACATTTCATCATTTGGTAGTAATTCAATTAGCTGTAATAAATGATTTTCTTAAAAAGCGTGAAGTTAGCCCCCCATTATGTATTTTTGTAAATAATTGGAGTTAGGATATTCTTACAGCAAAACGGATTTCACTAGTCGTTTGGTGGTCGTTTGGTGGTGATTGGTAGTCACTTTTTAAACTTTGGTACCCATTCACATAGCAGTAGTAGGCAAATTTCAAATTGAGCTTTAAGCTTCCCGAATTTGTGTGAAGTTGGCCCCCCCAATGTAAAATATCTAAATTTTTTTTATTGCATTCGCTTGGGGGTCGTTTGGTGGTGCTTGCTAGCCCAATTTCATCGTTTGGTGGTGATCGGTATAGTTACAAATCGAATTCCCGTTAGTTTTATTCCGAAAAAGGCAACCCGAAATAGAATTATGAATGAAAATTTCCCCAATATTTTTGATTTTTGAATTTTTCTTGATGCATTCGCTTGAGAATCGCTTGGGGGTGTCTGGTAGTCTAATTTTATCTTTTGGTGGTGATTAGTATAGACACAGCATCGAATTCCCGCAAGAGCTTTATTTCAAAAAAAGCAACTCGAAATGGATTCATGAATGAAACTTATCCCCAAATATAAAATTTTTTAATTTTTCTTTTTGGATTCACTTGGCAGTCGTTCGGTTGTATTTGGTAGTCTAATTTTATTGTTTAACGGTGATTAGTATAGTTACAATATCGAATTTCCATTAGAGCTTTACTTCAAAAATAGAAACCTGAAATATAATTATGAATGAAAATTTCCCCAATATCTATGATTTTGGAATTCTGATTATTGCATTCGCTTGGCGATCACTTGTTGGTGTCTGTTGGACTAATTTCATCGTTTGGTGGTGATCAGTACAGTAACGGTATCGAGTTTCCTTGGGAGCATTTTTCCAATAAAAGCATCGAATCTAATTATTAATGAAACTTCTCCCAAATTAAAATTTTTCTAATTTTTCATTTTGGATTCACTAGGGGATTGTCTGGTAGTGATTGGTAGTCTATTTTAAAATTTAAAAATTTTAATTTTAGGCGGAGTTTCATTAATGATTAGATTCGATATTTTTATTGAAAAAATGCTCTCAAGGGAATTCGATACCGTTACTGTACTGATCACCACCAAACGATAAATGTAGACCACCCATCATTACCAAACGACGCCCTAGCGAATCAAAAATGAAAAATTTTAAAATTTTAGATTTGGGGAGAAGTTTCATTAATAATTAGATTCGACGCTTTTATTGAAAAAATGTTCTCAAGGAAATTCGATACCGTTACTGTACTGATCACCACCAAACGATGAAATTAGTCGAACAGACACCAACAAGTGATCGCCAAGCGAATGCAATAATCAGAATTCCAAAATCATAGATATTGGGGAAATTTTCATTCATAATTATATTTCAGGTTTCTATTTTTGAAGTAAAGCTCTAATGGAAATTCGATATTGTAACTATACTAATCACCGTTAAACAATAAAATTAGACTACCAAATACAACCGAACGACTGCCAAGTGAATCCAAAAAGAAAAATTAAAAAATTTTATATTTGGGGATAAGTTTCATTCATGAATCCATTTCGAGTTGCTTTTTTTGAAATAAAGCTCTTGCGGGAATTCGATGCTGTGTCTATACTAATCACCACCAAAAGATAAAATTAGACTACCAGACACCCCCAAGTGATTCTCAAGCGAATGCATCAAGAAAAATTCAAAAATCAAAAATATTGGGGAAATTTTCATTCATAATTCTATTTCGGGTTGCCTTTTTCGGAATAAAACTAACGGGAATTCGATTTGTAACTATACCGATCACCACCAAACGATGAAATTGGGCTAGCAAGCACCACCAAACGACCCCCAAGCGAATGCAATAAAAAAATTTTAGATATTTTACATTGGGGGGGCCAACTTCACACAAATTCGGGAAGCTTAAAGCTCATTTTGAAATTTGCCTACTATTGCTATGTGAATGGGTACCAAAGTTTAAAAGGTGACTACCAATCACCACCAAACGACCACCAAACGACTAGTGAAATCCGTTTTGCTGTAAGAATATCCTAACTCCAGTTATTTACAAAAATACATAATGGGGGGCTAACTTCACGCTTTTTAAGAAAATCATTTATTACAGCTAATTGAATTACTACCAAATGATGAAATGTTACTACCAAACACCACCAAACGACCACCAAAAGAATGGCATAATTTGTTTCACGCTAAGATAACTGTAACTCCAGATATTTAAGAAAATGTGTTTTGGGGGGGCTAAGTTCACGCTAAATAAAGCAAACGTGATTTCTAAGAATACGGATTACCACCAAACGAAAAAAAGTGACTACCAATCACCACCAAACGACCACCAAACGATTGCAACAAGAAAAATTAAATAAATCGAAATTGGGGGGGCCAAGTTCACACACGTCAAATCCGCGAGTGCAAATATTTTTTCTCGGATTTCCGCTTTGCGGACGAAAATCTGGCGATCATGGGACATCACAAACAGAAAGTCGCATATGTTTGTTAACAGAACATGCAAAGATGTCGAAAGAAAAAGTTTGAAAGAAATATTATCGGCCGGATTTCGATCCATCGAAAACTCCACGCATGAAATTAGCCAAGAACCGGTAGTACACCGTGCGATTAATGGCCCGGTTCAACACGAATACATTTACGAGAGCAAGAAATTCAACGCCCGGAAGGAGGACGTCGAAAACGACACGTACCTGGGAATCCGAATTTATCGCGTCCACAACAAAGCGCAACGTATGCTCCGGTGGGACCGTCGTGTCTCCCGACATAACTAGGACGACGCTATTCCTAATATTGTTGTGACGGTCGCAAAACTCCTGGAACAGTGATCGAATGTCCTCGAAATCTGCGGGTGGCAGATGTGTAGCGTAGAAGTTTTCCCTAGCCTTTGAGCCTTAATTTGTGCTTTGCATTTCGCGCAGTCAAGGATCACACAATATAACGATTTCCTGACCGCAATGAAACTATGGAGGACCCAAATTCCGAAACACACAAAATAAAAACAACTCAATACTAAACACTTCGCGGCTACAACAGAAGTAAACAAACCGAGAACTGTCAGATTCTTGATCGCGTACTACGACAACCAAAAGAGAGAAAGACGGGCTTTTCGGGAAATGTAAGGAAATTGTTATACACAGATACCAACATAAACAACAACTATGAGTACTTGAGTAAAAGAGATAGGCGGGAAAAGTATATGGGCCGATTGCACAAAGAAAGTTCAACGGCCAAAAATTTAATTGAAAATAAGAGCCTGTCAAGGCCAGGAAAAAGCCGTTTACGATCCCGCCATGAAGCTTGATGGCAGGAAATCAAGCTGGGCTCGGCCTCTTTTAACAAGTGAAAAGCACAGAACCTGGATGTGCGACATCAACGTATATTTTCAAGTGTTGATCGATAACGTAGAGATAGTACCACGAGTGAGTGGTTTTCTTTTGTTTCGGAGTTGGAGGTGCAGTGGAAAAGAAAACAACCAAGGAGAAACGAAACTTAGTCCAGGCAGCGGAGCAGACGACGGCGAGCAACGACATCAGGGATTCAAGAAGGGGTGACTCGGCGTTCCACGACGAAACAGTGCAGCAAGGGCCGCAACGAGCAGCGAATCCAGCAAGGTGGAAAAAAAATCACAATTAAATCACTAATTAGGGCATTTTTTTTAAATTTTATTTCGACTCGGAAAACGAGCTTAACGTAATGCTTAGCTAGGATCTGGGTCAATAAAGCCACTGAACAATTTTTCTTGATATTTTCTTGATTGCTTTAGTTTCACATATCTCTATGTACATCATTGTGTGAATATTCTTTGTGACGTCCTTTTCAGCTTCCCACGCGATTCTTTTTGTTCATTTTCCCTTCAGGACTAACTCGCCGGACCTGTGGTTTGGTCCGAGACGAGTAATAAGAAACGCGGTCTCAATTAAGACCCACTGGCGCCCATGACCGGACAGGCTGCGTTCCGCCCCAGGTGCAAGGGATTAAGAGTAATAAGAAAGTTTTTCTCAACCGGAGAAAAACTGTAACATTGGCGCCCAACGTGGGGCATTTTTCTCTCGGAAAATTTTATTTTAAATTAGCAAACGCCCGCGACTTCGTCCGCATAAAAATCGCAATAATAAGTAATTTTTGAGAATGTAGTTAGTAATACATTATATGGGATATATAATCCGCTAACTTTACTGGCTCTTTGAACACAATGTTTTGTATTTTGTTGGAATCAGAACCATAAATTATTAAGTATGATAGCATGATACTCGCATTTGAATGGGAGAGGCTCGTGATCAAATCAATCCCGTGATTTGTGATCATATACTTATCGAAGAGCATTTAGGGCATGTGAATAATTATAGTTTATGTTAATTAAAAAAAAAGCCCAAATAAAATAACATTAAGCTTGAAAACCTTACAGGACTACGATTGTGCGTAGAGCCCAATCATACGATACCATAGATGAAATCGAAATTTTTGTGATATTATGAAATTTTGTATGGGAAGTGGCTGTACTGAACTAATTTGTTTCACATCATGCTAGAGTAGCTATAAAAATGTTTTGTACCAAATTTAAGCTTCAAAAATTGAGTAGGTACTAAGAAACTTAGTGCATTGAATTTAATGAAATTGTGCCATTTGTATGGGAGGTGGTAGAAGGAAAGGTGATATTTCGAGAACAACTCGTGCAATTGATATATTTTAAATTCCAGGTCTGTATCATTCACGCTTTTTAAGAAAATCAAATTTTTGTAAAGACGTGGAATTGTGTCACATTGTATGGGAGGGGGTAGAAGGAGTGAAGCTACTCGGTTAATTTTTTCCCGATATTAATAATGCTAATTTAGGATAGAGTACGAAATTTGAGCTCAATGAAAGTTATATGTACTGAGAAAATTAGTTTAGAATATTTCATGAAAAAGTGCAGTTTGTATGGGAGGTGGTGGAAGGAGTAGGGGGTCTTAAGTGATTTTTTGAGAAGCAAATATAATTAATTTACAATTGACATATTTTAAATTTCAGATCAGTAACATTTACAGTTTTCAAGAAAATCGAATTTAAGTAAAGTCGTGGAATTGTGTCACATTGTATCGGAGGTGGTAGAAGGAATGAAGCTAATCGGTTAATTTTTTCCCGATATTAATAATGATGTAAATGAAGGATTAAGTACAACATTTAAGCTCGATGAAAGTTTCACGTACTGAGAAAATTGGTGTATAGCATTTCATGTAAAAGTGCAGTTTGTATGGGAGGTAGTGGAAGGAGTGAAAGACAGAGAAAATTTTTAAAAACGTTTGTTTCTGCTTAGTTATTGCTACAATAAAGCAAAAAAGTTATTTATAGCCATTTCTAAACAAATAATAGACAGACACTACAATTATATTTATATGTATAGATAAAAGTGCGTAGTAGTGGTGAAGAGGAAAGTGGCTACGAATGTGTGTGAGCTTCGTAAGACTTTCAAATTTCAATTGGAGGTAGGAAATTTTGTCTTTAAGACAATGAGAAATTTTAGAAGGAAAAAAAAGGAACCGTTAGATTTGAATATCGTTGGTAACCTCGCAGTGCTAAAATATTGCTTTTCTGAAACATGTGGGTAGAATTTAGAACTGAAACTCAAAAAGGTAAATAGTCCGGTTATATTTTAGCTATTAGTGGTTTTTGTGTGGCAATGGAGTTTACGTTCGAAGAAACTCAACATTCTATTCAGGCCAAATTAGTCGAAATAAGATCACTATTGGCTACCTTCGAAGGAAGCGAGAAGTCTTCGAGTTATCATGAAGTAAATTCAAAATTAGTATGGACCTTGAAGAGACTGCATGGAAATTTGGTAATAGACTCCGAACAAGGTAAATTCATCGCAAGAACGAGACAGGCTGTATTAAAATTATACTTGAAACTGAATATAAAAGCGGGCCTGGAAGAGGAAGAGGAATTTGAGGGGTTAGATGGGGAGTTGGCGGCATTAATTTCGTGGTCTACGTTTTCGGAAAACTAGTTCGAAGAAGGAGTGAAGGATTGTGGACGAGCTCAAGATGGACATCATGCAGAAGTGACACAGGAAGTGGAGGAAAGCACGGTTGACAGGATAACACCACCAGTGGGGGATTCGAGCATTTCAGAAGGGGGTGTTGTTGGTGCAGCGTCAGAGTGGACGGATTTAAAAGCACCACCCACCAGCCGAAGCGGAAATATTGAGGCACTGACTTCGAGGGAGGGTGATTTAGATGAGGAGTCAAGGTTGGGACACTCGGAGAAAATAATCACCAGTCAAAGTAGGGTGGAGGTTATGGGTTCAAGCGTGTTGGGAGACAACGTGTCACTTTTGGCCAGTAAGCTGACCACAGTCCAACAAGTCGGCGAATCTATCCACTACCGGGCTTTTGGAACCAGCTGCAAATTATTCGAAGACTTGGAAACGTACGTATCATGCGAAGAATGTCCGGGTCCGGACACCCGGAAGAATTTTAATTGACGAGAATCTGGAAAATGCGATAATCGCACATGTCGGATCAATTCAAAACATCGACAGACTCCGGAAGATATTATCAAAATGGATAAAACTGTTTGGAGAATCTCAGGCGGAACGAAAATTCAAATGACTCCCGATCGCAGTGTATGTGTCGACCAGAATCGAGTGTTTAAGATTTATGTCACGGAACCGAACGACGATAAGCTGACATTGACTCATTTCTACGGTGGAAAAATGAGACTAAAAATGGAAATACCTTATTTTCGTACTACACCAGTATCCGGGCAATTTATGGCCAATTAAAATCGCTTGGATGCATCGGATAAATTGAACAGTGTCACTAGTCGCTGGCCGAAAAAGCCAACGATGAATGGAAGTCCTAGTAAGGTACTGGAGAAATTACGACTTGGAAATGGATAGGGAATTTTCGCGAACGATCGATGTCGAGCGAGGGACAATGAAAATTATGACTGTATAGGGAAAGTACAAGTCGAATGTGTCAAATCAATCTGGATGTGGGATTCTTTTTAGGAAGTCGTCGATTTTGATCTCCTTTTCTGTTGGCACGTGGGTAATTTTAGTATTTAGTACATAAGATTTTTGGTCCAAGGTTTACATTTTTATACTCTAGATGAAATCTGAGAGTATATTGTGTTTGCCTTACCGTTTGTAACGCTAAGAAATAACGCTCGCACAGAGCCGCCAAGGGTACAGAAATATTTGTTGTCGCTCAAAAACCTCGATTCCGAGTGACCGTCTGTCCGTCTGTCCGTCTGTCTGTCTGTCTGTCTGTCTGTCTGTCTGTCTGTCTGTCTGTCTGTGCGTCTGTCTACAGCATAACTCTCGAAAGCTTTGAGCTATAGTGCTAAAAATTTGTGTGTGTCATTTTTAGCAAAAAAGTAACTTTAAGTTCGTGAACGGGCCAAATCGCTCCACCCCTTCTACCCCCTCCCATACAAAATGACACAAATGCGCAATTTGACAATAAACGGATTTGCTCGAAAAGTATAAAACCTATTGTCCTGAAATTTGGAATATATTACTTTTATGATAATATCAATCTACGGTATAAAAATTATGCATGTTCTCCCCCTCCTTCTACCACCTCCCATACAAACTATAGTTGTCATGAATTACTCTAAGCCAATTTACTAAGTGCGTATAAAATTTAGCGAGCTGAAATTGTGGACTAAATATTTATTTAAAATTGTTAGTAAGCCTAAAAAAATTAGACGATTAGCTTCACCCCTTCTACCCCCTCCCATACAAAATGGCACAATTTCGCAATTCGACTATAAATGGATTTGCTTGAAAAGTATAAAAGCTATTAGTCTGAATTTCGGGATATATTACTTTCATAATAATTTCAATATACAGTATAAAAATTATTTGCGTCTTCCCTCTCCTTCCACCCCCTCCCATACAAACTATACTTTTTCATGAAATGCTCTAAGCCGACTTTCACAGAACATATAACATTTATCGCGCTCACATTTTGTGATAAATACTTATTTAGTACTATCACTAAGATCAGAAAAAGATATTTGATTAACTTTACTGCTTCTACCCCCTCCCATACAATATGACTTAGTTTCACAACTTCACAAAAAATCTATTTTCTTGAAAAGTATGAATGTTACTGGTCTAAAATTTAAGAGATGTCAATTTTATGATATTCTAGTTATTTCTGAAAAAATCACTAAAATCCCCCCACTCTATCTACCACCTCCCATACAAACTGCACATTTTCACTAAATCTAACACACTAATTTTCTCAGCTCCTATTCAATTTTTGGAGTAAGCTTTTGTATAAAACATTTTTATAGCTACTTTAGCATGATGGGGAAAAAATTAGTTCAATGCTATCATCCCTTCTAACGCTTCCCATACAAAATTTCTTGGGATCACAAAAAATTCTATTTCATCTAGAGTATCGTAAGATTGCGGTTTACGCGCAATCGTAGCCCTGTTATGTTTTTAATTAGATTTTGGGCGTAGTATCGCATTTCATAGAATACGTATTTTGGTGGTGGTTATATCTTTGGTTTTATTTGATCGAATTTTAATGGATCTTGAGAAGTACGCATGGAGAATTAGGGAAATCTTCTCCGAAGCGAGGGGGAAGTATTATGGTATCATACAAGAACCAGGCGAGCGAATTATTTGCATTGAAATCGATAAATCGAAATGCTCAGTGCAAATTTAGTACGATCAGATGAATTAATCGGAATCTACGGCACGAAAAACGTGCGAAATATTTCCAAGTTCAAATTGGAAGGTCAGAACAATATTTCGTTCATAAAGATCAAGAAAAGTTGAATTTTATAGGTGCAAAATTTAGAAGGAAACAAATAGAATAGGAAACCCATCTCACCATTTCTGAGAGAAGAATCCCGAGCGCGAGCTGCTCTACCGACGAACGCCTGCTCCGATGCCGTGATCCCGTTTGGTGGGTTTTCTTCTTTTTTCTTTTTTCCTTTTTCTCTTTGTCCCCTTCGTTCCCCCCTCTCGACTTTCGCCTCCAAAATCGGACACGCATCTGATGAGCTCCGGAGGTGTCTCGAGGTGGTGCAGTAGTCGAATCCTGAAATGAGACTAAGGTAGAAAAATAAGCACGGCGAAAACAGTGTTTAATAAGTTGAATTAGTGGTAAGACTAAACGTTGATTAATTAAGGATTAACTTTTGAATTACACTTTATTATTAGTTCGTAGAACTCCGCCATAGACGGTCCCAAGCCCAGTTTGAGAAAGGAGGAGGGAACATGGCGTTAACCTGAATGGCCAGTAACACCAGTGCATCTCAGGAAGTAGGCAAAAAGTATGGCATAGTTGGACTTGCAGCATAGCTGTGAGAACTCCAGCATGTCATATTTAGCTCAAAACTCCCACCCTTTTTCTACTAGGGTGTAATAAATAAGTAGGACCGGTCCTCCAGGTCGGGGGTTGGGCGAGGCGCCCACAACGCATCACCGGAAAAAAGAACACTGTCCAGAAACCTGAAGAACAGCCTCGGAAAGGATGGACTCAACGGCAACGACCCCGCAAACGGAAAATGGACTACTCTATTGGATCTTGGAATGTTCGATCCTTATTTAGGACAGGAGCTCTGAAAGAGTTCCTCGAAGAAGTGGCAAAACACAACATCAACATAACTGCCATCCAAGAAACGAAATGGCTCGGTAGCGAAATCATGGACATGAGATCACACACAATCTATCCAAGTGGAAAATTGTCGGGAAGCAGAGAGTTTGGAGTCGCTTTTGTCGTTGACAAAAAATTTAAACAGCAGGTCACGAGCTTCAGACCAGTAAGTGAAAGATTGTGTGCAATCCGAATAAAGACTAAATTTTTCAACACTTGGCTGATCAACGTTCACGCACCAACAGAAGACAAGGACGATATAACTAAAGACGAATTTTATGCCACCCTAGAGACAACCTATGATTCACTGCCCTCGAATGACCTAAAAATTGTCTTAGGGGATTTTAATGCAAAAGTCGGAAAGGAGGAGGCTCATAGAGGAACAACAGGAGGGCACAGTCTCCATGACATAACCAACGACAATGGCCAACGTCTTATTGATTTCGCAAGCAGCAAAAATATCATAGTAAGCTCTAAATGCTTCCCACATCGCGATATTCACAAACGAACGTGGGCATCACCAGACGGTCACACCTTCAACCAAATAGACCACGTTCTGATTGAGAAAAGGGCTGCATCCAGCATACTTGATGTACGAACTCTCCGCGGTGCGAATTGTGACTCTGATCACTATCTAGTCAGAGCTAAGTATCGATGCAAAATAGCTTGTCGTGGATATTCGAAAACGAGTAGAGCTCGCAAATTCAATGTCGACAAGCTTAACGACGAAACGGTGGCGCAGGCTTACATGTTAGCATGTAATAAACACCTGACACCAATATATGAAGATATCCAAAATATGCCAGTGGAGAATGCGTGGATGGAGATACTAGACGGCATCAAATCCTCCGGGGAAGAGGTATTAGGGTATCAAGCACGGCGAAAAAATAGTGATTGGTTCGACCAAGAATGTCGCGACGCAATAGATAGAAAGAACGAAGCTTACAAAATTTTTACTGAACGACCAACACGAGCCAAAAAAGAAAGATATGACGAGCTTAGGCGATATGCGAAAAAGACCTGCAGACGAAAACAAAGGAAGTACCATAATGACAAAATACAAAAAATGGACGACGACATGAGAAAAAATAAAACGCGGGACGCATACGCAATAGTAAAAGATCTAAAAAAAGGACATAAGCCAGAAACCAGTCTCTGCAAAGACGTGGAGGGCAACATCATCAGCGACGCACAAGAAATCAAAAGGAGATGGGCTTCCTACTTTGAACATCTTTTGAATCCCATCCCAGTAGCACCGATAACGACAGACAACATTTCAATTGAAGCCTCAACTGACAATGATGAACCATCATCGATACCACCCACGCTTGCTGAAATAAAAGCAGCCCTATGTGACCAAAAACGAAACAAAGCGCCGGGAATTGACGAGATACCAGTTGAACTTCTGAAAAACGGTGGAAACTGTGTCGCTGAAATACTGCACAACATGATATGCAAAATTTGGACAGAGGAAATCATACACGACGACTGGCGAAAAAGCATTATATGTCCAATTTACAAGAAAGGAGACAAACTCTGCTGTGAGAACTACAGAGGTATATCATTGTTGTGTACGTCCTATAAACTACTGACAAAAATTATTGAACGTCGTCTTAAGCCCTATACTAATGAAATAATTGGCGAATACCAAGGCGGATTCAGAACCGGACGATCTACAACAGACCAGATATTCTCGGTGAAACAGGTGCTTGAGAAATGCTGGGAATATAACACAGGCGTGCACCAAATATTCGTAGATTTTAAACAAGCATACGACAGTATCGACAGGAGCGTACTGTACCAAATCATGCTTGACTTTGGAATTCCTCCAAAACTAGTCCGGCTAACAAGACTCACAATGACGAACACTGAATCCCAAGTGAGAATACAAACCGATTCCACAACCAGCTTTCGAACGGAATGTGGTTTAAAGCAGGGAGATGGTCTAGCCCCTATGCTTTTCAACTTGGCACTAGAGTATGTTGTCCGAAAAATCCCAGTCGACACCAACGGGACACTACTATTCAAGTCCACCCAACTAGTAGCATACGCTGACGACATTAACATTCTAGCAAGATCCTTCCCTAGTGCTAAGGAGGTATTTGTCAATCTTGACTCCGCCGCAAAAGAAGTCGGGTTGCGCATTAATGAAAGCAAAACAAAAGTAATGACGCAAACAAGAAGGAGAACGCCAATCAGACAAAACATAACAATTGCGGAATATAATTTGGAGAGTGTGGACAACTTCATATATCTTGGGGCTAACCTAGCAAAGGACGGTAATCAAACAGACGAAATCAAACGACGGATAATACTTGCAAATAAGACGTATTATTCGGTACTTCCAATAATGAAATCCAAGAAAGTGCACAGGAACAATAAGCTGCGGATTTATAAAACTGTTATACGACCTGTGCTCTGTTATGGCAGCGAGACGTGGACATTAACGCGAACTTCCGAAAAAGCAGTTAACGCATTCGAAAGAAAGGTCCTCCGAAGAATTTTGGGGCCTGTGAAGGAAGGAACGGAATGGCGAATAAGATACAACCATGAGTTGTATCAACTCTACGACGAGCCAGAAGCTTCAACGTTCATCAAGTTACGTAAACTACAGTGGGCTGGCCATGTAGAGCGAATGGAAGACAGAAGAATCCCCAAACGTGCTCTTAAAGACAAAGCGAGTGGTAACCGGCCAGTAGGCAAACCACGCAAGCGATGGGAAGACTCGGTTGATGAAGACAGCAAAGCCATTCTAAAAATTAGCAGCTGGAGGACGCGGTCTTTGGATCGAGACGATTGGAGGCGACGACTTCAGGAGGCCAGGGCCCGATTTGGGCTGTCGCGCCATTGATGATGATTAGTTCGTAGTTAGAAATAATTTTTGGATTATGGGTTGGTTAAGTATTAGTTAGTAGTTGAGGATTCGGAATTCGGGGAAGTTGTTTTTGTTATTTGGTATTATAGTTTGGTTAGGTTTAAGTACGAAAATGTCATTAGGAGTAAGATTTTGAGTAGGACTAAGTAAGCTTAGAGTAAGGGTTGGGGAAAACTAAGTTAAAGATAGCAATAAGAGGGACTATAGGAGTAACAACGTGTACTAGGAGTTTGAGTACGACTTATCTCGGTCGGAATGGACGTAGTCATACTCACATAAGCCCTGTAGAGAATTTAGGAAATTCTCTTCGAAGTGAGGGGGAAATGTTACGGTTCATCCGTCATGGAAGTGTTGATACCTGAAAAAAAGAAAAGCAATGTTTTAAAACCCCATAAATAGTGTTGAAAATTGATGCTTACCTCGAATACGATCAGGCCGCACCTTCCGTGGCAGCCTTCAGCACTCCTACCACCGTTTTTCTCTTTTTTTTGCACCTAAAATAGAACGTAGTAGAAACGTAGAAAACAAAAGGCAGGACTAAAAAGGAAGACGAAATTAATAACGTAGAGTAGTTTAAACGAAAATATTGTCACACAACCTGAGCACATCTAAATCCATGGAAGCATGGAACTATCGTCGAACTACGGCATCGTCATTCTGTTGTCTAACCAACGGGGAGAGGTTATGCTGTGTTTACAGGGTGGTCCCAACCACTGTTGTGGAGAGGGGTTGGTAAGGGGGGGGGGGTGTTTGCGGTCGTGCTGCCTTAGACAGCATTCATGCGACACTTTCTATTCTGTTGCGTGTGTGTGCGCAGCTACCCTAAGGCCGCCTTATTCGCACCGCAACTTGATTTATCCATACTTACTCGTTTTTTTACTATGGTTCCTATTAATAATACGCCTCCTGTTTTTCAGTGTATCTTCTTTATTCAACTAGTAAGCTGAATCTGAGACATCGAACTAGCCCTTAGTCTACTTACGTGCCTACTTAAATATTGCATTTCGCCCTACTCGGCAAAATGAGCTTACAAAATTCTTGACTAATGTTGTGCTTACCTAAATAACTCACTACGCTGTTGCAACCCGCAACCTCGATTCTGCGTTTCATATCGGAAAGTCGGTCATACATTTTCAATTACCCAATTTCATAGCCGACTTCCTAGTCTATTAGCCCATGCTGGCCTTCGAAGCCATGCCGGCTGCAAAATACCTAGGTAGCAATATTTACCACAACGGCCAGTACCAGGCGCCACACAACAGGTGTGTGTTTTCACAGCGACATTGACCCTGAGTCCGGTGCAAGCCCGCGGTTTGATGGAAATTGCGTCGTTGCAGTCTCGTAGTGTTTTTCATTTGTTTTCTTACAACTAGATTAAATTATTAACGGATTATAAAGGGTTTTCAAATAAGGACTTGACAACTTTTTTTCAAAGTAAATTTTTAATAATTTGCAGACGTTGTTCCTTCGTGTACTTTACCATGATAAAAATGTTAAGTTTACTGAATAAATTGACAGTGACAGTTCGATGATTAGTGAAAGGGTGCGTTCACAAATTGAATTCAAAGTTGTCAAGTCCCTATTGGAAAACCCCTTTAGTTCATATAAAGGGTTTTCCAATAAGGACTTGACAACTTTTTTTCAAAGTAAATTTTTAATAATTTGCAGACGTTGTTCCTTCGTGTACTTTACCATGATAAAAATGTTAAGTTTACTGAATAGATTGACAGTGACAATTCGATGATTAGTGAAAGGGTGCGTTCACAAATTGAATTCAAAGTTGTCAAGTCCCTATTGGAAAACCCGATACAACTGGATTAAGTTATAATCGGATTATATAATTGGATTCCTTTATACAACATTCCTTCCCCTTGAAAGAAGAAATTTGTATATCTGAAGGAGATGAAAATTTCTGTTCCTGTCTAGTTTGGTGCTTTCCTATACATTTTCTTTATGCCGTATTAAAATTTTAATAAATAAGTTTTTCATACATGCATATATATTATTACATATTCTGCTAATTGCACATATGCTTAAGACTTAATCCTAATTTGTCTACGAAATCTCGTCTGGTTGTCTCTTTCTGTATTCAAACTTCGTGTTGGTTGGCTGCTTCTAGTTAAAATACAGAATCTTGTTAGGGTGATTCTCTCTATATTCGAGTTTCGTGTTGATTAGTTCTCCTCCCCCTATTGAGGTGCGCCTGCTCTGAATTTTAGCTCGGAATTTCCTCTGCGTAGGTGTGCCATAAAGCTTTTGTTTTAGGCTCGATTTCATTGCTGGACGATCGCTGGATCGGTATGGATGTACTGATATGCATATTATTTAATTCTTCTTGGCGTTGGTGTGTCATAAAACCTTTTTTTCTTCTTGTTCGCTGAATGGAAATGTTTCCGTCTTAATTTACTGGATGTGTTGTGGGCCTTAGTTGTACTTATTAGTTCTTAACAAGTGAACCATTTTGCGGCGTGTCAACCTAGATTGGTGATTTGCTTGATTGCTTCGCGATCTTTCCAGCTTCTCATCAGATATTGAAAGTTTTGTCCTTGAGGGTTCTCAGAGTAGGGTGTTTGATTCTTCCTTGCTCCTGCGTGTAGTTTCGTATGTAGGCTCGTCGATTGATTAAAGTTTTTATTTTTTGTAAATCCGAGCTATCACAATCTCGGCTGATGCTGGATTTTACCCATCAACTGATACTATGTATCCGTTAGTTAGGCTCGGTTGGTTCTTAATTCTAGTTAACATATATGTACATATATATTATTCATTTCAAAATTTTTATTTATTATATTTTTTTTTTATATTAAATCTTACTTCTAGCTTAGATTGATTTAAACATTTTACCCTTAACCTAATCCTATAGTATTGTTTATTGTAATGAGTAATTTTATTTACTTCTTTAATCTTATATTTCGTTTTTCTCTGTTACATTTCTTACATGTTTTTTATCTCAAACTTAAAAAAAAGTCAAATGGTACAATGTTATCTTACTAACCAGATTAATTATTGTAATGTTACAAATCAGATTCACTACATTACAATATTACCAACTGTGCACATTACAAATTCCGAAATTATAATACGAAATTATTGACAGTGTTCATTACTTATTTCAACTAAAAACAGATCGTACTAATCTAATAAGCACCTAATAAAAACAGATCTCCTACTTCTTTCTTTTTACTTTATTATTTTAATAATAAAGTATTGTGATCGACTTGGAAAAAAAAAATTTGCTACCCTGGAATTTTGTTTTTTCGCGTTTCATAACTAAATTAGCCTAAAAATGCAAAAAAAACCTCCGTCTGTCTGTACGCCGTCCGCCGTACGCCGGTGTGTACGCTCAGCGCACATTAACTCCCAAACCCTTCAAGATAGAAAGTTAATTTTTGGGGGATTGTAGATAGTTGCGGATCTCAGGCGGATACCTATTTTGGGGGGTGTACGGGTTCAGGGGGAGGCGGGGGGAGCGCTTAAGCCGAAAAATACGAATTCAAATATCTCAACCACGGTAACAGCTAGGAAGCTAAAACTCAACACACATATGTATAGAGGGGTTTGTGGGACAACTTTAAAAAATAATTTAATTTTGCTATCCATTGGCGTCCGGAAAGGGGGGGCTAAAAACAAATTGTCGGCCGAATTGTTTTTTCAAATGATTATATCTTCGAAATTACTTATCGTAAAAAATTCATATTTTGGGACCGTCAAGGTGGCGTATAGTTTCATCGGAATCAGCTTAGTGAGTGGTTAATTGGGAGGGGTAAGGGGAGGGAGGTAATAAGCAAAAATGTTGAAAATTTTGAGTGATTTTCTTAGGGTTCTGGTGAAAGATACAAAGTTTAAATTTTGCATGTGGATACGTCTATTAGATGTACATAGAAAAATAATAATAGCTTGATCCATAATTGTTATAAACCGACCCCTCCGGTCTAACGTACACAAGGTGTTTCATATGCATTGAAAAAAACACATAAACTGAAAATTTTTGAGTGAAATTTTAAGGTAGAAACTTGAAAATTTGCAAAATGGATTTAAAAAAAATCCCTAAATATACGAAATATTAACTGGTCGAAAACCTTTAAAACTTCTACCTCCCATACAAAATTATTTTTTCGACCATTTTTAAGAAATCCATTATCACCTAACTATTAAAAGCTATCAATTTGCAATTTTGCACAAAAACTTACAAAAATAATTGAAATGAAATTACGTTAAAATTTTTGAAATCGCGCCTGCCATTCTACCCCCTCCCATACAAAAGTATGATTTTTACCAAATTCATTAAATCAACCAACAATCAACAAATCAAAAGCTACGAACTTGAAATTTTGTACGAGTATCTTACAACAGAAAAGAAAGAAAATCGCATCACAAGTTTTACGATTCCCCTACCTCCTCTACCCCCTCCCATACAAAATTATTTTTTCGAGCATTTTTAAGAAATAAGTTGTCAGCTAACTCTTAAAAGCTACAATTTCAAATTTTGCAGAAAAACTTATAAATATAATTCAAATGAAGTTTCTTTAAAATTTTTGAAATCGCGCTTGCCCTTCTACCCCCTCCCATACAAAACTATGATTTCGACCAATTTCATTAAATCAAATAATAACCAACAAACCAAAAGTTACGAACTTGAAATTTTATACAAGCACCTTACAAGAGAAGCAAAATAAAACTACATATCAAATTATACGATTCCCTTACTTTTTCTCCCCCCTTCCATACAAATGTTCGGTTTCGTGAATGTAAAATACACTGAATTTTATGAAAATTCTATGCAACTTCGTCTATGAAACACATTCTATACAGAGAATATTGGACGTGATTCAAGCAATTAATTAAAAAGCTATTAACATCCACCCACCCTTACTATTACCCCTGCTCCCCCTCTCATAAAAACCCAAACTTGCAGAAACGAATGAAATATTGTTAAATTGACAACAGCCCTGCCCTTTCACGTAGCCTTCCCTAACCACTCTAACCTGCATATTGACTTTCCACTCATCCGCAACTTGTCCCAAGAATAATAAAGTTTCGCCCGACTTGTTGGCAGTTTATTTACTATTATTTCTCCCCCAGTTATTGCGATTAGTAAATTGGGATTACTGAGGATATCCATACCGATAATCAGATGGTTAGGGAACTCCTTTTTTTCAGGTAGTTTTTTTTAATTAGAAATGTACTTAGGGATTTGGTTATTGTGGGGGTAGTTATTGGATGTGGATGTGATGGGGAATAATTGGGTGTAATTTTGAATTAATACGCCAAATTATTATTTTACACAATAAAGCAAGAACTTTGTTAGTTAAAATTATTGCTTTCTTATTACTGTGTATAGAAATTTGGATACTCAATTCGCAAACTTAACTAGAATTTAAGTTTGTATTGAGTTTATTATTTTTATTTTAAACATTTAATTTTGTTGGTGAGAATTGTACAGCTTTAGACGGTTGTTATGAATCCTCCTAAGCTTTTCCCAATCTTGATAGTCATATTTACTGAATTATTTACTTGTGCTACCTCATAAGGGCCTAACCAATAAGGTGATAGTTTCCCCTTACGTGGAATATGTTACTTTTATAGTAATATCAATCTACCGTATAAAAATTATGCCTGTCCTCCCCCTGCTTCTACCACCACCCATACAAACTGTACTTGTCATGAATTACTCTAAGCCAATTTACTCAGTGCGTATAAAATTTAGCGGGCTGAAATTGTGCACCAAATATTTATTTAAAATTGTTTGTAAGGTCAAAAAAAATTAGACGATTAGCTTCACCCCTTCTACACCCTCCCATACAAAATGACACAATTTCGCAATTTGACAATAAGTGGATTTACTCGAAAAGTATAAAAGTTATTAGTCTGAATTTTGGGATGTATTACTTTCATAATAATCTAAATGTACAGTAGAAAAATTATATCCGTCCTTCTTCTCCTTCCACACCCTCGCATACAAACTACACTTTTTCATGAAATGTTCTAAGACGATTTTTTTCAGAACATATAACATTTATTAAGCTCATATTTTGTAATAAATACTTAATTAGTATTATCACTAAGATCAATATGATACAGTTTCACAACTTCACAAAAAATCGACTTTCTTGAAAAGTATGAATGGCACTAGTCTGAAATTTAAGGGATGTCAATTTTATAATATTCCTAGTTATTTTTGAAAAAATCACCAAAATACTCCCACTCTTTCTACCACCTCCCATACAAACTCCACATTTTCACTAAATCTAACTCACTAATTTTTTCAGTTCTCATTCAATTTTTGGAGCAAGCATTTCGTATAAAACATTTTTATAGCTACTGTAGCATCCCTTCTAACACTCCCGAAACAAAATTTCTTGGGATCATAAAAAATTCTAGTTCATCTAGAGTATCGTAGCCCTGTTATGTTTATACTCTAGATGAAATCTGAGAGTATATTGTGTTTGCCTTACCGTTTGTAACGCTAAGAAATAATGCTCGCACAGAGCCGCCAAGGGTACAGAAATATTTGTTGTCACTCAAAAACTTCGATTCCGAGTTGCTGTCTGTCCGTCTGTCCGTCTGTCCGTCTGTCCGTCTGTCTGTCTGTCTGTCTGTCTGTCTGTCCGTCTGTCCGTCTGTCTACAGCATAACTCTCGAACGCTTTGAGCTATCGTGCTGAAATTTGTTGTGTGTCATTTTTAGCAAAAAAGAAACTTTAAGTTCGTGAACGGGCCACATCCCCCCACTCCTTCTACCCCCTCCCATACAAATTTCACGAAATTCCGAAATTTTCAGAAATTGATTTTTCTTTGAAACTATTTAAGCTATCGATTTGAAATTTGGGTCAAAGTATTATGATATAGATGTCATTAATATGACAGAATGTTGATCCGATCCCGTCACTCTTTCTACCCCTTCCCATACAAATGCATAATTTTGAAAAATGCAGTTTTTCGATTTTCATTGAAACTAGCAAAGTTATAAAAACAAATTTTTGCCAGAATTTATTTTATTATAATTCCAATCAGAATTGTAAAAATTATCAACTTCACCTCACTCCTTCTACCCCCTCCCATACAAATTTCACGAAATTTTGAAATTTAAACTAAATTATTTTTCTTCGAAAATGTTAAAGCTATCAACTTCATATTTTGCATAAAGTATGCAAATAGAAATATCAATAACGAGATAAAAAGGTTTTTTGATCCGTACACTCCTTCTACCCCCTCCCATACAAATGCATAATTTTTGTTAATTGCATTATATCGATTTCCATTAAAACTAGAAAAAGTATAAACTTAAAATTTTGCCAGATTTTGTTTTTTAATAATTGCAATAAATGCTAAAAAAAATTATCAGCTCCTCTTCACTCCTTCTAGCCCCTCCCATACAAATATCTGTTTTATAAATTCAAGAAAAGCATTTCTCCTTCGAATATATTAGAACTATCGAATTTGAAATTGAATCAAAGCGTGGTGATAAGGATGATGATAAGCAGTTTCAAAATCATCTTAAACGCTCCACTTCCTCTACTACCTCCCATACAAATGCCTCAATTTCTGGAAATTATGTCCAATTGAAAATAATGAAAGCTACAAATCTTAAATTCAGCACGAAATATTTTGCATACCACATTAGGTGTCATATCCAAAAATTACAAACCTTCCTCCTCTCCTTCTACCACCTCCCATACAAAAGTCACTATTAATTATTTAAAAGAATTGGAGGTGACATATTTTCCGGTATATTGAACTCTTTCTCATTTCATCTAGAGTATCATATGATTGGGCTTTACGCCCAATCATAATTCTTTTATGTTTTTTTATTTGCTTTGAATCCTTATCTCGATTTTCTAATATTTATAGCGGAACACTAGACTACTCATTAATACAAAGTCTATGCATTGTGGATAATGATATTGGCTTGGAATACACTGGAAAATCTGGAACATGGCAGCACTTTCGACAATTTATTTTGAATGTCATTGGCTTAAAATTAAAAAAATTATGTAGCAATTAAAAGTTCCTAACTTAGGTTTCGCAGCCTTGCCGAGAATTGCTGGTGTCCTGTCGTTACGGATCGAAAGTCATGAATTGCGGTGATATATTCGATCCGGTTCTAACGGATGAAGGATTATGTTGTACATTTAACACAGTGAATCCAAAATATATGCTGAAAAATTATGAGTATTATAATTCTTAAGTTTTCATCAATGTTCTTAATGTGTCTTTTTCTAGCGAGGACGACAATCTAGATATCTTGAAAAATTCGTGTAAGCTAAATGCTGTGGATTGGACACCTGAAATGGGGTACCAGGAGAATATTAATGCACCGTATTCACCATTACCCGGATTTGGTAGGTACTTTGATGAACGTGATTTACTAAAGTGTCATGAAGCATAAAAAAATAAATAATATTAATGGGGATCTTAGGAACCGGAAATCATATGGGTCTAACGATAATGCTGAACGCTTCTTTGAATGATTATTTCTGTTCTTCTACAAGTAGTGTTGGATTCAAAGTAAGTGTTTTTAACTTTTTCTATGTATAGTTAAAATATGAAGTCAATTTGCAGGTTAAGGCTGTAGTAGATAGGGAGACTTTCGTGTGGTTTGCTGTCTCTTCTAGTCTATTCTATTCTACAATGCCACTACAGCTAAAATCTGACCTTCAGGCTCCTTAACATTTTTATTACTTACTAGCGATCGCCCGCGACTTTGACCGCGGAAGAATCGCAAAATAAGCAATTTTTGAGAATGTAGTTAGCAATATGTACATTATGTGAATATATAATCTGTTTAGTTTAATGACTCTATAAACATAATGATTTGTATTTTGTTGGAATCAGAACCATAAATTATTAAGAATGAAGCCACGATACCCGCAATTAGAGACAGGCTCGTGATCAAATCAATCTCGTGATTTGAGATCATATAAGTATGGAAGAGTGTTAAGGACATGTGAATAATTGTAGCTTGCATTAATTAAAATAATTAAAAAAAAAGACCAAATAAAATATCGTTAAGTTTAAAACTATAACAGGACTACGATTGTGCTTAAAGCGCAATCATACGATACCATAGATGAAATCGAAATTTTTGTGGTATTAAGAAATTTTGTATGGGGAGTGGTAGGAAGGGTAATAGCACTGAACTAATTTATTTCAAATCATGCAAGAGTAGCTATAAGAATGTTTTGTACCAAATTTAAGCTTGAAAAATTGAAGAGGTACTGAGAAACTTAGTGCATTGGATTTAATGAAATTGTGCAATTTGTATGGGAGATGGAAGAAGGAGGGCGGATTTTTGGTGATTTTTCGATAAACAATTATAATCATAATGAAATTGATATATTTTAAATATTAGATCAGTAACGTTCACACGAATTTTTGAAAAGTTGTGGAATTGTTTCACATTGTATGAGGGGAAGGGGGGGGGGGGGGTAAAAGGAGTGAAGCTAATCGGTTAAATTTTTTAGCGATATTAATAATAATGCTTATTATGGATTTGATAAAAAAGTTTAGCTCGATGAAAGTTATACGTATGGAGAAAATTGATGTAGAGTATTTCATGAAAAAGTGCAAACCATTAAGGTGGCACATAGTTCCACCGGAATCAGCTTAATTATTGTAAGGGGGAGGGTCAGGGGTGGTGCAAAGAAAAACACTTAAAAATCAATAACTCGGCTATTTATTAAGCTATGTAATTGAAACTTGGAAATTATATTAAGCTATAATAGTAAAATACAAAAAAATATAACATGTTGAAATAATAGTATTGGGGGGGAAATGGAGAGCATTTCAAAAATGGTGCACTTTTCTAAATTACAAATCCTTATATTTAAAAAAGGAGTAATTGTTATAAGCCGACCCCCATGGTTAAACGTGCACAAGGTGTTTCATGTGCATTGAAAAACAACACATAAACTGAAAATTTTTGAGTGAAATTTTAAGGTAGAAAATTGAAAATTTGGAAAATGCATTTAAAAAATATCCCTAAACATACGAAATATTAACTGGTCTAAGACCCTCCCATACAAAATTATTTTTTCGACCATTTTCAAGAAATCAATTATCACCTAACTATTAAAATGTATCAATTTGAAATTTTGCACAAAATCTTTTAAAAATATTTGAAATAAAATTGCGTCAAAAATTTTGAGATCGCGCCTGTCCTTCTTCCCCCTCCCATACAAAAGTATGATTTCGACCATTATTAAGAAATCAATTATCACTTAACTATTTAAAGCTATCAATTTGAAATTTTGCACAAAAACTTACAAAAATAATTAAAATGAAATTACGTTAAAAGTTTTGAAATCGCGCTTGCCCTTCTACCCCCTCTCATATAAAACTATGATTTCGACCAATTTCATTAAATCAACTAATAACCAATAAACTAAAAGCTACGAAATTTTGTACAAGAAAAGCGAATAAAACTACATATCAAATTTTACGATTCCCTTACCTCCTCTACCCCCTCCCACACAAATGTTCGGTTTCGTGAATGTAAAATACACCGAATTTTATGAAAATTCTATTCAACTTCGTCTATGAAACACATTCTATACAGAGAATATTGGACGTGATTCAAGCAATTAATTAAAAAGCTATTAACATCCGCCCACCCTTACTATTACCCCTCCTGCTCATCTCATAAAAACCCAAACTTGCAGAAACGAATGAAATATTGTTAAATTGACAACAGCCCTGCCCAAGAACTCCCTTTCACTTAGCCTTCCCTAACCACTCTAACCTGCATATTGACTTTCCACTCATCCGCAACTTGTCCTAAAAATAATAGTTTCGCCCGACTTGTTGGCAGTTTATTTTATCTTATTATATTTACATTTTAATTGTAATTATCGATGTACATTTACAATTCCTTCCATATTTTTTCGGTTCGGTTACGCGAAAAATTCTCGTCGATTCGGTTTTCGAAAATATTGTTTTAATTGAATAACAATCTGTCTTATAACGACATTGAAAATTCGTCGGTACTAACCGGTGAAGCTAACGCGTCGACGAATTCCAAGATACAATTAGCCGCGGTTGCAATCCAGAAATTATCTTTCTGGACATCTAACCCAACAGCATGGTTTTGCAATGGATGCGCAATTTACTGCCGCGAATATAACGGTTGAACTTGTAGCGGATGTTCAAATCTCGCATTGAAACTTGCCACGAACAAAAAAGTAAAATTGTTCAACATAGAAAATTTCGTTGGAACCGAAATGAAACCTTTTATCGTTTACCGTAAAATATTATATCCAAAAATAGAAACAATAGAGATGAATTTCGATGTAAACCGATATTTGAAACCGGTACATTTAGCCTTTGAATTTAAAATTTTTAAAACCAAGAACCAAAACTGTAAATGTGATTGTGAACTTAGATATAAGAGTAGAAAATAATAAAGCAGTAGTCGAGTATAAACCGACAAAAACACCAGTCGTGCCTTTTATTCTGTTAGAAGTTTCTTACATCCCAAAGATATACAATATAATAAATGGTGTACAAGACGTCAGTCTTTTCCAAGCCTCGGCGCCACTCACCTACTCGCTTTACGATCGCGAAGGCTGAGTTCGTCAAAATGGTTGACCGTGGCATTTATAGACCATCAGACAGTCCTTGGGCTTCGCCACTTCACATGGTTCGTAAGAAAGATGGAAGTTGGAGACACCTTGTGGGGATTACCGGGCACTTATACCACACATTCACATACCATACAACTTGACGGCTGTTCTTTTTTCTCAACAGTTGATTTAGAACGTGGATATCATCGTTTGTCGAAATGACGTGTGGATTGTGCAATGCTGCACAAACCTTTCAAAGTTTTATTTTTTCGATTTTGAGGAATTTTGATTTTTGTTTCGTCTACATTGACGACATCTTGATCGCCTCAAAGTCAGAAGAAGAGCTTTTCATTCACCTCGACACACTTTTTCAGCGACTTGAAATACATGGTTTAGTGATCAATCTAGTGAAATGCCACTTTGCTAAAGCTCAAGTGGATTTATTGGGTTATTCCATCAACTCGAATGGAATTCGTCCAATAGCTTCTAAAGTCGAAGCTATTATCTCCTACCCGCAACCAACTACCGTTCACGAGTTGAGGCGTTTTCTCGGTATGATCAACTTTTACCGAAGGTTCATACCTCATGCATTCTCATCTCAATCTATTTTAGCCAAGTTCACGGAAGGTAGCAAGAAAAAACGCGATAAGCCGATACTTCAATGGAGTCCTGAATCTTCAGAGGCTTTCAATTGTTGCAAAAAACAACTCTAGCGTATCCTTCTTCTTCGGCAGCACTTTCGCTAGTGGTGGATGCTTCGGACACAGCCATCGGGGCTGTGTTACAGCAGAAAGTCACAAATGCGTCGCAACCCTTAGCATTCTTTGTGCGAAAACTTTCTGCAGCACACCGAAAATACAGTGCTTATGATCGCGAGCTTTTGGCAACTTACATTGCCATAAAGCATTTCAAGTTCATGCTGGAAGGCAGAATTTTCACACTATACAAAGATCACAAACCGCTCATCTTCGCTTTAAGACAAAACGCAGAAAAAGCTATGGGGAAGCCAACTCAGACATCTGGACTTCCTCGGTCAGTTTACGACGGATATTCGACATATATCCGGTTCAGATAATGTCGTCGCCGACGCATTATCTCGCATTGACGAGATTACAATCCTTGCCACGGTAGATTACTCTCAAATTGCTGACGCTCAACTGATCGATGAAGAATTACCTTTCATCAAGAAACTAACGAGTCTGAAAATGTTACCTATTACATTGAGAATTCCTCCAAGCAACTTTGGTGTCTCACAAAACATTTTACGGCCTTACATTCCTGCGACGTTGCGTAAGAAGATTTTCGATGTTCATGGTTCATGGAACGGCTCATCCAGGTGCTAAGGCAACAACTAAACTCTTAGTTGGGAAACCCATTTGGCCATCTGTCAACAAAGATTCCCTACGTTTCAGGAAGTAGGCACAAAGTATGACATAGTTGGACTTGCAGCATAGCTGTGAGAACTCCAGCATGTCATATTTAGCTCAAAACTCCCACCATTTTTCTACTAGGGTGTAACACATAAGCAGGACCGGTCCTCCAGGTCGGGGGTTGGGCGAGGCGCCAACAACGCATCACCGAAAAAGAACACTGTCCAGAAACCTGAAGAACAGCCTCGGAAAGGATGGGCTCAACGGCAACGACCCCGCAAACGAAAAATGGACTACTCTATTTAATCTTGGAATGTTCGATCCTTATTTAGGACAGGAGCTCTGAAAGAGTTTCTCGAAGAAGTGGCAAAACACAACATCAACATAACTGCCATCCAAGAAACGAAATGGCTCGGTAGCGAAATCATGGACATGAGATCACACGCAATCTATCCAAGTGGAAAATTGTCGGGAAGCAGAGAGTTTGGAGTCGCTTTTGTCGTTGACAAAAAATTTAAACAACAGGTCACGAGCTTCAGACCAGTAAGTGAAAGATTGTGTGCAATCCGAATAAAGACTAAATTCTTCAACACTTGGTTGATCAACGTTCACGCACCAACAGAAGACAAGGACGATATAACTAAAGACGAATTTTATGCCACCCTAGAGACAACCTATGACTCACTGCCCTCGAATGACCTAAAAATTGTCTAAGGAGATTTTAATGCAAAAGTCGGAAAGGAGGAGGCTCATAGAGGAACAACAGGAGGGCACAGTCTCCATGACATAACCAACGACAATGGCCAACGTCTTATTGATTTCGGAAGCAGCAAAAATATCATAGTAAGCATCGCGATATTCACAAACGAACGTGGGCATCACCAGATGGTCACACCTTCAACCAAATAGACCACGTTCTAATTGAGAAAAGGGCTAATTCCAGCATACTTGATGGACGAACTCTCCGCGGTGCGAATTTTGACTCTGATCACTATCTAGTCAGAGCTAAGTATCGATGCAAAATAGCTTGTCGTGGCTGTTCGAAAACGAGTAGAGCTCGCAAATTCAATGTCGACAAGCTTAACGACGAAACGGTGGCGCAGGCTTTTTTTTTTTTATTTTATTTAATGCTTTTTTGTTTTTACAATTTTAATATAATATATTTTAAATTCAATTTGCACTACTGGTATTAGGATATCAAGCACGGCGAAAAATTAATGATTGGTTCGACCAAGAATGTCGCGACGCAATAGATAGAAAGAACGAAGCTTACAAAATTTTTACTGAACGACCAACACGAGCCAAAAAAGAAAGATATGACGAGCTTAGGCGATATGCGAAAAAGACTTGCAGACGAAAACAAAGGAAGTACCATAATGACAAAATACAAAAAATGGACGACGACATGAGAAAAAATAAAACGCGAGACGCATACGCAATAGTAAAAGACTTAAAAAAGGGATATAAGCCAAAAACCAGTCTCTGCAAAGACGCAGAGGGCAATATCATCAGCGACACAGAAGAAATCAAAACTATACTTTATACTTTGAACATCTTTTCAATCCCACCCCATTAGCACCGATCACAACAGACAACATTTCTATTGAAGCCTCAACTGACGAAGATGAACCATCATCGACACTACCCACGCTTGCTGAAATCAAAGCAGCCCTATGTGACCAAAAACTAAACAAAGCGCCAGGAATTGACGAAATACCAGTTGAACTTCTGAAAAACGGTGGAAATTGTGTCGCTGAAATGCTGCACAACATGATATGCAAAATTTGGACAGAGGAAATCATACCCGACGATTGGCGAAAAAGAATTATATGTCAGATTTACAAGAATGGAGACAAACTCTACTGTGAGAATTACAGAGGGATATCATTGTTGTTTACGTCCTATAAACTACTGACAAAAATAATTGAACGTCGTCTTAATCAAATAATTGGCGAATACCAAGGCGGATTCAGAACCATACGATCTACAACTGACCAGATATTCTCGGTGAAACAGGTGCTTGAGAAATGCTGGGAATATAACACAGACGTGCACCAAATCTTCGTAGATTTTAAACAAGCATATGACAGTATCGGCAGGAGCGTACTGTATCAAATCATGCTTGACTTTGGAATTCCTCCAAAACTAGTCCGACTAACAAGACTCACAATGACGAACACTGAATCCCAAGTGAGAATACAAACCGATTCCACAACCAGCTTTCGAACGGAATGTGGTTTAAACCAGGAAGATGGTCTAGCCCCCATGCTTTTCAACTTGGCAGTAGAGTATGTCGTCCGAAAAATCCCAGTCGACACCAACGGGACACTTCTATTCAAGTCCACCCAACTAGTAGCATACGCTGACGACATTAACATCCTAGCAAGATCCTTCCCAAGTGCTAAGGAGGTATTTGTCAATCTTGACTCCGCTGCAAAAGAATTCGGGTTGCGCATTAACGAAAACAAGCCAAAAGTAATGCCGCAAACAAGAAGGAGAGTGCCTATCAGACAAAACATAACAATTGCGGAATATAATTTGGAGAATGTGGACAATTTCATATATCTTGGGGCTAATGTAACAAAGGACGGTAATGAAACAGGCGAAATCAAACGACGGATAATATTAGCAAATAAGACGTATTATTCGGTACTTCCAATAATGAAATCCAAGAAAGTGCACAGGAACAATAAGCAGCGGATATTTAAAACTATTGTACGACCTGTGCTCTGTTATGGCAGCAAGACATGGACATTAACACGAACTTCCGAAAAAGCAGTTAACGCATTTGAAAGAAAGGTCCTCCGAAGAATTTTGGGACTTGTGAAGGAAGGAACGGAACGGCGAATCAGATACAACCATGAGTTGTATCAACTCTACGACGAGCCAGAAGCTTCAACGTTCATCAAGCTACGTAAACTGCAGTGGGCTGGCCATGTAGAGCGAATGGAAGACAGAAGAATCCCCAAACGTGCTCTGAAAGGCAAAGTGAGTGGTAACCGGCCAGTAGGCAAGCCACGCAAGCGATGGGAAGACTCGGTTGATGAAGATAGCAAAGCCTTCTTAAAAATTAGCAGCTGGAGGACGCGGTCTTTGGATCGAGACGATTGGAGGCGATGACTTCAGGAGGCCAAGGCCCGATTTGGGCTGTGGCGCCATTGATGATGATGATGATGATATCATTTGCACGGTTTCTGCTATTGGTGGTTGATCGCGTTGCTGAATTATAGCTACCGGTTGTGGTCGTCGTTATTCAACCTTCTCACGCACAGCCGATCTCACTGAAAAGTATCTGTCTTCCGCTGTTGTCATTCTTTCTTCGATTACGTCAATATTTCCATCAGCTACCGCCATTACTATCTCCAAAAAGATTTGGTTTAGTTTAATCGATTGCTACTCCAATCTCTCCAAACGAACCGTTGCCTCTATGAAGGTAATATTGATAAAGGCTTCGCTTTCTGTAAAAATCGCAATCCGCCTGATGCTTCCCATCACTGCCTGGTGAGCATACATGCTCGCCATTGCTAATTGTGGACAATTGAAGTAAACTGCCAACAAGTCGGGCGAAACTTTATTATTCTTGGGACAAGTAGAGGATGAGTGGAAAGTCAATATGCAGGTTAGAGTGGTCAGGGAAGGCTAAGTGAAAGGGAGTTCTTGGGCAGGGCTGTTGTCAATTTAACAATATTTCATTCGTTTCTGCAAGTTTGAGTTTTTATGAGGGGAGGAGGAGGGGTAATAGTAAGGGTGGGTGGATGTTAATAGCTTTTTAATTAATTGCTTGAATCACGTCCAATATTCTCTGTATAGAATGCGTTTCATAGACGAAGTTGCATAGAATTTTCATAAAATTCGGTGTATTTTACATTCACGAAACCGAACATTTGTATGGGAGGGGTAGAGAATATAGGGGAATCGTAAAATTTGATATGCAGTTTTATTTCGCTTCTCTTGTAAGGTGCTTGTATAAAATTTCAAGTTCGTAGCTTTTAGTTTGTTGGTTATTAGTTGATTTAATGAAATTGGTCGAAATCATAGTTTTGTATGGGAGGGGGTAGAAGGGCAAGCGCGATTTCAAAACTTTTAAAGCAACTTCATTTGAATTATTTTTATAAGTTTTCACGAAAAATTTGAAATTGATAGCTTTTAAGAGTTAGCTAATAACTGATTTATTAAAAATGCTCGAAAAAATAATTTTGTATGGGAGGTGGTAGAGGAGGTAAAGGAATCGTAAAACTTGTGATGCAATTTTCTTTTTTTTCTGTTGTAAGAAACTCGTGCAAAATTTCAAGTTCGTAGCTTTTAATTTGTTGGTTATTAGTTGATTTAATGAAATTGGTCGAAATCATACTTATGTATTGGAGGGAGTAGAAGGGCAAACGAGATTTTAAAACTTTTAACGTAATTTCATTTTAATTATTTTTGTAAGTTCTTATGCAAATTTTCAAACTGATAGCTTTTAATAGTTAGGTGATAATGGATTTCTTAAAAATGGTCGAAAAAATAATTTTGTATGGGAGGGGGTAGAAGTTTTGAAGGTTTTCAACCAGTTAATATTTCGTATATTTAGGGATTTTTTTTAATGCATTTCGCAAATTTTCAAGTTTCTACCTTAAAATTTCATTAAAAAATTTTCAGTTTATCTGTTTTTTTCAATGCACATGAAACACCTTGTGCACGTTAGACCGGGTGGGGGGGGGTCGGTTTATAACAATTATGGATCAAGTTATTATTATTTTTCTTTGAACATCAAGTAGACGTATTCACATGCAAAATTTAAACTTTGTATCTTTCACCAGAGCCCTAAAAAAATCACTCAACATTTTCGACATTTTTGCTTATCACCTCCCTCCTCTTACACCTCCCAACTTAAAACTTTTACCAAAATTAACCATTATTAGTTCTACAATCTGACAAATTTTTCATTTGATATCTGTACTCTTTTTTGAGATATAAGGATTTGTAATTTTGAAAAGTGCGCCATTTTTGAAATGATCCCCATTTCCCCCCACTACTATTATTTCAAGATGTTATATTTTTTTTGTATATTTCTAGTATAGCTTAATACATGTTTCAAGTTTTAATTACGTAGCTTAAGAGATAGTTGAGATATTAATTTTTAAGTGTTTTTCCTTGCACTCCCCTGACCCTCCCCCTTACATTAATTAGCCACTCTCTAAGCTGATTCCAATGGAACTACGTGCCACCTTGATGCCAAAATATGACATTTTCACGATAAGTAATTTCGAAGATACAATCATTTGAAAAAACAATTCGGCCGACAATTTGTTTTATTCCCCCCTTTTCGGACGCCAATGGATAAAAAAATTAAATTATTTTTAAAGTTTGTCGACCCTCTCTATATGTCTGCTGATTTTCAACTTCCTATCTGAATTCGTGGTGGAGATATTAGCAAGTGCAGTTTTTGACTTTTTCCCTTCTCCTGCCACCCCCTTTCACCCCCTTAAATTTAGAAAATAGAGCTCACTTACCCAATCAACAATCCACCCAAAAACGAACATCCTACCTTTAACAGTCTCGGAGATATGAGTCCATATGTACGGCGTACGGCGGAGACGGATTTTTTTTTGAGCATTTTTAGGCTAATTTAGTCATGAAACGCGAAAAAAAAAAAATTTCAGGGTAGCAAATTTTTTTTTTCTTGTGTCGATCACAATACTTTATTATTATAATAATAAAGTAATATTGGGTGAATGGATATATGTACGTATCTCATTGCATGCGCTATTTTAACATACATGCAAAAAAAAGCTATCTCTTTCTGTCCGCTGTCACAAGATTGTCTATTTCTATTTTCTATTTTCGGTATTTACCGACCCTTTCCATAATACCTGCTGTCACTGCACTGTATCCCTCCATGCCATGCGTTTGCTATTACTTTCACTGTATTTTGTGTCCTACCAACTCGCTCACTCTAACACATAACCAGGATCATTCCAGAATATGCAAGACTGGGAAAATACCTGAGAGCACGGTAAGTGCACGAGTGTACACGAGCAACAGGCAAGCCTCATTACTGAACACTGACATCTCGTGCTCTCTATGCTTTCGCAAAACGAAACCTTTCGCGTGTGGCTTTCATGATTTACGCTTTACTTACAAAAGACCTTATATTCCGTTCAGTAGGTAAAAAATCTATTTGCTTTTCTACGCAGATTCATGGTCCGCTTTCACGGTAACACTTTCGTTTTAAAAACATGGTGGACTGTAAACTACTTACATGTGTTCTTCAAATTTTATCTCTTTCACACTTCGATCACTTAGGCTAAGGAGCCAGCCTAATAAATGAGCAGACGCCGTTAGTGCTCTATCTTTACCTTACCTGCTATCCATATGCGCATATACCTGCCTGCTTCCACTTACACTGTCCTGCTATCCCTCGTGATCAGTTGTTGTTGTTCATTTGCGCAAAGGATCAAAATTTTCCGTCACACTTTATTTTTCTCTTAAAAAATTCTTAAAATAATTGAAGACTATCACTTTTCTGATCTTCACTTGATTAATATCCGGCTCGATGTGGACCAAAATGTTTCGGAAGGAGTGGAGTGTTGAAAAATAAAACGAAATATTTGAGTTGGAAAAACATTTCGGTTAAAAAACCAACTTTATTGTTTGATCCTTCCCTTACAACTAACTGGCTGTGTGAAGCAGAGTACAACAAAGAGTAAGAACACTTTGTATAGTGCCTGGGTTAAAATGTTTGTCACGTGCTACCTCTGAAAAATCCAGTTTTTCCCTCTGAAAATAAAGAGAGCAACGTGTCCTGCCGAGTCCGCGACACTTCTTATCTCTCATTCTACTACATGGCGTTCTAACAGCTTTTGCTCACGTCGCATTCAACTATGACGGCGGGTGCGCGGGTCATGATCGGCGGTTATTAAGCGGCGTATAGACGACAAACTTGGTCGGCAACTAAGTTGTCACTCAAGTTGGACCTGTTGGTCACAGACCTTCAACATGACTGCCAACTTTATCGGCAACATCATTTTTTTTAAACAACGCTGTGTGTGGACGTATGGGTACAAGTTACATTTGTTCGGGTTTGTAAAATTGTTAAATTATTTAATTTTTAACATGAGTGATGAAATGTTATGTATTGTAATTCACGAACTATGTGATGAAGAGGGCCAACAGCCAGCAAAAAAAAGAAGAATGTGGTCAAAGGATTGGTATCAAAGCAGAGATCAATTTACGCATTAAAATTTGTTGAAGGAATTACGAATTAGTTCACTTACGGATTTAAACAATTTTTTACGAATGGATGGCGTAACGTATGATGAATTATTAGAGAAACTACGACCATTAATAGAGAAGCAGGATACCGTTATGCGTGAAGCGATTTCTGTGAACGAACGTCTGTCAGCGACTCTAAGGTTTTTAGCAAGTGGACAGAGTTTTGAAGACCTGAAATTTCTTACTGTCATTGCCCCACAAACTCTAGAATTGATAATAAAGGAGACTTGCTTGGCTGTTATTAAAGTTTTAAAGGAGTTTATCAAGGTACGTTTTAAAAACTGTTTCCTGAAAATAATGACCACATATTTTTGTTTGCAGATTCCGAAAACAGAAGAAGAATGGATTTCTGTTTCTGAGGCGTTTGGAAAAAGATGGAATTTTCCGAATTGCATAGGAGCCCTTGACGGCAAGCATGTGGAAATCAGAAAACCTGATCGTTCCGGTTCTTTTTATTTCAATTATAAAAAGACGTTCAGCATAGTTCTACTTGCCGTCGTAAACGCAAACTATGAATTTATCACTGCAGAGGCCAGTGCCAACGGTCAAATATCAGATGGTGGAGTTTTTCCAAACAGTACCTTTTACAAGAAATTTAAAGAAAATTTACTTCATATTCCTAATTCTGGTAAAATATTCAATTTTGAAAAAGAAATGCCATATGTACTTGTTGCAGACGAATCTAATGCGGAACAAGAAACAGATCCAATGTGCAAATACAAAGACATCAATGGCGGCACGTCAGATGAGGCAAGTGAGGCACTGCATCTAAAACAAAAAATTTACGCATTAATAATGAAACTGAATTCTTATTTCAAAAAATTAGTTAAATAACGTGCCGCCATTGATGTCTTTGTATTTGCACATTGGATCTGTTCGCTATGACTAGAAATCTGATGAAGCCCTATAAAGGAGAAGGACTGTCAGAGGAACAAATTATATTCAATTACCGAATATCAAGAGCTAGACGTATTGTGGAAAACGCCTTTGGTATAGTTTCCTCAAGATTTCGAGATCTCTTAAATAAAATCAATTTGTCTCCAAAAAAGGCAACAATAATAACGTTAGCAGCTTGCTATCTACACAATTATTTAAGATCAAAAAATCCTTCTGTGTACCTACGTGAAAGTGTAGATTACGAAAACACAAGCAATGGAGAAATTGAACTAGGCAGTTGGAAAGCTGATCCTAAACAGTTGACAGAACTCGAATCCATTCGATCAAGAAATTCATCATCCATTGCCAAAGAGACTAGAGACAATTTTTGCACCTATTTCAATGGTGTCGGAGCAGTTCCTTGGCAATATATGTCTAGAAAAAACATAAAAGAATTATGATTGGGCGTAAAGCCCAATCATATGATACTCTAGATGAAATGAGAAAGAGTTCAATGTACCGGAAAATATGTCACCTCCAATTCTTTTAAATAATTAATAGTGACTTTTGTATGGGAGGTGGTAGAAGGAGAGGAGGAAGGTTTGTAATTTTTGGATATGACACCTAATGTGGTATGCAAAATATTTCGTGCTGAATTTAAGATTTGTAGCTTTCATTATTTTCAATTGGACATAATTTCCAGAAATTGAGGCATTTGTATGGGAGGTAGTAGAGGAAGTGGAGCGTTTAAGATGATTTTGAAACTGCTTATCATCATCCTTATCACCACGCTTTGATTCAATTTCAAATTCGATAGTTCTAATATATTCGAAGGAGAAATGCTTTTCTTGAATTTATAAAACAGATATTTGTATGGGAGGGGCTAGAAGGAGTGAAGAGGAGCTGATAATTTTTTTTAGCATTTATTGCAATTATTAAAAAACAAATTCTGGCAAAATTTTAAGTTTATACTTTTTCTAGTTTTAATGGAAATCGATATAATGCAATTAACAAAAATTATGCATTTGTATGGGAGGGGGTAGAAGGAGTGTACGGATCAAAAAACCTTTTTATCTCGTTATTGATATTTCTATTTGCATACTTTATGCAAAATATGAAGTTGATAGCTTTAACATTTTCGAAGAAAAATAATTTAGTTTAAATTTCAAAATTTCGTGAAATTTGTATGGGAGGGGGTAGAAGGAGTGAGGTGAAGTTGATAATTTTTACAATTCTGATTGGAATTATAATAAAATAAATTCTGGCAAAAATTTGTTTTTATAACTTTGCTAGTTTCAATGAAAATCGAAAAACTGCATTTTTCAAAATTATGCATTTGTATGGGAAGGGGTAGAAAGAGTGACGGGATCGGATCAACATTCTGTCATATTAATGACATCTATATCATAATACTTTGACCCAAATTTCAAATCGATAGCTTAAATAGTTTCAAAGAAAAATCAATTTCTGAAAATTTCGGAATTTCGTGAAATTTGTATGGAAGGGTTAGAAGGAGTGGGGGGATGTGGCCCGTTCACGAACTTAAAGTTTCTTTTTTGCTAAAAATGACACACAACAAATTTCAGCACGATAGCTCAAAGCGTTCGAGAGTTATGCTGTAGACAGACGGACAGACGGACAGACAGACAGACAGACAGACGGACAGACGGACAGACGGACAGACAGCAACTCGGAATCGAAGTTTTTGAGTGACAACAAATATTTCTGTACCCTTGGCGGCTCTGTGCGAGCATTATTTCTTAGCGTTACAAACGGTAAGGCAAACACAATATACTCTCAGATTTCATCTAGAGTATAAACACAAACAACTAATTATGTAGTATTTTATTTTTCAGTAATTTTTGTAATCCTTCCAAAAAAAAGATGTAATAACAATACAAAAATATAAAATTTTCTTGTTCAGTACGAAAATAATATAAAATAAAAAGATATGCGACAAAAATAGACACTATTTCTATGTTAGCGGATTACGAACTGTTTGAGTTCTCGTTGAAACAAATTCCTTCAATTTTCGGTGTATTCTATATTATAGGCGCTGTCACTCAATAAGTCCTGTACCCTGTTCTCAATGGGAATAACAACAGCAATTGCAGTTTGCTGAGGGTAAAATGCTGCTGAAGATGACGGACGACTGTGACTACTTCGTGAATCATACGACGTAGACGATGGAGTACATGATCGTGATTCGTAATTTGAAGTGGAAAAAGAAGGTTGAATTACTGAATTAATACTCAGTAAACTCAGCTGTCCTAGCGCTAATATTTCATTAATCGCCTTTTTTGCGTATATTTGCTGTATCGTAGGCAATGTCCTATACGACGCCGCCCAGCTTTCACTATGAATGCCTGCAACGTCTTTTTCTGCTTTTGTCTTCAGGTGCCACAACGCATCTTTCAGCTCCGTTCTTTCAGCATTAATCTGCTGTCCAGAGATTCTTTTCCTTTTTGGTATCACCACACTTTCACTTGCATCCTAAGATAATTAAACTTTAATATAGTTTGTTGGAAGGTTTCTGTTCTCAATTATCAATTACCTCTATTACTTTATTATTTTAATAATAAAGTATTGTGATCGACTTGGGAAAAAAAAAAAATTTGCTACCCTGAAATTTTTTTTTTTCGCGTTTCATGACTAAAATAGCCTAAAAATGCAAAAAAAAAAAATCCGTCTGTCTGTACGCCGTCCGCCGTCCGCCGTACGCCGTACGCCGACGTGTACGCTCAGCGCACATTAACTCCCAAACCCTTCAAGATAGAAAGTTCATTTTTGGAGGGATTGTAGGTAGTTGCGGATCTCAGGCGGATACCCATTTTGGGGGGTGTACGAGTTCAGGGGGAGGCAGGGGGAGCGCTTAAACCGAAAAATACGAATTCAAATATCTCAACCATGGTTACAGCTAGGAAGCTAAAAATCAACACACATATAGAAGAGTTTGTGGGACAACTTCTAAAAATAATTTAATTTTTTTATCCATTGGGGTGCGAAAAGGGGGGGCTAAGAGCCAATTGGCGGCCGAATTTTTTTTTCAAATGATTATATCTTCGAAATTACTACCCATAAAAAATTGATATTTTGAGACAATTAAGATGGCATCAAGATCTACTAGAATCAGTTTAGATAGAAGCCAATTATTGTAAGGGGGAGGGTCAGGGGGGGTGCAAGGAAAAACACTTAAAAATTAATATCTCGATTGTCTCTTAAGCTATGTAATTGAAACTTGAAACGAATACTAAGCTTTACTAGTGACATACGAAAAAAATATAATATATGGACATAATAGTAGTGGGGGGAAATGGGGAGCATTTAAAAAATGGCGCACTTTCCAAAACTACAAATCACCAAATCTCAAAATTGAGTACACATATCAAATTGAAAATTTGTCAGATTGTAGAGCTATATAGTCTTTAGTTTTGGTAAAAAATTTAAGTTGGGGGGTGTAAGGGGAGGGAGGTGGGAAGCGAAAATGTTGAAAATTTTGAGTGATTTTTTTATGGCTCTGGTAAAAGATACAAAGTTTGAATTTTGCACGTCGACACATCTATTTAATGTACATGGAAAAAAAATAATAATTTGTTCCAAAATTGTTATGCACCGAAGTGGGGGTCTAACGTGCACAAAGTGTTTCATGTGCAATGAAAAAAACACATAAACTCAAAATTTTTGAATGAAATTTTTAGGTAGAAACTTGAAAATTTGCGAAATGCATTTAAAAAAAATCTCCAAGAGTTTAAAATATTAACTGGTCGAATATCTTTAAAACTTCTACCCCCTCCCATACAAAAATTTTTTTTCGACCATTTCTAAGAAATCAATTATCACTTAACTATTAAATGCTATCAATTTGAAATTTTGCACAAGAACTTACAAAAATAGTTGAAATAAAATTACGTTAAAAGTTTTGAGATAGCACTTGCCCTTTTACCCCCTCCCACACAAAAGTATGATTTCGACCAATTTCATTAAATCAACTAATAACTAACAAATTAAAAGCTACAAACTTGAAATATTGTACAAGCACCTCACAAAAAAAAAGAAAAAAAACTGCATCACAAATTTTACGATTCCCCTACCTCCTCTACCCCCTCCCATACAAATGTTTGGTTTCGTGAATTTAAAATTCACCGAATCCTATGAAAATTCTATGCAATTTCGTCTATGAAACTGACATTCTATACAAAGAATATTGGATTTGGTTCAAGCAATCAATTAAGAAACTATTAACATCCACCCACCCTTACTATCACCCTCCCCCCTCCCTTCATGAAAACTCAAACTTGCATAAATAAACCAATGAAATATGGAGCTTTTGAACTTTTCCGGAAAGTGTTAAATTGAGAACTGCCCTGCCCAAGAAGCTCCTTCACTTAGTCTTCCCTAACCACTCTAACCTGCATATTGACTTTCTACGCATGCGCATTTTGTCCCAAAAATAATAAAGTTTCGCCCGACTTGTTGGCAGTTTATTTCCTCTTGCAAATCTATCATCAACAGCCCATGAATCTGTGCTTCGTGATCCCGCAAGAACTCCAATTCTTCGAAATACCACAAAGTCGCTACGTAAACGTCATCTTCCCCGGCACCAGACTTTTGGCTATCCTCTGTCTTTTTCAATTCTCGTCTATAGCAAGTCCTTATATTTCCGACTCTTTTTTTTAAACTATCCTCATTTGCTCCTTTTTCAATTTGTTGATAAATTTCAAGCAGTTTAGCCCAAGCTTTTCTCTTTTTATTTCTGTCTTTAAATATGTCGCTTTTCACCTTCCATAACTCAGGCAAGTTTTTATAAACATCGAAAAACTCCTTCCATAAATCAATTTGTGGGATATTAGACATTTTTAAACACACTTGTCACTTTTCTCAATGAAATAAGACACCTTTATTGTACAGTGATCACTTTCAAACTAATGTTTGCGTCCAAGTTGTCAACCTAGCCACAGATGCTACAACTTCGTCGCTAACATTAGGCCCTGCCCACAAAAAATCAAAACGTTTTGATTTTCTGCAACCTGATCGCAAACTTGAAATTCAAACCAACAACCGACCTACAGACTTCCAATTTTCGGAGCCGGGTCGCATTTTTAGCTGAATGTTCCTACTATGTATATACTATGGTGTCAAGCGAAGTATTGACACGGTGTATGTACTCTGATTGACACAACCGAGACTAGCTCGTACACATAAATGTACGATACAGGCATCGAGTTCTTAAAAGTTCTCTGATGTGCAAGGAATCAGAAGGATGGATTCCTGAGCTACCGTTTATTGTTCTCGGACTTCGCTCCATCATCAGACAAGATGTCGACGCAACTCCAGCTGAATTGGTTTATGGCCAAAGTTAACGTTTGCCGTAAGAACTTGTACACACCGATTCTAACACAACACAAGCAATATCTCCTAGCGAATACGTGCAGAAGCTGCGGGAGGTCATGCGTTTGGTGAAGCCCAAGCTTCTTTTCGCTCACACATCCACAAACACTTTCGACTTCAACTCACTTAAAGATTATAGACATGTGTTTGTTCGTCAGGATCAAGTGAGGAAGTCACTTTAACCACCGTATGAGGGACCTTTCAAAGTATTAAAACGTCATGACAAATTCTTAAATAGTAAAGAAAAGAATGTCTCGATTGATCGACTCAACCCTTCCATTCAATCTTCACACCATTCCTCTCAACACCAGGCATCGGTTAAAAATTGCGTGACTTTTGCTTTACCACCATCTATGTTGCGAACCAGGTCACAAACGGGTTCGCGTAAAGTTATCGAGAAGGACCGTTAGGTCTCCTCTAGGAAGGGGGTGTGTGGGTAGTTGGTGTTGAATAAAAATAAAAATAAACTAACTCCTACTTCTTCTACAATGGCGCTACAGCCCAAATCTGACCTTGGCCTCCTGACATTCAGGTTTCTTAACATTTTTCATTATTTATTGTGGAAGGATTGTTAGCTCTTCGCACAACCCTCCATCTACGAATTTTTCATTTTCGTAGATTATGGTGACCAAGGTATATCCAAGCAAGCAATGTGCTGGAATTATATATTGCGTCGACCGGGATTTGAACTCACGACCTTCGCATTACAAGGCCAACACGCTACCCACTGGGCTACACCCTAACTAAAATAAACTAACTGTTAATAATTAGTTGCAATTAAGTATTTATAACTAAAAAAGTTGATTGTTTTTTAGTTTCAATTGATAAAAGTAACATATCAACCACAGTTGAATTGCAAGATTTGTGATGCTCCTTCCGTAATTCCGCCCGTTTTCTTACCCTTTAATGCGGTCAAATAGTACTCCTTGTTGATCGTCTGTACCTCCGGAATGAATTCACGAAGGATCAAACCTTGAATATCGAAAAAAACAATGAGCATCGTCTTGATTTTTGTGCGGCTTTGGCGTGGTTTTTTCGGTTTCGGCTCGTTTTTTCCTCTATTCCGATGATTGTTTGCATGATTTGCATGTTAAACTCATAGATCCATGTCTCATCACCAGTAATGATGCGCTCCATGAATGTGGGATCCGAATCCGCTTGATGTCCAAAGAGACCTGTTCACGGTACATTTTTTTAAGAAAATCTTAACGAGTCGAGCAAGGACGTATTTCATGCCCAAAGTATCCACCAAAATCGAACAAACGGACTCGCAAGATATATCGAGCTCTCCTGCTATCTCTCCAACACTCGTATGACGATTTTCAAACACCATTTCCTTCACTTTTTGAATGTTTTCATCTGTTGAAGAGGTCAAAGGTCGTCCAGGACGAGGCATGTCTTCAAGGATCTCTTGACCGTTGTTAAAGGCATTGAACTACTTGTAGGCTCATGTTTTTGATGTTACTGAATCACCGTAAGCCTTTTCCAACATTCGCAACGATTCCGCATACAAAATTTGGTTGGAAACACAAAATTTGAGACAAATTGTTTGTTCCATATTTTTATCCATTGTAGAAATCACCGTGGACTACTGAGGAGTACCCATTCAACCAGCTGCTGTAAACAAACGGCACTAATTTTTGGGATAATAACTAAGGACAGTTTCCAAAAAATACATTTTTTAAATATCATTCCCCAGAGTAGTTATTTACAAATTGCTGTTTTTTGTCACAATTTAAATTGTTGACATTATAAGGGGTGTCGCCTTATGTCCGCTTATTTCGAGTTACAACGTTTGTCGGAAAGTCTATTCCATACATAACCTCCATGTCTACACTCTTTATAAAAACAAACAGATAAGAGCATTTTGAATAACCATTGCATGATAAGGATCTTTAAAGCCAGCTTTGTATGGAGATACATCCCAAAAATCTGGAGAAAAGCGAGAGTGGTATTTGTACCAAAGGCAGGAAATCGTCCCAGTGAACAGCCTAAGTCATATCGCCCTATAAGTCTTACCTCCTTCTTTGTTAAAATGATGAAGAAGTCAGTTAACATTCACAAAAGAATGGGGCCTAGCAAGGTCTGTCTTAATAATAACCAACATGCCTACCGAAAAGGCAAATCAAGAGAGTCAGCCCTTCATGGATTGGTAAGACAAATCGAAAAGGCAAAGACTACAAAGACATTGCCCTTTACGTATTCCTAGATATAGAAAGAGCATTTGATAATACTCCCCATGAAGCCATAATAGTGGCAGCTAGGAAAAAGGGTTTGGAAACGGCCACGATAAAATGGATACACGCCATGCTAAAGACCGAATGAAAACCACGGATCTAGGTAATAGCACATTGACTGCACAGATCCTTAGGGGCTGTCCCCAAGGTGGGATACTATCTCCACTTCTTTGGTCAATTGTAGTAAATGAGCTTCTGGACCGCCTTACAGACCAAAGATACGAGGCAATAGGATATGCCGATGACATCGTCATTATCATTGGAGGCAAATATAATTCAATAATATCGGAAAGGATACAGCCTTAGAAGTGATAATGAACTGGTGTCAGTCTAAGAACTTCAACATTAACCCAACTAAGACTGAGATATTTACAAATAGAAAGAAAACCCACATTATACCTCCTTCATTAAATGGAACACCAATACCCTTTCCAGATGAGGTAAAATATCTAGCTTTTATACTGGATAGTAAACTCAACTGCAACAAATATTTAGAGTGGACCCATGCCAAAGCACTTAAAGCATTTTGGGCCTGTAAAAGCTTGTTTGGCAGAAAATGGGGATTAAGGCCCAAAATGATTTACTGGTGTTACAGAACAATAATTTTCCCTATAGTCACATACGGATTAACGATATGGTGGACTAAGATTTTACAACGAACAACACAGCTTCGCTACAAAAAATCCAAGGACTAGCTTGCCTTGGTATAACAGGAGCAATGAAAACCTGTCCTACAGCGGCAATGGAAATGTTTCATAACATCCAGAGGGATGTCAGGATGTCAGAGGATACATCTCCAAATAAAAAAGCAGGCTATCAAAGGGGTGTTACGCATACAGGAGAAAAATAATTACAAATCAGGGGATTTTAGAGGTCACCCCGAAATCCTAAAGGACCCGAAAATAGAGGTCTTAACTTCCACACTACCTTCAAAGTTATAATCAGAGAACGCAAGGATGTAACAGCAAGAAAATTAGGTTATGGGTTTACCCAATGTAAACCCATAACTCAATTTTTTAAGACTTTCCTATCTTAGGAATTCTTTCTTGGTTACTTTTTTTTTAAAGAGAAACGTTAGAAACAACTCAAGGTAAATCATTATTCATAGTTGTGATTCAGAAAGATGTAGAATGCACTGAGAATTTACCCAATGTAAACTCTCAGGCATTGAAAAGTGGCGAGTTGGGCTTTTGCCGTAGCCCAACCGCGGACCTATTATGCTGATGTTTACGCGAATCCGCGTAACATCTTCAACTAGATTGTGATGCAGGACCCAGCCAGTCGGCTCAATAGAGCCAGTCATTTACATAGCCACAAGGCCGAAAAAGGGCTAGAATCTCCTGATGTTACTGGTGGACCTAGCCAGTCAGCTCAATAGAGCCAGTCATCCACTCAGCCATAAGGCCGAAGAAGGGCTAGAATTTCCTGGAAAGTAGATGTTTGGTTAAGTTGCTTACCTCCATTTGAAACTGAATAAAAAAACTTTTGTTGTTTAGAAAAACACTTTATTTTCTTGTTGGTAGTTATTTTTCTTTAAAAATACTTAGTCGCGTTTTACCAGCTCTGGGTAGGCTAGTCCGCGGTTCTTTTCACAAGATAGACAGGCAGACCTCGAGCCTAAGTCGGGCTCGCTATTTATACAAAATTTCTTAGTTCTATGTATTAATTTTCTTATTTACCGATAACTGCATTGTTAACGATAATTAATTTTAAAATTGGTCAATACTTTCGGTCGTATGACCTCAAGTGTTCCAATTAAATTTTTCTTTATTTTTGTTTATAATATTTCTTTCTCATCGCCCGTAAGAAAGCACCATATAGTGCAGTAACATTGAATCAGCACTTTTTATCTTCACACCTTTCTTCGCATAGTAATTTCCTATAGTCTTTTAACTACTCAAAAACATTGCCCGGTGCATTTCACTGAGTCATAATCGTAATCACAATTCATATGCCGGTCGCATAGTTGTGCATATTTACAATCTGATATACCTATTTCTCACATGCATTTGCATGGCTAACAATTCATATGCCGGCCGCGTATCTTACAAACTGACATACGTATTACTCGTATGCGCTTGCATTGATATATCTACATATCACTATGCTTGATCGCATGGGCTTTGAATTTGTTGTTGGTATTTCTTTACGTGAGCTAGAATATACATATTTTTGATAAGCAGCTCGACATTGAAATTTTTCTTTATTGGGATCATGTTCGGTTCAGGTAGGTCATTTCTGCCTTACCGAACATGATATGGATTTCCCACACGATTATGACTCGTAGTAATTTTACTTATCGAGCAATGTTTAGATTTTGCGAATGTTCTGATGATGATAATACGGCCAGATTTCGTGTCACAACACTCCTTCGCCCTTTAATGAGAAATTTCTGCGTACGTAGTAAGCAGAAATTTCAAAGGTTTCGGGGCGGTAGCAATTTTTATTGACGATGAGGGAGAAAGTGGTTAATTGAAACTATTATGTCCTAGTGATCGACTTGCAGTTATGGTTTACAATTATTTTATATTAATATATAAATATATGCAGATATGTTTTACAATTATTTTTACCTTAATAAGTCTTTTCGTAATACTTTTTCTAATTATTATCTACTATGTGTTTATTACGTTATAGTTATAGTTGGTGTGTTGCTTGTGTATGTAGTATTATGAATCCGATTAATTGCTACGTTGTTGACTCGTTGTATCTCTGTTTCCGGATTATCGCATATTCTATCGTTGAATCGCACAGTTGTTTAGCATGATCGTCTTTGTTAATTCGTTTTTCGCTTCGTTTCCGTAGAGTTATATGATTTATTATTAGTATTATTATTTCTTTTATCGTGTTTTGTTTTATATTTATTATTATTTTTTTTTTGTTTTGAATAAAATTATTTATTTATTATTATTCTTTTATTGTTGTTATTATATTTACTATTTTTATTAATGTCCGAGTTTTGGCACTTCCTCGGCATACGCCGGGAAACATTTACAAAGGATGGGTAAATGTAAATGAGGATGGTATCTTACATATATTTTACAAGTAATACTTAGATTTAATTATACTCTAAATGAAATCTGAGAGTATTATAAGTTTGCTCTAAGGTTTGTAACGCTAAGAAATAAGGCTTGGAGAAAAAAATTAATGATACAGAAGTTAATGTTATCACTCAAAAATCTCAAAACCGGATGTCCGTCTGTCCGTCTGTCCGTCCGTCCGTCCGTCTGTCCGTCTGTCCGTCCGTCTGTCCGTCTGTCCGTCTGTCCGTCCGTCTGTCCGTCCGTCTGTTCGCTCTCTAACTTGAGAACGCGTTGAGCTAGATTGTTCAAATTTTTTACACGTCGTTTTTGACAAAAAAGTAAGGTCAAGTTCGTGAACGGGCCAAATCGCTCCACCCCTTCTACCCCCTCCCATACAAAATGACACAATTGCGCAATTTGACAATTATAGGATTTGCTCAAAAAGTATAAAAGCTATTAGCCTGAAATTTGGAATATATTACTTTTATGATAATATCAATCTACCGTATAAAAATTATGCGTGTCCTGCCCCTCCTTCTACTGCCTCCCATACAAACTGTACTTGTCATGAATTACTCTAATCCAATTTACTCAGTGCGTATAAAATTTAGCGGGCTGAAATTGTGCACCAAAAATTGTTAGTAAGGCAAAAAAAAATTAGACGATTAGCTTCACCCCTTCTACCCCCTCCCATACAAAATGACGCAAATTCGCATTTTAACAATAAATTAATTTACTCGAAAAGTATAAAAGCTATTAATCTGAGTTTTGGGATATATTACTTTCATAATGGTTTAAATCTACAGTAGAAAAACTATTTGCGTCCTCCCTCTCCTTCCACCCCCTCCCACACAAACTACACTTTTTCATGAAATGCTCTAAGACGATTTGCTCAGAACATATAAAATTTAATTGAGCTCACATTTTGTAATAAATACTTAATTAGTATTATCACTAAGATCAGAAAAAAAATATTTGATTAGCTTCACTGGTTCTACCCCCTCCCATACAATATGACACAGTTTCATAACTTCACAAAAAATCGATTTTCTGGAAAAGTATGAATGGTACTATAATCTGAAATTTAAGGGTTGTCAATTTTATAATATTCCTAGTTATTTCTGAAAAAATCACTTAAATCCCCCCACTCTTTCTACCACCTCCCATACAAACTGCACATTTTCACTAAATCTAACTCACTAATTTTCTCAGTTCCCATTCAATTTTTGGAGTAAGCATTTTGTATAAAACATTCTTATAGCTACTTTAGCATGATGGGGAAAAAATTATTTCAATGCTATCACCCTTCCAAACACTCCCCATCCAAAATTTCTTGGGATGACATCTAGAGTATTGTAAGATTGCGCTTTACGCGCAGTCGTAGCCCTGTTATGTTTTTTGTTTACTGTTGATTGGTAATTGACATTTATACTTAGGGGTTTGTTGAATCACAAATTAATTCAAATATTACTTATATATCTCTTGGATCCAATGTTTATATAAGGTTTTTTTTTTTTTATATGAAATTTTCTTATTTAGTGTTTTTTTTTTTTTAATGATCATGTATTGGATGTATATATATATCTTTTTAACAAATATATATATTTTTTGTTTCACAAATTTGCAAATGTATTCTTGTATCAAATTTTTTTTATAATGTATTACATTATTGATTACAAAATATATATTTTATACAAAAAATTTATAAAACAAGATTATATTGATCGTAATGTGCGTTCGTATTAATAATTATTATTTCAAAAATAATAATAAAAAAGACAATATCTTGTGTATCATTACAAGATTTAACTTTTACTTTTAATGATTACTTTTTATTGACTTTTTTTTTTTTTTTTTTTTTAAATAAAAAAGTAATTTATATATTTTACTGGCTTAAGAATTTCACACTCATGTCTGATAAAATTTGCTATCAATTGTTAATTCAAATACTATATGCAATGCAGTTAAATAATTTCTGACATGATACTTTATTTTTTAATTCTTCTTTTAGTTTATGTTTCTCGGAAATTCTTCAATCGGAGTGTTGATTCATTTAATTCTTAAGTAGATATTAATTCGAAATGGTACTACCTTATTCAATTGTTTTAATGTCAATGTGTTTAATTGACATTAAGAAAATTGATTTTATTGTAGTGTTTTTTTTTTTTGTGTAAAATCTAACTCTCATTTTAAAATGAGGGTCGTAAATTTTATTTTTCATTTTAAAATGAGGGTTATACAATTTACTAGTAGTTAGTAATTTTGAGTTAGTAGTTGTTTTTGCCTTAGCTTAGCATTGCTTTTTATCTTTTATTCTTTTTAGTATCTTTTGCATTAGTTTTCTTTTGTTCTCAAGTAATCCACATGATTTCTGGCTTATTGGGAAGTGGTCCATTGATGTTAGCGTTTTCTGTTTTATTGCATCTGTTATTTCTTCACCGGGCAAATAAAATAAATCTTTCTGTTCTTTGTTTATACTTCCATATGTTTTAGTTAACATTTTTATCTGCTTATTTTCGTATTTCGCCTTTTTCGCGATTCCTTTAACTTTTTTTCTTGTCGACATTTCATCCGTCGCATTATTTTCTTTAACCCTTTTTCGTTTTCTTGTTATTGGTTTAACTATATCTGCCCTTATTGGCTCTAATATCGGTTCTTTTACCTCTTCTAGATTATTTCTGTCTAGGATATCAATGATTACAGAATCCTCTTCCGGTTTCAGAATGCAATTTGGGATGTACTCTCCATCCCTTATTTCTTGCGCTGGGCACAAGAATTCCTCGTTCCATAGCAATTTAAACTGTATTAGTTTTTCTGTTCGTGCAGGAATGATTATTTTGTTAGATGTTGTTTCGTTTAGAATTTCCTTGGAAACTGATGCTAGTGAGGGTTCAGTTTTGTTAGTATTCACTGATTTCATCTGGTTTTCACTTGCACTATGCAATTTCTTTTGATCGCGATTCGTGGAAATTGATGCAATTGGTAAGTCAGTGTTGGGTTTGCTAGGCCCGTCCTGATTACCATTCACACTATGCAATTTACTACAAATGTTATCACAACTTTTGTCGTTTAACTGTACTCTGGCAGGTTTTTCTACGATATTCGATTGGGTGAGTTTTGAAACGGTTGATTCGAACGAGATATCAACATGACTAGGCATAATTGTCCTAGATTGACCCTTGTTTGTGTTAATCATTTGGTTTTCATAGCTCAGTCCATATTTCGCGAAATTTGTTGATTGTGACGAAAGAATTTCCTCAGAAAAGCTGTTTTCTGAGGTTCTTTCATTTTCACAGATCGAACCCTTCGAAATTGATATAACAGAAGTGCTTATTTTGCTAGGATAAGCCTCTGTGATACTAGACAATTTCTTATTGAGTATCGGTACGTTAAATTGTTGTGGGTTATTTATCGTTTTTGGAAATTCCAATCGTTGGTCCGGTCCATACACGTTACAGTTGCTGGATAGAAATTCGTTTCCTAAAAAGCCATCACCTGGTATGTGTGGCGTGTCGTCGATCACATGGAATTTACATGGTATATTCCGTTCGAACATTTTTCCTTGACAGGTTCCCTTGGTTTTACCCTGTCCATACATGCTATTTATTGTTATAGCTTCTGTTTGATTTATTGTTGCGGCATTGCTCAATGCTGTTTCCTTTAATAAGTTTATTTCGGCTCCTGTATCTATTAGGAGTTCTATCGATTCCTTCTTGCTTACATCCAATGGTACCTTTACCATTGGGGTTATGACCCCTTGGGGACACCGTTTTAATTTAGTAGTCAATGTTGTGGGTTGGCCGAGGTGTCTTCGGTCAACCCCTCGGGGTTTTTTCCAAGCGCTCCATTTCACTGACTTTTTGTGTTATTTCTTTTAATGAGCTTTCCTTTAGAGTCAAGGAGTACCTCTTCAAAGACTGGCTTATTATTCCCGTTTTAAACACCAACATGGCGTTTTTTCATACTCCATCAATAGAGCAGTAGGATTTTCAGGATATCTTATCCCGATAACAGCCTTACAGTCTGCTAACTTGCGTTCAAGTTTAGCGGCATACTGTAGAATGTTTTCTCCATTGAGCAGTTTGATATTGCGCAACTCTTCGTAAAGTATGGTTAAATCTTTCATTGGTAGATATAACTGCCTTAGTTTTGCCTCAATGTCTGAAAATTTTTCAAAATTCTGGTTCCGTAGTGTTTGATAGGCGTCTCCGCTTACTGCCATTTTCGGAAAAATATTGAGGAAGGCTTTCTGCTCATCCTCCGATAGGGTACCATATGCGGCTTTTGATAGTGCCAAGAATTTTTCTAACTCGATGTTTACATTTTGACCCATTTCGCCAGTAAATGTTGGAATCTTTGAAATTATTTCAAAGATTTCCTTGAGTGACGATGACGTCATACTGGTATTTAATTTATCGGTCGACATATTTGAGGTTTGTTTATTCGTTGTAACTGGATTTTTGGTCGAAGATCCAGGAACCGAAGCAGTTTGCTCTGTGACTGATTGACTCCGAGGATAAGTACTTGTTCTTGTTCTTAACAAGTCGATACTTGTCCTAAGTTTATCGTCAATGATATTTATTTGTCGGTTGGCATCCAAAATTAGTTTCCTGGCTTCCTTTGAGCTTGACGGGATTTCCCGTTGCATTTCCTTTTCTGGAAAGCTTCTAGAAAATCCCAAAGTCTTAATTTTGGATTTTTTGTTTTCCTTGAGCTGCTCCTCTAACTCGTTGTTAGTAATCTCAGCAGACTCAAGTTGGTTTTTTAAGGAGTCAACTAGTTTTTTTTAATGATCTTGCCTTTTTTTGCTATCATCTAGTTGTTTCTCTAGTGTTTTTTCGTGCTTCTTGATCACAACCAGTGCCTCTGTCAATATTTCATCGACCGCCTCGGCACTTTCCCCTGAGATTGAGTCGTTACTCGGATCTCTTTTTAATATCTCTTCATGCAGTCTATCTGCTATGAAGATCCAATTCTTCTCGTTTAATGCGATGAATTTTTCGAGTTCATCTATTTTCTCATCTTTATGTAGAAGTTCCTGTTGAGATTTTAGGAATTCTTTAATTTCTTCTCTGGTGAATTCGTTCCTACCGGTGTTATCAGTGTTCATCACCGGTAACGAATCGTGTATTCGAGATCAACCGCTGTTGTTCTTGTATAATGGCTTGGTCTCAGCAAAGCCAGCTACAGTTAATTTGATTAAAAAAAAAAAATTTTTTTTTATATATGAATGTTTTATTTTTTATTTATTATGTTCAAAAAAATTTTATGTTTATTTATTTATTTATTTATTAATCATAACAAGATAGTTTAGTTTACAAATAGATTGCTTAATTTAATTTATTTTAATATATCCTAATATATTTAAATTTACCTTAATTAATTAAACATAATTGTATATACATGTATGATATATGATAGACACTGGTGGAAGAGTTAAGTGGGATGTGGGGACCTTATAAAACGGAGCGCGGTCTCAGTTTATATGTCAGCTTTTTTATTGGAGGTGTATAGTGGGCGCTGAATTTGTTGAATACTCTACAGCATCGGTTAATTGGTTCATTTTGTCCGTAATCAGTACGATGTGCATATTCCTTAAGTGGTTTATATATATCTAAACTACATTTTAAAACTTAAACTCTAAGAAGGCTGCCTTCCGAATCGTAGTTGCCATTGGTTCCACTCGACTTCGAATTCGTTCATTAGGATTGTAAGGAACACCTTTTTGTGGTATATGTCCTCCTCTGTTACTTTCTCCGAGTTCGCCTGGTAGAATGGGTTCCGCATTTTCTGTTCTATTCCGTCCTTCTCCTTCACTTGGCCCAATATTGCTTATAACTGCTGCCGTTCGTTGTTGGATTTTGCGCAGTCTACCAGGCGGTGAATTTTCTTTCTTTCCCGCCTGAGTCTTGCTCGTTGCCCCCCTCTTCGTTTCCGCTTGGGCAGGACCGGTAATGCTTTTTGAACCTGAGCTGCTGGTCGAATTGTTCTGGTTCTCCTTTTGTACTCCTGCACCGCGAGAGGCTTCGGCCCACTCGCCGCATCTGCTTCCAGCGCTTCCTTTAGCGTTAAAGTTTTATTCTATATTAAAACAGAGAGGAAGAAAAACAAAATAAATTTTCACTTCACTTAAAAAAATAAATTTTTTTTTGTCAAAGGTACAACATAGTTTGTTGTACCCGCAACACGAGCGGTGTGAAAAGCTCAAAAATAAAAAAATGACTGCGCCAGAATGTTTGAAAACATTCGAAGTTGTGGCTTGGCGGCAAGTTATGCGTGAGGTTCGCATATCGACTGCGCCAATTGTAACAGCAAGAAAATTAGGTTATGGGTTTACCCAATGTAAGCCCATAACTCAATTTTTTAAGACTTTCCTATCTTAGGAATTCTTTCTTGGTTACTTTTTTTTTTAAAGAGAAACGTTAGAAACAACTCAAGGTAAATCCTTATTCATAGTTGTGATTCAGAAAGATGTAGAATGCACTGAGAATTTACCCAATGTAAACTCTCAGGCATTGAAAAGTGGCGAGTTGGGCTTTTGCCGTAGCCCAACCGCGGACCTATTATGCTGATGTTTACGCGAATCCGCGTAACATCTTCAACTAGATTGTGATGCAGGACCCAGCCAGTCGGTTCAATAGAGCCAGTCATTTACATAGCCACAAGGCCGAAAAAGGGCTAGAATCTCCTGATGTTACTGGTGGACCTAGCCAGTCAGCTCAATAGAGCCAGTCATCCACTCAGCCATAAGGCCGAAGAAGGGCTAGAATTTCCTGGAAAGTAGATGTTTGGTTAAGTTGCTTACCTCCATTTGAAACTGAATAAAAAAAACTTTTGTTGTTTAGAAAAACACTTTATTTTCTTGTTGGTAGTTATTTTTCTTTAAAAATACTTAGTCGCGTTTTACCAGCTCTGGGTAGGCTAGTCCGCGGTTCTTTTCACAAGATAGACAGGCAGACCTCGAGCCTAAGTCGGGCTCGCTATTTAGCACTTTTTATCTTCACACCTTTCTTCGCATAGTAATTTCCTATAGTCTTTTAACTACTCAAAAACATTGCCCGGTGCATTTCACTCGGTCGCATAGTTGTGCATATTTACAATCTGATATACCTATTTCTCACATGCATTTGCATGGCTAACAATTCATATGCCGGCCGCGTATCTTACAAACTGACATACGTATTACTCGTATGCGCTTGCATTGATATATCTACATATCACTATACTTGATCGCATGGGCTTTGAATTTGTTGTTGGTATTTCTCGGCCGCGTATCTTACAAACTGACATACGTATTACTCGTATGCGCTTGCATTGATATATCTACATATCACTATGCTTGATCGCATGGGCTTTGAATTTGTTGTTGGTATTTCTTTACGTGAGCTAGAATATACATATTTTTGATAAGCAGCTCGACATTGAAATTTTTCTTTATTGGGATCATATTCGGTTCAGGTAGGTCATTTCTGCCTTACCGAACATGATATGGATTTCCCACACGATTATGACTCGTAGTAATTTTACTTGTTGTTTAGATTTTGCGAATGTTCTGATGATGATAATACGGCCAGATTTCGTGTCACAACAAAGGACTGGCAATCCATGCTACCTGAAATGGAAGAGGAATCAGCCATCTAGTGCACAGATGGCTCACGCACCTCTGAGGGGACAGGAGCCTGAGTGAAAGGTCCTAACTTCTCGGTTTCAAAACCACTCAGCAAAGAAGCAACAATCTTCCAGGCTGAACTAATTGTAATGGAGCTATGCAATAAATCTATTTATAGCCTATTGGATACTCAGGCGGTTCTTAAAGCCCTAGCATCCAAAAAACACGGATCAAGGATAGTATGGGACTGCTTTCAACACCTAATTATCCTGGAGAAAATGAATGATGTAACCTTAATGTGGGTACCAGGACATATGGGAATTGAGGGAAATGAAGAGGCTGATCGCCTAGCAAAACCCGGGGCAGAATCAAATTTTATTGGTCCAGAGCCATTCTGCGGAAAACCTGAAGGGTACTCCAACCCCATACTTAGACAGTGGGTACAACAAGAACATAAAGTCTACTGGAATAGACTTCCAGGCTTGTCAATCTCAAAAAAACTGATCCTACCCCAAAAAACAAAGTAGAGGATATTCTAAAATTCAGCAAGAGTGATATTAGTACTCTAATCGGCCTAATGACGGGGCACAGTGCAGTACACCACCACCTCGAAAATAGCTGAAATATTATGTATAATTCTTTCGATCCGCCCACTCTTTTTTTCTCCGCGGATAAGAATTACACGAAATTTTTATATTTCATTATACCGATTTTTCTCATGTTCTTTGAAAGCTATCAATATGAAAATTTGAGTAGTGATATGCATATCATTTACGCAAAATTTTGGTATCAATGCTTTTATTATACTCTAGATAAAATCTGCGAGCTTTATAAGTTTGCTCTAAAGTTTGTAACGCTAATAAATAAGGCTCGGAGAGAAAAATAAACTGCCAACAAGTCGAGCGAAACTTTATTATTCTTGGGACAAGTTGCGGATGCGTGGAAAGCCAATATGCATGTTAGAGTGGTTAGTTAAGACTAAGTGAAAAGGGGTTCTTGGGCAGGGCAGTTATCAATTTAACACTTTGTGCAAACGTTCAAAAGCTCCAGTATATATAATCAATATTTCGTTCGTTTATTTATGCAAGTTTGAGTTTCGTGAGGGGAGGGGTAAGGGGTGATAGTAAGGGTCGGTGGATGTTAATAGTTTTTTAATTGATTGCTTGAATCACGTCCAATATTCCTTGTATAGAATGTAAGTTTCAAAGACGAATTTACATAGAATTTTCATAAGATTCTATGTATTTTACATTCACGAAACCAAACATTTGTATGGGAGGGGGTAGAGGAGGTAGGGGAATCGTAAAAATTGGGACGCAATTCTATTTCCTTTTTATCTAGTGTGCTCGTACAATATTTCAAATTCGTAGCTTTTAATTTGTTGGTTATTAGTTGATTTAATGAAATAGGTCGATATGGTACTTTTGTATGGGAGGGGGTAGAAGGGCAAACGCGATTGCAAAACTATTAAAAAACTTTCATTTCAATTATTTTTTTAAGTTTTCATGCAAAATTTGAAATGGATAGCTTTTAAGAGTTAGCTGATAACTGATTTCTTAAAAATGCTCGAAAAAATAATTTTGTATGGGAGGGGGTAGAAGAGGTGGGGGAATTGCAAAATTTGTGAAGCAATTTCTTTTTCTTCTCTTGTAAGGTACTCGTAAAAAATTTCAAGTTCGTAGCTTTTAATTTGTTGGTTATTAGTTGATTTAATGAAATTGGTCGAAATCATACTTTTGTATGGGAGGGGGTAGAAGGGCAAGTGCGATTTCAAAACTTTTAAAATAATTTCATTTCAAATATTTCTATAAGTTCTTATGCAAAATTTCAAATTGATAGCTTTTAATAGTTAGGTGATAATTAATTTCTTAAAAATTGTCGAAAAAATAATTTTGTATGGGAGGGGGTAGAAGTTTTGAAAGGATTCGACCAGTTAATATTTCATACTTTTAGGGATTTTTTTTAAATGTATTTCCCAAATTTTCAAGTTTGTACCTTAAAATTACATCCAAAAATTTTCAGTTTTCGTATTTTTTTCGCTGCACATGAAACACCTTGTGCCCATTAGACCGTGGTGGTCGGTTCGTAACAATTGTGGATCAAATTATTATTTTTTTTGTATGTATAACAAAAAGATGTATCCACATGCCAAATTAAAAGTTTCTATCTTTGACCAGAGTCCTAAAAAAATCACTCAAAATTTTCAACGTTTTTGCTTACCACCTCCCTCCCTTTACACCCCCTAGCTTAAAATTTTTACCAAAAATAACTATTGTGTAGTTCTACAATCTGACAATTTGATTTTTTTGATTTGATATTTGTTTTATTTTTTGAGATATAAGGATTTGTAATTTTGAAAAGTGCGCCGTTTTTGAAATGCTCCTGATTTTCCCCCACTACTATTATTTCAATATATTATATTTTTTTATATTTTCTTAGTATAGCTTAAAATAAGTTTCAAGTTTCAATTACATAGCTTTAAAGATAGTTGAGATATTCATTTTTAAGTGTTTTTCTTCGCACCCCCCGTGACCCTCCTCCATACAATAATTAACCACTTACTAAGCTGATTCCGATGGAACTATACGCCACCTTGATGTTCCCAAAATATGAATTTTTTATGATAAGTAATTTCGAAGATATAATCATTTGAAAAAACAATTCGACCGACAATTTGTTTTTAGCCCCCCCTTTTCGGACGCCAATAGATAAAAAAATTAAATTATTTTTGAAGTTTGTCCCACAGCCCTTTCTATATGTCTACTGATTTTCAACTTTCTATCTGCATTCGTGGTGGAGATATTAGCAAGTGTAGTTTTCGACTTTTTCCCTCCCCCCGCCTCCCCCCTCCACCTTACTCCCCTCAAAATTTAGAAAATAGAGCTCACTTACCCAACCAAAAATCCGTCAAAAAACGAACATTCTACCTTTAACGGTCTCGGAGATATGAGTCCATATGTACGGCGTACGGCGGGACGGATTTTTTTTTTTGCATTTTTAGGCTAATTTAGCCATGAAACGCGAAAAAAAGACATAACAGGGCTACGATTGCGCGTAAAGCGCAATCTTAAGATACTCTAGATGAAATAGAATTTTTTGTGGTCCCAAGAAATTTTGTATGGGGAGTGTTAGAAGGGGTGATAGCATTGAACTAATTTTTTTCCCATCATGCTAAAGTTGCTATAAAAATGTTTTATTCAAAATGCTTACTCCAAAAATTGAATAGGAGCTGAGAAAATTGGTGTGTTAGATTTAGTGAAAGTGTGCAGTTTGTATAGGGGTTGGTAGAAATAATGGGGGATTTTAGTGATTTTTTCAGAAATAACTAAGAATATCATAAAATTGACATCTCTTAAATTTTAGACCAGTAACAATCATACTTTTCAAGAAAATATTTTTTTTGTGAAGTTGTGAAACTGTGTCATATTGTATGGGAAGGGGTAGAAGCAGTGAATCTAATCAATTATTTTTTTCTGATCTTAGTGATAATACTAATTAAGTATTTATTACAAGATATGAGCTCGATAAATGTTATATGTTCTGAGAAAATCGGCTTAGAGCATTTCATGAAAAAGTGTAGTTTGTATGGGAGGGGTTGGAAGGAGAGGGAGGACGCAAATAATTTTTATACTGTATATTGAAATTATTATGAAAGTAATATATCCCAAAATTCAGACTAATAGCTTTTATACTTTTCGAGCAAATCGATTTATAGTCGAATTGCGAAATTGTGTCATTTTGTATGGGAGGGGATAGAAGGGGTGAAGCTAATCGTCTAATTTTTTTTAGCCTTACTAACAATTTTAAATAAATACTTAATGCACAATTTCAGCTTACTAAATTTTATACGCACTGAGTAAATTGACTTAAAATAACTCATAACAAGTGCAGTTTGTATGGGAGGTGGTAGAAGGAGAGAGAGGACACGCATGATTTTTATACGGTAGACTGATATTATGATAAAAAAAACAGATTCCAAATTTCAGGCCAATCGTTTTTATACTTTTTGAGCAAATCCGTTTATTGTCAAATTGCGCATTTGTGTCATTTTGTATGGGAGGGGTAGAAGGGGTGGAGCGATTTGGCCCGTTCCCGAACTTGACCTTACTTTTTTGTCAAAAACGACGTGTACGAAATTTGAGCTTTCTAGCTCAACGCGTTCTCAAGCTAGAGAGCGAACGGACGGACGGACGGACATCCGGTTTTGAGATTTTTGAGTGATAATATTAATTTCTGTATTCATCATTTTTTTCTCCGAGCCTTATTTCTTGGCGTTACACACTCCAGAGCAAACTTATAATACTCTCAGATTTCATCTAGAGTATAAAAATTTCAGGGTAGCAAACTTTTTTTTTTTCTTGTGTCGATCACAATACTTTATTATTATAATAATAAAGTAATTAATGATGCTGAAGTTAATATCAAAAATTTCAAAACCAGATGTCCGTCTGTCCGTCCGTTCGTCCGTCCGTCCGTCGGTCCGTTCGCTCTCTAGCTCAAGAACACGTTGAGCTAGAAAGCTCAAATTTTGTACACGTCGTTTTTAACCAAAAAGTAAGGTCAAGTTCGTGAACTGGCCAAATCGCTCCACCCCTTCTACCCCTCCCATAAAAAATGACTCATTTTCAATCATTTACAATAATCAAGTTTTCTTGGTAACTGTTAAATCTATTAATTTAAAATTTGGAATATATTATTTTTATCATGAATTTGATATATAATATAAAAATTATTTGAATCCTCCTACTCCTTCCATCACCTCCCATACAAACTGCACTTTTTCATGAAATAGTCTAAGCCGATTTTCTCAGTACATATAACATACATCGAGCTCAAATTTTGTACTAAATATTTAATTAGTATAATAATTAAGAACCCGCAAGGGCATAGTTGTAGGATGAGGTTTTACCTATTCCTGCAACTATCTTTGGAGACTGGCGACTCCACGGACCTGAGCTAACTATCCCCATTTGGGATGGGGGCTGTAGAATTCACCCACAGCCAGTCCTGCTAGCCCTAAAAATGGCAAATGGACACTCACTGGATCATGGGCTTATCACCCGTGATCTTAAGACCTAACTGATACGAGAAACGGATACTGCGCCTCGGATATGGACTGATTCTACGATAACGACTTTTGGCATTCGAAAACGGACTACGACTGGCTTCTGGAACGTTAGAACATTGAATGACGGGGGAAGAGCTGGGGTTACTCGGTTCTTGCACCGCCAATCAGTGATCGACCGTGAAATGGAGCTCTGTAACATCCAAATCTTGGGCTTGAGCAAGGTCAGGTGGACAGTGTCAGGAGAAGAACGAACCCCTAGCGGAAACACTATTCTGAAATTGAAGCCAAAAATGGCGTGACGTTCGTCCTTACACCGAGAGCAAGAAACAGTCTCATTAGCTGGGAACGAATCTCGGATAGGATTATCGTCGTCAGGCTCAGGACCAGTGTCAGTAACGTCGATATAGAAGGAGTGCTATTGCAGTGCTTCGCACTAACTAATACCGCAACATCTGGTGACAAAGAGGAGTTTTATAGCCAACTGAGTGCCACCTTCGAACGTGTTCCACGAGGTGATATTATTATAATCTCAGGAGATATGAACTCCCAGGTTGGATCAAACAACACTGGACTAGAACACGTCATGGGGAGGCATGGTGACCCTTGGGTCGAAGCGTTACGACCTTGGAATAAGAGACCCGAAAACGGCGAATTATTTGTGGAGTTTTGTAGTACTCGGCAAATGGTCATCGGAGGGACCCTTTTTCCGCACAAGAGTCATCATAAAACATCTTGGGTCTCCCCTGATGGTGCTACTTAGAACCAAACCAACCATTTGTCTATAAGTCGCCGATGGAGAAGATGTCTCCTCGATGTGCGATCGAAGTGTGGAGCTGACGTGGGCAGCGATCACCACTTAATATTTGCCTGCTTGAGATTGGGCACAGCAGCTATCCGACGTCCATAACTTCATCAAAAGAAATGCAAGCTTAATATGGATAGACTTAGAGACCCCAAAAGACGAATAAACCACCATTCTACGCGAAAAGTTCATTTTTGGACGTCAATTGGGAGGCAACCAGAAACACGTTTCTAACTAGTGCTGAAGAATCTGTGGGATATGTGCAAAGCGGTGAGAAACCATGGATGTCGCAATACACATGGGACAAGGTTGGCAATCGGAAAAAGCCAAATTGGAAATCATCTCTCAACCCGATGTCAACCAACGAACGCTCGACCTGAGGCAGAACTACCGCGATGCTCATATACAGCTTAAAAAGGCTGTTAGACGCGACATGAGAAAGGCCATTGAAGATCTGGCAAACGAGGCAGAATCTGCGGCTTACCTTGGGGATATGGGTTCACTATTCAAAATCATGAAACAGTTGACGAACAGGAATTTCACCGCCAACCACCTGGTGACATGTCAACGGAACTCTCCTTAATATGAGTGAACATCAGTTCCAGCGATGGAAAGAATACTTCTCTGATATTTTAAACATCAGAGGAAGATATTCCGGAAACAGAACAACTACCAAACATCCAACCGCAACAATCCTCTATTTCGGACGATTCCCCAGATAAGGAAGAGATAGTTTCCGCCATTCGGTCAATGGCGGGAAGAAAAGCTCCAGGTATAGACGGACTACCAACCGAACTCCTCAAAGCGGACCCGGAAATAACAGCCGATATACTCCTCCCACTCTTCACTAAGGTGTGGAATGAAGGAAGATATCCAACTGAATGGAAGGAGGGCGTCATTGTGAAAATTCCAAAGAAGGGCGACCCTCGGAATTGTGGCAATTGGCGTAGTATATGTCTACTTACTGCCATATCAAAAATGATGTCTAAAGTAATTCTCAATAGGATTAGTGATGTCGTTGAGAGCACTCTAGAAGTTTATCAGGCGGAATTCTGTAAAGTGTCGTCTTGTACCGACCACTCAAATACCCTACAGATAGTATTAGAGTAGTCAGCCGAAATGGGTTCGCCACTACATCTCATGTTTGTGGACTTTGAGAAGGCTTTCGCCAGCGTTAAGCGAGATTACATATGGAATGCTTTGCGTAGGCGAGGTATTCCAGATGAAGTCATAGCCATGATTAAAGAATCCTACGAAAATGCAAGATGTCGCGTCTTGCATAGAGGAGAGATGTCCGAGAGCTTCCCTGTGCGAACGGGTGTGAGACAATTTGCATATTATCACCAGCCCTGTTTCTGGTGGTAATAAATGACATCTTGAATGCTGCAATAGAAGGTGGGGAAGTTAAAGGTCTTCGATGGAGACTATTTAACATCTTAATTCACCTTGATAATGCTGATGACGTGTGTTTGCTTGCACATAACCGTTCGGATTTAGAGTCAAATGTTCGCTCGTTGCATTCTAAATGTAAAGAGGTGGGACTGAAAATAAATGTGCGTAAAACCAAGTACATGCACATGGGTTCGAACGCGAGCACACCGATTGTTCTTAACAGACAGGATGTGGAAGAGGTGCAAGATTCTTGCTTTCTCGGAAGCATTGTCAGCATGGACGACGGAACCGAAAAGAATGTTGAGGCTCGGCTAAATAAAGCTTGCCAGGCTTTCGGTATCCTTTCCCTTTCTGGAGGTTACGAGAGATCTCCTTTCGCACGAAGCTGCAAGTTTTTGACGCTTGCGTCAAATCCGTGTTGTAGTTGTACTACGTGGAAATTGACGTTCGATTTACCAAGAAACTACAGACTTTCGTGAACCAATGCCTCCGATGCATTTTAGGAATATTCTGGCTAGAAGTGATCTCCAACGACGAACTTTGGAGTACAACTGGCCAGACTAAAGTAGGTATTGAGATTCAACGGCGGAAGGGGCAGTGGATCGGGCATACTTTGAGGAAACCAGAGCAAAACATCGCCAAACAGGCTCTGGATTATAGTCCTCAAGGAAGACGTCGGGTTGGTCGACCATGTAACAGATGGAATCGAGCAGTTGAGCAGGTTGCCAGAGGAATAAACAAGTCCTGGCAACAGCTTAAGGCCGATGGTCAGGATCGCGCCTTGTGGAAGAGAGTTGTTTCTATCCTATGCCCCTCTAGGGGGTCTTAACAGGAATTTGACTGATTGATTGATAATTAAGAAGAGAAAAAATTAACTGATTAGCTTTACTGCTTCTACCCCCTCCCATACAATATGACAAATTTCCCAAGTTTACAAAAAATCGATTTCCTTGAAAAGTATGAAAGTTACTAGTCTGAAATTCAAGTGACGTCAATTTTATGATATTCATAGTTATTCCTGAAAAAATCACTTAAACCATCTTACTCCTGCTACCACCTCCCATACAAACTGCACAATTTCACTAAATCTAGCACACAATCTACAAAAATTTTTATTTCATCTAGACTATCGTAAGATTGGGCTTTATGCGCAATCGTATCCCTGTTATGATTTCTTCTACCTTTTCCCACACAAGCGCATAACTTTGAAAATGCTTTTCATCAATTTTCATTGCAACCAAAACTTTTCCTTTTAGACATTGCAATATATGTTTTAAATCTTATCAACTTCGCCAAACTTCTTTCACCTCCTCCCATACAAATTTCATTATTAGAAATTCTAGATAATCAATTCCCCTTTAAACATATGAGAGCTAGCGACATAAAATTCAGAACACAGCATGGTGATAATGAATTTTGCTTCAAAATCGCGTAAAATCAACCAGCTTCCAAAGTATCAATTCCCTTGAAATTTTAAAGCTACAAACTTTTGTAATGTTCAAAGATTATAAGCCTCACCCCACTCCTTCTATCACTTCCCATAGAAGTCGTTAATCACTATTCTCAAGAATTTGAGATGATACAGATTCTGGCGCATACAACTTTTCTCCATTTCATCTAGAATATCGAATGATTGGTAATTACTCACAATCATAATTCTGTAGTGTTTTTTATAACAAATCATCAGCATCAATGGCGCGACAGCCCAATTCGTGCCCTGGCCTCCAGGACTGTCCTTAATTATTATCCCAAAAATTAGCGCTATCTATTAATTAGTTTGTTTACAGCAGCTGGTTGAATTGGTAAACCTCAGTAGACCACGGCGATTTTTACAATGGATAAAAATATGAAACAAAGATTTGTGTCACAAATTTTGTGTTTCCAACCAAATTTCGTATGCGGAATCGTTGCGAACATTGGAAAAGGCTTACCGTGGTTGAGTAATATCAAAAACACGTACCTACAGGTAGTTCAATGCCCTTAAGGACGGTCAAGAGATCCTTGAAGACATGCCTCGTTCTGAACGACCTTCGACCTCTTCACCTGAGGAAAACATTCAAAAAGTGAAGAAAATGGTGCTTGAAAATCGTTATACGAGTGTTGGGGAGATAGCAGGAGAGCTCGATATCTCTTGCGAGTCCGTTTGTTCGATTTTGATGGATACTTTGATCATGAAACGCGTCCTTGGTAGACTCGTTCAGATAAGGCTGAATTTTATTAAAAAATGTACCTTGAACAGGTCTCTTTGGACATCAAGCGAATTCGGATCCCACATTCATGGAGCGTATCATTATTGGTGATGAGACATGGATCTACGAGTTTGACATGCAAATCAGTCCGAAAAAGCCACGCTAAAGCCGCTCAAAAATCAAGATGATGCTCATTGTTTTTTTCGATATTCAAGGTTTGATCCATCATGAATTCATTCTGGAGGGATAAACGGTCAATAAGGAGTATTATTTGACTGTATTGAAGCGTTTGCGTGAGCAAATCCTTAAAAACAGCCGGAATTACGAAAGGAGAATTCATGGATTTTTCACGATGAAAATGTGTCATCGCATTATGTTTTGTTCTATAGTTTTAATAAGTTTATTTTCAATATTTAGATTTCAATTTATTTACAAAAAAATATTTTAAAGGTTAGAGAGAGAAAAAATCACAACGAGGCAGCAACACGTTAAAGCGCGAAGAGATTTGATAAACGTCAAAGGTGTCATTAAGACCACGATGTTCAGGGTTGAGTCATCAATCATCGTTGGGCTCACGTAGAAATCGTTGATCGTTCGTTGAGTTTACTTCGTTCATTTTATTCAGGGTTGAACATTCTCCCGAGCGTTGAATCCTCTGGTTCAAATTGATGAAAGCGAGTACGAAGATCTTCGGTATAATAAAGTAGCAATTGATGGCATTTCCTCCGTATCAAGGCTTCTTTAATATTCGGGAACAAGAGATGTTTTTTAGCGCATCTCACTCGCTATTAGAGATGAAAGGAAATTGGATAGGAAATGACGTGGATTGGGGTTGGGTAGATTGAATTTGGAATGTTAGATAAGCTAACATGCTATTTTGTGGTATCGTCTGCATTTATTGGTAAAACTGCAATTTTTGTAACTGGTCTTTTCATAGTTGCACCTCTGGATAAAATGGTTACAACCCGGACTAAACCATCCGTTCCAGGGTGTATTTCAAAAATTCTTCCTAGTGGCCATTTATAGGGTGGAATTTTTTCGTCCTTAACCAAAACTAAATCGTTTTTTTTCGCATTCACTTTCTGTGATAGCCATTTTGGACGTTGTTGCAACCGTGACAAATATTCAGTGCTCCATCTTTTCCAAAATGTTTGTGCTAACTGTTGAATCAATTGCTATCGGTCGAGTCTATTTATGTTTATGTCTTGAAGGTTGTCTTCATTTACTGCTAGCAGTGCATCTCCAGTCAGAAAATGGCCTGGTGTGAGTGCTTCTAAATCAGTAGGGTTGGCAGTGAGTGGGCACAATGGTCTTGAGTTGAGGCATGCTTCTATTAGAATCAAAGTGGTGTTAAGCTCTTCATACGTAAGGACTGCATTGCCTAAGATTCGCCGTAAGTGGTATTTTGTCAATTTAACTCCTGCTTCCCATAAGCGTCCGAAATGTGGTGATGCGGGAGGGTTGAAATGCCAGGTTATGTCTTGGTTAGTGAGGCTTTCAGCTGCATCTTTACATCTTTCAAAAATCTTGCCCAGTTCAGTGTTTGCTCCAACAAAGTTTGTCCCGCAATCACTATAGATATGTTTACATAGTCCTCGACGACTGACGAATCTTCGAAGTGCTGCCAGAAAGGTTGGTGTTGTGAGATCGCTAGCTAGCTCGATATGGATAGCCTTTACAGTCAGGCAAACAAAGATGGCGATGTATCCTTTATAGGTTTTAGCACTTCTATCTTTGGCTGATCTAATGTGTATGGAACCGCAATAATCGATACTCGTATGAGTAAAGGGTCTTGAGATAGCAAAGTCATGTAGTGGTGTTGTTTTAAAATTAGTGTCGTAATATGACTCCGTTTTGGGAGAATAATTGGATGTCTTTTTCCATATTCTATGTTGGCTTGTTGAAGACGTCCTCCTACGCGAAGTACCCCCTTTTCGTCAAGAAAGGGGTTCAAATTTAAAAGTTTGCTTCCTTTGTGAATGGAGTTGTTTTTTGTCAACTGATTGATTTCTAACTCAAAAGTCGATTGTTGTGTATATTTAATCCAAAATGTTAACACGGCTTCTAGTTCTGATGTGTTCAAGTGTTTGGTTGATAATGCTCTTCCCCTGGTTATTGAGCAAAACCTATAGCAATACGCGGTTACTCTTATGAGACGATTAAGTGACCTTTCTTGAAGTGAGTCATTGAAAGTATTGCTACTGGTGAAGAGAGCTGTGACTACCTTTTTTCTTTTTTCCATTTCGGTGGATAGAATTTGAGTTGCTTGTGGCCAGTTATCCCTGCTTTCCTGCAACCAGGATGGTCCGGTCCACCATAAATCGTTGCCTAGTATTTGGTCTGGGTTCAATCCTCTCGAGGCCAAGTCTGCTGGGTTCTGATGAGAAGGAGTATGATTCCAGGGAGTATTGCCAGTAGCGTTATATATTTCCGTCGTTCGGTTGGCAACGAATATGCTCCAACGACTTGGGTGTCCACGTAACCAAGAAATCACTATCGTTGGGTCAGTCCAAAGGTACGTAGGCACCTCCTTCATATTGAGTGACTCCTTCGCAAATCTTATCAATTTTGCTAATAATACTGAGCCGCATAGTTCCAAACGCGGTATGGAGACAGGTTTCACTGGAGCAATTTTTGTTTTGGCGAAAATTAACCTACTGGTGATTTCATTTTTGTTTCGAATAACTTAATAAACAACCGCTGCATATGCTCTCTGCGAGGCGTCACTGAACCCATGTAGCTCTAAATCATCAAATTTGTTGGCTGTATGAATCCACCGGGGGATTCTTATCTGTTCCAAATTAACAAGGTTACCTTTGGATGCCATCCACTGTTTGTAAATATCTTCAGGAAGAGATTCATCCCACTCTAAGCCAAGCATCCAAATAGATTGCATCATGATCTTTGGTAGTATTATTACTGGAGAGATCCAACCCATGGGATCAAACAAACGTGCTATCTCTGATAAAAGTTTTCTTTTAGTGTAATCGAATTCATTGTTCCATTTGATTCTGTAGCTGAATTCGTCCGAAAGTGGATGCCACATGAGGCCTAACGATTTGAAACCTTCATCGAGATTCAAATTTAGTATTGATTGATTTTCTCTATCTATGGTCGGTACATTTTCTAATATTCGAGTGTCGTTTGCTATCCATTTTCTCAATTTAAAACCGCCTGATTCTAATAAGGCCACAATGTTTTTTTGCTTCAATGTGGCTTCTAAAATACTATTGCCTCCACCTAATAAGTCGTCCACGTAAAATTCCTCTAAAGCTGATTTGGATGCAATAGGATAATTGAGTTGCTCATCTTCTGCTAATTTTTTAAGGGTTCTAATAGCGTGAAATGGTGCACAAGTTGTTCCAAAAGTGACTGTCGTTAAACAATAATCTCGAATTTCGTCCTTGGGATCGTTTCTCCATACTATTCTTTGAAAGTTGCTATCTTCTGGGTGTATGTTTACTTGTCTCTACATTTTTTCTATGTCTGCAATAAATGCGTATTGGTGTGTTCTCCATTGCATGAGTACCGTGATCATATCATTTTGAATAGGTGGTCCGGTCATTAGCGTATCATTTAATGATATTCCCGAACTAGATTTCCTGGAGGCGTCGAAAACTACACGTAATTTGGTAGTGCTACTTTCTTTAAAAACCGCGTGATGCGGAAGATAATAACTGGAGCAAATAACTCAGGATTCAAAACTATCCTTTCTTCTTCGGTGTTCGCAGCAACACGCATGTGTCCAAGTTCCAGATATTCATTGATACTGATGCGAGCTAGGGGTTCGCCAGATTCCAAAGAAAACTCAATTCGTTTTAAAATATAAGGATAATTTATTTATTGCACTTTATACACAATTTCCCGATCACTTCACTAAATTCGCTCTAAAAACTTAATTCGTACAACCTAGGAACACTGCCGATCTATTACTTTCGCTTACTTACACCGATAGGTGTTTTCCATGAAACTGTCACTGAGTAACTGGATTCCTTGTCGCGAGCTCTGGCTATTTATAATGGATTTATCCGAGTCTCGAACCTTCTCTGTTGTATGTTTTTCTGCTTGGGTCTGGACTATTCTGGAAGTTACTAGATGGCGTCGGGTGTCATTGTTTGTGTCTTTGAGAAATTACTAGAAGCCCTCTACATGTTGGAAGAATATTCTAAATAGTTCTGGCAGATTTGAGAGAGATCATTGCCAGATCTATAACATTACCCTCTCCTTAGTCCCTGTTCGTCCCGAACAGAGTCGTTCACTTCCGCAATGGCCCCGTGGTACTTTGTTAGTCGGTCGAGATGTACCACTTTCATTTTTGTACGGGGTTTTTGATGTAATTGAATCCGATAGACGACATCGTTTAACCGGTTGATGATCTGGTAAGGGCCTTCCCAGTTGCGCTGTAGTTTCGGCGATCTGCCCTTCTGTCGTTTGGGATTGTATAGCCAAACTAAATCACCCTCTTAGAATCCTGATGAATTCGCCCGTTGATCATACCTCGTCTTCATGCGGTCGGTCGCCAAATCAATTTTATCTCTGACCAGGTTATAAATTGTGTTTAGTCGACATCGAAGATCCGAGACGTAATCCTTGGCATTCGTTGGTTGGTCTGGTGGCACTCCAAACATTAATTCCGCAGGGACTAGAATATTCCTTCCGAAAATGACTCGGGACGGGGTTTCTCCTGTTGTTGATTGCACCGATGTTCTGTAGGCCATTAAAAATAGAGGGATGTGCTGATCCCAGTCCTGTTGCCTCTCGCTGACGAGTTTGGATAGGTTTGAGTTCAATGTCCTATTGAAACGTTCCACCATTCCATCGGACTGTGGATGTAATGGAGTTGTCCTGGTTTTGTTTATTCCCAGCATTTGGCACACGTGTTTGAATATTTGAGATTCAAAATTGCGCCCTTGATCGGAGTGTAGTTCACGTGGACCTCCAAATCTGCTCACCCAGTTGGTAACAATTTGTTCTGCGACGGTTACTGCTTCTTGGTTTGGAATTACGTAGGCTTCAGGCCACTTGCTGAAATAATCAATGACCACTAGAATGTAGCGATTACCATTTTCTGATTCCGGAAATGGTCCAGCAATATCCACAGCAATTCTCTCAAATGGGACTCCCACGTTGTATTGTTGCATTTCTCCCCTGGATCTGCGGTGTGGGCCCTGACTTGATGCACACGTAGTACATTTACGGCACCAATTTTCGACATCATCTCGGAGATGGATCCAATAGAACCTTTCTCGTATCTTTGCCAAGGTTCTATTTACACCCAAATGCCCACCAGAGGTACCTCCATGATATTCCTTCAAAACCTCCTCGATTTTACAATGCGGGACGATGGTTTGCATGTGATGTGATGTTCCGTCAGCGTTTTCCCATTTTCGTTTTAATAATCCGCCGTCTAGGTGAAGGGAGCTCCATTGTGCCCAATAACACTTCAGGGTTTCGCTGAATTGTGAGATGTCTTTCCACTCAGGCCGTTTCATTTCGTCCTTCCATGCCATGATCGGTGAAATATCTGGATCTTTACGTTGGGCATCTTCCAGTTCTTGCTGTTTCCATCCATCCTTTGGTTCGGTCGTTATCCTCTGAATGGTTTCTCCGGCTTCTTTTCCTTCTACACGGTGACAATGCTTGCAGTTCGGTGGACAAGGACGACGTGAAAGCGCATCGGCATTACCGTGGATTCTTCCTCTTCGATGAACAATTTCAAAATCGTAGGATTCGAGCCTTTCAATCCATCTGGTTACTTGGCCTTCGGGGTTCTTAAACTGAAGTAGCCATTTAAGCGATGCGAGATCCGTTCGAAGAAGGAACTTTTGACCATAGAGATATTTGTGAAAATGTTTCGTTGCTTCTACAATGGCTAATAGCTCTCGGCGAGTTACGCAATAGTTCCTTTCTGCTTTTGAGAGTACTCGGCTGTAGTATGATAGCACTCTCTCCTGCCCGTCGATCTCCTGTGATAGCACTGCTCCGATACCGACATTGCTGGCGTCAGTATCTATGATGAAACCGTAACCTGGTTTTGGGTACGCCAGAACTGGGGAGTCGCAGAGTTGGTCTTTTATTTTCTCAAATGCTTCCTGGCACTGTTGACTCCATGTAAATGACTTTCCTTTTTCCATTAACTGATGCAGACATTTCGCCGTGTTGGCAAAGTCTTTTACGAATCGACGGTAATATGTCGCTAAGCCTAGGAAGCTGCGCAACTGGTGTTTATCACTCGGAGTAGGCCAGTTTTTCACCGCCAGTATCTTCTCCGGATCCGTCTTTACGCCATCAGCTGAAACGATGTGACCTAAGTACTTGACTTCTGCACTAAATAAAGTGCACTTTTTCGGACTCAGCTTTAATTGTGCCGCTCGCAGTCGCTGGAAGACTTCCTGTAGATTTTTCAGATGTTCCTTGAATGTTCTGCCGATAACGATCACATCATCCAGGTAAACGAGACAAGTTTTCCAACTCAGGCCACGCAAAACGAATTCCATTAGTCTTTCAAACGTAGCTGGAGCATTGCACAAGCCAAATGGCATTACGATGAATTGCCATAGTCCACTGCCGACAGAGAATGCCGTTTTCTCTCTATCTTTTTCATCTATCTCCACTTGCCAGTAACCACTTTTCAGATCCAACGTTGAGAACCATTTAGCATCAGTCAGGGTGTCCATGATATCGTCGATTCTTGGTAGTGGATAGCTATCCTTTTTCGTAACATCATTCAGTCGCCTGTAGTCCACACAAAAACGGGTACTGCCGTCCTTCTTCTTTACCAGCACTACTGGCGATATCCACGGGCTCTTTGATTCTTCGATGATTCTCTGATGCTCCATAGTTTTGACCATTGAATTGACTTCTCCTTGTTTCGCTAATGGTACTCTTCTTGGAGGTTGACGTATCGGTGTAGCACTTCCCGTATCTATGCGATGTTTCACTAAGTTTGTTCTGCCATAGTCGTCATCACCGGTGGAAAAGACGTCGCTAAATCCTTCGATTAGATCTACTGCTTGCTTGTGTTGTTCTCCTCTAAGGTTGCTTGACTGAAGAAGTGTTGATGTTACATTGTCCTTCCTTCTTGGCTTATTTTTAGAGGGTACGTCATGTGGTTCTGCCTTGTCGATACTCGTCACCGCCGATATTGGTTCACAGCTGCCAATTACATCTCCTTTCTTTACGCTGGTAGTGCTGACCGCAACGTTCAGGACTCTTATTGGTACCATCATTTTCTCATTCCTTTTTACGAGCGTTTTTCCTAGTATCAGACTTCGTAATGCAGGTGTCGTTTCCGGTTCTATGAGGTAGAATCGGTGGTTCCCGGGATCACCATCGAGCTCTGCCCAAATAACATTCTCAGATGACTTTGGTATGTCCGCATCTTCGCATAATACAACTCGCAGCTTTGTTGTTTTGGAGGATGTTATTTCCATCGGGATTTCAATATTCCGCCACTTCATTATTCGTTGTCCTAGGTCCAGCTGGATACCGTGTGGTTTCAGAAAATCCATTCCAAGGATACACTCATCGGTAATGTCAGCTACCACGAATACATGCGAGAAGGTCAAATCCCCAAGTTGTATGTCACGAGCTATTTCTCCATGAACCGTTGTAGTTTCTCCTGTAGCAGTGCGAAGTGCGTACTTCTTGGTGTTGTGAAGCCAAGTACGATCTACGAGGTCAGATCTTAGCACTGACCGTGTTGCGCCTGTGTCGACTGTTATGATGCAGTTTAATTTGCCGACTCGACCACTCATACATAAGTCGTTTTCACAACGATGTAGTCGAGAAACTGCGATGATGGTTCCGGGGGCGTCGATTCTACCAGCCAACTTCTGCCCCATGAAGTTGGCCTTTACTCGTTTCCCGGACTGTCATTAGGCAAAGCGTGCTCTCGTGACGGTTCGCCCCTTCCTCCTCTTTGTTTAGCAGCGCAGCGGAACAGTAGTTGATCGCTTTTCTGGGTTTGCGGCAGTCGCGTCTTAAGTGTCCTGCCTGTCCACAATTCCAGCATCGGGGAGCACCAGATCCTTCGCTCCGCTTGGTGTACTCGGCTTTCTGGCACACACATTCTTCTACTATTTCTCGAACTCGATAGTTACTCCGCGAGCTTTGCTTGGCAGCTTCGAACGTCAGCCCATATACTAAGGCTTCGCCAATCGTTTTCTTACCTGCCAGTTTTAACGCCTGTTGCAGCTCTCTGTCCTGTACAGCATTGTTAAATGCGAAAACAGCTGTATCGTTGTGTTGCTCTGTTTGCGCATTGGGCAGCGATAATAGTGTGAGTCGTTCAATATCGCGTGCCAGCTCTTGAAGTGTTTCACCATTCTTTTGAGTTCGGTTGTACAGTTGCGTTTTGTAGATCTCTCGCATGTGGTCACTGCCATAATGAAGATCCAATGTCTGGACTAACGTTGAAAAATCTTGTTGTTGCTCCTGCGGAATCGTTTGAAGAACCTCTGCTGGTGGACCTTTTAGCGCCAATATAAGAGCTGTTCCCCGTTCCAGATCATTCCAATGGTTGTTTCTTGCGGCGGCCTCAAATTGGGTCTTATAAATAGCCCACGGTGTTTGTCCATCGAAGATTGGAGCCTTGAGACCCTTGTGCGCAACATGTTCTGTCTTGATGACGCCAGTCGCCTTCACGTTATCGAAGTCTCTTTTTAGGCGTTCGACTTCTTCTGCAATTCCGGATGTCTTTTCCGTAATTTGTTCTTCGAAGATTCGAAGTTTCTTCTCAACGTTTTCTTCTATGGCCTTACCCATGGTGTCTATTTTATTATTTTGCAACTCCAATTTTTGGTTAAGGTCCTTTGAGGTCTGGTCTAATTTCTGATTAATGTCCGCTGATTGTTGTTTAATGTCCACCGATTGTTGTTCAAATTTCTGATTCATGTCCGCAGATTGTTGTTTAATGTCCAATGATTGTTGCTCTAATTTGTTCATCATTTGTTGCATTAACTGTGTTAGAGCATCCGATGTACCAGAACACTCCTCTTTACGAGCTTCTTCGATTTGGAACTCGAAACTATCTGCATCCTCACCCTCAGCTTGAAGTGTCTCGATCATACGGCTGACAAGTTCAGACTTGCTCCCTGTCGTAGATAACTTGCGTCTTCTGAGCTCTTCCTTCAGCTCCGTTAATTTTAAGTCGTTTAGATAACGCGGCATTTCCACTACCGATTATTTCAAGTTTTTCCGCGATTCGAATTCACTTAAATTTACGTCACTGCTCACTAAATCACTCGGGAATATTCGATTTCACAAAATTCTCACTGTCCGTTCGAGAATTTTAGTTCCGCGATTTTACTTCGCTAACTAAAGTCACTGTTTACTAGAGCACTCGGGAATATTCGATTTCACAAAATTCTCACTGTCCGTTCGAGAATTTTAGTTTCACGATTTTACTTCGGTAACTAAAGTCACTGTTCACTAGAGCACTCGAGAATATTCGATTTCACAAAATTCTCACTGTCCGTTCGAGAATTTTAGTTTCACTTTTTCGCTCTCACAAAATTATCCGTTCGAGAATTTTAATTTCACTCGCGATTTTTAACCCGAATTTATCCTTGAAATCCCACTCTTCTGACACCAATTGATGCGAGCTAGGGGTTCGCCAGATTCCAAAGAAAACTCAATTCGTTTTAAAATATAAGGATAATTTATTTATTGCACTTTATACACAATTTCCCGATCACTTCACTAAATTCGCTCTAAAAACTTAATTCGTACAACCCAGGAACACTGCCGATCTATTACTTTAGCTTACTTACACCGATAGGTGTTTTCCATGAAACTGTCACTGAGTAACTGGATTCCTTGTCGCGAGCTCTGGCTATTTATAATGGATTTATCCGAGTCTCGAACCTTCTCTGTTGTATTTTTTCTGCTTGGGTCTGGACTATTCTGGAAGTTACTAGATGGCGTCGGGTGTCATTGTTTGTGTCTTTGAGAAATTACTAGAAGCCCTCTACATGTTGGAAGAATATTCTAAATAGTTCTGGCAGATTTGAGAGAGATCATTGCCAGATCTATAACAATACATTTCATATAATCTCTCTTTAGTGTTGGGTTCCGTTCAAATCGTCTTTCTAAGTGTAACAGACTTGACACTGCGGCTGTTCTCGATGTTCCCAACAATTGTCTAGATTTAATATCCTTGAACGGCAGTCGTGTCGTATATCGTCCATCTTGCGCTCGCGTAGTATTTTCTATGAAGAACTGTTCGCAGACTTCTTCTTCCTTTGTAAGTGCTCGTCGATATTGAATTTCTTCAAGCATCCAAAGACGTTGGAGTTGTTGGCTAATGTTCTCATTCTCCGTTTTTTCAATTTTCGTTGAGAAAGCATGCACGTCTTGTGATGTTGAAGTTGTTGTCTCGCCAGAAATTATCCATCCTACAAGAGTGTTTTGGGCTATAGGGACAAAGGGAAATCGTAAGATCCCTTCCTGAATAATATGCGCGTACACATCTACACCAAGCACAAACAACCTAAAAAACCTAAAAAGCCTTCACTCTCGAAGTCTACCCCATTGTATTCGAGTAGATCTCAAATGCCTCACACAGTTACTAATCGCACTGAATTTGCTTCTACTTTGCCTTCACATCCACACGTATTAACTACTGTACCTCGTCCGAAAGCCCTTTTTATTTCTCGACTTGATCCCCGAACATCCCCTGATGATATTGTTAACTATTTAACTTCAAAAAAATTTATTTTAGGTGGATCGACGGTTAAATGTGAAAAAATTAGTAAAGTGACTAGCTCCATTGCCTCTTTTAAGATTGTTATAGCCAATAATGAACTTTTTAATCGATTATTAGATAGTAATTCATGGCCGTCAGGAGCATTTGTCAAAGAATTTATTTCTCGGCGCATTAGCTCCCCGGGTTCTGGTCCAAAAAACTCCGACAATTGTCCATTTACTATCAAAACGTAAATGGACTGCGCACTAAAACTCAGGCGATATTTGCTTCAAGCCAGAATTCTTCTTATGATGTTATTGCTTTTACTGAATCGGGACTAAACTGTAGTTTTACTGACAGTGAACTCTTTAGTTCAGACTTCCAAGTCTTTCGTAGGGATCGTTATGTTTCCGACTTGAGATTGAAAGGTGGTGGGTTGTTATTAGCAGTCCGTAGCTGCATTAATTGTGTAGTTGTTGATGTGCCGAACCCTCACTGTCTAGAGATCTTGTGTGTTAAACTTGTATTTAGCAATAAGGATATTTATGTCTTTTTGACATATATTCCTCCTTCGAGTCCCCTTACTTTCTACGAAAAAACAATTGACAGTTTAACATTTGTTCATAGATCTATGAATATGTCTGACGAACTCATTTTACTGGGTGATTTTAATATGCCAGGACTTTCTTGGTCTTTTTCTGACGATGATTCTATGCTCTTAGTTTCTGATGCTTCGTCCTTGCTTGAATGTTTTTTTGTTGATAGTGTATTTGCACTTGCACCTATGAAAGACAGCTTGACCTGGTTTTTTATTCTGACTACTGTGCCTGTTCCGTGGAAGAAAGCTTATCATCAATCTCGGTCATTGATGTCTTACACCCTCCTATTAAAATATTTCTTATGATTGACGAGGAGCATATTTTTAGCCCTAGTGAGAAAATGCTTACTTTTGATTTTAACAAAGCTGATTTTTCACGGTTGGACTATCTTATCTCTAATTTTAACTTTGATAAAATTTTTGACAATCCTGATTTTGAGGGTGCCATATTTCGTTTGTATGAAGAATATTATGACTTATTCAAAGAATTATCAAATCGCTTAAATTCTGAATACTTACTTAAAGTGGAGTCGGATATTATTAGAGATCCCTTTAATTTTTGGAAGTTTGTTAATTGTAAGCGTAAGTCTGATGGTTATCCAGCTTCTTTTCAATTCCTTGGTAGTAATAGTAATGCCCAAATAACTGTTTGTAATTTTTTTGCCACATTCTTCAGTGGTTCCTTTTCTGGTAGTGACTTTATCCCTGATATGTCGTACTTTGATAATTTTAAAGGTACTTGTTCAAATACGTTGTCTGGTATACCGATTTCTTATAACGATATAGTTGACCATATCTCTCGCCTAAGGGATGTTTCTTCTCCTGGCCCAGATGGTGTTCCTGCAGTTGTCCTTAAACACTGCTGTCTCTCTATTGCTAAGCCACTCTCTCTCCTCTTTAAAAGGTCGCTAGAATCTGGGATTTTCCCGAATGTATGGAAGGCCTCCTTTATCATACCGACTCACAAGAGTGGTGCAAAATCTGCTGTTGTCAACTATCGACCAATAGCTAAGTTGTCAGCTATTCCAAAGCTCTTTGAATCTGTGGTGTATGAGTGCCTGTCGTTTCACTGTAAATCCCTGATTTCAAGTAAACAACATGGATTTGTCAAAAACAGGTCAACAGTCACCAATCTGATGGAATTTACGAATAAATCCATTGTAGAAATTGAGGAGGGTAAGCAGGTGGATTGTATTTATACTGATTTTAGTAAGGCTTTCGATAAATTGCCCCATTCAATTATTTTATTGAAATTAGATATGCTGGGTTTTCCTACATGGTTTATCAGTTGGATTAAGTCATATCTACTCAATAGAACTTATCAAGTTCTTTTTCGTGATTGTACTTCTAAGCCATTTGTTGCGCATTCTGGTGTTCCTCAGGGAAGTCATTTGGGGCCACTTTTGTTTGTCTTGGCCATTAATGATGTTGCGTCTGTGCTTAAATACTCGGAAGTACTTATTTATGCCGACGACATTAAGATCTTTAGATCTCTTAGTTCCAACTTGGACAATTTTCTTCAGGAAGATTTGATTAATTTTAGTAATTAGTGTCACCATAATGATCTTCGTCTGAATTTGGATAAATGTCATGTTATGTCTTTTACTAGGAAAGTCTCGCCGGTTGTAATAATATATAAACTTAATGACTGTATTTTGAATCGTGTCAATTCTACTATTGACTTAGGTGTTAAATTTGACCATAAACTTGATTTTAGCTTGCATATAAATAAGATTGTGCAAAAGGGTAATTCTATGTTGGGATTTACCACTCGCTTATCCAAGGAATTTAAAAATCCCTCTGTTAAATTGATTCTTTATAACACCTTTGTTAGATCTCACCTTGAATATGCTTCTCAAGTTTGGTCTCCTTATTATGATGAGCACATTTGCAGAATTGAATCAATTCAGCGTAAATTTGTGAGAATTGCCTTATGCCACCTTAATTGGAATGACAGAGTTCGTCTTCCTCCTTATATTGATCGACTTAAGCTATTAAATATGTCATCACTCTCCAAACGACGTGAGGTAGTTGATGTAGTTTTTGCTCATCAACTTCTTACTGGTTTAGTTGATTCTTCCACACTTTTGGGATTGATGCAGTTTGTTGTTGGTCGATATATACCAAGACAGCCTAGATTGCTTCAGATTTGCTTTCACCGGACAAACTATGGTATGAATGAGCCGATTTCGCGTCTCGCGAGAGAAGTGAATAAGAATGCTGATGCATTCGACTTCTCTATCGACAAATTATGTTTAAAGCGTAGACATAATGCTAGTTGATACCAATTTTTTGTCAATTTCTGTTTATTTTATTTTTATTTATGTAAATGGTGTAGGGATTTTATTGTTTGTTTCGTCCCTTCACTAAATGATGAGCCAGAGGATAATTGATTTCCATATTTTAATTTGGAATCGATTTATGGCAATTCCTTGCATTAAGGAATTCTGATAGTGATATATCTATTTTTCCCGGTAGGTGGAATGTGGGATCTGCTAGTAGGATATCCATTAACTGTGTTCAACCAGAAGTAATTATTTGTTTTGATGGTAAGAAATTCGCTAAGTCCTTTAAAACATATGCTTGTATGTCCTGTGTTCTGTTGTTATTTAATCGTAACTTAGCGTAAGCCAAACTACGACTCGTACCTCCAATCGCCTGTCCTATTCCTATTACCTTAATCTCCGTTTTCTCCGTTCTCAGACCAAGTCTCTGTACTGCTCTTTCAGTGATGAACGTAGCTTCTGACCCTTGGTCCAACAGAGCTCTGAAGACTTGATGGTTTCCACTTGGAGCTATTAAGGTTATTACGGCAGTCGCAAGAATGACTTCCTTGTTGATCATGACATTCAACGAATTTACGTTAGGTGTAGAATTGGAAGAAACTGGTTGGAATTGAGGTGCATCGAGGTTTTTTGGAAAGGATACGATACCGTCGTTGTCTTCTAGTTGATTTTCAGGCTTATGCAATAGGATATGATGGCGTCTTTTGCATTGAGAGCATGCGAATTTACTAGGACAGTGTGAGACCATATGCCCTTTTCCTAAGCAATTAAGACATAAACCGGTTTTCCTTACGATTTCAAAACGATTGATTTGATTTAACCTTAAAAACTTTAGACATTGACGTATGCTGTGCATTTCCGAACAAAGCGCGCAAACATGTGCCTGTTCAGAATGAAACGATCGTGTAACTCGTGAACTATTGGATTTGTTTGTAATTGTGTGTGGTTTTTGATGTTTCGAGTTGTCGCAACCGACAGCTTCCAGAGTTCTGAATCTCACTTCTAAAAATTCTCTTAATTGGTCAAAGGCCGGTAAAGTCTTTTCGTTTGCGATTTTTTGTTCCCATAATTGTCTTGATTCGGATGGTAACCTTTGATCTATGAGGTGAATAAGCATAGCTTCCCAAAGATTCTTGATATTTAAATTCTCTATGGCTTTGACCGTTTCAGTGGTTTCATCTAAAAGTTTTCTGATACCCGTGGATGACTCATTAACACCTGAGTTATTCACCAATTTTTTTAGTTGATGGTTGATCAAAATTCGAGTGTTATCATAACGATCCTTAAGAAGTGACCATGCTATATCATAATTCGCTTCGGTTATTGTAAATGATCGTAACAGCAATTCCGCTTCTCCAGAGAGGGTAGATTTCAAGTAATGTAGCTTTTGGACATTGGATAAGGATACTTTCGCATGGATCAATGATACGAATAAGTCTTTAAATGAAGTCCATGATCCATAGTTTCCGTCAAAGATTGGTAAAGTGATCCTTGGCAACTTAACTTCGGCCTCGTTTCCAATATTGGTCTTTGTTATCTTTACGGACTCAATATGGATTAAGTGAGTTTCTTCAAGTTCTGAAACAAATTGCATATAAAATTCTTCATATTCTGAATATTTGTCGTCAATGAAATATGGAAGTTTTCGAGACTCTGCTATGTCCAAAATTTTAGCGTGCGTTTCTTTGAAGGCTTCGTAATGCTCCTCGGTAGCTTTTATCCTCTTTTCTATGTATGATTTTGTTTTTCTTGTCTTTGGATCTTTGCGGTAATTCGCTATTGCCCTTTGCAGTTGGTCGTACGCATGATTTTTCCGCAAAATCAAATTGTCCATTTCGCTGAACGGATTTTATAATTCAAGTGGCACTTACCCGAGGGTTCAATTTTCGGCGTTCCCTTTTCGTGGTGGATGTTACTCTCGGATAATCCGGCTCGACGGACCAAATGTTTTGTTCTATAGTCTTAATAAGTTTATTTTCAATATTTAGATTTCAATTTATTTACAAAAAAATATTTTAAAGGTTAGAGAGAGAAAAAATCACAACGAGGCAGCAACACGTTAAAGCGCGAAGAGATTTGATAAACGTCAAAGGTGTCATTAAGACCACGATGCTCAGGGTTGAGTCATCAATCATCGTTGGGCTCACGTAGAAATCGTTGATCGTTCGTTGAGTTTACTTCGTTCATTTTATTCAGGGTTGAACACATTGAGCCTCAATTGTGACCAAATTTAAGGTCAAAAAGTAACAAATTGCATCAATCAACCACCGCATTCTTCAGATTTGGCTCCGTGTGACTTTTTTCTATCGTCGAAACTGAAATTACTGTGGAACACGTTTCCAGTCGATCGAGGACATAAAACAAAAATCACCTTTAGCTACTGAGGTTTACCCATTCAATCAGTTGCTGTAAACAAACTGATTAACAGACCGCGCTAATTTTTTGTCAACGACAAAAGTGACTCCAATCTCTCTACATCCCGATAATTTTCCATTTGTGAAAATTATGTGATCTCATGTCCACGATTTCGTTCCCGAGGCATTTCGATTCTTGGAGGGCATTTATGTTAATGGTAAGTTTTGCCACTTCTTCGGAGAACTCTTTCAGAGATCCTGTGCTAAATTAGGATCGAACATTCCAAGATCCAAAGGAGTAGTTTATTGTTCATTTGCGGAGTCGTTGCCGTTGAGCCCATCCTTTCCGAGGCTGTTCTTCAGGTTTGTGAACAGTGTTTTTTTTATTCGGTGATGCGTTGTTGGCGCCTTGCCCAACTACCGACCTAGAGGACCAGTCCTACTTATTTATTACACCTTTGTAGAAAAAATGTGGAAGTTTTCAGCTAAATATGACATGCTGGAGTTCAGACAACTATGCCGCGAATTTAACTATGTCAAACTTTGTGCTGCATCTTAAGATGTACTGCTATTAATGGCTATTAAGGTTAACTCCATGCTCCCTCCTCTTTTCTTAACCGGGTACGGGACCGGCTCTAGTGGAGTCCATTATATGTATAATACGCGTTACGTTTCCCTCCACCTACATCTTAACTTATGAAATTAGATAAAAACATATGTTATATGCTTCTGAAATATAGAGAAAAGTTAATTAAAAACATAACAGGGCTACGATTGCGCGTAATGCGCAATCTTACGATACTCTAGATGAAATAGAATTTTTTTGTGACCCCAAGAAATTTCGTATGTGGAATGTTAGAAGGGATAGCATTGAACTAATTTTCTCCCCATCATGCTAAAGTAGCTATAAAAATGTTTTATTCAAAATGCTTACTCCAAAAATTGAATGGGAACTGAAAAAAATTAGTGAGTTAGATATAATGAAAATGTGCAGTTTGTATGGGAGGGGGTAGAAAGAGTGGGGGAATTTTAGTGATTTCTTCAGAAATAACTAGGAATATTATAAAATTGACATACCTTAAATTTCAGACTAGTGCCATTCATACTTTTCAAGAAAATCGATTTTTTGTGAAGTTGTGAAACTGTGCCATATTGTATGGGAGGGGGTAGAAGCAGTGAAGCTAATAAAATATTTTTTCTAATCTTAGTGATAATACTAATTAAGAATTTATTACAAAATATGAGCTCGATAAATGTTATATGTTCTGAGAAAATCGTCTTAAAGCATTTCACGAAAAAGTGATGTTTGTATGGGAGCGGGTGGAAGGAGAGGGAGGACTCCAATAATTTTTCTACTGTAGATTTATAGTATTATGAGTGTAATATATCCAAAAATTCAGATTAATAGCTTTCACACTTTTCGAGTAAATCCATTTATTGTCAAATTGCGAAATTGTGTCATTTTGTATGGGAGGAGGTAGAAGGGGTGAAGCTAATCGTCTAATTTTTTTTGACCTTACTGATAATTTTAAATAAACACTTGGTGCAAAATTTCAGCTAGCTAAATTTTATACGCACTGAGTAAATTGGCTTAGAATAATTCATGAAAAGTACAGTTTGTATGGGAGGTGGTAGAAGGAGGGAGAGGACACGCATAATTTTTATACGATAGATTGATATTATCATGAAAGTAATATATTCCAAATTTAAGGTCAATAGCTTTTATACTTTTCGAGCAAGTCTCTTCATTGTGAAATTGCGCAATTGTGTCATTTTGTATGGGAGGGGGTAGAAGGGGTGAAGCGATTTGGCCCGTTCACGAACTTGACCTTACTTTTTTGTCAAAAACGACGTGTACAAAATTTGAACTATCTAGCTCAACGCGTTCTCAAGCTAGAGAGCGCACGGACGGACGGACTTCCGGTTTTGAGATTTTTGAGTGATAATATTAACTTCTGTATTCATCATTTTTTTCTCCGAGCCTTATTTCTTGGCGTTACAAACCTTAGAGCAAACTTATAATACTCTCAGATTCCATCTAGAGTATAAACATAACAGGGCTACGATTACGCGTAAAGCGCAATCTTACGATACTCTAGATGAAATAGAATTTTTTGTGATCTCAAGAAATTTTTTATGGGGAGTGTTAGAAGGGGTGATAGCATTGAACTAATTTTTTCCCCATCATGCTAAAGTAGCTATAAAAATGTTTTATTCAAAATGCTTACTCCAAAAATTGAATACGAGCTGAGAAAATTAGTGTGTTAGATTTAGTGAAAATATGCAGTTTGTATGGGAGGTGCTAGAAAGAGTGAGGAGATTTTAGTGATTTTTTCAGAAATAACTAAGAATATCATAAAATTGACATCACTTAAATTTTAGACCAGTAACATTCATACTTTTCAAGAAAATAGATTTTTTGTGAAGTTGTGAAACTGTGACATATTGTATAGGAGGGGGTAGAAGCAGTAAAGCTAATCAAATTTTTTTTTCTGATCTTGGTGATAATGCTAATTAAGTATTTATTACAAAATATGAGCTCGATAAATGTTATATGCTCTGAGAAAATCGGCTTAGAGCATTTCATGAAAAAGTGTAGTTTGTATGGGAGGGGTTGGAAGGAGAGGGAGGACGCAAATAATTTTTATACTGTATATTGAAATCATTATAAAAGTAATATATCCCGAAATTCAGACTAATAGCTTTTATACTTTTCGAGCAAATCCATTTATAGTCAAATTGCGAAATTGTGTCAAATTGTATGGGAGGGGGTAGAAGGGGAGAAGCTAATCGTTTAATTTTTTTTAGCCTTACTAACAATTGTAAATAAATATTTAGTGCACAATTTCAGTTCGCTAAACTTTATACGCACTGAGTAAATTGGCTTAGAGTAATTCATGACTTGTACAGTTTGTATGGGAGGTGGTAGAAGCAGACGGAGGACACGCATAATAAAATAAACGATAGATTGATATTATCATAAAAGTAATATATTCCAAATTTCAGGCCAATAGCTTTTATACTTTTCGAGCAAGTCCGTTTATTGTCAAATTGCGAATTTGTGTCATTTTGTATGGGAGGGTGTAGAAGGGGTGGAGCGATTTGGCCCGTTCACGAAATTGATCTTACTTTTTTGTCAGAAACGACGTGTACGAAATTTGAGCTTTCTAGCTCAACGCGTTCTCAAGCTAGAGAGCGAACAGACGGACATCCGGTTTTGAGATTTTTGAGTGATAATATTAACTTCTGTATCATTCATTTTTTCTCCGAGTCTCATTTCTTGGCGTAACAAACTTTAAAGCAAACTTATAATACTCTCAGATTCCATCTAGAGTATAAACATAACAGGGCTACGATTGCGCGTAAAGTGCAATCTTACGATACTCTAGATGAAATAGAATTTATTGTGATCCCAAGAAATTTAGTATGGGGAGTGTTAGAAGGGAAGATAGCATTGAACTAATTTTTTCCCCATCATGCTAAATTAGCTATAAAAATGTTTTAGTCATAATGCTTACGCCAAAAATTGAATGGAAACTGAGAAAATTAGTGAGTTAAATTTAGTGAAATTATGCAGTTTGTATAGGTGGTAGAAAGAGTGGAAGGATTTTAGTGATTTTTTAAAAAATAACTAGGAATATTATAAAATTGACATCGCTTAAATTTCAGACTAGTATCATTCACACTTTTCAAGAAAATCGATTTTTTGTGAAGTTGTGAAACTGTGCCATATTGTATAGGAGGGGGTAGAAGCAGTGAAGCTAATCAAATTTTATACTAATTAAATATTTATTACAAAATATGAGCTCAATAAATGTTATATGTTCTGAGAAAATCGTCTTAACGCATTTCATGAAAAAGTGTAGTTTGTATGGGAGGGGGTGGAAGGAGAAGGAGGACGCAAATAATTTTTCCACTGTAATTTATATCATTATGAAAGTAATATATCCGAAAATTCAGACTAATAGCCTTTATACTTTTCGAGCAAATCCATTTATTGTCAAATTGTGAAATCGTGTCATTTTGTATGGGAGGGGTAGAGGGGTGCAGGTAATCGTCTAATTTTTTTTGGCCTTACTAAAAATTTTAAATAAATATTTGATGCACAATTTCAGCTCGCTAAATTTTATACGCACTGAGTAAATTGGCTTCGAGTAATTTATGACAAGTACAGTTTGTATGGGAGGCGGTAGAAGGAGGGTTTGGACAAACATAATTTTTATACGGTAAATTGGTATTATTATAAAAGTAACATATTCCAAATTTCAGGCCAATAGCTTTTATACTTTTCGAGCAAATCCGTTTATTGTCAAATTGCGCATTTGTGTCATTTTTTATGGGAGGGGGTAGAAGGGGTGGAGCGATTTGGCCCGTTCACGAACTTGACCTTACTTTTTTATCAAAAATGACTTGTACAAAATTTGAACTATCTAGCTCAACGCGTTCTCAAGCTAGAGAGCGCACGGACTGACGGACGGACGGACGGACAGACGGACAGACGGACAGACATCCGGTTTTGAGATCTTTGAGTGATAATATTAACTTCTGTATCATTCATTTTTTTCTCCGAGCCTTATTTCTTGGCGTTACAAACCTTAGAGCAAACTTATAATACTCTCAGATTCCATCTAGAGTATAAAAACGTGATGATCTTGACAAATGAAAACCAAATTAGTTTTTTTTAAATTTTTTCGCAGGTACTTTTACATAATCCATCCGAAATGCCGAAAATATCAAGCTACGGATTTGCGATATCTACTGGAACCGAAAATCGAGTCGTAATTACACCCGAAATTCAGAACTCTGCTCGCAACATTCGCAGCATTAGTATTAAACATCGGCACTGTCTATTTGCGAATGAAGCAAATTCATCGTACTATCGAACGTATTCGAAAACCAATTGCGAATTGGAATGCGAATCTTATCATCTCGAAGAAGAATGCGGTTGCGTTTTATATCATATGCCGCGAAATTCAAACGATTCAATAATCTGTGGACTCAAGGATTTACTATGTACCCAACGTGTTAAACTCGAAACCGAATCAGTTCAGAGTAATTCCAATAAATGTGACAGCTGCTTACCAGCCTGTTTCTCGCTTAACTATCTTTCAAGTGTTACAAGTTCGTTGCTATCCAATAATGAATTTATGGTGCGTGAGAAATTCACAAAAAAAATACCAAAAGTGAGCGTTGATAGCAAAAACTTGGCAATGGTACATTTTTTCTATCTCAAAAATTCATTTCGTGCTAATACAAGAGAAGAACTCTTGGGATTCGTGGATTTCATTGGTGAGTGGAAGCTTTTTTTGGGATTTTCCAAAACTGTAATTCTTTTTTCTTTTTTTTAAGCAAACAGTGGTGGAATTTTAGGCCTTTTTATGGGATTCAGTATTTTATCGGTAATCGAATTGATTTACTTTTTTTCACTGGCTCCTTATTGTGCATCGAAAAATAACTTGAAGAGCTATAACGATAGAAATGATAATATGGATGTGGTAAGTTTTTTCAAAGAGATAGAGGAAGTTGAAGAACAAAATCAAACTATTCAGGAACAAGAATTGATTTGGTCCATCGATTCGGTAATTTCGAAAGAGGGAATGAAACTTAACTTGAAAGGAGGCATATGCTACATATAAGCAGAGATAAGTGAAGACATAAAGATGTTTCACTTAGAACAAGAAAATAGTCATATGAAGGAAAAGCTAGCCGCAATCTCTCGCATCCAGGCGAATTCAATACCGGTGCCGGCACGAAGCGGAAACAAAGTTCAAGGCGAATGATGACGTAGTTTGGCAGAAATTGATATTGAACTGGTTATGACCAGGTCGAAAATACACGATCCTTAGGAAAGGGATACTTGAGTTATGCGTTTTTTTCGTATGTAGAATTGAATTGATCTCCTAAACGTTTTTTTCTTTTCTTACAGCAAAGTCAGTACCATGGTTTTGTTTTTGATTTCATGAATCAATGTGAATCCCTAGTAAAGCGTAGGTTTTGTATGATTTATGAATGAATGCAATTGTCTTTTGGACTTTTTGGATTATAACACAAAACCTACGCTTTACTAGGGATTCACATTGATTCATGAAATCAAAAACAAAACCATGGTACTGACTTTGCTGTAAGAAAAGAAAAAACGTTTAGGAGATCAATTCAATTGTACATACGAAAAAAACGCACAGCTCAAGTACCCCTTTTCTAAGGATCGTGTATTCTCCTAGTCATAACCAGTTCATTATCAATTTCTGCCACACTACGTCATCATTCGCCTTGAACTTTGTTTCCCCTTCGTGCTGGCACCGGTATTGAATTCGCCTGGATGCGAGAGATTGCGGCGAGCGTTTCCTTCATATAACTATTTTCTTGTACTGACTGAGATATCTTTATGTCTTCACTTATCTCTGATATAAGCAAGTATGTAAGGTTGTTTAATAATAACGAAGAAGAAGCAATAATCGCTCTAGGACAGTATGGCAATGCTAATACAACTTTTCTGTGTTCAATATGGACAATTTCTTAATCCATAAAAACACCAAACAAATCTTAATGTCAGCCCACGAAACACCGAATGCATTTTTCGACTCTCCCAGTGTATGCCACAACCATATTGTTAAAAATAACAACAACATGTATAACAAGAGAACATGTAAATTAGTTTGACTGCCAACCTAAACGAATGTCCTGTTAATCGTGATAAATAGTTATGTCCTAGCTGATGCAATTCGCTAAGGTAAAAAATGCTGAAATTCTTCCACTTAAGGTGACGTGAGCAACAAAATTACAATTTCCTTGAAGATGACAGTAATTCGAAGTTGAAAAAGTCATCCGTTTAGCTGATTGCCCAGGAGCTGAATGGAAAGAAAATTTAATTTGAAAATTCAATGTTCTTTTAAATAGGCTCAACATCTAATTGATTGCGTCAATTTATATCCGATAGTTTTTCCAAAATAAAAACATATCAAACGTTACTATCTCTTAAAAGAAAAACAAATCCAAAAAATCTAATATACAGAAAATTAGCAGAAACATCTTTTGTAATAGAACATATTATTGACAAAAACTTTCAAATTCGGAAAACTTTCTAACTGGTTTCCTTCGTGGAAAGGTTTATTTTTTGGCATTTTTAGATTTTTTTAAAATCTTGTTTTAAATCTCCTTCACGAAAGTGTTAATGACTTCAAAACCAATCAACCAACTCTTATTTTGTTTGTTGACAATACTGTGACAACGGTGTATATACATATGTATATCAGCTGTCAGAACTTGCGTACTTGTTCTAGCTATAGAAAAAACGACAAAGAGATTTTCCTTGTGACCAAAACATATGCGACAAATTTTTGGTGTACACTTGCGCTAAAACTTTGTCGCTACGATTGAAAAGTTTTTATGAACCATACCAGAATTATAGCCAGGCGTGATATTCAATCATGCGAACTTTAAACTTGCTCCAGAAAATATGTCAGCTTAAATTCTTTAGAATAGTTTATAGCTTTTTTTTTGCATTGGAGGGGGTAGAATGAACAGGGAGATTTATTATTTAAGAATGTGATACTGAACGTTTCACTAATTTAATGTTTGTAGCTTTCGTAATTTTTAAGAAAATAGATACATTGTCCTTCCGAATTTATGGCGTTTACATGGGAAGTGGTTTTGGAACTGCTTATCACCATACTGTGTTACATTTGTTCTGTCGATAGCTTTCATTGCACAAATATGAGAAATTTTTGTATGAAAAGTGAAAGGAGTGAGAAAAATCGATATTTTTTTACCATTAACTGATATTAATAAAAAGGGTTTCATACGAAATTTCATCTACCTTTTCTAAGTTTAATAGGAATCGATATAATCTTCTACAACGACACAACACCCCAAATTACGATTTGGCCTCCTCACCTACATGTTTCTTAACATTTTTCATTACTTATTGTGAAAGGGTTGTGTAACGAAAACTCGGCTGAGGGCCTAATTCCCGCACAGATTTGTTTGATGAGGCTCCTCCGAGTCGCGCAGCACCTGTTGCCGGCTGCTCCGGGAGGTGGGCATGGAAAAATTGACCGAGAGGAACGGACATCCTTTTGGGAGCTGAAAAAAAAATATGAGTGAAGGGAAGACGAATCGTGGTCGGATGGCCTCAGGGCCTCTAACTGGTGATTTATCCTACTACCATGCTTATTCTAGCAGCGAAATGCGCGAAATAGAAGCGAACGATCCACCTCTTGGACCATGCAGCGAAATTATTTAGCTTATGACATAAAAAAAAACCTTCTCTTTACAATAATCCAGTTTAATTTAAACAGAGAGATAGAGAGAAAAATATATATATATATATTGTATAATATATATTATATTACAATACAATAACTTTATTAACATTTATTACTATCAGAATTCCTTAATGCAAGGAAATTGCCATAAATCGGTTCCAAATTTAAAAGATGGAAATCGATTTATCCTCTAGCTCATCATTTAGTGAAGGGACGAAACAAACAACAACATCCCTACACAAAGTACATAAATAAAATATCACAAAAAAATTAACAAAAAATTGGGATCAACTAGCGTTAAGTCTACGCTTTAAGCACATCTTACCAATAGAGAAGTCGAATAAATCAGCATTCTTATTAACTTCTCTCGCGAGACGCGAAATCGGCTCATTCATACCATAATTTGTCCGGTGAAAACATATCTGTAGAAGTCTAGGCTGCCTTGGTAAAAATTGACCAACAGCAAACTGCATCAAACCTTAAAGTGTGGATGAATCAACTAACCCTGTAAGAAGTTGATGAGCAAAGACTACATCAGCTACCTCACGTCGTTTCGAAAGTGATGACATATTTCATAGCTTAAGTCGATCGATATAAGGGTAACAATTGTTCCGAAACACGGCGACGCTGCTTCTAGTCAGATCTAGTCAACCTTGTACTTCCGGGAGAAGAACGAAAAATGAAGATGGCTTTTGACGTTTCTGTAACTGCAGGACAAATACATGTCATTCATTTTACTTTATTATCTTAATAATAAAATATTGTGTTGTGACCGACTCGATAACAAACTTAGCTGGAACATTCGTATAGTATGGACTCATGCCAAAGAATGGAAGTTGCTTTGAACCTGAAAAAGCTTATTTGGCAAAAATGGACATTACAGCCCAAGATGATCTACTGGTGCTACACAACAATCAGTCTCCCAGTAGTCACATACGGATCAACAGTTCGGACTAAAATATTACAACAAAAAGCAATGAAAACGTACTGCGGCAATGGAAATTGTCCTGAACATCCCTCCAATAAATCTCCAAGTAAAAAGGGAGCTATGAAATGAGTGTTGCGCATATAACGGACAAACAAATACAAATCAGGGGATCTTAGGAGTCATTTCAAAATCCTAAAAAAAACTGAAAACTTCTAACCATAATATTATCGGACACTGTGCCGACAAAATTCATCTTTGAAACCCCATTCAACATTATAATCAGAGAACGCAAAGACTGATCTAACAATTGTTCCGAAACACGGCGACGCTGCTTCTAGTCAAATCTAGTCAACCTTGTCTTTCCGTGAGAAGAACGAAAAATGAAGATGGCTTTTGACGTTTCTGTAACTGCAGGGAAAATACATGTCATTCATTTTACTTTATTATTTTAATAATAAAATATTGTGTTGTGATCGACTCGATAACAAACTTAGCTGGAACATTCGTATAGTATGGACTCATACCAAAGAATGGAAGTTGTTTTGAACCTGAAAAAGCTTATTTGACGAAAATGGACATTACAGCCCAAGATGATCTACTGGTGCTACACAACAATCATTCTCCCAGTAGTCACATACGGATCAACAGTTCAGACTAAAATATTACAACAAAAAGCAATGAAAACGTACTGCGGCAATGGAAATGTTCCTGAACATCCCTCCAATAAATCTCAAAGTAAAAAAGCTATGAAATGAGTGTTGCGCATATAACGGACAAACAAATACAAATCAGGGGATCTTAGGAGTCATTTCAAAATCCTAAAAAAAACTGAAAACTTCTAACCATAATATTATCGGACACTGTGCCGACAAAATTCATCTTTGAAACCCTATTCAACATTATAATCAGAGAACGCAAAGACTGATCTAACAATTGTTCCGAAACACGGCGACGCTGTTTCTAGTCAAATCTAGTCAACCTTGTCTTTCCGTGAGAAGAACGAAAAATTAAGATGGCTTTTGACGTTTCTGTAACTGCAGGGAAAATACATGTCATTCATTTTACTTTATTATCTTAATAATAAAATATTGTGTTGTGATCGACTCGATAACAAACTTAGCTGGAACATTCGTATAGTATGGACTCATGCCAAAGAATGGAAGTTGCTTTGAACCTGAAAAAGCTTATTTGGCAAAAATGGACATTACAGCCCAAAATGATCTACTGGTGCTACACAACAATCATTCTCCCAGTAGTCACATACGGATCAACAGTTCGGACTAAAATATTACAACAAAAAGCAATGAAAACGTACTGCGGCAATGGAAATTGTCCTGAACATCCCTCCAATAAATCTCAAAGTAAAAAAGCTATGAAATGAGTGTTGCGCATGTAACGGACAAGCAAATACAAATCAGGGGATCTTAGGAGTCATTTCAAAATCCTAAAAAAAACTGAAAACTTCTAACCATTATATTATCGGACACTGTGCCGACAAAATTCATCTTTGAAACCCCATTCAACATTATAATCAGAGAACGCAAAGACTGATCTAACAATTGTTCCGAAACACGGCGACGCTGCTTCTAGTCAAATCTAGTCAACCTTGTCTTTCCGTGAGAAGAACGAAAAATGAAGATGGCTTTTGACGTTTCTGTAACTGCAGGGAAAATACATGTCATTCATTTTACTTTATTATTGTAATAATAAAATATTGTGTTGTGATCGACTCGATAACAAACTTAGCTGGAACATTCGTATAGTATGGACTCATGCCAAAGAATGGAAGTTGTTTTGAACCTGAAAAAGCTTATTTGACGAAAATGGACTTTACAGCCCAAGATGATCTACTGGTGCTACACAACAATCATTCTCCCAGTAGTCACATATGGATCAACAGTTCGGACTAAAATATTACAACAAAAAGCAATGAAAACGTACTGCGGCAATGGAAATGTTCCTGAACATCCCTCCAATAAATCTCAAAGTAAAAAAGCTATGAAATGAGTGTTGCGCATATAACGGACAAACAAATACAAATCAGGGGATCTTAGGAGTCATTTCAAAATCCTAAAAAAAACTGAAAACTTCTAACCATAATATTATCGGACACTGTGCCGACAAAATTCATCTTTGAAACCCCCTTCAACATTATAATCAGAGAACGCAGAGACTGACGATCTATACTACCTGAGGATTGCTCGCGAAACTCGGAAGGGACTAAAGCCAGATTGAAAGCACCTAACTTCTCATTTTCGAAACCAGAGAAACCACAATCTTCCAGGCTTCATTTATTGCAATGGTGCTATGCATCAAAGAGAATATTAGGAGGAGGACATCGCAAAAATTTAATCTTATCGGATAGTCAGATGGTTCTCAAACCCTTAGCATCCAACAAACACGAATCGAGAGTAAGACTCTGCCTTCAAAAGATAATAGTCCTGGGAAAAAAAACACAAAGTAACCTTAATGAACATATCAGGATTGAGGGAAATGAAGAAGCAGACGATCTTGCAAAAAAATGGTGCAGAAACAAATTTTATTGAACCAGAGTCATTCTGCGGAAAACCAAAAGGACGTTTCTAACCTTATACTTAGATAGTAGGTTGAGCGAAAGCATAGAATCTACTGGAAGAGACTTTTAAGTTTTCTCATAAAAGTAATTCCAATTCTGTCACTTTGAAAAATTATTACCATCCACCCATCCCTTTCATCCAGTTGAAGCTGAATTCTGGGTTGCAGCATAGAACTTATTGAAAATCTACATCGTCACGGACATAAATAGCGATAAAATTTGACGACAGATATGAAAGATGGTATCCAACTAAACCATAAAATTGCTCAACCACAAAATTATAGAACGAAAGCTACTCAGATTCTGACACACAAACATTTATTTGATCAACACGGAAATTAGTTCAAAAAAATTTAGTCATTGGTACCTTTTGCTGATTAATATTTTTGTATTTACAATAAGTGTTGCAAGACCGTTGTCATCTAGATCCTTTTAAGTGCAACCGGAGCCAAAGGGGTTGAGTCGAGGCACAGCTCCGGTAAGTTGGAGAATATTTGAGATATTTAGGATAATCCCGCATATTGACTTTTCATGCTTTCTCAACTTTTCCCAAGAATATTATTTTACTCATAATTACTCAAGTTTTTCGTTTCAACACGGTGTACTTCTTGTGTTCTTCCTGTTTTTAGAAGAACAACATTCTTCGTATGAGTAAAGTAAGACCTGATGTCATCATCTTAGGTGCTATCTGCTTAGTATATTGGGTTTTGTATTTTATATATTCTTCAACTTCAGAATTTTCATGTTACAATAACACATAACATTACGAAAAACGTGACAAACTTTTTTTCACAAAATTTAAAATTGCTATTGTTCCAAGGTTCCCGAATTAGAAACTAAACTAATAAATTTTTAATGTACTTTAAATGCAATAATACTTTAATTTGAGTTATTTAATATAATGTTTGTTGATTTATTTAAATTTAGAATTCAACTTTCAACATTCAAAGCTATCAATTTTCTAATCAACGAAATTGTGGATCACGTGTACTTCTATCTTCAAATATGAGTGACGCTTCGCAAAAAATTGATTATGTAAAACCACGTAATAAAATTAATAGGACGGATGAGCCATTGCCTTATTGTGAATAAAAAAAATGCAGTGTTTAATTTTTTTAATATCATAAATATTTATAGTAGTTTTAAGCTTATGCCTGAAGAAAATGTTTATTCAAATTATATATAATCATTAAATAAATAGCTAATACTTTGATTGTACATATTTTATTCATTTCATAAATAATTTAAACAATAATATTCCAAAATTTTCAAATCGTATTGAAAATTATTCACGATACGTATATGGACGATTCAGTTCAAATTTGTTACTGATTTCATTAGAACTGAAACCAATTGTTCGTTTATATCGTTGTCCCAACGTGGAAATGTTATTTACTTCTGATGATGGTAAAATCTTAAAAAATGAACATTAAAAAATTTGATTCCAAATATTATTTCATTTCTTACCACTTTTTTCAGTTTTTCATGAGTGTTTTTATAATTTATACTCGCTTTAAATCTTTGATTAGCAAAGTATGGTCTTATGAAAATATAATAAACAATTTCCATAAGTGAAAGAACGCTAAATCCCAGGAATAAACCCATTATGCCTCCAGTGTTGGCTACACGAAAGGGAAAATGAATGGTTATAATTGTTTTTAAATAAGGTTGTATGACGTACATATGTAATTCTTCAATTAATAATTAAAATCTTTAAAATTTAAATTCTTACATAAAAATTCTGAGAATCCAATAAACTGTTGTTTAGTATTACTGCGAAAAGCCCGTTCGACATAGTAGAAATGAACATTAGCAATGTTGTCGTTGGTATATTCTTCGCTCATATACTGAATATCTCGGTCGTTAATCAAGAATTTCCTATGACTAAGATGCGATGAATACTTATCAGTGACAAATTTCAATTCAAAACAGGCTGGAATGCACTCCTGGCTGCACTGAAACATTTCCTCGCTGCTTTCATGATTTCGAAATAGCACTGTATCCGAACATTTAAGATCCGATAGACCACAAACGTTGATATGTTGTGAAATGTGTGGCATGTAGTATTTAACGCAATTACAATGTTCCCGATGCAGACGTGCTTCACATTCCAATTCGCAATTACGTCTAGTATATGTTGCATAATACGACAAATTTGCCTCATTTGAAAACATACATTGTCGATATTTTTGCTTCATACTGCGTAAAAGATATGATGCATCTGCTATTTCCGGTGTTATAACCACACCAGTTTCATGACCGACTTGTATTGAAAAGCCATAGTTGGCAATATCCGGAATTTCAGTGGGATTATGAAGAAGGGCCTGAAAAAATTTTATAATTACATAAGTTTGGCACCTTTTTTTTATATACTTTCATATTACTTTATTATTTTAATAAGTCCAAGAGAGCTGGAACAAAAAATAAACATAACAGGATTGCGCGTAAAGCCCAATGTTACAATACTCTAGATGAAATGGAAAATTTTGCAATCTTAAGAAATTTTGTATGGTGCGTGGAATAAGGGGTGACAGCATTGAACTGATTTTTTTCATATCATGCTAGAGTAGCTACACAAATGTTTTGAAGAAAATTGAAGCTTCAAAAATTGAACAGGTAAGGATAAAATTGAAGTTAGAGTGTAGCCTAGTCGGTAACGTGTTGGTCTACAATAAGAAAATCGGGAATTCAAATCCCGGTCGACGTATAATTTCAGCACACTACTTGCATGGGAATATTTTGGCCTCCTCAAACTTCGAAAATGAAAATTCTTAGATAGAGAGTTATGCGAAGGGCTTACAACCTTTTGACAATAACAAATAAATATTTCAGAACTTGAAAGTCAGGAGACAAAAGCCCGATTTGGGCTGTAGGTAGAAGAAGAAAATGGAAAAATTAATTTAGTATATATAGTGAAATTGTTCTTTTTGTATGGGAGGTGATAGAAAAAAAGCGTTTTTACGGATTTTTTAGGAATAACTATGAACATTATGCAATTAATATCCCTCAAATTTCAAAGCAGTAACATACATACTATTCAAGTAAATATTTTTATACTCTAGATGAAATCTGAGAGTATTATAAGTTTGCTCTAAGGTTTGTAACGCTAAGAAATAAGGATTGGAGAAAAAAATGAATGATACAGAAGTTAATGTTATCACTCAAAAATCTCAAAACTGGATGTCCGTCTGTCCGTCTGTCCGTCCGTCTGTCCGTCTGTCCGTCTGTCCGTCTGTCCGTCTGTCCGTCTGTCCGTCCGTCTGTTCGCTCTCTAGCTTGAGAGCGCGTTGAGCTAGATTGTTCAAATTTTTTACACATCGTTTTTGACAAAAAAGTAAGGTCAAGTTCGTGAACGGGCCAAATCGCTCCACCCCTTCTACCCCCTCCCATACAAAATGACACAATTGCGCAATTTGAGAATTAAAGGATTTGCTCAAAAAGTATAAAAGCTATTGGCCCGAAATTTGGAATATATTACTTTTATGATAATATCAATCTACCGTATAAAAATTTTGCGTGTCCTCCCCCTCCTTCTACCACCTCCCATACAAACTGTACTTGTAATGAATTACTCTAAGCCAATTTACTCACTGCGTATAAAATTTAGCGGGCTGAAATTGTGCACCAAATATTTATTTAAAATTGTTAGTAAGGCGAAAAAAAATTAGACGATTAGCTTCACTCCTTCTAACCCCTCCCATACAAAATGACGCAAATTTGCAATTTAACAATAAATTAATTTACTCGAAAAGTATAAAAGCTATTAGTCTGAGTTTTGGGATATATTACTTTCATAATGATTTAAATCTACACTAGAAAAATTATTTGCGTCCTCACTCTCCTTCCACCCCCTCCCATACAAACTACACTTTTTCATGAAATGCTCTAAGACGATTTTCTCAGAACATATAACATTTATAGAGCTCACATTTTGTAATAAATACTTAATTAGTATTATCACTAAGATCAGAAAAAAATATTTGATTAGCTTCACTGCTTCTACCCCCTCCCATACAATATGATACAGTTTCACAACTTCACAAAAAATCGATTTTCTTGAAAAGTATGAGTGGTACTAATCTGAAATTTAAGGGTTGTCAATTTTATAATATTCCTAGTTATTTCTGAAAAAATCACTAAAATCCCCCCACTCTTTCTACCACCTCCCATACAAACTGCACATTTTCACTAAATCTAACTCACTAATTTTCTCAGTCCCCATTCAATTTTTGGAGTAAGCATTTTGTATAAGACATTCTTATAGCTACTTTAGCATGATGGGGAAAAAATTATTTCAATGCTATCACCCCTTCTAACACTCCCCATCCAAAATTTCTTGGGATGACATCTAGAGTATCGTAAGATTGCGCTTTATGCGCAATCGTAGCCCTGTTATGTTTTTTGTAAAGTTTTGAGACACATTCTATAGGAAGAGGGTAGAAGCAGTGAAGCTATTAGGTTCTTAAAAATACTGTTAATTACGTATTCGTGTGTCAAAAGTGGCGATTTTCTTCGAAAATAGCCCATTTTTGAACGAATATTTCCGATTAATAGTGCAAGATAAAGAAAAATTATATTTTTCAATTGAGTCTCTAATAAATATACTAGGATTTTTATTGAACAAATTTGAAACTGAAATATGACTACGAGCTCGCTCAAAAACTGCAAAAAATGGCCAATTTCAAACAAATTTATTACATATACTAACAAACCCCCGCGGCTTCGTCCGCGTAAAAATAGCAATTTTTGAGAGTGTAGTTAGTAATACATTATATGGGATATATAATCTGCTTACTTTAATGGCTCTTTGAAGAAAATGGTTTGCATATTGTTGGAATCAGAACCATAAATTATTAAGAATGAAAGCATGATGCTCCCATTTTTATGGGACAGGCTCGTGATCAAATCAAACCCGTGATTCGAGATCATATACGTGTTGAAGAGCGTTAAAGACATGTGAATAATTGTACCTGGTGTTATTTAAAAAAAAAAACAAATAAAATAACATTAAGCTTAAAAACATAATAGGACTACGATTGTGCGTAAAGCCCAATCATACGATACTACATATGCATAGATGAAATCGAAATTTTTGCGGTGTTAAGAAATTTTTGGAGAGTGGTAGAAGGAGTGACAACACTGAACTAATTTGTTTCACATCATGCTAGAGTAGCTATAAAAATGTTTTGTACCAAATTTAAGCTTCAAAAATTGAGTAGGTACTGAGAAACATAGTGCATAGAATTTAATGAAATTGTGCAATTTGCATGGGAGTTGGTAGAAGGAGTGGGGGGTTTTTGGTGGTTTTTCGAAAAACAATTATAACTATCATGCAATTGATATACTTTAAATTTCAGATCTGTATCATTCACACATTTCAAGAAAATCGAATTGTTATGTAGTCGTGGAATGTGTCTCATTGTATGGGAGGGGGTAGAAGGAGTGAAGCTACTCGGTTATTTTTTTCTCGATATTAATAATTATGCTAATTAAGGATTAAGTTCAAATTTTTACCTCGATGAAATTTAAATGTACTGAGAAAAATCGTTTAGAGTATTTCATGAAAAAGTGCGGTTTATTTGGGAGGTGGTGGAAGGAGAAGGGGGTTTTTGGTGAATTTTTGAAAAACAACTATAATCATCATGCAATTGATATATTTTTAAATTCGGATCAGTAACATTCAGACTTTTTAAGAAAATCAAATTCTTGTGAAGTCGTGGAATTTTGTCACATTGTATGGGAGGGGGTAGAAGGAGTGAAGCTAATCGTTTAATTTTTTCCTGATATTAATAATAATGTTAATTAAGGATTTAGTACAACATTTTAGCTCGATGGAAGTTACACGTACTGAGAAATTTGGTGTAAAGTGATTCATGGAAAAGTGTAGTTTGTATGAGAGGTGGTGAAAGGAGTGAGGAAACTCAAACAATTTAATACCAAAATACTGCGTTTGTAATAGAAATAATATATTCCACATTTAAAATTTGTAAGCTTTTTATAGCTTTTATAGTTTCCAAGAAAATTTAATTAATATATATTTTGAAAATGAGCCACTTTGTGTGGGAGGGGGTAGAAGGCGTGAGGGGAGTGAAATGAAACCAAAAGCAGATTTCATTCCGAGGGACACCTAACAAACTGTGCAAGTTTCATTACAATCGGTTCGGCCGTTTGTGCGTGAAAAGCGGCCGGACAGACAGACAAAAATTTCAAAAATGTTATTGCTAAGATAACTCAAAAAACTAACTTATACCCATTTATAAGCAAATAAAATACAGACTCTACAATTATATTTATATGTATAGATTTCAAAAATGACTATTTCCTTTTTTTTGCTATAACAATAGAACAAGGTCACGAAACGGGTTTGTATTGGACATATTTTAAGTTTTTATTTTGTTAATAATATACTAAATAAAAAAAAAGTTTCATTTTCAATTTTTTCATGTTTTTGGAGTGCTAATAGAATAGAAATATCCAGAAATTTTTTTTTAAATAGTTTTAGTCATTGTAAAATTTGCTGTGTTCTTAGTCTCGGGAAAAAATTGGATATAATTCCTCGCAATCAATTAGATTTTACGACCATTTAAAGTCACATCGAATTTTCGAAGTCAATTTTCATCCAATCAGCTCCTGTTCAGCTAATATTAAGACTTGCACAAAATTGCTAAATTCAAAACTACCTAATTTTTAACGAAAACGCGTTTTGAGGCTCAAGCCACCTTAATGCGAAATCGGAGCTTGATAAATGCTATTCATGCTGATAAAACTGGCTTAGAGTATTTCATGAAAAAGTGAGGCCTCCGTGGAGTAGTGAGTAGCGTGCCTGCTTCACAGTTAATAGGCCGTGGGTTCGATTCCCACTTCAGGCAGTAGGATTTCTTAAACACGAATTTTTAAGTTGCTGCTGGCAATGAAAAATTATTCGGAATAAAATGGGGAAAAAACGGCAATGAAACGAACGAAATCTATCGACGGATAATACTAGCAAATAATAAGTATGATTCGGTTCTTCCAATAATGAAATCCAAAAAAGTGCACAGAAACAACGAAGCTGCGAATATATAAACCTATTACACAACCTTTGCTCTGTTACGCCACCGAGACGTGGACATAAACGCGAATTTCCGAAAAAGCAGTTAACGAAAGAAAGATCCTCCGAAGAATATTGGGACCTGTGAAGGAAGGAACGGAATGGCGAATAAGATAAAACCATGAGTTGTATCAAAGCTACGTAAAGTGCAGTGGGCTGGCCATGTAGAGCGAATGGAAGACAGAAAAATCCCCAACAATTTTTTTTTATTTTTGATTTTAATCAATTTTGTAGGGGAAGTGGTAGACGACATTGAACTAATTTTTTCTCATCACGATAGAGTTGCTATCTAAATGTTTTGTACAAAATTTAGGAATCAAAAATTTAATAGGTACTGAGAAAATTAATGTATTGAATTTAGTGCAATTGTACAGTTTATATGGGAGGTGGTAGAAGGAGGGCGAGTTCTTAATGACTTTTTCAGAAATAACTACAAACATCATGCTTTTGACATATTTTAAATTGCAGATCAGTATCATTCATACTTTTCAGAAAAATCGACTTTTTGCAAAGTTGCGAAATTGAGCCAAATTATGTGGGAGGGGGTAGAAGGAACAAACCTAGTCGTCTAATTTTTTTGTTTCTTGCTAATAATTCTAAATAAATATTTAGTGCACAATTTCAGCTCGATAAATTTTATACTCACTGAGTAAATTAACTTAGAGCATTTCATGTAAAAGTGCAGTTTGTATGGGAGATGATAGAAGGAGGGGGGGACACGAATAATCCGTATACAGTAGATTGATCTTATTCTAAAAGTAACATATGTATTCTAAATTTCAGATCAATAGATTTTATACTTTTCGAGCAAATCCGTTTATTGTCAAACTGCAAAATTGAGTCATTTTGTATGGGAGAGTGTAGAAGGGGTCGAGCAATTTGGTCCACTCACACACTTGACCTTATTTTTTGTCGAACGTGATGTATACGAACTTATTACCTCAACGCGATCTTGAGCTAGAGGGTAAACGAACGGATGGACGGACAGGTATCCGGTTTTGAGATTTTTGAGTGATAATGTGATTAAATACTCCGAGCCTTATTTCTTAGCGTTACAAACTTTGTAGCAAACTTATAATACTCTCAGATTGCAGCATCACCATCATTAATTGCGCTACAGCCCACGTCGGGCCTTGGCCTCCTGTATGCTTCGTCTCCAATTTTCTCGGTCCAATAACCGAGTTCACCATGTGGAAAATTTCTGAAGCGATTTGCTGTCATCGTCGTTTGAATCCTCCCGGCGTTTTCCTGGTTTTCCGACTAGCCTTTTTTCTTCCGCCTTTCCTTTTTGTACACGTTTGAGTATTCTTCTGTCCGCCATACGCTGTACGTGACTAGCCCTCTGTAGCTTTCGAAGTTTGATGAGAGTAGAGTTTTCTGTGTTCTAAATAATGGTATACAGGTCCTGATTATATCGAATTCTCCATTCGCCTTGGTCTCTCGCCGGCCCAAGGATTCATCGTTATACCTTTTTGTCGAAATTATTAACAATTTTTTCAGATGCCATAGCAGAGTATAGGTCCTATTATGGTTTTTTAAATTGGCAGCTTCGTTTTTTATGTACGTCTTTACATTTTATTATTGGAAATACCGAATAGTATGTCTTGTTTGCTACCATTATGCATCTTTTCATTTCATTGCCGTCTTTGGAGAGATGGGCTCCTAGATATACATAAGAAGCTGTCTATGTTTTCTATGTTATAGTCTGCTATCATTAGATTTTGTCTGATTGGCATTTTTCTTCGTGATTACAACATAACTTTCATTTTGTGTTCTCAAATTTCATCTTGAGTATAGAATTGAAAGGAGACAAGGACATGAATTGCATGTATTGAGAAGCCACTATGCAAGTAAACTAAAGGAAAAGTAATTCCCAATAGTAATGTCCAACGAATCTTGTGAGCTCAAAGTTTTTGAGTGAAAGCAATATTTCCTAATCCTTGGCGATTTGGTTCGTGCGTTACCGCTATGATTGTGTATGTGTATGTATGTACTTCCGTGTATAGAGGTATAGATATATCTTCTTGGCTTTGACAAGACTTTTATACAGTTTACAAAAATTAGAAATATCCTGCTTCCAGAGCTTAATTACAAAACATAAAAAAATCTCTTAAGCTGAGTCCATACTATATAACCATTTTGCAAAAATGTAACAAAATTTGATGTTTATTCACCCGGTCACGTGTCGGTAAACATAAAAGGAAGTTATAAAATGTTGTTATGTAACATGTTGCAAGGTGGTCCACATTGGCTTACCATATTACAAAGCCTCTAAAAAAGATTTTCGCTTTCCGAAATACGTTGCTAGAAAAGAAATCTTGAAGCAACTGCAGAAGATGCTCCCGTGGTAATGAAAAATATGTGCACTTCTTCTATTCATGACGAGTACTAATTATTTGGAGAACAAATTGCATACAAAATAAGAAAACAGCTGCTTTCACCACCGAAATTTTTCATACTACATGAGTACATAAATATTATATAACAATGTTACAAACATTTTGCTATGTTAAACAAATTTCTGTTAAGACCCCCTAAAGGAGCATAGGCCGGAAACAACTCTTTTCCACAAGGCGCGATCCTGAGCATCGGCCCTTAGCTATTGCAAGGACTTGTATATTCCTCCGGTCTCCTGCTCATCTGCTCGCTTCCATGTGTTATATGGTCGACCACTCCGATGTCTTCCTAGAGCATTACAATCCAGAGCCTGTTTGGCAATGTTTTGCTCTGATTTCCTCAAAGTGTGACTCTGAATCTCAATGCCTATTTTAGTTTGTTCAGTTGTACTCTAAGGTTCGTCGTTGGAGATCACTTTCGGCCGCAACATTCCAAAAATGCGTCGAAGGCATTGGTTCACGAAAGTTTGCAGTTTCTTGGTAAGTCGAACGGTCACTTTCCACAGCTTCGTGCGAAGGGAGATCTTAATCTCCAGAAAGGGAAAAAGATACCGAAGGCCTGACGAGCTTTATTTAGACTAGCCTCAATATCCTTTTCGGCTCCGCCGTCCATGCTGACAATGCTTCCGAGATAACAGACATCTTGCACCTCTTCCACATCTTGTCCGTTAAGAAAAATCGGTGTGCTTGTGTTCAAACCCGCGTGCATGGACTTGGTCTTACCCACATTTATTTTCAGTCCCGCCTCTTTGCATTTAGAATGCAACGAGCAAACATTTGACTCTAAGTCCGAACGGTTGTGTACAAGCAAGCACACATCATAAGCATAATCAAGGTGAATTAAGATGTTAAATAGTCTCCATTGAAGACCTTTACCTTCCCCATCTTCCAGTGCAGCTTTCAAGATGTCATTTATTACCACCAAAAACAGGGCTGGTGATAATATGCAGCCTCGTCTCACAACCGTTCGCACAGTAAAGCTATCGGACAGCTTTCCTCTATGTAAGACGCGACACCTTACATTTACGTAGGATTCTTTAATCATCGCTATGACCTTATCTGGGTATTCCTATGCAAAGCATTTCATATGTAACATCGCTGAATGCTGTTGAATACCTTCTCGAAGTCCACACACATGAGATGTAGTTGCGAACCCATTTCGGCAGACTGCTTCAATATTATTCGTGGTCGGTACAAGACGATGCTTTACGGAATCCAGCCTGATAAACTTCGAGAGTAACTAATCCTATTGAGAATTACCAAAGCCATGATTTTCGATACTGCAGTAAGTAACACAAAGCCAATTGCCAATTGCCACAATCCTGAAGGTCGCCCTTCTTCGGGATTTTAGCAATGACGCCCTCCTGCGATTCAGTCAGATATCTGCCTTCATTTTACACCACAGTAATGAGTGGGAGGAGTATATCGGCTGTTATTTCCGGGTCCGCTTTGAGGAGTTCGGTTGGCAGTCCGTCTGGAGCTTTCCTTCCCGCCATTGACTGAATGGCGGAAATTATCTCTTCCTTATCTGGGGATTGTTACGGTTGGATGTTTGGTATATAGTTGTTCTGTTTCTTCCTCTGATAAAATATTTAATATATCAGAGAAGTATTCCTTCCATCGCCGCAACTGGTGTTCACTCATATTAAGGAGGGTTCCAATTCTAGTTCGTCAAATGCTTGATGATTTTAAATAAAGAACACATATCCCAAAGGTATGTTGCAGGTTCTGCCTTGTTGGCCAGATCTTTAATGGCCTTTCTCTTGTTGAGTCTAACAGCCTTTTTAAGCTGAACATGAGCATCACGGTAGTTCCGGCTAAAGTCGGGTATTCGTTGTTTGTCATCGGGTTGAGAGATGATTACCAGTTTTGCCTTTTTCCAAGCTTGTCCCGTGTGTCTTGTAACATCAAGGATTTCTCTCTGCTTTTCACATATCCCGCAGATTTTTCAGCACTAGTTAGAAAAGTGTTTCTGCCTCCCAATTGACGTCCAGTGTGTGCATTTCATATTCGCCCAAAATGGATGACTTTTCGCGTAGAATGGTGGTGTATTCGTCTGTTGGGGTCTCCAAGTCTATCCACATTAAGCTTGCGTTTCTTTTGAAGAATTTGTGGACGTCGGATAGCTGCTGTGCCCAAACTCAAGCAGGCAACCATTGATCGCTGCCCACGTCAGCTCATCGCTTCGATCGCACATCGAGGAGACATCTTTTCCATCAGCGACTTATAGACAAATGGTTGGTCTCGTTCTGAGTAACACCATCCGGGAAAATCCAAGTTCTTTTATGGTGCCTTTTGTGTGGAAAACGAGTCCCTCCGATGACTATTTGCCAAGTACTACCAAACTTCACAAATAGTTCGCCGTTTTCGGGTCTTTTAATCCAAGGTCGTGACGTCTCGGGCCAAGGGTCAGGCCCCATGACGTGTTCTACTCTAGTTTTGGTAGAGCCATCCTGAGCGTTCGTATCTCCTGAGATGATAATAATATCATCACTTGGAACACGATCGAAGGTGGCACTCAGTTGACTATAAGACCCCTCTTTAGCGGCATTAGTTGGTGCGTAACAGAATTTTGACGTTTCTGACGCTGGTCCTGATGATGATAATCCTATCCGAGATTGGTTCCCAGCTGATTAGACTGTTTCTCGCTATCGGTGTAAGGACGACCGCCACGCCAATTTCGGCTTCACTCTCAGGACCACCGTACAGAATTGTGTTTCCGCTCGGTGTTCGTTCTTCTCCTGACCCTGTCCACCTGAACTCGCTAAAGCCCAAGATTTGGATGTTATTGTGCTCCATTTCACGGTCGATCACTGATTTGCGGTGCAAGGACCGAGTGATGCCAGCTCTTCCCCCGGTATTCAATGTTCGAACGATCCAGAAGCCAATCATTGTCCGTTTTCGAATGCCAAAAGACCGTAGAATCCGTCCGTATCCGAGGCGCTGTATCCGTATCGTATGAGTTAGGATTTAAAATCATGGGTAGCCCATGAACCAGTTTCTGTAGTAAGGCAGGGAAGATTTTATCTACTCCAGCTGATTTTTAGGGCTTAAGGGCGAGATAAAGGGTTTTCCAATAAGGACTTGACAACTTTTTTTCAAAGTAAATTTTTAATAATTTGCAGACGTTGTTCCTTCGTGTACTTTACCATGATAAAAATGTTAAGTTTACTGAATAGATTGACAGTAAAAGTTCGATGATTAGTGAAAGGGTGCGTCCACAAATTGAATTCAAAGTTGTCAAGTCCCTTTTTCAAATAAGGACTTAACAACTTTTTTTCAAAGTAAATTTTTAATAATTTGTAGACGTTGTTCCTTCGTGTACTTTACCACAATAAAAATGTTAAGTTTACTGAATAAATTGACAGTGACAGTTTGATGATTAGTGAAAGGGTGCGTTCACAAATTGAATTCAAAGCTGTCAAGTCTCTATTGGAAAAGCCCTTTAGTCCAATAAGGACTTGACAACTTTTTTTCAAAGTAAATTTTTAATAATTTGCAGACGTTGTTCCTTCGTGTACTTTACCACGATAAAAATGTTAAGTTTACTGAATAGATTGACAGTGACAGTTTGATGATTAGTGAAAGGGTGCGTTCACAAATTGAATTCAAAGTTGTCAAGTCCCTATTGGAAAACCCGATATTACCAACAATACTATTGCTGAATGGAGTTTGACGATACATACTGTCCTCTTCTTCTGACTCTTCATTGTGGTTACTTAGTTTGCAGCCTGGGAAGTGTGTTGCCAGTAACACTTCAAGTGTTTGCATGCTGCTTTTTGTTACGGATCCATCTGATCTCTCTAAAAGTCCAATATCAGTCGGGGTGTCTTTCCTAACACCTTCTGGAGTCTCGAGACCGTTGGGAGATCATCTATCTCTTCACAAAATCTTCTCCATGACTCTTTCTTTGACTTCTTCAAAAGATTATTGTATTCAGTAAGCGAATTTTTGTATTCGTCCCAGTTACCAAAGGTTTTTGCTCTATTGGACAATTTCCTAGTTCCTTTGCGTTTTGCCGCTAGTTCCGCGTTTCACCAAGGTGCTTATTTTGCCCTTTTCTTGTGTTGTACGGGACATCTTTGTTCGTAGGCATATATTATGTTACATTGTCAACGAGTTTGTTCGCAATATTATCAATGCAGTCTGGGCTGCATATTGATTCTTCCGCGCTACCTACTTCGTGCTTGTACTCGTACTCGACAAGAGCCGCGTATTCTCTAGTTAAAAGGAAGAAAGAGGGATACCAACCGAAGATACAACAAGAAGATGCAAGGATACAGAAGGCAACATTGTAAGTAATGCGGAAGATATGAAACAAAGATGGGTGCAATACTTTGAACACCTCCACAATCCGAGCCCACCATCCAGACGGATAGCAGCCGCAGCCATCACAGCAAGCACAATGGATGTAACAGCTGATAAAGGAACCTCTTTGAGTCCTCCCACACTCAAAAAAGGCCCTGAGGAACCACTCGAACAACACAGCGCCATACACTGATCAAATTTTAGCTGAGTTCTTGAAAGCTGGTGACACCTGCAAATCGCATCTCCTACATTACATCCTATTAGCCACGGAAATACGCAGGAAACACCTCCTGAAGATTGGCGCAAGAGCATCATATGTCGAATTTATAAAAAAGGTGACAAACTCCGCTGCGAGAACTACCAAGGAATATCTTTATACTCTAGATGGAATCTGAGAGTATTATAAGTTTGCTCTTAAGTTTGTAACGCCAAGAAATAAGGCTCGGAGAAAAAAATGAATGATACAGAAGTTAATATTATCACTCAGAAATCTCAAAACCGGATGTCCGTCTGTCCGTCCGTCCGTCTGTTCGCTCTCTAGCTTGAGAACGCATTGAGCTAGAAAGCTCGTACACGTCGTTTTTGACAAAAAAGTAAGGTCAAGTTCGTGAACGGGCCAAATCGCTCCACCCCTTCTACCCCCTCCCATACAAAATGACACAAATGCGCAATTTCACAATAAACGGATTTGCTCGAAAAGTATAAAAGCTATTGGTCTGAAATTTGGAATATATTACTTTTATGATAATATCAATCTACCGTATAAAAATGATGTGTGTCCTTCCCCTCCTTCTACCACCTCCCATTCAAACTGTACTTGTCATGAATTACTCTAAGCCAATTTACTCAGTGCGTATCAAATTTAGTGAGCTGAAATTATGCACTAAATATTTATTTAAAATGTTAGTAGGGCCAAAAAAAATTAAACGATTATCTTCACCCGTTCTACCCCCTCCCATACAAAATGACACAATTTCGCAATTCCACAATAAATGGATTTGCTCGAAAAGTATAAAAGCTATTAGTCTGAATTTTGGGATATATTACTTTTATAATGATTTCAATATACAGTATAAAAATTATTTGCGTCCTTTCTCTCCGTCCAACCCCTCCCATACAAACTACACTTTTTCATGAAATGCTCTAAGCCAATTTTCTCAGAACATTTAACATTTATCGAGCTCACATTTTGTAATAAATACTTATTTAGCATTATTACTAAGATTAGAAAAAAATATTTGATTAGCTTTACTGCTTCTACCCCCTCCCATACAATATGACACAGTTTCAAAACTTCACAAAAAATCTATTTTCTTGAAAAGTATGAATGTTACTGGTCTAAAATTTAAGAGATGTCAATTTTATGATATTCTTAGTTATTTCTGAAAAAATCACTAAAATCCCCCCCACTCTTTCTACCACCTCCCATACAAACTGCACAATTTCACTAAATCTAACACTCTAATTTTCTCAGCTCCTATTCAATTATTGGAGTAAGCATTTTGTATAAAACATTTTCATAGCTACTTTAGCATGATGGGGAAAAATTAGTTCAATCCTATCACCCCTTCTAACACTCCCCATACAAAATTTCTTGGGATCACAAAAAATTCTATTTCATCTAGAGTGTCGTAGGATTGCTCTTTACGCGCAATCATAGCCCTGTTATGTTTTTTGTCTACGTCTTATAAGATCTTGATGAAATTTCTGGGAAAGAGAATTAAGCTCTTTGGCGACAAAGTAATTCAAGGCGGATTTAGAGCAGAACGGTCGGCCACGGACCAGTTAAACAGGTGCTGAAAAAGTAATGGGAGTATAATATTGATGTGCACTGGATATTTGTTAATGTTAAGCAAGCATACGACAGTATCGATAGGCGCGTACTGTATAAAATCATGTTGGAGTTTGGAGTCCCACTGAAACTAGTTCGGCTTATGGCGGCAATGACCGCATCTTTGTCACAAGTCAGAGTACAAAATGATCTGACTTCCAGCTCTAGAACTGACAACGATCTTAAAGAAGATGATGGCCTAGCTCCAATGCTTTTCAGCTTGACACTCGAATATGTAGTTCGGAAACTTCTCGTTGACACCAAGGGAAAACTATGCTTCAAATCCCTACAACTCGTAGCATATGCCGACGACATAGATATTCTTGCAAGAACTATGGAGAGTGCTAAGGAAGTATTTGTAAACTTTTACTCGGTAGCAAGTGAAGTTGGACTATGGATTAACGAAAACAATACAAAGGTTATGCCACAAACTAGGAAAAATACGCCAATCAGACAAAATATTACAGTAGGAGATTACAACCTAGAAAACGTAGACAACTTTTTATACCTAGGGGCAAACTTATCAAAGGATGGAAGCGAAATTAAAAGAATTATAATGTTGGCAAATAAGACGTATTACTCGATACTTCCAATAATCAAAAACAAGAACGTGCACAAGAAAACTAAAAACATTATTTAACACCATTGAATGAAAGGTTCTCAGAAGAATCCACGAACCTATGAGGGAAGATTCTATCTGGAGAATTGGATACAATAGAAAATTGTATGCCATTTCCGACAATCTGGAAGTGTCAACCCACATAAAATTAAAAAAGTTACAATGGGCTGGTCATGAGGAGCGAATGGATGACGGAAGAATTCCCAAACGCACAAAAGCAAAAATCAATGGACCTGTCGGAAAACCATGGAAGCGCTGGGACGATTCTATTGACGCCGACAGCAAATCACTGCGAAGATTCTTAAACTGGAGGACGCGGTCACTGAACCGAGATGGATGGAGGCGAAACATACATGAGGCCAACGACCGATTTGGGCTGCCGCGCCAACGTAAGTAAGTAAGTAAGTTATTATCGCACTACTAAAATAGAAACTTGGCTATTAAATCGTCGCCTTAATAGTAAACTAAATAACTAAAGAATCTGCGTTTTTGGGATAAGTGTTCCAAAGGAAGTATGCAACTTGTCTATACTGTGACATAGCTGGATAACTGAAATTTAAACCGTTATGATGCAATATTATCTAGCAATGTTTAAAGTTGAAAAGATCTAAATATTCTTCTTATTAATTTCTATAACTTGGTACTAATTGCTGTTTTGAGGTTTGGCAATTTCAAAACACTTTGGTTGTCGAAGGGTCGCTTTGAAGGACCACAATGCACTGGGCCATCCTGTTGGGCCCATTGTACTTGTTGCTTACTTGTAGTGCTCTTAATATCTTGTGTAGAAAATTGACATTTGAATTTTTTGATTGCTTTTTGGGTAATGTATTAGCCCAAATATAAAAAAAAATTGTAGCGAATGGTTTGAGACTCGAAAGTTCGTTCTAACGAATGTGAGTAGGGGATGTACCCTAATAAATAGTAATAATAACCTTCTGCCATGTGCACCTTCATCACGTTCAAGGGCGTTCTTGCATCATATCAGGCGGCTGAGAGCAGTAGGTAAGTTTAATTATAAGTGGCGAAAAATATGTAAATGATGTTGAGGTACTATTTCAGAAATGATTATATAATTTGAAGTATGCTCCCGAATAAGACGAGATCTCATTCGATAAGGGAATCATGTCTTCCGCCAATCGTCAGCCTAATTGGAGCAACAGTATTTTTAGGTGGTATGGAAACGTTTTCTGAGTCTACTACTCATCCATGTAAACGTATCCTTGGACCTAATAAACGGATAAACGTGCCAAAGAAGAAGCATATTGAAGTACGCAAGGGGTCGCTGGATATTAAGTAAATAAATAAATATACCATTTTAACAAGTTCACTTTAATTTAAACCGCAACCTTTCTTTTAATTCCAATTAAATTGTTTTTGCACTTTCAATTGACTCTTTCGCTTGTGACTCGCTCGTCGATCGCTCCAAACTGGACTATCTGTTCACCAAAAATTCCCGCCCATTTATATTACTTTTATCGGCCAAATCATTCCGCTTGTCGAATTTTCTCCTCGGCCAATCGCTGTTAATTGCTTCATCACCACCCAAATGTTTTTCCATTCACATGTGCCCATACGTGCGGTTGTCTTAGCTTTCTATAAAGTATTTCGTCGCAGTCCGCTGCTTCTCAACATCGCCCGTATTTTTGTTATAGATCGTGCGTAATAGACTGTTTGTTCCCAGCAAACCGAACCTTCCGAATAGTTTACGATTCGGAATCTTTTCGCAAGCCATTTAGCACGAAAACGGCAATGTCATTTCGAAATATTGGAGAAAATTCTATGAGGCATTTTGCCCGAGCTATTTTTCTGTCGTCCGATCGCTGTCGTTGCTTTCTAAGAACTGATTATTTCGTTCTCGTTCGATTCTGTTTCCTGTCGGACGAGTATACATGTATTTTGCTCGCTGATGGTCCCCGGAAACTCGATGGTCTATAGTGCATATGTTCATAAGGTAGTCGCCCGAGTTCCCTATCGGTCGAATGTAGTTATCATTTCTTGGTAATTTGATGATCGGGCATACAAGGGTGCACGTGTTTCGCCCGATTCTCCATCGTTAAGATATTCAAAATCCTCTGGAACTGCTTGAAAGTGGCGCAAAATATTCGCTGATCGAGAGAAAAGCTGAAGACAATGTAAACAAAGGACGTTGATGGCTTTGAATACAATATGAAGGATAAAGGCCAAACATAGCCGATGTAAGTATCGAACCAAAAACCAGCTGGAACGAGATTGGAAAAGATTAGTGGCTTTTTCACTAAGCGTCGTCGTTGAGCAAAATGAATAGGACGTGTCGACCAGGATTCTTTAATTTTTGATTTGGAATTTTCTTAGCAAGTGGCACAAGTTGGTGGCGTAGAGTTAGTTTAAAAACATAACAGAATTCTGATTGGGCGTAAAGTCCAATCATATGATACTCTAGATGAAATGGGAATGACTTTAACATACCGCAAAATATGTCATCTCGAAAAGTGAATAGAAACTTTTGCATGGGAGGTGGTCGAAGTAGAGCGAGAGGTTTGTCTTTTTCGTATATGACACCCTACATGGCATGCTATATCAGTTTGATAAAGGTCTCAGCAGAGACCGAAACGTCACGAATAATAAAGCGTAACAGTGTGGAATCCGGAAATCTTTTCTTTCAACAAATTGTACCTTATACAAAATATCAAGTTGATAGCTTTAACAGTCTCGAAGGAAAATAATTTAATTTAAATTTCCAAATTTCGTGAAATTTGTATGGGAGGGGGTACAAGGAGTGAGGTGAAGTTGATAGTTCTTTTTATACTCTAGATGTAATCTGAGAGTATTATAAGTTTGCTCTAAGGTTTGTAACGCTAAGAAATAAGGCTCGGAGAAAAAAATGAATGATACAGAAGTTAATGTTATCACTCAAAAATCTCAAAACCGGATGTCCGTCTGTCCGTCCGTACGTCTGTCCGTCTGTCCGTCCGTCTGTTCGCTCTTTAGCTTGAGAACGCGTCGAGCTAGATTGTTCAAACTTTGTACATGTCGTTTTTGACAAAAAAGTAAGGTCAAGTTCGTGAACGGGCCAAATCGCTCCACCCCTTCTACCCCCTCCCATACAAAATGACACAATTGCGCAATTTGACAATTAAAGGATTTGCTCGAAAAGTATAAAAGCTATTGGTCTTAAATTTGAAATATATTACTTTTATGATAATATCAATTTACCGTATAAAAATTATGCGTGTCCTCCCCCTCCTTCTACCACCTCCCATACAAACTGTACTTGTCATGAATTACTCTAAGCCAATTTAATCAGTGCGTATACAATTTAGCAGGCTGAAATTGTACACCAAATATTTATTTAAAATTTTTAGTAAGGGGAAAAAAAAGTTAGACGATTGGCTTCATCCCTTCTACCCCCTCCCATACAAAATGACGCAAATTCGTAATTTAACAATAAATTAATTTACTCGAAAAGTATAAAAGCTATTAGTCTGAATTTTGGGACATATTACTTTTATAATAATCTTAATTTACAGCAGAAACATTATTTGCGTCCTCTTTCTCCTTCCACCCCCTCCCATACAAACTACACTTTTTCATGAAATGTTCTAAGACGATTTTCTCAGAACATATAACATTTATTGAGCTCATATTTTGTAATAAATACTTAATTAGTATTATCACTAAGATCAGAAAAAAATATTTGATTAGCTTCACTGCTTCTACCCCCTCCCATACAATATGACACAGTTTCACAACTTCACAAAAAATCGATTTTCTTGGAAAGTATGAATGGCACTAGTCTGAAATTTCAGGGATATCAATTTTATAATATTCGTAGTTATTTCTGAAAAAATCACTAAAATCCTCCCACTCTTTCTACCACCTCCCATACAAACTGCACATTTTCACCAAATCTAACTCACTAATTTTTTCAGTTTCCATTCAATTTTTGGAGTAAGCATTTCGTATAAAATATTTTTAAAGCTACTTTAACATGATGGGGAAAAAATTAGTTCAATACTATCATCCCATCTAACACTTCCCATGCGAAATTTCTTGGGATCACAAAAAATTATATTTCATCTAGAGTATCGTAAGATTGCGCTTTACGCGCAATCGTAGCCCTGTTATGTTTAAACCTAATTGCAATTATAGTAGAATTAATTCTGGCAAAATTTTGTTTTTTTAGCTTGACTAGTTTCAATAAAAATCGAAAATATATATTTTTCAAAATTGTCCATTTGTATGGGAGGTGGTAGAAGGAGTGAGGGGATCGGATCAATATTCTGTAATATTAATAACATCTCTATCGTAATACTTTTACACAAATTTCAAGTCGATAGCTTAAATAGTTTCAAAGAAAAATCAATTTCTTAATACATATTTCGAAATTTCATGAAATGTGTATGGGACGGGGTTGAATGAGTGGGGGGATATAGCCCATTCACGAACTAAAAGTTTTTTTTTTTTGCTAAAAATGACACACAAAAATGTTTAGCACTATAGCTGAAAGCTTTCGAGAGTTATGCTGTAGACAGACGCACAGACAGACAGACGGACAGACGCTCACTCGGAATCGAGGTTTTTGAGCGACAATAAATATTTCTGTACCCTTGGCGGTATAATCAGTCACAAAAAGCCCTTGCGGAAGTAATTACATATCGCAAAGATTGGCACAGATTAAGGTATTTCAATGAAACAGCGAGCAACGACAGGCCCCAGCAATGTATAATGAGCAATATAAGTAGTTAGGTCTAATGATTGAATTCGACAATAAGCGGATTTTCTCAAAAAGAGTGAAAGCTAGTGATCTGAAATTCTGAAAATATTATTTTTATGATAATTTAAATCACTGTATAATATATCCTCCAGGTCGGGGGTTGGGCGAGGCGCCGACAATGCATCACCGGAAAAAGAACACTGTCCAGAAACCTGAAGAACAGCCTCGGAAAGGATGGACTCAACGGCAACGACCCCGCAAACGAAAAATGGACTACTCTATTGGATCTTGGAATGTTCGATCCTTATTTAGGACAGGAGCTCTGAAAGAGTTTCTCGAAGAAGTGGCAAAACACAACATCAACATAACTGCCATCCAAGAAACGAAATGGCTCGGTAACGAAATCATGGACATGAGATCACACACAATCTATCCAAATGGAAAATTGTCGGGAAGCAGAGAGTTTGGAGTCGCTTTTGTCGTTGACAAAAAATTTAAACAACAGGTCACGAGCTTCAGACCAGTAAGTGAAAGATTGTGTGCAATCCGAATAAAGACTAAATTCTTCAACACTTGGTTGATCAACGTTCACGCACCAACAGAAGACAAGGACGATATAACTAAAGACGAATTTTATGCCACCCTAGAGACAACCTATGACTCACTGCCCTCGAATGACCTAAAAATTGTCTATGGAGATTTTAATGCAAAAGTCGGAAAGGAGGAGGCTCATAGAGGAACAACAGGAGGGCATAGTCTCCATGACATAACCAACGACAATGGCCAACGTCTTATTGATTTCGCAAGCAGCAAAAATATCATAGTAAGCTCTACGTGCTTCCCACATCGCGAAATTCATAAACGAACGTGGGCATCACCAGATGGTCACACCTTCAACCAAATAGACCACGTTCTAATCGAGAAAAGGGCTGCTTCCAGCATACTTGATGCACGAACTCTCCGCGGTGCGAATTGTCACTCTGACCACTATCTAGTCAGAGCTAAGTATCGATGCAAAATAGCTTGTCGTGGATATTCGAAAACGAGTAGAGCTCGCAAATTCAATGTCGACAAGCTTAACGACGAAACGGTGGCGCAGGCTTACATGTTAGCATGTAATAAACACCTGACACCAATATATGAAGATATCAAAAATATGCCAGTGGAGAATGCGTGGATAAAAATACGAGACGGCATCAAATCCTCCGCGGAAGAGGTATTAGGGTATCAAGCACGGCGAAAAAATAATGATTGGTTCGACCAAGAATGTCGCGACGCAATAGACAGAAAGAACGAAGCTTACAAAATTTTTACTGAACGACCAACACGAGCCAAAAAAGAAAGATATGACGAGCTTAGGTGATATGCGAAAAAGACCTGCAGACGAAAACAAAGGAAGTACCATAATGACAAGATACAAAAAATGGACGACGACATGAGAAAAAATAAAACGCGGGACGCATACGCCATAGTAAAAGACTTAAAAAAGGGATATAAACCAAAAACCAGTCTCTGCAAAGACGCAGAGGGCAATATCATCAGCGACACAGAAGAAATCAAAAGGAGATGGGCTTCATACTTTGAACATCTTTTGAATCCCATCCCAGTAGCACCGATAACGACAGACAACATTTCAATTGAAGCCTCAACTGACGAACATGAACCATCATCGACACCACCCACGCTTGCTGAAATCAAAGCAGCCCTATGTGACCAAAAACGAAACAAAGCGCCGGGAATTGACGAAATACCAGTTGAACTTCTGAAAAACGGTGGAAACTGTGTCGCTGAAATACTGTACAACATGATATGCAAAATTTGGACAGAGGAAATCATACCCGACGACTGGCGAAAAAGCATTATATGTCCAATTTACAATAAAGGAGACAATTTCTGCTGTGAGAACTACAGAGGTATATCATTGTTGTGTACGTCCTATAAAATACTGACAAAAATAATTGAACGTCGTCTTAAGCCCTATACAAATCAAATAATTGGCGAATACCAAGGCGGATTCAGGACCGGACGATCTACAACAGACCAGATATTCTCGGTGAAACAGGTGCTTGAGAAATGCTGGGAATATAACACAGACGTGCACCAAATATTCGTAGATTTTAAACAAGCATACGACAGTATCGACAGGAGCGTATTGTACCAAATCATGCTTGACTTTGGAATTCCTCCAAAACTAGTCCGACTAACAAGACTCACAATGACGAACACTGAATCCCAAGTGAGAATACAAACCGATTCCACAACCAGCTTTCGAACCGAATGTGGTTTAAAGCAGGGAGATGGTCTAGCTCCTATGCTTTTCAACTTGGCACTAGAGTATGTCGTCCGAAAAATCCCAGTCGACACCAACGGAACACTACTATTCAAGTCCACCCAACTAGTAGCATACGCTGACGACATTAACATTCTAGCAAGATCCTTCCCTAACGCTAAGGAGGTATTTGTCAATCTTGACTCCGCCGCAAAAGAAGTCGGGTTGCGCATTAATGAAAGCAAAACAAAAGTAATGACGCAAACAAGAAGAAGAACGCCAATCAGACAAAACATAACAATTGCGGAATATAATTTGGAGAGTGTGGACAACTTCATATATCTTGGGGCTAATCTAGCAAAGGACGGTAATGAAACAGACGAAATCAAACGACGGATAATACTTGCAAATAAGACGTATTATTCGGTACTTCCAATAATGAAATCCAAGAAAGTGCACAGGAACAATAAGCTGCGGATTTATAAAACTGTTATACGACCTGTGCTCTGTTATGGCAGCGAGACGTGGAGATTAACGCGAACTTCCGAAAAAGCAGTTAACGCATTCGAAAGAAAGGTCCTCCGAAGAATTTTGGGACCTGTGAAGGAAGGAACGGAATGGCGAATAAGATACAACCATGAGTTGTATCAACTCTACGACGAGCCAGAAACTTCAACGTTCATCAAGCTACGTAAACTGCAGTGGGCTGGCCATGTAGAGCGAATGGAAGACAGAAGAATCCCCAAACGTGCTCTTAAAGGCAAAGTGAGTGGTAACCGGCCAGTAGGCAAACCACGCAAGCGATGGGAAGACTCGGTTGATGAAGACAGCAAAGCTATTTTAAAAATTAGCAGCTGGAGGACTCGGTCTTTGGATCGAGACGATTGGAGGCGACGACTTCAGGAGGCCAGGGCCCGATTTGGGCTGTCGCGCCATTGATGATGATGTATAAAAATTACCTTACTCCTCCCACCACCTCCTATACGATCCGCGCTTTTTCATCTAATACTATAAACCAATTTTATCCACACTATGTAAATTGGTTCATAGTATTAGATGAAAAAGTGCGGATCGTATAGGAGGTGGTGGGAGGAGTAAGGTAATTTTAAATATTTAATTTGAATTATTAATAAGAGCGAACAAATTAAACGATTAGCGGTACTTCTTCCTCCCATACAATACGACACAATTTCAGAACTTTACAAAAAGTCGATTTTCTTGAAAAGTATGAATGCTGCTTATCCACAATTCAAAACGTATCAGTTAAATAATGTTTATAGTTATTTCTGAAAAAGTCATTAATAATACCCCACTCCTTCTACCACCTCCCATACAAACTGCACAATTTCATTAATCTAATTCACTAATCTTATAAGCAACTACTCAATTTTTGAAGCTTAAATTTTCAATAAAACATTTTGATAACAACTCTAACATGATGTGAACAAATTAGTTCAATGCCGTCACCCCTTCTACCACTTCCCATACAAAAATTTTTAAAAATCAAAAACATTCGTCTGTCATCTAGAGTATCGAATGATTGGGCTTTACGCCTAGTCGTAGTCCTGTTATGTTTATACTCTAGATGGAATCTGAGAGTATTATAAGTTTGCTCTAAAGTTTGCATTGCCAAGAAATAATGCTCGCACAGATACGGCAAGGGTACAGATATATTTGTTGTCGCTTGAAAATCTCAAAACCAGATATCCGTCCGTCCGTACGTACATCCGTCTGTGCGCTATCTAGCTTGAGAACGCTTTAAACTAGAAAAATCAAATTTCTTACATGTCGTTTTGGCGAAAAAGTAAGGTGAAGTTCGTGAACTGGCCAAATTGCTTCACCTCTTCTACCCCCTGTCATTACAAAATGACACGATTTCGCAATTTAACAATAAACGGATTTCTTCGTAAAATACAAAATCTATTGATCTGAAATTTGGAATATATTACATTTATGATGATTTCAGTCTATCGTAAAGAAATTCTTCGTGTCCTCCATCTCCTTCCCATACGAACTGCACTTTTCAATGAAATGCTCTAGACCAATTTACACAGTGCGAATTAAATTTATCGAGCTGAAGTTGAGCACTAAATATTTATTAAGAATTATTAGCAAGACTAAATAAACTGGCAACAAGTCGGGCGCAACTTCAACAAAAAACAATTTAAGGATGCATGGAAAGTCAATATGCAGGTTAGAGTGGTTAAGGAAGACTAAGTGGAACCCCATTTCACAAAAGGAAACCCCTTTTGAGCATGGCTACTGTCAATTTAACTGTCAATTCAATACGATCAATAGCTTCAGTACATGCAATCAATATTTCATTCGTGTATGTAAATTTTGGTTTTTATGAGGGGAGGGGGAATGGGTGATATTAAGGGTGGGTGGATATCAATAATTTTTTAATTGATTGCTTCAATTACGTCTAACGTTTTCTATATAGAATGTCAGTTTCATAGACGCAGTTACATAGAATTTTCATAAAATTCGGTGTATTTTATATTCACAAAACCAATCGTTTGCATGGGAGGGAATAGAGAAGGTAAGGGAAATGTGAAATTTGTGATGCAGTTTTATTTTATTTCTCTTGTACGGTGCTCGTACAAAATTTCAAGTTCGTAACTTTTAGTTTGTTGGTTAGTAGTTGATTTAAAATTTTCCATAAAAGTAATTGAAGCGAAGCTGCGTTAAAAGTTCTTCTACCCCCTCCCATACAATAGTATGATTTCGACCAATTTCAATAAATCAACTAATAACCAACAAATTAAAAGCGACGAACTTGAAATTTTGTACGAGTACCTTACCAAAGAAACGAAATAAAACTGCATCACAAATTTTACGATTCCCATATTTCCTCTACCCGCTCCCATACATATATTTGGTTCCGTGAATGTAAAATACACCGAATTTTATGCAACTTCGTCTATGAAACTGACATTCTATACAGAGAATATTGGACGTGATTCGAGCAATCAATCAAGGAATTATTAACATCTACCCCCTTACTTTCACCTCTCCCCCTCCCATAATCATCATTTTCAACTACCCCCAAGAATAATAAAGTGGCGCCCGACCTGTTGGCAGTTCATTTTATTCATGGAACGCGGAAAAAAACAAAATTACAGGGTAGCAAATTTTTTTTTCCAAATCGATCACAATACTTTATTATTAAAATAATAAAGTAAAAATGGCTTTTATTCGAATACTCCATTTACTCCCTCCCCATACAAACCCAAAGTCATGGTAAATGCCTTATATCGATTTTCATTGAAACAAAAAGTTTTTCCAGAATCTCTCCCTTAATAATTGCAATAAATGCTAAAAAATATCAACTTCGTTTCACTCATTCTATCCCCTCACATACAAATATTTGAATTAGAAATTCATGAAAAGTATTGCTCCTTCGAACATGAGAGCTATCGACTTTCAAAATGTAACAAAGCAATGTGATTAGAATGTTAATAAGCAATTTCAAAATCGTCCAAAATCTTCCACATCCTCAGTCAGCTCCCATAAAAATGCTACAATTGCAATGTAGAATTTACTTGGAAAATATGAAAGCTACAGACTATAAATTCAGTACGAAACATTCAGTATATTCGCTACAAACCTCCCCCTCTTCTGCTACCGCCTCCTATTACTATTTACTAATCAAAAGAATTTGAGATGGCATATTTTCCCGTACATTAAACTATTTCCCATATCATCTGGAGTAACGCATGATTGAGCTTTACGCATAATCAAAATCAAAATTTCACGGTAGTAAATTTTGTTTTTCTATATCGATACCAATCTACATATTTAGAAGCAGAAGCGTTTTTTTTTGTAAACGCTGTACAGTCCAAACCAATGATACAAAATAAACGAACTAAATAGCATTGAAAAGATATTTGTATCGAATTAAAGAAAAATAAACTGCCAACAAAACGGGCGTAACTTTATTATTTTTGTGACAAGTTGAGGATACATGGAAAATCAATATGCAGGTTACAGTTAGGGAAGACTAAGTGAAAGGGGGTTTTTGGGCAATTTAACACTTAATTGCGTGTACGATCAATAGCTCCAGTACATATAATTAATATTTCATTCGTTTATTTATTGGAGTTTGAGTTCTTATGAGTGGAGGGGGAGGGTGATAATAAGGGTGGGTGGAGATTAATAATTTTTTAATTGGTTGCTTGAATCACGTCCAATATTATTTTTGTAAAACGTCAGACGAAGTTGCATAGAATTTTCAAAAGATTCGGTGTATTTTACATTCACGAAACCAATCATTTGTATGGGATGGGGAAGAGGAGGTAAAGGATTCGTAAAATTTGTGATGCAGTCTTATTTCGTTTCTCTTGTAAGGTATTCGTACAAAATTTCAAGCTTTTAATTCGTTGGTTAGTAGTTGATTTATTGAAATTGGTCGAAATCATACTTTTTAATGGGAGGGGATAGAAGGGCTGGCACGATCTCAAAACTTTTAACGCAGTTTCATTTGAACTATTTTCAAAAGTTTTTGTGCAAAATTTCAAATTGATAGCTTAAGGTGATAATTGATTTCTTAAAAATGGTCGAAAAAATTATTTTGTATGGGAGGGGTAGAAGTTTTGGAGATATTCGACCAGTTAATATTTCATACTTTTAGAAATTTTTTTCCAAATGCATTTCGCAAATTTTCAAGTTTCTAGCTTAAAGTTTTATTCAAAATTTCTTAGTTTTTGTGTTTTATTCATTGCATTTGAAACACTTTGTGCGCGTTAGACCCTCCCTTCGGTGTATAACAATTGTGGAACAAATTATTATTTTTTCTCTATGTATATCAAATAAATGTGTCCACATGGATAATTTAAACATTGTAGCTTTCACCAGAGCCCCGAAAAAGTCGCTCAAAATTTTCAACATTTTTGCTTTCCACCCACCCCCTTACTTCCCCAATCTTAAAAGTTTACCCAAATTAAAGACTTTGTATTGTAGTTCTACAATATGACAGAATTTCAATTTTATATCTGTGCTCAGTTTTGAGATATAACGAAATTTTTGATATGCTCTCCATTTCTCCCCTCTACTATTATGACCAGATGTTATATTTTTTTCGTATTTTGCTAATATAGTTCAATATGTGTTCTAAGTTTTAATTACATAGCTTAAGAGATAATCAAGATATTAATTTTTAAGTCTTTTTCTTTGCACTCCCCCTATTCCTGACCCTCCCCTTATAATAATGAACCTCCCACTAAGCTAATTCTAGTGGACCTTAATGGTCCAAAAATATGAATTCTTATGGTAAGTAATTTCATAAAATTCGGCCGACAATTTGTTAGCCCCCCTCCTTTTCGGACGCCAATGAAAAAAAAATTAAATTATTTTTAAAGTTTGTGCCACAAACTTCTTTACATATATTTTGATTTTCAGCTTCCTAGTTGCAACTATGGTTGAGATATTCGAATTCTTAGTTTTCGATTTTAACAATCCCCCGCCTCCCCGTTAACCCGTACACCCCCGCCTAAGATCCGCAACCATCTATAATCCACTCAAAAATGAGTTTTTTTATCTTAAAGGGTTTGGGAGTTAATCTCCGCTGAGCGTACAGCTTACGGCGTACCGACAGGCGGATTTTTTTTTTTTTTTTGTAGTTTTAGGCCATTTTAGTCATGAAATGCAAAAAAACAAAATTTCAGGTCAAATTTTTTGCTTCCGAGTCGAGCACAATACTTTAATATTAAAATAATATAGTAATACGAAATGTACTGCCAAAACATTCATTAAACTATTCTGGGTATCATAGCCGTCGCAGTCAGTTCACATGTCGATATATACAATATCTACTAAAATTTGAAGACAAAAGAAAGTGCAATCTTTTAGGTACCGCATACGCTACCTCTTCCATCGTGCTTGGCACAAACCTTTTGGAAACAATTCCCAAGTGCGTACAACTTTTTTTAAACCAATTTTCTCAGTATCGTATAATATTTGTCGAGCTGAAATTTTGTACTAAATACTTAATTTGCACTTTTAAGATCGAATAAATATTAACTAATTAGCTTCACTGCTCCTTCCCCTCCCATACAATTTGACACAATAATTTGACAAAAAATCGATTTTTTTAAAGTATGAATGTTACCAGTCTAAAATTGCGGAGATGTTCATTTCATAATATTCATAGTTATTTCTGAAAAAATCACTAAGACCCCCACTCCTTCTATCACCTCCCATACGAACTTCACAATTTCACTAAATCTAATACACTAATTTTCTCTGTACCTATTAAATTTCATACGTTTAAATTTTGTATAAAACATTTTTATAGCTACTTCAGCATCCGTCCTATCAATCCCCATAAGAAATTTCTTGAGATCACAAAAAAATCCTATTGCATCTTGAGTATCGTAAGATTCAATCGTAGTCCTATTATGTGTATACTCTAGATGAAATCTGAGAGTATTATAAGTTTGCTCTAAAATTTATAACGCTAAGAAATAAGGCTCGGAGAAAAAAATGAATGAACGTCTGTCCGTCCGTCTGTTCGCCCTCTAGCTTGAGCTAGAACGTTCAAATTTTGTACACGTTGTTGCAAAAAAATAAGGTCAAGCTCATGAATGAGCCAAATCACTCCATCTCTTTTAACCCTTCAGTTTAGTTTTGAAGTGCATTATTATCGTTAATAAGAATGCTTAAATTCTAACTAATCCAATAAAGCTAAGATTATTAAATATTTTACGAACTACTTAATGGCCTCTGGGGCTCTCTAAGTTTAAAATTTATTTATTTATACTATTTGCTTTCTTGCATTTTCTCCTTTTTATACTCTAGATGAAATCTGAGAGTATATTGTGTTTGCCTTACCGTTTGTAACGCTAAGAAATAACGCTCGCTCAGAGCCGCCAAGGGTACAGAAATATTTGTTATCGCTCAAAAACCTCGATTCCGAGTGACCGTCTGTCCGTCTGTCTGTCTGTCTGTCTGTCTGTCTGTCTGCCTGTCTATCTGTCTGTCTGTCTGTCTTTCTGTCTGTCTGTCCGTCTGTGCGTCTGTCTACAGCATAACTCTCGAAAGCTTTGAGCTATAGTGCTAAAAATTTTTGTGTGTCATTTTTATCAAAAAGTAATTTTAAGTTCGTGAATGGGCTACATCCCTCCACTCCTTCTACCCCCTCCCATACAAATTTCATGAAATTTCGAAATATTAAGAAATTGATTTTTCTTTGAAACTATTTAAGCTATCGTCTTGAAATTTAGGTCAAAGTATTATGATATAGATGTCATTAATAACACGGAATATTGACCCGATCCCCTTACTCCTTCTACCCCCTCTCATACAAATGGACAATTTTGAAAAATACATATTTTCGATTTTCACTGAAACTAGTAAAGCTGAAAAGACGAAATTTTGTCACAATTAATTCTACTATAATTGCAATTTATTTTAAAAATAATTAGCAACTTCACCTCACTCTTTCTACCCCCTCCCATACAAATTTCACGAAATTTAAATTAAATTATTTTTCTTCGAAACTGTTAAAGCTATCAACTTGATATTTTCTATAAAGTATACAAATATAAATATTAGTAACGCGAACAAAATTTGTTTTGACCTGTGCACTCCTTCTACCCCTCCCATACAAATGTATAATTTTTGTTAAATGCATTTTAACGATTTCCATTCAAACTAGAAAAAGTACGAACTTCAATTTTTGCCAGAATTTGTTTTTTAATAATTGAAATAAGTATTAAGAAAAATTAACAGCTCCGCTTCACTCCTTCTACCACCTCCCATACAAATATCTGTATTATAGCTTTCTCCTTCAATTATATGAGAGCTATCGACTTTGAAATTGAATCAAAGCATGGAGATAAGGATGATGATATGCAGTTTAAAAATCAGCTTAAGCACTCCACTTCCTCTGCCACCTCCCATACAAATGCCCCAATTTCAGAAAAACTATGACCAATTTCTTTAAAAATAATGAAAACTAAAATCTTTAAATTCAGCAAAAAACATTGTGCATGCCATGTTTGGTGTCATATTCGAAAAATACAAACCTCCCCCTCTACTTCTACCACCTCCCATGCAAAAGTCTCTATTCACTATTCGAAAGAATTTGAGATGACATATTTTCTGGTATATTAAAGTCTTTTCCATCTCATCTAGAGTATCATATGATTGGGTTTTAAGCCCAATCATAATTCTGTTATGTTTTTTAATTTGCATTTAAATTTTTTATTTGTTGGGAGAAATTGGCATTGTGTTTGGCGCTTCGTTTGTGATCTTCTCATTCCACATATAAAAGAAATTGATTAATTCTTTATTTTAGTTCTTAATCACTTGCAGTGCACAAATCCACAGCACGATAAGGCACAACTTTACAGTTCTTGCAATTCAGCAAACATAAGCGCATATACAGATGTCACTCAAAGTTTGAGTGAAATCGTGCAATAAGCACCCATACAGCTGTTCGCATCGCAGTAAGCACTCATATCGCAGTAAGCATCCATACAGCTGTTCGCATCGCAGATGTAGGTAAATGCACTTGACAGCTGAGCGGTCGAACGGAATGCGGGTCAGTGCACTTGCAAATATAAGGAGTCGTTCCTTCGCGACAGATTGCTGGTTGAACTTGGAATTTATGTAGTCACTTGCAATTATATATATATTGCATATATGTATAAAGAGCCGTTTCTTCGCGACAGGTTGCTGGTTGAACTTGGAATTTATGTAGTCACTTGCATTTGAACCTTTGTAAAGATCACTTCTAATGAATTGAATTTCTATTGTTCCTTTGTTCTTTCCATTTTGATATTGCCGAATTGTGCTGTGAGTTTCGCACAAATTCTTGATCATCTATATGTATATATATAATTGTAGTGTCTGTCTGTTATTTGTTTATAAATGGCTATAAATAAGTTTTTTGCTTTATTTTAGCAATAACTAAGCAGAATCAAAAGTTTTTAAAAAATTTCTCTGTCTGTCTGTCTTTCCGGCTTTCACGCAAAAACGGCTAAGCCGATTGCAATGAAACTTTCACAGTTTATTAATTCTACCTCATGGAGTAATCTGCCTTAGGTTTTATTTTACTCCCCTCACGCCTTCTACCCCCTCCCATACAAAGTGACTCATTTTCAAAAACTTATAATAATCAACTATAAAAGTTATTAATTTGAAATTTAAAATATAATATTTTTATTATAAATGCAATCTTCAAGTATATAAATAGTTTGAATCTCCCCACTTCTTCCACCACCTCCCATACAAACCAAACTTTTTCATGAAATACTATACTCCAGTTTTCTCAGTACGTATCACTAAGATTTTGTACTAAACCCTTAATTAGCATTGTTATTAATATCAAGAAAAAACTAACCAATTAGCTTTACTCCTTCTACCCCCTCCCATACAATCTGATACAAATCCACGACTTTGCGAAAATTCGATTTTCTTGAAAAGTGTGAATGTAACTGTTCTGAAATTTAAAATATATCAATTGAATGATAATTGTAATTGCTTCTCAAAAAATAACTAAAAACCCTTCCCTCCTTCCACCACCTCCTATACAAACTGCACTCTTTCATGAAATATTCTAAACAATTTTCTCAGTACGTATAACTGTGATCGAGCTCAAATTTTGCATTAAATCTTTAATGAGCATTATTATTAATTTTGGAAAAATTAACCGATTAGCTCCACTCTTTCTACCCCCTCCCATACAATGTGGCACAATTCCACGACTTTGCAAAAACTCGATTTTCTTGAAAAGTGTGAATCTAACTGATCTAAAATTTAAAACATATCAATTGCATGGTGATTACAGTTGTTTCTAGAAAAATTACCAAAAACCCCCCACTCCTTCTACCACCTCCCATACAAACTGCACTTTTTCATTAAATACTCTAAACCAATTTTCTCAGTACGTATAACTTTGATCGAGCTAAAATTTTGTATTAAATTAGCATTATTATTATTATCGGGAAAAATTAACCGATTAGCACCATTCTTTCTACCCCCTCCCTTATAATATGACACGATTTCACGACTTTGCAAAAACTCGATTTTCTTGAAAAGTGTAAATCTAACTGATCTGAAATTCAAAAGATATCAATTGCATGGTAATTCTGGATGTTTCTAGAAGAATAACCAAAAACCCTTCACTCCTTCTACCACCTCCCATACAAATTGCACAATTTCACTAAATCCAATGCACTAAGTTTCTCAAGTTACCTTTTCAGTTTTTCAAGCTTAAATTTAGTGCAAAGTATTTTTATAGCTTCTCTAGCATTGTGTGAAATAAATTAATTTAGTACAGTCATCCCTTCTATCACTCCCCACACAAAAATTCTTAAGATTACAAAAATTTCGATTTCATCGGTAGTATCATATAATTGGGCTTTACGCACAATCGAAGTCCTGTTATGTTTTTAAGCTTAATGTCATTTTATTTGGGCTTTTTTTAATTAACACACACTACAACTATTCACATGTCCTTAACACGTATACATATGATCTCGAATCACGGGTTTGATTTGATCACGAGCCTGTCCCATACAAATGCGAGTACCATGGTTTCATTCTTAATAATTTATGGTTCTGATTCCAACAAAATACAAAGCATTGTGTTCAAAGAGCCATCAAACTAAGCAGATTATTTATCCGACATAACGTACTACTAACTACATTCTCAAAAAATTTTATTATTGCGATTCCTAAGCGGACAAGGTCGCAGGCGATCGCTAGTAATCAATAAAGTGAATTCTATTGCTCCTTTGCTCTTTCCATTGTGATATTGTCGAATTGTGCTGAGATACGCACAAATTCTTCGCTTTAAATTTAGTAGTGCTGTGATTCTTCGCACTACACCTTGCAGATCGTGCTGGGATTCGTTGCACGAAAATCACAATATTGATTATTATGGGGAATTTTTAGTTTTTAGCGGTTTTTAAACTAGCTTAAATTTAGGCTAACATATAATTATAATTTTTATTTAAAATTTTTGTCTTAATACTATCAAATCTGTTTTGAATATTTCTTATTTACATGTACATTTACGATTCTTATTCTACCTTATTCAACTGATTTGTCTAATGCTAATTAAATTACAATATAATAAAAATATCTAAATTAATTAACTAGAACAAAATTAAAAATTAGGTCTATGTTAATCTGACTACTTTTAATCTAACTTAAAACACTATCCTATAATATTTACAATTACAGCTCTCTTGAAATCTAAATTTTTACAATATAAATTAATTTAACCGCTAATCTTTGTAGAGCAACCAGAATATCTGAAGATAATGATTGGCCGTGGAATATCTCCAAATTGGCAGTGGATCTGAAGTGCTCAAATGTGAGTCAAAAAGAATTGTTTTATCGGTTTTTCTTCGATAGGCGTGGTACAAAACAGGCACATTTTGCGCGTCTGTAATGCATCCTAACCCATCGAGGTGTGGGAAAGCTTCAGGAGGAATGTTTCCTGTTTTGAGTGCCTTATTAAAATATAGGGGATTAGGAAAAAACCGATGCGAGATCCAAGGGTTTTCATCTTGTTGCGAGGATCTATAAATATGCTAACGAATCAGAGGGATGATGGTAGAATCGATTCTCATCACCTCTGCAGCATCAAGCATGATATATAATGCAAATGCTCGGTCTCCACCTTATGATACAGTCCTGTACACGCACGCAGGCATTTCCTCTCCAGTACTCTATATCTTTCCATCATGGAAGCACTCATGTTCAACCAAATAGGACAACCGTACGTAAGTATCGGCCTAACAAGGGTTAAGTAACAATTTTCCGTGGAAGAGAGCTTATCATCAATTTCTATTATTGATGTCTTACACCCTCCGATTAACATATTTCTTATTATTGACGAGGAGCATATTTTCAGTCCTGGTGAGAAAGAGCTATCTTTTGATTTTATCAAGGCAGATTTTTTGCAGTTGGACTACCTTATCTCTAATTTCAACTTTAATGAAATATTTGACAATCCCGATTTTGAGGGTGCCGTTGTTGATTTTTATTATATTCTGTACCAATTTTTTGTTGCTACAGTTCCTTTTACTTATCGCAAAAATATCTCATTGTCTTATCCCTGGTACACTAGTGAGTTGCGTGCAATTCGCAATTCTCGCAATGGTGCCTGGAATAGGTATACTAGGACGAAGAATGACACTGATTTTCGTGTGTATGAAGAATATTATGACTTATTCAAAGATTTATCTACTCGCTTGTATTCTGAATACCTACTTAAAGTGCAGTCGGATATTATTAGAGATCCCGTGAAGTTTTGGAAATTTGTTAATTGTAAGCGTAAATCTGATGGTTATCCAGCTTCTTTTCAATTCCTTGGCAACAATAGTAATGATCAATTTACTATATATTTGTAATTTTTTTGTGACATTCTTTAGTAGCTCTTTTTCTGGTAGTAATTTTATCCCTGACATGTCGTACTTTGATAACTTGAGAGGTACCGCTTCAACTACTTTGTCTGCTATACCGATTTCTTATAATGATATAGTTTACCATATCTCTCGCCTTAAGGATGTTTCTTCTTCTGGCCCAGATGGAGTTTCTGCAGTTGTTTTAAAACGCTGCTGTCTCTGTATTGCTGAGCCACTCTCCCTCCTCTTTCAAAGGTCCCTAAAATCTGGGATTTTTCCGAACGTATGGAAGGCCTCCTATATCATACCGACTCATAAGGGGGGTTTGCAAAATCTGATGTTGTTAACTATCGACCAATAGCTAAGCTATCAGCTATTCCAAAGCTTTTTGAGTCTGTAGTGTATGAGTGCTTGCCGTTTCACTGTAAATCCCTGATTTCAAGTAAACAACATGGTTTTGTCAAAAATAAGTCAACAGTCACTAATTTGATGGAGTTTACGAATAATATTTATACTGATTTTAGTAAGGCTTTCGATAAACTACCCCATTCCATTATTTTGTTGAAGTTAGACATGTTGGGTTTTCCTACATGGTTTATTAATTATCTATTTAAAAGAACTCATCAAATTCTCTTTCGTGATTGTACTGCTATGCCATTTACTGCGCATTCCGGTGTTCTTCAAGGAAGTCACTTGGGGCCACTTTTGTTTGTCCTGGCCACATTAATGATGTTGCATCTGTTCTTGAATACTCGGAAGTACTTATTTATGCAGACGACATTAAGATCTTTAGGTCTCTTAGTTCCAACTCCGACAATTTTCTTCAAGAAGATTTGATTAATTTTAGTAATTGGTGTCGCCACAATGATCTTGGTTTGAATGTGGATAAATGTCATGTTATGTCATTTACTAGGAAAGTCTCACCGTTTGTAATAATATATAGTCTTAATGACTGTATTTTGGATCGTGTTCAATCAATAATTGACTTAGGTGTTACATTTGACCATAAACTTGATTTTAGCTTGCATGTAAATAAGATTGTGCAAAAGGGTAATTCCATGTTAGGATTCACCACACGCTTATCCAAGAAATTTAACAATCCTTTTGTTAAATTGATTCTTTATAACACCTTCGTTAGATCTCACCTTGAATATGCTTCTCAAGTTTGGTCTCCTTATTATGATGAGCACATTGACAGAATTGAATCAATTCAGCGTAAATTTGTGAGAAATGCCATATGCCACCTTAATTGGAATGACAGAGGTCGTCTTCCCCCTTATATCGATCGACTTAAGCTATTAAATATGTCATCACTCTCGAAACTACGTGAGGTAGCTGATGTAGTTTTTGCTCATCAACTTCTTACAGGGTTAGTTGATTCTTCCACACTTTTGGGCTTGATGCACTTTGCTGTTGGTCAATTTTTACCCAGGCAGCCTAGACTTCTTCAGATTTGCTTTCACCGGACAAACTATGGTATGAATGAGCCGATTTCGCGTCTCGCGAGAGAAGTTAATAAGAATGTTTATGTATTCGACTTCTCTATTGATAAGATGTGCTTAAAGCGTAGACTTAATGCTGGTTGATACCAATTTTTTTGTCAATTTTTTGTTAATTTTTTGTGTTATTTTTATTTATGTACTTGGTGTAAGGATGTTTTTGTTTGTTTCGTCTCTTCACTAAATGATGAGCCAGAGGATAATTCGATTTCCATCTTTTGAACTTGGAACCGATTTATGGCATTTCCTTGCAGTAAGGAATTCTGATAGTGATAATTTATTTTGACTCCCGGGAGAATATGTTTGGCGTAAAAACGTTTATGAAGAGACATAAACCATTTACTGGTCTTCTCTAGCTGGATAGAGGAGTGACTTCCGTACTTCAAGAGCTGGTCAAGATGTACACCAAGATATCTGACGCAAGTTTCATGCGGTATCTGTTCATCTCCACCCTTCTCAATCATAATATGGCACTCCTTTCAGTTAAGTCTTAAATCGCGATTTGCATATTGGAGAGTGGTTCTGAACAGAATCGTTTCACACTTCTGCGGATTTATTTTCATTCTCCAGGTGCTGGTATAGCGCTTGATTTCACTGTACATCTTTTGCTGGTCCTGTTGTACTACCGTACAATTCCTGTGTGCAGTGTAAACGATCAAGTCATCCGCGAAAGCTATGATTGATTTGCTTTTTGTCTTGTTAAATCCATCCAAACTGAAAAGACTGTTCAGAAAGATGGAGAATTGAGTTGGTGCAGTGGCTGTTCCTTGTTGCAAGCGTTCACTTACTTTAAAAGTTCCGCCAGATGAAAATTTCCATTATTCACGATAAAATTTTTGCTGTGAACCATTTGATCAATTATCGTTATAAGATTTTTCGGGTGTTGCGACTGCAACATTTTAAATATAAGTCCATCCAGCCAGATCGTGTCGAATGCCTTCTCCATGTCGATGAGGCATGCACCAACAAATTCATTATTGTTAAGATGCCAACATACAGTCTGTCAAGAATGAGTTTACACATAGGAAAAAATTCAATTTTTGATCTTTCTAATTTTTTTTTTTTTTTTTTTTTTTTTTTTTTTTAAGGAACACAACTTAGGGGGTCACCCTATAATGCTATGCACAGCTGTGTCGGTATAGGATTTGGGGAAAAAAAATCAAGTCAAATCAGTTTAAGTTAGGTGGAGAGAGACGAAAGTGATGGTGTACATTGCCTTTGAAGCACTGGATGTTGAACTCGTTGGGGAACACTTTGGATGGTAATGTGTTCCAAAGTCTTGATGTTCGGGAAATGAATGACTGCCTATATTTCACTGTAGGAGAAGGCAAGGGTTCAACGGTGAACTCGTGAGAGCGTTCAGCTTGACGAGTATCTCGGGGAAAATTATAGAGTGGAGGGACGAGTGTGCTTAGTTCCGCACTGCATTTTCCATGGAAGTAGCGATAGTAAATGCTGAGTACTCCGACATTTCTGCGATGCTCGAGAGAATCGATAGAAGACGTGATGGTTTCGTCTCCTATCAGTCGGAACGCATGTTTTTGAATACGGTCGAGCAAGGCGAGGTGTGATTTGGGTGCCCCGGCCCATACATGCGAATTGTACTCTAAACGTGGTCTAATGTATGCCTTGTAGATGGTTGCGTGGTCGTTCGGCGTGAAATACTTTTTGCACTTTCGAAGAACACTTAGACGTTTAGAAGCGTCGAGGGCAACATCAAAGATGTGTTGAGCCCAATTTAGGTGATCGTTAATTTTAACGCCAAGAAGTGTGAAGTTATCCGAGGTACAAAGTTGTGTGCCACCAAAGGTGATATTTTGAGATAATACAGGAACATCACGTTTGAGGGATAGATGACAGGCCTGTGTTTTAGAGGCGTTGAACTCTACTCTATTTTTCCTGCCCCATTCCAGGATTAAGTTGAGGTCCGAGTTCAGCGAACGGAATAACTCCATGCGATTGGAAGCAATAGAATGCTTGTGTGATTCCGCAGCGGAGTTAAATTCATAGGTGTTATCTAAAGTACTGTCATCCGCAAAACTATGGATTGGATTGAGAGTGGACGACAGAAGGTCGTTGATAAATACTAAGAAAAGAGTTGGAGATAAAACAGAGCCTTGAGGGACGCCGGAATCTATTGGGAAAGAGGAAGAAGTAACGCCATCTAGTACTACTCGTATAGTGCGTTCAGAAAGAAAACTCTCAATCCATTGAACAAGGGTAGCATTAAGACCTATGGCCCTAAGCTTTGCTTTGAGACATTCATACCAAACTGTGTCAAAAGCTTTTGCAATGTCAAGTGCAAGAACTTGACCTTCGCCGTGTTTATGTATGCATGAGTTCCAACGTTCTGTCAAGTAAACCAGAATATCTCCCGTCGACCTTCCAGAACGGAACCCATACTGCCGATCATGGATTAGCTGGTTATTCTCCAGATATTCAACGATTTTGCGATTGACCGCAGTTTCCATTACTTTCGAGAGCACTGAAGTAATGGCTATAGGGCGATAGTTAGCAGGGTTCGCTTTGCTTCCTTTCTTGGGAATTGGCTGAACATTCGCAACTTTCCACATACGTGGAAAGCACCCAGAAGAGTAGGAAAGATAGAAAAGATTGCGAAGAGGTTTAGCTAAAGAAGAGGAGCACTTCTTAAGGGTAATGGGGGGAATACCGTCCGGACCAGCAGATTTCTGGATATTGAGCTCTTGAAGGATCCTAGAAATAAGTCTCGTGCGAAAATGTAGTTTAGGTAATGAGAAACCAGAATCACTTAGAGCGGGAAGCGATTGGTTTGAAGGTGGAAGGCGTGAGTTTCTAGCGAAACTTGCTGCTAGTAAATTAGCTTTTTCGACAGGATCAATAACGGTACGGTCGCCATCAACAAGAGGTGGTATTGAAGAAGAAATGAAATTGTTGTTGACCGTTTTGACGAATGACCAGTAAGATCTTGAGCCTTTCGGGCACTGAAGGATCTTCCGTCGAAGTTTTTGGTCATGCTCAAATTTAACACGGTTGAGTATGGATTTGCAGGCATTTCTTGACGCATTGTAGAGTTCTCTAGTGACAGGTGTTTTATTGCCTTTAAATGTTTGAAATGCTTGTTTCTTAGTCTTAATTGCATCGAGACATTCGTTGTTGAACCAAGAGTCCTTCCACGGCCTAACTCTTTTATGACTGGAAGGTATGTAGAGCTTCATAACTTTCAGGATAATCTCGGTGACAAGTCTACAAGCTTCATCGCAGTCATTGGAATCAAAGCACAATTTCCAATTAAAGGCATTGAAGAAGTCATTTAGCGCCCCCCAATTGGCTCTTTTGAAATGCCAAATACTTCTTCGAGGTGCCTTGATTGTCTGCGGTGTTAGTGCTGCTACTGGGAATTGTGCACGAATTAAAAAATGATCCGTATTTCCAATTGGCGATGGTGATATAACAGAGACAGAATTTTTCTCTGGGTGGCTGGTGAGAAAAAGGTCAAGAAGGTTGGAAAAATGTCCTGCAACATCCGGTAAACGAGTAGGCTCATCTACCAGCTGTGTTAAACCATTTATGGAAGCAAAAAGCTCAGTATCACGCCCCTCCTGGTCCGTAGCAGAGGAGTGTTTAAGCCAGGCAATGTTATGAACATTGAAATCGCCCGCGATAACGATTTCAGCGTCAGGGTTTGCAGTGTTTATTGACTGGATAGATTCAGTTAACCCATCCAGTTCTAATAAAGTGTTCACTGCAGTCATTGCTGGGCTTCTTTACACATAACAGAAGTACATGACATGTCTTTGGATCAGCAATTTTATCCAGATATAATTAAATTCTGGATTGGAGCAGTTCCCCAAATAGGGAACTAATTGGAAAGACACATCATCGCGAATGTAGAGTGCGACACCCCGTTGGCGAAAAAATGCGGGAATAAGGTGATATCCGGGAACAGAATAAAACTGTTCACTTCCCGGTAGCACCTTGCATTCGCCTAGTGCTAGTATATCCGGTCTTTTAGTTTGGGTATGGATATACAGCGAGAGATAGGCAGAGTTCAGTCCCCGAACATTAACTTGATCAATAATGAAGTTACTCATGATCAGTAAGACTTTCACTTTAGGGTATAGAGAAAACAAAAAAAAAGAGAAAAAGGAATAAAATACCTACAAAAATACGACAAAATTAAAAAAAAAATTAACTATTAAATTTAGCTAGGACACAAAATAAAAATTAACTATTAAATTTAGCTAGGATACAAAAAAAAATCAAAAATTGGATAATAACAAAAAAACGAGAGTAAAAAAGACTAAAGACTGTAAAATAAATAAATTACCTAGGACAATGCACCAAAGAAAAAAAAAATATGCTATAAAATTTGCCTAGGACAACATCTAAAAAAATTGGAATAACAAGAAAAAAATAAATAATTGGTAGAACAAATTCAAGCTATTGTTAAACTAAAAAAAATAAATAAATAAACAAATAAAAAAAGTCAAATAAAATAAAATAATAATAAAAACAACGCTCTGGTAACACCAAAATGCAAACGATACACAAACAGAAATACAACAAAAGTAATTTAGCTATATCGGAGTCAAACAGCGTTAAACTGTTGTAAGCCCGTGCAGTACTATGCCTTAGCACGGACAACAACAAAAACACTGCAGACTCCGGAACCGTTAGCTAATTATAAAATACTACTTTTTATTTATGTATATGAATTTTTTTTTTCTTAATTATACTATATATACTATACATATTATACTATTTACATTATTTCCAACCGATAATTGAAAAAAAAGTACAACTTCAATGCAAAAAAAGAACGAAAAAAACAACGAAAACAATTATTACAATTCTTGAAGTGTCAAGAAACTCTTTACACAAATTATTATTGTGTTTAATATTTATTTTACAGAATATTTAAGATTTATTATTTGGTATATTTAATATTTGGTATGGCCACCTTTGGCATCCACCACGCATTGCAACCGATTTTTCATTGAATGAATCAACTTTTGCAGGTCATACGTGGTTGGTATTTTTTGCCATTCTTCGAGGATCGCAGTTTTTAAGGCAGTTCGGTTTTCGGGTTGCCTTTTAGCGACTTGTTTCTTTAAGTAGGCCCATAAATTTTCGATGGGATTTAAGTCAGGACTCTGGGCTGGCGTATCCATTACTTTTCCGCAGTTGTATAAGAGCCACATTCGCACCATTTGCGCCTTATGTTTGGGATCGTTGTCCTGGTAAAACTTAAAATTTGGTTTGTTGTTATGCATAAACCCGAATTTCTGCGCACTGCTTGTCAAATATGTTTTAAGGATATGCAAATATTGTTGGGCGTCCATGGTTGACTCGACGAATGCCAAGTCTCCTACTCCTCTGCTTGAGATGCACCCCCAAATCATAACAGATAACTTACCAAATTTTACAGTCGGAATGATATTTCGATTTTCCAACGATGTCAAAGGCTTGCGCCACACTCTAGTTGGTCCATTATTGTAGTACAACATAATTTTCGTCTCATCGCAGAATATGACGTCGTCCCAAAAGTCCACGGGTTGAGAAAGGTGCACCATAGCGAAGGAAAAACGCTTTTCGATGTTTAGTGCAGAAAGCAGTGGTTTCTTTCGTGCAGCTCTTGATGAGAACTTATTTCTTAGGATGACCTGTCGTACTGTTTCATGGGAAACAGCAACATTACACTCTTGCTTGAGCTCCCTAGCAAGTGTTCTGGTCGAAATCCAGGGGTTTTTATCAAGTTTCCTTATCAGAAGGCGCTCTATACGTTTAGATATTTTTGGTTTTGGGCCACCTCCACACTTTGGCTCCAATCTATCCTCATTTTCAAAACGATTTATAACGTTATAGACTGTCTTTCGTGCTACAGAAAACATTTCAGACAGTTCCTTCGCACTTTTACCTAATTGGTGGTTATAATATATCAGCTGAACCAACTCAAAGGATAATCTTTTGCCTGGCATTTTAAAACACAATATCTCACTTAATTATGCATACTAGTCAAAAACTAATCATCAACTAATGATCAAATTAATAGAACTTTACAATACAGAGCAAAGATTATGGTAAATTTACCGCATCGTTCCAGTAATGCAAACAAAAACAGCTGTGTAAAGAGTTTCTTGACACTTCCAGAATTGTAATAATTGTTTTCGTTGTTCTTTTTGTTCTTTTTTTGCATTGAAGTTGTACTTTTTTTTGTATATATCGGTTAGAAATAATGTAAATAACTATAATTTAAAAAAAAAATTCATTTACATAAATAAAAAGTAGTATTTTATAATTAGAAAAATCAAAAATTTAATTTTTTTCCTATGTGTAAACTCATTCTTGACAGACTGTATATCCGACGTCAGTTTTGTTACCGCATGTATCGTAGAGTGACCGCTACGGAAACCAAATTGACAGTTATCTATCAACTTGTTTTCCGCAGCGGAAATATTGATGGCATTATTTAAAAATTTTTCAAACACCCTTCTAATTGTCGGGAGCAGACTTATAGGCCGCTAGCTTACAGGATCGGTAGGATCTTTCCCAGGTTTAAGTATCGGAATTACATTGGTACTCTTCCATCGTTCAGGGTAATGCATATTGCTTAAGATATTATTGAACAGTATGCAGTACTGGAGTAAAATCACGTCGGGAAGATGTTTGAGCACCACATTAGGTATTTTATCAACTCCCGACTATTTTTTGTTGTTTAAATGCCTAAAGATCTGCGTGATAGTTCCGATCGAGACAAAGTGCCGATTATCTGGAACGCAGTCAGCCATGAACTCATCGCTGAAGGAGAGGATCGATTCGAAACTCACTTTTCTTTCATCTACAAAAGAGAGTGACATTTACTTCCCAGATTTGATTTTTGTGTGATATGTTTTTAAAATTTCCTGTCCATTGTCTATTAATTTCGTTTGTATAATTTTGTTTTAAAAGTGTCCGTACGTTTTTTATTGTTGATTTAAGTGTGTGTAGCGTCGGGTGATTATAGTCCTTTAGTCGTCGATAAAAGTTGTTAATTTTTGCCAAAAGAAAGCTTTTCATTTTTTGTAATTTTCTTATCACGCTCGTTTCGTATTGTTCCATATTATTTTTCGATTTGATTTTTGGAACAGTACGTTCTATTGTTGACAAAGTCAAGTCCTCAATCCCTCTCAAATGTTGGTTTATCTCAGAATTTGTCAGATTTATGTTGTTTTTGAACTATGTATTTTTCTCGTAAAAGTCCCTGGTCATTCGCTTTTGAAATAGATTCCAATTGGTTTTCCTGTAATTTAACCGAAGATTTTCATCTTGTGTCTGGACAAAAAAACTAATTGGGTCCAGAGTTGAGAGCGTCATTACAATAGCCTGATGATCGCTATCGTAAGGAAGAGCTTCAAGTTTTTGCTGGTTCGGAGGGAAGTCAAAATTAAGTCGTTTATCAGCGATGCAGAGGTCAAGATATGAGTTTGCCCTGGGCAGAGTGCGAAATTCAGGGCAAAGTAACTTGCATTTAAATTGAATTTGGTTATCTACTATCCAATTTATTGTTGCGAGCTAGGGATTCGCCGGGATTTCAAAAGAAACGCAATTCGTTTAAAAACAATGGATAATTTATTTATTTTCACTTTAACTAATTCACACTTTTACTTTATTCGCTCTATCTGGCAATACTACCGATATTTCACTTTCTATCGCTTTCGCTACCGTTCGCTTTCAGATGTCGCTGAATGACTGACTCGCTGCTGACAGCTCCGTGCTTTTTATAGCAAATCTCCCTAGTTCTGGAAGCTTCCGTCAGGCGGTTTTAGGTGTGTGTCTAGACTATTCAAGTTCCGTCGGGTGTTTGCTTGAACGTTCTAGATGGCGTTTTACACAGTAGGGGATACTGTTCTTGTATTTTCCAGAAATATCGGCGGTTTTCCAGATCCATAACATTACCCTCTCCTTAGTCCCTGTTCGTCCCGAACAGAGTCTTTCACTTCCGCAATGGCACCGTGGTACTTTGTTAGTCGGTCGAGATGTACCACTTTCATTTTAGTACGAGGTTTTTGATGTAGTTGAATCCGATAGACGACATCATTTAACCGGTTGATGATCTGGTAAGGGCCCTCCCAGTTTCGCTGTAGTTTTGGAGATCTGCCCTTCTGTCGTTTGTTATTGTATAACCAAACCAAATCGCCCTCTCGGAATCCTGATGAATTCGCCCGTTGATCATACCTCGTCTTCATGCGGTCGGTCGCCAAATCAATTTTATCTCTGACCAGGTTATAAATTGTCTTTAGTCGACATTGAAGATCCGAGACGTAATCTTTAGCATTGGTTGGTTGGTCTGGTGGCACTCCAAACATCAGTTCCGCAGGGACTCGAATATTTCTTCCGAAAATGACTCGGGACGGAGTATCTCCTGTTGTTGAATGCACCGATGTTCTGTAGGCCATTAAAAATAGAGGGATATGCTGGTCCCAGTCCTGTTGCCTCTCGCTGACGAGTTTGGATAGGTTTGAGTTTAATGTCCTATTGAAACGTTCCACCATTCCATCGGACTGGGGGTGTAATGGAGTTGCCCTGGTTTTGTTTATTCCCAGCATTTGGCACACGTGTTTGAATATTTGAGATTCAAAATTGCGCCCTTGATCGGAGTGTAGTTCACGTGGAGCTCCAAATCTGCTCACCCAGTTGGTAACGATTTGTTCTGCGACGGTTACTGCTTCTTTGTTTGGAATTGCGTAGGCTTCAGGCCACTTGCTGAAATAATCAATGACCACTAGAATGTAGCGATTACCATTTTCTGATTCCGGAAATGGTCCAGCAATATCTACAGCAGTTTTCTCAAATGGGACTCCCACGTTGTATTGTTGCATTTCTCCCTTTGATCTGCGTTGTGGGCCCTTACTCGATGCACACGTAGTACATTTACGGCACCAGTTTTCGACATCATCTCGGAGATGGATCCAATAGAACCTTTCTCGTATCTTTCCCAAGGTTCTATTTACACCCAAATGCCCACTGGAGGTACCCCCATGATATTCCTTCAAAACCTCCTCGACTTTACAATGCAGGACGATGGTTTGCATGTGATACGACTTTCCGTCAGCGTCCTCCCATTTCCGTTTTAATAGTCCGCCGTCTAGGTGAAGAGAGTTCCATTGTGCCCAATAACACTTTAGGGTTTCGCTGAATTGTGAGATGTCTTTCCATTCAGGCCGTTTCATTTCGTCCTTCCATGCCATGATCGGTGAAATATCTGGATCTTTACGTTGGGCGTCTTCCAGTTCTTGCTGATTCCATCCATCCTTTGGTTCGGTCGTCATCCTCTGAATGGTTTCTCCGGCCTCTTTTCCTTCTATACGTTGACAATGCTTGCAGTTCTGTGGACAAGGACGACGTGAAAGTGCATCGGCATTACCGTGGATTCTTCCTCTTCGGTGAACAATTTTGAAATCGTAGGATTCGAGCCTTTCGATCCATCTGGCTACTTGGCCTTCGGGGTTCTTAAACTGAAGTAGCCATTTAAGCGATGCATGATCCGTTCGAAGAAGGAACTTTTGACCATAGAGATATTTGTGAAAATGTTTTGTTACTTCTACAATGGCTAATAGCTCTCGGCGAGTTACGCAATAGTTCCTTTCTGATTTTGAGAGTACTTGGCTGTAGTATGATAGCACTCTCTCCTGCCCGTCGATCTCTTGTGATAGTACTGCTCCGATACCGACATTGCTGGCGTCAGTGTCTATGATGAAACCGTAACCTGGTTTTGGATACGCCAGAACTGGGGAGTCGCAGAGTTTATCCTCTCGAATGCTTCCTGGCACTGTTGACTCCATGTAAATGGCTTCCCTTTTTCTGTTAACTGATGCAGACATTTCGCCGTGTTGGCAAAGTCTTTCACAAATCGACGGTAATATGTCGCTAAGCCTAGGAAGCTGCGCAACTGGTGTTTATCACTCGGAGTAGACCAATTTTTCACCGCCAGTATCTTCTCCGGATACGTCTTTACGCCATCAGCTGACCCAAGTACTTGACTTCTGCGCTAAACAAAGTGCACTTTTTCGGACTCAGCTTTAATTTTGGCGCACGCAGTCGCTGGAAGACTTCCTGTAGATTTTTCAGATGTTCCTTGAATGTTTTGCCGATAACGATCACATCATCCAGGTAAACGAGACAAGTTTTCCAACTCAGGCCACGCAAAACGAATTCCATTAGTCTTTCAAACGTAGCTGGAGCATTGCACAGGCCAAATGGCATTACGATGAACTGCCACAGTCCACTGCCGACAGAGAATGCTGTTTTCTCTCTATCTTTTTCATCTATCTCCACTTGCCAGTAACCACTTTTCAGATCCAACGTTGAGAACCATTTAGCATCAGTCAGGGTGTCCATGATATCGTCGATTCTAGATAGTGGATAGCTATCCTTTTTCGTAACATCAATTAGTCGCCTATAGTCCACACAAAAACGGGTACTGCCATCCTTCTTCTTTACCAGCACCACTGGCGATATCCACGGTCTCTTTGATCCTTCGATGATTCCCTGATGCTCCATAGTTTTGACCATTGAATTGACTTCTCCTTGTTTCGCTAATGGTACTCTTCTTGGAGGTTGACGTATCGGTGTAGCACTTCCGGTATCTATACGATGTTTCACCAAGTTTGTTCTGCCATAGTCGTCATCACCGGTGGAAAAGACGTCGCTGAATCTCTCGATTAGATCTACTGCTTGCTTGTGTTGTTCTCCTCTAAGGTTGCTTGACTGAAGAAGTGTTGATGTTACATTGTCCCTCCTTCTTGGCTTATTTTTGGAGGGTACGTCATGTGGTTCTGCCTTGTCGATACTCGTCACCGCCGATATTGGTTCACAGCTGCCAATTACATCTCCTTTCTTTACGCCGAAACGTTGAGGACTCTTATTGGTACCATCATCTTCTCATTCCTTTTTACGAGTGTTTTTCCTAGTATCAGACTTCGTAATGCAGGTGTCGTTTCCGGTTCTATGAGGTAGAATCGGTGGTTCCCGGGATCACCATCGAGCTCTGCCCAAATAACATTTTCTGATGACTGATGGCATCTTCGCACAGTATAACTCGCAGCTTTGTCGTGTTGGAGGAGGTTATTTCCATCGGGATTTCGATATTCCGCCACTTCATTATTCGTTGTCCTAAGTCCAGCTGGATACCGTGTGGTTTCAGAAAATCCATTCCAAGGATACACTAATCGGTAATGTCAGCTACCACGAATACATGCGAGAAGGTCAAATCCCCAAGCTGTATGTCACGAGCTATTTCTCCATGGACCGTTGTAGTTTCTCCTGTAGCAGTGCGAAGTGCGTACTTCTTGGTGTTGTGAAGCCAAGTACGATCTACGAGGTCAGATCTTAGCACTGACCGTGTTGTGCCTGTGTCGACTGTTATGATGCAGTTTATTTTGCCGACTCGACCATTCATGCATAAGTCGTTTTCACGATGATGTAGTCGAGAAACTGCGATGATGGTTCCGGGGGCGTCGATTCTACCAGCCAACTTCTGCCCCATGAAGTTGGCCTTTACTCGTTTCCCGGACTGTCATCAGGCAAAGCGTGCTCTCGTGACGGTTCGCCCCTTCCTCCTCTTTGCTTAGCAGCGCAGCCGGAACAATAGTTGGTCGCTTTTCTGGGTTTGCGGCAGTCGCGTCTTAAGTGTCCTGCCTGTCCACAATTCCAGCATCGGGGAGCACCAGATCCTTCGCTCCGCTTGGTGTACTCGACTTTCTGACACACACATTCTTCTACTATTTCTCGAACTCGATAGTTACTTCGCGAGCTTTGCTTGGCAGCTTCGAACGTCAGCCCATACACTAAGGCTTCGCCAATCGTTTTCTTATCTGCCAGTTTTAACGCCTGTTGCAGATCTCTGTCCTGTACAGCATTGTTAAATGCGAAAACAGCTGTATCGTTGCGTTGCGCTGTTTGCGCATTGGGCAGCGATAATATTGTGAGTCGTTCAATATCGCGTGCCAGCTCTTGAAGTGTTTCACCATTCTTTTGAGTTCGGTTGTACAGTTGAGTTTTGTAGATCTCTCGCATGTGGTCACTGCCGTAATGAAGATCCAATGTCTGGACTAACGTTGAAAAATCTTGTTGGTGCTCCTGCGGAATCGTTTGAAGAACTTCTGCTGGTGGACCACTTAACGCAAATATAAGAGCCGTTCCTCGTTTCAGATCATTCCAATGGTTGTTTCTTGCGGCGGCCTCAAATTGGGTCTTATAAATAGCCCACGGTGTTTGTCCATCGAAGGTTGGAGCTTTGAGACCCTTGTGCGTAACGTGTTCTGTCTTGATGACGCCAGTCACTTTCACGTTATCGAAGTCCCTTTTTAGGCGTTCGACTTCTTCTGCAATCCCGGATGTCTTTTCCGTAATTTGTTCTTCGAAGATTCGAAGTTTCTTCTCTACGTTTTCTTCTATTGTCTTACCCATGATGTCTATTTTATTATTTTTGCAGCTCCAATTTTTGGTTGAGGTCCGCTGACAGCTGACTTTGTTGGTCTAATTTCCGATTCATGTCCGTTGTCACAGCTGATTGTTGTTTAATATCCACTGATTGTTGCTCTAATTTGTTCATCATTTGTTGCATTAACTGTGTCAGAGCATCCGATGTACCAGAGCACTCATCTCCAGGAACTTCTTCGATTTGGAACTCAAAACTATCTGCATCCTCACCCTCAGCCTGAAGTGTCTCGATCATACGGCTGACAAGTTCAGACTTGCTCCCTGTCGTAGATAACTCGCGTCTACTGAGCTCTTCCTTCAGCTCCGTTAATTTTAAGTCCTTTAGATAACGCGTCATTTTCACTACCGATTATTTCCAGTTTTTCCGCGATTCGAATTCACTTAAATTTACGTCACTGCTCACTAAATCACTCGGGAATATTCGATTTCACAAAATTCTCACTGTCCGTTCGAGAATTTTAGTTCCGCGATTTTACTTCGCTAATTAAAGTCACTGTTCATTAGAGTACTCGAGAATATTCGATTTCACAAAATTCTCACTGTCCGTTCGAGAATTTTAGTTTCACTTTTCCGCTCTCACAAAATTATCCGTTCGAGAATTTCAATTTCACTCGAGATTTTTAACCCGAATTTATCCTTGAAATCCCACTTCTGACACCAATTGTTGCGAGCTAGGGATTCGCCGGGATTTCAAGAGAAACGCAATTCGTTTAAAAACAATGGATAATTTATTTATTTTCACTTTAACTAATTCACACTTTCACTTTATTCGCTCTATCTGGCAATACTACCGATATTTCACTTTCTATCGCTTTCGCTACTGTTCGCTTTCAGATGTCGCTGAATGACTGACTTGCTGCTGACAGCTCCGTGCTTTTTATAGCAAATCTACCTAGTTCTGGAAGCTTCCGTCAGGCGGTTTTAGGTGTGTGTCTAGACTATTCAAGTTCCGTCGGGTGTTTGCTTGAACGTTCTAGATGGCGTTTTACACAGTAGGGGATACTGTTCTTGTATTTTCCAGAAATATCGGCGGTTTTCCAGATCCATAACATTATTATGAATACTCCTCTCGTATTATTCCAAGTATTCAGCCAATCCTTGTGCCTGGCATTCAGATCGCCGGCCAAAAGGTAGTAATTGTTCAGGCTATCCAATTGCAAAATTTGGAATAGTTGTCGAAATTCATCGTGGAAAACCGCGCTATTGTTACCTGTGGCATAAGCTGAGATAAAAATAAACGGCTCACCACTTACATTAATTTTGATGTAGGTAGATTCAAGAGACTCAACTTTTTGAATTTCAGGATTAAGAATGTGCACAAATTTAATTGGTTTTCGCACCAGGATTCCCGTACCTCCTCCTTGCCTACCGTCGTGGTGATCCGTGCGAACAAATTCATAATCCCTAAATTCAATTCTGTGATTAAGATTTAATTTAGTTTCTGAAAGGAGAAGAAAGTCGGGGCTATGTGCTTTTAAAAATTGTAAAAGATTTGCTCTACGATAATTTTTAATTATTGAGTTTACATTTATCGAAATGATTTTAATTTTATCACGTGATACTATTTGAGTTGTGAAATTATCCATGAATGTACTTCACATTAGAATTCTGAAGAACGAAGTTTATTCTTTTTCTGTGTTCTACTAGGATATTGTCCAGTCTTTCCAACTTTAAAATAATTCTATCCAAAACAGATTCGATACCTTTCCTATTTGTTAGCTGTTGGTTTTTTACAACCGATGCGTAATTAACTGAAGGCCGCGTATAATTTCTTATCATTGCGATCTTACCATTGTCGATTTTTTGCTTTTTAATTTTTTTATTATTAGAATTTTGTTTCGTTTTCAAATACATCGAGCATCCTTTATAAGACGCTGGATGACCGAATGAAATGCTGTTAACGGAGAAGACTGCCTTTTTCTCAGCTGTCGGACTGATTTCACATTTGCCCGGATCATGGATATTGGCACATTTGACACCTCTATATGCCATCCAACAATTAAACGCTGAATGCCCGAAACGTTGGCATCTTCTTCATTGCGCAATATCTTTTTTAATTAGTCTTTCAAATCTTATAACTTGGTGGTTAACAAGTTTGATTTTACTTAGTTCATTAATATTTGTCTTCCTCGAAACTTACAATTTATGAAGTGCAATAAATTGGCAACCTTCTGTTGTCAATGTCCGCTTTACGTGTTGTAAATTGATTAACCGAAATGAATTCCACATTATCCGTATTTAATTGCTTCAACTTGCTTTTCATAAGCTTCACTGTATCACCAGCATTCTGTTCGAACATATTAATCGCCGGAACATTGAGTATTTTAGCTTTATTTTGTGTTGTATTATTTACGTTCAACCCAGTAGCCTGGGATTGTTTATTTTTGTTATTACTGTCAACTGGTACTTTTGATTTTTTGACAATGTTATTATTATTTTTTTTCTTCAGGACCTGAATGAAATCATCGTTCCCAACGTCTACCAGCATTTCACCATCATCCGCGTATCCCGAGGTAGCGTTCTCGTCTAATTCACTGGAAGCGCCCCCACTAGTGCCCGCACTAGCGCTCCCGTAGCCATTCCACGCAAACAAATGACCTTTTTATAGCTTATTAATTGTTAACTTTAGGTTTTCCACTTCAGCTGTGAACTTTATATTTCGTTCTTTTAACTCCGCCATATGTTTTGGCCTTAAAACCAGATTCAAGGCCAGTCTTTTCTTTTTTACACACGGACTCGACGATATTTTTTCCTTATCACCTTTCTCCTTGCTTCATAAAAAGAAAAAAAAATTCCACTTCAGTCTTCTTTACTTTCTTTCTTCGATTTTCTTATTCTATAAAAACAGATAATTGGTGGTTTTAATTAAATTTAAATTAAATTAAATTTTTAAATGTCAGAGATCGAAAAAAATTTCAATTTTTCGTGCACTGTTTAATAGGTTTCAAGGCCTCATCTCTTCAAACCCCTCCCATACAAAATGACGCATTTTCGAGATTTGACAATAAACCAATTTCCTCGAAAAGTATAATAGCTATTGATCTGGAATTTGGAATATATTATGTTTACACTAAATGCAATTTACGTTATAAAAATTATTTGATTCCCCTACTCCTTCTACCACCTCTCATATAAACTGTACTTTTTCATGAAATACTATAAACCAGTTTACTCAGTACGTATAAAATTTATCAAGCTGAAATTTTGAACAAAGTATTTATTTAGAATTATTAGTAAGACCAAAAAATGAGATGATCAGCTTCACTCCTTCTACCCCCTCCCATACATTATGACAACATTTCACAACTTTTCAAAACGTCGATTTTCCTGAAAAGTTTAAATGCTACTGATCTGCGATTGAAAATATGTCAAATGCATGATGTTTATTTATCTATTAATTATTTATTTATTTATATACGGAACAAGCCTTTAAATTAAAACAGATTATGTACATACATGGAAATGAATATTTAACAATCATCATCATCATCATCAATGGCGCGACAGCCCAAATCGGGCCCTGGCCTCCTGAAGTCGTCGCCTCCAATCGTCTCGATCCAAAGACCGCGTCCTCCAGCTGCTAATTTTTAGAATGGCTTTGCTGTCTTCATCAACCGAGTCTTCCCATCGCTTGCGTGGTTTGCCTACTGGCCGGTTAACACTCGCTTTGCCTTTAAGAGCACGTTTGGGGATTCTTCTGTCTTCCATTCGCTCTACATGGCCAGCCCACTGCAGTTTACGTAACTTGATGAACGTTGAAGCTTCTGGCTCGTCGTAGAGTTGATACAACTCATGGTTGTATCCTATTCGCCATTCCGTTCCTTCCTTCACAGGTCACAAAATTCTTCGGAGGACCTTTCTTTCGAATGCGTTAACTGCTTTTTCGGAAGTTCGCGTTAATGTCCACGTCTCGCTGCCATAACAGAGCACGGGTCGTATAATAGTTTTATAAATCCGCAGCTTATTGTTCCTGTGCACTTTCTTGGATATTTAACAATACTGAAATAAATAATAAAACTAAAAATTAAATAATAAATAATATAAAATCTAAGGAGGTATAAAAATTAAATAATATAAACATGTGTATTATGCATTGACAATACTTTTAATTTCATTAATACAAGTATTGAAAAATTCTAAGGAATCAGAAAAGTTGTTAGCAGTTCTCATTATTTATGTATTTGTTTTAATCGTAATTCGTACAACTAGGCTTAGGCTACCGACACACGATGCGAGTTAATATATATTAACTTCCTATTTTGATATAATATATATATAAATGATAATGACACTAGTAATATCGAAAAGCGAGATAATATATATTAACTCGCATCGTGTGTCGGTAGCCTAAGTATTGATTAGTCAAAATTTAAGTATTAAACTAAATCTAAGCTTACTTTTAATTACTGTTTTTTGAATCCTTCTAGACTTTATATTATAGATATACTTTTTACTTTTTTTCCCTAATTTTTATGACTACTATATTGATTGGCATACATTCACCTCTTTTTTTTTATATACATTTCATGGCCTTTGTACATATCTAATTTAATATAGATCCTTTTTTTTAATTCGTTATTCTTATGGTTGTATTCAACTAAATGTACACGGTTCTTATAATTCAATGCTCTTAATTGTAACATATTAGTCTACATCTTTTAAATTTATTATTTTATAATATATTTATTGTTGTTTATTCTATAATTTTTATTTCATATTGCTTATTAAGCGCAATAAGTGCTATTCAAGTTCGTAATACTATATTTCACAGATTATATTTTTTGTCATAAATCATGCGGCAGTATAGCACGTTTAATATTTGAGATTGTGTGGAGGGAGCTAGGGTCGAGAAGAATGGAGGTTTGCAAATTGATGGAGAGGTCTTCGTCGGTCGTGATCCTGGAGAGGGGCAGTCCTGGATCGTGTGTCGGACAGTTAGTGTGCTGTTACAACTTGAGCACAAATTTGGGGGATGCCCATAATACTCACAGCTGAACAGCGTCCGTCCGAGTCGCATACGAAGTATCGTTATACAGTCCTGTCGCGAGTAAAAGGGGTAGTATATAGGTCTGTTGAGAGGGCATTGTGGGAGCGAAGAAAGGAGTTGTTGATTGACCAGGTGTTTTGGAGAAGAGTATGCGAAAGATATTTATGAATACGGGGGATGATTAGATGCAAGTTGAGGGATTCTGTAACAAGAGGCATTGTGAGGGCCTCTCTGGCAGCTGCATCTGGTGCTTCATTGCCGACTATACCGATATGATTTGGAACCCAGACTAGAGAGATGGAGAGGGATAGAGACAAAGCGTTTCGGACGGTAGAGACTGAGGGACATTTATTACAGGGATTGGATAGGGCGAGGAGTATACTGAGGTTGTCGCTGTATATGATTGTTGCTAAGTGCTGACGGTTAGCAATTTGGATAGCGGTCAGAATGGCTGCCATCTCGGCGACGTAGCTACCTGAGTACAGAGGGAGAAGGGCTTGATGGAGAGTGATGGTTGGTTGCTCTACACCTTTCTTAACTACTGCTTAAGAAGGGGCGGATTGGTTGTAGGAACCGTCGGTATAGAGGATTAGCTTATTGCGGGAGTTTTCCAGTGAAAGTTTGTGAAGGGAATGGTATATGTAAGCTGGAGTGGAGTTTTTGGGGTACGCTGCAAGCGAAATGTCGATAGTGGGTTGGTAGGGAAAAAATTTGATTGTGATGGCGTCCGAATTTGGGTGAAAGGTTTGCTTAGATTGCGGGAGGGGGTAGTTTTGAGTGAAGAGGTGGGATGCAATTCTAGATAGGGATGAGATGAGTTTGCCTTTTCGTCAAAAAGGGGTAGGATCTGCAAGAATTTCGTGTTCTCGCAGCAGAATATTATGAAGTGAGTGAGATTCAGAGACCAGTGCTTTACTAGCTAGTGTGATGGAGCGAGAGAGGGCGGTATCGTCAAAGCTAGTGAATTGTGCTTCGATGCGCAAAGATGGAATAGGAGTTGCACGAAGTGCTCCTGTCACTGTTCGATGGCATTTGTTAATAGCAACATTCAACTTATTAAGGTTGTTTTTAGTGGTCCAGAAATATGTCGAGATGCCGTGCTGTAGAATGCCTCAAGTTAGGACCTTCGAGAGATGCAATGCAACCTCTAAATGAGGACCATTCTTTCTGGAGCACAGCATATTTAGTAGGTTATGGATGGATTTGATGAAAGGGATTCAACATGGGGATACCAAGATAGATTAGAAGTAAAGATGACGCCAAGGAAGGTGTTTTTGCAGGGGAATGGTGGAGTTATCAATTTCAATAGAATGAGATGAACAGGATGTTTTGCGGCAGAGGTGGAGGGCTTCGATTTTGGATGTTGGAACGATTGCGCCAATCTGCTGTGCCCACATGTTGAATGACCGGTGAACGCTCTGAAATTTGCTCTGGACAGCAGCTGGACTACCTGAGGCAAGAAAATAGAAGTGGTCGGCGTAGGCCCCCACGAAATCCAAGTTAGAGAAGGAATTCGTTAGGTGTCGAATGAGGAGGTTGGCATAGCTGTTGTAGAGGACGACCAATAGTGGGGATCCTTGGGGAACCCCATTATCTACGAGAAGGGATTGGGAGTAGTGGCCGTCAATTTGCACTTTAATTACTCTCGACGATAGGAAAGATTGCAAAAGTGTGAGGCATTTGCTGGGGATACCCCAAGCGTGTAGTTGGACAAGTGTTGGTGTTAAGAGTACACGCTCAAATGCCTTTTCTATGTCAATAGATAAAAGTACGCTATGCTTGACCGCTTTCAGATTCTGCACCATTTGGTGATCGAGTAGGTGAAAAATGGTATACACTCCACGTCCTGGTCGGAAGCCGTGTTGCTCATTCTCCAAGTGAAGCTCAGTAGCACTACTGATCCTTCTGGTCAAGATCTTCTCCAAGATCTTAAAGAGGATAGGCAGGAGAGAGATGGGGCGGTAACTATCAAGCATATGTGTATCTTTTCCACTTTTTGGAATAGGTATTAGGGTGGCGGATTTCCAGGAATGAGGGAAGATGCCAGTAGATAGGATATTGTTGTAAAGGAGAAGAAGCCGGAATTTGAATTCCATGGAGGAGTGTTTCAACATGGCAAATGATATTTTGTCCTCTCCAGGCGCTGTGTTTTTGGCAATGCTGAGTTGATGATGCAGCTCAGTCATTGTGAATGGGGCCTGGAAGCTTTCATATGCCAGAGGTTGTTGTATAAGATAATTGTAATTGAAGCAAAGTTTCTGTTCTATTAAATGGAAGGGGAAAGAAGAGTCGGAGCAATACTGGCTTCATTTAGCGGCGAAAAGGTTAGATATCTGAATGGGGTCGGATATGATGGATGCATCATGTGTAATATGCGGGAAACTAGAGGATGACCTGTTCAAGAGAGGGGTCCAGGGAGTTGACGAATTTTACCCAGGAGTCACGTTTTGCATTCTTAGATTCGCGACGGAGAAGGAATTGGGCCTTGCGGTATTTGATAACGTTCAAAGAGGTTGGAGAGCGCTTAAATTTTATCCAGCAAGCGTTTTTCGATTTAACAAGTTCGTTGATACGTGGAGTAGACCAAAGTGGCTGCTTGCGTGATCGTTGGGAGGGACGGGATACTGGTGTAGACTTGGATGCAGCAGATCGAAGAATTTTTTTAAGTTTAGCTGCCTCTTGATTTGGGTTTGTGAATGGTGGAAATTGGCCGCAAAGGAGTTGTGTGGTGGCTTGAAAGATTTTCCAGTCGGCCAGATTTTCTCTGAACCTAGGGATGTGTTTTTTGGGGTGCGAGGTGAGGAAATTGTGTTGAATTATCGGGGAGGTACTAATAAGGATGGGGAGATGGTCACTACTTTCAAAAGTAGGATGAACATTCCATTCAAGTAGTGGAGCTAGGTCGGCAGTAGATAGCGATACATCTATTGCGGTTAATGTGTTTCTGGTGCTGAAATGTGTGGGCGAGCCATCATTCAGCACTACCAGATCCCGTTCATCGATAAAGTCCTGGTATGTCTTGACTAAAAAGCCGATTCTCCCGCAGGAGATAGAATAGGAATGGTTATGGTGATAAGATTTATATTGCGGATGTTTAAACAGGTGAAGAGAGCGTTGGATGATGTGGGTTTCTTGTAGAGCGATGATATCGGGGCTATAGTGGCAAATGAGTTGTTCCAAGGCATGTTTATTGTTCATATAGCCTTGGATGTTCCATTGAAGGATGAGGAGGTTTGGAAGAGTCATAATGAAATTAGCGATGGTTGGTTCTTTATTGTTTGGAATGGTTGGACTTGGATTGAAGTTGTTTCTGGAAGTTTATTTCAATGGTTTCTTTGTTTAGCTCTAATTTTTCTTTAGTTTGCTTTTTTGTGGTAACTGAAGTCTCGAAGTCGGGTTGAGTTGTAAGTCTCGAAGTCGGGTTGAGTTGTAACTAGAAGTTGTTGGTTCCATTTGTTTTGAGTATGTTGTGGTTGGAGAGTTTATTCCATTGGGTTTAAGTATATTTCCGTTATTTGCTTTTAGGTTATTTTGTTGTTTGTCAATAATTACTGTTTTTGGTGTGGTAACTTTTGCATATGAAAGACCGGGAGTAGGTTGCTTGGCTTGAACAAAATTTTTAGATTCGTGATATTTTTTCCGCGCTTCAAATATTGAGCATTTGTTTTGATGGTGATGATTTCTTTATTTTGAAGGTACTTAGGACATAGTCGATTAGATGATATGTGGCTTGAATCTTCACAGTTTACGCAAAACTTAACGCTTTCTGTACAGGGTGTAGGGTTCTGCTCTGCTTTATCGCAGGAAACGCATGTTGGAGAAGATTTGCACTATTTAGCCGTGTGTCCAAACTTCTGGCATGTTTTGCACCGCATTGGATTCAGAATGTATCCTTTAACCTCAAATCTTTGCCAACCAATTGTAATGCAAGTAGGAAGGTGGTATCTTCAAAGGAGAGGATAATTAATCCAAATGGTATGTCTTGGTTCTCTATTTATACTCTAGATGAAATCTGAGAGTATTATAAGTTTGCCACAAAGTTTGTAACGCTAAGAAATAAGGCTCGGAGAAAAAAATAAATAATACAGAAGCTCATATAATCACTCAAAAATCTTAAAACCGGATGTCCGTCCGTCCGTCTGTCTGTCCGTCTGTCCGTCCGTGTCCTCTCTAGCTTGAGAACGAGTTGATCTTCTTCTTCTTCAATGGCGCTACAGCCCAAATCGGGCCTTGGCCTCCTGGCCTTCAGGTTCCTTAACATTTTTCATAATTTATTGCGGAAGAGTTGTTAGCTCTTCGCACAACCCTCTATCTACGAATTTTTCATTTTCGTAGATTGAGGTAACCAAGGTATATCCAAGCAGGTAGTGTGCTGGACTTATACGTCGACCGGGATTTGAACTCACGACCTTCGCATTGTAAACCAAACACGCTACCCACTAGACTACACCCTAGCTGAGTTGATCACGTCGTTTTTGACGAAAAAGTAAGGACAAGTTCGTGAACGGGCCAAATCGCTCCACCCCTTCTACCCCCTCCCATACAAAATGAAACAATTGCGCAATTTGACAATAAACGGATTTGCTCAAAAAGTATAAAAGTCCTTGGTCTCAAATTGGGAAGATATTACTTTTATGATGACATCAATCTATCATATAAAAATTATGCGTGTCCTCCCTCTCCTTCTACCACCTCCCATACAAACTGTACTTTTTCATGAAATACTCTAAACCAATTTACTCAGTGCGTATAAAATTTAGCGAGCTGAAATTTAGCACTAAATATTTATTTGGAAATTTTAGTAAGACCAAAAAAAAGTACATAGATGTTTAGTTTCACCCCCTCTACCCCCTCCCATACAAAATGACACAATTTCGCAATTCGACAATAAACGGATTTTTTCAAAAAGCATGAAAGCTATTCATCTGAAATTTGGAATATATTACTTTTATAATAATATCAATCTGCTGTATAAAAATCCTCTTGAATCCTCCCCCTCCTTCCACCACCTCCCATACGAACTGCACTTTTTTATGAAATACTCTAAATAAATTTACGCTGTACTTATGAAATTTATCGAGCTGAAATTATTCACTAAATAATTATTGAGAATTATTAGTAAAACTAAAAAAAATTAGGCGATTAGCTTCAATCTTTTTACCACCTTCCATACAATTTGACACAATTCAACAACTTTACAAAAGACGATTTTCGGGAAAAGTATGAATGCTACTGATCTGCAATTTAAAATATGTCAATTAAATGTTATTTACAGTTATTTCTAAGAACGTCATTAATAAATTCACATTCCTTCTACCACCTCCCATACAAACTGCACAATTTCACTTAATCCAATACACTAATTTTCTCAAATTATTGAATCCTAAATTTTGAATAAAACATTTTGATAGCAACCTTAGAGTAATGTGAAAAAATTTGTTCAATGTCGTCACCTCTCTACCACTTCCCCGACAAAATTTCTTAAAATAAAAAAAAATCCTCTCTCATCTAGAGTATTGCACGATTAGGCTTTACGCCCAGTCGTAGTCCTGTTATGTTTTCTTCTTCAGCTTAACTGCGTTCGTAACCCCACAGCTTTTCAAACCATCGACTATTTCTTTTTCGGAAAGATTTGCAAGATCGCGACAAAAAATTGTCCCTTTACTAACATTAAACTGTTTACTTATTTCTGTCGAGGCCCGATTTCTTTATCATCAAAATACTATTCATTAAATTCGAACGATGATCGGGAAATCGGGTCGATTTACTTTCCTGCTTTTGAATGTGCACTGCTGACGGACATTCACATGAAATATGATCTGTCGGCAGTGCATTATTCGATTACAGTGAATATTCGCGAGGCACGAGCTGGCAATATCTTCGACCTATTGACAAAGGTCGATATCCGCAACACGCGAAGCGATGATATTGCCGGTCACCAATTATGTATGACTGCGATCCATCATGTCCGGAGAAATTAGACTAAGTTAAAATTTAACCACGAATGACGAACAAACACTCTAATCAGTTAAACAATAAAGTGAATAATATTAAGAAAATCGAGTACGAGTATTTAATTTAAAACTCCCGGGACACAACAAATGGCGCAGCTGCGTAAAAAATTATAGTATACACATTCTTTTTTTTTCAAATTGATTTTGTAACTAGTAAGTTTCTATTTCCGCGAATCGTGTTAATTTTGTGATAATTTTGGGAAGCGGAAATAAGTGTAGAAGTTTTTAAATAATAATGTAAAAAAGAAATAAATCATTATATGTGTATTGTGTGGAAATCTTGTACAGTGAAAATTTGTGGTTTATGGTGTTGTTAAGTTCGGAAATTCCATTGTGATTGTTTGGAAAAAATCGAAAGAGATCAGTCCAGTGAAAACGGTCGATTAGCTGTCTTTTGCGTTATACCAGGACATGAACTTGGGGTGAGTTTTTAAATTTTATTTAGCATTCTCTTAAATTTTATCTAGCTTTCTATTTTAAAAATCAAAAGATTATGAGTTTTCGTAATTCGCAGTAAATCGGAAATTGCAATCAAGATTTTTACAGAAACGGGGTAGGGAAATGAGGAAAAACACGGTTAATTGTGGCTCATAGTTATAATTATTTTCGTGTAGAACCGGATTCGTTTTTATGGCAATATTTGGAGTTGTTGTTGTTGTTATAGTAGCAATTACCTAAACATTAATTTATTCCGTAAAATTTCTAATGATTCATTTCGGGATTATGATAAAAATCTGCCATTATACGTGTCTTTAGTGTTTTATTGTTCCATCCAATCCACCCTCGATAATATATTGGTCGTCATCTCTGGTTATGTCAACACCAAGATCCAATATACTAACACGGGATGAACTAGCCCAGTTTTAAGCGTTACAACAGCGAAACGAAGAGTACCAGGAAATAATTGGTGAACTTCAGAAGAAATTAGAAAGTCATATTCAGGACTGGAAATTTCTCGCAGAACGGCTAGAAACTGAGTTAGTAGGTGGACCGGCTGGGGAGGACTCGCTAACTGATACGAAGTGGAACGCCGAGCGGTGTGGGGAAATTGTGGATGTTCTTCTTACGGAATTTCTTACAGCCTTTGCAAACGATAAGCGAAGTTGGGAAACGCAGCTTAATGCTGTTACAAAAAAAAAGGAACATTTGCAAAAAACCGCGACCGTCTTGCGACAACAGCTGTCTGAAGCGGAATCGTTAATCTACGATTTAGAAAATCAATTTAAAAATCGTAGCGAAGCGAGAAGACAGCCGGAGCTGCATAAATTCTTATCACCTAGCCTTACAACTACCGGTATCAAAAAGGGGAATTCAGAAAACGAGCATTGCACACACACAACATCGGTAACAGGCATCATGACATCAAATGACATATATGACAAGGTCATGGATGCATTGGTTAAATATGTGCCAATGTTCTCCGGAGCAAGAACACCCAATTTGAGCATGGAATTAGACCGATGTATAGACTGCAGCAGAAGTTTGTACGAACGGCTGTCTGGAAATGAGAAAGCGGTGTTCTTGAGCTGTATCAAATACAGGCTAATTGATGATGCTTTTTATCTGATTAAAACTGAACAGCTGACAGATTTCGACTCGCTGGAGAGAACGCTAAGTAACGCATATTTGCCTAAGATTTCATTGAACGAGCTACGAAACGAACTTCTCAATTGCAGACAAAGGCCAGCGGAAGACATTGAGGAGTATTCAGTGCGAATGAATGCTCTGTGGAAACAGGTTACAGATGCAGTGTCGGCTAAGTATCCAGGAGGGGATAAAGGATTGTTAATGGAGTTGGAAAAAGACGCCGTAGCAACCTTTAAAATTGGTGTGAGGAATGAAAGCACCCAAATGTATTTGATAGGTAAGAATTTGGAAACGCAGCAAAAGAAGCCGCACGATTTTATGAAAGGGAAATGCAAAGGATTTCATCGTACTCCTTAGCAGGGCGCGTAGAGCCGCAACATAATCCGGTAAAAAGTCCCAATAGGGAGGAAACAAGTGACACAGCAGGAGCACGGTTTGCTTGTCATATTTGTGGGAAACCAGGGCATTTCGCAAGGGATTGTAGACAAAAACGGAAATACCCGTACTGCACACAGTGTAATAGGTATGGACACAGCGCACAGAACTGCCGCATCAATCGATATCCACTACGAAAGATCCAAGGGAAGAACCCACATAGAGAACACATAGGATTTGCGGATAACATAAGTCCCAGAGAGAATGATGAAACTCGTGCTCTTTACTGTGATTTCTGTAAAACAACGGACCATTATACAAAGATCTGTCTAAAACAATATTTAGCGGAAAAAAGGGAATCGCGCTGAGGGAAACGAATAAAGCCGGCCCCGGGGCACGTGGACGGCTGTCAGAAAAATAAACAGTGCCATGAAAGTAGAAACGAAGTAGAGCTATAAAAAAATTTGGACGGCTGTCAGGAAATTAAACAGTGCCATGAAAGTAGAAGCGAAGTAGAGCTAGATAAAAATTTTAATGCAGTTATAAGTACAAAACCGGGTATGGGGAAAAGCTTATCCTTCTTAATAGATACTGGAGCTACCTGTAACATAATTAAGTCGGAAAGATTAGGTAAAAACGTCGAAATAGATAAAAATAAAATCCAAACCATTGTTGGACTCATTGGATCCGAACAGGAGTCACTAGGAACGTGCAATGCTAAACTTCGTATAGGAAGCGTTGACTATCCATGTGAATTTATTGTAATTAAAGGTGCCAAAAAATTTTCTGGGGATGGCATATTGGGGAAAGATTTCTTGGCAGGACAAGCAGTTATCGATTGCGTAAATAATCGGATGGTAATGAAATCCCACAGCGGGAAAATAAATGGGGATCGAGAAGAGGTAACACAAGGTGTCAATAACAGCCGGAATGAAGTGAAACAAAAAATAATGAAACCATGTGCTACTCCAAAGCTAGCTTGTAAGATGAAGGTAACGCATGCTGTCGACTACGGGAGCGCAGACCAAAGACGAGAGGCCCCGAGGGAACGAGTCGGTTTGATAACCTCCAACGCAGGCAGTATAGCGCGTTTTCATCCCGCATTAGGAAAAATAGATAGAACTAAGGAAGATAAAACCCCAACGACAGGAGACACAGAAAGGAAGCAGGCGAAGTTGAAAAGAGAATCAATCTGAAAAAACACTAAAGCTTGGGAAGAAGAGCCCTCTTCGTCACAGCCTAACCAGACACCGAGCAAGAAAGTAAAAGCTACTCCACATCATCCAAACTTAGTGAACAAATGGTACAGAAATTATTTTAAAAATATCAATGTCAAAATTCTGCTAATAAGTATATTAAATTATCAGATTTTTAAAATGAAAAAGAAAAACGAGAAATTAATTTAAAAGGAGTTACATAAATATCGTAAAAAAAATATCACTATCAGGATTCCTTAATGCAAGGAATTGCCATAAAATCGATTCCAAGTATAAAAGATGGAAATCATTTTATCCTTTGGCTCATCATTTAGTGAAGGGACAAAACAAACGTCAATATCCCTACACCAACACATTAATAAACAGAGCACAGTAAATATACAAAAACTAACATGAATTAGTGTCAACTAGCGTTAAGTCTGCGTCTTAAACATAATTTATCTATAGAGAAGTCAAATACCTCAATATTCTCGTTAACTTCTCTTGCAAGACGCGAGATCGGTTCACTCATACCATAGTTAGTCCGATGAAAGCGAATCTGCAACAATCTAGGATGCCTCTGTGAAAATTGCAAATTGCATCAAACCCAAAAGTGAGGAGGAATCAACCACCCCAGTGAGAAGTTGATGAGCAAAAACTACGTCAGCAACTTCACGTCGTCTCGAGAGTGATGACATATTTAGCAACTGAAGCCGGTCAATATAAGGAGGAAGACGAACTCTGTCAATCCAATTCAGGTAACATAATGCTATTCTCACAAATTTGCGCTGAATAGATTCAATTCTGCCAATATGTACATCATAATAGGGTGACCAAACTTGAGAAGCATACTCAAGATGAGATCTGACAAAGGTGTTATACAGATTCAACCTAACAAAGGAATTGTTAAATTCCTTGGATAAGCGAGTGGTAAGACCCAGCTTAGAATTACCCTTTTGCACAATCTTATTTATATGCAAGCCAAAATCAATCTTTTGGTCAAATGTAATGCCTAAGTCAATAACTGAATTAACACGATCTAAAATACAGTCATTGAGACTGTAAGTTACTACAAACGGTGAGAATTTTCGAGTAAATGACATTACATGACATTTATCCATATTCAATCGAAGGCCATTATTGCGACACCAGTTACTAAAATTTAACAAATCCTCCTGAGAGAAGATTATCTGAGTTAGAACTAATAGACCTAAAGATTTTAATGTCATCAGCATAGATGATTACTTCCGAATATTTAAAAACAGAGGCTACATCATTAATGGCCAGGATAAACAGAAATGGTTCCAAATGACTTCCTTGAGGGACCCCAGAAAGCGCAGTAAATGACTTAGACGTACAATCACGAAAGATAACCTGGTAGGTTCTATCAAATAGATAAGACTTAATCCAATTTGTAAACCATGTCGGAAAACCCAACAATCTTAGTTTTAACAAAATTATTGAATGGGGCAATTTATCTAAGGCCTTACTAAAATCAGTGTATACACAATCCATCTGCTTACCATCCTCAATAGCCAAAATAGATTTATTCGTAAACTCCATCAAATTAGTAACAGTGGATCTATTCCTAACAAAACCATGTTGCTTACTCGAAATTATTGATTTACAGTGAAACGACATGCATTCATACACTATAGACTCAACTAGTTTAGGAATAGCCAACAGTTTAGCTATTGGCCGATAATTTTCAACAGCAGACTTTGCACCGCTTTTATGAGTAGGTATGATGAAGGACGACTTCCACACATTTGGAAAAATCCCCGTTATTAGGGATCTTTGAAAGAGGTGAGAGAGTGGTTCAGCAAGAGAGAGACAACAACGCTTAAGGACAACAGCAGGAACACCACCTGGGCCCGGAGAAAACAAATCTTTAAGGCGGGAGATGTGATTGACTATATCATTATAGAAAATTGGTAAATCAGACAAAGAAGTCGAAGTAGTTTCTCTAAAGTCATCAAAATACGCCATATCAGGGGAAAAACTACTACTAGTAAAAGATCCACTGAAGAATGTGGCGAAAAAATTACAAATAGTAACTTGATCATTACTATCGTTGCCCAGGAATTGAAAAGAAGCTGGATAACCATCTGATTTACGCTTACAATTAACAAATTTCCAAAACTTCAAGGGATCTCCAATAATATCCGACTGCATTTTAATTAAATACTCAGAATATAAACGAGTAGATAAATCCTTAAAAAGGTCATAATATTCCTCATACAGACAAAAATCAGTATCATTCTTCGTCCTAGTATACCTCTTCCAGGCAGCATTACGAGCATTGCGAATTACGCGCAACTCGCTAGTATACCAAGGGTACGACGATGAGATGTTCCTGCGATAGGTAAAAGGAACTGTAGTAACAAAAAATTGATACAGAACATAATAAAACTCAACTACAGCACCTTCAAAATCAGGATTGTCAAGAATTTCATTAAAGTTGAAGTTAGATATAAGGTAGTCCAACCGAGAAAAATTTGCTTTATTAAAATCAAAAGAAAATCTCCAGACCGTGAGGGTTCGGGACAGGAACAACTACACAATTAATGCAGCTTCGGACTGCTAATAACACTCCACCACCCTTCAATCTCAGATCGGAAACATAGCGATCCCTACGAAAGACTTCAAAGTCTGAACAAAAAAGTTCACAGTCAGAGAAACTACAATTTAGCCCCGTTCAGTTAGAGCAATAACATCATAGCAAGAATTCTGAGACGAGGCAAATAACGCCTGGGTTTTGTGCGCACTCCATTTACGTTTTGATAGTAAAGGGACAATTGTCTAAGTTTTTTGGACCAGAACCAGGAGCATTATTACGACGAGATATAAATTCTTTAAGAAATACTCCAGAAGGCCACGAATCAATATTTAACAACTGATTGAAAAGATCAGTATTAGTCAAAACAATTTTAAAGGAGGCAATGAAACTAGTTTCTTTACTAATTTTATCACATTGAACTGCTGATCCTGTTGAAATAAATTTTTTTGAAAGCTAATAGCTTATGACATCATCCGGGGATGTTCGGGGATCAAGTCTAGAAACGAAAATGGCTTTTGGACGAGGAACAATAGTAAGCAGATGTGGCTGTGTTAGTATAGAAGAAGAAGACCCAGTGGAATTAGCATCAGTAAGAGGCGTTTGAGAACTATTCGAGAAAACTTGGGTAGATTTCAAGGGTGCAAAACTTTTATTTACGGATGCCATCGAAAAGGGTTGGCCAATATTAGAAGATGTAGATTTCGAGGGCGCAGAATTATTATTAGCGGATGCTTTAGCAGAAGCTTGGCTAATATTAGGAGATGTAGATTTATTCACTTTAGTCTTTTTGCGGGTAGGACGTGGATGAAATGCAAGACTATCAATATTGATATCCGCTCCCACCGAATTGCAATTATCACTCCGAGAAGCAATTCCAGTAATACAATTCAGCACGTTATTAGCGTTAGTGGTGTCAGTAGAAATAGAAATGTGCTTATTGCAAGGCATAATTTCACAACAAGTCGAAACATCAACCAAAGTTGGATTGCCTGTACTAATCGAACAATCTACTAACGTATTAGTCTTTTTAACTGAATTAAAAAAGTTGTTTACTGTTACAAACGCACCAGTTACACTATCAAGTTGCGCCTTAATTTTCGCCATTTCTTCACCAATGCTAGACATCTTAAATGATATAGAAGATAGTGATAGGCTCCTACAATCAGTACAGTACCAATAAAGCCCTGGAGTAGAATTAAGTCTCTCGGCAAAAATATTAGTAAGACCAACACACACAAACGCCAAAACACGTAAAAGATGGTATTGAGGATTTCGACTCAATACATTTTTCTGCATTGCTCGAAAAACCCATATTAATTACTCAAAAACCTAATAATAAAAACAGTAGGTAAGGTTTAACGGCTAGTTATATGCAAACTAATTGCAAACAAAAATTATGGATGCGTTTTATATAACTTGGCAGCCCGAACAACCGTAGACTTAAACCTTTATCGGAACAGCTGAATATCAAAATGACAAAGAACAGCTGATTATAGGAAAAAAAAGCGCAAAATAAAACTAACAAGAAGCGCAACCTGTATTCAAGCAATAATCACAAAGAATCCACTCAACAACCGGACAAACTATGAAGAACACCAATCGATATCAATAATAATAAAATAAGAAAAAAAAATATCTAAAAACTACGATTAAAAATCAAACAAAAATAAAACCACGGAAAGAACAATAGACACTAGTTGACACTTCAACACTAAAACTGACACTCATATTATTAATTTTAAATTGTAATTGAAACAAATCATATTATCAAAAAAAATGTTGTTAGAAACTTGTCAGTTTTGATTAATTAGGCATCTAAAACATAGGTTAAAGTATTATTTTATAAATTAATGTAACCATTCATTATTATGTATAAATATTAGCTGGCTCTAAAAACATACTATGTAAAAAAACATAACAGGGCTACGATTGCGCGTAATGCGCAATCTTACGATACTCTAGATGAAATAGAATTTTTTTGTGACCCCAAGAAATTTTGTATGTGGAGTGTTAGAAGGGATGATAGCATTGAACTGATTTTCTCCCCATCATGCTAAAGTAGCTATAAAATGTTTCATTCAAAATGCTTACTCCAAAAATTGAATGGGAACTGAGAAAATTAGTGAGTTAGATTTAATGAAAATGTGCAGTTTGTATGGGAGGTGGTAGAAAGAGTGGGGCGATTTTAGTGATTTTTTCAGAAATAACTAGGAATATTAAAAATTGACATCCCTTAAATTTCAGACTAGTATCATTCACACTTTTCAAGAAAATCGATTTCTTGTGAAGTTGTGAAACTGTGCCATATTGTATGGGAGGGGTAGAAGCAGTGAAGCTAATCAAATATTTTTTCTGATCTAAGTGATAATGCTAATTAAGAATTTATTACAAAATATGAGCTCGATAAATGTTATATGTTCTGAGAAAATCGTCTTAGCGCATTTCATGAAAAAGTGTAGTTTGTATGGGAGGGGGTGGAATGAGAAGGAGGACGCAAATAATTTGTCTACTGTAGATTTAAATCATTATGAAAGTAATATATCCCAAAATTCAGACTAATAGCCTTTATACTTTTCGAGTAAATCCATTTATTGTCAAATGTCTAGAGTATCGTAAGATTGCACTTTACGCGCAATCGTAGCCCTGTTATGTTTTTTATAATTTTTAAACTACTTGCCATTTTTCGTATTAAGAAAAAACTAAAAAAAATATGTTAAAAAAAAAATGCATTTAAAATTCTTCTTTCAAAAATTTTTTTTATAATTTTTAAGCTACTTGCAATTTTTCGTATTAAGAAAAAAAATAAAAAAAATATGTGTAATGATTTTTGTAATTTTGTCTTATATAACTACTTCATACTTCTTGCTTTATATAAAAAAAAAATGTGAGCCGGGCATGATGGACAGTCTAGCGTGCATTTTTTCGAAGAGGGAGGGATGTCGAGGCCCGATTTCTTTATCATCAAAATACTATTCATTAAATTCGAACGATGATCGGGAAATCGGCTCGATTTACTTTCCTGCTTTTGAATGTGCACTGCTGACGGACATTCACATGAAATATGATCTATCGGCAGTGCATTATTCGATTACAGGTGAATATTCGCGAGGCACGAGCTGGCAATATCATCGACCTATTGACAAAGGTCGATATCCGCGACACGCGAAGCGATGATATTGCCGGTCAGCAATTATGTATGACTGCGATCCATCATGTCCGGAGAAATTAGACTCAGTTAAAATTAAACCACGAATGACGAACAAACACTCTAATCAGTTAAACAATAAAGCGAATAATATTAAGAAAATCGAGTACGAGTATTTAATTTAAAACTCCCGGGACACAACATTTCGGCTTTTACTAGAATGATATTGGCTAGCATTGAAAATTTTCTAAGCGGTGAGCCACCGTTAGGTTATCGCATAGAATAAGCAAACTCCCGGCCCTCAAGGTTGAGACCTTGGAATATTCTGTGGATATTCCGTCAATTGCTTTTCTAAGTAGAAAAGGGTTAACAGCTGACAATTTTTTGGTCGGATCGGCGTGCGATATTAAGACGAATTTCTTTTGTATATCGTTACTATTCACTTTTGGGAGGCTTGGATATGGCGAGAAAGATGTTTTTTTTTCCCGATGGGACATTGTTTGACAGCTCAACTTCGTCCAGAAGATTGAAGCTGTTGCTTTATGTATATGTATATGTATATCCCAGAGGCCATCGTGGCCAATGGGTCATACCTTTTAAACTAAGGAAAGTTCGACTTTGCCTGTTACTTATTAATTAATTACAACTTTTAAGGTTGATGTAGTTTTTTGCACTTTAGCACAACACAAGAAAAAAAGAAAGAAAAATTTGCACGAGGCAACGTCAAGAACTCTGTTTTGTTGTTCACTAGCACTGTTCCCGACAACTATCACTGCCTGACTGAGTTCTCATTAGTTTTGCCGTGGGACCGTTTTGTCCATAGCGGGTAATATGACGACCGACATAAAATAAATCCATTGAGCGGGATGAGTGACTTGGAACTCTAAAGTTTAAGCCATCAAGTAAAAGCGGGTGTTGAGGATTGCTGGCAACACGGCACAACACACAACGCGGACGCACAACACACTCACAGCAAGTTGCTATAAAAGTCAGTCTTACTCCGAACCTTGCTGCGGCCTGTCCGTCAGGGTTCGTCGGTGCGCTTGCACAATTGTTATTAGAGTTTAGATATTGTTTGCAATGAATACATTATAATTAAAGCAGAATCTCGTTTTTATCGATAACATCCCAAATATTGGTCCGTCGAGCCGGATTCCGCGCTATGGAAAAAGTAATTAAAGTGGCCAACATGTGGGTGACACGAGTCGAAAAGTTTATCGCGAAAATAAGCAAAACCGCGAAAACCAATCGAACGGTGGATTTTTTACGCGCGCGAATCAAGTTGCTAGAACAATGCTGGAGCAGTTTTAGTGCCACGTACGAAGAGTTAGTGGGGACCGCTACACACAAAGATATCGATGCAGATGAAACATTCAACGACGATCGTTTTTTCACAGTCGAGGTGGCCTACGTCGAAGCGAAAGCATGATGCCTTCAAGAAATCGCCATCCGACAGCCTACTGTTACGAACGAGGACCCACATAACTCAACCGTGCTAAACTCCCAGGTCGATATGAAACTGCCCAAGATAGAAATTCCCGTCTTTAATGGCGAATTCTTAAGTTGGCCTTCCTTTAAAGACTTATTCGAGTCCTTGGTGCATACGAACTCGTCATTAAGCGAAGTGCAAAAACTTCATTATTTAAAATCGAGTGTCCGTGGTGAAGCGGAACTTCCCCTTAAACATGTGTTGGTAACAGCGAATAACTATTCATCAGCCTGGGATTCGATGCTGTCTTGCTTCAACAACCCAAGGGCTTTAGTCAACACCAATTTAGACGCATTGGTGTCTGTGCTTACAATGCAGACCGAATCAGCCGATAAGATGAGAAGTGTATTAGACAACTTCAATCAACATGTGAACTCGCTTGAGAATCTGTCTCGGCCAGTTGCACATTGGGATGACTGATTAGTTTATTTTCTGACGGCTAAATTAGATGATAACACCCGCAAGGACTTGGAGACGTCACTGTCACAAAATACCGAAGCGCCATCGTACAATCACCTTAAAAAGTTTCTTGAGAGCCGCATGCAAGCACTATGCGTCTGTAGTGTACTCTCGCCACAACTGTATATACCAAATACAGATCATCACGTGTCACGTAAATCAGATAAATTTTCAAGATCATTCTGATCCCAAATTTATCTCGCGAAAGAAAAAGAATAACATTGAGTGTTCTAACATAAACAAACAAGTCACTCAATGTTATGCAATAGGATATCTCGACCACACAAAGTCAAGCATAGAGCATTATGGGAATTCTTTATGCTCGCCTTTACTTACAATATTGAAATGCACTTTTAATATACATGTTTATGCTGGACAAGGGCTTCTCCTTGTCCTGATGTAATAACGAAACGAAATTCTGAAGTACTGAACGATTTATTACTTACAGGCTACAGTTTATATATAATAAAAATGCTTACGCTAATGGGAAAGAATAAATGCTTACGCTAATGGGAACGGATAAAATTGCTTACGCTTGTGGGAAAGTAAAATTACAGAATCTACATATTTTGGCTGCATACATGACAGGCTAGCCGTGTGTGCATAAACTATGTGAAATATGAATAAAGTGCAAATCGTGTGAAGCAAATTATTATGAAAATATAAGAACGATCTGTGCAGTAATGTGATATTTAAAAAATGTGCAATTATGATGAGAATGAATTAAGAATTAAACAGTATGAAAGAAAATGGATTTAAACATTCTCCCCCTCGTTGAAGTTACATACACTTCAACTTTATACTGCTTGAAATGTAAAGTCCGGGTTCGTTGAAATTCTGGCTCTGGGTGCTGGAGTTGGTGATATAATCTTCGCCTTGAATTTGGTCCATGCAATGTACCCCGCTAGTCCTAATATCAGGAAGAATGTCACATACGCAATCGAAAATTGATGAATCTCTTGTACTGTGTTCTCAAGAGGTTTAGTTTGGTTAAATTTCAGCTGCTGGATTTGGCTCTGCAGACTAGCGATGTTCTGTGCCTCTGATTGATAGTTTGAGATGGTGTGTGCCAAGTCCTTGAAGATTGTCGTAGAGAAATTTAGGGTTCTATTCGCAGATGGTATGAACGAAACTTTCATTTGAGTAGCAACTACGTTCTGGGAAGATATAGTCATTCGATCATCTTTGATTATGCAGCTGTTATCGATGGTGAGGATTCCAGAGTCAATTAAGGTGGCTTGGGTCAATTTTTCGCTGCAAACGATGTTGATAATGCTCGTTTAACTGACCGAGTAGATCCATTGGTTGGGACTATGAAGCGGGGTCCATTTTTGAAGTTCATCAGTGATGATGACGCTGCATCCGCTTGTAGAAAATTCGACATGATTGAGTAGATTTATTTCACATCGGCTTTGGTTCGAACCTCTGTGGTAAATAGGATGTGACTGCCTGCAAAAGAATTCTCCATTGAAAAGTTGCGTACACTTACTGAAGTCCGCCAGAGTGATAGGTAAGTATTGATCTCTGTGTGGATCAATAATCAGTATATCTGTGGTTTGAGTAACGCGGGCGTTGCCCCTTTTCAAGGTCATGGGTACAGGAACTACTTGGAACGTATCAAATCTTTCATCAGTGAGTAATGGTATTCTGATTTCAGCAATTATATAGTCCGATGTAGCTCGACCTTGTAATGACATCAAACGAAATAGCTGTAGGATGTCTGTGCGACCTTCGTAATCCGGTAATCTACGTGACAGTGGCAAATGCGGTCGAATCTTATTCATTCCTGCATCCAGTTGCTCAGGTGTTACAAGTAAGGGGCTGATTCGTCCGTGCTGTATATTCATTAAAACGTCCAGGAGAGTGCTTTGAACATTTTGATAGTTCTGTAGGATTAAAGTAAGATGAATCGAAGTCCATGTAATTGACCGCTGCAAACGTTCGACCAATACTTCAGATTTTATAGACGTGAGCTCAGTAACTAATGAGCCCATTTCATTATCCAGATGTGCAAACTGCCTCTGTATTTTATCATCTGTACTCTTGAGAACATTTGCAGTGGATTCGATGATGAGAGTTTGTGCTTGTATCATATCCTTGAGATGTGCATCGTTATGTTGCATGGCTTCAATTGTGCGGCTTAGTTCTTCTGCGTAATCTTGATCCAGAAGACCGAAAAGAGAGCTGGATATACTTCCGATAATTTCGAGAGGGGCTCGCCTTTTACGAGCCTTTGTTTCTCTGGTAATGAGGAGCTTGTTTAACTCTTGAATTTGCCCGAATTGATGTTGCAACTGCTCTAAGATGGCTGAGCAGTATCCGCCACCTTTAGACTGCTTGCACAGCTCCCCCAATTTGTCAATTTCGATCGCTAGATCATTCGCTTCTTGCCAGTATGTCGTCATATTGTAATATACGATGATTTTCCATTCGTCTGATATCAGGTTGGTGGTTCCTATATTCTCAAAGTAAAGCCCAGGTGGAGACGGGAAAGATGTAATTTGAATAGATTCTGAAAATGCTGGTAAAATGAGTGTCAGAAGTAATAGGCTGAGTGCGTTGATAGCCCCCCCTTTTCGACGTCTTTTTTTTTGGTGCATTTTCCGATGTGGTGACTGGTTTGGTGTTTTCAGAGATAGCACTGTCCCTTTGGTGGCTTCTTTTTGAGGCCGGTTCTGGATAGGTGCCTGCAGAGATAGCATCTTTTTGGTTTTCAGGCACCACTTCTGGATCAATCGGTAGTGGACACAGACGATGTATAGGTCTTCGAAAAACGCCTGTTGCAGTTTTGACGTCAGCCACTCGTACTAGTCCATCGTCTCCTTTAACGGCTTGAAGAATTCGCCCCATGTGCCACTTCAGAGGTGGTAGTGAATCATCCTTGATTAGCACTAGGGTCCCTGGATTGATGTTAGCGGATTTCTGAGTCCATTTTACCCTCTGCTGAAGTTCGCACAAGTATTCTTTGGTCCAACGTTTCCAAAACTCTGTTTTTATATATTGGACCAATCTCCAGCGTGTCAAAAGACTCGGACGATCCGTTGATATTGTGGCTTCTGGTAAGCTTGTGAGTGCTTCACCAATTAAAAAATGCCCTGGTGTGAGGGCCGTTAAATCGTTGGGATCTGATGATAGTGGTGTTAATGGTCTTGAATTTAGTATAGCTTCGATCTCCACTATGGCCGTTTCCAGTTCTTCGTAGGTTAGTGACACAGGATGTATTGTTTTGAACAGCAACTGCTTAGCAGATTTGACTGCGGCTTCCCAAAGTCCGCCAAAATGTGGTGCTCGTGGTGGGATGAAATGGAAATCAGTTCCCCTTGAGAGACATAGCGATGCAATCTTCTCTGGTACTTCCTTCGTCTGCAGCATATCTTTTAATTCTTCTAGCCGGTTATACGCCCCGAGGAAATTAGTTGCATTGTCGCAATAAATGCTTCTAGAATTTCCTCTCCGGCCAAAGAAACGTTTTAGGGCACCCAGGAAGCTGTCCGTCGAGAGATCTGAAACAACCTCGAGGTGAACCGCCTTAGTAGAAAAACAGCAAAATACCGCTATGTACGATTTTTGTGGTCTCTTACCACGAATTTTAAAATGAGTCCAAATTGGTCCACAGAAATCGACTCCAGAGTGCAGGAATGGACGGCCTTCCTGAATCCTTGGAGCAGGTAGGTTGCCCATTAGTTGAGTACCTAATGTTGGTTTGGCTTTAAAACATCTTATGCAGTGCTGTACTACTGATCGCGTCAGCAATTTCCCTTTTAGTGGCCAGAAACGTTGTCGAATTATCGACAGCAGTGCTTGTGGTCCGGCGTGAAAATTTGTTTTATGAGCCTCGGTTACTAATAATCGTGTTAAAGCGTGATCCCTCGGTAGCAGCATTGGATATTTAGTATCGTATGGAATATTTGCTGCTTGAAGCCTTCCCCCCACTCGTAGTATGTTGTCTTTGTCTACAAATGGGGTTAAGCTTGCTAATCGATTATGCTTATTTAGTTGTTTTCCTGCCTTCAGTGTCCTTTGTTCTTCTCCGAAGCCTTGGGACTGTATGTGTCGAATGGTGATTTTTAATGCTGCATTAGTCTCCATAGCAGTAAGTGATCCTGCAGAACGATTAGTTCTGCAGTGCAGGTTTTTTACGAACCTTGCAACATATGCCACTACACGAATTAAGTGCTTGAAGGAATTTCGATGATTGATAACATCAATGAAATGAGCTCGCTTGTGAGCTGTTGCCACTAATGATGATGCCTTTAGCTCTATTTTGGTGTCTTCTGTTGAAGCATCTTCTGATGGCCACTCAAATGGAGATTTTCGTAAGTAGTCTGGTCCATTAAACCATAATTGCGAGGTTAGCAGAATGCTCGGCGACACCCCTCTGGACACTAGATCGGCTGGGTTGAGGTTGGTATTGACATGTTTCCAGTGTTGTATAGAACTTGAATTTTGAATACTGGATATTCTGTTCGCCACAAAAGTTTTATACGATGAGGATTCTGCTCTTATCCAACCTAGGACTATTTTAGAATCACACCAATAAAATATTTGGTCATCGTTGAGTTCTAGTATGTGCTTCACTCGATTGGTCATGTGAGCTAACATTCGTGCTGCACATAGTTCTAAACGTGGCAAAGTAACCGTTTTTACTGGTGCAACTCTGGAAGCAGCACATAGTAGCCTGACAGTTGTATTCCCCTTTGTGTCAATAGAGCGTAGATAGATAGCCACCCCATAAGCCTTTTCTGAAGCGTCGCTGAAGCCGTGAATCTGGTATAGTGCCTTTGATGTTGCAATACATGCTTGTCTTGGTATCGTCAGTTTGTTCAGCAATGGGAGATCATCTCGAAATTTCAACCAACGTGTATGAAGTTCTTCTGGGAGTGCTGCGTCCCAATCAAGCTTGAGCTTCCATAGTTGTTGGAAGAATATTTTGCAATGCACTATAACCGGATTGATTAAGCCCAGTGGGTCAAATATGTGAGCGATGTCTGCTAGTATTGAACGTTTTGTAATCCGTTTTAACGTTGGCCAGTTTGTTTGGATTAAAAACTGGTCTGCCTTGGGCATCCATGTAACTCCTAGTGTTTTGATACCTTCTTCACCTTTGTCATTCAAATCTAGCTTGAATTCAATATCTGCATCAGGTATTGTTGCTAAGAGCATGGGATTGTTGGAACACCACTTCCGAAGATTAAAACCTGCACCTTTCAGAAGGCCTCTTAGCTGTGCCTGCATTTGCAATGCTTCGTTCAAATTGTTGCTCCCTGTCATGATATCGTCTACGTAGAAATCTCGTCTTGCCACCTTAGATCCTAACGGGTAGACACTTGCATTCTCTTCTGATAGTTTTTGTAAGCACTTGGTTGCCAAGAAAGAGGCTGGAGTGGTCCCATATGTTAAAGTCTTGAGTCTGTAGAATTCCATGTCCTTGGTCACTTCGTTGCGATAGACTATCAGCTGATATTCTTGATCTCTTGTGTCTATCAATATTTGCCGGTACATCTTCTCGATGTCTGCGGTAAAGACGTATTTATGTAGACGAAAGCGAGTAAGAATCGAGAATAAATCGTCTTGGATTGTTGGACCTTTAAATAATATCTCATTGAGCGATATATTTGTGGATGTCTTGCATGATGCGTCGAATACCACCCTAAGTTTAGTTGTAGTACTGGATGGCTTTAGCACACAGTGATGAGGAATAAAATAGTGCGACCGTTGTATCTCACTCTCTTGTATTCTCTCCATGTGCTTTAGTTTTAGATATTCGTCCATGAAGGCGACATATTGAGATTTAAGAAGAGAATCTTTGTTCATTCTTTTCTCTAATGAAATGAATCGACGGACTGCAGTCTCCTTTGACTGGCCTAAGACCGTTGGATCTTTCTTAAATGGAAGTCTCACTACGAATCGACCTGAGTGGTCACGAGTCGTAGACTTTTCAAAATATTTTTCGCAGAGACTCTCCGCTTGAGTTCGTGGTTGGACTGGTGTACTAACCTGTTCTAGCTCCCATAAGCGCTGAATATCGAATGTTGTCTCATCTATAGTGGCTACTCCGCAGAACGCCTTAGGGGATGTATGGTCCGAGCTTCTTCCTAGTACCACCCACCCAAATATTGTATTTTGAAGAGTGGGTAGGGTTTTGTCTAGCTGAATCTGACCAACGGACATCAAAGCTGAGAAGTGCTCAGCGCCAATAAGTAGGTCAATCTTCTTCGGCTTATAAAAATCTGGATCAGCAAGTTTTATGTTGGATGGTAAGTTCCAGTGTTTGATGTCTACAAAACGAGCTGGCTGGTTGTTGGTTATCTTTGGTAGAACAACTGCTTCAATGTCCACAGAGAAATTATTCAATCTTGACTGAATTTTGGTGTATAGCCGCTGCTGCGCTCTGTATTCACGGCTTCCGATACCAGCAACGATGGTGTTGCAGCTAGTATGTGTTAGTTGAAGCCGTTTTGCCAATTCAGCTGAGATAAAATTTAGCTGGGATCCGGAATCCAAGACTGCTCGACATTCGATGGGATTATTATGTTTGTCCATTATATGTATTACTACAGTTGCTAGAAATACATAACTGGACCGATTGTTTATGATGGCTTCAGATGTGAGAGCAGCTGATGATGTGCTGCTTGTTGATGCTTCGGGCCTTCTGGCTTGGGTCACGTATCGAGCTGCTGTTGTCTCCTCATGAAGCAGTGTATTATGCCTTTTCGAGCACTTCTTACAGCTTCCCAATTGACATTGACTCACAAAATGGCCGCATTGCAAGCAGTTCATGCAAAGCTTGTGAGTTCTCACTGCTTGGCAACGGCTGTTTACATCCATCTTGAGAAATTTTGGACACGTGTATATTGCGTGAACAAGATTACAAAGCGGACAAGCAGTGGTTCCAGATGTTACCAGTGACGACCCTTTCGAACGATTTTCTGCTTGAGGTCGCTGTCCAGAGGTTCTGCCAAGAGTCTGAAGAGATTGAAATCGTGCATCTAGGAAATTTAGTAGCTCCTGGATGCCTTGTATTTGTTTCGGGTATTCCAACGCTTGCTCGTACAAACCATGAGTGTTTCTATCCATTTTCTTAACCGTGATGTGAGCCAGAAATGCATCCCATGATTTGGTGGAAACTCCAAGATTTTCCAATCCCAAAATACATTCTTTGGTCACATCATGGAGAGATTTGATGCTGGAAGCGGAGTCAAGCTGACATGCTGATTGACCCAGAAGCCGATTAAGGATAGAAGTTACTAATAACCGCTGGTTATCGTAACGATCCACTAATGTGTCCCAGGCGGAGCTATAACTGGACTCCGATACCGGGAAGTGTTGGATTAACCGTTTGGCTTCACCTGATAGGTTGGCCATTAGGTAAAACATTTTTTCGGTTTTGCTCATCGGCTGCTCGTGAATTAGCCGACGATATAGCTCGGAAAAGGATCTCCATTCCAAATAGTTACCATCAAAAGTGGGCAGCTTAATGTGTGGCAGCTTCAATGTTGATGGTCCACTGGATCCGCCTGGTGATGGAGGCGATGCGCTATGAAGCAACTCCTTCAATCTGATGATGATGTCTTGTGTTGACTCCTCGATGTCACAGATGGTGTTGATGTCGTAGTCGTATCGCTCTGGTTCGCTGCAAACTGCCCATATGGACTGGTTGATGGCCGAGATTTCATCCCAGTATTTAGTCACCGCCTCGATTTTTACCTGATAGTAAATTGATGAGTTCGGCGAATGCAGTCTTCTTTCTATGTCGTTAATCAGGCGCTGCAGTACACTGATTAACGCTCGCTGTCGTCTGAAGAGGGCGGCCAGCTCCGAATCCTCCGGGAAAGACATCTTGCTCGGAGCCTTCTTTGACGTAGAAGGCTGAGCGGGAGGCACTTTGTCGTCTGTCTTCGCTGCTGCGTTTTCGACGCTAGGTGGAGCACCATTTTTTAGTGCCAGCTGCTCCAAAATGTCTTCCTTCAGCTTCGCGAATCCATTGCTGACCTTTTCATAATAGCGGCTTGTGATGTATTCAGACTCGTTGGGTCCGAATCTAAGTACCGCTTGATGACCTCTATCGAAATTCGCCCATAGTTGCTCCAAGTTTTCGAGCTTCGCCCTCAAGTAGTCCAGTGTCTTGCGGTGCAGCGAGTCCTTCCGATAATTGATGATCAGTCGCTCAATTTCCTTTCCCTCCGTCACCTGTGATAAGATCAATTCCTCCATTTGAACTGTGGAAAAAGTTTATTATTTAAATTATGTTAAGATCACGAGTTCGATATCTCGCCGGGGCCTCCAAATGTTTATGCTGGACAAGGGCTTCTCCTTGTCCTGATGTAATAACGAAACGAAATTCTGAAGTACTGAACGATTTATTACTTACAGGCTACAGTTTATATATATAATAAAAATGCTTACGCTAATGGGAAAGAATAAATGCTTACGCTAATGGGAACGGATAAAATTGCTTACGCTTGTGGGAAAGTAAAATTACAGAATCTACATATTTTGGCTGCATACATGACAGGCTAGCCGTGTGTGCATAAACTATGTGAAATATGAATAAAGTGCAAATCGTGTGAAGCAAATTATTATGAAAATATAAGAACGATCTGTGCAGTAATGTGATATTTAAAAAATGTGCAATTATGATGAGAATGAATTAAGAATTAAACAGTATGAAAGAAAATGTCTCCGATTTCATTCGCATATATTAAGGGGACATAGAAATTGTGGCAAAGAGATATTTTACTGACCTTTGAAATACGAAATATTATGATTTAAACGCGTGCTGATCTGTATAGGAAAATATCGGTCATATGCATTGGCCTTATGAATGCACTTTTTTTTTGAATAGGAATTTACCTAGTAAGTATATTTTTTATGTGAATACATTTTTTATGAATAAGCTAGAATAGGAATTTACCCACTAGGAATATTTCATATACATTTTTTGTAAAGACATTTTTTATGAGTAAGTTAGTATAGGAACTTACCCACTAAGCACATTTAAAATAATCGGTTTTTATACTCTAGATGAAATCTGAGAGTATTATAAGTTTGCTCTAAAGTTTGTAACGCCAAGAAATAAGGCTCGGAGAAAAAAATGATGAATACAGAAATTAATATTATCACTCAAAAATCTCAAAACCGGATGTCCGTCCGTCCGTCCGTCCGTCCGTCCGTTCGCTCTCTAGCTTGAGAACGCGTTGAGCTAGAAAACTCAAATTTCGTACACGTCGTTTTTGACAAAAATGTAAGGTCAAGTTCGTCAATGGGCCAAATCGCTCTACCCCTTCTACCCCCTCCCATACAAAATGACACAAATGCGCAATTTGACAATAAACGGATCTGCTCGAAAAGTATAAAAGCTATTGGCCTGAAATTTGGAATATATTACTTTTATGATAATATCAATTTACAGTATAAAAACTATGTGTGTCCGCCCCCTCCTTCTACCACCTCCCATACAAACTGTACTTATCATGAATTACTCTAAGCCAATTTACTCAGTGCGTATAAAATTTAGCGATCTGAAATTGTGCACTAAATATTTATTTAAAATTGTTAGTAAGGCTAAAAAAAATTAGACGATTAGCTTCACCCCTTCTACCCCCTCCCATACAAAATGACACAATTTCGCAATTCGACTATAAATAGATTTGCTCGAAAAGTATAAAAGTTATTAGTCTGAATTTCGGGATATATTACTTTTATAATAATTTCAATATACTGTGTAAAAATTATTTGCGTCCTCCCTCTCCTTCCAACCCCTCCCATACAAACTGCACTTTTTCATGAAATGCTCTAAGCCGATTTTCTCAGAACATATAACATTTATCGAGCTCATATTTCGTAATAAATACTTATTTAGCATTATCACTAAGATCAGAAAAATTTTTTTTGATTAGCTTTACTGCTTCTACCCCCTCCCATACAATATGACGTAGTCTCACAACTTCACAAAAAATCTATTTTCTTGAAAAGTATGAATGCTACCAGTCTCAGATTTAAGAAATGTCAATTTTATGATATTCTTAGTTATTTCTGAAAAAATCACTAAAATCCCCCCACTCTTTCTACCACCTCCCATACAAACTGCACATTTTCACTAAATCTATCACACTAATTTTCTCAGCCCCTATTCAATTTTTGGTGTAAGCATTTTGTATAAAACATTTCTATAGCTATTTTAGCATGATGGGGAAAAAAATAGTTCAATGCTATCACCCCTTCTAACACTCCTCACACAAAATTTCTTGGGATCACAAAAAATTCTATTTCATCTAGAGTACCGTAAGATTGCGCTTTACGCGCAATCGTAGCCCTGTTATGTTTTTATATAGACTAAGTAGTAAGAAAATGTATAAAAGAAAACTGTTGGCCCATACTCGGGGTCATTTGTTAGAATAAAGTTACACTCGGCATACGTGCCTCTACAGAACTTACATTTCTTTCATTTGAACCAAAAACTTATTTCGGCATCGTGCCTACTCAATACGCGGGACCAGCCGCTAAAGATCTGGTAAGTCTCCCCTTTACCATTCACTTAACATGGCGATCCTGCCCACCATACATAACATGGCGAACCTGCAAACATCAAACCTGCATAATTTAATCATTTCCACACAGAATTAAATGGAAAACACTCAGTGGATCACCGAAATACAAGTACCAACACACATCAATCAGAAGGAAGACTCCGAGAAGATAGAAGAATACGAACCGGCACCTTCGCAGCAACAAGTACCAAGATATACCCCAACACCAAAAACGGTACGGATCGGCCCGAAATCGTTGACCATAGAAGAGTATAGAAGACGACAACACGCAAGAAAAATAATAGAAGAGCCGCCACCAATCGTCATACAAATAAAACCGAAAAGAGGAGGAAAAGTATTCCTACGACGAAAAAAGATAGCTCTACTATACAAAGAGTTCAACCTGTCAACCAGGACAGAGGAAATAAAAAGAATCAAACAAGAAATTCGCGCAACGAGGATTGAAGAAAAAAAATGGGATTCGCCGACACCAAAATCGAAGAGAAAATCTTCCTCAACTCAGGAGCAGCGAGCAACGCTTCAGCAGCCACTTATTCCGCAACGCACATCGCCGGAGCAGTAGGAACAACAATAGCAATTATAGCAATATTAGTAATAGTCTATGTAGTAGTAAAAAACTATATTAGATCTAAAATTATAAGCGAAATAAATAAAAATACAACAGTTTAAAATTAATATAAACTACCTATAAATTTACCATAACCCATGGAACAAATAGAAAACTTGCAAAAAATACATCAAAATTTTAAGAAAAACCCGAATAGAAATTTCACGGATCGGCACTTAGCTGAAACCGCTCTCAAATTAAATTCAATCAGGGAAACATTTAATAAAGATATAGAACTCCTACAAGACAAAGAAAAACTTCTTCTAAAAAACCAATTCATAACAATTCACTCGGAATTGCAAACACTTATAACAGAAAAATTAAATTCTTAACAGAACACAATGGCCACTAGCAATATTTTTCAAAGTTTAAAGCCAATTCCAAACTTTTCTGGAAATTATAAAGATCTTAGCCAATTCTTGAGCGTTAGGAAAATAGTTGAAAAGTTTATAACAGACGCCTAGAAACAAGATTTCCTCACTTTGGTCATAAATACAAAGCTAACTTCAATAACTAGAAACAAATTAAATACACTCCCCACTTCCAAAACCATCGCGGAGTTATCAACAAATCTTGAAACCATATACAAGCCCACTAAATCTGCAAACGCATTAATAGCAGAACTGTCAAACTTAAAGCAGACAAACCAGTGCACCATTCCGCAATTCGCAGAAAAAATCGATGACATTATAAACGAGTTAACTACAACACAAATACGCGACATTGGAGAAGAAGGCAGGCAAGTCCTGACCCAAACCAATGATATCCTTGCATTGAATGCATTTAAAAAAGGAATATGGGATAGAAACGTTATCCAAACAATAGAAGCTAGCCGTGTAAAAACATTTAGAGAAGCAACTACTATTGCAGAAGAAGCAGCTAACACGCTTAAAGAAAGTAAAATCCTACACTATGGAAGAAATAAATTCCACAAAAACCAGCAACGCCAAGGAAACGAAAACAAACAACAATATTACAATAATAATGGCAATAAACAATACAACAATAACAGAAATAATAATAACAATCAAAATAGAAACAACAACAATTACAACAATAACCAAAATAGGACTAACGATAACAATAACCAACAAGTCCAGAACAGAAACGGTCAAAACAGGAATCAACAGAATAATAACAATAACGGACAAAGGCGCAAATTCCAAAATAATAATGGATATCAACAAAATAACAGAATTTACGTTCTAGAAGAACAGGGAAACGAGGACACCCGCGAATCCGACGAGGAAATACAAACACAGGACACTCGGGGAGATTAAACAATATAATATGCCAAAAAGAAAACCATAGAAATAAAAACTGCCAAAAACAGATAAATAAATATAAATTAAATATAATAGAATTTGATGATGGGATAACAAATTATATAACTCTAGGAACCAACAGTAACAAACAACTAAAGTTACTAATAGATACAGGCGCAGACACATCAATATGCAAATTAAATAATGCAATAAACAGATATGACATTAATGAACGAGAATACTGTAAACTGTCAGGCATTACAAATCAAGAAATCAACACTTTAGGTACTATAAACTTAGAATTCAATCAAGAAGATGAATCAATTTCACATAAAATCCAAATAGTCGACACTGATTTTCCAATCACGACAGACGGAATATTAGGACGAGATTTTTTCGCAAAATTTCGAGCCAGAGTAGATTACGACTCATACACTTTCTCAATAAACACAAACTCAAGGGAACATACACTTCCAATGCACACAAAAATATTTCAGATCAAAATACCCCCACGAACTTAAATCATCCACCCAGTAGAACTTTCCAACACAGAAGAAAGTTTAGTATGTGGAAAACAACTATCAGATAATATTTTTATAGGTAACACTATAATCCCAGCCAGAGGCATCAAGCACATTAGACTATTGAATACAGGAGACTCCGAAACAATACTAGACATAAATGATTTGAAATTAGAACTCAAACCAATTACAAAATTTAAATTATTAAAAACTAAGAGTATACCAACCACACACAGATGGGAAAAACTCAAACAAAAATTAAAAATAGAACAAATTTGCAAAGAATTTCAAGACATCTTTTATTTAGAAGATGATAAGCTTACAACTAACAATTTTTATAAACAACACCTTCAGACAACAGATAACAACCCTGTATATATAAAGAACTATAGACTACCTCACGTGCACCATGAAGAAATAAACAAGCAAGTAAAATACCTTCTAGACAAGAAGATCATAGAACATAAGTTAGTTATGAGGAGTTACGTCATCGACTACGTCATCATAAAGTAAATACTTGCCTTCAGCAACCAAATCGTTTTTTCAATCAAATTGCTTTTGTAATCAAAATGTTTGTATCGCATTCTTGCCTTTGCAATTATGCTTACTATACACAAAATAAATACTTGCCTTCAGCAATCAAATCGTTTTCAATCAAATTGTTTTCAAATTATTTTTTATTGTTTTTTATACATCATACCACTTTCTTGCCTTCAGCAATTATGCTTACTAATCATCTCTATCCATGCATACTCGCCTTCAGCGATAGTATCATATTTCAATTATTGTTGTACTTTGCCTTCTGCAAAAATTGATGACCAATGTAAATGCAAGTGTCAAAGACCCAGACGACACCTCAGCATAAAAAAATGTTAAAACCACAACAGAATGTAGAACGGGTGCAGTACCTCTGGAGTTTTTCCCTAATAAACATCTATAAATTGATCGAGATCGTTTTCTTTTTTTTCTTCTTGTTCGAATGTTATATATTGATCATAACTCTCCACTTCTTATCGTACCGAAAAGAAGCGAGGATGATACAAAATGTTGGAGACTAGTAGTTGATTACAGACAGCTCAACAAAAAACTAGTGAACGATAAGTTCCCACTCACACGCTTAGACGACGTTTTAGACCAAATAGGCAGAGCAAAATATTTTTCGAGTTTAGACATGACAAGTTCATTTCACCAAATAGAATTGGAACATGAATCTAAACCACTAACTGCATTCTCCACTAACAATGGACATTATCAGTTCAAACGTCTACCATTTGGATTGAAAATATCATCCAATAGTTTTCAACGTATGTTGACCATAGCTCTCTCAGGTCTAGATGCCAAAGCATTTTTGTATGTAGACGACATAATAGTTTTCGGATGTTCTTTAAAACATCACAACCAAAATCTGATAGAAGTATTTGAACGTTTAAGAAAATATAATCTTAAATTAAACCCAGGCAAGTGTAAACTACTAAAAACAGAAGTAGTATATTTAGGACACCTAATTACATCCAACGGTGTAACAGCTGACCCTGAGAAGTGTAAATCAGTTAACGAATACCCTGCCCCTAAAGATGCCGATGAAGTACGAAGATTCGTAGCTTTCTGTAACTATTACAGACGATTTGTAAAAAACTTCGCGGCAATAGCCAAACCACTCAATGAGCTATTGAAAAAGAACAAGGAATTTGAATGGACTGAAAAATGCGAAAAAGCATTCATACAATTCAGGGAATACATAACTAGACGCCCAATTCTACAATATCCTGATTTCGAAAAGGAATTTGTACTAACCACAGACGCTTCAGACTATGCGTTAGGAGCGTTCCTATCTCAAGGCGAAATAGGCAAAGATCTTCCGATATCTTATGCCAGCCGTTCACTCAATAAGCATGAACTCAATAAACCAATCATTGAAAAAGAGTTACTTGCAATTCACTGGGGAATTAATCATTTCAGACCATACCTATACGGTAGAAAGTTCACAGTAGTAACAGACCATCGACCACTTGTATCATTATTTACACAGAAAAACCCATCATCTAAATTAACTAGAATAAGAATAGACTTAATGGACTATGATTTCCAAATAGTATTTAAACAAGGCAGAATAAACACGAATGCAGACGCATTATCCAGAATAAAAATAGATTCAAAGACCCTAAAAGAAATGATGCCAAAGATCATTAACATAGTAACCCGAAGCCATACGAAAAACGAATTAAAGAAAAAGGAAGTTACCGATAAAAACGCGGAAACCTTACTCACTAACGAGTCTGATCAGCTCTACATGTGGACAGGTACATCGATATCCGACGTAAGGAACTTGCCTCAGTTAGAAATTCACGTGAAGAATAAAGAAAAAAATGTAAGACGCGCATAAATAAATTTGCCAAAATTAAAAATAATTAATGAAAAGCGGATAGTTATAGAATACAGCGATAATCTTCACCGAGACTTAGGTCAGGCACTGGAGAAGCTTATATCCAAACTGAAAAGTATGAAAATACATAAACTAGCTCTATCAATGAAAGACAAGATATTCGAATACACAACAACAAAAGAATTGATAGCAGCATATAATAAAGTGCACAGTAAAATAAATAAAAATCATAGGTAAAATGATATACAAATAATATTGTATAATCCGCCGGAAAAAGTGAACAAAGTAACAGATCAACTAAGGTTAATCAGTAAATATCACGAATCCAAAATATGGAGGCCACACGGGCATAAGAAGAACAATCGGGAAACTAAAACAACGATACGTATGGAAAAACATGAATAAAATGGTAAAGAAACATGTCCAAAACTGTGAATCATGCAACAAAAATAAAATTACAAGGCATATAAAAGAAAAATTTACAATTACAGACACACCGACGAAATGTTTCGATATAATAGTAATCGATACAGTAGGACCCCTACGTTTATCAGAAGGTTTCAGATATATTGTCACCGCACAATGTGAACTAACAGAATACGTCATAGCCATACCAACGAGCACAAAAGAAGCAAAAGAAGTAGCTAAGGCAATAGTAGAAAACGTAATACTAAAATATGGACACTGTAAAATAATAAAAACCGACCAAGGAACTGAATACACCAATGAGTTATTCAACCAAATATGCCAACTCCTAAACATCAAACACGTATTGTCAACCCCTTACCACCACGAAACCATCGGTTCACTCGAACGTAACCACCGAGTACTGAACGAGTATTTACAAAGTTTTTGCGACAATTATGAATGGCACACTTGGATACCCTACTATGCATTCGCATACAATACCACCCCACACTCTGAAACAAAATACACACCTTTCGAGTTAGTATACGGACACTTAGCAAACCTTCCCGTCAATAGCACTCAGGAAACACTTTCACCTATTTACGATTATGAAAGTTATATGTCAGAATTGAAAATTAAATTAAAAAACGCTCAACAAATGGCTAGTCAATCTTTGCTAAAATCGAAATTCATAAGAAAAGAAATTCATGATAAAAATACAAACACTTTAAAAATCCAAATAGGAGATTTAGTCTTTATCAAAAATGAGAATAAAAGAAAACACGAAAGTCCATACAAAGGACCATTTAAAGTAATAGAACTCAGAGGAGTAAATTCAGTGATAAGAATAGAAAATAAGGACAAACTAGTACATAATAATAGACTAAAAAAATACAATATTATATAAAAATCAAACATCTAGTAACAAATGTAAAATATATATATACTAAGATATATATATTTTTCTAAAGGGCGCCACAACTGTATATACCAAATACAGATCATCACGTGTCACGTAAATCAGATAAATTTTCAAGATCATTCTGATCCCAAATTTATCTCGTGAAAGAAAAAGAATAACATTGAGTGTTCTAACATAAACAAACAAGTCACTCAATGTTATGCAATAGGATATCTCGACCACACAAAGTCAAGCATAGAGCATTATGGGAATTCTCTATGCTCGCCTTTACTTACAATATTGAAATGCACTTTTAATATATGTCTCCGATTTCATTCGCATATATTAAGGGGACATAGAAATTGTGTGCGGGCAAAGAGATATTTTACTGTCCTTTGAAATCCGAAATGTTATGATTTAAACGCGTGCTGATCTGTATAGGAAAATATCGGTCATATGCATTGGCCTTATGAATGCACTTTTTTTTTGAATAGGAATTTACCTAGTAAATTAGGCTAGGGTGTAGTCTAGTGGGTAGCGTGTTTGGTTTACAATGCGAAGGTCGTGGGTTCAAATCCCGGTCGACGCATAATTCCAAGCACACTACCTGCTTGAATATACCTTGGTTACCTCAATCTACGAAAATGAAAAATTCGTAGATAGAGGGTTGTGCGAAGAGCTAACAACTCGTCCGCAATAAATAATGAAAATGTTAAGGAACCTGAAGTTCAGGAGGCCAAGGCCCGATTTGGGCTGTAGCGCCATTGAAGAAGAATTTACCTAGTAAGTATATTTTTTATGTGAATACATTTTTTATGAATAAGCTAGAATAGGAATTTACCCACTAGGAATATTTCATATACATTTTTTGTAAAGACATTTTTTATGAGTAAGTTAGTATAGGAACTTACCCACTAAGCACATTAAAAATAATCGTTTTTTTTATATAGACTAAGTAGTAAGAAAATGTATAAAAGAAAACTGTTGGCCCATACTCGGGGTCATTTGTTAGAATAAAGTTACGCTCGGCATACGTGCCTCTACAGAACTTACATTTCTTCTTCACATGCTTCTATTCTGTCTGCAATTTCGAGCAAAAACCCCTGATCAACGTACCGCTCTCGTTAGGCAAAAGGGCCTTTGCCTAAACTGTTTAAGAACCAGTCATAACGCGACAAGCTGTCCGTCAGAAAAACGCTGCCAGCGGTGCCAGCAACGTCATCACACTATGATACATGCAAATGGCGCAGTAATATTTTCGCATACAGCTTTATCTTCGCCGACTGATCAATTGTCGAGTGCGTCGTCGACAGGTGTAGTACTGTTGGCTACGGCGATAGTACAAGTAATAGCCGCAAACGGTCGGCGATTAAAAGTACGTGCGCTGATCGATCAAGGCTCCGAATCAAATTTTATGTCGCAATCGCTAGCAAATTCTCTACGGCCTTTCAAGAAGCAAGTCAACGTGACGGTGTACGGTGTCGGGGAAGTGAAGGCAGGGACTGCTAATTCCATCGTGACGCATGAGATCACTTCGATGCATGATCCATCAGTGTGTTTTTCTTTGCGGTCGTTAGTGTTGCCGTCACTTAGTCAATTAATTCCATCCGGAATTTGAAAAGCCAGCCAGCATCGATTAATTACTTGGTGTAGAAGTTTACGCATCGATAATTCAAAGCGATATCCGAAGGGGGCCCTCCGGAACACCTGTTGCACAGGCCACTAGACTTGGCTACATTCTGTCAGGGCGAGCTGATCAGAGTCATCACATTCCGGCTAATACTCGAAACACCGTGAGCTTTCATGCATCTGCGAGAGACCTGGATGATCTTCTACGACGCTTCTGGGAGATAGAGGAGTCACCTAAGGCTTCAACGCTATCTCCGGACGAAGCAAATTGTGAGGAAATTTTCCTGAATACCCATCGGCGCTCTGTCGATGGCCGCTACGTGGTCCAGCTACCACTAAAGAGTCCAGCAGAGGAATTAGGATCCTCCAAGGAGGCTGCCACTCAATCTTTGATACGCCTTGAAAGACGTTTCCAGAGGGACGAGCGGTTGAAATGCTACTACGATGAAGTTATGGAGGAGTACATGCAACTGAAGCACATGGAGCTTATTCCTACGAACGAAGAAGCTGTAGTTCCAGCCTACTATCTCCCGCATCACGCGGTTTTAAAGCCCACCAGCACAACCACCAGACTACGAGTTGTACACAACGCGTCGCAAAAAACTACATCGGGGAAGTCCCTAAACGATATTCTTTACACTGGTCCCAAGCTGCTAAACGTCATTTTCACAATCCTCATACGTTGGAGACTATTTCCATTCGTCTTGTGTGCTGACACAGAGAAAATGTTCCGGCAAATATGGATCGATAAGAACGACGTTAATTTACAGCGTCTCCTCTATAGGGGCCACTCTTCTGATCCAATCCTGACCTTTCGAATACTCACGGTATTATTTGGATTAACGTGCGCTTCCTACTTAGCATGCAGAGTAATGCTGCAACTAGCCGAATACCATAAAACGTCCCACCCTGCAGCAGCTCGAATCATCAGGGAAAACCTGTACTGCGACGACGCGTTATTTGGTTCTTTCGATATTCAAAGTACGATTCAAATCCGAGACGAATTAATTGCCCTTATGAGGGAAGGGGGATTCAAACTTCGTAAGTGGCTAGCCAATACCGAGCCAACATTGCACCGGAAGACCTTGAGAGGCATGCGACTCCAAAGGTTGTTCACGATAGCGATATCAAGACTTTGGGCTTAACATGGGACCCAGAAGCAGACTGTTTTCAATTTCATTTGAGTCTTGAAACTTGTGAAACTCCTGCGACAAAGAGATTAATTCTCTCCGATATCAGTCGGATATACGACCCATTCGGATGGTTAGCAGTATCAAGTCGAAAATCTTCTTTCAACGCTTGTGGCTGGAGAAAATTGACTGGGATGATAATTTGCCTGGGAAATTAAATGAACATTGGTTAAAACTGCGCGCAGAACTTACAGACTTGCACACGGTCAAGGTCAACCGCTGGATTGGCATCACCAAGTCGTATTTGAGCCTGGAGTTATATGGTTTCTGCGACGCTTCCTTAAACGCATACGGAACTGCCATTTACCTACGAGTCGTAACCGACATGAGCAGCACTGAAGTAAATCAGTTGGCCGCTAAAACCAAGGTAAGCCCACTGAAAACGGTTTCATTACCTAGATTAGAATTGTGCGGAGCCGCTCTCTTAGCTGATCTCGTAGTCTCAGTTCGCGATAAACTCAACCTCAGCAACATACAGGTGCACCTTTGGTCCGACTCCACTGTCACGCTGTCCTGGCTAAAGGAACACCCAAGCAAGTGGAAAGTCTTCGTAGCCAACAGAGTTTCTATGATTCACGAGAACTACCCCAAGGCATCTGGCATCATATACCTTTCAAAGAAAATCAAGCTGATCGCAAAGCTAGGAGAGTTTCCGCAACTGAACTCACCTCATGTGATTCTTGGTGGTGTAGTATAAAATAATACCACCTTTTTTGTAATAATTTGATTTGGGACTTCTCCAAATCTTTCTATCGACTTATCTGTTTTAATGTAATTTCTCCGGCAGGGCCCGTCTGACCTATTGTGTGGTCTAAATGCGAGTGTCGAGAAGTTCATTCTCTCAAGTACACGTTACTTACCTTTCTTTTCCGTAAGTGCTTGGTATTCAAAATTTACCAATATCTAGGTTTGAATACCAAGGCCACTTAATCGTTCCATAAATCAATTCTGGGTCATTCGATGAATTTATGCCATGGGCTTGTTTTTATCGCATAAGCGTAATTTACTTAGGTCGCACGAAAAAATAACAATAATAATATTGCATTGCAAATCGGCGGCTCGGGCGTTCTACATAAGAAAGAACACTCGAGCACTTTTGACCCAGCGAAATTAATAAACAAACCATGACGCAATTCACCGAATGGCCTCTATAGATATCTGATCCATAGGAACGAGAAAGCGGGTAGTGAGTAATCACTACACTTACCCCCTACGGAAAAGAAAATAGCAGAGTGAAATGAAAGCTATTTTCTGTTACTCGAGAGAACGACGTGAGAATGGAAATCGGATACAATTATATATATTTTTTTTTTAATAGTAAGATTTGGAGCTGCCCTTGAAATTTTATTTATAAAAAAAAATTATTACAGGACTTATACTTATATTACACCAAGTTAACAAAACTAACGATATGATTACATTAGAAAATTTTATCATGTGACTCAATAAGTTATCTTAGTTCTACATAAATCTTTTCATTTTATTATTACATTTCGTTTTATGTTTTTTTTTTTATGTTACATTATTATGATTCATGGATTTGATATTTGATTAAAGACAGATTTTTTTTTTATTTTACGTTATTATAATTAGTTCATGGATTTGATAAAAGACAAGTACATTTTTTATGTTACATTATTATAGTTCATGGATTTGATATTTGATTAAAGACAGATTTTTTTACATTATTAATTCATGGATTTGATAAAAGAGAAGTACATTGTACCCTTTTTTTTTTTTTTTTTTTTTTTTTTAACGTATTGTAAGTTCATATTGCTCACATTCTTGAGCTGGATTATTCGATACAGGCTTATTGTTTATTATGCTAAATGTAAATAATTTTTTTTTTATAAAAAATAAAATCAGTGTTATAATGACGAAAATGCAAATAGCGTTTATGGTATAGTGAGTTATGTGGTGAGGAGAAATTCTGATGGGATCTTTGTTTTCTGCAATCTTTAGATCTTTTATCGAGGAGCTTATTCTTTCTAATTCTCTTTCGGCATTATCCTCATATTTTACAATGTGAGTATTATTGTTAGCGAAATTTGGGCGATTTAAAAGAAGTTTCTTCAATCGATCCGGCAAATTTACAGAGGGAATAAAATAATTATGTAATTCGCTTGAGATCTTATTATGTGAATATATCTGTATTGTGTCTGATTTAATATAACAACCAGAACCCGGAGTAAATTGAAGAATGCCCGAAGCAGACAGTGTTAGAGTTTCGACTTTGTTGTTACAAACAAGATCGACTATAATGTTGTTACTAGTAGCATACAACCAGTTATTTGGATCTTTGAGTTGTATCCATAGCTTTGAGTGGAGTGTTCGTCGAAGGTCACAGGTTGATGGTATTTCGGTTGGGTGTTTAAATAGTTCAACCTCGCAAATATCTTCTTTTCCTGTGCTCATTAAAGGATGGGTTAATCTACACAAGTGTACTTTGTTCTGTAACAGTTTACATCTTGAAAAATCTGTTTTGGTTAGGGAAAGAAAATGTTCTCTTGCCATATCAATAGCGAGATAATCGGAATTCGGTTGGATGAAAACTAGTTGATTTTGATACTGTATAGGCAATGGTATCAGTTTATATAGTTGATAAACTTCTTTGTAAGGAAGTGGTACGCGAATTTCAAAAATGATTTTAAACAGCAATATTGCGGAACTTATCTCTCCCAATTGATACAAATGGATTAGATTTCCTTTTTCATAGTTAAAAGGTAGTGTTACTGTTGGAGATATATGCTGTAGGATTTTGTCAAGTAAAGTTTTGACTTGGTACTTCGTTATTATTGTCGGGTTAATCTTTCCATGGTGTGCATCAATAACACAATCCAGAAGTGCGTTTTGGTTGTCTTGAAATCTGAGAATGAGGAGAGTTGCTAGTGAGACTGTAAGCTCGAGTTCAGTAGTAAGGTTGTTAACATTTTGACCAATATTGTATGCAGATATAATAGTTTCCAATTTTGTTCCTAATTGTTCGTACTGTTCTTTTATGTGATTTTTGCTTTGGTTAAACAAATTTACGGTAGAGTCTAAAATAAGGGTTTGATCTTTAATTAATTTTTCTAAATTTTCTTGTTTAGAATATAAGTTATCAATATGCGCGTCATAATTCTTTGCATCCTCTTCATCTAAAGTGCCAAATAAAGTTTTGCTGATGCTACCTATGCCATTTATATATGCTCTACGAGATCTTGAGAGATTTGGCTTGAATAGTTGATGTTTTTGTTGTATTGCATTTATTATTAATCCTAATTGGTTAGTGATTCCACGGCAGAGTTCTATTTCAGTGTTGATTTTTGCTAGTTCATTACATATAGCGTTTACCTCACTTACGTATAGCTGTATCCTGTTGTATTCATACCTATATGTTGTAAGGTCGTAGTAGCTTATTATTCGCCACACATTGCTGAACAACTTTGTTTCACCTAGTTCTTCATAAAATATTGTCGTTTCATTCGGAAGTTGTTTTATATTAATGTTTGTAGACTGGATATCCGATAATTCCAGGAGGATTATTAGGATGAAAATAATCCTGAAAGGCAATAAACCTTAGATCAGTCATAAAATATTTTAAGGTTGTTATTGTGTACAATTTTATGTTTGTTGCCTACTTTGATTTTTGTATTTACATCGGAAATTAATTCTATTACTTCGTATGGTCCTGTCCAAAGTGGAGAGAACTTATTCTTTTTTGTGTGATTCTTTAATAAAACATTTTCACCTAAATTGAAATTTCTTGGATTTTGGTTCTTGTCATATTGTAATTTGGATTTTTCCTTTTTATTCAAAAGATTTTCTCTTGCTATTTTGTGACTATGTTGGAGTCTTGCTTTTAATTCGTTTGCGTAGTTTTCGTAGTTATAGGAAATTTCGCTTTCTTTCTGTAAGTTAGTAGGTATTTTCGCTGTGTAACCATACACTAATTCGTGGGGAGAATAACCAGTGCTCGTATGCGGTGTTGTATTATAAACGAACATAGCGTACGGTATCCATGTGTCCCAAGTTAAATTATCTCTGTTGATGTAATGACGAAGATATTCGGATAAAGTTCTATGGCTTCTTTCTAATGCGCCATTAGTTTGCGGGTGATAAGAAGTTGTTTATAACTTTCTTATTTTTAGCAATTTACATACTTCAGTAAACATTTCGCTGAGAAAATTTGTACCCTGGTCAGTCAATTATGACTCTGGTATGCCATGTTTGCATATAATATTAGTGACAAAACTTTCAGCTACAGTTCTAGCTTCGGCGTTGTTTATAGGAAGTGCCTCTGAGTACTTGGTGAGGTCATCCTGAAAAGTAAGCAAATACTTGTTTCCATTGTAACTCACTGGTAGTGGTCCAACGATGTCTAAAAATATTTTTTCGAAGGGCTTACTACTCGTAGAGGTTATTACCATAGGCATTTTCGTGTGATGGCTTATTTTATTCACGAAGTGCATTTTGAAATAAAATTTTTTATATCTTCTTTCATTTTTGGCCAATCGTATGATAATTTTATTCGGTTATACGTTCGCTCAACACCTTGATGTCCTCCGAGAGGGTATTCGTGGTAAGCAGTAGTGGGTATATGCCGGTTTGGGCTCATTTCTGGCTTTCTCCTTGGCGACACTAGCGCCACGAGCGGAGGTGGCTAATAGCAATACTAACTAGTGGGGTGGCTGATAGCAATACTAATTAGTGGAGATCCAAACCGGTAGTTGGACTTTGAGAAGGCTTTCGCTGTTTCTTCAGAGATGGCAGTAGCAGTATCCCTAACTGACTTTTTTTTTTAAATGTCAAGATTGATAAGAGTTGTACGAATTAGGTTTCATATATGATGAAAATTGATAGATTGTGTGTATGGAGATTGTTATTGTTATTAATAGCGTGATATTATTTTATGACGTCATCATCGATTAGGAGTAATTGTTTGAATTGTTTATGGTTTAGAGTATTCATATGATAGGTTGTTTACATTTTTTTGTGTACATATGATGAAAATTGATAGATTGTGTGTATGGAGATTGTTATTGTTATTAATAGCGTGATATTATTTTATGCCGTCATCATCGAGTAGGAATAATTCTTTCGAATTGTTTATGGGTTAGAGTATTCGTTTGATATATGTAGATAAGAGTTTTTTGTTATGATAGGTTGTTTACATTTTTTGTATATGGATTTTTTTTTTTTTGTTAACAATTATATTTTTAGTTGGACTTTAAGAATGCTTTCGTTGTTTATATTGTGAAATAGGTTGTGTATGGAATTTTTGATTTACGAGTGAGATTGATATGAAAATTTCACCTCAATCCGCCAACATATATGATCATTTTTTTTTTGATGAACGAGTTCAAGCTCTAAGATTTGTATGAAAATAACTTGTATTTGTGGTAGATGAAGCACTTGTATGGTTACATGGATATAACGCTGTTATGCGATAGGGTTAAGCTTTGTATGGGATGTTGGTTAGTGATGATGTACTGACGTTCCATGACGTCATCAATTAGGGTTGCCATAAGGTCATCGATTATAGTTTCATGACGTCATCATCAATTGGGGTTGCCATAAGGTCAAAAAAAAAAAAAAAAAAAAAAAAAAAAAAATAAATTAAAAAAAATATATAAAAAAAAAATAATTAAAAAAAATTACATAAAAAAATAAAAAAAAAAAAAAAAAATCATAAATTTACAGATTCGCATGACAATGTTCCTATGCCTAATACTGATAAACCCGATTAATGGGCTATTTAACGTACACGAACTGACAGGATTTACAGAAATACAACTTAACAAAGGAGAAATAGTGACCAAAGCAAATATTATCATACACATAATTGACATAAAAGAAATTTTAGACGTAATAAACGAATTTTCAACCAATACAGCTAATTTTAACGGAGAACAGAAGAACTTACTTATTACAGAACTAAAACAATTGACAAACAAAATTAAAAATATAATTCCTAAAGAAAATAGAAAGAAAAGTGCTTTATTGAATATAGTCCGATGTACAGCAAAATCACATGAAGACGACAGACGAAAATAATCATAATCTCATTACCGTAATAAACCAACAAATAATTATAAACAACAATTTAATGAATCTTTCAGACAGCTTAAAAATTGAAAAATAAATATATACAACCATATCAACTACAACAACAATAACAACAACAACTACAACACTAGAAAATACAACCAAACAACCATACAAACACCTGCTACCAACTTGTACCCATATGATACCAACTTACCTTATTAAATTTTACTATAAGTTAAGAAATAAAAAAGAGTCTTGTATGTTGTTATACTTGTATACCAAATTCTGATTAATGTGCATATTTTAAGAAAAAAAAAAACAAACTGAATGATGGTTTTAATCATATTTATTATCAAGATATTTTTTTTTAAATAAATAAACATAAGAAAATTACGATATGTATCGGTTATATTATATAGAATAGCTATTTCTTTAACAATGAAACAGTTTTCAGATCCTCTAAATTTAATATTTATATTATTACTTCAGCTTTTCTCAATGCTTCAATGATGGCAACAATCTCGTTGTTATGACTACTATCTCCCGCCTGTAGCGCTGATACAAGTAATCGTAATCGGTCCACCAATTCATTGGGGTCATTCCAAAAAACATACTGTTTTGGTTCAATTGATGTTTGTATTAAATCTCCTCCTCTATGAGTTAAAAGTTTGTTAATAATTTTTGTATATTTATAGCTACGGTTTCCATTTATTTGTCCTTCGCTGGTATAGTGACGTCTATAGGCATTAGTATCAAGCAGAATATTTCTATAATTCTGTAAATCATCTTTATTGTACAGAGTCTTATCTGGAACTTTCATAAATAGTAGCTCATATATGCCCGGAGTACCCTCATAGGTTTTATCTTTTATTAATATTTGACTACCATCGATTGTAAAAATCGAGTTTCCAATTTTCCATTGTTCATTTTCATGATAAACACCATAAGTACTATCAATGAAATCCGGATTATTTACAAATATATTTAAATATTTTGTAGGTATTTCATCAAATTCTCGCTCGTTCATATATTCAATGAGTTCTTGCCGACCTGAAGGAGTTGTCACATATTTACGTATGCTTCTTACATCCGGAGACTTTAATGGTGTTTCAAAAGTATCAGTTAGATTAAGCTTTCGTCCGAATTTGGGTGTTGGAGTTTCAAAGTCTACGTCACTTTCACTATCATCTGTAGATTGGGTTTCCATGTTTTCTTCTTTTTCAGGTTCATATTTACTGTGATTATGGTTTTCTACATCTCCTTCTCTTTTAGGCTCGAATTCACTGTGTTCATACAGTTTAACTAATTTTTTAAGAGGTCTTGTGATTGGCTTAAAAGTTTGTTCTTGTCGAGTAGTTTCAGCATTAACTCTACCTATTTTGAATTGCTTATATTTTTTACGTAACGAGTTACTAGACTTTATAATTTGTCTAAGAATATCTTTATCGGTCGACTTCTGCATTTTTCCTTCTTACACAACAACAACAGATTAACAGATATCGTACTGCTTTGTACAGCTTTAATACTGCTTTAATACTGCTTCTGTACTGCTTTGTACAGCTTTAATACTGCTTTAATACTGCTTCTGTACTGCTTTGTACAGCTTTAATACTGCTTCTGTACTGAGGTGTACTGCTTTATACAGCTTTAATACTGCTTTAATACTGCTTCTGTACTGCTTTGTACAGCTTTAATACTGCTTTATACAGCTTTAATACTGCTTTAATACTGCTTCTGTACTGCTTTGTTCTGCTTTAATACTGCTTCTGTACTGCTTTGAACTGCTTTAATACTGCTTCTGTACTGCTTTGTACAGCTTTAATACTGCTTCTGTACTGAGGTGTACTGCTTTAATACTGCTTCTGTACTGAGGTGTACTGCTTTAATACTGCTTCTGTACTGAGGTGTACTGCTTTAATACTGCTTCTGTACTGAGGTGTACTGCTTTAATACTGCTTCTGTACTGAGGTGTACTACTTTATACAGCTTTATTACTGCTTTCAGTTTTTAAATATAGTTTTTAAAACTTTTTTTTCTCATATTACTGAATCAAAGTCTTCATATTATATATATATGTATTTATTTGATATTGGAATCAAGATAGGAAATAACTTCTCTTGGATGCTGAAAGTGAACAGAATTCAAAGCATATATACAGTATTCATATAAATCTAGAAACATGACTGCTGAGTGTTGAAGGGAAAAGTATAGATTTTTTTTTTTTTTTGGTTATTCGAGCCTCAATGTGATTACAATCAACTATACAACCTCACAGCTGTACAACCAACTATACAACCACACAGCTGTACAACCAACTATACAACCACACAGCTGTACAACCAACTATACAACCAACTATACAACCTCACAGCTGTACAACCAACTATACAACCACACAGCTGTACAACCAACTATACAACCACACAGCTGTACAACCAACTATACAACCACACAGCTGTACAACCAACTATACAACCACACAGCTGTACAACCAACTATACAACCACACAGCTGTACAACCAACTATACAACCACACAGCTGTACAACCAACTATACAACCACACAGCTGTACAACCAACTATACAACCTCACAGCTGTACAACCAACTATACAACCACACAGCTGTACAACCAACTATACAACCACACAGCTGTACAACCAACTATACAACCACACAGCTGTACAACCAACTATACAACCACACAGCTGTACAACCAACTATACAACCACACAGCTGTACAACCAACTATACAACCTCACAGCTGTACAACCAACTATACAACCACACAGCTGTACAACCAACTATACAACCTCACAGCTGTACAACCAACTATACAACCTCACAGCTGTACAACCAACTATACAACCACACAGCTGTACAACCAACTATACAACCTCACAGCTGTACAACCAACTATACAACCACACAGCTGTACAACCAACTATACAACCACATAGCTGTACAACCAACTATACAACCTCACAGCTGTACTTGGTTGATTGTGATCACATTGAGGCTCTAATAATCAAAAAAAAAATAAAAAATCTATACTTGTCCCTTCAACACTCAGCAGTCATGTTTCTAAATTTATATGAATACTGTATATATGCTTTGAATTCTGTTCACTTTCAGCAGCCAAGAGAAGTTATTTCCTATCGTGATTCCAATATCAAGTAAATACAACTATATATAATCAATATGAAGACTTTGATTCAGTAATATGAGAAAAAAAAGTCTTGAAAACTATATTTAAAAACTGAAAGCAGTAATAAAGCTGTATAAAGCAGTACACCTAAGTACAGAAGCAGTATTAAAGCAGTACACCTCAGTACAGAAGCAGTATTAAAGCAGTACACCTCAGTACAGAAGCAGTATTAAAGCAGTACACCTCAGTACAGAAGCAGTATTAAAGCAGTACACCTCAGTACAGAAGCAGTATTAAAGCAGTACACCTCAGTACAGAAGCAGTATTAAAGCTGTACACCTCAGTACAGAAGCAGTATTAAAGCAGTACACCTCAGTACAGAAGCAGTATTAAAGCAGTACACCTCAGTACAGAAGCAGTATTAAAGCTGTACAAAGCAGTACAGAAGCAGTATTAAAGCTGTATCAAGCAGTATTAAAGCTGTACAAAGCAGTACAGAAGCAGTATTAAAGCAGTATTAAAGCTGTATAAAGCAGTATTAAAGCTGTACACCTCAGTATAGAAGCAGTATTAAAGCAGTATTAAAGCTGTACAAAGCAGTACGATATCTGTTAATCTGTTGTTGTTGTGTAAGAAGGAAAAATGCAGAAGTCGACCGATAAAGATATTCTTAGACAAATTATAAAGTCTAGTAACTCGTTACGTAAAAAATATAAGCAATTCAAAATAGGTAGAGTTAATGCTGAAACTCGACAAGAACAAACTTTTAAGCCAATCACAAGACCTCTTAAAGAATTAGTTAAACTGTATGAACACAGTAAATACGAACCTAAAAGAGAAGGAGATGTAGAAAATCATAATCACAGTAAATATAAACCTGAAAAAGAAGAAAACATGGAAACTCAATCTACAGATGATAGTGAAAGTGACGTAGACTTTGAAACTCCAACACCCAAATTCGGACGAAAGCTTAATCTAACTGATACTTTTGAAACACCATTAAAGTCTCCGGATGTAAGAAGCATACGTAAATATGTGACAACTCCTTCAGGTCGGCAAGAACTCATTGAATATATGAACGAGCGAGAATTTGATGAAATACCTACAAAATATTTAAATATATTTGTAAATAATCCGGATTTCATTGATAGTACTTATGGTGTTTATCATGAAAATGAACAATGGAAAATTGGAAACTCGATTTTTACAATCGATGGTAGTCAAATATTAATAAAAGATAAAACCTATGAGGGTACTCCGGGCATATATGAGCTACTATTTATGAAAGTTCCAGATAAGACTCTGTACAATAAAGATGATTTACAGAATTATAGAAATATTCTGCTTGATACTAATGCCTATAGACGTCACTATACCAGCGAAGGACAAATAAATGGAAACCGTAGCTATAAATATACAAAAATTATTAACAAACTTTTAACTCATAGAGGAGGAGATTTAATACAAACATCAATTGAACCAAAACAGTATGTTTTTTGGAATGACCCCAATGAATTGGTGGACCGATTACGATTACTTGTATCAGCGCTACAGGCGGGAGATAGTAGTCATAACAACGAGATTGTTGCCATCATTGAAGCATTGAGAAAAGCTGAAGTAATAATATAAATATTAAATTTAGAGGATCTGAAAACTGTTTCATTGTTAAAGAAATAGCTATTCTATATAATATAACCGATACATATCGTAATTTTCTTATGTTTATTTATTTAAAAAAAAATATCTTGATAATAAATATGATTAAAACCATCATTCAGTTTGTTTTTTTTTTCTTAAAATATGCACATTAATCAGAATTTGGTATACAAGTATAACAACATACAAGACTCTTTTTTATTTCTTAACTTATAGTAAAATTTAATAAGGTAAGTTGGTATCATATGGGTACAAGTTGGTAGCAGGTGTTTGTATGGTTGTTTGGTTGTATTTTCTATTGTTGTAGTTGTTGTTGTTATTGTTGTTGTAGTTGATATGGTTGTATATATTTATTTTTCAATTTTTAAGCTGTCTGAAAGATTCATTAAATTGTTGTTTATAATTATTTGTTGGTTTATTACGGTAATGAGATTATGATTATTTTCGTCTGTCGTCTTCATGTGATTTTGCTGTACATCGGACTATATTCAATAAAGCACTTTTCTTTCTATTTTCTTTAGGAATTATATTTTTAATTTTGTTTGTCAATTGTTTTAGTTCTGTAATAAGTAAGTTCTTCTGTTCTCCGTTAAAATTAGCTGTATTGGTTGAAAATTCGTTTATTACGTCTAAAATTTCTTTTATGTCAATTATGTGTATGATAATATTTGCTTTGGTCACTATTTCTCCTTTGTTAAGTTGTATTTCTGTAAATCCTGTCAGTTCGTGTACGTTAAATAGCCCATTAATCGGGTTTATCAGTATTAGGCATAGGAACATTGTCATGCGAATCTGTAAATTTATGATTTTTTTTATTTTTTTTTTTTTTATTTTTTTATTTATTTTTTTTTAATTTTTTTTTTTATTTTTTTTTTATATTTTTTTTTTAATTTTTTTTTTTTTTTTTTTTTTTCATTTTTTTTTTTTGACCTTATGGCAACCCCAATTGATGATGACGTCATGAAACTATAATCGATGACCTTATGGCAACCCTAATTGATGACGTCATGGAACGTCAGTACATCATCACTAACCAACATCCCATACAAAGCTTAACCCTATCGCATAACAGCGTTATATCCATGTAACCATACAAGTGCTTCATCTACCACAAATACAAGTTATTTTCATACAAATCTTAGAGCTTGAACTCGTTCATCAAAAAAAAAATGATCATATATGTTGGCGGATTGAGGTGAAATTTTCATATCAATCTCACTCGTAAACCAAAAATTCCATACACAACCTATTTCACAATATAAACAACGAAAGCATTCTTAAAGTCCAACTAAAAATATAATTGTTAACAAAAAAAAAAAAATCCATATACAAAAAATGTAAACAACCTATCATAACAAAAAACTCTTATCTACATATATCAAACGAATACTCTAACCCATAAACAATTCGAAAGAATTATTCCTACTCGATGATGACGGCATAAAATAATATCACGCTATTAATAACAATAACAATCTCCATACACACAATCTATCAATTTTCATCATATGTACACAAAAAAATGTAAACAACCTATCATATGAATACTCTAAACCATAAACAATTCAAACAATTACTCCTAATCGATGATGACGTCATAAAATAATATCACGCTATTAATAACAATAACAATCTCCATACACACAATCTATCAATTTTCATCATATATGAAACCTAATTCGTACAACTCTTATCAATCTTGACATTTAAAAAAAAAAGTCAGTTAGGGATACTGCTACTGCCATCTCTGAAGAAACAGCGAAAGCCTTCTCAAAGTCCAACTACCGGTTTGGATCTCCACTAATTAGTATTGCTATCAGCCACCCCACTAGTTAGTATTGCTATTAGCCACCTCCGCTCGTGGCGCTAGTGTCGCCAAGGAGAAAGCCAGAAATGAGCCCAAACCGGCATATACCCACTACTGTAAGCTTTTATTACTTCCTCAATTTGTTTGTTTAGAGTAAGGGTTATTACTTCAGATTTATAGTATGAAATGGTTATTGCAAGATTTTGAAATACTTCTTCACTTATGGTCTTGATTATCTTTATTATGGAAGGCTCTAAATTTGGTATAGATAATTTGAAATCGGTGACTTTATTTTCGTTGCAATATACAACAATTTCTTTAAAAAAACATTTCAGTTTTTCCTTACACTCCTCTGTGTTTGATATGTTGCTTGCTCTGATTACGATATATCTGTTGTTTTTTACTTTGTGTTCACAGAGTTTCCATTTTATAGTGTTATTTTTAATGTCTGGAACTATCTGTTCAAGTTCCTGCTCGATTTTAGATTTGGGTTCAGTGAATAGGAAAAATTTGTATCTCGCTTTTGTTTTTAGTAGATTTTCGGAGTATTCTATTGTATTACTAGAGGAAATATTTAAATGGGGAGAAAAATCACTTGAAGAGTTTTGCATTCTTGCGTCTTCTTTAGTAAACTCTTTAAGTTTGAGTCTTGTTTGTCCTCTCGTGACTACATTAATAACCTTGTGTTCAGGTTCTTCTGTATTATTTATACGGCTTAGCGCATCTGCATTAGCGTTCATACTTCCTGGTTTGTAAATGATTTTGTAATCATACTCCTCCAGTTTTATTCTCCATCTCATAAGCCGCGATGAAGGGTTTTTGATATTCATTATCCACACTAAAGGTTTATGATCAGTAATAATGTTAAAGATGCGGCCATAAATATATGGTCGGAATTGTTCTACAGCATAGATAATTGCGAGTAGCTCCTTTTCTATGGTGGAGTATCGAGTTTCGGCTGGATTAAGTGTTCGACTTGCATAATATATTGGTCGATCTTTTCCGATTTCACCCTGAGAGAGAACGGCTCCTACTGCTATGTCACTAGCATCAGTAGTTACATTGAACGTAGTATCATATTGAGGATAGGCTAACACAGGCTTAGTTATCAATTTTTTTCTCAGCATATTGAAAGATTCATCGCAAAATGGATCCCATTTGAAAATACAATCTTTTTTAAGAAGTTGGGTTAAAGGTTTTGCGATCTTTGCGAAATTTGGTATGAATCTTCTATAGTATCCTGCGAATCCAAGAAACGATTTTACATCTTTCTCCTTTTTGGGAACGGGATAATTGACTAATGCTTCCAATTTCTTTGGGTCTGGTTGTACTCCATCTTCACTAACTATGTGCCCAAGGTATGTGATTTGTTTTTTTAAAAAATGACATTTTTCAGGCTGAAGTTTCAAATGATGGTTCGTAAGTTTCACTAGGACTTGTCGAAGTTTTTCGTTGTGATCTCGCAAATTATACCCATAGATGACTATATCATCCATGTACACAAAACAGTGTAAGCCTTGAAGTCCGGATAGAACAGTATTCATTACTCTCTGAAACGTAGCAGGTGCATTCTGAAGTCCGAAAGGCATCCTTTCGAAATGGTAGTGACCAAAAGGAGTGCTAAAGGCGGTTTTCTCCTTATCCTGATCATCCATTTTAACTTGGTGAAAACCATTTGCTAGGTCCAAAGTCGTAAAATATTTTGATTTTCCAAGCAGGTCCAATATGTCTGTTATGTTGGGCAAAGGATAGGCATCTCCTACGGTTAAATCGTTTAGTTTCCTAAAATCGATTACTACTCTCCATCGTTTGTTTCCGTTTTCATCTGGTTTTTTCGGAACTAACAGTAAGGGAGAGTTCCAGGGGCTAGTGCTGGGACTTATAATGCCATCTTCTAGCATCTCACCGATTTGTTTATTAATTTCGGTTTTCTGAAATTCAGGTAACCGATAAGGTCGAGTAAATATTGGCGGTTTCTCAGCCGGAGTACATATTCTGTGTTTTATGACATCAGTATAGGTTAAACTATCACCTTCTAGAAAGAATGTGTGATGAAATTCTCTAATGAGATTCGTGATAGACTCTTTCTCTTCTAGGTTGCAATGACCTATTTTAATGGAGTCTTGTAGTTTTTGGAGTCGTTCTTCAATGGGATCATTGTAGTTCAAATGTGCTATTTCGTAATCATTCGGATCTTCATAGCGTAACCCTAGGTCACGACCTTCAAAAGTTACCGCCTCATCGTTAGTGTTAATGATGGGAATCCTCAGCTTACCGTGTTGTTCAAATGTGCTATTTCGTAATCATTCGGATCTTCATAGCGTAACCCTAGGTCACGACCTTCAAAAGTTACCGCCTCATCGTTAGTGTTAATGATGGGAATCCTCAGCTTACCGTGTTGTGGTTTTACTAACGTATTTCCTATAAAAACACCAGGTTTCAGTTGTTTCTGCAATACCAACACGTGCCTAGATTCGGTGGTTAGGGCTGTAATAACTTGTTCGGATCGTCCCTGTATTTTCCATTGTTTATGGATTTCGGAATCTTTTAGTAGGATTTTGTCTCGGGCTGACTTCCCGGCATCAGTATCTTTGTGTACTGGATAATTATTAAAAATGTTTTTATCTCGGGTTGACTTCCCGGCTTCAGTATCTTTGTGTACTGGATAATTATTAAAAATGTTTTTATCTCGGGTTGACTTCCCGGCTTCAGTATCTTTGTGTACTGGATAATTTTTTGGAGGATTGTTTTTATCTCGGGTTGACTTCCCGGCTTCAGTATCTTTATGTACTGGATATAGAGCGTTTATCTGTGGTTCGTCGTTTTCATGTTTCTTGACAGGCTTTGAGATGGGTACGGTGTTTTTAATACCAATCTCAAGCACCTTATCTGCGTAGTTAATCCTACAATCGTGTTCCAGGAGGAAATCATTTCCCAATAATCCATCATATTCCAAAATACTGTCATTTCTGATTAGCTGGAAAGGGTGCTGAATTTGAACTTTGCCCCATTCAAACTCTAAGGTGATGTCTCCATAGGATAAACCCGCTGAAGCAATGAGATTCCCTGAAAAGGTTGTGATTGCACACTTTAAATCTTCATATACTAGGCTATCTCCGTTGGTTGCACCGAGTTTGTGGAGGCTTATCTCAGCTCCTGTGTCTAATAGAAATGTTGTTGTTTTGGATTTAGATAGAGAAAATGGAAAATCCACTAAAACAGAATTATTGGTATAACGCAGAGGTACTTTCACCGTTACTTTACACGATGAATATCGGCCCGAGCTGTTACGCGATGAGGATTGCCGATCTCGTTCTCCCGCGTTATCTCGTTTCCCGATGAGTCGATAAGCTGTACCCTTCTGGCTTGGGTAGGCTGTGTTTTATCATAAGCGTGATAATTGTGTAGGTCACCAAAATTTTTATCTCCGACTTTATGGGAGTTGAGAAGGATGGAAGCTGTTTTTTCCGAAAACAAGTCTCCCGTGTATGACCAGCTCTGTTGCAAAAGTCGCAATAAGCTCTGGTGGTAGGCTTTTGCTCTGCTGTGTGATTTCGTCGAAAGTTGATACGTTGCTCAAGGCGGTCAGCATGCTCTATCACATAATTCACTAACTTTGTGAAATCATCCTCATTACGAGCCTTTGCGATAACTCGTAAATTCTCGTCTTTCAGTCCATCTTCCAAGGCACGGACGGCGTGTTTCTCATTCTCGCGACGGAGATAAGTTCTTACCTCCGTGGTCTCGTTGTTCGAAACACTGTTTAACTCTGACAACAATAGAGTGAGACGTTTAGTAAATTCTGTCACGTCTTCCCTTGATTGTTGCCGACTTCTATTTAATTCGGACAAAAGTGAAGAGTAGGACTTTGTTTCCTCGAACATTGCCAAATATCGGGCTTTCAGAGAATCCCACGAAGTGTTATCGTGGAAACGAATCACATCATATGCAGGGCCTGTGACTTTCGTTTTTATAAGACTTAAGAAAAGGTTTTTATCCGCGTTTGTTCGGGCGTTTTGAAACAATACGTCGCAGCAAGATATAAACCGATGCAGATCGCCTGGAGTACCGTCGAAATCGGGAATCAGATTTCGAGCGTCCCCGATCGTTAAAGACAACGACGAGGTGTTTGGTCCCAAAGGGGGATCGTTGGCGTTAGGCATTGCGATCTGCTTTCTTGCTGTTAACCGCGTTAGTGGTATCTTGGCGAAGTGTAAAGAACACAATAAAATTTCAATTTATGATTGTTGTCCGGTCAACAATACTAAAAACACATTGACTGAGAATATATTTCAAACGGGAATTAGAATTTAATATTTTACAAAAAAAAAAACTCACACAGGTTTTTCTTGTTATTTTAAATTTGAAAAAATTTCGCGAACGAGACACTAATTTTTTTTTTTACACTTTTTTTCACTGATGCACAATTTTCTTAAAATTATCTTAATATAATATCTGCTATTTTATTTTTTTTTTAGAAAAATAGGAAAAATGACTTACATTTTGTTTCCAGTGTCTGTAGAACAAAGTAGCCGTTGTAACTGTTGATGTTGTCGCTGCTGCTGTTGTAGTTGATGAAAAAATGTGAAACACTGCTGTTGTGAAGCTGCTGCTGGTGTAATTGATGTAAAGATGTGAAACACTGCTGTTGTAGTTGATGAAATGTTGTGAAGCTGCTGCAGGTGTAATTGATGTAAAGATGTGAAACACTGCTGTTGTAGTTGATGAAATGTTGTGAAGCTGCTGCAGGTGTAATTGATGAAAGGATTTTGATGTTGTTTCACTGCTTGTAGAAATTACTTCTGTCCCCGCTGGTCCGGAGACAGGAATTATGTTGTTCTGCCGGTGCCGCTGTTGTCGTTTTACTGCGTCTTTGATTTACTTTACTCTGCCTCGCTGGTCCGGAGACAAGTATTGTTGATATTGACGTCGTTTCTCGCTGGTCGTAGGTTTTTTTTTTTTCGTATTGAGGGATGGCCGGTCTTACAAACCTGTGGCCATTAATCCCACCGCTGCCACCAGTGTAGTATAAAATAATACCACCTTTTTTGTAATAATTTGATTTGGGACTTCTCCAAATCTTTCTATCGACTTATCTGTTTTAATGTAATTTCTCCGGCAGGGCCCATCTGACCTATTGTGTGGTCTAAATGCGAGTGTCGAGAAGTTCATTCTCTCAAGTACACGTTACTTACCTTTCTTTTCCGTAAGTGCTTGGTATTCAAAATTTACCAATATCTAGGTTTGAATACCAAGGCCACTTAATCGTTCCATAAATCAATTCTGGGTCATTCGATGAATTTATGCCATGGGCTTGTTTTTATCGCATAAGCGTAATTTACTTAGGTCGCACGAAAAAATAACAATAATAATATTGCATTGCAAATCGGCGGCTCGGGCGTTCTACATAAGAAAGAACACTCGAGCACTTTTGACCCAGCGAAATTAATAAACAAACCATGACGCAATTCACCGAATGGCCTCTATAGATATCTGATCCATAGGAACGAGAAAGCGGGTAGTGAGTAATCACTACAGTGGTTTGGACCAGCCTGGCTAAAAAACCATTATAATTTCTGGCCGAAGTCATCACATTTAGTCGGAAGCGAGTCCACGGCACAAGAAGTGCGAGTCTTCCAGACGGTTACTAGCTACCCCGCAGATCCAGATATCGAACTCCTGAAGAGCTACTCATCTTTTGCGAAGTTAGCACGAATCACGGCTTACTGCAGGCACTTCTACAACAACGCACGAACGCAGGACAAACGGATCGGACCGCTCAGCATGATGGAGATCGACGCAGCACGTATAACTTGCACAAAAATCATTCAGTTCTCGTTTTTCTCAGCCGAAATATCACGCGTCAACAAGCAAGAAGACATACCGAATAGCAGCAAACTCGCAATACTCAGGCCATTCATGGATCAAGATCAAGTTTTAAGAGTCCGAGGGTAACTCACTCACTCGCAGCTGCCATACGAGGAGAAATACTCGACTATTCCTCCAAAGGAGAGCAACTTAACTTGATTACTGATCCGCCAGGAACACAACTTACGCTACACGGCGGCGTACAGATCACCCTTCAGTATCTCCGCTCTAGATACTGAATCATTGGCAGTCGCAGTTTGGTCAAGCAAACGATACAAAATTGCGTAGTATGCTGTCGTTTACGAGCCGTCACAAAGCATCAGCTAATGGCCGATCTTGCGAGCGATCGAGTGACTCCTGCGAAGCCATTCCTTCACTCAAGTATCGACTACGCTGGTCATTTCATCGTAAAGCCACGAGAGGGTCGTAACCGAACGGTCCTCAAAGCCTACGTCGGCATCTTCGTCTGTTTCGTCAATAAGGCAGTCCACTTGGAGCTAGTCTTCGATCTAACCGCAGATGCCTTCATTGCTGCTTTTCACCATTTCGTCAGTCGTCGAGGACGGTGCGCTAAACTCTACAGCGATAACGCACGTAACTTCGTGGCCGCCGATAAGCAACTCACCAAACATGGCAGAGACCTAATCAGGTCTCCCGAAACGTTCGAGGGTCTGTTGAAGGAAGGCACGGAATGGAGCTTCATTCCACCTGGATCCCCACACTTTGGTGGCCTCTGGGAGGCTGGTGTAAGGTCATTCGAACACCACTTTAAACGAGTCGTCGGGACCCACATACTGGACGTCGAGGAGATATTGACTCTGATCTGCCAGATAGAGGCATGTCTCAATTCGCGTCCACTTTACTCCATCACGGACGAACCCAAAGACATGACTGCCTTAACGCCAGGGCATTTCTTAGTAGGGGAAAGCCTTTTGGCGGTTCCGACACCATCCACCATGGAGTACCCCGTTAGTCGACTAGAAAGATGGGAGTTAGTTCGGAACATGCAGGAGAATACATGGCAACGTTGGCGACATGAATACATGCATCATCTGCATCTGCGGCATAAGAGGCGAAAGGTGGAAGAAGAAGTCAAAATCAACGACCTGGTCATATTGAAGGATGAAAATCTACCTCCGACTCGATGGGCTCTGGGTAGAATCACAAATATACATCCTGGATCTGATGGACTATGTCGTGCAGTTACCGTAAAATATGCAGGCGGTATCACTAAACGAGCGGTTACCAAGGTTTGTGTGCTTCCAGTCGATACTTCAGCCGATCAGACGAACGTTCCACCAAGGAATGGTGCGTCGTCCAACTACTAAACACCATAGCAGAAGTAAAGAATCCCTCACGGCGGGCGGAATCTTCGCATTGCGCATTTTCATGCTTCACATGAGGCGGGTGGAATGTTGAGGATTGCTGGCAACACGGCACAACACACAGCGCGGACGCGCAACACAGTCACAGCGAGTTGCTATAAAAGTCAGTCTTACTCTGAACCTCGCCGCGGCCTGTCCGTCAGGGTTCGTTGGTGCGCTTGCACAATTGTTATTAGAGTTTTGATATTGTTTGCAATAAATACATTATAATTAAAGCAGAATCTCGTTTTTATCGATAACATCCCAAATAGCGGGCAATTCAAAAAGCCATTCAAAACTCTATATAAGAGGATAAGATCCGACTGCACACGACGATTAAAAAGATTAGTAAGGTTAAGCAGTCTGAGCATGGCGTCATAGTCAATGTCCTCTATTCGAACATGAAGCTTAAAGCCGATATAATGGAGAAATTTATGATGTACCGTTTCAATATTTGTGGAGCGAATTAGGAAGCATGGATTCCATAGCTCAGAAAAGTGCTCAAGGTGAGGACGGACTAATGATCAATAGATCATCTTTGTGGAAAAAATATTCGTGAAATCGAGACTATTGCGAATTATGAATCCTGGCATTCTTCGGGCGGAATTACATACATATGTTAGTAAAGTGGGGTACAAAAGTTAAGGACGAGTCCAACATAATGCCCAAACCTTCGATAACCACCTCTGGCAATGGATGGTTATTAATGCAGTAGTTGTAATTGAGGCGTGTACGAGATCTATTGAAAATTATGTACGAACATTTAGGAATGTTGAGCGAAAGATGGTTAGACAAGCACCAGTGGGACAATGCGTCGATGTTAGATTGCAGGGTAGTACAGTCCTGGACTGTTCCAATAGTTTTGAAGATTTTTAAATCGTCTGCAATTAATTGATAATCGACAGTATGGAATATAGAAGAAATATCATTGATAAATATTAGAAATAGTCCCAGATGGGAGCCCTGGGGTACACTAGACGTTACTGGGAATGAAGTAGACTTAGCAGTTTTTAAATTGACAGTCGAAATGCGATTCTGCAGGTAATCACTAAACCATGAAAGCAACATACCGGAAATTCCATAGTAATTTAATTGGAAAATTAGAAGCCGATAATTGACTTTATCAAATGCTTTAGAGAAGTCGGTGTAAAATGCGTCTAGTTGAAGGTTGCACTCCATTGCATTGGCAATCTTATTAACATGAGGTAAGAGGTTAGTTTATGTTGACTTACCTTTTTGAAAGCCATATTGGTGAGGCGATATAATGCCGTTAATTAACGGAATAAGCTTGTTAGTGCCAATTTCATCGAAAATTTTAGCGACAGTAGAGTGGATGGAGATCGGTCTATAATTTCCAATGTTATTTTTGTCGCCAGACTTGTGAATGGGTACCAGAAAAGAGGACTTCCACATATTAGGAAGCCTGTAAGTATGTAGAGAGAGGTTAAAAAGAATAGTTAGAGGTAGTGTCAAAAACTCTCGACATTTCCGTAAGACCAAAGGGGGAATACCATAAGGGCCCATAACTTTGTTCGGGTTAAGGTCATTGAGCATCAATGCAATATCAGCGAAATCAATGGACAAAGAAGAAAGACCAAGGCAAAAATTAGAACAAGTTCCTGTAATAGGGGTACTCGTAGTAGCAGCCGCATAAGTTCAATCAGAGTATACACTAGAGAAAAACTTGCGAACAAACTAGCAATTTCTAACGGATCGAAAGCTATGTCATCATTAAGGTGCATGCAGGTCAGTAATATATTATCTGATGTAAGAGAGTTAATATGATTCCAAAAGGCCTTGATGTTGGATGAAATATTATAATAGTTTCAACAGATTGAATGTATTCAGCGTAGCAGTGTTGCTTTTATGCTTTACACAAAGAACGAAGGCGAGAGAATTTGATGTAATCAGTCCGAGAACCTGATTCCTTGAATCTAACGCGAGCTGTTTTTTTAATAATGATCAAACGCTTGAGTTCGGGGTCGAACCAGTGAAGATAAGTTGAACCCGATATTACCTGAAGTCAATCAATCAAATTCCTGTTAAGACCCCCTATAGGGGCATAGGACAGAAACAACTCTCTTCCACAAGGCGCGATCCTGAGCATCGGCTTTAAGCTGTTGCCAGGACTTGTTTATTCCTCTGGCCTCCTGCTCAACTGCTCGCTTCCATGTGTTACATGGTCGACCAACCCGACGTCTTCCTTGAGGGTTATAATCCAGAGCCTGTTTTGCGATGTTTTGCTCTGGTTTATATATATTACCTGAAGTGGAATATATTTATCAATTAAAAAGTAGATTACGTTATAAAACCGCGTCATTTAGTTCGTGGCCATCAAATAAATGCAACCAATTAATGAATGAGAGCTGCTCACAAATAACATCATAATTGGCGTTTTTGAAATTGCAGGAAGTAAATTGCTGAATGGGAACGTTACATGAGTTAAAAGAAATCTCAACATTGAGCGCATGATGGTACATAGCATCCAGAGGTAGTAAAGCGAAACTGGAACAATGAACAACGACTGTTGATACGAGATTTGAAAAGACCAAGTCCAGAAGTTTTCCTTTAGCATTTAGTATACTATTGCTTTGATGAAAATCCAAAAAACAAAAGAAGTCGATGTTGCCAGGTGAACTTGTGTTAGGTGCAGTCCAAATAGTGGATGTCCAATCCACTAGAGGCAAATTGTAGTCTCCAACAATAATAGTATTAGAACTTAAAAAGCTGTAAGTGATGTTCTCAACATTTTGGCAGTGGCTGGTGTAGATTTAAACTGGTGAAAGAGGAGGGATGTAAATAAATTTGATTATATGCTCCCAGATTTGATTAATTGAACACAAATTTGATTAAATACAACCAAATTTTGATTAAATGCACCCAAATTTAATTAAATGAACACAAATTTGATTAAATGCACCCAAATTTGATTAAATGTACCCAAATTTGATTACATGCACCCAAATTTGATTGAACGAACACAAATTTGATTAAATGCATCCAAATTTGATTGAGTAAACGCAAACTTGATTGATTAAACACAAATTTCACTGAATGAACACAAATTTGATTAAATGCAACCAAATTGGATACAATGAACACGAATTTGATTAAATGAATACAAATTTAATTAAATGAACATGAGAATTGAATCGCAGCGACTTAAACACAACCGATCTTGTCAGTGTCATCATGACGTAACACCTATGATGTTTATAGTTATTTCTGTAAAATTCACTAAGAACCCTCCACTCCTTCTACCACCTCCCATACAAACTACACAATTTCAATAAATCCAATACACTAATTTTCTCAGTACCTATTAAATTTTTGAAGCTTAAATTTTCAATAAAACATTCTGATAGCAACTCCAGCATGATCTGATAAAATTGGTTCACTGCCGTTACTCCTTCTACCACTCCCCATACAAAATTTCTTAAAATCCAAAAATGTCTTTTCATTTAGAGTATCGCATGACTAGGCCTTTTGCCCAATCGTAGTCCTGTTATGTTTATACTCTAGATGAAATATGAGTGTATTACAAGTTTGCTCTAAAATTTGTAGCGCTAAGAAATAAGGCTCGGAGAAAAAAATGAATGATATAGAAGTTCATATAATCACTAAAAATCTCAAAATCGGATGTCCATCCGCCCGTCTGTGCACTCTCTAGCTTGAGAACACGTTGACCTCGATAGCACAAATTTTGTACACGTCATTTTTGACAAAAAATTAAGGTCAATCTTGTGAACGGGTCAAATCACTCCACCCCTTCTACTTCCTCCAATACAAAATGACACAATTTCGCAATTTGACAATAAACAAATTTGCTCGAAAACTACAAAAGCTATTGGTCTGAAGTTTGGAATAAATTACTTATATGATGATTTCAATCTACTGTAAAAACAATTATTTGTGTTTTCCTCCTCCATCCACCACCCATATAAAAACTGCACTTTTCATGAAATGCTCTAAACCAATTTACTCTGTGCGTACAAAATTTATCGAGCTGAAATTGTGCACTTAATATTTATTTAGAATTATTAGTAAGACCAAAAAAAATAGACTATTAGCCTTACCCCTTCTACCCCTCCCGTACAATCTAAAACAATTTCACCATTTTTTTTGAAAAGTATGAATGCCACTGCAATTTAAAACATATTAAAAGCATGATGTTTATAGTTATTTCTGAAAAAGGCTTTAAGAACTCGCCCCTCTTTCTATCACCTCTCATACAAACTGCACAATTTCACTAAATCCAATACACTAATTTTCTTAGTACCTGTTAAATTTTTAAATCCTAAATCCTAAATGTTGACATTTTGACAGTAACTTTAGCGTGATGTGAAAAAACTAGTGCAATGTCGTCAACCACTGTGCCACTTCCTTTATATAATTTCTTGAAACCAAACAAATTCTCTTTCCCGCCAAGGGTACAGAAATATTTGTTGTCGCTCAAAAGCTTCGATTCCGAGTTGCTGTCTGTCCGTCTGTCCGTCTGTCTACAGCATAACTCTCGAACGCTTTGAGCTATCGTGCTGAAATTTGTTGTGTGTCGTTTTTAGCAAAAAAGAAACTTTAAGTTTGTGAACGGGCTACATCCCCCCACTCCTTCTACCCCCTCCCATACAAATTTCACGAAATTCCGAAATTTTCAGAAATTGATTTTTCTTTGGAACCATTTAAGCTATCGATTTGAAATTTGGGTCAAAGTATTATGATATAGATGTCATTATTATGACGGAATATTGATTTGGTCCCATCACTCCTTCTACCCTCTCCCATACAAATGCATAATTTTGAAAAATGCAGTTTTTCGATTTTCATTGAAAATAGCAAAGTTATAAAAATAAGTTTTTGTCAGAATTAATTTTATTATAATTGCAATTAGTATTGAAAAAATTATTAACTTCACCTCACTCCTTCTACCCCCTCCCATACAAATTTCACGAAATTTTGAAATTTAAATTAAATTATTTTTCTTCGAAACTGTTAAAGCTATCAACTTGATATTTTGCACAAAGTGTAAAAATAAAAATATCAATAAAAATAAAAATATCAATTGTTTTGATCCTTACACTCCTTCTACCCCCTCCCATACAAATGTATAATTTTTGTAATTGCATTTTATCAATTTCCATTAAAAGTAGACAAAGTATAAACTTAAAATTTTGCCAGAATTTGGTTATTAATAATTGCAATAAATGCTAGAAAAAATTATCAGCTCCTCTTCATTCCTTCTACCCCCTCCCATACAAATATCTGTATTATAAATTCAATTATAAAGCATTTCTTCTTCGAATATATTAGAACTATCGAATTTGAAATTGAATCAAAGCGTGGTGATAGGGATGATGATAAGCAGTTTCAAAATCATCTTAAACGCTCCACTTCCTCTGCCACCTTCCATATAAATGCCTCAATTTCAGGAAAACTATGTCCAATTGAAAATAATGAAAGCTTTAAACTTTAAATTCAGCACGAAATATTTTGCATACCACATAAGGTGTCATATCCAAAAATTACAAACCTTCCTCCTCTCCTTCTATCACCTCCCATACAAAAGTCACTCCCATTGGGCTTTACGCCCAATCATAATTCTTTTATGTTTTTTTTTTTTTTTTATACTCTAGATGAAATCTGAGAGTATTATAAGTTTGCTCTAAAGTTTGTAACGCCAAGAAATAAGGCTCGGAGAAAAATATGATATAAAAGTTAATATTGTCACTCAAAAATTTCAAAACCGGATGTCCGTCCGTTCGCTCTCTAGCTTGAGAACACGTTGAGCTAGAAAGCTCAAATTTCGTAAACATCGTTTTTGACAAAAAAGTAAGGTCAAGTTCGTGAACGGGCCAAATCGCTCCACCCCTTTTACCCCCTCCCATACAAAATGACACAAATGCGCAATTTGACAATAAACGGATTTGCTCGAAAAGTATAAAAGCAATTGGCCTAAATATGGTACTTTTATGATAATACCAATCTATCGTATAAAAATTATGCATGTCCTCCCCCTCCTTCTACCACCTCCCATACAAACTTCACTTTTTCATGAAATGCTCTAAGCCGATTTTCTCAGAACATATAACATTTATCGAGCTCACAATTTTTGAAGTAAGCATTTTGTATAAAACATTTTTATAGCTACTTTAGCATGATGGGGAAAAAATTATTTCAATGCTATCACCCCTTCTAACACTCCCCATACAAAATTTCTTGGGATCACAAAAATTCTATTTCATCTTAAGTATCGTAAGATTGCGCTTTACGCGCAATCGTAGCCCTGTTATGTTTTAATTTACCTTAAAACCAGCACCATTCGTGGTTGAGCAGTAATACTCATCGACCTGTGCATCCAATACGATACTTAGACCCATTCCACTTCCAACTCCTGAATGCGAAAATTAAATAAATTTTATAAGTTAAATTGCATAGGTATTACTTACCTGGTGCTGGACGTGGAAAGAATCGTGGTGGTAAATTATTTTGATAGCCATCTTCGGGCGACCAATCGACAGCTGAAATATTTGGTGGGTTAAATGGTCCGAAGGGGTTGGAGCTGCATTTAAAAAAACATAACAGCATTACGATTGTGCACAAATCCCAAAGCTTTATAGACTAAATGAAAATGAAGCAAATTTATGGCAATTTGGGCATATATCGAAATTTCCACTCCAACTGTTTAACTACAGCACTCGTAGTCAGCGCACTATGCCTTTAGCGATTTAAGAATTTAAGAAATCCACTGTACTACTGAGATGTACCCATTTAACTAGCTGCTGTAAACAAACTGATTAACAGACCGCGCTAAATTTTGGGATAATAATTAAGGACAGTCCTACCTGTTTACTAAAATAAAAAAAATTTTAAAATATCATTTCCCAGACTAATTTGAATTACAAAGTGGCCTTACTTTTGTGTCACAATGTATATTCCAAGTTTCAATTACATTGCTTAATAGATAGTCGAGATATTAATTTTTAAGTGTTTCAATGGCTACAAATCTTAGAACAACTTATTCGAAATGACTTCCATTTGCATTCCACCACGACTTGTGACGATCTGGCCACTCATCGATCGCGAGACGCACTTCATGCATGGGGAAATTGTCCACTGCACGGACCCGCTTCAACGACTAACTATTTGGGTGTCGAGTAGAGCAAGCCATGCCCTCTAATACGGACCACAACTTGTAATCCAACGGGTTGAGGTCTGGACTACCAGCTGGCCAATCATCCGTTGATATAAAGTCCGGAACGTTGTTTTTGAGCCACAGTTGAGTCGTTTTTGCCTTGTGAGCTGGAGCAGAGTCTTGCTGGAAAGTCCACGGATTGTTGACGAATATTGATTGGTTTAGAGGCTTCACAATGGCTTCCAAGACGGTTGATTGATATACTTTGGCCGATGTTTTCACTCCTTTCTCGCAAAAGTGGAGCTTGGTAACGCCATTTTCACTCCCCACCATACCATTACAGACGCGGGATGATGGCCTCTGTGGACCCTCGGGATGAGTTGGGATGCTTCTCTGGATGACCGGTCATTCTGTTTATTGAACGATTCTTCTACGGTGAAGATTTTCTCGTCAGTAAACAGAATTTGTCTGTGAGCGTTCTTCGCGTACCGGCTGCGTAACGCTTTCGATTTTCGCTTGCGTTTTTCCTTCAATGCGGCCGTGAGCAGGTGTCCAGTGTGTCGCTTGTACGCGCTGAATCCCAAATCTTCTTTGATAATGCGAGACATGGATTTTTGCGAAATTTACAATTCCCGCGACAAGATTTGCTGTTTTCGCAGCGGTTTTCGCTCGATTCGATTCTTCACGGCTTTGATCGCTTTCGGAGTTCTCACAGTGCGCGGACGGCCGGATCTTTGACGGTCTCGTACTCCACCAGTATCCTGAAACAACTTCACAGCACGATACACAAAATTGCGAGTGATTCCAAGCGGTCGCAACGTCCGTAAGATATTGCCTTTTTCCATGATGCATTTTAGTAGGCCAACTACAACAATACGATTTTCGATATCGCCCCATTCCATGATTGTAAACAATTGATGCCAAAAACTTTTTACGTGGCAATGAAGCAGAAATTACAACTTTCAAATCGCAGCCAAGATGAAATGGATGCGCCCAATATTGCATTCGTAATGAATGCTTTTAGTTGTGTACCAATATTTATGACTTGACTAGGTATATTAAGATATGTAATTGAACCTTAGAACATATATTAAGCTGTACTAGCGAAATATGAGAAAAATATAACATTTAGACATAATATTAGTGATTGATAACGAGATTAGAGTCCACTGCTCGACGATAACTGTGAAAGATGGAAGCTAAAAACGAATTCTAAAAAGTAAAGAGAGCCTCGCTTTAAATCATTGAAAACATTTATCATCCTTACTAGCCCTCTGATCACATCTTTATTGAGAATAATTAATTTTCATGCTAAAATTATAATTTTAATAATGACAAATAAGATAAATTCTAATTCATACCTGTCATTCTTGTACATAAATTTCGTATCGATTACATTAAATGCACAGCAAACTCCTTCATCAGTTATAACCGGCCGAAATAAATGCGAACAATTTTGATTTGATCCTCCATAGCGACACGATAAGAACATTTTTTCACACGGTTGCGCAACATCAATTATGAATTTTTGAAATAATGTCCATTCTGTAACGTTTTTACTATTTACGTTATCGAAAATTTCACGATTTCGATTGCATAGTGTACGCAAAATTGAATATTCCATTGATCCGCTGCCAAAAAACAAGACTGTTTTACTATATATATTATTCTAATAACAATGTACTGTGATTGACTTGGCTTGAAAAAGAAAAATTTGGTACTCTGCAATTTTGTTTTTCACGTTTCATGACTAAATTAGCCTAAAAATGCAAAAAGTCGGGCGCTTCAAATTGCATACAGTATGTTTTGGTTAAATACTATAAATACTGTATATCTGTACCTTGGTACAAGAACAACAAAAGTCATTTTTACTAAAGAAAAAGTAAAATTTGGTTCTTCTTACAGCTAATTTTACTTTATTATTTTAATAATAAAGTATTGTGATCGACACAGAAAAAAAAAATTTGCTACCCTGAAATTTTGTTTTTTCGCGTTTCATGACTAAATTAGCCTAAAAAAGCAAAAAAAAAAAATCTGTCCCGCCGTACGCCGTACATATGGACTCGTACCTCCAAGACCGTTAAAGGTAGAATGTTGATTTTTGGGTGGGTTATTAACTTGGTAAGTGAGCTCCATTATCCAAATTTTGGGGAGTGTGGGATGGAAGGGGGAGGCGGGGGGATGGAAATATACACTTGCTAATACCTTCACCACGAATGCAGATAGAAAGATGAAAATCAGCACACGTATAGAAAGAGCTGTGGGACATATTCCAAAAATAATTTAATTTTTTTATCCATTGGTGTCCGTAAAGGGGGGCTAAGAACAAATTGTCGGCCGAATCTTCTTTTGAAATGGTTATATCTTCGAAACTACTTACCATAAAAAATTCATATTTTGGGACAATTAAGATGGCGTATAGATCCACCAGAATCAGCTTAGAAATAGGCTTATTATTGTAAGGGGAAGGGTCGGAGGGGGGGGGGAGGTGCAAGGAAAAACACTTAAGAATTAATATCTCAACTATCTCTTAAGCTATGTAATTGAAATTTAAAACATATACTAAGCTATACTAGCGAAATACAAAAAAAATATAAAATTTGGTCATAATAGTAGTGGCGTGAAATGGGGAGCATTTGAAAAATGGTGCACTTTTCAAAATTAGAAATCATTATATCTCAAAATTGAGTACAGATATCGAATTGAAAATTCGTCAGATTATAGAACTACAAAATTTATAATTTTGATAAAAATTTTAAGTTAGGGGGTGTAAAGGGAGGGAGGTGGTAAGCAAAATGTCGAAAATTTTGAGTGAATTTTTTAGGACTCTGCTCAAAGATAGAAACTTTAAATTTTGCATGTAAATACATCTATTTGATATACACAGAAAAAAAATAATAATTTGATCCACAATTGTTATGAACCGACCACCCCGGTCTAATGGGCACAAGCTGTTTCATGTGCAACGAAAAAAACACGAAAACTGAAAATTTTTGGATGTAATTTTAGGGTAGAAACTTGAAAATTTGGGAAATACATTTAAAAAGAATCCCTAAAAGTATAAAATATTAACTGGTCGAATACCTTCAAAACTTCTACCCCCTCCCATACAAAATTATTTTTTCGACCATTTTTAAGAAATTAATTATCACCTAACTATTAAAAGCTATCCATTTGAAATTTTGCATAAGAACTTATAAAAATATTTGCAAAGAAATTATTTTAAAAGTTTTAAAATCACACTTGCCCTTCTAGCCCCTCCCATACAAAAGTATGATTTCGACCAATTTCATTAAATCAACTAATAACCAACAAATTAAAAGCTACGAACTTGAAATTTTGTACGAGCAGCTTACAAGAGAAAGGAAATAAAATTGCGTCACAAATTTTGCAATTCCCCTACCTCTTCTACCCCCTCCCGTACAAAATTATTTTTTCGAGCATTTTTAAGAAATCAGTTATCAGCTAACTCTTAAAAGCTATCCATTTCAAATTTTGCCTAAAAACTTATAAAAATAATTGAAATGAAATTCTTTTAAAAGTTTTGAAATCGCGCTTGCCCTTCTACCCCCTCCCATACAAAAGTATCATTTCTACCTATTTCATTGAATCAACTAATAACCATCAAATTAAAAGCTACGAACTTGAAATTTTGTACAAGCACACTACAAAAGAAAGGGAATAAAATTGCGTCACAAATTTTACGATTCCCCTATCTCCTCTACTCCTTCCCATACAAATGTTTGGTTTCGTGAATGTAAAATGCACCGAATCCTATGAAAGTTCTATGCAACTTCGTCTATGAAACACATTCTATACAGAGGATATTGGACGCGATTCAAGCAATTAATTAAAAAGCTATTAACATCCACCCACCCTTACCCCTCCTCCCCTCATAAAAACCCAAACTTGCAGAAATGAATGAAATATTGTTAAATTGACAACAGCCCTGCCCAAGAACTCCCTTTCACTTAGCCTTCCTTAACCACTCTAACCTGCATATTGACTTTCCGCACATCCGCAACTTGTCCCAAGAATAATAAAGTTTCGCCCGACTTGTTGGCAGTTTATTTTTTATAAACACTACAACATCGGTTCATTTGTTGAGCTTCACAACAAATTGTAGTTTATGACATTGGTTTTTATTGCACTAAACAGAGCAGCCTTCATAGCCACCGTTGACCTAAAAACCTCAAAATCCAAAATTTTTGAAATTGATACTTTTTGAATCAGGGTACAGATATATAGATAAACACACAAGTACGAGGGAAATAGACTCACAGATAGACATCCAGTAAACGTGCTTCGCGTCGGGTAGCACTTATGTGATGTCGACCTTGGTTTAAACGCTATATACACTAAATATATACATATTGTTACATGCAGATCTGGCAGCCCCGCAACTCGATCTCTCTCGAATAGACAAGAATTATGTAGAACAGTATACTCCACTATGTAGAAAGCCACAAGTAAAGATCTAGAGCTTAAAGATCTAGAGCAGTATAACACATACACACCGAAGCGAGAACTGTTCACACATAGTACACACATATACATCGAAGGAAGCTTCGAGAACTGTTCACACATAGTTCACACATACACACTGAAGGAAGCTTCGAGAACTGTCATAAGAAATATAAAAGCACGAAAGCTTTCAGCGAGGAGTTAGTTAGTCTCTTATGTATGGAAGACGCGAACCAGGAAAGCGATAGAAAAGTACGCGGCGGTATTGCCATTAAAGTGCGAATTAAGCGGAAAACCGAATTAAAGTGCAAATAAATAAATTATCAATTATTTTTAAACGAATTGTGTTTTACTTGAAATCCCGGCGAGCCCCTTGCTCGCAAAAATATGTTACGTGAGCCTAACTAAATATCCGTAAACTTATTGAATAATTAAAATATAACTTTTATTAGTTAGAAAAATATTTATTTCGATCGGGCAGAGCTTTCGCTCGCAGGTGATCTACTAGACAATTATCATATAATTTTCTTAGTTTAAATACAGACAATGTTGATGACACTGCATCTATCTTCCGTGCAAAAGTTTGCAAATTATCTGTTGGATCGGGTGTCATCAAATGGAATGCACATCAATGAACGCTGGACCGTGGGAATTGCTTGAATGCACATTTTAAACGTTGATCATTTCCAAATGACGAACATAACAGAATTATGATTGGGCTTAAAGCTCAATCATATGATACTCTCGATGAGATGGAAATGACTTTAATATACCGGAAAAAATGTCATCTCAAATTCTTTCGAATAGTGAATAGAGACTTTTGCATGGGAGGTGGTAGAAGTAGAGGGGGATATTTGTATTTTTCTTATATGACACCGAACATGGCATGCAAAATGTTTATTGCTGAATTTAAAGTTTTTAGTTTTTACTATTTTTAATGAAATTGGTAATAGTTTTCCTGAAATTGGGACATTTGGATGGGAGGTGGCAGAGGAAGTGGAACGTTCTAGATGATTTTGAAACTGCTTATCATCACCCTTATCACCATGCTTTGATTCAATTTCAAAGTCGATAGTTCTAATATATTCGAAGGAGAAATGCTTATCTTGAATTTATAATACAGAAATTTGTATGGGAGGGGGTAGAAGGAGTGAAGGGGGGCTTATATTTTTTTCTAGCACTTATTTTAATTATTATGAAACAAATTCTGGCAAAATTTGAAGTTTGTACTTTTTCTAGTTTGAATGGAAATCGATAAAATGCAGGGGGTAGAAGGAGTGTGCGGATCAAAACAAATTTTGTTCGCATTATTAATATTTCTACTTCTATGCTTTATACAAAATATTAAGCTGATAGCTTTAACAATTTCGAAGAAAATAATTTAATTTCAATTTCAAAATTTCGTGAAATTTGTATGGGAGGGGGGTAGAAGGAGTTAGGTAGAGTTGATAGCTATTTTAAAAATAAATTGCAATTATAGTAAAATGAATTCTGACAAAATTTTGTCTTTTCAGTTTTACTAGTTTCAATGAAAATCGAAAATATGCGTTTTTCAAAATTGTCTATTTGTATGGGAGGGAGTAGAAGGAGTAAGGGGATCGGGTCAATATTTCATGATATTAATGACATCTATATTGTAATACTTTGACCAAAATTTTAAGTCAATAGCTTAAACAGTTTCTAAGAAAAATCAATTTCTTAATATTTCGAAATTTCATGAAATTTGTATGGGAGGGGGTAGAAGGAATGGGGATGTAGCCTATTCACGAACTTAAAGTTACTTTTTTGCTAAAAATGACACACAAAATTGTTTAGCACTATAGGGCAAAGCTTTCGAGAGTTATGCTGTAGACAGACGCACAGACTGACAGACGGACAGACCGACAGACGGTCAGACGGTCACTCGGAATCGAGATTTTTGAGCGACAACAAATATTTCTGTACCCTTGGCGGCTCTGTGCGAGAGTTATTTCTTAGCGTTACAAACGGTAAGACAAACACAATATACTCTCAGATTTCATCTAGAGTATAACAATATCTAAAATGACATTTTGGGTAAGCAAAATGTGTTATCGTAACATATATACACACAACTCACGTATTTTACTTCATTATTCTACAAGTACACGCTCCCGTGTTTCGCACGCGTATTTTGTACGAAAAAGAAGGACATTTTAAAAGGCACATCTTATTGTTATTTTTGTTAGTCAAAAAATAAATAAATAAAAATAATTTCTTCTTCTAGAAATATTTATTAGTTTAATAAAATATATATAAATAATTAATAACTTTATCATTCTAATAATAAAGTATTGTGATCGACACAAAAAAAAAAATTTTGCCACCCTGAAATTTTTTTTTTTCGCTTTTCATAACTAAATTATCCTAAAAATGCAAAAAAAAAAAAAACCGTCCCGCCGTACGCCGTACATATGGACTCATATCTCCGAGACCGTTAAGGGTAGAATGTTCGTTTTTGAGTGAATTGTTGACTGGGTAAGTGAGCTCTCTTTTCTAAATTTTGGAATGTGGAATGGGGAGGCGGGGGGAGGGAAAAAGTCAAAAACTACGCTTGCAAATATCTCCACCACGAATGCAGATAGCAAGTTAAAAATCAGTAGAGATATAGAGAGGGTTGTGGGACAAACTCTAAAAATAATTTAATTTTTTTATCCATTGGTGTCCGAAAAGGGGGGCTAAAAACAAATTGTCGACCGAATTATTTTTTCAAATGATTATATCTTCGACATTACTTATTGTAAAAAAATTATATTTTGATACCATTAAGGTGGCATATATTTCCACCGGAATCAGCTTAAAAGGAGGCTAATTATTATAAGGGAGAGGGTCAGGAGTGGTGCAAAGAAAAACACTTAAAAATCAATATCTCGGCTATTTATTAATCTATGTAATTGAAACTTGGAAAGTATATTAAGCTATACTAGAAAAATAGAAAAAAAATATAACTGTTGAAATAATAGTAGTGGGGGAAATGGGGAGCATTTCAAAAATGACGCACTTTTCAAAATTACAAAACCTTATATCTCAAAAAACAGTACATCGAAAATTTGTCAGATTATAGACCTACGTAGTTTTTAATTTTGGTGAAAATTTTAAGCTAGAGAGGTGTAAGGGGAGGAAGGTGATAAGCAAAAATGTCGAAAATTTTGAGTGATTTTTTTAGGGCTCTGGTGAAAGATACAAAGTTTAAATTTTGCATGTAGATACATCTATTTAATATACATAGAAAAATAATAATAACTTGTTCCAAAATTGTTATAAACCGACCCCCCCCCCGGTCTAACGTGCACAAGGTGTTTCATGAACATTGAAAAAAAACACATAAACTGAAAATTTTTGAGTGAAATTTTAAGGTAGAAACTTGAAAATTAGGGAAATGCATTTAAAAAATCCCTAAATATACAAAATGTTAACTAGTCGAAAACCTTTGAAACTTCTACCCCCTCCCATACCAAATTATTTTTTCGACCATTTTCAAGAAATCAATTATCACCTAACTATTAAAAGCTATCAATTTGAAATTTTGCACAAAAACTTTTAAAAATAGTTGAAATAAAATTTTGCCAATAGTTTTGAGATCGCGCCTGTCCTTCTTCCCCCTCCCATACAAAAGTATGATTTCGACCATTATTAAGAAATGAATTAACACCTAACTATTTAAAGCTATCAATTTAAAATTTTGCATAAAAACTTACAAAAATAATTGAAATGAAATTACGTTAAAAGTTTACAAATCGCGCTTGCCCTTCCCTCCCATACAAAAGTATGATTTCGACCAATTTCATTAAATCAACTAATAACCAACAAACTAAAAGCTACGAACTTGAAATTTTGTACAAGCACCTTACAAGAGAAACGAAATAAAACTGCATATCAAATTTTACGATTCCCCTACCTTCTTTACACCCTCCCATACAAATGTTCGGTTTCGTGAATGTAAAATACACCGAATTTTATGAAAATTCTATGCAACTTCGTCTAAGAAACACATTCTATACAGAGAATAATGGACGTGATTCAAGCAATTAATTCAAAAGCTATTAACATCTCCCCACCCTTACTATTACCCTCCTCCTCCCCTCATAAAAACCCAAACATCCTCCCACCCTTACTATTACCCTCCTCCTCCCCTCATAAAAACCTAAACTTGCAGAAGCGAATGAAATATTGTTAAATTGACAACAGTCCTGCCCAAGAACTCACTTTCACTTAGCCTTCCCTAACCAGTCTAACCTGCATATTGACTTTCCACTCATCCGCAACTTGTCCCAAGAATAATAAAGTTTCGCCCGACTTGTTGGCAGTTTATTTTTAATTATTTCCGGTCCCTACAAAAAATTTTTCGACATCAATGATATTTGTAATAGTATACTTTTCTCAAAATTTAAAGTTGATAGCTTTGAAGGTTGTGAAGGAAAATATTTTAATTGAAATTCCGAAGTTTCGAGAAATTTGTATACGAGGGAGTAGAAAGAGTGAAGTGAAGTTGATAGTTTTTTCAAAATTGGTTGCAATTGTAATAACATAAATTAGGGCAAAAATTGGTTCTTTCTCCTTTGCTAGTTGAAATGAAAATCGAATAAATCCTTTTTCAAAAATTGTCCATTTGTATGGGAGGGTTCAGAAGATCAATATTTTTTTACGTTAATGATATTTACATCATTATACTATGACTTAATTTTGAAGTCAATAGCTGAAATTGTTTCGGAGAAAAATCAATTTCATAACATTGCAAAATTTCATTAAATTGCAAAATTTCATGAAATTTGTACGGGAGGGGGTAAAAGGAGTGGTGCGGTTCGTTCACAAACTTAAAATTAAATCCTTGCTAAAAATGACATATGATCAATTTCAGCACGATAGGTCAAAGCGTTCGAAAGTTATGTTGTAGACAGGCGGACATACGGTAACCCGGAATCGAGGTTTTTGAACGACAACAAATATTTCTGTACCCTTGGCGACTCTATCCGAGCATTATTTCTTTGCGTTACAAACGGTAAGGCAAACACAATACACTCTCAGATTTCATATAGAGTATAAAAATATAACAGTACAGCGTTTGGTCGTAAGACCCAATCATGTGATACTAAATGAAAGAGACATTTTTTGATTTCAAGAAATTTCGATATTCTGGCCTGGGGTGACGGCATTAAACCAATTTTTTCAAATCTCGCTAGAGAAGCTATCAAAATGTTTTAAAGAAAATTCGAGATTCAAAAATTAAATAGTACTGAGAAAATTAGTGTATTGGATTTAGTTTACCCATCGTCTGTCTGCATTTTCTTCTTCAGTGTCTTCCCGTTCTTTTGTCCTTGAATGCTTCGGTTTCTACGGCATGTTAATTTCGCTCGGTTTGTATCAATTTGCTGTGAATGCCCGATTCAACTGTTCCCTTTCCTTTCGTAGACTGCCCAGATTTCTTTCAGTTATGTGTATTAGGGTCTGTACTTGTAGAAAGGAATGATACGTCGCTAAGCTTCGGGGTATATATGAAACCAACTCACACCAACAGATATCTCCACACTCATTCACATCACCACCCGCCAGAAAACAGGCGTACTGATCAGTACGCCTGTTTTCAGGCTTGGGCACCAATCAACTTTTCATTAAAAAAAGTTGACGTTAGTGTCATCCAGGTTATGATGCGCAAAGTGAAATATAAATTGCGAAAAATTGAGGACAATGGGCCATTATCAATTGTTTAATTTTTTTTTTCTTAAATCTTTTGCTTTAATAATTTCAAATTTAAAAATAAGAAAAATAAAAAATGTTTTTAACCATGAAAAAACAGTGTTAGTTTTGTCTCAATCTTTTTGTTACAGGTGTTAGAATTGCTTTAATGCGAATCGAGCTGACGTGATTTTATTCGAAGAAATTACTAATTCGAACACGGAAGTTCACGCGCCAGCAAATGTACTGGTTAATACTGTACTGAAGGTGTATTGGTTAATACCAATAAAAGTTAGATGTTTTACCTTACACTTACTGTTAAATAACGACCTATCTTCGGTAACACCTTCCACCGCATCAAAAAAGCTGTCATCCAACCAACTTTCCGTCTCTTTCAGTATATTCAATCAGTCAATCAAATTCCTGTTAAGACTCTCTATAGGGGCATAGAACAGAAACGACTCTCTTTCACAAGGCGCGATCCTGAGCATCGGCCTTTAGCTGTTGCTAGGACTTGGTTACTCTTATGGCTCAACTGCTCGCTTCCATGTACTACATGGTGGATCAACCCGACGTCTTCCTTGAGGTTTATAATCCAAAGCCTGTTTGGAGATGTTTCGCTCTGGTTGCCTCAACCATGTTATGCAACATGTTATACATTTTTTGCAAAAATGTAACAAAACTTGGTATTATTTAACATGTTATATGTATGTTGGGTGTGTATAGATAGGGTAGGCATCTGATCGGCGTCATAAGACGACACCCAGTGTTGTAACTATCATATACACATCACTCGTGCTCATCATACCTCCACGTGGTAGCCACCGGGTACTGGTCCTGTCCATCTGGACTTGACTTGCTGAACTGATAGGCGCGAATGCTAATGAAACAGAAAAATTTTAGCACTATAATAATATGGTCCTCCAAGCTGGGGGTTGGGCAATGTGTTAACAACTCATCCTCGGAAAAACCACACCTGTTTCGAAACCTGATCAGGAGGCCAAAGTCCAATTTGGGCTGTAGCGCCCTCGTAAGTAAGTAAGTATGTAGGTTATCGGTCGAAATATGTGCACTTCTTCTATATGTACATGATGATTACTACTTATTTGGAGAACAAATTGCATACAAAATAAGAAAACAGCTGCTTTCACCACCGACTTTTTTCATTAAACTGACAGATAACTGTAATATAACGTAAGTCTATACATATAAAAATAATTGTAGTGTCCGTCTGTTATTTGCTTAGAAATGTGAAAAAGTTAGTTTTTTGCTTTATTTTAGCAATACCTAAGCAGAAACACACGTTTTTAAAATTCTTCTCTGTCTGTCTATCTGTCCGGTTTTCACGCAGAAACGGCTAAATCGATTGTAATGAAACTTTCACAGTTTATTAGGTTTGCATCGAGATGTAATCTGCGCGTGGATTTATTTCAATACTACCACGCCTTCTACCTCCTCCCATACAAAATGACTCATTTTCAAAAATATAAAATAATCAAATTTTCTTGAAAACCATTAGAACGAATCATTTGAAATTTAGAGCATATTATTTTTGTCATACATGTGATCTATGGTATACAAATTATTTGAATCCGTCCACTTCTTCCACCACCTCTCATACATACTATACTTTTTCATGGAATACTATACACCAATTTTCTCAGTACGTGTAACTTTCATCGAGCTTAAATGTTGTTCTAAATCCTTAATTAGTATTATTATTAATATCGAGAAAAATTAACCGATTGTCTTCACTCCTTCTACCCCCTCCCATATAATGTGACACAATTTCACGACTTTACAAAAATTCGATTTTATTGAAAAGTGTGAACGTTATTGATCTGAAATTTAAAATATATCAATTGGATGACGATTATAGTTGTTTCTCAAAAAATCAATAAAAACCCCCCACTCCTTCCACCACCACCCATACAAACTGCACTTTCATGAAATACTATAAGCCAATTTCATCAGTACGTATAACTTCCATCGAGCTAAACTTTTGTACTAAATCCTTAATTATCATTATTATTAATATCAGGAAAAAAACATAACAGGGCTACGATTACGCGTAAAGCGCAATCTTTCGATACTCTAGATGAAATAGAATATTTTGTGACCCAAGAAATTTTGTATGGGGAGTGTTAGAAGGGGTGATAGCATCCAACTAATTTTTTCCCCATCATGCTAAAGTAGCTATAAAAATGTTTTATTCGAAATGCTTACTCCAAAAATTGAATAGGAGCTGAGAAAATTAGTGTGTTAGATTTAGTGAAAATGTGCAGTTTGTATGGGAGGTGGTAGATAGAGTGGGGGGATTTTAGTGATTTTTTCAGAAATAACTAAGAATATCATAAAATTGACATCTCTTAAATTTTAGACCAGTAACATTCATACTTTTCAAGAAAATAGATTTTTTGTCAAGTTGTGAAACTGTTGTCATATTGTATGGGAGGAGGTAGAAGCAGTGAAGCTAATCAAATATTTTTTTCTGATCTTAGTGATAATACTAATTAAGTATTTATTACAAAATATGAGCTCAATAAATGTTATATGTTCTGAGAAAATCGTCTTAGAGCATTTCATGAAAAAATGTAGTTTGTATGGGAGGGGGTGGAAGGAGAGAGAGGACGCAAATAATTTTTCTACTGTAGATTTAGATTATTATAAAAGTAATATATCCCAAAATTCAGATTAATAGCTTTTATACTTTTTGAGTAAATCCATTTAATATCAAATTGCGAAATTGTGTCATTTTGTATGGGAGTGGGTAGAAGGGGTGAAGCTAATCGTCTAATTTTTTTTTGGCCTTACTAACAATTTTAAATTAATATTTGGTGCACAACTTCAGCCCGCTAAATTTTATACGCACTGTGTAAATTGGCTTAGAGTAATTCATGACAAGTACAGTTTGTATGGGAGGTGGTAGAAGGAGGGGAGGACACGCATAATTTTTTTACGGTAGATCGATATTATCATAAAAGTAATATATTCCAAATTTCAGGCCAATAGCTTTTATACCTTTCGAGCAAATCCGTTTATTGTCAAATTGCGCAATTGTGTCATTTTGTATGGGAGAGGGTAGAAGGGGTGAAGCTAGTCGTCTAATTTTTTTTGGCCTTACTTACAATTTTAAATAAATATTTGGTGCACAATTTCAGCCCGGTAAATTTTATACGCACTGTGTAAATTGGCTTAGAGTAATTCATGACAAGTACAGTTTGTATGGGAGGTGGTAGAAGGAGGGAAATGACACGCATAATTTTTTTGCGGTAGATCGATATTATCATAAAAGTAATATATTCCAAATTTCAGGCCAATAGCTTTTATACCTTTCGAGCAAATCTGTTTATTGTCAAATTGCGCATTTGTGTCATTTTGTATGGGAGGAGGTAGAAGGGGTGGAGCGATTTGGCCCGTTCACGAACTTGACCTTACTTTTTTGTCAAAAACGACGTGTACGAAATTTGAGCTTTCTAGCTCAACGCGTTCTCAAGCTAGAGAGCGAACAGACGGACGGACGGACGGACAGACGGACAGACGGACAGACGGACAGACGGACAGACGGACAGACGGACAGACGGACAGACGGACAGACGGACAGACGGACATCCGGTTTTGAGATTTTTGAGTGATAATATTAACTTCTGTATCATTCATTTTTTTCTCCGCGCCTTATTTCTTGGCGTTACAAACTTTAGAGCAAACTTATAATACTCTCAGATTCCATCTAGAGTATAATTAACCGATTAGCTACACTCCTTCTACCCCCTCCCATACAATGTGGCACAATTCTACGACTTTACGAAAATTAGATTTTCTTGAAAAGCGTGAATGTTACTGATCTGAAATTTGAAATATATTAATTGCATGGTGATTATAGTTGTTTCTCGAAAAATCACTAAAAATCCCCACTCCTTCCACCACCTCCGATACGAATTGCACAATTTCATTAAATGCACAAGTTTCTCAGTACTAATTCAATTTTTCAAGCTTAAATTTGGTACAAAACATTTTTATAGCTACTCAAAATGATGTGAAACAAATTAGCTTAGTGCTGTCACCCCTTCTACCACTCCCCATACAAAATTTCTTAATATCACAAAAATGTCATCTATAGTAACGTATGATTGGGATTTACGCACAATCGTAGTCCTGTTATGTGTTTAAGCTTAATGTTATTTTATTTCGGCTTTTTTTTAATTAACACAAGCTACAACTATTCATATGTCCTTAACGCTCTTCAATACGTACATATATGATCTCAAATCACGGGATTGATTTGATCACGAGCGTGCCCCATACAATTGCGAGTGTCATGGTTATATAAAAACATAACGGGACTACGATTGGGCGTAATGCCTAATCGTGCGATACTCTAGATGAAGAGAATTTTATTTTATTTTAAGAAATTTTGTAGGGGAAGTGGTAGAGGGTGTGACGGCATTGTACTAATTTTTTCACATCACGCTAAGTTTTTTATCAAAATGTTTTATATAAAATTTACTATTCAAAAATTTAAAAGGTACTGTGAAAATTAATGTATTGGATTTAGTGAAATTGTGCAGTTTGAATGGGAAATGAAGGAGTGTGGAGCGATAAATGACGTTTTTAGAAACAACTGTAAATATCATTTAATTGCCATATTTTAAATTGCAGATCAATGACATTCATACTTTTCAGGAAAATCGACTTTTTGTAAAGTTGTTGAATTGTGCCAAATTGTATGGGGGTAGAAGGAGTGAAGCTAATCGCCTAATTTTTTTGGTCTTACTAATAATTCTAAATAAATATTTAGTGCATAATTTCAGCTCGATAAATTTTATACGCACTGAGTGAAAAGGGTTAAGAGCATTTCTTAAAAAAGTGCAGTTTGTATGCGAAGGGGAGGAAGGAGGGGGAGGACACAAATAATTTTTATGCAGCAGATTGGAATTATTATAAAAGTAATATATTTCAAATTTCAGATCAATAGCATTTATACTTCTCGAAAAAATGCGTTTATTGACAAATTGCGTAATTGTGTCATTTTGTATGGGAAGGGGTAGAAGGGGTAAAGTTATTCGTCTAATTTTTTTTGGTCTTATTGATAATTATAAATAAATAGTTACTGCACAATTTCAGCTCAATCAATTTTATACGCACTGAGTAAATTGGTTTAAAGCATTTCATGAAAAAGTGCAGTTTGCTTTGGAGGTGGTGGAAGGAGGGGGAGGACACATGTAATTTTTATACAGTAGAATGAAATCATTTTAAAAGTATTATATTCCAAATTTCATATCGATAGCATTTATACTTTTCGAGAAAAGCCGTCTATTGATAAATTGCGTAATTGTGTCATTTTGTATGGGACGGGGTAGAAGGGGTGGAGCGATTTGGCCCGTTCACGAACTTGTCCTTACTTATTTGTCAAAAATGTAAAAAAAAAAATTGAACTTTCTAGATCAACGCGTTCTCAAGCTAGAGAGGACGCGGACGGACAGACGGACGGACGGACATCCGGTTTTGATATTTTTGAGTGAGCCTTATTTCTTAGCGTTACAAACTTTGTGGCAAACTTATAATACTCTCAGACTTCATCTAGAGTATAAATATTACAAACATTTTGTTATATCAATCGAATTCCTGTTATGAGCACAGGGCAGAAACAACTCTCTTCCATAAGGCGTAATCCTAAGCATCTGCCTTTAACTGTTGCCAGGACTCGTTTATTCCTCTGGCATCCTATTCAACTGCTCGCTTCCATGTGGTACATGGTCGACCAATCCAACGTCTTCCTATAGGATTATTCAGGTTCACGAAAGTTCGCAGTTTCTTGGTAAGTCGAACGGTCACTTTCCACGTAGTACAACCATATAACAACACGGATTTAACCTCCAGAAAGTAGTAAGGGCATCAAAGGCCTGACGCTTTATTTAGACGAGCCTCAATACCCTTTTCGGCTCCGCCGTCCATGCTGACAATGCTTCTGGGATAACAATAACTTGCACGTCTTCCACATCCTGTCCGTTAAGAACAATTGGTGTGCTTGTGTTCGAATCCATATGCATGTACTTTACACACATTTAATTTCAGTCCCGCCTCTTCGCATTTAGAATGCATCGAGCGAACATTTGACTCTAAGTCCGAACGGTTATGTGCAAGCAATCACACGTCGTCAGCATAATTAAGGTGACTTAAGGTGTTGAATAGTCTCCCTTGAAGACTTTTACCTTCCCCATCTTCCAGTGCAGCTTTCAAGATGTCGTTTATTACCACCAGAAACAGGGCTGGTGATAATATGCAGCCTTGTTTGACACCCGTTCGCACAGGAAAGCTTTCGGACAGCTCTCCTCTATGCAAGACCCGACACCTTGCATCATCGTAGTATTCTTTAATCATAAATATGATCTTATCTGGGGTACCTTTTCTACGCAAAGCATTACATATGTAATCTTGCTTAAAGCTTTCGAAAGCTTTCTCGAAGTCCACAAACATGAGATGAAGTGGCGAACCCATTGCGGCTGACTGCTCCAATATTATGGTATGGTATTTATGTGCTCAGCACAAGACAACTCTTTACGGAATCAAGCCTGATAACCTTCGAGAGTGTTCTCCACGACATCACTAATCCTATTGAGAATTACATTGGCCATGATTTTCGATTCGGCCCTAAGTAGAGTTATACCACGCCAATTGTCACAATCCCGATAGTCGCCCTTCTTCATAATTGTCACAATGATGCTCTCCTTTCATCCAGTCGGATATCTCCCTTCATTCCAAACCTCAGTAAAGAGTGGGAGGAGTATATCGGCTCTTTTTTTCGGGTCCGCTTTGAGGAGTTTCGTTCGTAGTCCGTCTATACCTGGGGATTTCCTTCCTGATATTGACCGAATGGCGGAAACTACCTCTTGCTTATCTGGGGGATCGTCCGTAATAGAGGATTGTTGCGGTTGGATATTTGGTAGTTGTTTCGTTTCTGGAATATCTTCCTCCAACAAGATGTTTGAAATATTAGAGAAGTATTCCTTCTATTGCCGCAACTGATGTTCATTCATATTGAGGAGAGTTCCGTTGACATCTTTCACCAGGTGGTGAAATTCCTGTTATTTTAAATAGTGAACCCATATCTCCAAGGTAAGCTTCAGATTCTGCCTTATTGACCAGATCTTCAATGGCCTTTCTCTTGTCGCGTCGAACAAACTTTTTAATCTGTATATAAGCATCGCGGTAGTTCGTTGGTTGACATCGGGTTGGGAGTTGATTGCCAATTTGGCTTTTTTCCGATCCACAACCTTGTCCCATGTATCTTGTGATATCCAGGGTTTCTCACCGCTTTGCAAATATCCCACTGATTCAGCAATAATTAGAAACGTGCTTCTGGTTGCCTCCCAATTGGCGTCCAGTGTGCACATTTCGTATCAGCCCAATGTGGATGACTTTTCGCGTAAAATGGTGGTGTATTCGTTTGTTGGGATCTCTAAGTCTATCCACACTTAGCTTACGTTTCATTTGAATTATTTGCGGTCGTCGGATAGCTGCTGTGCACAATCTCAAGCTGGCAACCATCAAGTGGTGATCGCTTCCTATGTCAGCTCCACGCTTCGCTCTTACATCGAGAAGACATCTTCTCTTTCGGGGAATTATAGACAAATAGTCAATCTGGTTCTGAGTAACACCATCAAGAGAAACCCAATATGTTTTATGGTAACTCTTGTGTGGAAAAAGGGTCCCTCCGATGACTATTTGTCGAGTACTGAAAAACTCCACAAACATTTCACAGTTTTCGGGATTTTTAATCCAAGGTCATGACGCGTCGACTCAAGGGTCACTATGCTTTCCCATGACGTGCTCTACTTCAGTGTAAGGACAACCGCCACGTCGCTTTTGGCTTCATTCTCAGGAACAACGTACAGAATGGTGTTTCTGCTCGGGGTTCGGTCTTCTCCTGATCCTGTCCACCTGACCTCGCTCAAGCCCAAGATTTGGATGTTATAGTGCTCCATTTCACGGTCGATCACTGACTGGCAGATGCCTTATGGAAGAGAGTTGTTTCTGCCCTGTGCTCATAATAGGAATTCGATTGATATAACAAAATGTTTGTAATATTTATACTCTAGATGAAGTCTGAGAGTATTATAAGTTTGCCACAAAGTTTGTAACGCTAAGAAATAAGGCTCGGCGAAAAAATGAATGATACAGAAGTTCATATAATCACTCAAAAATATCAAAACCGGATGTCCGTCCGTCCGTCTGTCCGTCCGCGTCCTCTCTAGCTTGAGAACGCGTTGATCTAGAAAGTTCAATTTTTTTTTTTACATTTTTGACAAATAAGTAAGGACAAGTTCGTGAACGGGCCAAATCGCTCCACCCCTTCTACCCCGTCCCATACAAAATGACACAATTACGCAATTTGTCAATGGACGGCTTTTCTCGAAAAGTATAAATGCTATCGATATGAAATTTGGAATATAATACTTTTAAAATGATTTCATTCTACTGTATAAAAATTACATGTGTCCTCCCCCTCCTTCCACCACCTCCCAAGCAAACTGCACTTTTTCATGAAATGCTTTAAACCAATTTACTCAGTGCGTATAAAATTGATTAAGCTGAAATTGTGCAGTAACTATTTATTTATAATTATCAATAAGACCAAAAAAAATTAGACGAATAACTTTACCCCTTCTACCCCTTCCCATACAAAATGACACAATTACGCAATTTGTCAATAAACGCATTTTTTCGAGAAGTATAAATGCTATTGATCTGAAATTTGGAATATATTACTTTTATAATAATTCCAATCTGCTGCATAAAAATTATTTGTGTCCTCCCCCTCCTTCCTCCCCTTCGCATACAAACTGCACTTTTTTAAGAAATGCTCTTAACCCTTTTCACTCAGTGCGTATAAAATTTATCGAGCTGAAATTATGCACTAAATATTTATTTAGAATTATTAGTAAGACCAAAAAAATTAGGCGATTAGCTTCACTCCTTCTACCCCCATACAATTTGGCACAATTCAACAACTTTACAAAAAGTCGATTTTCCTGAAAAGTATGAATGTCATTGATCTGCAATTTAAAATATGGCAATTAAATGATATTTACAGTTGTTTCTAAAAACGTCATTTATCGCTCCACACTCCTTCATTTCCCATTCAAACTGCACAATTTCACTAAATCCAATACATTAATTTTCACAGTACCTTTTAAATTTTTGAATAGTAAATTTTATATAAAACATTTTGATAAAAAACTTAGCGTGATGTGAAAAAATTAGTACAATGCCGTCACACCCTCTACCACTTCCCCTACAAAATTTCTTAAAATAAAATAAAATTCTCTTCATCTAGAGTATCGCACGATTAGGCATTACGCCCAATCGTAGTCCCGTTATGTTTTTATATAACCACGACACTCGCAATTGTATGAGGCACGCTCGTGATCAAATCAATCCCGTGATTTGAGATCATATATGTACGTATTGAAGAGCGTTAAGGACATATGAATAGTTGTAGCTTGTGTTAATTAAAAAAAAGCCGAAATAAAATAACATTAAGCTTAAACACATAACAGGACTACGATTGTGCGTAAATCCCAATCATACGTTACTATAGATGACATTTTTGTGATATTAAGAAATTTTGTATGGGGAGTGGTAGAAGAGGTGACAGCACTAAGCTAATTTGTTTCACATCATTTTGAGTAGCTATAAAAATGTTTTGTACCAAATTTAAGCTTGAAAAATTGAATTAGTACTGAGAAACTTGTGCATTTAATGAAATTGTGCAATTCGTATCGGAGGTGGTGGAAGGAGTGGGGATTTTTAGTGATTTTTCGAGAAACAACTATAATCACCATGCAATTAATATATTTCAAATTTCAGATTAGTAACATTCACGCTTTTCAAGAAAATCGAATTTTCGTAAAGTCGTAGAATTGTGCCACATTGTATGGGAGGGGGTAGAAGGAGTGTAGCTAATCGGTTAATTTTTTCCTGATATTAATAATAATGATAATTAAGGATTTAGTACAAAAGTTTAGCTCGATGGAAGTTATACGTACTGATGAAATTGGCTTATAGTATTTCATGAAAGTGCAGTTTGTATGGGTGGTGGTGGAAGGAGTGGGGGGTTTTTATTGATTTTTTGAGAAACAACTATAATCGTCATCCAATTGATATATTTTAAATTTCAGATCAATAACGTTCACACTTTTCAATAAAATCGAATTTTTGTAAAGTCGTGAAATTGTGTCACATTATATGGGAGGGGGTAGAAGGAGTGAAGACAATCGGTTAATTTTTCTCGATAATAATAATACTAATTAAGGATTTAGAACAACATTTAAGCTCGATGAAAGTTACACGTACTGAGAAAATTGGTGTATAGTATTCCATGAAAAAGTATAGTATGTATGAGAGGTGGTGGAAGAAGTGGACGGATTCAAATAATTTGTATACCATAGATCACATGTATGACAAAAATAATATGCTCTAAATTTCAAATGATTCGTTCTAATGGTTTTCAAGAAAATTTGATTATTTTATATTTTTGAAAATGAGTCATTTTGTATGGGAGGAGGTAGAAGGCGTGGTAGTATTGAAATAAATCCACGCGCAGATTACATCTCAATGCAAACCTAATAAACTGTGAAAGTTTCATTACAATCGATTTAGCCGTTTCTGCGTGAAAACCGGACAGATAGACAGACAGAGAAGAATTTTAAAAACGTGTGTTTCTGCTTAGGTATTGCTAAAATAAAGCAAAAAACTAACTTTTTCACATTTCTAAGCAAATAACAGACGGACACTACAATTATTTTTATATGTATAGACTTACGTTATATTACAGTTATCTGTCAGTTTAATGAAAAAAGTCGGTGGTGAAAGCAGCTGTTTTCTTATTTTGTATGCAATTTGTTCTCCAAATAAGTAGTAATCATCATGTACATATAGAAGAAGTGCACATATTTCGACCGATAACCTACATACTTACTTACTTACGAGGGCGCTACAGCCCAAATTGGACTTTGGCCTCCTGATCAGGTTTCGAAACAGGTGTGGTTTTTCCGAGGATGAGTTGTTAACACATTGCCCAACCCCCAGCTTGGAGGGCCATATTATTATAGTGCTAAAATTTTTCTGTTTCATTAGCATTCGCGCCTATCAGTTCAGCAAGTCAAGTCCAGATGGACAGGACCAGCACGAGTGATGTGTATATGATAGTTACAACACTGGGTGTCGTCTTATGATGCCGATCAGATGCCTACCCTATCTATACACACCCAACATACATATAACATGTTAAATAATATCAAGTTTTGTTACATTTTTGCAAAAAATGTATGACATGTTGCATAACATGGTTGAGGCAACCAGAGCGAAACATCTCCAAACAGGCTTTGGATTATAAACCTCAAGGAAGACGTCGGGTTGATCCACCATGTAGTACATGGAAGCGAGCAGTTGAGCCATAAGAGTAAACAAGTCCTAGCAACAGCTAAAGGCCGATGCTCGATCGCGCCTTGTGAAAGAGAGTCGTTTCTGTTCTATGCCCCTATAGAGAGTCTTAACAGGAATTTGATTGACTGATTGAATATACTGAAAGAGACGGAAAGTTGGTTGGATGACAGCTTTTTTGATGCGGTGGAAGGTGTTACCGAAGATAGGTCGTTATTTAACAGTAAGTGTAAGGTAAAACATCTAACTTTTATTGGTATTAGCCAATACACCTTCAGTACAGTATTAACCAGTACATTTGCTGGCGCGTGAACTTCCGTGTTCGAATTAGTAATTTCTTCGAATAAAATCACGTCAGCTCGATTCGCATTAAAGCAATTCTAACACCTGTAACAAAAAGATTGAGACAAAACTAACACTGCTTTTTCATGGTTAAAAACATTTTTTATTTTTTTTATTTTTAAATTTGAAATTATTAAAGCAAAAGATTTAAGAAAAAAACATAACAGGGCTACGATTGCGCGTAAAGCGCAATCTTACGGTACTCTAGATGAAATAGAATTTTTTGTGATCCCAAGAAATTTTGTATGAGGAGTGTTAGAAGGGGTGATAGCATTGAACTATTTTTTTCCCCATCATGCTAAAATAGCTATAGAAATGTTTTATACAAAATGCTTACACCAAAAATTGAATAGGGGCTGAGAAAATTAGTGTGATAGATTTAGTGAAAATGTGCAGTTTGTATGGGAGGTGGTAGAAAGAGTGGGGGGATTTTAGTGATTTTTTCAGAAATAACTAAGAATATCATAAAATTGACATTTCTTAAATCTGAGACTGGTAGCATTTATACTTTTCAAGAAAATAGATTTTTTGTGAAGTTGTGAGACTGCGTCATATTGTATGGGAGGGGGTAGAAGCAGTAAAGCTAATCAAAAAAAATTTTTCTGATCTTAGTGATAATGCTAAATAAGTATTTATTACGAAATATGAGCTCGATAAACGTTATATGTTCTGAGAAAATCGGCTTAGAGCATTTCATGAAAAAGTGCAGTTTGTATGGGAGGGATTGGAAGGAGAGGGAGGACGCAAATAATTTTTACACAGTATATTGAAATTATTATAAAAGCAATATATCCCGAAATTCAGACTAATAACTTTTATACTTTTCGAGCAAATCTATTTATAGTCGAATTGCGAAATTGTGTCATTTTGTATGGGAGGGGGTAGAAGGGGTGAAGCTAATCGTCTAATTTTTTTTAGCCTTACTAACAATTTTAAATAAATATTTAGTGCACAATTTCAGATCGCTAAATTTTATACGCACTGAGTAAATTGGCTTAGAGTAATTCATGATAAGTACAGTTTGTATGGGAGGTGGTAGAAGGAGGGGGCGGACACACATAATTTGTATACTGTAGATTGATATTATCATAAAAGTAATATATTCCAAATTTCAGGCCAATAGCTTTTATACTTTTCGAGCAGATCCGTTTATTGTCAAATTGCGCATTTGTGTCATTTTGTATGGGAGGGGGTAGAAGGGGTGGAGCGATTTGGCCCATTGACGAACTTGACCTTACATTTTTGTCAAAAACGACGTGTACGGAATTTGAGCTTTCTAGCACAACGCGTTCTCAAGCTAGAGAGCGAACGGACGGACGGACGGACGGACGGACGGACGGACATCCGGTTTTGAGATTTTTGAGTGATAATATTAATTTCTGTATTCATCATTTTTTTCTCCGAGCCTTATTTCTTGGCGTTACAAACTTTAGAGCAAACTTATAATACTCTCAGATTTCATCTAGAGTATAAAAAATTAAACAATTGATAATGGCCCATTGTCCTCAATTTTTCGCAATTTATATTTCACTTTGCGCATCATAACCTGGATGACACTAACGTCAACTTTTTTTAATGAAAAGTTGATTCGCCGACGCAACTGCTTTTCATTATCTGCTCGCCATCCATCTTTGTACACCTGAGCACTTGGCAATGCCCAAAAATTCTCTATATGCCGTGATTGAGGAACGTTCGGAGGATTATCCTCCCTTGGTACGATGATTTGATGTTCTTCGCTTTGAGCCAGTCGGTAGTATTTTTAGCATAATGACAAGATGCTAAGTCCGGCCAAAATATTGGATCATCTGCAGAATGTTTCTCCTCGATGAAGTTTAAAAATTTTGGTAAGCATTTTTCAATATAACGGTCCGCGTTGAGTGCTTGCCCTCGACCAGTGCCAATAAAAGTTTTCGAAACACCATCTTCTGAAATTGCACACCACACTAAAATTTTCGGCTTAAATTTGGCAACGCCCTGATATTTTATGTTGTCCGGAGATGAGGCAAAATCGTCAGTGTAAAAACGTCGATTTCTTGCCAAGGCTGTATTCCCAAAAGTAAAATACTTTTCGCCGTCCATAACGATTTTTTTTCCACTTTTGAAATGCTTCAACCGCAAAGCACGGCAACATTTGGACATTTTTTCAAGTTGCTTTTGGTAACATATTGGTGTTTTCTTTCTCTTTCTATACGGGACATTATTTTCCTTTAAGCAACGTTGAATGATCATGTGCGATATATGAAATTTGTGGGTCATTGTTCGCGTGGACACACCAATCTTGTTTTTAATTTTTTCTATCACTTAAAACTCTTGGTCTTCCAGATGACTCCTTATTTTCGAACTGTTCACCACTCTTTTAAGCTTTTATAGCACGGCTTATATTTTTGCCTTTAAACTTTTCGCAAATTTCCCAATTTGACAACGTTCCAACTAAAGAATATACTTCTGCCCGCAGTTTTAATTTTTCACTCATTTTACTTTATTATTCTAATAATAAAGTATTGTGATCGACACAAAAAAAAAAAAGTTTGCTACACTGAAATTTTTTTTTTCGCGTTTCATGACTAAATTAGCCTAAAAATGCCAAAAAAAAAAATTCGTCCCGCCGTGCGCCGTACATAAGGACTCATATCTCCGAGACCGCTAAAGGTTGAATGTTCGTTTTTGGATGGATTGTTGATTGGGTAAGTGAGCTTTATTTTCTTGGGGGGTGTTAGGTGGAAGGGGGAGGCGGGGGAAAGGAAAAAGTCGAAAACTACACTTGCTAATATCTCCACCACGAATGCAGATAGAAAGTTGAAAATCAATACAGATGTAGAGAAAGTTGTGGGACAAACTTTAAAGAAATGAATATCTCAACTATCTCTTAAGCTATGTAATTCAAACTTGAAACATATATTAAGCTAAAAAAGGAAAATACAAAAAAATACAACATGTTGAAATAATAGTAGTGGGGGGAAATGGGAAGCATTTCAAAAATGACGCATTTTTCAAAATTACAAATCCTTATATCTCAAAAAAAAGTGCAGATATCAAATCGAAAATTTGTCAGATTGTAGAACTATACAATAGTTAAATTAGTAAAAATTTTAAGTTGGGGAGTGTAAGGGGAGAGAGGTGATAAGCAGAAATGTCGAAAATTTTTAGTGGTTTTTTAGGGGTCTGGTAAAAGATACAAAGTTGAAATTTTGCATGTGGATACGTCTATTTGATGTACATAGAAAAATAATAATAACTTGATCCATAATTGTTATAAACCGACCCCCCGGTCTAACGTGCACAAGGTGTTTCATGTGCATTGAAAAAAACACATAAACTGAAAATTTTTGAGTGCAATTTTAAGGTAGAAACTTGAAAATTTGCGAAATGCATTTAAAAAAAATCCCTAAATATACGAAATATTAACTGGTCGAAAACCTATAAAACTTCCACCCCCTCACATACAAAATTAGTTTTTGGACCATTTTTAAGAAATCAATTATCACCTAACTTTTAAAAGATATCAATTTGAAATTTTGCAGAAAAATATATAAAAATAGTTGAAATTAAATTACGTTAAAAGTTTTGAAATCGCGCTTGCCCTTCTACCCCCTCCCATACAAAAGTATGATTTCGACCAATTTCATTAAATCAACTAATAACCAACAAATTAAAAGTTACGAACTTGAAACTTTGTACGAGCACCTTACATAGAAAAAAAAAGAAAATGACATCACAAGTTTTACGATTCCCCTACCTCCTCTAACCTATCAGCTAACTCTTAAAAGCTAGCAATTTCAAATTTTGCATAAAAACTTATAAAAATAATTCAAATGAAGTTACTTTAAAAGTTTTTGAAATCGCGCTTGCCCTTCTACCCCCTCCCGTACAAAACTATGATTTCGTCCAATTTCATTAAATCAACTAATAACCAACAAACTAAAAGCTACGAACTTGAAATTTTATACAAGCACCTTACAAAAGAAGAGAAATAAAACTACATATCAAATTTTACGATTCCCCTACCTCCTCTACCCCTCCCATACAAATGTTCGGTTTCGTGAATGTAAAATACACCGAATTTTATGAAAATTCTATGCAACTTCGTCTATGAAACACATTCTATACAGAAAATATTGGACGTGATTCAAGCAATTACTTAAAAGCTATTAACATCCACCCACCCTTACCACTTCTCCTCCCCTCATAAAAACCCAAACTTGCAGAAACGAATGAAATATTCTTAAATTGACAACAGCCCTGCCCAAGAACTCCCTTTCACTTAGCCTTCTCTAACCACTCTAACCTGAATATTGACTTTCCACTCATCCGCACCAAATTCTTGGGACAGAATAATAAAGTTTCGCCCGACTTGTTGGCAGTTTATTTATACATAAGTTAGAATAGGAATTTACCTACTATGTATATTTCACATACAATTTTTTATGAATACTTTTTTGTGAGTAAGTTAGAATAGGAATTTACCAATTAAGCACATTTAAATAACCGTTTTTATACTCTAGATGAAATCTGAGAGTATTATAAGTTTGCCATAAAGTTTGTAAAGTTAAGAAATCGGAGAAAAAAATGAATGATACAGAAGTTCATATAATCACTCAAAAATCTCAAAACCGTCCGTCCGTCCGTCTGTCTGTCCGTCTGTCAATCCGTGTCCTCTCTATCTTGAGAACGAGTTGATGTAAAAAGTTCAAAATTCGTACACGTCGTTTTTGACAAAAAAGTAAAGACAAGTTCATGAATGGGCCAAATCGCTCCACCCCCTACCATACAAAATGACATAATTGCGCAATTTGACAATAAACGGATTTGCTCGAAAAGTATAAAAGCCGTTGGTCTCAAATTTGAAACATATTACTTTTATGATGATATCAATCTACCATATAAAAATTATGCGTGTCGTCCCTCTCCTTCTACCACCTCCCATACAAACTGCACTTTTTCATGAAATACTCTAAACCGATTTACTCAGTGCGTATAAAATTTAGCGAACTGAAATTGTGCACTAAATATTTATTTAAAATTATTAGTAAGACCGAAAAAAATTAGACATTTAGTTTCACCCCTTCTACCCCCTCCCATACAAAATGACATAATTTCGCAATTCGACAATAAACGGTTTTTTTCAAAAAGCATGGACGCTATTGATCTGAAATTTGGGACATATTACTTTTATAATAATGTTAATCTGCTGTATAAAAATCAGTTGAGTTATGCTCGTCCTTCCACCACCTCCCATACAAACTGCACTTTTTTATGAAATAATCTAAATAAATTTTCTCTGTATGTATAAAATTTATCGAGCTGAAATTATGCACTAAATAATTAAATTATTTAGAATTATTAGTAAGATCAAAAAAAATTAGGCTATTAGCTTCATTTTTTTTACCACCTTCCATACAATTTGACACAATTCAACAACTTTAAAAAAAGACGATTTTCCGGAAAAGTATGAATGCCACTGATCTGCAATGTAACATGTCAATTAAATGATATTTACAGTTATTTCTAAAAACGTCATTAATAAATACACACTCCATCTACCACCTCCCATACAAACTGCACAATTTCACTTAATCCATACACTAATTTTCTCAGTACCTATTAAATTATTGAATCCTAAATTTGAATAAAACATTTTGATGGCAACCTTAGAGTGATGTGAAAAAATTAGTTCAATGTCGTCACCCCCTCTACCACTTCCCCGACAAAATTTCTTAAAATAAAAAAAAAATCCTCTCTCGTCTAGAGTATCGCACGATTAGGCTTTACGCCCAGTCGTAGTCCTTTAATATTTTTTATATAGCGTTTAGGTTAAGAAAATGTATGAAAGGAAAGTGCTGGCCCATACTCGGGGCCATTTGACTTAATAAAGTTACGCTAGGCATCCGCTACACAACTTAAAATTTTTTCATTTGTACAAAAACTAATCCGACATATCCATACGCGGGACCAGCCGCTAAAAATCTGATAAGCCCTCCTTGACATTCTTCTCCTCTCTGGTTCAGTCTCCGAACCCAACATGGCGATCCTGCACACATTACTTGGATTAAAAATTAATCTCCCAGAGAAATGGACAACATAGAGGGGATCACCGCCTTCGCGAAAATCAACCAGAAGGAAGACCACAACAAGAAAACCATTCAGTAAGAAGACAACCCACAACATCATCAAACGGAGGAATATGAGCCACAACCTCTACAGCAAAACATCGAAAAATATACACAAACACCCAAATCGTTAAGGATCGGTCCAAAGCCGTTAAGTACAGGAGTACAGGAGGAGACAACAGTCGCGCAAGACAGTGGAAAAGCCACCACCAATCATTTAAAACCTAAAATAGGAGGAAAAGCCTTCCTACGTCGCAAGAAAATTGCTCTACTGTACAAAGAGCTCAACTTAACAACGAGAACGGACGACATCAATAGGATAAAAAAAGAAATTAGATCAACGAGAAAGAAGGAAAACATGGGATTCCCCGACACCAAGATCTACCTTAACTCCGGATCAGCAAGCAACGCTTCATCAGCTTCCTACTCAGCGATGCACATCGCCGGAGCAGTCGGATCAGTTTGATAAAGGTCTCAGCAGAGACCGAAACGTCACGTATAATAAAGCGTAACAGTGTAGAATCCGGAAATCTTTTCTTTCAATTCTTTCAATATAATATCATTGTATAAACACTCATACCCGCAAGGGGGTAGTTGTAGGATGAGGTTTTAACCAATTCCTGCAACTATCTTTGGAGACTAGCGACTCCACGGACCTGAGCTAACTATCCTTCTGAGGGATGGGAATGTAGAATTCACCCACAGCCAGTCCTGCTTGCCTTAAAAATGGCAAATGGACACTCACTGGATCATGGGCTTATCACCCATGATTTTAAGATCTAACAGATACGAGAAACGGATATGGACTGATTCTACGGTAATGACTTTTGGCATTCGAAAATGGACTATGATTGGCTTCTAGAATGTTCGAACATTGAATGACCGGGGAAGAGCTGGAGTTACTCGGTCCTTGCAGCGCCAATCACTGATCGACCGTGAAATGGAGCACTATAACATCCAAATCTTGGGCTTGAGCGAGGTCAGGTGGACAGGATCAGGAGAAGAACAAACCCCTAGTGGAAACAGTATTCTGTACATTGGCCCTGAAAGTGAAGCCAAAAATAGCGTGGCGTTCGTCCTTACGCCGAGAGCAAGAAACAGTCTCATTAGCTGGGAACCAATTTCGGATAGGATTATCGTCGTCAGGCTCAGGACCAGTATCAGAAACGTCACAATTCTGCAGTGCTACGCACCAACTAATACCGCAACATCTGGTGACAAAGAGGAATTTTATAGTCTACTGAGTGCCACCTTCGAACGTGTTCCAAGAGGTGATATTATCATCTCAGGAGATATGAACGCCAAGGTTGGATCAGACAACACTGCACTAGAACACGTCATGGGGAGGCATGGTGACCGTTGGGTCGACGCGTCACGGCCTTGGATTAAGAGACCCGAAAACGGCGAATTATTTGTGGAGTTTTGTAGTACTCGGCAAATGGTCATCGGAGGGACCCTTTTTCCACACAAGAGTCATCATAAAATATCTTGGGTTTCCCCTGATGGTGTTACTCAGAACCAGATCGACCATTTGGCTATAAGTCGCCGATGGAGAAGATGTCTCTTCGATGTGCAAGCGAAACGTGGAGCTGACGTGGGGAGCGATCACCACTTGATGGTTGCCTGCTTGAGATTGTGTACAGCAGCTATCCGACGACCACAAATTCTTCAAATAAAGCGCAAGCTTAATGTGGATAAACTCAGAGATCCCAACAACCTGCAACACCTTTCTAACTAGTGCTGAAGAATTTGTGGGATATGTGCAAAGCGGTGAGAAACCCTGGATGTCGCAAGACACATGGGACAAGGTTGGAGATCGGAAAAAAGCCAAATTGGCAATCATCTCTCAACCTGATGTCAACCAACGAACGCCCGACGTGAGGCGGAGCTAACGCGATACTCATATACAGCTTAAAAAGGCTGTTAGACGCGACAAGAGAAAGGCCATTGAATATGGCAAACAAGGCAAAATCTGCGGCTTACCCTGGGGATATGGGTTCACTATTCAAACTCATGAAACAGTTGACTAACGGGAATTTCACCGCCAACCACCTGGTTAGAGATGTCAACGGAACTCTCCTTAATATGAGTGTACACCAGTTGCGGCGATGGAAGGAATACTTCTATGATATTTTAAACATCTTGTCAAAGGAAGATATTACAGAAACAGAACATCTACCAAACATCCAACCGCAACAATCCTCTATTAGGGACGATCCCCCAGATAAGGAAGAGGTAGCTTACGCCATTCGATCAATGGCGGGAAGGAAAGCTCCAGGTATAGACGGGCTACCAACCGAACTCCTTAAAGCGGACCCGGAAATAACAGCCGATATACTCCTCCCACTCTTTACTGAGGTGTGGAATGAAGGAAGATATCCGACTGAATGGAAGGATGGCGTCATTGCGAAAATTCCGAAAAAGGGCGACCTTCGGGATTGTGGCAATCAGCGTGGTATATGTCTACTTACTGCAATATCAAAAATTATGGCTAAAGTGATTCTCAATGGGATTAGTGATGTCGTCGACAGCACTCTCGAAGTTTATCAGGCTGGATTCCGTAAAGGGTCGTCTTGTACCGACCACACAGATACCCTGCGGATAATATTACAGCAGTCTGCCAAAATGTGTTCTCCACTACATCTCATGTTTGTGGACTTCGAGAAAGCTTTCGACAGCGTTAAGCGAGATTACATATGGAATGCTTTGCGTAGGAGAGGTATTCCAGATAAGGTCATAGCTATGATTAAAGAATCCTACGAAGATGCAAGGTGTCGCGTCTTGCATAGAGGAGAGCTGTCCAAGAGCTTCTCTGTGCGAACGGGTGTCAGACAAGGCTGCATATTATTACCAGCCCTGTTTCTGGTGGTAATAAATGACATCTTGAAAGCTGCACTGGAAGGTGGGGATGGTAAAGGTCTTCAATGGAGACTATTTAACATCTTAAGTCACCTTGATTATGCTGATGAAGTGTGTTTGCTTGCACATAACCGTTCGGACTTAGAGTCAAATGTTCGCTCGTTGCATTCGAAATGCAAAGACGTGGGACTGAAAATAAATGTACGCGAAACCAAGTACAAGCAAATGGGTTCAAACGCAAGCACACCGATTGTTCTTAACGGACAGCATGTGGAAGAGGTGCAAGATTTTTGCTATCTCGAAAGCATTGTTAGCATGGACGACGGAGCCGAAAAGGATGTTGAGGCTCGGCTAAATAAAGCTCGTCATGCCTTCGGTATCCTTTCCCCTTTCTGGAGGTTAAGAGAGATCTCTTTTTTGACGTTTTTGACGCATGCGTCAAATCCGTGTTGTTATATGATTGTACTACGTGGAAAGTGACCGTTGGACTTACCAAGAAACTACAGACTTTCGCGAACCAATGCCTCCGACGCATTTTAGGAATATTCTGGCCGGAAGTGATCTCCAGCGACGAACGTTGGAGTACAACTGACCAGACTAAAATAAGTATTGAGATTCGACGGCGGAAGTGGCAGTGGATCGGTCATACTTTGAGGAAACCAGAGCGAAACATCGCCAAACAGGCTCTGGATTATAATCCTCAAGGAATACGTCGGGTTGGTTGACCATGTAACACATGGAAGCGAGCAGGAAGCTAGAGGAATAAACAAGTCCTGGCAACAGCTTAAGGCCGATACTTAGGATCGCGTCGTGTGGAAGAGAGTTTTTTCTTTCCTATGCCGCTATGGGGGGTCTTAACAGGAATTTGATTGATTGATTGATAAACATTCATGGAAGAGATAGAAGATTTAAAAAGAATATATCAAAATTTCAAAAAGAACCCAAATAGAAATTTCACGGATCGGCACTTAGCTGAAACCGGTCTTAAATTAAATTCAATTAGGAAAACATTCAATAAAGAGATAGATTAACGTCTACCATTTGGATTGAAAATATCATCCAATAGTTTTCAACGTATGTTGACCATAGCTCTCTCAGGTCTCGATGCCAAAGCATTTTGTATGTAGACGACATAATAGTTTTCGGATGTTCTTTAAAACATCATAACCAAAATCTGATAGAAGTATTTGAACGTTTAAGAAAATATAATCTTAAATTAAACCCAGGCAAGTGTAAACTACTAAAAACAGAAGTAGTATATTTAGGACACCTAATTACATCCAACGGTGTAACAGCTGACCCAGAGAAGTGTAAATTAGTAAACGAATACCCACCCCTAAAGACGCCGATGAAGTACAAAGATTCGTAGCTTTCTGTAACTATTACAGACGATTTGTAAAAAACTTCGCAGCAATAGCCAAACCACTCAATGAGCTATTGTTGCAAAAGTGGGACTGAAATAATTTTTTTTTTCTTTTACTTTTTTTCTCTGTTGATTTCTTTGAGTAGACACATATTTTCTTACTATAACATTTTCATGTCTCAGAGTTCACACCGCGAACAAAATTTAAATTAGCTTTTATTTGTACCTTTTTAACGTGTAAAATAATATTTTTAAATTGTATAAAGAAAATAAAAACCTCTAGTCGTTGTAAATGACATCTGTGGACGGGAGTCGAAACCAGTGTGAACAATAAATTTTTAAAAAAAAGCCACTAGGAAGTTTCGAGGAATGAAGAAACGAAAAAATCGTGACTGGATCAATCGAACCAAGTGTAATAAAGTGCTAAATAATAATAATAAATAATTAAAAAAAAAATTAAAACAGAAAAAAAAACACACAGTGTGCAAGTGAATAAAACAAAAAAAAAGTTGAGTGAAGTTCTCGTCACGAAATAAAAAAAAAACATAACAGAATTATGATTGTGCTTAAACCCCAATCATATGATACTCTAGATGAAATGGAAATGACTTTAATATACCGGAAAGTATGTCATCTCAAATTCTTTCGAATAGTGAATAGAGACTTTTGCATGGGAGGTGGTAGAAGTAGAGGGGGAGGTTTGTATTTTCTTATATGACACCGAACATGGCATGCAAAATGCTTATTGCTGAATTTAAAGTTCTTAGTTTTCATTATTTTTAATGAAATTGGTAATAATTTTCCTGAAATTGGGACATTTATATGGGAGGTGACAGAAGAAGTGGAACGTTTTAGATGATTTTGAAACTGCTTATCATCACCGTTCTTTGATTCAATTTCAAAGTCGACAGCTCTCATATATTCGAAGGAAAAATGCTTTTATTGAATTTATAATACAGATATTTGTATGGGAGGGGGTAGAAGGAGCGAAGCGGGGCTGATTTTTTTTCTAGCACTTATTTCAATTATTAAGAAACAAATTTTGGCAAAATTTGAAGTTTGTACTTTTCAAGTTTGAATGGAAATCGATAAAATGCATTTAACAAAATTTATGCATTGTATGGGAGGGGGTAGAAGGAGTGTACGGATCAAAACAATTTTTTTTTGGATTATTAATATTTCTATTTGTATACTTTATACAAAATATCAAGTTGACACCTTTACCAGTTTCGTAGAAAAATAATTTAATTTAAATTTCAAAATTTCGTGAAATTTGCATGGGAGGGGGTAGAAGGAGTGAGGTGAAGTTGATAATTATTTTTAAAATAAATTGCGATTACAGTAAAATTAGTTCTGACAAAATTTTGTCTTTTCAGCTTTACTAGTTTCAATGAAAATCGAAAATATGTATTTTTTAAAATTGTCCATTTGTATGGGAGGGGGTAGAAGGATCAATTTTCCGTGTTATTAATGACATCTATATTGTAATACTTTGACCCAAATTTCAAGTCTATAGCTTAAATATTTTCAAAGAAAATCAATTTCCTAATATTTCGAAATTTCATGAAATTTGTATGGGAGGAGGTAGAAGGAGTGGAGGGATGTAGCCCAATCACGAACTTAAAGTTACTTTTTGCTAAAAATGACACACAAAAATTTTTAGCACTATAGCTCAAAGCTTTCGAGAGTTATGCTGTAGACAGATGCACAGACGATTTTTGAGCGACAACAAATATTTCTGTACCCTTGGCGGCTCTGTGCGAGCGTCATTTCTTAGCGTTACAAACGGTAAGGCAAACACAATATACTCTCAGATTTCACCTAGAGTATAAAAATGGTACCTGTAGTACAGAAAAGTGCCTGCTAAAATTTTCATCTACTGATTCGTGGGACGTCGTTTCACCAATCCAGAAAAATGACTGACGAAAGAGGGCCCAAACGAAACCAGGTTTTTTTTTTGTTTTGCCCATATAACGAGGGAAATAAAAATTATTTTTTTGTACTATAAAATTTTGCATTTTATTCGAAATTTGCTGTTGTGACAATTTTTGTAATTGTTTTACAGGTGTGAACTCGCGAAAACTCTGATAAAAATTCTTATTCTTTGTTTCGCGCTATTTCGTGCCATAATACTTCTCTGAAATTCTCAAAGAAAAGTAAAGAATTATGCGTTTAGAGTAGAGAAATCGCTCTGGGACTCTGCGGAATAAGTCCCCCTATTGGTGATCCAACTATGATTCTTATCATGTAGATATTCATTCGGGTTGCAAGGTAAAATCGTTCAACAGGTAAGTAATCGGTTGCGAGAAGTTATATGTAGCGCGTTACAAGAGCGGTAAGGTAATTCCTCGGCAATCCCACCCCCACGTTCCTAGCTAGCCGGCAAAAATCGCGTTTTCTTGCCGAGGAATACACCGTTAAAATCTGTTGGCGGAAGGAATTCTGCGTGAGGATAACCAACGGCTTCATACGCCGTTCCTACGTCCTCCAGAGTTCTTTCCGTTACACTATTGAAAAAGAACAAGCAATTTGAATGGACTGAAAACTGCGAAAAAGCATTCATACAATTAAGAGAATGCATAACTAGACCCCCAATTCTACAATATTCTGATTTCGAAAAGTAATTTGTACTAACCACAGACGCTTCAGACTATGCGTTAGGAGCGATCCTATCTCAAGGCGAAATAGGCAAAGATCTTCTGATGTTTTATGCCAGCCGTTCACTCAATAAGCAGGAACTCAATAAACCAATCATTGAAAAAGAGTTACTTGCAATTCACTGGGGAATTAATCACTTCAGACCATACCTATACGGTAGAAAGTTCACAGTAGTAACAGACCATCGACCACTTGTATCATTATTTACACATAAAAACCCATCATCTAAACTAACTAGAATAAGAATAGACTTAATGGACTATGATTTCCAAATAGTACTTAACCAAGTCAGAATAAAGAAAAATGCAGACGCATTATCCAGAATAAAAATAAATTCACAGACCCTAAAAGACATGATGCCGAAGACCATTAACGTAGTAACCCGTAGCCATATAAAGAACGAATTAAAGAAAAAGGAAGTTACCAATAACAACGCGGAAACCTTACTCACTAACGAGTCTGATCAACTCTACATGTGGACAGGTACATCGATATCCGACTTGCCTCAGTTAGAATTTCACGTGAAGAATAAAGGAAGAAATGTAAGATGCGCACAAATAAATTTGCCAAAATTAAAAATAATTAATGAAAAGTGGATAGTTATGGAATACAGCGATAATCCTCACCGAGATTTAGATCAGGCACTGGAGAAGCTTATATCCGAACTGAAAAGTATAAAAATACATAAACTAGCTCTATCAATGAAAGACAAGATATTCGAATACACAACAACAAAAGAATTGATAGCAGCATATAATGAAGTGCACAGTAAAATAAATAAAACTCATAGGCAAAATAATATATAAATAATATTATATAATCCGCCGAAAAAAGTGAACAAAGTAACAGATCAACTAAGGTTAATCAGTGAATATCATGAATCCCAAACATGGAGGTCACACGGGCCAAGACCACCTATACTTCGAGGCCATGCACAAACATTTTGTGTATGTATTGTGTAGTCTGAGAAATTCACTACGGAAATGTCAGTCTGGTGCGATTTCAAGCAACACGCTTGCGGTTGGTTGGTTTTTTCTCGTTTTTATAGCAAATAAAAACTAAAACTAATTAATTTCTTATTAGAATTACAGTAGAAGAAGTACGTTGCTTCTTCGCAATCCTGCGGCAGTAATTTTACTGTTGAAGTGAGACGAAAAGTGAAGGTGAAAACAGAAAAAAAAGTGTGGTTATAATTGTGTTTTATAATACTTTATTGTTTTAAAGGGTGATTCGGACGTCTTTTCACCAATACAGGATAATCACAGGATATGTGAAATGTAAGGTAAGTAAATTTAAACAGAAATGTTGTTGGTGGAATATTTTGACAGATTTGGTGGGTGCTTCCGTGAAGATTAAATTTTTGTTGCGCTGATTATACTTTAGATGGAATCTGAGAGTATTATAAGTTTGCTCTAAGGTTTGTAACGCCAAGAAATAAGGCTCGGAGAAAAAAATGATGAATACAGAAATTAATATTATCACTCAAAAATCTCAAAACCGGATGTCCGTCCGTTCGCTATCTTGCTTGAGAACGCGTTGAGCTAGAAAGCTCAAATTTCGTACACATCGCTTTTGACAAAAAAGTAAGGTCAAGTTCGCTAACGGGCCAAATCGCTCCACCCCTTCTACCCACTCCCATACAAAATGACACAAATGCGCAATTTGACAATAAACGGATTTGCTCGAAAAGTATAAAAGCTATTGGCCTGAAATTTTGAATATATTACTTTTATGATAATATTAATCTACCGTATAAAAATTATGCGTGTCCTCCCCCTCTTTCTACCACCTCCCATACAAACTGTACTTGTCATGAATTACTCTAAGCCAATTTACTCAGTGCGTATAAAATTTAGGAAGCTGAAATTCTGCGCTTAATATTTATTTAAAATTGTTAGTAAGAGTAAAAAAAATTAGATGATTAGCTCCACCGCTTCTACCCCCTCCCATACAAAATGACACAATTTCCCAATTCGGCTATAAATGGATTTGCTCGAAAAGTATAAAAGCTATTAGTCTGAATTTCGGGATATATTACTTTCATAATGATTTCAATATACAGTATAAAAATTATTTGCGTCCTCCCTCTCCTTCCAAACCCTCCCATACAAACTACACTTTTTCATGAAATGCTCTAATCCGATTTTCTCAGAACATATAACATTTATCGAGCTCATATTTTGTAATAAATACTTATTTAGCATAATCACTAAGATCAGAGAAAATTATTTGATTAGCTTTACTGCTTCTACCCCCTCCCATACAATATGACACAGTTTCACAACTTCACAAAAAATCTATTTTCTTCAAAAGTATGAATTTTACTAGTCTTAAATTTAAGAGATGTTAATTTTATAATATTCTTAGTTATTTCTGAAAAAATCAATAAAATCCCCCCACTCTTTCTATCACCTCCCATACAAACTGCACATTTCAACTAAATCTAGCACACTAATTTTCTCAGCTCCTATTCAATTTTTGGAGTAAGCATTTTGTATAAAACATTTTTTATAGCTACTTTAGCATGATGGGGAAAAAATTAGTTCAATGCTATCACCCCTTCTAACACTCCCCATACAAAATTTCTTGGGATCAGAAAAAAATCTATTTCATCTAGAGTAACGTAAGATTGCGCTTTACGCGCAATCGTAGTCCCATTATGTTTAGTTTCCTAGCTGTAACCATGGTTGAGGTATTTGAATTCATATTTTTTGGTTTAAGTGCTCCCCCTGCCTCCCCCTGAACCCGTACACCCCCCAAAATGGGTATCCGCCTGAGATCCGCAATTACCTATAATCCCTCCAAAAATGAACTTTCTATCTTGAAGGGTTTGGGAGTTAATGTGCGCTGAGCGTACACGTCGGCGTACGGCGGACGGCTTATGGCGGACGGCGTACAGACAGACGGATTTTTTTTGTTTTTTTTTGCATTTTTAGGCTATTTTAGTCATGAAACGCGAAAAAAAAAATTTCAGGGTAGCAAATTTTTTTTTCCCAAGTCGATCACAATACTTTATTATTAAAATAATAAAGTAAAATTGCACACGCTTAGAAACATTCTACTGCTCAAAGTAGGAATAAACCTAACAATCTACAGTGGGGGCCACTCGGTATCTCTAACTTTCAAGTGCAAACATTTTCTACTGTTTTATGCTTTTCAATTCAGTTATTTTTTTTTTAGTTTCGCCCATGATGTGATTATGTCCCGTTTTTTTCATTTGGTTATTTTCTTCCCATTCTTTTCTATTTCAGTTCAATTGCGAATAAGATGAAAACAAGCTGGACACGAACACGAACTGTTTGGCGTCTAACCACAGTGCACAAATCCACAACATAACTTGACAGAATTTCAATTCAGCAACCATAAGCGCAGCATATTCAGATGTCACTCAAAGTTTGAGTGAAATTGCAATAAGCACTCACACAGCTGACCGCATCGCAATACCACCCATACAACTGTTTGCAGATGTAGTAAATGCACACGACAGCTGAGCAGTGCAACTGAATGCGGGTCGATTACATAAGGAGCCGTTGGTTTTTAACTACAGTTGGCCTTTGTTCGAAGATGAAAATTTGCTAGGTGCACTTGCTCTCTAGCCTGTTGATCGTCAATACTTAATATCGTGGAGTCATTTTATTCCTTTGTTCAGTAGTTAATTTCGACATCTTTCAATAAATTGGATTATTAACGAAAGCTTTTTTCATTTAATTCGTTCGATAACATTAATTATTTGGATTACTTTGTTCCTGTGTATTTTCTTTTAGTTTCGAATTGCGCTGTGAGTTTCGCATAATTCTTCTTGTTAAAATTAATAGTGCTGTGATTATTCGCACTATATTGCTGCTCTCGTGCAAGGACTCTTCCCACGAGAAACATTGGTCCGTCGAGCCGGATATCCTTATATCCTTCAGGTAAATTTTACTTCCTTTTCCTTTCATTTGCCATATTTAGTGTAATTTATTCGCGAATACATTTGAATTCCGCCGCTAAAGTTAAAGAACAAATTTAAACACCATCCGTGAGTTTAAACCCAAAGTGCGAAATTAATTAAATCCTTATTTAATTAACTAACTTATAAGTGCGAAATTATAATAATAAACCCGCGAAATATGTCCACCTTTAATGACATCGTTGCGAATCAAGTCCGATTAGAAGAGGAGTTTTATCGGACGTGGAAAAATTTTAAAAAAACCCCGAAAGCTCGGTTGACGGTCGGGAATTTGAAGGCCCGTCGATCCATAATAGAAGAATTGTGGCGCACGATTTCCAAAAATTATCGGGAATTACAGGATTCAATCACTGAAAAGGACCAAAGTCACCCATATCTCACCTCCGAGTCCATGGAGAAACTCGAAAGTGACCACTTCGAGTTCCTTGGTAGTATATTAGATAAGCTGGAAGAGCTGGAGAATCTTGGGACTTCCCAGCAGAGTGGCGAGATTAAAGCAGCAGAGTCGTCTCGTGGAGCGCCAATGGAGGTGAAATTGCCCAGGATCGCCCTTCCAACCTTTAGCGGCAATTACGCGGAGTGGACGTCGTTTTGCGACTTGTTCACAGCCCTAATAGCACATAATGCTTCGCTATCTTTGGTACAAAAGATGTACTATTTAAAAACTAACGTCTCGGGCGAAGCTGAGCAGCTCTTACGCCATTTTGCTATCACCGCAGATAGTTTTAATTCTGCCTGGGAAACACTGAAAAACCGATATCACAATAAACGAGCCTTGGTGACTGCGCATTTGCAAAAGATTTTCTCTGGCCCCCATACAATTCCAGACTCTGCTCAAGGCTTACGTATGCTCTTAAGTATATTGAACGAGAACCTAGCTGGCTTGCAGAATCTGGGAATTAATGTGCAGTCATGGGATCCAATTCTTATTTTCCACATGGTGCAGCGACTGTCGAAGGAAACCCACGAATTATGGGAGCAGACTCTAATCGCGTCTTCCGATTTGCCGACTTTGGAAGCGTTCACGACATTCCTCGAAGGACGATTTCGCACTTTAGAAGCGTTGGACAGTTCGAATTCTCGGTCACCTGCACACAACGTCCGGAACACTAATCCCCAACGAAACGCTCACGTTTTCCATGCGGCTTCCTCCCAATCAATGTGCGTAAAGTGTAAAGGATCGCATTCTATTCGACAATGCCCGATGTTTCGAGAATTTGACGTGAAAAATCGCTACTCCTTCGTCAAGGAGAAGAGACTATGTTTTAATTGCCTATCCGAAAGTCATGGCACTAGAAAGTGTCAGAGTACACAAACGTGCATGCGATGTAATAAGAGACATCATACTCTTCTACATTTTGAGGCGAGCCATCAATCCGCGCCTTCATCTTCTGATATAATCACTTCGGCCACTAACCGAAACCAGACAGCCTTCCACGCAACAATGAATCCTCCAATCACAGCTTCTGTGGAGCATCGCGGTGATTATAATTTGGGTGACTACCATCAGTCCACTTCGAGCTTCGTGAGTAGTGTCGATGCAGTGCCGGAAAGCCCACAGGTGCATGCCCTCCACGTTCAGCATCAACATCAACATCAAACACTATTAGCCACAGTCGTATTCAAAACTGTCTCCAGTTTTGATACTACCTATCAATTACGCGCATTAATTGATCCCGGGTCGCAGGCCTCCTTCATCACAGAATCTGCTGTTCAAATGTTACGCCTTTCTCGCCAGAAAACAAATATCAGGATTTCCGGACTAGGACGTTCCCATTCTGGACAATCGTATTACAAGGTCGGCCTCACCATCCATTCACATTATGAAGATTTTTCTCTTCGAGTAAAAGCTTTGGTCCTATCAACCTTAACTCATTGGCTTCCAACACATCAATTGCCCAGTGGATTGTTCACGGAATTCCAATCTCTCACCTTAGCGGATTCATCATTTTCTCAACCTGGCCCAATTGATATGATTCTAGGAGCTGACATCTACCCCATGCTGATAAAATCCGGAATTACCAGAAGCCTATCCAATGATATCATTGCGCAAGAAACTACTTTGGGTTGGATCGTGTCTGGACCTTGCCCAATCCCGAATCAGAACTCGAACATCGCAGTCTTCCACAATCATGCAAGCCTTGATCAACAACTACGGAAATTTTGGGAATTGGAGGAAGTTTTACCAGTTACTCTTGTTTCCCAAGACGAGCTAGAATGCGAGAAATTGTATACATCCACAACTCTACGCAGAGCAGACGGACGATATCAAGTTCGGCTGCCTTTCCGCACTCCTCCGCCCTCTTTCGGAAATTCTCGCAACATCGCAATCGCTCGAATGCGGTCGTTGGAGAGAAAGTTTATTCATCACAAAACTTATTACACGGAATACGCCTCCGTGATGAAGGAATATCTTGAGTTGGGTCATATGGTGCCCGTTTCGCGCAGTGAGGTCAACACAAACGCTCACTACTACGTCCCTCATCACGCGATCATCAAAGAAGACAGTGCGACCACCAAATTTCGCGTCGTTTTCAATGCCTCCAGTAAAACAACGAACGGCAACTTCTTGAACGATATGCTCCACGTTGGACCTCCCTACAGGTTAATTTATCAGATCTATTGCTGCGCTGGAGACAATATAAAGTGGCCTTTGTGGGAGACATTGAGAAAATGTACCGGATGATTGCCTTACATCCCGAAGATAGCGATTATCAGCGAATAATCTGGCGAAATGCAGAACATGAAGAGTTTCAAGACTATAAAGTTCCGGTGGTTCTATTCGGAGTCAGCAGTGCACCATACTTGGCAATGCGTACTTTACGACAATTAGCCCAGGATGAGACTCACAACTTTCCTAAGGCTGCTGTTCGTTTACAAGCGGACATCTATGTAGATGATCTCCTGACGGGCAGCGATAGTGTTCCAGAAGCCATTGCCGATCGCACCGAGATAGGAAAATTGTTGAATGCAGGTGGGTTCAAGATGCGCAAATGGGCGTCCAACTACAAAGAGGTCCTGGATGGCATCCCCAAGGAAGATCTCGCTTCGCAAATAAACCTTGCCCTTAATGGAGATGACCGTATTAAAACATTGGGTGTCCACTGGCATTTCCATGATGATACCCTTCGCTTCAAATGGCTGCAAACCGAGGAAATTAATCTCGACTTCGTTTCAAAACGAAAAGTACTCTCCAAAATTTCCCAACTGTTTGACCCTCTTGGTTGGATTGCTCCAGTCATCATCCGTGGGAAAATCCTGATGCAAAATTTATGGTTAGAAAATTTATCATGGGATGATTCCCTTCCGTCTCATCGTCAGAAAGAATGGATGCATTACGTCACCGATCTCTCCACGATTCATCGCCTCACCATTCCTCGATGGATTTATACGGCACCCAGCCACAAGGAAGTACAATTGCATGGGTTCTGCGATGCTTCGGAACAGGCATATGCGGCGGCCGTGTATATTCGCGTTTTGGATGCTGCGGATACGGTACACATCCACCTACTTACGTCTAAAACTCGTGTCGCTCCAGTCAAGGCTGTGAGTCTGCCCCGCCTCGAACTTTGTGGAGCAGTTCTACTATCCCGGCTATTAAATCGTGTACAAACAACCATGCAAATTGCAACTATTCACGCGTGGACAGATTCTATGGTTACACTGACTTGGATCAGAGCCCGTCCTACCGAATGGAAAACCTTCGTGGCCAACAGAGTCTCGGAAATACATGAGTTGGTAGGACCTAACATTTGGAACCACGTACTCTCTAGCGATAATCCTGCTGATCTGGCATCCAGGGGAGGCACTGTTTATCAAACCCTGTCATCTTCTCTGTGGTGGTCTGGCCCTCCTTGGCTAAAATTAATGAATTCCGAATGGCCCCATTCACAACCCGATCCATCTATATGCACTTCGGAACGTCGGAAATTGAAGGTAGTTTGTTTACATACACAGTTCTTGGAATCCATTCCCACATCCGAAATGCAGTTGGATTTACTTTCTCGCTATTCATCCGCCCGGACATTGTTCCATGTAGTCGCTTATGTGAGACGTTTCATTCAAAGATGTAGGAAAAGCGATTGCCAGTACCCAAGCACCGCACTCAGTAACGACGAAATCTCGCAAGCACGAAATCTTTTGATTCAAGGCGAACAACGGATTCATTACAACGAAGAAATCACCGCACTTTGCACCAATGGACATCTGAAATCTAGCAGTTTGAAGACCCTCAACCCTTTTCTCGATGGTAAAGGTGTATTTAGAGTAGGAGGACGCCTTCATTTGGCGGATCTTCCTTATGAGGAAAGACATCCCATAATTCTCCCACATCAAAGTACACTCACTAAGCTCATTATCCTCCAGGCACATCACGATACATTGCATGGAACCATAACCTTAATGATGGGCTACCTGAGACAACAATTTTGGATCCCGCGAGCTCGAAATGTCATTAAAGCTTGCATTTTGCACTGTGTGAAATGTTTCCGTTTACGCCATCAAACACAACAACAATTGATGGGAAGTCTTCCTTATCATCGCCTCGAAATCACTCGACCCTTTACGAACGTAGGCGTTGATTATGCGGGACCCATCGCGATTAGAACATCAAAGGGTCGGGGTCACAAATCCTATAAGGGCTATATCGCACTCTTCGTGTGTTTCTCCACAAAAGCAGTACATATAGAAGTAGTCAGTGACCAAACCAGTGAAGCCTTCTTGGCCGCACTTCGGCGATTCATCGCACGACGAGGGCTGTGCAGAAGAATCTATTCCGATTGCGGGACCAATTTTGTCGGAGCCAACAGCAAACTTACGCAAGATAAATTAAAATTCGAGAAACAAATTCATCGAGATCTTGCATCCACTCTCATGAATTTGAATAGCATTGAATGGCACTTCATTCCCCCGGCTTCACCACATTTTGGAGGATTATGGGAGGCAGGTGTAAAATCGTTAAAGCACCATCTTCGCCGCGTAATTGGAACCACGACGTTGACCTTTGAGGAAATGACCACCGTAACAGCACAAGTCGAGGCTTGCTTAAATTCTCGTCCTCTATATCCCGTAAGCGAAAATCCTGAGGACTTCAGCGTTCTCACGCCTGGACATTTCCTCATTGGAAATTCGTTACTCGCTCCACCAGAACCTGACATTAGTACCGACACTGTATTAGGTCTGCGTAGATGGAGGCTTTGCCAAAAACTCACTCACGATCTTTGGCGGAAATGGTCCGGCGAGTATCTACATCGGCTGCAACAACGACCTAAATGGACTCAACTCGAACCGAACCTTCAAGTTAATGATCTAGTCGTCATCCGAGACGAACGTTTACCTCCTCTGCATTGGAACTTAGGTCGTGTCATGAAATTGCATCCCGGGAAGGACGGCCTTACGCGCGTGGTTACGATAAAAACCGCAACAACAATATTAGTGCGTCCCATCGTGAAGATCGCTAAGTTACCCGCCAGTTTTACACAATAAACATTCAATATTATAAACTAAACCTTCACCCGCGAGTGCGCGATGAACCCGTGAATTAACACTTCCATAAATTTCTTAATCTAAGACACAGTGAAAAGTTATTATGAATTTCCATTCTGAATTTATATTTATTATTAAACCTATTTATTACGAATACTCAACGCATGAATTAATAATGAATTACAGTGATAACTTTAAAATGATGGCAGATGTCCCGTCCTTACATCCTTAGTCCCATTTCCCTTTTGGCGAGTGAAGGCGCCATAAAACCTTCCGTATTCCTGGATAATGAAGGAAATGTCATTCATCCTCTATCCGAGGACCAATACACCAATTCATCAATCATCTCTTGGAACTAAAGTTCCAAGGCCCGGGAGAATGTTTGGCGTCTAACCACAGTGCACAAATCCACAACATAACTTGACAGAATTTCAATTCAGCGCAGCATATTCAGATGTCACTCAAAGTTTGAGTGAAATTGCAATAAGCACTCACACAGCTGACCGCATCGCAATACCACCCATACAACTGTTTGCAGATGTAGTAAATGCACACGACAGCTGAGCAGTGCAACTGAATGCGGGTCGATTACATAAGGAGCCGTTGGTTTTTAACTACAGTTGGCCTTTGTTCGAAGATGAAAATTTGCTAGGTGCACTTGCTCTCTAGCCTGTTGATCGTCAATACTTAATATCGTGGAGTCATTTTATTCCTTTGTTCAGTAGTTAATTTCGACATCTTTCAATAAATTGGATTATTAACGAAAGCTTTTTTCATTTAATTCGTTCGATAACATTAATTATTTGGATTACTTTGTTCCTGTGTATTTTCTTTTAGTTTCGAATTGCGCTGTGAGTTTCGCATAATTCTTCTTGTTAAAATTAATAGTGCTGTGATTATTCGCACTATATTGCTGCTCTCGTGCAAGGACTCTTCCCACGAGAAACACGAACGAATTAGCACAAAATGAAAAACTGTTTATTATAAGCGAAAAACAAAATAACAAAGAACAAATTTCTACGGTAATTTCAGTTTCGAGGATAGGAAAAAGTCACAGGGGGGCAAATCTGGTGAATACGGTGATTGATTGATGGAATTCGTTGCTTTTTGGTCTCAAATTCAGTCATAATTGACGGTCAATGCAATGACGCATTTTCATCGTAGAAAATCCATGAACTCTTATTGCACAATACCGGTCGTTTTTTTAGGAATTGCTCACGCAAACGCTACAATATCGTTAAATAGTACTCCTTATTGACCATTTGTCCCTCCGGAACGAATTCATGATGGATCAAACCTCGAATATCGAAAAAAGCAATGAGCATCGTCTTGATTTTTGAGAGGCTTTGGCGTTTTTTTTTTGGTTTCGGCTCATTTTTTGCCACCATTCCGATGACTGCTGATTGGTTTGCATGTCAAACTCATAGACCCATGTCCCATCACCAGTTATGACGCGCTCCATGAATGTGGGATCAGAATTCGCACGATCAAGCATGCCTAAAGTGACCTGTTCGCGGTACTTTTTTTAAGGAAATTAATCTTTATTAGAAAGAGTCGAGAAAGGACGCGTTTCATGGCCAAAGTATCCACCACAATCGAACGAACGAACTTGCAAAATATGTCGATCTCTCCAGCTATCTCCCTAACACTAGCATGACGATTTTCAAGCACCATTTCCTTCACTTTTTGAATGTTTTCGTCAGTTGAAGAGGCCGGAGGTCCTCTAGAACGGGGCATGTCTTAAAGGATCTCTCGACCGTCCTTAAGGGCATTGAACTACTCGAAAGCTCGTGTTTATACACTAGATGAAATCTGAGAGTATATTGTGTTTGCCTTACCGTTTGTAACGCTTAGAAATAACGCTCGCACAGAGCCGCCAAGGGTACAGAAATATTTGTTGTCGCTCAAAAACCTCAATTCCGAGTGACCGTCTGTCCGTCTGTCTGTCTGTATATCTGTCCGTCTGTCCGTCTGTGCGTCTGTCTACAGCATAACTCCCGAAAGCTTTGAGCTATAGTGCTAAAAATTTGTGTGTGTCATTTTTAGCGAAAAAGTAACTTTAAGTTCGTGAATGGGCTACATCCTTCCACTCCTTCTAACCCCTGCCATACAAATTTCATGAAATTTCGAAATATTAAGAAATTGATTTTTCTTTGAAACTATTTAAGCTAGCAACTTGAAATTTAGGTCAAAGTATTATAATATAGATGTCATTAATATCACGGAATATTGACCCGATCCCTTTACTCCTTCTACCTCCTCCCATACAAATGAACAATTTTGTAAAATACATATTTTCGATTTTCATTGAAACTAGTAAAGCTGAAAAGACGAAATTTTGTCAGAATTAATTCTATTATAATTGCAATTTATTTTAAAAATAATTATCACCTTCAGCTCACTCCTTCTATCTCCTCCCATACAGAATTCACGAAATTTTGAAATTTAAATTAAATTATTTTTCTTCGAAACTGTTAAAGCTATCAACTTGATATTTTGTGCAAAGTATACAAATAGAAATATTAGTAATGCGAAAAAAATTTGTTTTGATCTGTACACTCCTTCTACCCCCTCCCATACAAATGTATAATTTTTGTTAAATGCATTTTATCGATTTCCATTCAAACTAGAAAAAGTACAAACTTCAAATTTTGCCAGAATTTGTTTCTTAATAAGTGAAATAAGAGTTAGAACAAATTATCAGCTTCGCTTCACTTGTTCTACCCCCTCCCATACAAATATCCGTATTATAAATTCAAGAAAACCATTTCTCCTTCAAGTATATGAGAGCTATCGACTTTGAAATTGAATCAAAGCATGGTGATAAGGATGATGATAAGCAGTTTCAAAATCATCTTAAACACTCCACTTCCTCTGCCACCTCCCATACAAAAGCCTCAATTTCTTTAAAAATATTGAAGACTAAAAACTTTAAATTAAGCAAAAAACATTTTGCATGCCATGTTCGGTGCCATATACGAAAAATTCAAACATCCCCCTCTACTTCTACCACCTCCCATGCAAAAGTCTCTATTCACTATTTGAAAGAATTTGAGATGACATATTTTCCGGTATATTAAAGTCATTTCTATCTCATCTACAGTATCATATGATTGGGCTATAAGCCCAATCATAATTCTGTTATGTTTTTATGTATATTAAAGTCATTTCGATCTCTTCTAGAGTATCATATGATTGGACTATAAGCCCAATCATAATTCTGTTATGTTTTTCATTATGCTGAATCAACGTAAGCCTTTTCCATCATTCGCAACGATTCCGCGCACGAAATTTGGCTGGAAACACAAAATTTTAGACAAATGTTTTGTTCCATATTTTTATCCATTGTAAAAATCGCCGTGGACTACTGAGGTGTCCGATTCAACCAGCTGCTGTAAACAAACTGATTAACAGACTGCGCTGATTTTTGAGATAATAATTAAGGACAGTTTTACCTGCTTACCAAAAACAACATTTTTGAAATATCATTTCCCAGACTAATTTTAATTACAAAGTCCAGATACTTTCTGGTCACAATGTTGGGCCAACGCTGTACCAAGAAAACGCAGCCCACACCATCACACTCCCACCATTGTGCTTGACAGTCTTATAAGTGTACTTTCGATGGTGCTGCATGTTTGGATGACGCCATCAATCAATCAAATTCTTGTTAAGACCCCCTATAGGGGCATAGGACAGAAACAACTCTCTTCCACAAGACGCGATCCTGAGCATCGGCCTTAAGCTGTAGCCAGGACTTGTTTATTCCTCTCGCCTCCTGCTCAACTGCTCTTTTCCATGTGTTATATGGTCGACCAACCCGACGTCTTCCTTGAGGATTATAATCCAGAGCCTGTTTGGCGATGTTTCGCTCTGGTTTCCTCAAAGTATGACCGATCCACTACCACTTCTGTCTTTGAATCTCAATACCTATTTCAGTTTGGTTTCTTGGTAAGTCGAACGGTCTCTCTCTCTTAACCTCCAGAAACGGGAAAGGATACCGAAGGCCTGACGAGCTTTATTTAGCCAAGCCTCAACATCCTTTTCGGCTCCGCCGTCCATACTGACAATGCTTCCGAGATAGCAAAAATCTTGCACCTCTTCCACATCCTGTCCGTTAAGAACAATCGGTGTGCTTGCGTTTGAACCCATGTGCATGTACTTGGTTTTACGCACATTTATTTTCAATCCCGCCTCTTTGCATTTAGAATGCAACGAGCGAACATTTGACTCTAAATCGGAACGGTTATGTGCAAGCAAACACACGTCTTCAGCATAATCAAGGTGACTTAAGATGTTAAATAGTCTCCATTGAAGACCTTTACCTTCCCCACCTTCCAGTGCAGCTTTCAAGATGTCATTTATTACCACCAGAAACACGGCTTGTGATAATATGCAGCCTTGCCTGACACCCGTTCGCACAGGGAAGCTCTCGGACAGCTCTCTTCTATGCAAGACGCGACACCTTGCATCTTCGTAGGATTCTTTAATCATAGCTATGACCTTATCTAGAATACCTCTCCTACGCAAAGCATTCCATTTGTAATCTCGCTTAACGCTGAAGCCTTCTCGAAGTCCACAAACATGAGATGTAGTGGCGAACCCATTTCGGCTGACTGCTCTAATATTATCCGTAGGGTATTTTTGTGGTCGGTACAAGACGACCCTATACTGAATCCAGCCTGATAAACTTCACGGGCAAACGCAATTCGAGATTTAAAATTTTTTTTTTGGTACAAGGGGCTTGTTCTGTTCAATGCATCCACGGAATTGTTTTTGATTGAGCCGTCGTCTTATTGTCCTTGAGAATACGTCAATACCAAATTCCGACGAAATATCTTTTTTTATAATATTGGAGCTATTACAATGGTTCTTGATTGAGGCTCTATAAATCAGACGGTCCTCTTTAATTGTTGTTTTTCGTGCTCTAGGTCGCTGCTTATAATTTTTGGAGCTCCCATATTGTTTCATATGGCTCAATGCATTGTACACCATCTTTCTGGAACATCTTAAAGCATTAGAAATTTGCGTAACGGTACTTCCACTGCTATTCATTTGCTGAAATATCTGCCGCTGAGTCTCTGTGCACCATGTACCTTTCGCCATTTCTAAACACTTATTTTTATACTCTAGATGGAATCTGAGAGTATTATAAGTTTGCTCTAAAGTTTGTAACGCTAAAAAATAAGGCTCGGAGAAAAAAATGAATGATACAGAAGTTAATATTATCACTCAAAAATCTCAAAACCGGATGTCCGTCCGTCCGTCCGTCCGTCCGTCCGTCCGTGCGCTCTCTAGCTTGAGAACGCGTTGAGGTAAATAGTTCAAATTTTGTACACGTCGTTTTTGATAAAAAAGTAAGGTCAAGTTCGTGAATGGGCCAAATCGCTCTACCCCTTCTACCCGCTCCCATACAAAATGACACAATTGCGCAATTTGACAATGAACGGATTTGCTCGAAAAGTATAAGAGCTATTGGCCTGAAATTTGGAATATATTACTTTTATGATAATATCAATCTACCGTATAAAAATTATGCATGTCCTTCCCCTCCTTCTACCACGTCCCATACAAACTGTACATGTCATGAATTACTCTAAGCCAATTTACTCTGTGCGTATAAAATTTAGCGGGCTGAAATTGTGCACCAAATATTTATTTAAAATTGTTAGTAAGGTTAAAAAAAATTAGACGATTATCTTCACCCCTTCTACCCCCTCCCATACAAAATGACACAATTTCGCAATTTGACAATAAATGGATTTACTCAAAAAGTATAAAAGCTATTAGTCTGAATTTTGGGATATATCACTTTCAAAATGATTTAAATCTACAGTACAAAAATTATTGGCGTCCCCCTTCTCCTTCCACCCCCTCCAATACAAACATCACTTTTTCATGAAATGCTCTAAGACGATTTTCTCAGAACATATAACATTTATCGAGCTCATATTTTGTAATAAATTCTTTATTAGCATTATCACTAAGATCAGAAAAAAAAATTTGATTAGCTTCACTGCTTCTACCCCCTCCCATACAATATGATACAGTTTCACAACTTCACAAAAAATCGATTTTCTTGAAAAGTATGAATGGCACTAGTCTGAAATTTAAGGGATGTCAATTTTATAATATTCCCAGTTATTTCTTAAAAAATCACGAAAATCCCCCCACTCTTTCTACCACCTCCCATACAATCTGCACATTTTCACTAAATCTAACTCACTAATTTTCTCAGTTCCCATTTAAATTTTTTAGTAAGCATTTTGTATAAAACATTTTTATAGCTACTTTAGTATGATGGGGAAAAAATTAGTTCAATGCTATCATCCTTTCTAACACTCCCCATACAAAATTTCTTGGGGTCACAAAAAAATTCTATTTCATCTAGAGTATCGTAAGATTGCGCATTACGCGCAATCGTAGCCCTGTTATATTTTTTATAATTAGTTCAGACGGTTTATCGTTTTACATTAAAAATTAGTTTTTTCCAATCTTGCATTAAGTAATTGCTTTGGGAGTAGATTAAGGGAAAACTGTACACTCTGGGGATGTGAAGCAAACTCTCGGAAACGGCAATAAAAGTAAATTTTCGTGTATTTATCGGTTATTTATGAAGTAAGTAAGTGAAGTTTCCAAAAATTAAATTGTAATTTTTGTGATGATACTGCAATTTATATTTTAGAGCTAAAATGGTCATTGGGACCAAGATAAGAAAAGTTGCTAGATTTTATATTTTTAAAAGGGATCTTCGATTGCCAGTGTGCACATAATTTTGCGAAAGTATACTTTTCATTTGGTTTCCCTTCCAAGTTTTTAAAAACAATAGCGAACAATATAAAATAGATTTAAAATCAATAGAAGTTGTACTTCCCAAAGCAAATACATAAAAATAGCTGCACCTATAACTTGCGAAATAATCAGATATTGTCTGGTGTACATACTATTAAATTTAAAATTTTCTTGCAAATATGTTTTTTATTTGAAACGTTTCCTTTTTAAAAGTTTAATTGTAATTCAGTTTTTAACTAACATATTTTTTATGCAGATATTTACTGACCACAAAATATAATCGGCGGAGAAATTTTACAATTAATTTAATTTTCTATACTTTTTTCTATTATAAAAATGCCTCGTCATTGCTGTGTTCCGGGATGTCGTAGTAATTACCATGAAGCGAAGAAAGACGTCAAAGTTGATCGTCGTTCCACATTTTTATTTCTGAAAAATAAGGCTAGATGAAAGTTGTGGCTTAATGCCATTCCCAGAGCGAAATGGCAACCTACCAAATCTTCATCTGTTTGCGAGCTTCATTTCCACGAGAATGACTTTGAAGTTTCTGGAATTAGTCCTGCATTGAAATACAAGAAGTTAGTGTCTAATGCTGTTCCATCAATATTCCCAAACCTTCCATCATATCTCAGTACTTCGCCACCTGTCTTAAAAACTGATCCAGTTCTTCGCAAAGAGAGACATTTTATGCGAAATGAAGAACTTTGCGATGTATTTCTTGTTTCCAGATGAGGATCTGAAAACTTATAAAAAAGAAGAAAAGAAAACACAAAGCGAAAAAAAATTCGATTTAAATTCAACGTTTATTACCCAGTGGTTCTAACAAGAATGATTCTAACAAAGCATAATTTTTTCTATTGGAAATTATCGTTGTGGGTGTATATCAAAAATAGCCGCTAGGATTGCCGCAATAGCAATTTCATATTGGAAGTTATTGTTGTATAGGTAGTTGCCAAAGTCGTATACATAGTAAGAAGAATGGTTGGAATTGGAACGCTGCATCATATGATCGCAATCATATGTTCCGGATGACAGTTCGCAGCTGTCATGTTGCCGTGCACCGCGTAAACAATAAATCTCAGATTTATCGGGCGGCCGCGTAAATAATAGTGTCGCTGCAACATTCTCCCCGGCGTTGAAACGTTAAAGTTTCAAAAGTTCGATGGTTAATGGATCCTTTTGTCCCCGGCGTTGAACTCGCTGGGACGTGAATCGGTGTGGTAGTGCGGATGATGAGGGGTTCCACATTTCCTTGGAACCAGTTGGAGGTTTGAAGGCGCCCCGTCTCGCCTGGCTGAGGAAGGAAGGTTGGGAGGGAAACAGAAGGGAGAAAGCCAAGAGAAAAAAATAAAATCGAATAAATAATGACTGATCGTAAACGTGATGTCGCGGTAACGTTAATGTTGGTGATCGTGAAGTGCGCGATTGTAATCGTTAGTGCAAAAAACTCGCGGGTAGTTGGCACAGCTTTACGACTGGCCTCTTGAAAAGAGCAGAAGCAGTCTTGACGGTGGCCACGCGCGTTCGCCCGTCTTTTCCCGGATGCACGGCTACAATTCATCCGAGGTTCCATTTGAGTGGTGGGAACCGTTCGTCGCGCACGATTACTAAATCGTTTAATTTTATATGGGGTTGACTTTTAGTCCACTTAGGACGTTGCTACAAGCGGGAAAGATATTCGCTTGACCATTTATACCAGAAATCTTGGTGTAATTTCTGGAGGAGATGCCACCTTCGAAGGCCATGAGGATTTGCCTCTCTTAAATCCTTGTCTGGCGGCGATAGTAACGCGCTTCCGATCAGAAAGTGTCCTGGAGTGAGTGCTGAGAAATCTTCCGGGTTCTCGGTCAATGGGCAAAGAGGTCTCGAATTCAGACATGCTTCAATCTGATTGACGACGGTGGTCATTTCTTCATAAGTCAGAGTGGTGTCAGAGTGGTGTCTCCGACTACGCGTCGTAAATGGTGCTTGACTGATTTCACGCCAGCTTCCCATAGGCCGCCGAAGTGTGGTGAAGCGGGGGGAATGAAATGCCATTCGATTCCTTCGGTGGCTAGCAACGGTATGCATTCGCGCTCGATTAATTTTCGAAAGGAATCTTGCTCTCGTTGGAGTTTCGAGTTCGCTCCAACAAAATTTGTGCCGCAGTCGGAGTAAATGCAGCTGCAAAGTCCGCGTCGAGAGGTGAAGCGTCGAAATGCTGCGAGAAATGCTTCGCTGGTGAGGTCGCTGACAACTTCAATGTGTAGTGCCTTTGTGGAAAAGCACACAAAGATTGCCAGGTATCCCTTGTACGTTTTGCAACCGCGACCTTTTGAGACTCGTAGTGGAATTGGGCCGGCATAATCTACACCGACATTGGTGAACGGTCTTGTGATTTCCGCGCGCGACGTAGGCAAACTTCCCATTAGCTGGGTCTGCGCTTGGCTCCAAAAACGGAAACATTTCACGCACCCGTCTTGTGACCCAAAACTGTTGGCGGATGGTTCCGAGCATCAGCGGTATTGTGCCGTGCATGGTGTCATGATGGATTTTATGGACGATTAGTTTAGTCAAGCGACTCGAATGCGATAAAATTATCGGATGCTTCTCATCATATGACAAGTTAGTTAACTGCAGACGTCCTCCTACTCGCAAAAGGCCGTTTCCGTCTACAAATGGATGTAGTGCCTTGATTGCACTGCTTTGAAGGTTAATTTTGTTTCTTAAGGCTTCAATTTCCTGGGCGAAATGGTTCGTTTGGTCGTGACGAATGAGTGCACATCGGGCTTCAGCTATTTCTTCTACGCTCAAGTTTCTGGACTGCGGTCGGGGATGAGTTCGTCGACATTGCTGTATGAAACGACGTAGGTAGGCGAAAACGTGGATGAGTCTGTGAAGTGACGAATATCGGCTGATCAGCGTATCCAACAACGAATTAGACGAATTGGTGGTGGATGCTAAACACGTCGTAGAAATCTTCTTCGGATAAAACGATGGTGGAATCCGTCCAAGCGGTTATATGTTCGATGCCCAGAGTTGCTTGAGTCCTTTTGAGCAGTCGTGACAGCAGGACGGCTCCGCAAAGCTCTAATCGGGGCAAGGAGACGGATTTCACAGGCGATACTCGGGTTTTAGATGAAATGAGCCGTACAGTGATGACACCGTCATGATAAACAGTCCGAACATAGACCACTGTGGCATATGCACGCTCGGAGGCATCGCTAAGACCTAATAGCTGACTGTGTGTCGTACTAGTGGTGTGGATCCATCGTGGAACGCGAAGGCTTTGCAGCGCAGGTAGTGTCCTTATACAATTTTTCCAGGCTGATTGTAGTTCTGGAGGCAGTGTGTCGTCCCAGGCTAAGTTTTCTAGCCATAAGCCCTGCAGAAGTATCTTCGCTTGAATGATAGCTGGTGCAGCCCAACCGAGAGGGTCGAAGAGTCGAGCGATGGTCGAAAGCACTTGCCGTTTCGTTGGGGCGATGTCGTTGTCCGGTAGCAGTTTCCATTTGAATCCCATGGTATCGTCTGCTGGATTCCAGATGATCCGAGAGCCTTAATATTTGGGTCATTCGTCAGTGGAATACTGTTCTGCTGAGCGCGTTTGTGTAGCGGGACGTCCTTCAAGATCAAGGACGAGTTAGAAGCCCATTTGTGCATGGGAAATCCGCCTGCTTGTAAGATGCCTTTGACTTCCTTCAGAGATCGACAAGCGTCTTCTACGTCATCGGCGCCAGTGAGCAAGTCGTCCACGTACATGCTGGAGCGAAGTAAAGACGCGCCAATAGGAAACCGATCTTTCTCATCGTCTGCTAGCTGCTGAATGGTACGAATGGCCAGGTAAGGAGCACTACTTACTCCAAAAAGCACTACGTTAATTTTATAATCCTTTACAGGTGACTGTGCATCAGGACGCCAAAGGATTCGCTGGAAGTTCTGATCCTCTGGATGGATATGGACCTGACGATACATCTTTTCGATATCTCCCATGATAACATATCGAAAACTTCGCTTCGTCAGCTAAGTCCATCTGCAGCGCCGGTCCCGTATACAACGCATCATTCAAGGAGATTCCGTTTGCGGTTTTGCAGGATGCGTTGAAAACGACGCGGAGTTTTGTCGTTACACTGTCTTCCTTTATCACGGCGTGATGAGGAACATAATAATGCGGTGTTGTGTCCCGTACGATCGGTGCAATCTCTTCAATTTGGCCTAAATCCACATATTCATCGATGACATCTGCATAGTCGGCCTTTAGTTTTAGATTTCGCTGGAATCGTCTCTCCAGAGAAATCATCTGCGATGCGGCGATGTTTCGTGAGTGAGAGAGTGGTGACGGATTGGTACGAAAAGGAAGACGCACAACATATCGACCATCTTTACGTCGAGAAGTTGTGGCCTGATAGAAGTCCTCGCAGGCTTTGATATCGACGTTTGGCTGCGGCACGGAATCGACCTCTTCTATTTCCCAAAATTGACGAAGTTGATCGTTAATTTCGGACACACTGTGAAACGCCATTAAAGCGGATCTGCCACTGTCGCCAGGACAAGTTCCGGAAAGAATCCAGCCTAGGGATGTTGCTTGAGCGACGATTGAGTGATGACTCGCTTTCCGAACTCCTTGTCGTAGAATGGATGGATATGCGTCTGCTCCTAGAATAATATCCACCTTTCCCGGCTGATGAAACGAAGGATCGGCCAACAACAAATCGCTAAATTCGTGGAATAGCGATGTTGAGACGCGTTTTGTCGGGAGTAATTGCGTCAAGGATGGTAAGATCAACGCTGTCAGGTCGAATGAAAACGCTTCCACTCGGGATTGAATCATTAAGCTCAATGAAGAACGCGCTCGCCCAGATTGAATGTCGCCCAATCCGGTGACTGTGACGTCGGCTCTTTTTCTTGGGAGTTTTAAGAGCTGAGCAGCGGATTTGGTCACGAACGATGCTTGCGAACCCGGATCGATAAGTATTCGCATCGGAATTAACGTTCCGGTGATGGATGGTACATTAACCAAAGCCGTGGCTAACAACGTCTGCAGTTGAGGCGGCTCGTGGATTGCAGTTGACTTTGAAGCGGAGTGTAGAGCTGCGGTTATGGGTATATCCGAAGGATTTTCTGGGTGCAGCAACGAATGATGTGTCTTCCCACAATGTGAGCAGTGATTTGAACTCGAGCAGTCGGTTACTCTATGCCCGAGTCCTAAACAATTGAAACAGGCATGTTTAGCTCGCACCAGGTCTGATCTAGTTTTCACGTCCATTCTTAAGAACGTTTTGCAGCGATATGCGCTATGATTATCATTACAGTATAAGCATTTTCGAAGGCCTTGGGTGGCAATAAACCCCTTTGCGTGGGTGGAGGGTCCTGTTGCAGGTCGATGTAGTGGCTTCGTGGGGCCGAGTGCCTCCAAAGTTCGGAAACGACATTCCAAGAAGTTTCGGAACTCCTCCCACGTCGATAACTTTGTCGTATCGCTGATCGACTGCTCCCAGAGCTGGTGCGTCTCTTTTGGCAATCTGCGTACCAGTAGATGTATAAGGATTGCATCCCAACTCTGAGTAGCAATTTCCAGGTTGTTTAAGGAGGCTAAACATTCTGAAGTCACGTCCAAAAGCGACTTTAATGATTTTGCTGACTCAAATGGTATCACGGGTTGGTTTAATAAATTCGTCAGCTGCGTGTTTACTAAAAGTCGCTTATTTTGGAAGCGACAACACATCAATTCCCAAGCGGATTGATAATTTTTGTCGGTTACGGGCAGATGTTTAATTAACAACTCTGCTTCTCCGTAAACGCATAATTCCCGCCGAATTTTGGGATAGTGATCGGCGGCAGACACGTTTCACATCGCCCCGAAAGTGTGGAATTAAATTCCGTAGAGGATTCGTGTTGGTTACCGGTTGCCACTGGCTCCAACTCCTTCATTCGATCATTAATGCGACCGAGCAGCTCGTGATATACTTCGTCGGCATAGTCGTATTGTTCGTCAACGACATATTTCGAGGCTTTTATTTCAACCGATGACATGAGCGCGTCATGGTTCCGGTCGAAAGTCTGCCAGAGGTCAAGGATCGTTGTCTTTCGACCTTGGAGATACCCGGAGGTGCAATTTTGTTTTGAAACCTTGCCGAAATTACGTTTCGTTTGTTCGAATTTCGCAATAATGCTTTTTTGCTGGGCGAAAAGCGCTTCCATTTTGCGGAAAATGGTCTAATGCTTTGGAATTTCCCGAAAGTACTGTCTTCTAGCAAAGCGAACACGGCACTAAATCGCACGACACTGAATTTCGCGAACGCGTTTGGCTTTAAAAATAGGAAAGTTTGGACTTACTCGGATTTGGTTTAGGTGACGGAATCCAGGCTACAGTATGATCGTCCTTTTGAATTTCCAGAGTGTCCGCGATGATCGATGTTTCGATGAACTCTCAAAAAAAACAGTCTTCACGCCTGGTTCTGGATACCAACTACGTAGGAGCTAAATATCCGGTTTCGACGGACCAAAATGTTTCCAGATGAGGATCTGAAAACTTATAAAAAAGAAGAAAAGAAAACACAAAGCGAAAAAATTCGATTTAAATTTAACGTTTATTACCCAGTGGTTCTAACAAGAATGATTCTAACAAAGCATAATTTTTCCTATTGGAAATTATCGTTGTGGATGTATATCAAAAACATAAAAGAATTATGATTGGGCGTAAAGCCCAATCATATGATACTCTAGATGAAATGAGAAAGAGTTCAATGTACCGGAAAATATGTCACCTACAATTCTTTTAAATAATTAATAATGACTTTTGTATGAGAGGTGGTAAGGGAAGTGGAGCGTTTAAAATGATTTTGAAACTGTTTATCATCATCCTTATCACCACGCTTTGATTCAATTTTAAATTCGCTAGTTCTAATATATTCGAAGGAGAAATGCTTTTCTTGAATTTATAATACAGATATTTGTATGGGAGGGGTAGAAAGAGTAAAGAGGCGCTGGTAATTTTTCTTAGAATTTATTGCAATTATTAAAAAACAAATTCTGGCAAAATTTGAAGTTTATACTTTTTCTAGTTTTAATGAAAATCGATATAATGCGCTTAACAAAAATTATACATTTGTATGGAAGGGGGTAGAAGGAGTGTACGGATCAAAACACATTTTTTTCTCGTTATTGATATTTCTATTTTTATACTTTATGCAAAATAAGAAAAATAATTTATTTTAAATTTCAAAATTTCGTGAAATTTGTATGGGAGGGGGTAAAAGGAGTGAGGTGAAGTTGATATTTTTTTCAATTTTGATTTTAATTATAATAAAATTAATTCTGGCAAAAATTCGTTTTTATAACTTTGCTAGTTTCAATGAAAATCGAAAAAATGCATTTTTCAAAATTATGCATTTGTATGGGAGGGGGTAGAAGGAGTACCGGGATCGGATCAATCTTCCGTCATATTAATGACATCTATACCATAATACTTTTGCCCAAATTTCAAATCGATAGCTTAAATAGTTTCAAAGAAAAATCAATTTCTGAAAATTTCAGAATTTCGTGAAATTTGTATGGGAGGGGGTAGAAGGAGTGAGGGGATGTAGCCCGTTCTCGAACTTAAAGTTTCTTTTTTGCTAAAAATGACACACAACAAATTTCAGCACGATAGCTCAAAGCGTTCGAGAGTTATGCTGTAGACAGACGGACAGACGGACAGACAGCAACTCGGAATCGAAGTTTTTGAGCGGCAACAAATATTTCTGTACCCTTGGCGGCTCTGTGCGAGCATTATTTCTTAACGTTACAAACGGTAAGGCGAACACAATATACTCTGAGATTTCATCTAGAGTATAAACAGCCGCTAGGATTGCCGCAATAGCAATTTCATATTGGAAGTTATTATTGTATAGCTAGTTGCCAAAGTAGCCGCTAGAAGTGCCGCAATAGGTCGTCGTGTACATAGTAAGAAGAATGGTTGGAAATGGAACGCTGCATCATATGATCGCAATTATATGTTCCGGATGACAGTTCGCAGCTGTCATGTTGCCGTGCACCGCGTAAACAATAAATCTCAGATTTATCGGGCGGCCGCGTAAATAATAGTGTCGCTGCAACAGACTACATCGGTAGCTTCGCTGACTTTGAAAAATATTTCGAAACAAAGCTGGACCTGACGAATTCTTACACATTTGAATCAACTCATAGCATCACCTTATAACTATTAGCTAGAGTGTAGCCTAGTGGGTAGCGTCTTGGTCTTGCAATGCAAAGGTCGTGAGTTCCAATCCCGGTCAGCACAATATATAATTCCACCACATTGCCTGCTTGGATATACCTTGGTCACCTCAAACAAAATTCACACATATAATATTTTTAATCGTATATATCGTATTATTCATATTTTTATCTATATTTTTAATCGAAATTTGATTCATTATTAAATATATATATCTTTTATTAGTAATTAAATGCAATATATTTATATTTTCATTCAACATTTATTTGATGACTTTGTTAATTATTTTATTGAAAGAATATATTTATTTGTCGTCATTATGTGCTTTAATATCAATAAAATTTTCAAATTTACTTCGTTGTATACATTATTCTTATTTATTTATTTTGTTTTTTTTTAATTTTTGTAAAATATCTACTATTACTATTAAATTAGTATTATTATTTACAAATGTTTGTGGTTTTATTTCGTTTACCGCTTTAATTCACTCTTTTCCACAGGAAAAACTTAGAGTACACCTCAAATAAAGAGAAAAAAATTGCAGACTACATGCCCCTTGAAAGAGTTAGTGCGAGATAGTTGTTCGTGGCTTGGAACTTAAGGTGGTCTTGCCCTATTATGCATTCGCATACAATACCTCCCCACACTATACGGACACTTAGCGAACCTTCCCATCAATAACACTCAGGAAACACTTTCACCTATTTACGATTATATGAAAGTTATCTATCGGAATTAAAAATTACATTAAAAAACGATCAACAAATGGCTAGTCAATCTTTGCTAAAATCAAAATTCATACAAAAAGAAATACATGATAAAAATACAAACATTTTAAAACTCCAAATAGAAGATTTAAAAATGAAAATAAAAGAAAACATGAAAGTTCATATAAAGGACCATTTAAAGTAATCGAACGAAGAGTAGTAAATTCGGTAATAAGAATAGAAACCAAAGACAAACTAGTGCATAATAATAGACTTAACAAATATAACATTATATAAAAATCGTATATCAAGTAACAGATGTAAAATTTATACATGCTAAGATATATACATATATTTTTCTAAAAGGCAGAGGTGTAGTGTACTCTTGCCACAACCATAAGTACCAAATATACATCATCACGTGTCACATACAAGACCTTTTTCAAGATCATTCTGATCCCGAAACTATCTTACAAAGAAAGAATAACATTGAGTGTTCTAATATAAACAAACAAGTCACTCAATGTTATGCAATAAAATATCTCGACCACACAAAGTCTAGCATAGAGCCACCACTATGGGAATTCTCTATGCTCGCCTTTCCATGCAATATGAAATGCACTTATTAATATATGTCTCGGATTTCATTTGCATATATTAAAGGGACAGAGAAATTGCGTGCGGGTGATGAGCAATACTGCTGATCTTTGAAATCCAAAATATTGTGATTTAACGCGTGCAGATTTGTATGGGAAATATCGGTCATATGCATTGACCTTATGCATGCATTTTTTTTATATACATAAGTTAGAATAAGAATTTACCTACTACGTATATTTCACATACATTTTTTATGAATACATTTTTTATACATAAGTTAGAATAGGAATTTATCTACTAAGTATATTTCACATACAATTTTTTATGAATACATTTTTTATGAGTAAGTTAGAATAGGAATTTACCAATTAAGCAGTTAAAAGTTTTTATACTCTAGATGAAATCTGAGAGTATATTGTGTTTGCCTTACCGTTTGTAACGCTAAGAAATAACGCTCGCACAGAGCCGCCAAGGGTACAGAGATATTTGTTGTCGCTCAAAAACCTCGATTCCGAGTGACCGTCTGTCCGTCTGTCTGTCTCTCCGTCTGTCCGTCTGTGCGTCTGTCTACAGCATAACTCTCGAAAGCTTTGAGCTATAGTGCTAAAAATTTTTGTGTGTCATTTTTAGCAAAAAAGTAACTTTAAGTTCGTGAATGGGGTACATCCCCCCACTCTTTCTACCCCCTCCCATACAAATTTCATGAAATTTCGAAATATTAAGAAATTGATTTTTCTTTGAAACTATTTAAGCTATCGACTTGAAATTTAGGTTAAAATATTATGATATAGATGTCATTAATATCACGGAATATTAACCCGATCCCCTTACTCCTTCTACCCCCTCCCATACAAATGGACAATTTTGAAAAATACATATTTTCGATTTTCATTGAAACTAGTAAAGCTGAAAAGACGAAATTTTGTCAGAATGAATTCTATTATAATTGCAATTTATTTTAAAAATAATTATTAACTTCACCTAACTCCTTCTACCCCCTCCCATACAAATTTCACGAATTTTTGGAATTTACATTAAATTATTTTTCTTCGAAATTGTTAAAGCTATCAATTTGATATTTTGTATAGAGTATACAAATAGAAATATTAATAATGCGAAACAAATTTGTTTTGATCCGTACACTCCTTCTACCCCCTCCCATACAAATGCATAATTTTTGTTAAATGCATTTTATCGATTTCCATTCAAACTAGAAAAGTATAAACTTCAAATTCCAGAATTTGTTTCTTAACAATTGAAATAAATGTGAGAAAAAATTATCAGCTCCGCTTTACTCCTTCTACCACCTCCCATACAAATATCTCTATTATAAATTCAAGAAAAGCATTTCTCCTTCAAGTATATGAGAGCTATCGACTTTGAAATTGAATGAAAGCAATGATGATGGTAAGCAGTTTCAAGATCATCTTAAATGCTCCACTTCCTCTGCCACCTCCCATACAAGTGCCCCAATTTCAGGAAAACTATGACCAATTTCTTTAAAAATAATGAAAACTAAAATCTTTAAATTCAGCAAAAAACATTGTGCATGCCATGTACGGTGTCATATAAGAAAAATACAAACCTCCCCCTCTGCTTCTTCCACCTCCCATGCAAAAGCCTCTATTCACTATTCGAAAGAATTTGAGATGACACATTTTCCGATATATTAAAGTCTTTTCCATCTCATCTAGAGTATCACATGATTGGGCTTTAAGCCGAATCATAATTCTGTTATGTTTTTTATATAGAGTTTAGGTTAAGAAAATGTATAAAAGGAAAGTGCTGGCCCATACTCGGGGCCATTTAACTAAATAAAGTTACGCTAGGCATCCGTGCCGCTACACAACTTAAAATTTTTTCATTTGGACAAAAACTAATCCGGCATCATGCCTTATCCATACCCGGGACCAGCCGCTAAAAATCTGGTAAGCACTCCTTGACATTCTTCTCCTCTCCGGTTCAGTCTCCGAACCCAACAACCTCTAACATGATCAGTTCTGTAGGTTCTATAAATTTTGTACAGATGATCTTACAATTTATCGTTCGAGTGTAACCAAGTACAGCAAATTAAAAGCTACAAAATTGTGTACGAACATCTTCCAATATAAACGAAATAATAATATTTAACAATACGATTCCTTCAACTCCTCTACCTACTCCCATACAAATGTAGGATTTCAAGAATATAAACATATTACAGTGAGAATATCGATATTGTTCAATTTTTAAAAGTAATGTGTTTCAATATGTCTATTTCTAATACTTTGGGCATTTCTGATAATACGACTGTATTAATTTTCTATCAAGACTTATCCATACTCCATACAAAAATTTGTCTGCGGGTTCTACAATTACATTAAATTGATCATTTTTGATTTGACATTTAGCTATAAGTTAATGATTAATTCTTTAGAAAGTAAAAATAGTTTATTAGTAGTGAACAATTCATTATGGTTTATGTTAATGTTGTGTTGTATTATATTAATTCCAAATATTGTTAAGTTGTCTCGTGCTAGTATTTACTATATAATTGTATTGTAGACCACTTGTAGTACGAAGTGTTGAAAAATCGTTCGCGTTGAATGAGTACCTTGGTGTTTTTTTGGTATCGGTCTTAGATGAAATCTGAGAGTATATTCTATTTGCCTTACCGTTTGTAACGCTAAGAAATAATGCTCGCACAGAGCTGCCAAGGGTACAGAAATATTATATAGTTCTCGAACGCTTTGAGCTATCATGCTGCAATTTGTTGTGTGTCATTTTTACCAAAAAAGTATCTTTAATTTCGTGAACGGGCTACATCCCCCAAATATCTATGTTATAAATTCAAGAAAAGAATTTGTCCTTCGAACATATGAGAGCTATTGACTTTGAAATTGAAATAAAGCATAGTGATAAGAATGTTGATAAGCAGTTTCAAAATCATATAAAACCCTCCTCTTTCTTTACCACCTCCTATACAATGCCCCAATTGCTTTACCCCCAATCATAATTCTGTTATGTTTTTTTACATCTTCGTGGCGCTCGTTGCAATCTGGATGACTAGCAATGTGATTTCTACCATAGTTAGCACAAAGTTTAGGTTTAGGTAGTAGAAGGGTGGTTTCGAAGAACCACATTGCAATGGGGTCATCTAGTTGATTTTGAAATGGATGTTACTCCACTTGTGATAGTTACTAAAAACTACCAAGCCCAAGCAGCTGACAATTATGACATTGAGTCGACTGCTTTAATTTTTCGCTGCTGTACTTCCAGTCAATACATCGCTTTTTTGCAGTGGCGTCCATTGATGCAAGGGAAGCATTGCATGCATTTCATAGAAATTAGGCTTTATTTTAAGTCAGCATGGGACACAACCTATCTGACGCTTTGCTCTACAGACACTTTGGAGTCCAAAGCCCAACAAAAGCATTCTCGGTAGAAAAACGGCCGAGGTACATATAATGCATATGTATATGGCACTTTCTCTGCCTCCTCCCATACAAATACCTTAAATTCTCTCTCTGCTTTTAACACCTCCCAGACAAAAGTCACAATTCACTATTCGAAAGAATTTAAGATGTCATATTTTCCGGTACAATAAACTCTTTCCAATTTCACCTAGAGTATCATATGGTTGGGCTTTATGCTCAATCATAATTCTTTTATGTTTTTTCTTGACAGTTGATGCCAATTTTACAGAGCAATGCTTCAAAGTCTGTTGTAGCCCCAAATAAGGCAATTTTCGTTGGTCTCTCGTCGCTAGGCAGATGGATGTAAAAATGAACCTTTTTTCTTTTAAGCATTTCAATATTTCGTCGAAGACTTCCTTTGTTTCGACTAGTAATTTGCAGCAAATCAACATTAGCATGATGAAAAATTTGGTCACTTTAAAGGAATGCATAATGCTTTTAATTTGTTTCCACTTCTAGCGAAGGCAAAACAATCTGTGCGGTACGTATTTTTTTGGTTCTGTTATTGTCGTTATAGGTGTGGGCTTAGTCGTTGATTTGTTTGCAGTTTCTTCATCATCTGTTACGCTTCCCCGAATGAGAAACGTGTAAGCACAAATTGGGCGGAACGTACCTGTCTGGCCAACCCGTGGAGACGTGCTGAGGCACCAGTGACTCATTTTCTAAGCAGACGTTCCTATGTTTTTTTGCAGATCGACTCACTGATCTGAATAAATACCAAAACATGCGCGAATCTGGATGAAGTCCATTTCCTTAAGGATATAGCATAGCCCTCTGGACGGCCGTGGCGGTGCCTTGATTTCTACAATGGCACTACTGCCCAAATCGGATCTTGGCCTCCTGACATGCAGGTTCCTGAACATTTTTCATTACTTATTGTGGAAGGGTTGTTAGCCCTTCGCACAACCCTCTTTCTATGAATTTTTCATTTTCGTAGATTAAGGTGACCAAGGTATATCCAAGCTGGCAATGTGCTGGAATTATATATTGCGTCGACGAGGATTTGAACTCACGGCCTTCGCATTACAAGACCAACACGCTACCCACTAGGCTACACCCTAGCTCGATTTGGTCAACGCATATTGTCTCCCAAGGTTTACTTATCCCCTTCCACTCCCTCATCAAACCTGCTATCTTCATACGTTCTGGCTTGACGGATTGGCATGTTTGACAGCATGCCCAAGTGCTTTGCCAAATCGTCGTCGTAGTGCTTACATAATACGTCCTTCGGGGCACATTTCGGGACGACCAATTTCCACTCAGCATCCGCTTCCCTTAACTTCCGATGTTGTTCTTTGACGAATTTAAAAAGTGTTCCATCATCTACGCACCATGCCGGAAGTGATAATGGGTTCTTTGCCAGTTTCTGCTACAATGGCGCTACATCCCAAGTCGGACCTTGGCCTCCTGACATTCAGGTTCCTTAACATCTTTTTACTACTTATTGTGGAAGGGTTGTTAGCCCTTCGCACAACCCTCTTTCTACGCATTTTTCAGTTTCGTAGATTCAGGTGATTATATTGCGTCGACCGGGATTTGAACTCAAGACCTTCGCATTACAGGTCAACACGCTACCCACTAGACTACATCCTAGCTTTGCCACTTTGGTCTTCATTTTTTCCACCCATGAATCTGACACTCCCGTCGCGACTGAGCGACTTCATCAACTGAGCGGGACAACATGTCCGACACGACATGGTCTTTTCCTCTACGGTGCACGATCTCCAAGTCGAATTGCTGCAGACGGATTGCCCATCAAATTAGCTTGCCACAAACAGGCAAACTCAGAGTGGTTCAAGCCAATCTACATCACTGTAAAGCGGCTACCACCACTCTCCAAAAACACATCTTCAGAGGATATTCGCATGTTGCACTTGTCCGGGAACCGTGGTTGAGTCGCTCTAACCACATTCTAGTTAGATGCAATAAAACTTTTGCAGTCCTTCATGGGCCCAAAACAGGTAAGCTACGGACATGTGTCGTTGCAAAAAAGCAATAAAATTGACATTAATTTCACAATTTAGCAGTGCAGACCAAACAAAGGCGCTCTGGGAGAGGTTAAATAATGGAACACAGCAGCTTTTTAAGATGGTTTCATCATACCAGCCACATGGAGCAAGGGATGTTGCAACGACTTGACAGCTTGTCCAGTCCAACACAGGAGACTTGGTAATAGGTTGTCATGCCAATGACCATCATACCTGCTGGTCTAGCAGAGACTCTACCGATCGCTGTAAGTCAATTCTGGAATTTCTTAGTATGAGCAATCTAAATGTTTATCGACTTTTGCAACTAGCTCTGCATCACTAGTGGTCCGCAACTGGAGAGTTTCGAAAGAACCATTCTTGTCAGACCACATGTGTGTACAATTTGAAATAGTGAGATCACCAAAAAATAGCCGGATTTACAAGAATCAAGCAAGAACGAATTGGGTTAAATATCAGGAGCTAATAAACCGTAAACTATCGGCAATAGTTCCTCACCCAATAAAAACACCAGATTCCTTAGATAGAAGAGTTGGTATGCTATCAAATATACCAACAACCACAAACAAGAATTTACTACCGTCTATCCGCGGCTCAGAAAACGTAATTTTTCATAACCCCTTGTACCAAGGGGCGGAGCGAAACCTGTCCGGCCAACCCTCGATGAAGGGTCGTGGGAGCCAGTGGCTCTTTACTGAGGCCACATTCCTTCCTATTTTTCTCCGGACCGAATTAAGAATCCGAAGAAAAATCACTTAAACAACGAACACTCAAAATTTTCAATAAAAAAACTCTTATGGCAGGCAAGAAGACATTAAAACATCACAAGGGTCTTCATTCAACTATAAAATGTTACGCTTCGAATTAATTTAATTAAAATTTAATTCTATTTTAGTTCCCTGCAACAGATATTTTACCTGGCTACTGATCATATCATTTAACACTACGTTGGGGCCCTTATTGTCTCGATGAAGGTGAAAAATGTCCCAGTTCGTCCCACGAATTAATCTCCGATGATTTATTAGGTGAATTATACTAGTAGGTTGCTACCATCGTCCGACGAATTAATTTTTTTTCGGCGATTTGTTGCGTAGATTTCGACGTAGTTACATAAAATCTCACTTTTCGGAAAAAATATCTAGTTCTACTTTAAACCTACTTGTCAATCAAAATCAAATACCTATTAAGACCCCCTATAGGGGCATAGGACAGAAACAACTCTCTTCCACAAGTCGCGATCCAGAGCATCTGCATTAAGCTATTGCCAGGACTTGTTTATTCCTCTTGCCTCCTACTCAACTGCTCGCATCCATGATCGACCAATCCGAAGTCTTCCTTGAGGATTATAATCCAGAGCCTGTTTGGCGATGTTTCGCTCTGGTTTCCTCAAAGTATGACCGATCCACTGACACTTCCCCCTTTGAATCTTAACATCTATTTTAGTCAGTCTAGATGTACCCCAAAGTTCGTCGTTGGAGATCACTTCTGACCAGAATATTCCTAAAATGCGTCGGAGGCATTGATTCACGAAACCCTGTAGTTTCTTTGTAAGTCGGACAATCACTCTCCACGTAGTACAACCATATAACAACACAGATTTGACACATCTGTCAAAAACTCGCAGCTTCGTGCGAAGCGAGATCTCTCTTAACCTCCAGAAAGAGGCGAGGATACCGAAGCCCTGACGAGCTATATATATACGAGCCTAAATATCCTTTTCGGCTCCGCTGTCCATGCTGACAATGCTTCTGAGATAACAATAATCTTGCACCTCTTCAACATCCAGTCCATTAAGAACAATCGGTGTACTTGCAATCGAACCCATGTGCATGTACTTGGTTTTACGTACATTTATTTTCAGTCCCGCCTCTTTGTATTTAGAACAACGAGCGAACATTTGACTCTAAGTCCGAACGGTTATGTGCAAGCAACCACACGACATGAGCATAATCAAGGTGACTTAGATATGAAATAGTCTCCATTGAAAACCTTCACCTTCCCATCTTCCAGTGCAGCTTTCAGAATGTCATTTATTAACACCAGAAAGAGGGCTGGTGATAATATGCAGCCTTGTCTGACACCCGTTCGCACCGGAAAGCTTTCGGATAGCTCTCCTCTATGCAAGACCCGACATCTTGCATCTTTGTAGTATTCTTTAATCATAACTATGATCTTATCTGGCGTACCTCTCGTACGCAAAGCATTTCATATGCAATCTCGTTTAATGCTGTCGAAAACCTTCTCGAAGTCCACAAACATGAGATGTTGTGGCGAACCCATTTCAGCTGACTGCTCCAATTATCCGTCGGATATGGTATTTGTGTGGTCGGTACAAGATGACCCTTTATCGAATCCAGCCTGTTAAACTTCGAGAGTGCTCTCCACAACATCACTAATCCTATTGAGAATTACCTCAGCCATGATTTTCGATACTGCAGCAAGTAGACATATACCACGCCAATTGCCACAATCCCGCAGGTCGCCCTTTAGTCGGATATCTTCCTTCATTTCACAGCTCAGAAAAGAGTGGGAGGAGTATATCGGCTGTTATTTTCGGGTCCGGTTTGAGGAGTTTTGTTGACATTCCGTCTATACCTGGGGCTTTCCTTCCCGCCATTGACTGAATGGCGGAAACTATCTCTTCCTTATCTGGGGATCGTTCCTAATAGAGGATTGTTGCAGTTTGATGCTTGGTAGTTGTTCTGTTTCTGGAATATCTTCATCTGACAAGATGTTTAAAATATCAGAGAAGTATTTATCCTTCCATCGCCGCAACTGGTGTTCACTCATATTAAGAAGAGTTCCGTTGACAGGATGTTGGTGGTGAAATTCCTGTTCGTCAACTGGTTCATGATTTTAAATAGTGAACCCATATCCCCAAGGTAAGCCGCAAATTCTACCTTGTTGGCCAGATCTTCAATGACCTTTCTCTTGTTGCGTCTAGCAGCCTTTTAAGCTGTATATGAGCATCGCGGTAGTTCTGCGTCAGGTCGGGCTTTCGTTAGTTGACATCGGATTGAGAGATGATTGCCAATTTGGCTTTTTTCCGAGCGCCAACCTTGTCCCATGTGTCTCGCGACATCCAGGGTTTCTCACCGCTTTGCAAATATCCCACAGATTCTTCTGCACTAGTTCGAAAAGTGTTTCTGGTTGCCTCCCAGTTGGCGTCAAGTGTGCGTATTTCATATTCGCCCAATGTAGATGACTTTTCGCGTAGAATGGTAGTGTATTCGCGTTTTTGTTGGGATCTCTGAGTTTATCTACATTTAGCTTCCGCTTCATTTGAAGAATTTGTGGTCGTCGGATAGCTGCTGTACAAAATCTCAAGCAGGCAACCATCAAGTTGTGATCGCTTCCCACGTCAGCACCACGTTTCACTCGCACATCGAGGAGACATCTTCTCCATCGGCGACTTATAGCCAAACGATCGATCTGGTTCTGAGTAATACCATCAGGGGAAACCCAAGATGATAACTCTTGTGTGGAAAAGGGTCCCTTTTATAACCATTTGTCGAGTACTACAAAACTCCACAAATAGTTCACCGTTTTCGGGTCTCTTAACCCAAGGTCGTGACGCGTCGACCCAAGGGTCACCATGCCTCCCCATGACGTGTTCTAGTCCAGTATTGTCAGATCCAACCTGAGCCTTCATATCTTCTGAGATGATAATAATATCACCTCTTGGAACAGGTTCGAAGGTGGCACTCAGTCGGCTATAAAACTTCTGGTGACAGTGTTGCGTTATTAGTTAGTGCGTAACACTGTTCAATTGTGACATTTCTGCCACTGGTCCTGAACCTGACGACGATAATCCTATCCAATATTGGTTCCCAGCTGATGAAACGGTTTCTCGCTCTCGGTGTAAGGACGAACGCCACGCTATTTTTGGCTTCACTCTGAGGGCAAACGTACAGAATGGTGTTTCCCCTAAGGGTTCGTTCTTCTCCTGATCCTGTCCACCTGACCTCGCTCAAGCCCAAGATTTGGATGTTATAGTGCTCCATTTCATGGTTGATCACTGATTGGCGGTACAAGGACCGAGTGACCCCAGCCCTTCCCCCGTCATTAAATGTTCGAACGTTCCAGAAGCCAACCATAGTCCGTTTTTGAATGCCAAAAGTCGTTACCGTAGAATACGTCCGTATTCGAGGCGCTGTATCAGTTTCTCGTATCAGTTAGCATTTAAGATCACGGGTGATAAGCCCATGATCCAGTGAGTGTTCATTTGTCATTTTTAGGACAAGCAAGACTGGCTGTGGGTGAATTCTACTGCTCCCATCCTACAAGGGGATAGTTAGCTCAGGTCCGTGGAGTCGCTAGTCTCCAAAGATAGTTGCAGGAATAGGTAAAACCTCATCCTACATCTACCCCCTTACGGGTCAACTACTTGTGGCGCTCTCGAAATTCACATTATAAAAATAAATTCGACGATAAGTTGTTCGTCAAATCATTCCGTACTGATCGATTACTTGGCAAAAAATAAAAGAGAGCGTTATTATCCTTAACACTTTCCGTGAAATTTCATTGCGGGAAAAGTTGTCCGATTTAATTAAATCAGTCATCATCCTCATCAAAGTTCGATCAATATCATAGCCCGGTCATCACACACACTTTAAAGTCTATGATTTTAGTATCGGCATTAACTTTTATCATAATTGTTGTTAGTCCATTTCCGAACCGCGCAACTCGCCCGCCTCTCGTGACGAACCTTGCATCTCGTTGGCTCTCTCCCATGTCCACTGACAGTTCGCATCAAAATAAAAGCAAACATGTGAGTGTTGTTAAATTTCTTTTTCAATTTCTATCCATATATTAATTTTTTCGATCATGCCCGGATGTAAAATACGTGTCGTGTTCGCGTCATTATTTTCCGGTTCTCTTCGCGGGAATGAGAACCCATCGTAAAGTGTTTCTGTTGACTAGTGTGGTCAACATTTATCGCGGCTTGACAAACAATCGACGATGCAACAATAGCTTTCATACTTTCATACACCACGAAGCCGTGTGTCCAATTTTTGATTCGTATGTTATATTTGTGCGGTGAGATTGTATCGTGACTAAATAAATTTTGCACTCGTCGCGGTTTATGATGTGTTCGCTGGTTGTTTTTAGTGGTTGTCCCGTGATCGCCAGGTTTTTGATCGCAAAGCGAAAATCCGTGTCAAATTTTGCACTCGCAGTATTTTATGTGTTCGTCGTTTGTTTTTATAATCGTACATACCCGCACTCAGGGGCTCATTTTTTTTAACAATTAATCCTCATCCAAAGTCCTAGTCCACTTGCCCTGTTATGATCTATTAATACTCGCGTTTGATATATTTTTAGGTGCAAAATGAAAAGTAACAGAAATATGGAAGATACCACGGCAGGTGCGGCCTGATTGTAATCGAGGTAAGTGATCATTCAAATTTCAGTACTACATGCGAGGTCTTAAATCGTTTCTCTTTCTTCTTTCATGCAATATAACTTAAGATACGATTGAACCGTAACAAGTTCCTGTCCTCAGAAGTCCGCCAAAGATAGTAAGAACGCTTTCTGGTGGAATAACGAACTTGAAATTCTGAAAAAAAACATAACAGTACTACGACTGGGCGGAAAGCCCAATCGTCCGCTACCAATGCTTTCTACATCTCAAGCTGGGCAGAACTGACGTAGCGGCCATCTTGAATGACTCCAGCGGGTGTGACGTCATGGATTTTTCCATTTGAAAAGACCACCTGTATTACTTTTGTCGAACTTGTCGTAAAAACACGTTTTACCGAAAACAACACAAAAGCGCAATTAAATCAAATTAAGCACGGAAATATTACGCAAGTGCACACTTTTTCGCAATAACTAAAATTTTACAATTTTCTGTGTGAAAATTAACTGGAGAACTCTGCACAATATGAGTGACAGATTTTCTTCGGTGTGAGAAGTCGAGATTTAACTTTGATCGCACTTTTTTCAATTAAAAATCTTTTGCACTGATATCAACGTGTAATAATTACATGCCCAGCACTATTATCAAAGAACCTTAGAAAGCTGAACTATCCTTAACACTGCATTTAAGAATAAACGTGATTCTTACGAAGCCCGCCGTGTCAGCTCCATACAACATGTTTGTTATGACTCCAACGTGTTGTTGTTGGATTCAGTTACTCGGCCTTCTACTATAGAAGGCATTGCCGCTACTCTAGATGAAAGAGATTTTTTTTCGTTTTAAGAAATTTTTTAGGGGAAGTGGTGGAGGGGTGACGACATTGAAATAATTTTTCCACATCACGCTAAGGTTGCTATCAAAATGTTTTATACAAAATTTAGGATTCAAAAATTTAAAAGGTAGAGAAAATTAGTATATTGGATTTAGTGTAATTGCGCAGTTTGTACGGGAGGTGGTAGAAGGAGTGTGAATTTATTAATGACGTTTTTATAAATAACTGTAAACATCATTTAATTGAAATATTTTAAATTGCAGATAAGTAGCGTTCATACTGTTCAGGAAAATCGACTTTTTGTAAAGTTCTTGAATTGTGTCAAATTGTATGGAAGGGGGTAGAAGGAGTGAAACTAATCGCCTAATTATACTCTAGATGAAATCTGAGAGTATTATAAGTTTGCTCTAAGGTTTGTAACGCTAAGAAATAAGGCTTGGGGAAAAAAATGAATGATACAGAAGTTAATGTTATCACTCAAAAATCTCAAAACCGGATGTCCGTCTGTCCGTCTGTCCGTCTGTCCGTCCGTCCATCTGTCCGTCCGTCCGTCTGTCCGTCCGTCCGTCTGTTCGCTCTCCAGCTTGAGAACGCGTTGAGCTAGATTGTTCAAATTTTGTACACGTCGTTTTTGACAAAAAAGTAAGGTCAAGTTCGTGAACGGGCCAATTTGCTTCACCCCTTCTACCCCCTCCCATACAAAATGACACAATTGCGCAATTTGACAATTAAAGGATTTGCTCGAAAAGTATAAAAGCTATTGGCCTGAAATTTGGAATATATTTCTTTTATAATAATATCAATCTACCGTATAGAAATTATGCGTGTACTCCCCCTCCTTCTACTACCTCCCATACAAACTGTACTTGTCATGAATTACTCTAAGCCAATTTACTCAGTGCGTATAAAATTTAGCGAGCTGAAATTGTGCACCAAATATTTATTTAAAATTGTTAGTATGGCGGAAAAAAATTAGACGATTAACTTCACCCCTTCTACCCCCTCCCATACAAAATGACGCAAATTCGCAATTTAACAATAAATTAATTTACTCGAAAAGTATAAAAGCTATTAGTCTGAATTTTGGGGTATATTACTTTCATAATGATTTAAATCTACAATAGAAAAATTATATGCGTCCTTCCTCTCCTTCCACCCCCTCCTATACAAACTACACTTTTTCATGAAATGCTCTAACACGATTTTCTCAGAACATATAACATTTATAGAGCTCACATTTTGTAATAAATACTAAATTAGTATTATCACTAAGATTGAAAAAAAATATTTGATTAGCTTCACTGCTTCTACCCCCTCCCATACAATATGACACAGTTTCACAATTTGACAATAAATGGATTTACTCGAAAAGTATAAAAGTTATTAGTCTGAATTTTGGGATGTATTACTTTCATAATAATCTAAATGTACAATAGAAAAATTATATGCGTCCTTCCTCTCCTTCCACCCCCTCCTATACAAACTACACTTTTTCATGAAATGCTCTAACACGATTTTCTCAGTACATATAACATTTATAGAGCTCACATTTTGTAATAAATACTAAATTAGTATTATCACTAAGATTGAAAAAAAAAATTTGATTAGCTTCACTGCTTCTACCCCCTCCCATACAATATGACACAGTTTCACAACTTCACAAAAAATCGATTTTCTTGAAAAGTATGAATGCCACTAGTCTGAAATTTAAGGGCTGTCAATTTTATAATATTCCTAGTTATTTCTGAAAAAATCACTAAAACCCCCCACTCTTTCTACCACCTCCCATACAAACTGCACATTTTCACTAAATCTAACTCACTAATTTTCTCAGTCCCTATTCAATTTTCGGAGTAAGCATTTTGTATAAAACATTTTTGTAGCTACTTTAGCATGATGGGGAAAAAATTATTTCAATGCTATCACCCCTTCTAACACTCCCCATCCAAAATTTCTTGGGATGACATCTAGAGTATCGTAAGATTGCGCTTTATGCGCAATCGTAGATCTGTTATGTTTATACTCTAGATGAAATCTGAGAGTATATTGTGTTTGCCTTACCGTTTGTAACGCTAAGAAATAATGCTCGCACAGAGCCGCTAAGGGTACAGAAATATTTGTTGTCGCTCAAAAAGTTCGATTCCGAGTTGCTGTCTGTCCGTCTGTCCGTCTGTGCGTCTGTCTACAGCATAACTCTCGAAAGCTTTGAGCTATAGTGCTAAAAATTTTTGTATGTAATTTTTAGCAAAAAATTAACTTTAAGTTCGTGAACGGGCCATATCCCCACACTCCTTCTACCCCCTCCCATACAAATTTCACGAAATTTGGAAATTTAAATTAAATTATTTTCCTTCAAAACTTTTAAAGCTATCAACTTGATATTTTGTAGAAAGTATACAAATAGAAAGATCAATAACTTGAAAATAGTTTGTTTTGATCCGTACACTCCTTCTACCCCCTCCCATACAAATGGATAATTTTTGTTAAATGCATTATATCGATTTCCATTAAAACTAGAAAAAGAACAAACTTACAATTTCGCCAGAATTTGTTTTTTAATAATTGCAATAAACGCTAAAAAAAATGATCAACTCCGATTGACTCCTTCTACCCCTCCCATATAAATATCTGTATTATAAATTCAAGAAAAGCATTTCTTCTTCGAATAAATGAGAGCTATCGACTTTGAAATTGAATCAAAGCATGGTGATAAGGATGATGATAAGCAGTTTCAAAATTATTTAAATGATCCACTTCCTCTGCCACCTCCCATACAAATGCTCCAATTTCAGGAAAACTATGTTCAATTTCTTTAAAAATAATGAAAACTAAAAACTTTAAATTCAGTAAAAAACATTTTGCATGCCATGTTCGGAGTCATGTACGAAAAATACAAACCTTCCCCTCTACTTCTACCACCTTCCATGCAAAAGTCTCTATTCCCTATTCGAAAGAATTTGAGATGACATATTTTCCGGTATATTAAAGTCATTTTCATCTCATCTAGAGTATCATATGATTGGGCTTTACGCCTAGTCATGATTCTGTTATGTTTTTTTTTAGTCTTACTAATAATTCTAAATAATTATTTAGTGCATAATTGCAGCTCTATAAATTTCATACGTACCGAGTAAATTTATTTAGAGTATTTCATAAAAAAGTGCAGTTTGTATGGGAGGGGGTGGAAGAAAGGGGAAGACTCAACTAGTTTTTATATATCAGATTGAAATTATTATAAAAGTAATATATTCAAAATTTCAGATCAATAGCTTTCATACTTTTTGATAAAATCCGTTTAATGTCGAATTGCGAAATTGTGTCATTTTCTGTGGGAGGGGTAAAACTAAATGTCTAAGTTTTTTTGGTCTTACTAATAATTCTAAATAAATATTTAGTGCACAATTTCAGCACGCTAAATCTTATACGCACTGAGTAAATTGGTTTAGAGTATTTCATGAAAAAGTACAGTTTGTATGGGAGGTGGTAGAACGAGGGAGAGGACACTCATAATTTGTATATGGTAGATTGATATCATCATGAAAGTACTATGTTCCAAAATTGAGATCAATAACTTTTATACTTTTCGAGCAAAGCCGTTTATTGTCAAACTGCGCAATTGTGTCATTTTGTATGGGAGGAGGTAGAAGAGGTGGAGCGATTTGGCCCGTTCAGGAACTTGTCCTTACTTTTTTGTCAAAAACGCGTTCTCAAGCTAGAGAGGACATGGACGGACGGACGGACATCCGGTTTTGAGATTTTTGAGTGATTATATGAACTTCTGTTTTTTTTTCTCCGGGCCTTATTTCTTAGCATTACAAACTTTGTGGCAAACTTATAATACTCTCAGATTTCATCTAGAGTATAACAAGCAAGAAAATTCTTTAACAGGCAAATACCAGGTAGCTCCTTCACTGTATAAAAACCATAACTGGACGTAAAGCCCAATCATGCGAGAGAAATTTTTTAATAGTAATAAATTTTGTAGGGGAAGTGGTAGAGGGGATAACGAAATTGAACTAATTTTTAACATCATGCTAGAGTTGCTGTAAAAGTGTTTCAAAATTTAAGACTGAAAAATTTAAAAGTGTGGCTACCTTAATTAAATACTTTGCACCATAGTAGACTTTATCGTAGATAACTACGTTAAAGAAAAGAGAATATTTGACTTGACATAAAATAATCGTTTTTTTTTAATCTTTCTTATCTGTACCGTTCTAAAAGCAACACTTAATTATTATAATAAAATAATTAAAAACAACAAAAGTTATAATTATTTTATTTTATATTATACTAGCAATTGCCAGCGACTTTGTTCGCGAAAGAATCGCAAAATAAGCAATTTTTGAGAATGTAATTATGTGAGATATATAGGGTGGTCTAACCATAATGCACGATGTTAATTGTGAGTCACACCTTAACGTCAAGTTTTTCGCCCAACTTAATTTGACATTTCTTTGTTTCAGTGTTTGACAAATTCAACCATGGCGTCGGCAGCCGAATGGTTGGTTAAACAGACAGAAGTGAACGGTGACTTTACAAAGAAAATCATCTTCAGCGACGACGCACACTTTCACCTCAGTGGATTCGTTAACAAGCAGAATTGCCGCATTTGGGTAAATGAGAATCCACGAGTGATTGTTGAAAAGCCGATGCATCCACAAAGAGTGACTGTTTGGTGCGGTTTATGGGCTGGCGGCGTCATCGGGCCGTACTTCTTCGAAAATGAGGACGGCCAAGCAATTACCGAGTTATCTCGCTATCGCGAGATGATAACGGACTTCTTGTGGCCAGAAATTGAGCATATGAACCTGGACAATATGTGGTTCCAACAGGATGGTGCCACTTGGCACACAGTCATCGAAATAATGGCTCTTTTGCGCGAGAAATTAACATCGTGCGTTTTGGTTGGACCACCCTATATAATCTGTTTAGTTTAATGACTCTTTAAACACAATGGTTTGTATTTTGTTGGAATCAGAACCATAAATTATTAAAAATAAAACCACGATACTCGCATTTGTATGGGACAGGCTCGTGATCAAATCAATCCCGTGATTTGAGATCATATAAGTGTGGAAGAGCGTTAAGGACATGTGAATAGTTGTAGCTTGTGTTAATTATAATTGCTTCTCAAAAAAAAAGACCAAATAAAATAACGTTAAGCTTAAAACCATAACAGGACTACGATTGTGCGTAAAACCCAATCATACGATACTATCGATGAAATCGAAATTTTTGTGATCTTAAGAAATTTTGTATGGGGAGTGGTGGAAAGGGTGACAGTACTGAACTAATTTATTTCACATCATGCAAGAGTAGCTATAAAAATTGTGTGTACCAAATGTAAGCTTGAAAAACTGGTACTGAGAAACTTAGTGCATTGCATTTAATGAAATTGTGCTATTTGTATGGGAAGTGGTAGAAGGAGTGGGGGGTTTTGGTGATTTTTCGACAAACAACTATAATCATAATTAAATTGATATATTTTAAATATTAGATCAGTAACGTTCACACTTTTGAGGAAAATCGAATTTTTGGAAAGTTGTGGAATTGTGTCACATTGTATGGGAAGTGGTGCAAAGAGAAGGGAAATTTAAAAACCTTGTCTACTAAAATGTTGCATTAGTAATGGAAATAATATATTCTAAGTTTCAATTTAATAGCTCTTATAGTTTCGTGAAAAAATCGATTATTACATATATTTGAAAATGTGTCACTTTGTATGGGAGGGGGTAGAGGGAGTGAGGGGAGTGACATAAAACCAAAAGCAGATTACATACCGAAGCATATCTAATAAACTGTGAAAGCTTCGTTAAAACCGGTTCAGTCGTTTTTGCGTGAAAGCCGGAGAGACAGACAGACAGACAGACAAAGAAGAATTTTAAAAACGCGTGTTTCTGCTTAGTTATTGCTAAAATAAAGCAAAAAACTAACTTATAGCCATTTCTTAACAAATAACAGACGGACACTATAATTATATTTATATAGATTATGGCTCCAACAAAAAGGTACTGAGAAAATTAGTGTATTGGATTTAGTGAAATTGTGCATGCATGCAGATTTTGATAAACATCGTCCTTTTGACATGTTTGAAATTACAGATCAGTTGCATTTATACTTTGGAGGAAAATCGACCTTTTGTTAAGTTGTGAGATTGTGTCATATTGTATGGGATGGGTAGAAGGAGTGAAGCTTATCGTCTAATTTTTTTGGTCTTACTAATAATTCTGAATAAATATATAGTGCTCCATTTCTGCTCGATAAATTTAATGTGTAAATTTGTTTAGAGTATTTCATGACAACGTGCAGTTTATATGAGAAGTGGTGGAAGGAAGGAGAGGGCCCAAAATTTTTTTTAAGTAGATTGAAATCATCATAAAAGTATTATATTCCAAATTTTTGATCAATAGCATTTATACTATTCGAGAAAATCCGTTTAATGTCAAATTGCGAAATTGTATCATTTTGTATGAGAGGGGTCGAAGGGGTGGAGCGATTTGGTACGTTCACGAATTTGACCTTACTTTTTTGTCAAAATGACGTGCACAAAATTTTAATTTTCTACACTAGCGCGTACTCAAGCTAGAGAGAACACGGATGGAGGGGCACCCGGTTTTGAGATTTTTGAGTAATTGTATGAACTTCTGTATCATTCGTGTTTTTCTCCGATCCTTAATTCTTAGCGAACTTTGAGGCAAACTTATGATACTCTCAGATTTCATCTAGAGTATAAACAGCTAAGAGCCGTCAAACGAAATTTATGGAAGAGATTCCCTATCCAAAGACCCATAAATGCCTGAATTACTGGATAAAGTGCGATGATTAATGGGCAGAGTCAGAGCGGTGAGTCACTTCAACTTTTAATGCAAACGCATTTCATCGGATGCTTTGAGTCCCCGCCACAAAGTTCACATGTCGATCGTATTCTAGCTAACTCAGAACTAGTAGATACAGTTGTAACGCCAGAAAACATAGGAATTGCGTTTGTTTCTTTCAAACCTTACAAGTCAGCAGGACTGGTAGAAGTCTGCCCCGCAATGATCCAGAATGCGGATGAAACAATAATTCAGTACCTAGTTGACATATGCAAAGCATGAATTAGTCTTTGCAACTTACCGACGATATGGCAAGAGGTTAAGGTAGTATTCATACCTAAACCAGGCAGAGCCTTACATAACATCCTGAAAGCATTCCGTCCCATTAGCCTAACTTCGTTCCTTTCTAAAAGCCTGGAAAGACTGGTGAATAGCTATCTGTGTGCAAATCTGAACCTCTCGATCAGTTTCCCAACCAACACGCCTATCTGAAAAGTAGGTCCACCGACACCACCTTGCATGTGACGATAGTCGCTGTAGAGAAGCTTTCCATCATAAAAAGGTTGCACTCGATGTCTTTCTAAACGTGGAAGGCGCTTTTAACCACGTCAACATTGATGATATAGTTAAGGCCTTGCGCAGCCATATTATGGAACCTCTCTATGGATAGCTAAGCTTCTTCGCTCATAAAAAATCGTAGCGCGGATGGGTGAAGAGACAACAAAAGATTCTGTACACAAAGGGACGCCCAAGCATAATATCGCCTATCTTCTGGGTCCTAACCGTGAACCTCTTTCCACTTTAAATCGGAGTCCCACAATAGTATATGCTACCGTAGCCTTCTTCGCTTGCAAAAAGACATTCGGCTTGAGATGGGGCCTTAAGCCGCAACTCACCCACTGCATGTACACCAGTATTGTCAGACCAATTATTTGCTATGGCGTGCCGGTGTGGTACCCTGCGGTGGAACTAGAAACAAACCTAGTACCTTTACAGCTAATCTATCGGATGGCATGTCTGTGTATAACAGGGGCTCTTGGAACCACACCAACTGCAGCCCTGGACGTAATTCTTTCACTACCTTCACTTGATCTTTCTATAATACAAACTACGAGCCTAGCTGCCATTAGATTGAAAACCTTCAATTCATCAGCATCACAAATTGGTCTTGGCAAAGTTTTAAACGTCATTAGAGACACAAGTTCCTTTTGAGAATGGGAATGCATATGATTGAATAAACCAACCGCAAGTTGAGAAACGGAATTTGCTCATTAAGTTTCCTGAACGAGACAAATGGGCAACAAACACGATACTCAGCAGCTGTCCTCAGGTCCTCATCTCTATACGGACGGATCTAAAACTAACCATGGGACAGGTGCAGAGATTCGTTCCCATGACCTCGACATCCACACTTCGGTTCATCTTCCAGAACACAAGACTGTGTTGCAAGCGGAAGTATTAGCTATTAACGAGTGCACAAAAATTATTTTAGATATGCACTGTCTCGGGTTTTGTAACATTTTTTCGGACAGCAGGGCTGCACATCTGGCACTTCAATCCTACAGGATCACGTCCGAACTAGTGTTCATTTGTAGACACAATTTGAATCACTTATCGACTATAACCGAAGCATTTCTAATATGGATACCGGGTCATAGCAACCTGTTAGGAAACGACGCATCAGACACACTTGCGCAGTAAGGATCTGCAAACATTAGCTCAATTAGGAAATCGATCGATCTAGCACCAACAGTGCTGAACACTAGCTTCAAACAAACAATTTCTTGACGGGGTGGCGGCAGCTGGACAGCTGCAGAACTGCCAAATCGATTTGGGAAAAACCAAATAAAAACATAAAAGAATTATGGTTGGGTGTAAAGCCCTATCATGTGATACTCTAGATGAAATGAGAAAGAGTTCAATGTACCGGAAAATATGTCACCTCCAATTCTTTTAAATAATTAATAGTGACTTTTGTATGGGAGGTGGTAGAAGCAGAGGAGGAAGGTTTGTAATTTTTGGATATGACACCTAATGTGGTATGCAAAATATTTCGTGCTGAATTTAAGGTTTGTAGCTTTCATTATTTTCAATTGGACATAGTTTTCCTGAAATTGAGGCATTTGTATGGGAGGTGGCAGAGGAAGTGGAGCGTTTAAGATGATTTTGAAACTGCTTATCATCATCCTTATCACCACGCTTTGATTCAATTTCAAATTCGATAGTTCTAATATATTCGAAAGAGAAATGCTTTTCTTGAATTTATAATTCAGATATTTGTATGGGAGGGGGTAGAAGGAGTGAAGAGGAGCTGATAATTTTTTTAGCATTTATTGCAATTATTAAAAAACAAATTCTGGCAAAATTTCAAGCTTATACTTTTTCTAGTTTAAATGGAAATCGATATAATGCACTTATCAAAAATTATACATTTGTATGGGAGGGGGTAGAAGGAGTGTACGGATCAAAACACATTTTTTTCTCAGTATTGATTTTTCTATTTTTATACTTTATGCAAAATATGAAGTTGATAGCTTCAACAGTTTCGAAGAAAAATAATTTAGTTTAAATTTCAAAATTTCGTGAAATTTGTATGGGAGGGGGTAGAAGGAGTGAGGTGAAGTTTAAAAATTTTTCAATTCTGATTGGAATTAGAATAAAATTAATTCTGGCAAAAATTCGTTTTTATAACTTTGCTAGTTTCAATGAAAATCGAAAAACTGCATTTTTCAAAATTATGCATTTGTGTGGGAAGGGGTAGAAGGAGTGACGGGATCGGATCAATATTCCGTCATATTAATGACATCTATATCATAATACTTCGAATACTTCGAAATTTCAAATCGATAGCTTAAATAGTTTCAAAGAAAAATCAATTTCTGAAAATTTCGGAATTTCGTGAAATTTGTATGGGAGGGGTTAGAAGGAATGGGGTGATGTGGCCCGTTCACGAACTTAAAGTTTCATTTTTGCTACACACAACAAATTTCAGCACGATAGCTCAAAGCGTTCGAGAGTTATGCTGTAGACAGACGGGCATACGGACAGACAGTAACTCGGAATCGAAGTTTTTGAGCGACAACAAATATTTCTGTACCCTTGGCGGCTCTGTGCGAGCATTATTTCTTAGCGTTACAAACGGTAAGGCAAACACAATACACTCTCAGATCTCATCTAGAGTATAAACATAACAGGAATACAATTGGGCGAAAAGCCCAATCTTGCGTTGCTCTAGATGAAAGAGAAATTTTTTGACTTTAAGAAATTTTGTAGGGGAAGTGGTACAGGGGTTGAAGACATTGAACTCATTTTTCCTCATCACGCTTAAGTTACTATCAAAATATTTTATACAAAAAAATACAAAAAATTTAATAGGAACTGAGAAAATTAGTACATTGGATTTAGTGAAATTGTGAAGTTTGTATGGGAGGTGGTAGAAGGAGGGACGAAATCGTAATGACTTTTTCAGAAATACCTATAAATATCATGCTTTTGATGTGCTTTAAATTGTAGATCAGTAGCATTCATACTTTTCAAGAAAATCAATTTTTTGTTAAGTTGTGAAATTGTGTCTGATTGTATGGGAGGGGGTAAAAAAAGGAGCGAGTTCTTAAAGACTTTCCCGGAAATAACTATAAGCATCATACGCTCGTTATGATTTAAATTGTGGATCCGTAGCATTCACATTTTTCAGGAAAATCCACTTTTTGTAAAGTTCTGAAATTGTGTCAGATTGTATGTGAGGGGTAGAAGGAGTAAAGCTAATAATCTAATCCTTTTTCGGCCTTACTAGTAATTCTAGATTAATATTGAGTGCACAATTTCAGCTCAATAAATTTTATATGCATTGAGTAAATTGGTTTAGAGTATGTCATGAAAAAGTGCAGTTTGTATGGGAGGTGGTGGAAGGAAGTGAAGGAATTAAATAATTTTTATATAGTAAATCGAAATTATAATAAAAGTATATTTTAAATTTCAGATCAATAGCGTCTATACTTTTAGAGCAAATCCTTTTATTGTCGAATTACAAAATTATGTAATTTTGTGTGGGAGGGGGTAGAAGGGGTAAAGCTAATCGTCTAATTTTTTTTGATCTTACTAACGACTCCAAATAATTGATTAATGCACAATTTGAGCTCGATAAATTTTATACGTACTGAGTAAATTGGTTTTGAGCATTTCATGAAAAAAGTGCAATTTGTATGGGAGGGGGTGTAAGGAGAGGGAGGATATAAATACTATTTATACCGTAGATTGAAATTATTATAGAAATAATATATTCCAAATTTCAGACTAGTAGCTATTATACTTTGAGAGGAAATCCGTTTATTATCGAATTGCGAAATTGTGTCATTTTGTATGGGAGGGGTAGAAAGGGTAAAGCTAACCGTCTAATTTTTTTTGCTCTTACTAATAATTTTAAATAAATATTTGGTGCACAATTTGAACTCGCCAAATTTTATACGCACTGAGTATATTGGCTTATAGTATTTCATGAAAAAGTACAGTTTGTATGGGAGGTGGTGAAAGGAAAGGGAGGACACGCATAATTTTTATACGGTAGATTGATATCATTATAATAGTAATATGTTCTAAATTTTTTACCAATAGCTTCTATACTTTTCGAGCAAATCCGTTTATTGTCAAATTGCGCAATTGTGTCATTTTGTATGGGAGGGGGTAGAAGGGGTGGAGTGATTTGGCCCGTTCACGAACTCGACCTTACTTTTTTGTTAAAAATGACGTGTACAAAATTTGAACTATCTACCTCAACGTGCTCTCAAGCTAGAGAGCGCACAGAGGAACATCCGGTTTTGAGATTTTTGAGTGATTATATGAACTTCTGTATCATTCGTTTTTTTTCCGAGCCTTATTTCTTAGCGTTACAAACTTTAGAGCAAACTTATAATACTCTCAGATTTTATCTAAAGTATAAATATTATAGCTCAGCTGTTACAACGTAGGTCACTGCTTGCTGCACGTATTCAGGCTGCGGATTGCGAGCTATAGCCTTTGCAGTGGTTGCGAGGAAGACTTAGAAGCTATTGAACATTATTTTTGTCACTGTCCGCAAATCTCCAGCAGTCGTCTCCTTTGTTTAGGCTCTAGTTTCTTCTCAGAACTAGACGACCTCAGAGGCGTTAACCATTCGAGCTTCGGTTCGCAAGTCGAACCAAGTGGCTAACACCGGAGGAGTAGAAACATCTCATAATGAATACGATGAGTACAATGGGTCCAACTAGATGGCCACAGTGCATTGTGGTTTTATGAAACCACCCTCCTACAACCTAAACCCCGTTCATTCCCTATATTATATAAATCGCCGTTTAGCTGTTGAGATTTTCAATTGTTTATGACCTTCAACTGTTATTGTGCGCACACGTACATGCGCCTACCTGCTCATGCTTGCTCACACATTCAGCGGCAGACAAGAGTCTACGGCAGCACCTTATATTGAGATTCTGGTTAATTGGAAGATTTAATCAAAAATTCATTGATGCACATTTTTTAGGAACGTAAATATATTTATAAAAAACTTTTCATAACAAACTTAAAGAGAAATTCATAAAAACATAGAAAAGTGAATGGACAAAAGTTTACGGCAGTCAGTGGTGGTTGACTTATACACAAAAAATATCCAACTAAGCCTAACGGTATTTATTCGAAATTTGTTTATTTGCTCTTACTGCCATTTAGTACATGTGCAACTGCAACTCTACTATAGGTTTATCGCTAGTTTCGAACTAGGGTGTAGCCTAGTTGGTAGCGTGTTGGTCTTGTTATGCGAAGGTCGTGAGTTCAAATCCCGGTCGGCGCAATATATAATTCCAACACATTGCTTGCTTGGATATACCTTGGTCACCTCATTCTACGAAAATGAAAAATTCGTAGAAAGAGGGTTGTGCGAAGGGCTAACAACCTTTCCACAATAAGTAATGAAAAATGTTAAGGAACCTGCATGTAAGGAGGCCAAGGTCCGATTTGGGCTGTAGCGCCATTGTAGTGGTAATAGTAGCTAGTTTCGAACTGAAAGGACCGCAAAATATCATCGGGAAAAGAAATTTCTAGTGATGTCCGAAATTTGGTCGTCCAGTATAAAAAAGACAATAAATCGTGGTCGGAAATTGCGAAATTACTGAAAATAAAACAAAGTTCTGTTTATACCATTATTTAAAATTTTGAAAACAGTGGTTTCATTAAAAATAAGCCGCGAACTGGCCGACCAAAAAAGCTTTCGGGCAGAGATATTAGTTCAATTTTAAAAGAAGTGAACAAAAATCCAAAAATATGTGCTCCAGATTTGGCGAAATAAGTGGCTGCGGTAAGGAAAAAGTATGTTCATGCAAGAACAATCTCGAGAGCATTAAGATCTACTGGGTTTCAAAGCACAACTCCACGTAAAAAAGCATTAATATCCTCCAAAAACCGACTTCTGCGCCTAAAGTTCGCCAAGGCCCATATCAGCAAGGACAATGATTTTGGAATCGAGTCCTTTTTACCGATGAGTCAAAATACACCATATTCAGGTGTGATGGTCGCAGTAAAATATGGAGAAAACATAACAGGACTACGATTGAGCATAAAGCCTAATCGTGCGATACTCTAGATGAAAGAGAAATTTTTCGATTTCAAGAAATTTTGTAGGGGAAGTAGTACAGGAGGATGACGACATTGAACTAATTTTTTCTGATCACGCTAAAGTTGCTATCAAAATGTTTTGCACAAAATTTAGGATTAAAAAATTTAATAGGTACTGTGAAAATAAGTTTATTGGATTTAGACAAACTGTGCAGTTTGTAGTTGTGGTAGAAGGATGGGCGAGTCCTTAATGACTTTTTCACAAATATCTATAAACATCATGCTTTTGATATGTTTTAAATTGTAGATCATTCATACTTTACAGGAAAATCCACTTTTTGTAAAGTTGTGAAATTGTGTCAGATTGTATGGGAGGGGATAGAAGGGGTACAGCTAATAGCCTTATTTTTTTGGCCTTACGAATAATCTATACATCTTTACATATAAATATAACTGTAGTGTCTGTCTTTTCTTTGCTTATAAATGGCTATAACTTAGTTTTTTGCTTTATTTGGACAATAACTAAGCAGAAACTTAAATTTTTTAAAATGTCTTTCCAGCTTTCATGTAAAAACGGCTGAACCAATTGTAATAAAACTTTCACAGATTATTAGGTCTGCCTCGAGAAGGAATCTGCCTAAGGTTTTATTTTACTCCCCTAAGGCCTTCTACCTCCTCCCATACAAAGTGACTTATTTTCAAAAATTTATAATAATCAAATTTTCATGGAAACTATAAAAGCTATTAATTACAAATTTAAGATATATTATTTCTATTATAAATGTGATCTTCAAATATACAAATAATTTGAAGCATCCTACTCCTTCCACCACCTCCCATACAAACTAAACTTTTTCATGAAATACTATACACCAATTTTCTCAATACGTATAACTTTCATCAAGCTAACATTTTGTACTTAATCCTTAATTAGCATTGTTATTAATACCACTAGCTTTACTCTTTCTATCGCCTCCCATACAATCTGACATAAATCTACAACTTCGCAAAAACTCGATTTTCTTGAAAAGTGTAAATTTTACTGTTCCGAAATTTTAAATATAGCAATTGCATGATAATTATACTTCTTCTACAATGGAGCTACAGCCCAAATCGGACCTTGGCCTCCTGATATTCAGGTTCCTTAACATTTTTCATTACTTATTGTGGAAGGGTTGTTAGTCCTTCGCAGAACCCTCTTTCTACGAATTTTTCATTTTCTTAGATTGAGGTGACCAAGGTATATCCAAGCAGGCAATGTGCCGGAATTATAAATTGCGCCGATCGGGATTTGAACTCACGACCTTGATAGTTATAGCTGTTTCTTAAAAAATAACTAAAAACCCTCCACTCCTTCCCCCCTCCACTCCTTCCCCCCTCCACTCCTTCCCTTACGAACTGCACTTTTTCATGAAATACTCTAAACCAATTTTCTCAGTACGTACAACTTTTTTCGAGCTAAAACTTTGTATGAAATCCCTAATTCGCATTATTATTAATATCGGGAAAAATTAACCGATAAGCTCCACTCCTTCTGCCCCCTCCCGTACAATGTAACACAATTCCATGACTTTGCAAAAACTTGATTTTCTTGAAAGGTGTGAATCTAACTGATCTGAAATTTAAAACATATCAATAGCATGGTGATTATAGTTGTTTCTAGAAAATTTACCAAAACCCCCCCACTCCTACCACCTCCCATACAAATTGCACAATTTAACTAAATCAATATGATTGACCTTTACGCACAATCGTTGTCCTGTTATGTTTTTAAGCTTAATGTTATATTACTTGGATTTTTTTTAGAATTAACACAAGCTGCAACTATTATATTTACTTTTCCTTAACACTCTTCAATACGCTTTCTTTTCTAAGCTAGGGTGTAGCCTAGTAGGTAGCGTGGTGGTCTTGTAATGCGAATACGTATATGATCTCAAATCACGGGCATGTCCCATACAAATATAAATACCATGGTTTCATGCTTAATAATTTATGGTTCTGATTCCAACAAAATACAAAGCATTGTGTTCAAAGAGCCATCAAACTAAGCAGACTATTTATCCGACATAATGTACTACTAACTACACTCTCAAAAAATGTTATTATTGCGATTCTTACGCGGACAAAGTTGCTGGCGATCGCTAGTAAAAAATAAAACTTTGTTGAAGGAAGCGCTCATTACAGAATGGGAGAAAATTACATCAGCAGAAACTAGTAATTTAGTCGCCTCTATGCCCCGAAGACTGCAAGCATTAATTGATGCTAAAGGGAGTCCGACCAAGTATTAAGCCAGCAAAAAATTTTGAAAATTCCGATACGTTTAGTTGAAAATTTGTTATGTATAAGTCAGCCAGCTCTGACTGCCGTAGACTTTTGTCCATTCAATTTTTTATGTTCTACTGAATTTCTCTTTAAGTTTGTTATGAAAAGTTTTGGTTTTTGTTTTTATGCTCTAGATGAAATCTGAGAGTATTATAAGTTTGCCACAAAGTTTGTAACGCTAAGAAATAAGGCTCGGAGAAAAAAATGAATGATACAGAAATTTATATAATCACTCAAAAATCTCAAAACCGGATGTCCGTCCGTCCGTCCGTCCGTCCGTGTCCTCTCTAGCTTGAGAACGCGTTGATCTAGAAAGTTCAAATTTCTTACACGTCGTTTTTGACAAAAAAGTAAGGACAGGTTCGTGAACGGGCCAAATCGCTAAACCCCTTCTACCCCCTCCCATACAAAATGACACAATTGCGCAGTTTGACAATAAATGGATTTGCTCCAAAAGTATAACAGTTATTGGCCTCAAATTTGGAACATATTACTTTTATGATGACATCAATCTACCATATACAAATTATGATTGTCCTCTCCTTCCTTCTACCACCTCCCATACAAACTGTACTTTTTCATGAAATACTCTAAATCAATTTACTCAGTGCGTATAAAATTTAGCGTGCAGAAATTGTGCACTAAATATTTATTTAGAATTATTAGTAAGAACAAAAAAACTAGACATTTGGTTTCACCCCTTCTACCCCCTCCCATACAATTTCGCAATTCAACAATAAACGAATTTTTTCATAAAGCATGAAAGCTATTGATCTGAAATTTTGAATATATTACTTTTATAATAATTTCAATCTGCTATATAAAAATTAGTTGAGTCCTCCCCTTCCTTCCACCCCTCCCATATTAACTACACTTTTTTATTAAATACTCTAAATAAATTTACTCAGTACGTATGAAATTTATAGAGCTGAAATTATGCACTCTATAATTATTTAGAATTATTAGTAAAACTAAAAAAAATTAGGCGATTAGCTTCACTCTTTCTACCACCTTCCATACAATTTGACGCAATTCAACAGCTTTACAAAAAGTTGATTTTCCTGAAATGTATGAACGCTAGTGATCTGCAATTTAAAATATGTCAATTGAATGATGTTTACAGTTATTTCTAAAAACGTAATTAATAAATTCACACTCTTTCTACCACCTCCCATACAAACTGTATAATTTCACTAAATCCAATACACTAATTTTCTCAGTAGTATTAAATTTTTGAATCCTAAACTTTGTATAAAACATTTTGATAGCAACTTTAGCGTGATGTGGAAAAATTAGTTCAATGTCGTCACCCCCTCTACCACTTCCCCTACAAAATTTCTTAAAATGAAAAAAATTCTCTTTCATCTAGAGTATCGCACGATTGGGCTTTACGCCCAGCCGTAGTCCTGTTATGTTTTTATAAATATATTTACGTTACTAAAAAAATGTGCATCAATGAATTTTTGCCACTGTATGTTGAACTGCAAGGAAATCTGAGACGCGGTGACTGAGTTATGCGTGACAGTCCTCATCGAGCTAAGAAGTTTCGAAATACTACGAAGAGAACTAACTGAAACAGAAATGTCTACTGTGAAATACAATATACAATGTGACATAAGCAAAACTACATGATACATTACATGTGACGGTAAACTGAAGTTTGAGCTTCGTGTTCCTCCCTCCTCATGACGTAGGACTTAATGGTAGTCCTAGTAGTAGAAGACTTAGCGAAAGTTTTCTTTCGAGTTCGCTTCACTAAACCGACTAGTGCAGTTGGTAACTGAACCAACTCGATTGCCTGAAATAGCAAACCATGCTTCAAACTTCTTCTTCTTCTTCAATGGCGATACAGCCCAAATCGGGCCTTGGCCTCCTGAACTTCAGGTTCCTTAACATTTTCATGCTTCAAACTTGCTTGACATTTTTCTAACGAATCATCCCGACAAATATTCTGTTTCTGTGATATCGCCATCCCCAGTTGGGAATACTGATCACTTCCTGATTCGAGCACGATTTCCGATTACAGCGGTAAATACAATAAAAGTCAAAGTGCCTCGAAGAACCATCTGGTGTTACAAAAAAGCAGACTGGGGAGCATTAAATCAGTTTTTCGAGACCTTTAATTAGAAATTGTGTTTCGAGTCTAATAACTGTGATACAGCTTGTCAGATTGTAACCGAAACCATCCTTAAGGGTATGGAACTCTTCATAACCTTTAATTATAAAGGTATGAAACCGTCGAAGGACTTGTGGTTTACTAAAAATTTTCTTACGGCCATCCGGAACAAGAAAAAATATTTTCAAATTTTTAAGAGCAACCCAACGTCTGCCAACAGATCTCTTTACAACGTGTCAAGAAATACATGCATGTCGATTTTGAAAAGTGCTAAGTTTCAACACGACCAAAAACTTCGACGGAAAATTCTCGAAACACCAAATAGCTCGAGATCGTTTGGGTCATTTGTTAAAACAGTCAACAGCAACCATGTAAAATCATCTACACCACCTCTCCTAGATGGGGACCGAATTGTAGTCCATCCTGTTGAGAAAGCCAATCTTCTCGCAGCAAGTTTCGCACAAAATTCCAGGCTGCCAGCGACAAACCAGTCTCCCCAGCTTGTAACACCATCTGGAGTTCGTCTACCTGAGATTAATTTTCGCACACGACTTATCTCCAGAATTCTTCGTGAGCTCAATGTTCAGAAATCTGCAGGTCCCGATGGTAGTCCTAAAAAAATTTTATGCGTCCCTGTCTAAGCCGCTGCGCGATTTATTCCATCTCTCTTACTCTTCTGGACACTTTCCGCGCACGTGGAAAATGACGAATGTTCAGCCGATTCCCAAGAAAGGAAACAAAGCGTTGCCCGCCAACTATCGCCCCATCGCCATTACTTCCGTTCTGTCGAAAGTAATGGAAACGGCTGTGAATCGCAAAATAGTCCGCTATCTTAAAGATAGCAATCTTATCAATGATCACCAATACGGATTCCGTTCCGGATGATCTACAGGTGTTCTCTTGGTAGATCTGACTGACCGTTGGAACTCTTGCATCCATAAATTTGGCGAAGGTCAAGTTCTGGTGCTTGGCATCGCTAAAACGTTTGACAGATTTTGGCTCAGTTGTCTCCTAGTGAAGCTCAAAGCAGTCGGCTTTAACAATAACCTCGTAAAATTGATCGAGAGTTTCTTACATGAACGCACCATGCAAGTCGTAATAGATGGCGTGGCATCTTCTCCCTTTCCCGTAGATTCCGGAGTCCCCCAAGGCTCTGTTTTATCACGCACACTCTTTCTTATTTTTATCAATGACCTTCTGTCGTCAACGCTCAATCCGATACATTGCTTTGCAGATGACAGTACTCTGGATAACATCTATGAATTCGACTCAATTACTAACGATCACCATGTCCCGGTAACATCTAAACGTGCCGAACTATTTGGATCATTGAACTCTGACCTGAACCTAATCTTGGATTGAGGCAGGATAAAAAGAGTAGAGTTCAACACCTCAAAAACACAGGCCTGTCTTCTTTCCCTTAAACGTGATGTCCCGGAGTCGGTTTCTAATGTAACCTTCGGTTGTGTCCTACTAAACTCTTTCGAATACTTCTCACTCCTTGGCATCAAAATAAATAACCATCTTAATTGGAACCAGCACACACTCGACGTAGCACTTGAAGCTTCCAAACGTCTAGAAGTTCTCCGAAGATGTAAAAAATATTTTACTCCCAGTGACCTAGCAAATATCTATAAGGCCTACATCAGACCACGCCTTGAGTACAATTCGCATTTATGGGCTGGGGCACTCAAAACGCAACTTGCGATGCTCGACCGTGTCCAGAGACAGGCGTTCCGACTAATTAGAGATGAAGCCAACACGGTTTCTATAGTCTCCCTAGAGCATCGCAGAAATGTCGGAGTACTAAGCATTTACTACCGCTCTTTTCATGGTAAGTGCAGTGAGGTGCTAAACTTATTCCACCTCTATACTCATTTCCTAGAATCACTCGCCTTGCTTCAAGCGCACATGAGTTAAGTGTTAAGCTTCCAACTTGCCGCACAGTGAAATATAGGCAGTCAATCATACCCCGAACTTCTAAGCTCTAGAATGCATTGCCTGAAGCTATATTCCCATTGTCATACGAACTTCGACGTTTCAAACTCAACGTCCATCGCTCTAAAGGCTTTTCTCCCCCTGTTAATCCCGCCTAACCTTAACTCCTTAACTCCACCCATTAAAGGGTGACCCCCTAAGTTGTGTTCGGCTACTTAAAAAAAAAGTTTTCCATTTCAAGGCTTTCGATGTGTTATAGGCAATTTCGGCCTTGCAATGCACAAATACAGTCATGGAGGAAGGAATGGAGTTAGGAAGGTAGGGGAGACTAATCAGAACGACTGTAGCGAGTGGAGAAGCTGATATATATTTCAGTTGTACTGGCTGCTACTGACAAATTTTTGCAGATTTTATGGGGGACTGAATGATAGGAAGCGAACAGAAACCATCTACCGAGTATCTAGGCCTTCTTGAAGTGGAACTGTTTCACTTTTACTCCGTTTGTCCATTTTATTTCGAATAATTTCATCGCTAGTAGCAACTGAAAAATTCGTGCTTACAAAAATCCCGTCTGGAGTGGGAATCGAACCCACGACCTATTGACTAAAAAGCAAACACACTGCCCAGTACGCCACGGAAGCCACACTCGTTTAAAAAATACACACACACGTAAATACACGTACAAACATACAAATAAATAAGCACGCTGCGTATGTATGCTGGTATGTCGGACAGTCTTTCGGAAAAGATATATGTATAAAGCAGATGCTTGTGGTAGGAAAAGACATTCGTAGTTCAAAAGCTATTAAATTAGTGCAATCAACATAATCATACTCTATAACTAGCGATTGCCCGCGACTTTGTTCGTGGAAAAATCGCAAAATAAACAATTTTTGACAATGTATTATGTGAGATATACATATAATCTGTTTAGTTTAATGAGTCTTTAAACACAATAGTTTGTATTTTGTTGGAATCAGAACCATACATTATTAAGAATGAAGCCACGTTAGTCCATATGTATGAGACAGGCACGTGATCAAATCAATCCCGTGATTTGAGATCATATAAGTATGGAAGAGCGTTAAGGAAATGTGAATAATTGTAGCTTGCGTTAATTACAAAAAAAAAGACCAAATAAAATATCGTTAAGTTTAAAACTATAACGGGACTACGATTGTGCGTAAAGCCCAATCATACGATACTATAGATGAAATTGAAATTTTTGTGATGTTAAGAATTTTTGTATGGGGAGTAAGGGTAATAGTAATATCCCGCAAGGGGGTATTTGTATGATGAGGTTTTACCAATTCCTGCAACTATCTTTGGAGTTAGCGACTCCACGGACCTGAGCTAACTATCCCCCTCTGGGATGGGGGCTGTAGAATTCACCCACAGCCAGTCCTACTTGCCCTAAAAATGGCAAATGGACACTCACTGGATCATGGGCTTATCACCCGTGATCTTAAGACCTAAATGATACGAGAAACGGATACATCGCCTCGGATACGGACTGATCCTACGGTAACGACTTTTGGCATTCGAAAACGGACTATGATTGGCTTCTGGAACGTTCGAACATTGAATGACGGGGGAAGAGCTGGGGTTACTCGGTCCTTGCACCGCCAATCAGTGATCGACCGTGAAATGGAGCACTATAACATCCGAATCTTGGGCTTGAGCGAGGTCAGGTGGACAGGATCAGGAGAAGAACGAACCCCTAGCGGAAACACTATTCTGAACATTGGCCCTGAAAGTGAAGCCAGAGATGGCGTGGCGTTCGTCCTTACGCCGAGAGCGAGAAACAGTATCATTAGCTGGGAACCAATCTCGGATAGGATTATCGTCGTCAGGCTCAGGACCAGTGTCAGAAACGTCACAATTCTGCAGTGCTACGCACCAACTAATACCGCAACATCTGGTGACAAAGAGGAGTTTTATAGCCAACTGAGTGCCACCTTCGAACGTGTTCCAAGAGGTGATATTATTATCATCTCGGGAGATATGAACGCCCAGGTTGGATCAGACAACACTGGACTAGAACACGTCATGGGGAGGCATGGTGACCCTTGGGTCGACGCTTCACGACCTTGGATTAAGAGACCCGAAAACGGCGAATTATTTGTGGAGTTCTGTAGTACTCGGCAAATGGTCATCGGAGGGACCCTTTTTCCAGACAAGAGTCATCATAAAACATCTTGGGTGTCCCCTGATGGTGTTACTCAGAACTAGATCGACCATTTGGCTATAAGTCGCCGATGGAGAAGATGTTTCCTCGATGTGCGAGCGAAACGTGGAGCTGACGTGGGGAGCGATCACCACTTGATGGTTGCCTGCTTGAGATTGTGTACAGCAGCTATCCGACGACCACAAATTCTTCAAATGAAGCGCAAGCTTAATGTGGATAAACTCAGAGATTCCAACAAAAAACGCGAATACACCACCATTCTACGCGAAAAGTCATCCACATTGGGTGAACATGAAATGCGCACACTGGACGCCAATTGGGAGGCAACCAGAAACACTTTTCTAACTAGTGCTGAAGAATCTGTGGGATATGCGCAAAGCGGTGAGAAACCCTGGATGTCACAAGACACACGGGACAAGGTTGGCAATCGGAAAAAAGCCAAATTGGCAATCATCTCTCAACCCAATGTCAACCAACGAACGCCCGACTTGAGGCAGAACTACCGCGATGCTCATATACAGCTTAAAAAGGCTGTTAGACGCGACAAGAGAAAGGCCATTGAAGATCTGGCAAACAAGGCAGAATCTGCGGCTTACCTTGGGGATATGGGTTCACTATTTAAAATCATGAAACAGTTGACGAACAGGAATTTCACCGCCAACCACCTGGTGAGAGATGTCAACGGAACTCTCCTTAATATGAGTGAACACCAGTTGCGACGATGGAAGGAATACTTCTCTGATATTTTAAACATCTTGTCAGAGGAAGATATTCCGGAAACAGAACAACTTCCAAACATCCAACCGCAACAATCCTCTATTAGGGACGATCCCCCAGATAAGGAAGAGATAGTTTCCGCCATTCGGTCAATGGCGGGAAGGAAAGCTCCAGGTATAGACGGACTACCAACCGAACTCCTCAAAGCGGACCCGGAAATAACAGCCGATATACTCCTCCCACTCTTCACTAAGGTGTGGAATGAGGGAAGATATCCGACTGAATGGAAGGAGGGCATCATTGTGAAAATTCCGAAGAAGGGCGACCTTCGGGATTGTGGCAATTGGCGTGGTATATGTCTACTTACTGCCGTATCAAAAATTATGGCTAAGGTAATTCTCAATAGAATTAGTGATGTCGTCGAGAGCACTCTCTAAGTTTATCAGGCTGGATTCCGTAAAGGGTCGTCTTGTACCGACCACACAAATACCCTACGGATAATATTAGAGCAGTCAACCGAAATGGGTTCGCCACTACATCTCATGTTTGTGTACTTCGAGAAAGCTTTCGACAGCGTTAAGCGAGATTACATATGGAATGCTTTGCGTAGGAGAGGTATTCCAGATAAGGTCATAGCTATGATTAAAGAATCCTACGAAGATGCAAGGTGTCGCGTCTTGCATAGAGGAGAGCTGTCCGAGAGCTTTCCTGTGCGAACAGGTGTCAGACAAGGCTGCATATTATCACCAGCCCTGTTTCTGGTGGTAATAAATGACATCTTAAAAGCTGCACTGGAAGGTGGGGAAGGTAAAGGTCTTCAATGGAGACTATTTAACATCTTAAGTCACCTTGATTATGCTGATGACGTGTGTTTGCTTGCACATACCCGTTCGGACTTAGAGTCAAATGTTCGCTCGTTGCATTCTAAATGCAAAGAGGCGGGACTGAAAATAAATGTGCATAAAATCAAGTACATGCACATGGGTTCGAACGCAAGCACACCGATTGTTCTTAACGGACAGGATGTGGAAGAGGTGCAAGATTTTTGCTATCTCGGAAGCATTGTCAGCATGGACGGCGGAGCCGAAAAGGATGTTGAGGCTCGGCTAAATAAAGCCCGTCAGGCCTTCGGTATCCTTTCCCCTTTCTGGAGGTTAAGAGAGATCTCCCTTCGCACGAAGCTGCGAGTTTTTGACGCATGCGTCAAATCCGTGTTGTTATATGGTTGTACTACGTGGAAAGTGACCGTTCGACTTACCAAGAAACTACAGACTTTCGTAAACCAATACCTCCGGCGCATTTTAGGAATATTCTGCCCGGAAGTAATCTCCAACGACGAACTTTGGAGTACAACTCGCCAGACTAAAATAGGTATTGAGATTCAACGGCGAAAGTGGCAGTGGATCGGTCATACTTTGAGGAAACCAGAGCGAAACATCGCAAAACAGGCTCTGGATTATAACCCTCAAGGAAGACGTCGGGTTGGTCGACCATGTAACACATGGAAGCGAGCAGTTGAGCAGGAGGCCAGAGGAATAAACAAGTCCTGGCAACAGCTTAAAGCCGATGCTCAGGATCGCGCCTTGTGGAAGAGAGTTGTTTCTGTCCTATGCCCCTATAGGGGGTTTTAACAGGAATTTGAATGGTAATAGTACTGAACTAATTTATTTCAAATCATACGAGAGTAGCTATAAAAATGTTTTGTACCAAATTTAAACTTGAGAAATTGAATAGGAACTGAGAAACTTAGTGCATTGAATTTAATGAAATTGTGCAATTTTTATGGGAGGTGGTAAAAGCAGTGGGTGATTTTTGGTGATTTTTCGACAAACAACTATAATCATAATGAAATTGATATATTTTAAATATTAGATCAGTAACGTTCACACTTTTGAAGAAAATCGAATTTTTGAAAAGTTGTGGAATTGTGTCACATTATATGGGAGGGGGTAGAAGGAGTGAAGCTAATCGGTTAAATTTTTTCCCGATATTAATAATAATGTTTATTATGGATTTGATAACAAATTTTAGCTCGATGAAAGTTATACGTATTGAGAAAATTGGTGAAGAGTATTTCATAAAAAAGTGCAGTTTCTATGGGAGGTGGTGGAAGAAGTGATGGATTCTTAGTAGATTTTTGAGAAACTATTACAATCATTATGCAGTTGATATATTTTAATTTTCAGATCAGTAACATTCACACTTTCCAAGAAAATCGAATTTTTCAAAAATCGTGGAATCGTGTCATATTGTACGGGAGGGGGTAGAAGGAGTAAAGGTATTCAATTAATTTTTTTCCGATATTTATAACTATGCCAATTAAAGATTTAGTACACAATTTTATCTCGATGGATGTTATACGTACTGAGAAAATTGGTGTATAGTATTTAATGAAAAAGTGCAGTTTGTATGGGAGGTGGTGGAAGAAGTGGGGAGATTTAAATAATTTGTAAACTTAAAGATTGCATTTATAATAGAACTAGTACATTTTAAACTTCAAATTAATAGCTCTTATAGTTTCGAAAAACAAAATCGATTATTACATATTGTGACATACAGACCTGACAACACCGCCGCTCGATCTCTCAACAGACAAGAATTATGTGGAACAGTATACTCCACTGCACACTCCTGTATAGTTCACACATACACATCGCGGGAAGCTTCGAGAACTGCTCACACATTGTCCACACATACACACCGAAGGAAGCTTCGAGAACTGCTCGCACATTGTCGACACATACACACCGAAGGAAGCTTCGAGAACGCTTTCAGCAAGAACCAGTTAGTCAGTCATTCAGCGACAGTAATGAAAGACGCGGACCAGTAAAGGGCGATAGTAAAATACGTGACGGTGTTTTCATAAAAAGTGATCGAGAAATTAAAAAGTGCGAATAAGTAAATTATCCTTTATTTTTAAACGAATTGTGTTTTACTTGAAATCTCGGCGAACCTCTAGCTCGCAACAATATTTTTGAAAATGTGACATTTTGTATGGGAGGTGGTAGAAGGCGTGAGGGGAGTGACATAAAACCAAAAGCAGATTACATCTCAAAGCATACCTAATAAACTGTGAAAGTTTCGTTTCAATCGGTTCAGCCGTTTTCGCTTGAAAGCTGGACAGACAGACAGACGGAGAATTTTAAAAACGCGTGTTTCTGCTTAGTTGTTGCTAAAAAAAGCAAAAAACTAACTTGTAGCCATTTCTAAACAAATAACAGACAGGCACTACAATTATATTTATATGTATAGACTAGCGATCGCCCGTGACTTTGTCCGCGGAAGAGAATGTAGTTAGTAATTTGAGAATGTAGCTAGTAGTATGTACATTATGTGAGATATATAATCTGTTTAGTTTAATGACTCTTTAAACACAATGGTTTGTATTTTGTTGGAATCAAAACCATAAATTATTAAGAATGAAACCACGATACTCGCATTTGTATGGGACAGGCTCGTGATCAAATCAATCCGTGATTTCAGATCATATCAGTATAGAAGAGCGTTAAGGGCATGTGAATAGTTGTAGCTTGCGTTAATTAAAAAAAATACCAAATAAAATAACGTTAATTTATTTATTTATCACTATCAGAATTCCTTAATGCAAGGAATTGCCATAAAACGGTTCCAAATTAAGATGTGGAAATCGAATTATCCTCTGGCTCATCATTTAGTGAAGGGACGAAACAAACAATAACATCCCTACACCAAAAACATAAATATAAATAACACAGAACAAAAATTGACAAAACGTTGGCATCAACTAGTATTAAGTCTACGCTTTAAACAAAGCTTATCAATAGAGAAGTCGAATACATCAGCATTCTCATTAACTTCTCTCGCGAGACGCGAAATCGGCTCATTCATACCATAGTATGTCCGGTGAAAGCAAATCTGTAGCAATCTAGGCTGCCTTGGTAAAAATCGACCAACAGCAAACTGCATCAAACTCAAAAGTGTAGGAAAATCAACCATCCCTGTAAGAAGTTGATGAGCAAAAACTACATCAGCTACCTCACGCATAAAAAGGAGACCAAACTTGAGAAGCATATTCAAGATGAGATCTAACGAAGGTCTTATAAAGAATCAATTTAACAAAGGGATTGTTAAATTCCTTCAATAAGCGTGTGGTGAATCCCAACATAGAATTACCTTTTTGCACAATCTTATTTATATGCAAGCTAAAATTAAGTTTATGGTTAAACGTAATACCTAAGTCAATAATAGAGTTGACACGATCCAACATACTGTCATTAAGACTATAAATAATTACAAACGGTGAGACTTTCCTAGTAAATGACATAACACGACATTTATCCACATTCAAACGAAGATCATTGTGGCGACACCAATTACTAAAATTAATCAAATCTTCTTGAAGAAAATTGTCAGAGTTGGAACTAAGGGACCTAAAGATCTTAATGTCGTCTGCATAAATAAGTACTTCAGAGTATTTAAAAACAGGTGCAACATCATTAATGGCCAAGACAAACAAAAGTGGTCCCAAATGACTTCCCTGCGGAACACCAGAATGCGCAGTAAATGGCTTAGAAGTAAAACCACGAAAGAGAACTTGATAAGTTCTATTAAGTAGATACGACTTAATCCAATTAATAAGCCATGTAGGAAAACCCAACATGTCTAATTTCAATAAAATAATGGGCAGTCAGGCAGTGACCGTCGTCGGGAACAGTGCTAGTGAACAACAAAACAGAGTTCTTGACGTTGCCTCGTGCAAATTTCTCTTTCTTTTTTCTGTCGTGCTAAAGTGCAAAGAAACTACATCAACCTTTAAAGTTGTAATTAATTAGTAAGTGACAGCTAAAGTCGAACTTTCCTTAGTTTAAAAGGTGTGACCCATTGGCCACGATGGCCTCTGGGAATACATACACCAACAGCTTCAATCTTCTGGACGAAGTTGAACTGTCAACCAATGCTCCATCGCGAAAAAAAAAATCATCTTTCGCGCCATATCCAAGCCTCCCAAAAGTGAACAGTAATGATATTCAAAAGAAATTCGTCTTAATTTCTCACGCCGATCCGACCAAAAAATTGTCAGCTGTTAACCCTTTTCTACTTAGAAAAGCAATTGACGGTATATCCACCGAATACTCCAAGGTCTCAACCTTGAGGGACGGGAGTTTGCTTATTCTATGCGATAACCTAACGGTAGCTCACCGCTTTGAAAAAATTTCAATGCTAGCCAATATCATTCCAGTAAAAGCCGAAATAAGTAAACAGTTTAATGTTAGTAAAGGGACAATTTTTTGTCGCGATCTTGCAAATCTCTCCGAAGAAGAAATAGTCGATGGTTTGAAAAGCTGTGGGGTCACAAACGCAGGTAAGCTGAAGAAGAAAATAGACAACCAAGACATCCCATTTGGATTAATTATCCTCTCCTTTGAAAGATACCACCTTCCTACTTCCATTACAATTGGATGGCAAAGATTTGAGGTTAAAGAATACATTCCGAATCCAATGCGGTGCAAAACATGCCAGAAGCTTGGACACACGGCTAAATGGTGCAAATCTTCTCCAACATGCGTTTCCTGCGGTAAAGCAGAGCATAAACCTACACCCTGTACAGAAAGCGTTAAGTTTTGCGTAAACTGTGAAGATTCAAGCCACATATCATCTGATCGGCTATGTCCTAAGTACCTTGAAAATAAAGAAATTATCACCATCAAAACCATAAACAAATGCTCAATATTTGAAGCGCGGAAAAAATATCACGAATCTAGGAATTCACTTAAAGCCAAACAACCTACTCCCGGTCTTTCATATGCAAAAGCTACCACACCAAAAACAATAGTTACTAACAAACAACAAAACAATCTAAAAGCAAATAACGAAAATATACTTAAACCCAATGTAATAGACTCTTCAACCACAACATACTCAAAACAAATGGAGCCAACAACTTCTAACTACAACCCACAAGCACCCCTTACAACCCAACCCGACTTCGAGACTTCAATTACCACACAAAAGCAAACTAAAGAAAAATTAGAACTAAACAAAGAAACCATTGAAATAAACATCCATAAACAACCCCATAATAAACATAGTCCCTCAAGCACAGATGCGGAACGAGCATGGACGGTAGAGTCCATTAATCAATCCCCAATGTGACTTAAAGAACAATATTAACTCCAAAATTTTACAATGGAACATTAAAGGTTTCTTCAATAACTACAACCATCTGCAAATATTATCCATTTTGCAATGGCTTCCAAACAAACAAACAGCTTCAAACAAATACAAACCCAATTCAAAATCATGCAATGGAACCTGAATGGTTTCTATAACAACTTTAACTATCTCCAAATGCTGGTAAAAGAAATATCACCTGACATAATTGCACTCCAAGAAACCCATTGCCCTTATAACACAAACCCACACTTCTCAAATCGGTACGAAAGTGTCTTTGCAAATAACATTCAAACCAATTCCTCAAAAAGTGGTATCGCTCTTTTGATAAAAAAGAGTTTGGAACACCGACTTTTAACTCTATCAACAAACTTATTGGCGATTGCAGTTGAGGTATACAATCCCATAAAACTGACTGTTATATGTGTATACATTGAACATGGATACCAACTATCCACAACTGATCTTGAAAATTTAACAAGTAGTTTAAATCTTCCTTGCATAATTGTTGGAGATTTCAATGGTTGGAGCCCTATTTGGGGATCCCCTGTTGTCAACAAAAACGGCACACAAATCGAAAACTGGTTAATAGCATCCGATCTGCTCGTTCTAAATACTGGTTCCCCTACCCACTACTCCACTCATCGCACATACACGCACATAGACCTTTCTATCTGTTCCTCCCAGCTAGCCCCAGTTTCCGACTGGAAAGTTCTCGACGACCTTTACGGAAGCGACCACTTCCCCATAATCACGTCGATAAGACACAACTATACCAAAACCGAGCATCTTCCACGGTATAACACAAAATTTGCAAATTGGGAAACATTCGCGGAAAAGGCTACCGAGGCTTTTAACAATATTCCAATCACGGAGAATGTTAACAAGGAAGCAGCCAATATTAAAAGGGCCATTCTGGTCGCAGCAAATTGCTCAATTCCCCATAACCACCCCAATTTCACTAAAAAGAAACGCCAGGTTTCCTGGTGGTGTACTGAGCTTGCTGATTTAAACCTCGATCGGAAAACGGCATGGACCCTTTATAGAAGAAAACCCACCCTGGCAAACGAAATAATTTACAAAAAATTAAACGCAAAATTCAAACGTGCAATGAAAGCTGCCAAGCAAAAATGGTTCTTCTCTTTTACTAGCACAATATCTAAAAACACACCTATTCAAAAGATCTGGAACACCATTCAAATCATTGCTGGAAATCGGAACCAATCAACCATAACAGAAATCAAAAATGGACCAAATTCCATTACAACTCCCAAAGAAATAGCAGACAACTTTGGCAAACATTGGTCCTCCTACTCCCTAGATAGCAACTTTAGCTCCCAATTTGTCCAGAGCAAATTAAACTTTTCAGATACCACCCCTCGCTTAAACTGTAGCCAGAGAGCTGCGCATATAGAAACTGAAATAAGCTTCTTTGAGTTTGAAAACAACTTACAACTGCTCAAGGGCGATACCCCTGGACTAGATAAAATCACATACAGTATGATTAAAAACCTAAGCATTAGCTGTAAGATGCGTATTGTTTCCTTGTACAACACCATCCTAAGCGAAAACATATACCCGCAAGCATGGAAAATGGCAGCCATAATCCCAATTCCTAAACCAAAAAAAATCAAATCTGATACAGAGTCGTATCGCCCTATATCTTTGTTACCATGCTTAAGCAAAATCCTAGAAAAAATCATAGCAAGTAGACTATTCTGGTTACTCGAACAAGACAATGGAATTAACAGCGAACAAATAGGATTCCGACCAAACAAGAGCTGTCAAGATGCACACCTATATATAGATCACCTGATCTGTTCTCAGCTCTCCAGCAGAAATCACGTGTCTATTGTCAGCGTCGACTTCGAAAAGGCGTTTGATCGCGTAGGAACCCACACAATCATCTCAGAACTCATAAGATTAGGAATTGGTCCCAAGATTCACAACTGGGTCCTTAATTTTATGGCGCATAGAAAGTTTCGAGTTAGAGCAAATGGAGCTCTTCCAAAGGTCTGGTCTCTGCAAAATGGTATACCGCAAGGATCACCAATATCAGTTGTTCTATTCTTAATAGCATTTAATTCGCTATCAAATAATATTAATCGCACCATGGCTTGCAAGCACCTAGCATATGCAGATGATTTCTACATAATAGTCAAAAACTCCTCACTGGTAGAAGCACGCAACAATATAGCAAAAGCTTTAGACGAAATGCTAACGTGGGCAAAGCACTCTGGCGCTAAAATCTCCATCAATAAATGCAAACATCTCCACATATGTCACTTGCTCCTCTTTTAATGTAGCAGTAGGTGAGGATACCATCGAAAATGTTGATCACTTGAAAATACTGGGTCTAACTTTCTCCAAACGCTTCTTATGGAACAAACACATAGAAAATATCAGGAAAGATCTGATACCTAGACAAAATATAATCAAATATCTGTCCAACAGGAACTCCAATGCCCACCCTGCTATATTACTGCAAGTAATAAGAGCCACTATTCTGTCCAAAATTGAGTACGGTTTGACAGTTTACGGAAAAGCCGCAACTAGCACTCTACAAAAGCTTAACGCCCCATACCACAGCGCTATCCGTTCTGCAATCGGTGCCTTTCGAACAACGCCTATCATAAGTTTGCTAGCCGAATCAAATATGTTAACTATCGGTGAAAGAATAAACTTGGCAACCGGTAGACTAATACCAAAACTAATTTTCGCTAACAATAAACTGCTACAAAAGGAAGTTAATAATCTAACCAAGAGAAAAAAGCTACCACGAATCCGTTCCACACTTTCACATTGTTTAGTTTTAGCAAACGAAGTTGGAGTCAATATGAAACCAATCTGCACTAACCCAAAGTCTCCACCACCTTGGATGTTCCCTACGAAGACAATAGATTTATCTTTAGCTTCACATACTAAAACCTCCACCAGCAATGAATCTTATCGTCTGCTTCTTCAAGAAGTTGCATCCAAGCTCCGAAATGAGAACTGGACATTGCTGTTCACAGATGCCTCCAAAAATTTCCAGACGACGACTTATGCTGTCGTCAAGGAATGCGGTGAGCTAGTTGTTCCTGGTCTCATGTTCGACTACGTTTCTGTTTTTTCGGCCGAAGCCAAAGCAATAGGTGCTGCTATCGAATATGCAAGCAAACGAAAAGGAAAATACTGCATTTGCACGGACAGCCTTTCCGTTACAAAAGCTATTCAAAATATCCATTCGCGCAATAAAATAATCGTCCAAATACGAAACAAACTCACTACCTCACCAAAGAAATTAAGACTCCTTTGGATCCCGGGGCACTCCGGAATAAAAGGAAATGAAGAGGCAGACAGAATGGCGAAGAATCTAGCAAATGCCCCACTTGTAACCACTGACGCCTCTACTCCCTTGGATGTAAAACGATTACTTGAGCGACATTTAGCCATCAAATCCCAACAAGCATGGCCCTCCCGACAAAATTTGTATACAGACGTCATCAACCCGAACAAAATTCAAAGAAGTTTCCCGAGCGCACTTACGCGCAAGGAAACCGCAATCATCACAAGGCTAAGAACAGGACACACAATTTTGACTCATCTCCACATCATCAAAAAGGATACGCCACCTGAATGCACACATTGCAACCAAATCATGGACTTCCAACATCTCCTACAATGCAGCCTACTCGGAGGAGACCTACTTGACTATATAAAAAACAGCAACGACGAAAAAATTGCCACGAAACTACTCACATTAATAAAAAACGCCAATCTTACGGATAAAATTTAAATTTACAAAAGAAATGTTTTTTTTTTTTTATTTTATCTCAAACAGCACTTATATAACTTAACAGTCAAACCTGAAACAATTAAGTCGATGGTCTAATGTAACTAGTACTTAATTTGCGTACTTTAATTTTTATATTAATATATTAATTAAATAAAATAAATAAATAAATAAATAAATAAAATAATGGAATGGGGTTATTTACCGAAAGCCTTACCAAAATCAGTATAAATGCAATCCACCTGCTTACCCTCCTCAATACCAACAATGGATTTATTCGTAAACTCCATCAGATTGGTGACAGTTGATCTGTTTTTAACAAATCCATGTTGTTTACTTGAAATCAGGGACTTACAGTGAAACGAGAGGCACTCATACACTACAGACTCAAAAAGCTTTGGAATAGCTGACAGCTTAGCTATTGGTCGATAGTTGACAACAGCAGATTTTGCTCCACTTTTGTGAGTCGGAATGATAAAGGAGGCCTTCCATACGTTCGGGAAAATTCCAATTTTTAGCGACCTTTGAAAGAGGAGGGAGAGTGGCTCAGCAATAGAGAGACAGCAGCGTTTGAGGACTATAGCAGGAACACCATCTGGGCCAGGAGAAGAAACATCCTACAGGCGAGAAATATGATTAACTATATCATTATAACTAATCGGTATACTAGAGAAAGTAGTTGAAGCAGTACTTCTAAAGCTATCAAAGTACGACATGTCAGGGATAAAGTTACTACCAGAAAAAGATCCACTGAAGAATGTGGCAAAAAAATTACAGATAGTAAATTGATCATTACTATTGTTGCCAAGGAATTGGAAAGAACCTGGATAACCGTCAGATTTGCGCTTACAATTAACAAACTTCCAAAACTTCAAGGGATCCCTAATAATATCCGACTGCACTTTAAGTAAATATTCAGCATATAAATGATTAGATAAATCTTTAAATAAGTCATAGTATTCTGTATACGTACGAAAATCCGTGTCATTATTTGTCCTAGTATACCTATTCCACGCAGCATTACGAGAGTTGCGTATCGCACGCAACTCACTCGTGTACCAAGGATACAACAATGAAATATTCTTCCGATAAGTAAAGGGAACTGAAGCAACAAAAAATTGGTACTGAATATAATAAAAATCAACTACGGCACCCTCAAAATCGGGTTTGTCAAAAATTTCATCAAAGTTGAAATTAGAGATAAGATTGTCCAAACGTGAAAAATCGGCTTTGTTAAAATCAAAAGTTAGTTCTTTCTCACTAGGGATAAAAATATGCTCCTTGTCAATCATAAGAAATATTTTAATGACGTCAATGATCGAAATTGATGATAAGCTCTCTTCCACGGAACAGGCACAGTAGTCTGAATAAAAAAACAGGTCAAGCATCCGAACAAGACTAAGTTGGTGAAGACCAAGTGCAAATATACTATCTACAAAAAAACATTCAAGCGATGAAGAAGCATCCGAAACTAAGAGCGTAGAATCATCGTCAGAAAATGACCAAGAAAGACCTGGAATGTTAAAATCACCCATTAAAATGAGTTCGTCAGACATATTCATAGTTCTATGAACAAATGTTATACAATCAACTGTTTTTTCGTATAAAGTAAAAGAACTAGAAGGGGGAATATATGTCAAAAAGACATAAATATCCTTATTGCTAAATATAAGTTTAACACACAAGATCTCCAGACAGTGAGGGCTCGGCACGTCAACAACTACACAATTAGTGCAGTTACGGACTGCTAATAACAACCCACCACCTTTCAATCTCAAATCGGAATCATAACGATCCCTACGAAAGACTTGGAAGTCTGAACTAAAGAGTTCACTGTCAGAAAAACTACAGTGTAGTCCCGTTTCAGTAAAAGCAATAACATCATAGGAAGAATTCTGGCTTGAAGCAAATATCGCCAGAGTTTTAGTGCGCAGTCCATTTACGTTTTGATAGTAAATGGACAATTGTCTGAGTTTTTTCAACCTGATCCCATTGATCTAATACGACGTGAAGTAAATTCTTTGACAAATGCTCCAGACGGCCAAGAATTATTATCTAATAATCGATTAAAAAGTTCATTATTGGCTATTACAATTTTAAACGAGGCAATGGAACTATCAACTTTACTAATTTTTACACATTTTACTGCTGATCCCGCTAAAATAAATTTTTTTGATATTAAATAGTTAATAATATCATCGGGGGATGTTTAAATACGCAAAGACTTATAATACTCTAATAGCAATTCAAAAATAAACACCAAATTATATGTAATCAAAATTACAAGCGAAAATTATGGTTACGAATTGTAAATCAAAGACTCAAACCTGTGGAAGACAGCTGAATTTAATTAAAAACCGAATAGAAAGCGAGCCAATAATTAAATAATAGAATCACGCAAACTTTTGCACGAACACAATGCTGCAACAAGAAACGGTAAACTGTATAATGACAAATATATATATAATAGCCCAATCGTGCGATACTCTAGATGAAAGAGACATTTTTGTATCTTAAGGAATTTTGTAGGGGAAGTAGTAGAGGGGGTGACGACATTGAACTAATTTTTTCACATGACGGTGCGGTTGCTATCAAAATGTTTTATACAAAATTTAGGATTTAAAAATTTAATAGGTACTGAGAAAATTAGTGTATTGGATGTAGTGAAGTAGTGCAGTTTGTATGGAAGGTGATAGAAGGAGGGGCGAGTTTTTAATGACTTTTCAGAAATAACTATAAATATCATGCTTTTGACATGTCTTAAATTGCAGATGAAAGTTGTGAAATTGTGTCATTTTGTATGGGAGGGGTAGAAGGGGTAAAGCTAATCGCCTAATTTTTTTTTGATTTTACTAATAATTCTAAATAAATATTTAGTCCACAATTTCAGCTCGGTCAATTTTATACGCACTGAGTAAATTGGCTTAGAGCATTTCATGAAAAAGTGCAGTTTGTATGGGAGGTGGTGGAAGGAAGGGGAGGACTCAAATAACTTTGTACAGTAGATTTATATCATCATAAAAGTAATATATTTCAAATTTTAGATCATTAGCATTTATATTTTTCGAGCAAATCTATTTATTGTGAAATTACGAAATTGTGTGATTTTGTATGGGAGGGGGGTAGAAGGGGTACAGCTAATCGTCTCATTTTTTTTTGGTCTTAATAATAATTTTAAATAAATATTTTTTACGCAATTTCAGCTTGATAACTATTATACGCACTGAGTAAATTGGTATAGAGCATTTCATGAAAAAGTGCAGTTTGTATGGGAGGTGGTGGAAGGAGAGGGAAGACACAAATTGTTTTTATAGAGTAGATTGGAATCATCATAAAAGTATTACATTCCAAATTTCAGATCAATGTCATTTGTACTTTTCAAGGAAATCCGTTTATTGTCAGATTGCGAAATTGTGTCATTTTGTATGGGAGGGGGTAGAAGGGGTGGAGCGATTTGGCTCGTTCACGAACTTGACCTTACTTTTTTGTTAAAAAGGACGTATACAAAATTTAAACTTTCTAGCTCAACGCGTTCTCAAGCTAGAGAGGACACGGACGGACGGACGGACAGACAGACAGACGGACGGACGGACGGACGGACATCCGGTTTTGAGATTTTTGAGTGATTATATAAACTTCTGTATCATTCATTTTTTTCTCCGAGCCTTATTTCTTGGCGTTACAAACTTTGTGGCAAACTTATAATACTCTCAGATTTCATCTAGAGTATAATCACCCAAATATGCACAATTAAACTAAACGAATCAAGTCAAAAAGACGGAAATAAATTAAATAACACAACAATTCACCGGAAAAACAAGAAGAGCCGACTAAACATTAAAAATAAGAATATAAAATAAAATAAAATTACACAAGTAAGACTTAATACAAGTTGACACCGTGACGTACAAAAGAAGACGAAGCTTAAAACGATAACAGGACTACGATTGTGCGTAAAGCCCAATCATACGATACTATAGATGAAATCGAAATATTTGTGATGTTAAGAAATTTTGTATGGGGAGTGGTTGAATGGGTGACAGTACTGAACTCATTTATTTCATATCATTCAAGAGTAGCTATAAAAATATTTTGTACCAAATTTAAGCTTGAAGAATTGAATAGGCACTGAGAAACTTAGTGCATTGGATTTAATGAAATTGTGCAATTTGTATGGGATGTGGTAGGAGTGGGGGTTTTCAGTGGATTTTCGAGAAACAACTACAATCATAATGAAATTGATATGTTTTAAATATTAGATCAGTAACGATCACACTTTTAAAGAAAATCGAATTTTTGAAAAGTTATGGAATTGTGTCACATTGTACGGGAGGGGGTAGAAGGAGTGAAGCTAACTGATGAATTTTGCCCCAGTATTTATAATAATGCCAATTAAGGATTTGGTACAAAATTTCAGCTCGGTGGAAGTTATACGTACTGACAAAATTGGTGAGTAGTATTTAATGAAAAAGTGTAGTTTTTATGGAAGGTGATGGAAAGAGTAGGGGGATTCAAATAATTTGTAAGCTCAAATATTGCATTTGTAATAGAATTAATACATTTTAAACTTCAAATCAATAGCTCTTATAATTTCGAAAAAAAAATCGATTATTTCATATTTTTGAAAATGTGTCACTTTGTATGGAAGGGGTGGAAGACGTAAGGGGAGTGACATAAAACCAAAAGCAGATTACATCACGGAACGTACCTAATAAACTATGAAAGTTTCGTTTCAATCGGTTCAGCCGTTTTCATGTGAAAGCCGGACTGTTTGTGCTTCTCAAAATGATATTCATCGAATTGTTTGTTATAATCACAATTTTTAATGTTCACATTTCTGGCCTGGCAACTCCGTCATATTCTTGTACATAAATCCTAAACTCAGTTAGGTCTTTGGTTTTTTCTAGTTAAATTAAATTCAATCATGTACCGAGATAATAACCGTTGCCCTTTTATATTGAATTCGGTACCTGTTACTGCTTGTGGGTTGCCGGCCAGTTCGCGACTAGACGTAGAGAGCAGAACTTAGAATTGAATAAAACTCTTGTCTTTCGTAGAATTCGTGCGTTGTTTTCTTTTTGAATATCAGTTCACGTACGATAGCCGCATTATGCTTGTATATCTTGTACATTTTGGTCCGTCGAGCCAGATATGCGGAAGATCTGCCTCAAAAAAAAGCATCGTGTAAAATCAGTTTCATGCCGGTATTCGCGATCAAGAAAAATTTAATTATTGTTTCGTGCCGGTATTGAAGTTCAAGAAAACTTTAGTTTCAACAAAATGGAGTCCGGTATTGAAGGTCAAGAAAACTTAAGTTTCAACAAAATGGAGTCGCTGGAAAAGCAATGGAAGTTCCTGTCCAACCTTATTATCTGATTCACTACGAACGTTAATAAGACTGACTGCAAAGGACAAGGAGTACTCGGAAAAATCTGCTCATCAAATATTGGGATGACTTTGTGGAGCTGCACAACAGTCTAATCATTTCCCGAAGAGGGGGTGCAAAGGATTCCAAATTCCTTGAAGAGGATACATATACGACTACGGAGTGCGCTTATATGAAAGCCCTGGCGTACGTCGATATCTACCGGACTCAACAAAAAATATACCGAAAATCATAGAACCAACACAGACCGCATCAGGTGGAACGGATTGTGAGGTCAAACTAACTGCAATTAAACTGCCCACATTTGATGGCAATTTTCAAGAGTGGACGTCTTTTCGTAATATGTACATCTCTTTGATACATAGCAATAAAACTATTTCTAATGTACAGAGGTTACACTACTTAAGAACCAGCTTTGCTGGCGAAGCGCAGCAGCTTCTTAAATATATTATTGTAACAGACGCTAACTATGCCAGCTCTTGGGATTTGCTCAAAAAACGCTTTGAGAACGAACGAATATTGGTGAACATTTGCATTAAGCAATTGATGACGTTCCCAGTTATGGGAGCTGCAACAGTTGCTACGATTAAGATGCTTCTTAATGGAACTTGCGAAGCTGTTCGAACGTTAAGCAATTTAGGGCGACCAGTCGATGCATGGAATGATTGGTTGGTGTAAATCGTTGCCGAATTGGAAGAGTCTATGCGCTGTGATTGGGAGAAATCAATTAATGACAGTACCATCGTGCCTGAGCTCAAAACCATGAGTGATTTCTTGAAAGGGCGGCTGCAGGCTCTGCAAGTGATTGAAGAATCATCCAATGCTAGACCATCAGCATCCGGAAGCAATCTGAGAAATGTCGCTAAGACTCACCACGTCGCAACTAACGGAAGGTGTCCGTTATGCCAAGGTAATCACATTCTTATGTTTTGTATTGAATTTAAGAAGATGGCGATTAGTCAAAAAATATTGTACGTGCGGAAAGGTCAACTCTGCTTCAATTTCCTTAAGCGTAATGACACGGTACAAAATTGTTTGTCAACACAACACTGTCAAAAGTGTTCTAGTAAACATCACACCATGCTTCACTCGGATCCTGATGAGGCATCTTCCAATTCAACTCCCATCAATGAACATGACCTACACCCGACTAATAATGTTGCTGAACCAAACACAAATAAAGATGCTATGTCAAATACATTCAAATACTCAAAAACACAAGAAACTACAAATTGCATTGTTTCTTTCAACAAATTTACTCCGTGTTAAAAATTTAAATGGTAAATATTTCACAAATCTTAGTCGCAAGCTTGTACTGAGAAAGCAAAACGCCTCGACCTTTATATCAGGAATAGATGGAGCAATAGCGCAAGAAGCGAATAGTAAGGTTTCTTTTGAGATATTTCCTCATTACAATGAAGTCGAGAGCGTCACTATCAACGCTATAGTACTCAACCGACTTACACGTCCAATCCCAGCCAGACAACTTGAATATGAGATCGGTTGGGGACAATTAAATGATTTGATTTTGGCAGATCCGTACTTTGGCGCGCCCACAAATATAGACATTTTATTGAGAGCGGATATATATCAAAGAATAATTTTAGATGGACTTCACAAGCCAAATGGTGGTCCAATAGCTCAACGCACAGCCTTCCGTTGGATTTTGTGTGGTGCTGTCAAATTTAACAATCCCGACAACAGAACGGAAGACCTAAACATTCAACTCAGAAAATTTTAGGAGCTAGAGAAAGTCCCAGCTAATCAGAACTTTTCTGAAGAGCAGCGTATTTGCGAAGAGCATTTCAAAGCTAAACACCGAAGGGTTTCCAATTGACAGTATCAAGTCAGGCTGCCCATTAAGAAGACAGTGCCTTCTTCTTTAGCGGACTCTCGTGGAATAGCTATTCGTACACTACGGAGCCTTGAAAAACGGTTTGCTTTTCGGCCTGCGGAGTGGAATCAGTATGTTCAATTCATGACGGAGTATAAGCAGTTGGTCTAAATGAAAGAAGTACCTAAAGGTTGTGCGTCTATGAGCAACAATGTTTGTTATCTTCCTCATCGTGGTGTCTTCAAGAAAAGTAGCTCTACAACCAAGCTCAGAGTTGTATTTAACGCTTCACAACGCAATTATTCAGGCATTCCTTTAAATGGTTGTCTACTTGTTGGCCCAAAACTACCTGTGCACCCTATCTGGCTCTTAAAGTTCTTAACCAGCTAGCTCAGGATAAACAAGAATCTTTTCCGCTTGGTGCAAAAATCCTTTCCAGTTGCTTCTACGTTGATGACGCTATATTTGGTGCTGACGATGTAAATACCGCCATTAAACTTCAAACGGAATTACGAAAAATCCTCTCTGCTGGTAGTTTTACTATTCGAAAATGGTTCTCTAATAATCGAGCTGCTCTAGCCAACATTTCAGAAGAGCATCTCGACACTGCGTCCATCAAGATTGTGGACGGTCATAATCACATCAAGACCTTAGGTATTATGTGGCAGCCGGACAAGGACGAATTTCGCATACATGATGTCCTGACGAATGATGAATTACATCCAGTCTGCAAAAGGAGAATATTGTCGGACATTTCAAAGATCTTCGATCCTCTTGGTTGGTGTGCACCAATCACAATTACCGGTAAAATACTCCTGCAAAAGCTGTGAATTACAGGAACATCCTGGGACGACGAAGTAACAGACGAAATTGCCCGAGAATGGTTTAAGTTTCGGCAAAGTTTGAATGGCTTAAATCAGATAAAGTTACCTTGATGGATTGACTTTGCTCGAACGCAACCTATGTTGAGATACATGGCTTTTAGGATGCATCCATGAAAACCTATGCAGCCTTAGTTTACATCTGTATAGTGAATAACGAGGATGAAAGAAAAATATCCTTAGTCGCTACTAAAACTAATGTGGCGCATATAAAAACTATCAGTTCACCTCGTTTAGAACTATGTGGTGCTACTCTCTTAATTCGACTTGTCAATTACGTTCGAAAGTCACTATTCTTGAATTGTGCCTCTATTCATAGCTGGACGGATTCAACAATAGTATTAGCCTGGATCCGAGGCCATGCGGCCCGATGGAAAGTATTCGTAGCCAATAGAGTTTCTGAATTCAAACTTCTAGCGAAGGTACATCGTGGCACTATGTACCGACTTCTCTAAACCCAGCTGATTGTGCTTCGCGTGGAATGGATTCGATACAGCTATAGGAATTCTCACTCTGGTGGAATGGCCCAACGTTTTTACGTAGACCTTCATCTACGTGGCCAAAATTAGACAACGATTCTTTTCAACGGAATATTGATGCAGAAACCAAAATAACCACTTGTAATGTCGTAAATGCGGATCAACGCGCTTGGGAACTATTAACTCGTTTCTCCTCTTTAAGATGACTGATTCGAGTAACAGCCTATTGTCAACGCTTCATTTTCAATCTTCGACAAAAGCACCAGGGATCATCTTCAACCGTGGGAACTGAGGAATTCTCTAAATTTCTGGATAAATTATACGCAGCATTGAGATTTCTCTCAAGATATTAATTCTATCAGTCGAGGTATTAATATAAATCAGAAAAGTAGGCTGAAAGCTTTCAATCCATTTCTCGACAAAGAAGCTATCTTCCGAGTTGGAGGTCGCTTAGGACTTTCCGAACTCTCCTACGATCATAAGCACCCCGTAATACTTGACTCCAACGCATCACTTTGTTCACTTCTGATAGCGGACGCTCACCATCGAACTTTACGCGGGGGACCACAACTGCTACTTTCATATCTTCGATCGCAGTATTGGATCATAGGCGCACGCAATAAAGTTCGCAGTTACGTGCAGCAGTGCCAACGGTGTATACGATTTCGTGCCAAGATAAGGCATCAGTTGATGGGTATGTTACCTACGGAACGAGTAACACCTTCACGACCATTTCAGCATACAGGAGTTGATTATGCAGGTCCAATTAGTGTACGCACCGCTAAGGTACGAAGACACAAATCTACCAAAGGTTACATTGCGATTTTCATATGCTTTGTGACTAAAGTGGTGTTACGGTATTTTTTCTCGTACAACCCCTCGCACTAGGGGCGAAACGTGGCCTGTCCGGACTAACCCTGGAGAGGATCGTGGGCACCAGTGGCTCTTTTCTTAAGACCACGTTCCTTCTATCCTTCCTCGGCCCGAGCCACCGGACCGAAAAAAGTTCTCGACGACCGAAAATAAGCAAATCCACGAGACGGCTGAAACTTCGTTCACATGAATCTTGACACAAAACTTCCGCAATGAGGACAATATATGCAATAACAATGTAAGGCTTTATTTAAGAGTTTTGGCTACGCTATTAAGTTAAATAAAAAGAAGGTTCCTAGCTACCAGAAATTACTTGACTTTTGAAGGTATCGTTGGGGCCCTTGCTGCTATGTTTCCCGCTTCGTATCGAGGAGGCAGAAGTTTGATTCCATAATTCTGGTCTCGTTCTGTCGTTTTCTCGCTCCGTTCTTCGTATCGACTCCCGGCTCTACGATCCGTCGTCTCTCGAAATCGCAGTTCACTGTCCTTGTTCCTTTCGTCCTTAGAGAAAAATTAAAACCACCAACTCGTGGTTTCAATTTTCGTTGTCCGAATCGGCACTTTTCTCTTCCAAAAAAAACACTTGTTCTGGCACGTCGTATCGCTATGCTGGTTACTCTCCAAGAGACCTCCCGCTTGTTTTTTTCGCCTCTCGTTTTACTTGCGTAGTTTCCCGTTGTTCTTCTTGTTAGTATTCGCGCCGCTCGAGTTCCCCAACTTGGCTTAATTCCACTTTTCTCCGTCGGTGAAAATAAGTACAGCCGCCACCTTGCTCGAGACTTTGACATTTCTCTTCTTAACCATTGCAACAACCACTCCGTAGCTGGGACCTTAACTATCGATCGTCGCGTAGGGTTTCCGCTGGTGCCGCTGGGATTTTGGTCGACGATTTCTTCGCGTGATGTTTTGTGTTCGATTCGGTGTTTCGTGTTCGTTTTGTGGTTGAGGATCTCGGCGACGGCGGACGAATTCGGTCGTGCGTTTTGCCGTTTACTTCTCCGGCTTCGTAATCGGAGTTAAAGGGGTTGGGTCGATGTGCAACGTCGATCGATTCTCTGCTTTGATGCCTTTAACGCAGCCGAAACTCTTCAAGACGCGTTGGTTTGCTGTTCGAAACCTTCGTCGGTGGATCGTCGACTTAATTTTGGTAAGTACGTGCATTTATAATTTACAATGGTTTGCCTAACTTACATTAACGTCAATTCCAGCCGTTGAGTTCGTGGTTCAAGCGGCGTACAGTGCGGTGTGTAGAAAAGCGGAAGATAATACTCGGAATGTTGGATCGACCTTGGTCGAGGTGAGTAAATTCAATTTCCACTATTTGCTTCCCTTCATTTCTTCCTTTCTTTTAGGTATCGGCACCCTCGTTACGGACGACCGTAACAGTGGTACACATTGAGGTTGTCAGCGACTTAACATCAAGCGCCTTTCTTGCTGCTTTTAGGCGTTTCGTACCACGTCGAGGGGTTTGTGAGCATTTACACAGTGATAATGGAACGAACTTTGTTGGCGCCGATAGGGAGCTTCGATGTCTTTATCACAAATACGTTTCTGAAAACTGCAAGGAAACTGCCGAGCTTTTGGCAAATGACAACACAGACTGACATTTCATACCACCTGCCTCCCCACATTTGGGAGGATTATGGGAGGCAGGTGTTAAATCTTTTAAGCATCACCTACGACGCACAATCTGCGAACAAACACTTACCTACGAGGAACGTTCAACGCTTCTCATTCAAGTGGAAGCTTGTCTAAACTCCAGGCCACTTCATCCATTAAACAATGACGCAGAAGACTTGATAGCACTCACACCTGGGCACTTCCTTATTGGCACAGCGCCATTGATTGTTCCAGTGCCCACAATACTTAATATGACATTACATCGATTGTCACGTTGGCAATTGCTTCATAACATGCTACAGAACATGTGGAAGAAGTGGTCATCAGACTATTTGATAACGTTGCAGCAGCGTTACAAATGGCAACATGCGACTAGATCCATCACCGTTGGCGATATTGTCGTAATCAAAGACGAGCGTCTCCCACCTGCTAAATGGATATTGGAAAAGATCACCATCATTCACCCTGGGCCTGATGGTATCGTTAGAGTCGCCACGGTCTGTAAGGACTCTACTATTCGTCGACCAGTAACGAAACTAATCGTGCTGGTTGCAGAGAAATCGTATACCCTAGATGACAACGAAACCAACAGCTGCCAAGGCGGGTGACATTCCAAAGTCAACGCGGAGGATACTTCGTCGGACTGACGAGACGGGCGGAATGTTTGGGCCTCTCAAAATGATATTCATCGAATTGTTTGTTATAATCACAATTTCTAATTTCACAATTCTGGCCTGGCAACTCCGTCAAATTCTTGTGCATAAATCCTAAGCTCAGTTAGGTATTTAGTTTTTTCTAGCTAAATTAAATTCAATCATGTACCGAGGCAATAACCGTTGCCCTTTTACGAATTCAATGTAATGTGGTACCTGTTGCTACTTGTGGGTTGCCAGCCAGTTCGCGAGTAGACGTCGAGAGCAGAACTTGAAATTGAATAAAAATCTTGTCTTTCGTGGAATTATTGCGTTGTTTTTTTTTTTGAATATCAGTTCACATCCGATAGCTGTATTATTCTTGTATAGCTTGTACACGGACAGACAGACAGACGGACAGAAAGAGAAGAATTTTAAAAACGCGTGTTATTGCTAGAATAAAGTAAAAAACTAACTTACAGCCATTTCTAAACAAATAACAGACAGACACTACAATTATTTATACATATGTATAGATAGTGCGAGCAATTGAGCCATCATATCATGTAATTCAAAAGTTTTCTAGAAAACTTAAAAGCAAAACCCTCTCTAGCACTTTAATATAATATAAGATTTTAAATGAATTCTTTCATTTATGTAAAAACTGCTAGTTGATAGTACTTACTTATTAATGTCTTTCACTTTGCTAGCCATCGCTTGATTCATATTACAAATAGTTATGGCTGGAAATGGTATCTCATTGATGTAAGTCGATTGTGGATTGATGCCGATAATTACTGGCGTTGCCATCCACTCTTCATATACGATCCGCGTGAAGTTGAAAGACAGTAAGAGTGCAACAATAAACGATGTAAGAAAGAATCCTCTGAAAAATAAAAAATAATTTTGAGACTTTTACATCGATCAATTAATTTCTCTATAGAAGCATACGACAAAACTCGATTCTAAGTGTCAGTCTTACGCTGCTGCCACAACTTTCTCATAGCTCTGGAGTTAATCTATTCAAAAGCGTGCCTGCACGTAATAAATGGTCGACCAATCTGACGTCATTCTTGCAAGTTACAGCACAGAGGCTAAAGGTATTTTACCCTGCTTTTACGTCATTATTTTAAATGCGTAAGGCCAAATATCCGATAATCAAGATAAAAGAGAAATTTGTTGATTTTAAGAAATGTTGTATGGGGAGTGGTAGAAGGAGTGACGGCATTGAAATAATTATTTCACATCATGCTAAAGTTACTATCAAAATATTTTATACAAAATTTAAGCTTCAACATTTAAATAGGTACTGAGAAAATAAGTGTAATGGATTTAGTGAAATTGTGCAGTTTTTATGGGAGGTGGTAAAAGGAGTAGGGAGTTCTTAACGATATTTTCAGAAATAAACATCATGCTTTTGATATGTTATAAATTGCGGAGCAGTAGCATTCATACTTAACAGGAAAATCTACTTTTTGTAAAGTTGTGTCATATTAAATGGGAGGGGGTAAAAGAACTGAAACTTTCGCATAATTTTTTAGGGTTTACTAATGATTACAATAAATATTTATTGCACAATTTCAGCTCGATAAATTTTATACGCACAGAGTAAATTCGTTTTAAGTATTTCATAAAAAGTGTACTTTGTATGGGAGGTGGTAGAAGAAATTCATCTGTTTCACATGGTCCAGCAACACGACGTCTTCCTTGGGGATTATAATCCAGAGCTTATTTGGCGATTTTTCGCTCTGGTTTCCTCAAAATACGACCGAACTGCCACTTCCACCTCCGAATCTCAATGCCTATTTTAGTCTATCCAGATGTACATCAAAGTTTGTCGATCACTTCTGGCCAGAATATTCCTAAAATGCATCTGAGGCATTGCTTCACGAAAGTTTGCAGTTTCTTAGTATAACGGTCACAGTCCACGAACCAAAACCATATAAAAGCACAAATTTGACGCTTGCGTCAAATTCTCGCAGCTTCGTGCGACTGGAGATCTCTCTCAACCTCCAAAAAAGGGAAAGAATACCGAATACCTCAATATCCGCCGTCCATGCTGACAATACATCCGAGATATCGAAAATTTTGCACCTCTTCCACAACTTGTCCGTTAAGAATAATCGGTGTGCTTCTGTTCAAATCCTTACACATGTATTTGTTTTTCCGCATATTTATTTTCAGTCCCGCCTCTTCACGTTTATAATGCGACGAGGGAACATTTGACTCTAAGTTCGAACGGTTAGGTGTAAGCAAACACTCGTCATCAGCATAATCAAGTTGGCTTGAGATGTTAAATAGTCCTTTATCTGATCTACCTTCGAGTTCAGCTTTCAAGACGTCATTCGATACCACCAGAAACAGGGCTGGTGATAATATGCAGCCCTGTCTGACACGCACATGAAAGCTCTCGGACAACTCTGCTCTATGTAAGACACGACACCTTGCATCTTCGTAGGATTCCTTAATCATAACTATGATCATATCTGGGATACCTCTCCTACGCAAATCATTCCATATGTAATCTCGCTTAATGCTGTCGAAAGCCTTCTCGAAGTCTACAAATATGAGATGTAGTGGCGAACCCATTTCGGCGGACTGCTCCAATATTATACGCAGGGTTTTTGTATGGTTCTTACAAGACGACTTATTACGGAATCCAGCCTGATAAACTTCACTAATCCCATTGAGAATTACATTAGCCATGATTTTCGATACAGCAGTAAGTAGACATATACCACGCCAATTGCCACAATCCCAAAAGTCGCCCTTCTTCGCAATTTTCACAATAAGTCCCGCCTTCCATTCAGCCGGATATCTTTCTTCATTCCAAACCTCACTAATGAGTGGGAGGAGTATATCCGGGTCCGCTTTGAGTAGTTAAGTTGGCCATTTATACCTAAAGCTTTCCTTCCCGCCGTTGACCGAGTGGTGGAAACTACTTCTTCATTCTCTGGGAGATCGTCCTTAATAGAGGATTATTGTTGTTGGATGTTTGGTAATTGTTCGACGCCTGGTATACCTTCCTCTGACAAGATGTTTAAAATATCAAAGAAATATCCTTTCCATCGCCATAGATAGTGTTCATTAAGGAGAGTTCCGATGACATCTCTCTCCAGGCGGTTCGCGGTGAAATTCCTGTTCACCAATTGCACCATAATTTTAAATAGCAAACTCATATCCCCAAAGTAAGCCGCAGATTCTGACTTATTGGCCTTTCTTTTATTGCGTCTAACATCCTTTTTAAGCTGTATGTGAGCATCGCAGTAATTCCGTCTCAACTTAAGAGTTCTTTAGTTGAACTCGGGTTGAGAGATAATTGCCTCTTTGGCTTTTTTCCAACGGTAACCATGTCTCTGTACTGCCACATCCAGAGTTTCTCACCGCTTTCCACATATCCCACAGAATCTTTATCACTTCGGGGGTACGGCGGGACGACCTTTTTTTTTTGGCATTTTCAGGCTAATATAGTCATGACACGCGCAGAAACAAAATTTCAGAGTAACAATTTTACTTTATCTATACATATAAATATAATTGAAGTGTCTATCTGTTATTTGCTTAGAAATGGCTGTAAGTTAGTTTTTTGCTTTATTTTAGCAATAACTGAGCAGAAACACACGTTTTTGAAATTCTTCTCTGTCTGTCCGTCTGTTTGTCTGTCCGGCTTTCACGGGAAAACGGCAGTACCGATTGTAAAGAAACTTTCACAGTTTATGAAGTATGCTCCGAGATGTAATCTACTTTTGGTCTTATGTCACTCCCCTCACTCCTTCTACACCCTCCCATACGAAGCGACACAATTCTACAACTTTTCAAAAATTCGATTAACTTCAAAAGTGTGAACATTACTGATCTAATATTTAAAACATATCAATTTCATTATGATTATAGTTGTTTGTCGAAAAATCACCAAAAACCCCACACTCCCTCCACCACCTCCCACACAAATTGCACCATTTCATTAAATCCAATGCACTAAGTTTCTCAGTACCTATTCAATTTTTCAATCTTAAATTTGGTACAAAACATTTTTATAGCTACTCTAGCATGATGTGAAATCAATAAGTTCAGTACAAATCTCTTAACATCACAAAAATTTCGATTTCATCTATAGTATCGTATGATTGGGCTTTACGCACAATCATAGTCCGGTTATGGTTTGAAGCTTAACGTTATTATACTCTAGATAAATTCTGAGAGTATTATAAGTTTGCTCTAAAGTTTGTAACGCTAAGAAATAAGGCTCGAAGAAAAAAACGATTAATACAGAAGTTCATATAATCACTCAAAAATCTCAAAACCGGATGCCCGTCCGTCCGTCCGTGCGCAATTTAGCTTGAGAACGCATTGAGCTAGATAGTTCAAATTTTGCACACATCAATTCTAACAAAAAAGTAAGGTCGAGTTCGTGAACGGGCCAAATCCCTTTTATAATAATTCCAATCCACATTATAAAAAGTATTTGTGTCTTTCCCCTTCTTCCACCCCCTCCCATACAAACTTCACTTGTTTCATGAAATGCTCTAAACCAATTAAAGTACGTATAAAATTTATCGAGCTCATATTGTGCATTAATCACTTATTTAAAGTCTTTAGTAATATCAAAAAAAATTAGACGATTAGCTTTACCCTTTCTACCCCCTCCCATACAAAATGACACAATTTTGTAATTCGACAATAAAAGGATTTGCTCTAAAAGTATAGATGCTATTGATCTGAAATTTAGAATATATTACTTTTATTATAAAATCCATCTATTATATAAAAATTACTTAAGTCCTTCCCTTCCTTCCACCACCTCCCATACAAAGTGCACTTTTTCATGAAATACTCTAAACCAATTTACTCAGTGCATATAAAATTTATGGAGCTGAAATTGTGCACTCAATATTAATCTAGAATTACTAGTAAGGCCAAAAAAGGATTAGACTATTAGCTTTACTCCTTCTACCCCTCACATACAATCTGACACAGTTTCAGAACTTTACAAAAAGTGGATTTTCCTGAAAAGTGTGAATGCTACGGATCCACAATTTTAATCATAACGAGCGTATGATGCTTATAGTTATTTCCGGAAAAGTCTTTAAGAACTCGCCCCTTCTTCTACCCCCTCCAGACTGTGAATGCTACGGATCTACAATGTAAATCATAACGAGCATATGATGCTTATAGTTATTTCCGGAAAAGTTTTTAAGAACTCGTCCCTTCTTCTACCTCCTCAGACACAATTTCACAACTTAACAAAATAAACTGCCAACAAGTCGGGCGAAACTTTATTATTCTTGGGACAAGTTGCGGATGAGTGGAAAGTCAATATGCAGGTTAGAGTTGTTAGGGAAGGCTAAGTGAAAGGGAGTTCTTGGGCAGGACTGTTGACAATATTTCATTCGTTTCTGTAAGTTTGGTTTTTATGAGGGGAGGAGTAGGGGTAATAGTAAGGGTGGGTGGATGTTAATAGCTTTTTAATTAATTGCTTGAATCACGTACAATATTCTCTGTATAGAATGTGTTTCATAGACGAAGTTGCATAGAATTTTCATAAAATTCGGTGTATTTTACATTCATGAAACCGAACATTTGTATGGGAGGGGGTAGAGAATATAGGGGAATCGTAAAATTTGATACGCAGTTTTATTTCCCGTCTCTTGTAATGTGCTTGTATAGAATTTCAAGTTCGTAGCTTTTAGTTTGTTGGTTATTAGTTGATTTAATGAAATTGGTCGAAATCATAGTTTTGTATGGGAGGGGGTAGAAGCGCAAGCGCGATTTCAAAACTTTTAAAGCAACTTCATTTGAATTAATTTTATAAGTTTTTATGCCAAATTTGAAATTGATAGCTTTTAAGAGTTAGCTGATAACTGATTTCTTAAAAATGCTCGAAAAAATAATTTTGTATGGGAGGGGGTAGAGGAGGTAAGGGAATCGTAAAACTTGTGATGCAATTTCCTTTCATTTTTATTGTAAGGTGCTCGTACGAAATTTCAAGTTCGTAGCTTTTAATTTGTTGGTTATTAGTTGATTTAATGAAATTAGTCGAAATCATACTTTTGTGTGGGAGGGGGTAGAAGGTCAAGCGCGATTTTAAAACTTTTAACGCAATTTCATTTTAATTATTTTTGTTAGTTGTTATGCAAAATTTCAAATTGATAGCTTTTAATAGTTAGGTGATAATTGATTTCTTGAAAATGGTCGAAAAAATAATTTTGTATGGGAGGGGGTAGAAGTGTTAAAGGTTTTCGACCAGTTAATATTTCGTATATTTAGAGATTTTTTTAAAATGCATTTCGCAAATTTTCAAGTTTCTACCTTAAAATTTCACTCAACAATTTTCAGTTTATGTGTTTTTTTCAATGCACATGAAACACCTTGTGCACGTTAGACCGGGGTGGTCGGTTTATAACAAATAAGGATCAACTTATTATTATTTTTCTATGTGGATTAAATATAGGTATTCACATGCAAAATTTTAACTTTGTATCTTTTACCAGAGCCCTAAAAAAATCACTCAAAGTTTTCGATATTTTTGCTTATTACCTCCCTCCCCTTACACCTCACAACTTAAAATTTTTACCAAAATTAACCATTATGTAGTTCTACAATCTGACAAATTTTTGATTTAATATCTGTACTATTTTTTGAGATATAAGGATTTGTAATTTTGAAAAGTGCGCCATTTTTGAAATGTTCCCCATTTCCCCCCAATACTATTATTTCAACATGTTATATTTTTTTTGTATTTGCCTAGTATAGCTTAATATAAGTTTTAAGTTTCAATTACATAGCTTAAGAAATAGTTGAGATATTAATTTTTAAGTGTTTTTCTTTGCACCCCCCCAGACCCTCCCCCTTACAATAATTAGCCGCTTTCTAAGCTGGTTCCGATGAAACTATATGCCACCTTGACGGTCTCTAAATATGATTTTGTTACGATTAGTAATTTCGAAGATATAATCATTTGAAAAAAATATTTGGCCGACAATTGGTTCTATGCCCCCCCTTTTCGCACCCCAATGGATAAAAAAATTAAATTATTTTTTAAAGTTGTCCCACAAACCCCTCTATATTAATGTTGAGTTTTAGCTTCCTAGCTGTTACCATGGTTGGGATATTTGAATTCGTATTTTTCGGCTTAAGCGCTCCCCCCGCCTCCCCCTGAACTCGTATACCCCCGAAAATAAGTAGCCGCCTGAGATCCGCAACTATCTACAATCCCCCCAAAAATGAACTTTCTATCTTGAAGGGTTTGGGAGTTAATGTGCGCTGAGCGTACACGTCGGCGTACGGCGGACGGCGGACGGCGGACGGCGGACGGCGTACGGCGGACGGCGTACGGCGTACGGCGGACGGCGTACGGCGTACAGACAGACGGATTTTTTTTTTTTGCATTTTTAGGCTAATTTAGTCATGAAACGCGAAAAAAAAAATTTCAGGGTAGCAAACTTTTTTTTTTTCTTGTGTCGATCACAATACTTTATTATTATAATAATAAAGTAAAATTGACTTTCTTGAAAAGTATGAATACTACTGATCTACAATTTAAAGCATATCAAAAGCATGGTACTTATAGATATTTCTGAAAAAGTCATTACGATCTCGTCCCTCCTTCTACCACCTCCGATACAAACTTCACAATTTCACTAAATCCAATATACTAATTTTCTCAGTTCCTATTAAATTTTTTGTAGTTTCTTGTATAAAATGTTTTGAAAGTAACTTTAGCGTGATGAGGGAAAATTAGTTCAATGTCGTCAACCCTTGTACCAGTTCCCCTAAAAAATTTCTTAAAGTCAAAAAATTTCTCTTTCATCTAAAGTATCGCAAGATTGGGCTTTACGCCCAATCTAGTCCTGTTATGTTTTTATTTGGTATTTTTATACTCTACATGAAATCTGAGAGTATTATAAGTTTGATACAAAATTTGTAACGCCAAGAAATAAGGATTTGCTCGATAAGTATAAATGACATTGATCTGAAATTTGGAATGTAATACTTTTATGATGATTCCAATCTACTTTATGAACATAATTTGTGTCTTCCCCCTCCTTCCACCACCTCCCATATAAAAATGCACTTTTTCGTGAAATGCACTAAACTAATTTACTCAGTGCGTATAATACTTATCGAGCTAAAATTGTGAGCTATATATTTAATTGGAATTATTAGTAAGACCAAAAAAAATTAGACGATTTGCTGTACCCCTTCTTCCTCCTCCCATACAAAATGACACAATTTTTGCAATTTTTGTCAAATTAAACGGATGTGCTTAAAAAATATAAATGCTATTGATCTGAAATTTGGAATATAATACTTTTATGATGATATAAATCTACTATATAAAAGTTATTTGAGCCGTCCTCTTTCTTTCACCACCTCCCATACAAACTGCACTTTTTCATGAAATTCTATAAACCAATTTACTCAGTGCATATAAAATTGATCGAGCTGAAATTGTGCGCGAAATATTTATTATATAAATTATTAGTAAGACCGAAAAAAATTAGATGATTACATTCACTCCTTCTACCTATTCCCATACAAACTGACACAATTTCACAATGCTACTGATCCTCAATTTAAAACATGTCAACTCCGTCCTACCGTACGCCGTACATATGGACTCATATTTCCGAGACCGTTAAAGATAGAATGTTCGTTTTTGGGTCGATTGTTTATTGGGTAAGTGAGCTCAATTTCCTAAATTTTGCGGAGTGTTAGGTGGAAGGAGGAGGCGAAGGGAAGGAAAGAGTTAACTTGCTAATGTTTATATTTGTTGTAAGTAATGGTTAAAAAATTTTTTTCATAAGTTTAGTATTAAGATTGTTTTTTTAATTATATTTTTGTAAAATAGACTTAAATTGTCTACCTATATGTATAAATAAATAAATAAAAAATAAAATAAATAATATTTTGCATAAGAACTTTTAAAAATAGTTGAAACAAAAGTGCATCAAAATTTTTGAGATCGCGCCTGCCCTTCTATCCCCTCCCATACAAAAGTATGATTTCGAACAATTTCATTAAATCAACTAATGACCAACAAATTAAAAGCTATGAACTTGAAATTATGTACAAGCACCTTACAAGAGAATTGAAATAAAACTGCATCACAAATTTTACGATTGCCTTGCCCGCTCTACCCACTCTCATACAAATGGTTGGTTTCGTGAATGTTAAATACACCGAATTTAATGAAAATTCAATGCAACTTCGTCTATGAAACGCATTCTATAAACTATAAAACTATTAACATCCATTACTATCACCCTCCCCCCTCCCCTCATCAAAACCCAAACTTGCATAAGCGAATGAAATATTGTTAAATTGACAACAGCCCTGGCCAAGAACTCCCTTTTATTAGTCTTCCCTAACAACTCTAACCTGCATATTAACTTTCCATTCATCCACAACTTGTCCCAAGAATAATAAAATTTCGCCCTACTTATTGGCAGTTTATTTTTTTCTGTGTCGATCACAATACTTTAGAATAATAAAGTAAAAATTAACAATTTCAACGCACTTTTTTTTATACATTTTATTCATACTTTCTCTCAACTGAATTTCCCCTACTCCTTACACCACCTCCCATACAAGTATCACTATTCTATTCTAAGGAATTTAAAATAGATATTTTCTAGTGCGTCAAACTCTTTCTCATTTCATCTAAAGTATTGCATGATCACAATTCTTTTATGCTTTTACTTTTAATTTGTTAAGAGTTAGTTAATAATTGGGTGGAGAATAAGTACTACGCATGGAACATCTTACCTCTCATATAGCGATACACGATCATCTCCAACAAATTTTAGACCATGTAACGAGGAATTTTTGATAAACGCCAAAGTATTTTCAATTATTGTTGGTTCAACTACGTCGAAATTTTCGTCCGCTCGTTTTAATTTTTTTTTATGACGATTCATAACTGAAAAAAATAAGCTTGCATAAAACAGCGCATGCCACCAACTCATAAATATTTAATCACATTTATTAAATTATATTATTCTTACCAAAATTGTTACTGGTTTTCAGTAGATTTGTCTGTGGCCGCGTTAAGCTCATACCTGAAGTGATAACATATTTCAATTCTGGAAATTATTGTTTTTAAAAAATACCTTGCTCTATTTATAAGGAACTACTGCCAAAAATTTTTATTAAACTACTTTTTATTGACATCAAATGCTATACCTTTCAATTTACTCCAATAACTATTCGGTGGCACATTTCAAAATCCTTTAAAAGCAAATTCTAGGGTTTTTCCTCTATTCTCTAACTCTTTTTAACAAGCAGCATTCCGGAACTATAACATAATTAATTTACCGAAAATGTTTGATATAAAAGTAATTGGAAGAAGTTACGTAAGAAATAAGAAAGCTATATTCAAAAACGTTAACATCAAAATATGATATGAAAGTGATTGAAAGACGTTTCGTGACAATAAGAACAAAACACTATTCTTTTCTTAGGTCACAAACATTACAAACATACCATTATCAGTAATATTCGTATTATTCATGGTCATTTAATTGAGATCAATGGTTCGATATTGTACAACTCATGTCTTGGGTTTTTGTAGAAAGCAGGAAGAATATAATATGCATCTAAAAATAATGGACATGAAAGTCTATTTGGAATATTACTCAGATCTTGCGTCGATTTGTCACAAATGAAACAATAACAAATTCAAGGGTATCTAAGATACATTAACCTTGATTTTAATATTCGCTTAGTAAGAATGTTACTAAAACAACTTACTTACTCGCTTACTTTATTACGATGGCGCTGCAGCCCAAATCGGACCTTGGCGTCATGAATACTTTGCCATCTATCTCAGCTCAGTAACTGCGTCCTCCAGTTTGAAAATCTTAGCAGCAATTTCCTGTATGCTTCAATCGAATCCATCTTGCGCTTCCGTCATTTTCCGTCCGTTCTTTTCCTTTTAGTGTACTTTACCTTTTAGTGTACGATTGGGAATTCTTCCGTCATCCATACGGTCCACATGACCAGCCCATTGTAATTTCTTAAATTTTATGAGAGTTGACACTTCCGAATTGCCGAAGATGGCATACAATTCTCTATTGTATCGTATTCTCCAGATCGAGTCTTCCCTCAAAGGACCGAACATTCTTCTGAGGACCTTTCTCTCGAAGGCGTTAAGTACTTTTTCAGATGCCTGAGTTAATATCCAAGTTTCGCTGCCATAGCATAGAACAGATCTTATGATCGTTTTATATAGCTGAAGTTTTGTTTTCCTGTGTACGTTCTTGTTTTTAATTATTAAAAGTACCGAATAAACGTCTTGTTTGCCATCAATATCCTTCTTTTTATTTTAATGGGTTTGCTCCCATCCTTCGATAGACGCTTTCTACGTTAATATTTTTTCTGATTGGTGTCTTTTTCCTAGTTTATGTCATAATTTTAGTTTTGTTTTCATTAATACGTAGTTTAACTTCCCTTGCTACTGAGCCAAGGTTTTCAAATACCTCCTTAGCACTCCTTAGCACTCTCCAGAGATCTTGAAATGATATTTATATCGTCTGCATATGCTACAAGTTGTGTGGACTTAAAGCATATGGTTCCGTTGGTGCCAACGAGAAGTTTCCGAACAACATATTGAAAAGCATTGGTGCGAGGCCGTCATCTTGTTTAATGTCGTTGTCTATTTTAAAACTGGAAATCAGATAATTTTTATACTCTAAGTTAATTCTATGAGTATCATAAGTTTGCCACAAAGTTTGCAACGCGAAATAAGGCTCGGAGAAGAAAATGAATGATACGGAAGTTCACATAATCACTCAAAAATGTCCGTTCGTCCATCTGTCCGTTCGTCCATCTGTCCGTTCGTCCGTGTCCTCTCTAACTTGAGAACGCGTTGAGCTGGAAAGTTAAAATTTTATAAACGTCGTTTTTGGCAAAAAAGTAAGGTCAAGTTCCAGGTTCATGTTCAAATTACACAATTTCGCAATTTGACAATAAACGGATTTGCTCAAAAAGTATAAAAGATACTGATCCAAAATTTGGAATATATTACTTTTATGCTGATTTCAATCTACGGTATAAATATTATTTGTGCCCTCTCCCTCCTTCCACCGCCTCCCATACAAACTGCACTTTTCATGAGATGCTCTGATTTACTCAGTGCGTATAAAATTTATCGAGCTCAAATTGTGCACTAAATGTTTATATAGAATTATTAGTAATACCAAAAATAATTATACGATTAGCATCACTCCTGCCAGCTCCTCCGGTACAAAACAACGCAATTTCGGAATTCGGCAATAAGCGAATTTGCTCAAAAAACATAAAATCTATTAATCTGAAATTTAGAATATATTTCTTAAAAGATGTCAAAAGCATGATGTTCATAGTTATTTCTGGGAAAGTCATTAAGAACTCACCTCTCTTTCTACCACCTCCCATACAAACTGCACAATTTCACTAAATATCACAGTACCTATTACATCTTTATACTCTAGATGAAATCTGAGAGTATATTGTGGTTGCCTTACCGTTTGTAACGCTAAGAAACAACGCTCGCACGGAGCCGCCAAGGGTACAGAAATATTTGTTGTCGCTCAAAAACCTCGATTCCGAGTGACCGTCTGTTCGTCTGTCCGTCTGTCTGTCTGTCCGCCTGTCCGTCTGTGCGTCTGTCTACAGCATAACTCTCGAAAGCTTTGAGTTATTGTGCTAAAAATTTGTGTGTGTCATTTTTAGCAAAAAAGTAAGTTTAAGTTCGTGAATGGGCTACATCCCCCTATTCCTTCTACCCCCTCGCATACAAATTTCATGAAATTTCGAAATATAGGGTAATCGATTTTTCTTTGAAACTATTTAAGCTATCAACTTAAAATTAAGGTCATAGTATTATGATATAGATCTCATTTATATCATAGAATATTGATCCGATCCCCTCACTCCTTCTACCCCCTCCCATACAAATGGACAATTTTGAAAAATACATATTTTCGATTTTCATTGAAACTAGTAAAGCTGAAAAGACGAAAGACTATAATTGCATATATATGTACATATATTTGTTACGGGAGCCTAACTGATCTCCGTAAACTTGTTGAAAAAAAAATGAATTAAAAGATAACTTTTAATAGTTAGGAAAAATGTTTATTTCTCGATCGGGCAGAGCTTCCGCTCGCAGGTGAATTACTAGACGACTATCATATAAATTTCTTAGCATAAATACAAAAATATTCATGACACTGCATCTATCTTCCGTGCGAAAGTTTGCAAATTATGAGTTGGATCGGGTGTCATCAAATGGAATGCACTTGAATGAACGTTTAACCGTGAGAATTGCTTGCATGCATATTTTAAATGTTGATCGTTTACAAATTAAAGAAGATCTAGAATGACATTTTGGTTAAGCGAAATGTCTTATCGTAACACCCCCATTGTTAATTACTTGTTGGTCCTCCAACTTTTGTATACTTTCGCAAGATTACAATGAGATTTATTTATTTATTTTTTTTTTACATCATAATTTTGTTGATTTTATTAACATTGCTAATTACAATTTATTGATTCTTAAATATTTTGAGTACATCCATTTTTACAATTGGCTTGTTCTTAACCTAGGTAAGTCATCAATGGACCTTGACATATCTCTTTTTTGAGAGTCTTGTTGTTCAAGAGTTACAATGTTTTTTTGTTTACATTTTAGACAAAACCATTTATAAAACATTACAAATTTTCCTGATGCTGTACATTTATAAATTATGTATATAGCTAAAGCAATTATTACAGTTCCAAAAATACCTCCGATGACATTATTATCTTTAACAAATTGAGGTAATGGTTTGACAGCTTTATCCCAAAAATTTAATTCTTCAGCTATGTTTCCAATTAAATCTTTTATTTCGTGTACATTTTTTGTAGTTAGTTTTCCTAGATGATTGTTTTTAAATTCTTTAATGTTTTTCAGTGGAGAATTAATACAGCAATCTTCTAATTCAAATAATTTATCTTTTACTTTTAATTTTACAGTTTCCTCTTTAGAAACCACATAATCCTGAGTTACAGTTGAAATTTTACAATTTTGTTCTAAAGTTATTAATCTCGTATTGACAATATTAAATGTTTCAGTTTTATTTTCACATACACATTTCAATTTAGTTTCTTCAGAATTTATTGTTAATATTTGTAAGTTATTTATTTTGAACATTATATCTAACTTAACATTTACCTGTTTCAAGTCGCAATACCTTGAATCCTGTTTGAAATAAAGTTGTGTTATGCAATTAGGTTCATAGCTTGATTTTATCGGAATTGATTCACAGATATATTTTTTATTTATAATTTTGCAATTGGTAATTTTTTCCATAGCGTAGTGTTCCCTATTCTTACTCAGTATAAAGTTTTCTGAAAGCCCTTGAATCAAAATTATATCATTGGATCGCAGATATGGAATTGTGATAACTTCATAAAGTTCAAATTCATCTTCCGAAACAACATCTAATTCAATAAGTACTACAATTTGCTTGCTTTTAATAAACGCTTTTAGCTTTAGATCTTTTATTATTTCTTGATAATTACCTATCATGGGATCTACTGCTAAATTATGTTGATCAGCTAATGCGGTAAGTTCTTTTATTAGGTTTTCAGGTTCTATATTATTTGGATGTAAGATACCAACTTGGAGAAAAAGTATAGAATCTCTTAAGATTTCAAGTTTTAAATCCATTACTTCAATTTTGTGACTGATTTTAAAATAAATTTCTGCATAATAAATTTCTAAATTTAAAAGTGATTCCTGTTTGTTAGTGTTGTTCTGAATTTCTTTTACAGCATCTATAATTTCGTTAATTTTAAGTCGAATACTGGACTGTTCAGTGTTTTTAGACTGTTTATTAATTTCTTTCATTAATACAAGGATTCTCTCAGCCCCTTCCTTACTATTCTCGTTATTTTCTACTACATTAACAATATTTTTGATTTGTTCCGCGTCATTTGCATCCATGGTACCAAATAAAAAGCTAAGGCTTGTCCCAACCCAGTTAGCTAAGCCTCGTTTTAAGCGAATATTAGGGGTTAATCCTAACAATCCGTATACGGTATTCAAATTATGGTTAAGACGTTTAATTTGAAGGTCTGCGTTAAGTTTTAAATTTTTACATTGCGGTGGTTCTTGCGCGCATACGTCATTTATGTTGCTTGCTGTCATACGAATATTACTTATTTCTAATTCATAATCTTCTATACTAATGGGTCTGATCAAAGTAATTTTCTTATTTATAAATCTTAAGCCTCCTAAATACTTAAAGTAAGCTCCTGGATTCTCTATTTTCTGGATGTCAACTCCTTGGACGTTCCAGGTTGCGAAAGTTCTGCAATAATATTTCGGTCATTGCCTTTTTTATTATAATTGAAGTATGGTTTTATATCTTTCTTATTTATATTTTTGCTTTTGTTTCGTCTACTTTCAAAAATTTTAACTACAACACTATGCTCATCTAATTTTTCAATCTTATATGGTCCTATCCACTTTGATTTTAGTTTATTATTCGTTATTGCCATGTTCCTTACTAACACTAATTGTCCTATGTGATAGTCTATTAATTTTCCTTTGGCACTCCTATCGTATCTTTCTTTTGATTTCTTTTTGTTTAATGAATCAATTCTTATGGCTTCTTTTCTTATCTTTGATAACTGGTTCATGGTATTGTCCACTCTGTCTTCTTCCACATTTTTAATCAAACATGATCGAATTGCGTTTGGCTTTATGCCAAACATAAGCTCGTGAGGTGAGTATCCTGTTCCACTGTGAACCGTCTGATTGTAACACAGAGAAGCTAGGCTTAATTTTGTTTCCCAGTCATATTCTTCCTTAATTTTGCTTGTCGTAGTCCCTAAATATTCTGATAATCTAGCGTGAGCTCTTTCTACACAACCATTACTTTGTGGGTGATAGAGCTAGTTGTTATTTGTTTTATCCCTAACTTCTTACAAAATTTCTGCATCGTTCCTACTTTGAGATTCGGTGCGTTGTCTGATAAAATTTCTTTTGGTACTCCGAAGTAGGAGATCCAGTTTTTCAAAATTGTTTCCATTACTGTTTCACCTAAGGTATCTTGTAAGGGTGCGAATCGTATATATTTTGTAAGATTGTCTTGAACTGTGAGGCTATAATTAGAGTTATTATCCTTAGTTGCATATTTGTAAGGACCTGCAATATCAATAGCTATGCGTGCGAAAGGTTCTTCTTTTAATTGGGTAATCACCATGGGTGAAGTTTTGTTTTGTCTTACAATTTCATGCTTCTGGCAATGTTCGCATTTTCTTATATATTCGGATATGTCTTTGTGTAAGCCCAGCTAATAAAAATTTTCTTTAATGGCATTTTCAACGGCAGTAACTCCCCTATGCCCTCATATTAACCCGTTATGATTTTTCTTTATTAAATCCAATTTATTTTCCTGCTCTATTATAATGATTTTATCTTCTGAAATATATTTCGATTTACTCTTTGATTGTTCATTTTCCTTGTTCTTGTACTGTTTGATCTATTTCTTCGTACCTTAGTCCTGTTTTTGATCTGTTATTAACGTTATGATGTGATTCAGAATCTTCTGAGTCATCAGAATTTTGAGCCTGTATACCCTCATTGTTTGTTTGTGCAATGTCCTCATTGCATTTATTGCGCTCTTTCAAGTTAGTGATCATCACATTTCTATTTCGGCTTAGCTCATCTGCAATCACGTTTTCCTTACCCGGTAAATACTTCATTTCATAAGTATATTCCTCAAGCATTGTTCTCCATCGCCCTTGACGACTGCTTGGTTCTTTCAAGTCTTTTAACCATTGAAGTGGTCTGTGGTCCGTTTTTACTGTAAATGGTACACCATAAAGGTAAGGTCTACACTGTTTTACAGCCCAAACGACTGCAAGGCATTCTTTTTCATACGTACTGTAATTTCTTTCAGCCTGATTAAGCGTTCTTGACAGATATTGTACTGGAAGATCTTTACCATCATACTCTTGAGTAAGAACTGCTCCTATCCCATATCCACTAGCGTCTGTCGTTAAGGTAAACGGTTTATCGAAGTCAGGATATTTCAAAATTGGTTTCTCAATTAGTTTTAGCTTAATAGTATCAAATGCTTTCTGGCAATCATTTGTCCAAGCAAATTTAACATCCTTTCTTATTATTACTAGGGGAACGCGCGAGAGCACTGCGACCTTCTTAGCCTATTGTGCGTTTCTTAATAGTCTATTCATCGGCGCTACAATTTTTCTGTAATCCTTTACAAATTTCCTATAATACCCGGTCGTGCCTAGAAACGATTTAATCTCTTTTTCTGTTCTTGGCGGTTTCATAGTTACAACAGATTCAATTTTATTGGGATCCATTTTGACGCCGTTTTCCGTGATAATATGCCCTAAGTAGGCAACTTCCTTCCTGAAGATTTCACATTTGTCCGGTTGCACTCGTAAGTTGTTAACCTTCAGTCTTTCAAAAACTTCTCGACGTCTTTTGTTATGATCGTCAAGATTTAGCCCGTAGATGACTATATCATCTAAATATACAAAGCATCTAGTGCCTTGAAGGCCTGATAAAACACTGTTCATCATCATTTGGAAATAAGCGGGTGCATTTTTCAACCCAAACGGCATACGGTTGTACTCGTAGTGCCCGTATGGTGTACTAAACGCTGTTTTTTCTCTATCAGATTCTTTAATGGTGGAATCCGGAAGTCAAATCGATCGTACTAAAATATTTCGCCTTACCCAACTGGTCTAATATCTCTGAGATATTGGGTAGAGGATAATTGTCTGTGATGGTCATATCATTTAATTTACGGTAATCAATGACCATTCGCCATTTGGTTTTTCCGGATGCGTCTAATTTCTTTGGAACTACCCACAATGGTGAGTTCCAGGGTGAAACACTCTCACGAATTGTCCCATCTTTTAGTAGTTTGCTAACTTGGTCGTTGACCTCTCGCTCGTGGATCTTTGGGTATCTGTATATTTTTACATGGACAGGTTTAGAGTCACCCATTATGTCAATGGCGTGCTCTGCTGCCTTAGTCAAATTGTTTGCATCTATCTCTCTGAAGATTTCTCTATAATCCTTTAGGATTTTGTATATCGATCTTTCTCTTCACTATTCATATGACTATCCTTTATGGTAATGTGTTCAATTTCTTTCTCAATTATTGTTTCTTCTTTTACTTTAAATACTTGGATTTTATTTGTCTTGCATAGTTTCTGGGTTTCAGTAGTATTCACGATGCTAATTGGGACTCTAGAAGTTTTATCAATAGTAGCATACGTATTTGGGATTAAGAGTCCATCGATTTCGGTTTCCGGAATCAGGACTTCGTCACCAATTTTACCATCTACTTGTATAAAACGCATGATCTCGCACTGACCTGGTACTACAAAATCATCATTTTCGATTTTTACAGTTGTGTTCTCGCAAGTTAAGGTCCTGCCTTTTAAGTTAAAAAGAGCCTTCTCCTTGGTCAGAAAATCGATACCTAGTATTGCATCGTATCCGGGAATCACATACAGCATGAAAATCGATATCAAAGTTCTGTTCGCCAATCTTACATGAAAGAACGCATTTTCCAATCGAACTTTCATTCAGACCGCCGATCCCATGAAATTTTATTTGTTTCGAGGTATTGACCTGATCCTCGTAAACGTTTTCCATTCTAATCAAACTAATATCGGCCCTTGTATAATCATTGTTTACCATAATAAACATAACGAACTTGACCTTACTTTTTTGTCAAAAACGACGTGTACAAAACTTGAACTTTCTTGCTCAACGCGTTCTCAAGCTAGATAGCGCACGGACGGACGGACGGACGGACATCCGGTTTTGAGATTTTTGAGTGATAATATTAACTTCTGTATCATTCATTTTTTTCTCCGAGCCTTATTTCTTGGCGTTACAAACCTTAGAGCGAACTTATAATACTCTCAGATTCCATCTAGAGTATAAAAATATATGGAGTATATGCTATTTCCTTTTTTATTTCGAACACTTTATTGATAGTCCTTACTGTAAAATGTTCATTTGAGTGACTATTTGCGTTACCATTGTTTGCTACAAATTTGTTATCGAAATTTCTATTACTTCTGTGCGACGATATTCTTATTTCGACTATTACCATTCTGATTTACAATGTTTTGATTCTGGTTTCTAGAAGATCTACATTCCCTTGCCATATGTCCTATTTTTCCGCAGTTAAAGCATTTTATTGAGGACTTGACATGACTTATCTTGGGAAGTTGATTTCGGTTTGAAAAATCTTTTGACGTATTAGATCGAAAAGCATTTAGTCTTTGCTCTTCCTCTTGAGCCAATCGACTTGCTTCGTCAACGGATTTGGGTTTTTGTGTGATCACGTATGTGCACAAATTCTGACGCAAACCGTTTATGAAAACCGTAAGTGTTTCTTCGTTTAAATAATTAATTTCCCCTGCCTTGTGTTCGGCTTTTACACTGGTACTTCTAGATTGCAATATCCTCCGTTGCAATGTTTGTACTCTTTGTGTGTATAAAACTACTGTTTCATTATATCCCTGCCGGATACTTATCAATTCGCGGTGCAACTGCAATGCGCTATGAGGTTCTTGGAAAATATTTTTTATTTCAGCCTTTAGGTCGTCCCATTTTTCGAATTCTTTATTCATTAAGATTAATTGCGCATCAGCCCTAATTTGTGTTTGAATATATTTAAAAAGTACGTCCTTTTGAGGTTCGGACGCTAGATTAGCCTAAGTGCAACTATTTAGGAAGTTAAATACATCGTCAGACTTTCCGGAGAATGTCTGAATGAATTTAAAAAGTTCACTCATACTACACGTTGCCATTTCGACAAAAGTTATATTTCCGATTATTTCTGAACTATTTAAACTATCACTATCACTTTGTCGTTCTATTTCTCTACTTGTGCTAGGATTGCCTTTTATTCCTACATCTTTATTATTAAAGCCGATTTTTGCATAATATTCTACGAATTCTAAATATTTCAGACACTTTTTCCCTGATTCACTTCCTACCTCTATTAAGAGTTCCTCCTCTGTATGAAGGTTCAAAATTTCACTTAGGGTTGCTTTGTACTTATGTGTTCCAACCCAGATCGTATAGAAATCACTCATTTGAAATTAATTTCCCTGTAATTTTGCTACCACTTTTATATGAAGGGTAAGATAAATTGACAGGTTCAAGAGAAATCACAAAACACGTATTTGACGTACAATATTTATTGGTAATTCCAAAATTGTACACAAATTTTTATTAAAAGCTTATTCCTTGGCTTTAAGTTAGGTTTGTTATAAAAGTAACCAAATCGGTAAAATAAATAGCAGATAAATACCGCAAGAAACTTTTGTGGTTTCGAAAAACTAACAATTATAATTCGGGTTTCACCAAAAATATTTTTTTTTATTCATTATTACTGGGACTTAGCAGGCTTCCCAATATTCGAACTTGAACACTTTGAACACACGAAAATGATTTACTGATGTCAACGTATTGACTAAATTTCACGAAACTTATTTTTTCACAGTAAATCCCACTACCGCTGCCACCATTTATTTGTTACGGGAGCCTAACTGATCTCCGTAAACTTGTTGAAAAAAAATGAATTAAAATATAACTTTTAATAGTTAGGAAAAATGTTTATTTCTCGATCGGGCAGAGCTTCCGCTCGCAGGTGAATTACTAGACGACTATCATATAAATTTCTTAGCATAAATACAAAAATATTGATGACACTGCATCTATCTTCCGTGCGAAAGTTTGCAAATTATGAGTTGGATCGGGTGTCATCAAATGGAATGCACTTGAATGAACGTTTAACCGTGAGAATTGCTTGCATGCATTTTTTAAATGTTGATCGTTTACAAATTAAAGAAGATCTAGAATGACATTTTGGTTAAGCAAAATGTCTTATCGTAACATATATGTATATATACAGTATATATACTGTATGGCTACCTTCATTTTGAATGCACGCTAAAGCTCGTTTTGCCAGTGTTCTCTTTGTGTTCATACTCCTCAACTGCTGCCTTACTTCTGTTGCTGCCGCATCGATTCTGGTGTTTAGATCCTGCAACGTTACCACTTCCGTTGCGTAGACAAGGTCCTTCATCCGTCCCCATACAAAGAAATCCATAATAGTTAAATCAGGGGATCTTGCAGGCCAGTGTATCGGTCCATTTCTACCGATCCAGCGATTGCTATAATTGGAATTTAACCAATCTCTGATCTGTCGGCCGTAATGAGCTGGAGCACCATCGTGTTGGTAAAACATGGAAGCCAATCGTTGCAGTGGCATATCATCCAATAACTCCTGTAGATCATTTGTCAAAAAATGCAAGTAATTGGAACTATTTAAGGTAGGCGGAAGCCTAATAGGACCAATAAATCGATGCCAATCACACCTGCCCATAAATTGACACTGAATCTGTGCTGAAATGATGCCTCTCTTCTTGTATGTGGATTGCTCTCAGCCCATGTGTGTAAGTTGTGGAAGTTTGTGATACCGTCCCTGGTGAATTGGGACTCATCCGTCTAAAGAATGTTGCTGATAAAATTCTCGTCACTTATTTGTCGTTCAAGGAGCCAATTGCAAAACTCCATCCTTTTGGGTAAATCAATGGGTAACAGCTCCTGCACTGGTGTGTGGTGGTAGGGATGCAAACGTTCTGCTTTCAGGACACTCCAAACTTTCCACGTAGATACGTTAAACCGCAATGCCAAGCGTCGTATACTAGTTGATGGATAATTTTGAACTGCAGCTAGGATTCGTTGATCAATTGAAACAGCGATTACCGGCGCAGGATTTGCATTCACTCTGCTTGTCCTAACACTGCCTGTTTCCCTAATCCTTCTGTTAACGTCTTGGAATACTCTCGGGTAAGGTATTCGACGATTGGGAAATCTGTGATGATACAAAGATCGCGCCGCTTGCTCATTTCTCTGACACTCTCCATAGAGGAAAATTATGTCTGCATATTCTTCGTTCGTGAATTCAGGCATTTCGAAATTCTTTTCTAAATTTTAGTGACACCTTGTTCTTTTACAAATTTAACTAAAACTGATAAAAATATAAAGTATGGTTTGCTTTTATAGGCTTTTCATTTTGTTAGGTAACCCATTAAAAAGGGCAAAGTGCTGCACCTAGTTGTGTTGAAACTCATTTTAATTTAATTCATTTTCTCGATAATTTTAATACTACCTAAAGGACATTCATTGATAATTTAAATAGTAATTAAAGGACACAAAGAATATTTCAGTTTAACAACATTTCAGGTAGTTTTTTTAGAACGAGGGTTGGTTTATGGCATATTTTATTTTTAAGCCATATGTATTTTCGCTTATTACCTGGAAAACGGGAAAACCTAAGTCATAAGTATGTGTGCATCTTTTGTAGGCAATAATATGGCACAAAAAAAAACACATTTAAAGTGACATTTTTATAATGCGTTTTCTTGAGAAAAACTACATTGATCACAGAATTTTGAGGGTCAAAGTATCAAAAATTTGTGGTCTGAAGGAAATACCTCAGGATTGGGTACAGGTACAATACGGACTATTACATTAAATGAAAGATAATTTGATTCCCTAAAAAACAAGCTATAACACTTTGAAATGCGATTATTGGTTTTCAAGATATAGCGTTTTGAGTGAGTGAGGGTACAGGTCCGAAGGACTTTTCTTGATCACCCTGTATCTCCGTGGATATTGAAAATTGGCCATCTCCGTAGAACAATTTTTTGCTCGAAATATATCCAGGAATAACCCCTTACAAGGTTATGTACGGAGTACCAAACACCCTGTATATATTTTATATAAAATGCCAACAAGTCGAGAGAAGCTTTATTATTTTTGGGACAAGTTGCGGATGCATAGAAAATCAACATGCAAGTTGCAGTGGTTTGGGAAACTAAGTGAAAAAGAATTCTTGGACAGGGCTGTTAGTAATTTAACAATATTTCATTCGTTGATGCAAGTTTGGGTTTTTATGAGGGGAGCGGGAGGGGTGATAATAAGGGTGGATGTTAATAGCTTCTTAATTGATTGCTTGAATTATAACCAATATTCTCTGTATAGAATGTATTTCATAAACGAAGCTGCATAAGATTTTCATAAAATTCGGTGTATTCTACATTAACGAAACCGAACATTTGTATGGGAGGGGGTAGAGCGGGTAAGGGAATCGTAAAATTTGTGATGCAATTTTATTTCATTTCTCTTGTAAAGTGCTCGTACAAAATTTCCATTTCGTAGCTTTTAATTTGTTTGTTATTAGTTGATTGAATGAAATTGGCCGAAATCATACTTTTGTATGGCAGGTGGTAGAAGGGCATGCACAATTTCAAAACTTTTGACGCAATTTTATTTCAACTATTTTTAGAAATTCTTAGGAAAATTTTAAATTGATAGCTGTTAATAGTTAGGTGTTAATTGATTTCTTGAAAATGGTTCAAAAAATAATTTTGTATGGGAGGAGGTAGAAGTTTTTAAGGTATTCAACCAGTTAATATTTCATATATTTAGGGATTTTTTTTAAATGTATTTCACAAATTTCCAAGTTTCTACCTTAAAATTTGACTCAAAAATTTTCACTTTATGTGTTTTTGTCAATGCACATGAAACGCCTTGTACACGTTAGACCGGGGGGTCGGTTTATCACAACAGTGGAACAAATTATTATTTTTAGATAGATTTATCTAAATGCAAATAGATGTATCTAAATGCAAAATTTAAACTTTGTATCTTTTACCAGAGCCCTAAAAAAATTCCTCAAAATTTTGGACATTTCTGCTTACCACCTCCTTCCCCTTACACGTCCCTTCTCAAAATTTTTAGCAAAATTAGTAATTATTTAGTTCTACAATCTAACAAAATTTCAATTTAATATCTGTACTAAATTTTGAGATATAACGATTTGTAATTTTAAAAAATGCGCCATTTTTAAAATGCCCTCGATTTCCGCCCACTACTGTTATTTCCACAGGTTATATTTTTTTTATTTTTCGCTAGTACAGATTAACATATGTTTTAATTTTCAATTACCTAGCTTAAAAGGTAGTTGAGATATTGACTTTTAAGTGTTTTTCCTTGAACCCCCCCTGACCCTCCCCTTGCAGTAATTAGCCTCTCTCTAAGTTGATTCTGGTAGAACTATATGTCGCCTTAATGGTTCCAAAATATGAATTTTTTTTGATAAGTAATTTCGAAGATATAACCATTTGAAAAAACAATTTGGCCTACAATTTGTTTTTAGCCCCTCCTTTTCGGACGCCAATGGATAAAAAAATTAAATTATTTTTGTAGTTTGTCCCACAACCCTCTTTATATCTTTGCTGATTTTCAGCTTCCTATCTGCATTCCTGGTGGAAATATTAGCAAGTGTAGTTTTTGACTCTTTCCCTCCCACCGCCTCACCCTTCCACCTAACACCCCCTTAAAAATAGAAAATAGAGCCCACTTACCCAATCAACAAATTGCCCAAAACGAACATTCTACCTTTAACGGTTTCGGAAATATGAGTCCATATGTACGGCGGACGCGTACGGCGAGACGGATTTTTTTTGCATTTTTAGGCTAATTTAGTCATGAAACGCGAAAAAACAAAATTTCTGGGTAGCAAATTTTTTTTTTCTATGTCGATCACAATACTTTATTATTAGAATAATAAAGTAAAATAATTATTATTGGGCTTTAAGCCCAATCATAATTCTGTTATGTTTTAATCCTAAATTTTGTATAAAACATTTTGATAGTACATCTAGCCTGATGTGTAAAAATTAGTTCAATGTCGTCACCCCCTCAACCACTTCACCTACAAAATTTCTTAAAATCAAAAAAAAATTCTTTCATCTAGGGTATCGCAGGATTGAGCATTATGCCCAATTGTAGCCTTGTTATGTTCTCTCTAACTTGTGACAAGGACTCAATCATTGTCATTCTTGTAAGCCGAACCAGTTTCGGTGGGACTCCAAACTCCAACATGATTTTATACAGTACACGTCTGTCGATACTGTCGTATTCTTGTTTGACATGATAAAATTAGTTCAATGCCGTTACCCCTTCTACCCATCCCCATACAAAATTTCTTAAAAAACATAACAGAATTATGATTGGGCTTAAAGCCTAATCATATGATACTCTAGATGAGATGGAAATGACTTTAATATACCGGAAAATATGTCATCTCAAATTCTGTAGAATAGTGAATAGAGAATTTTGCATCGGAGGTGGTAGAAGTAGAGGGGGAGGTTTGTATTTTTCGTATATGACACCGAACATGACATGCAAAATGTTTTTTGCTGTATTTAAAATTTTTAGTTTTCATTATTTTTAAAGAAATTGATCGTAGTTGAAGGAATTTTATCCGGTTCAGCTTTCTCGGTGAAATCGTCAATCAGTTTAATCTACGGAGAACAGTGAAAACACGACCATTCTGGTTGAATGCTGAATCGAGAAGAGGTCTCTCATTTAATGACATACAATTGCTTTGACATTTTTACATTGTGTATAAGTGTTGCCAATTTATATTCTAACACTCTCCCTGAATTGAATATTTCCTTTTCTCTTCATTAACAATATTTTACAATGTTCAATTCACTCAATCAAATTCAAAACAATCAGATTTTTATTTAAAAGAATCAACAACTACAAAAAACTTCAAATAAATTATGCAATGAATTTATGTTGCTATTGTTCAGGAAATGGTTTTCAATTCAATCCAATCATTCTCGAAACTAAATTTAACTTAAGGCTCGACATTGGCTTTGTTAGTACATCAGCCGGCATTTCATTTGTAGCTAAATAGATTAAATCGACAACCCTTTCTTGAACCTTTTGATCAACAAATTTTTCCTTAATATCAATATGTTTGGTTCTGGCTGAATATGTATTATTAATAGCAAAATTAATCGCGCCAATATTATCGCAATACAATTGAATCGTACAATTAGAATTAACAAAAATTTCCCTTTCAATTTTCTTTAACCAAATACATTCTTGTATTGCTGCAGTCATTGAATTAAATTCAGCCTCAGTTGTTGATGTAGCGACAATCGGTTGTCGCTTTGAGCAACACGATATGGCTCCATTTTGCAATGTGAATACGTAGCCGGTGGTTGATTTGCGTTCATCTTCATCACCAGCCCAATCAGCATCGCAATACCCTTGAATTTCGGTCGGTTGCTTTGTATACGTTATTTTCTTGTCAATCGTACCTTTTAAATAACGTAGCACGCGTTTCGCTGCTGCCCAATGCGCTTTACCTGGATTTTGATTGTACCGACTCAGCACATTCAGAGCATAACAAATGTCCGGCCTGGATACTTGCACACAAAATTGCAATGCACCAACTAATTGACGATATGGTACATTCAACATTTCTTTTGCCTCCTTTTCATTGCTTGGACACATCCTTTTCGTTAACTTTTGATTTGTGTCTATTGGTGCGGCCAAACTATTACAGTCACTCATGTTAAAATGAGACAAAAGATCTTGTACGTAAAAAAAAAAAGTTTGGTCAAGAGAAATTGTACCTGATTTTCTGTTGCGTGTCACACGAATACCAAGCACTGATAATATCTCTCCCATGTCTTTCATTTTGAACTTATCGAACAAAACCTTGGTTAGCTTCTTCTCAATTTCGTTGTTGTTAGAAAATATGATAATATCATCCACGTAAATTGCCACGATGAAAATACGATTCCCTTCAACAAAATAGTACACGCATTGGTCAGTCGACGATCGCTTCAGTCCAAAATCCAATAGCACCCTGTTTAATGTAGTGTTCCACACGACTCGATTGCTTGAGACCATAAATTGATTTGGTGAGCTTACATACACGTTTCGTTCCATCGTTGAAATCCTCTGGTTGCGTCATGTAAATTTCTTCCTCAAGTGTACCATGAAGAAAAGCCGTCACAACATCCAATTGACGAATATTCAAATTAAACTTAGCTGCAATTGCCATCAGATATCGAATCGTCGTAAATCGGACTACCGGTGAAAATGTTTCGTGGTAGTCAACACCTTCGATTTGCGTGTAACCCTTTGCAACTAATCTCGCTTTGTGATGTATGACTTTCCATGAGTGTCATGCTTTGTTTTGTACACCCATTTACACTTAATTGGCGTTTTACCCAGTGGTAGCTCAACCAATTTCCATGTTCGATTCGCTTGTAATGAATCAAACTCTTCTTTCATCGCATCATTCCACAAATCGACGCTCTCACTTGAAATTGCTTTCTTGAAGGTGGATGGATCACATGACATAAATGCATATGCAAACGTAGCATAATTTAGTTTCGGTTTGTTTGCATTTCGTGTGGATTGTCTCACAATTGGCGTCTCATTGACCTTTTGATTCATCACTCGCCTTTCAATTGCATCTTCTGGCTCCCATTCGCTCACACTACCATCATCTGATAATACTCTTGGTGATTGAGCGTTCTCCATCACTGTATGCATCGTATCATCATCATCATCGTCGCCGTCGTCTTCATCAGCATCATAATTATTACTTGCATTTGGTGTTGATACTGCCACTGGACCATTTGAATCGTTCAAATTTGGCGATGAAACACTCGGTGGTATACTGTGTGAATTGTTTACTGTCAAATCGGATTGATTTGACTGCCCATTTGAAGAACCATTCGATGTCACAGTACTTGAATCATTTATTGACAAATCGACTTGATTTGGATGCTCTTCCTCCTCTGATTCAATACTATTAAATTTTTCCTCCTCATCTTCGGAATATTGCAAACAAAATTGATTAATTTTATAGATTTCAGAATCATTTACCTCAGTATTTACACTCGATTCCAAGAAAATGACATCTCTGCTCGTTATAATGGTTTTTGTTTGCCTGTTGTAAAGCCGATACGTTTTAGCATCACTGGAATATCCCACGAAAATGCATTCTGTTGATTTTCATCCAGTTTCTTTCTCCTTGCTGCTGGAACTTGTGCAAATGCTTTACAACCAAACACTTTCAGCCATTTGAAATTTGGCTTCTGACCGGACCAATTTTCTTCAGGTGATTTATCACCACTGCCTTTGCATGGCACACGATTGATGATATAAGCAGCTGTCATTACTGCTTTTGCCCAAAATGCCTTTGCTACCCCCGAATCGATCAACATACATCGAACTTTCTCCAAAATTGTCCGGTTTATTCTCGGCCACACCATTTTGCTGTGGTGTATACACTGCCGTTTTCTGTTGCAAAATTCCATGATTTTCACAATACCGTTTAAACGCGTTATTATAATATTGTCACTTCTCAAAATTTTAATTTTATGTCCGCTTTGATTTTCGACCATTGTTTTAAAGTTAATAAAACATTTGTACACTTCACTTTTTCTTTTGATTACATATACAAACAATTTATGTGAAAAGTCGTCGACAAAAGTTAAAATAAACTTATTACCACTGTGTGATTTTATAGGCAATGGACCACATAAATCCGTATGTACAAGTTCAAGCAATTGTTTTGCACGATTTCCCTTATCACTGAATGGTGTTCGACTGTGTTTACCTTTGATTCACGTTTCACATACACTGTTTCTCGGGATTGTCATATTTTTGATATCACTTTTCAAGAATTTCATATAATCAAAACTCGTGTGTCCGAATCGTCGATACCATAAAACCGAATTTTCTTTTGGCTTCTGTGTTACCACCGAATTATTTTCACTTCCAACAATCAATGTCTTTTCATCATAAACAACATCTAATTTAAAGAAATCGTTCACTAAACTTGCGGTCGCGAGCAAGTCCCAATCTGAATCGAAAATTTTGCAGCCGTCTTTATTAAAAATCATTTTATAGTCTTTTTTCACCATTTGACTAACTGATAAAAGATTAGCACAAATATTCGGCACATAATGAACGTTCGAAAATTTTTATTTTCCTTTGTTCGCCAAGAACTACAATATTTTGATTCACTTCACCGACACAATCGATTGTCATTTTGTCGTTGTTCGCTACTGTCACTTCTTTACGATCTATTTTTACTTTATTGTTTATTAATGAAATGTTATTCGACATTGTCCCCGTTGCACCACTGTCCACATACCAATCACATTTATTTGGCTGTTCCGATTTATCGGCAATAAACGATGTATGTATACATATAATGCCGATTGCTTTTTGAAATTGTTTTTATTTTTATTCTTCCCAGTTGCTTTTGGGCAATTTCGAATAAAATGCGAACTGGAACCACAACCAAAACACTGTTTATCTGTTTTCTGCTTGTGTTGTTGTTGGTATTTATTTTTGACAGCTAATGCTGTTACTTTTACCTCGTCGCTGCCGTCGTCAAATACTAAACCCTGCAACAGCAAATTCTTCACTTTATCAAATGTAATTTTAACGGGTGCGCTCTCTAGCGTTACAATTGTTGGATTATACTTTGCTGGTAAACCTACCAACAATAATGAACCAGCCACCTCATCGTCAATGTTAAACCCTGCGTGTTTAACCTTAGACCACAATGTATTCATTTTATTCACGTATTCTTCAATTGAACTACATTGTTCCATTTTCAATGATACCATTTGCTGCAACAACAAAACTTTTCGGCCGGTACCGGTATCATCAAATGCTGCCGATATGCTGTTCCACGCTTCTTGAGCTGTTTTAGCTGACTCAATGTACGTGTAATTGGACGGCTCAAGCAATAGCGTAATTTTTGCTATAGCCTTTAAATCTCTTTCTTTCTGTTCAGCAGTTGCATCAGCTGCTAATGCTGTTATGCAACAAGTCCAGAAACTTTTTATAATTAAGTTAGCCTTCGCGCCAACTTTCCACTCACAATAATTTTCTCTACCTTTTGAACGATTCAACGGAACTGAATTATGATTAGTCATGTCTATTTCGTCAAATAGTTCTCCGGATGAATTTTCCCGTTCAAATTAAAAACTAACACGCTCCAGAAAATTTTCAAGTGTCTCGTTTGGTTTTACTGCTAGGCTGTCGTCGTATTTTTCCATGCGTTTTGTCTTGAAACTTAACACACTTTAACTTTGAAAATATCAACCGAATTGCTTAATTTTTACAAAAATAAATGTTTGCGCACAACGTTTCACTATTTTCTTCGAGAAAAAAAAACAAAATTGACTGCGGATGGCCCATAACCTGAAGGAATTTTATCAGGTTCAGCTTTCGCGGTGAAATCGTCAATCAGTTTAATCTACGGAGAACAGTGAAAACACGACCATTCTGGTTGAATGCTGAATCGAGAAGAGGTCTCTCATTTAATGACATACAATTGCTTTGACATTTTTACATTGTGTATAAGTGTTGCCAACTTATATTCTAACAATAGTTTTCCTGAAATTGGGGCTTTTGTGTGGGAGGTGGCCGAGGAAGTGGAGCGCATAAGATGATTTTGAAACTGTTTATCATCATCCTTATCACCATGCTTTGATTCAATTTCAAAGTCGATAGCTCTCATATATTCGAAGGGTGAAGCGGAGCTGATAATGTTTTCTAACACTTGTTACAATTATTACAAATTCTGGCAAAATTTGAAGTTTGTACTTTTGGTAGTTTGAATGGAAATCGATGAAATGCATTTAACAAAAATTATGCATTTGTATGGGAAGGGTTAGAAGGAGTGTACGAATCAAAACTTAAAGTTACTTTTTTGCTAAAACTGAAACACAAAAATTTGTAGCACTATAGCTCAAAGCTTTCGAGAGTTATGCTGGAGACAGACGCACAGACGGACAGACAGACAGACAGACAGACGGACAGATGGTCACTCGGAATCGAGGTTTTTGAACGACAACAAATATTTCTGTACCCTTGGCGGCTCTGTGCGAGCGTTATTTCTTAGCATTACAAACGGTAAGGCAAACACAATATACTCTCAGATTTCATCTAGAGTATAAACAATCTCTTTCATCTAGAGTATCGAATGATTTCTGTTAGTGTTTATTATATTGTTAAGCCCATCCCTTAAACAAAAATACGAGCGCTCCAAAAATTGATAGTTTGCCATGAATCGAATTGCATTTCTTTGAAATCGATATAAATTCGGGTTCTTTTGTTTACACTTAGGTAGGTAAGAAAACCCCTTTTAAAGTTCGACGCAGCTACCTGCTTGAACTTTGCAGCCAGACAAGAAAATGTTTATCTTACGTTGTGCGCTAATTTTGGAGAGTCAAAGCACAGTTTTTATTTCAAACAGTGAAGTTTTCAAGTTATTTCTTTATTGTTTTGTTTTTGAAAATAATTTATTTTAAAATTAATTGATTGGCTGGACTTTTTAGTAACTTCTAACAGTTAATTCAACATCAGTAACCACTTGTACCAGTAGCTCAATAAAATAGTTGCATACAATTCATTAAAAACTATCTTAATACTCTAGATGAAATCTGAGAGTATTATAAGTTTGCTCTAAAGTTTGTAACGCCAAGAAATAAGGCTCGGAGAAAAAAATTAATGATACAGAAGTTACAGTTAGAGCATTTCATGAAAAAGTGTAGTTTGTATGGGAAGGGTTGGAAGGAAAGGGAGGACGCAAATAATTTTTATACCGTATATTGAATTCATTACGAAAGTAATATATCCCGAAATTCAGACTAATAACTTTTATACTTTTCGAGCAAATCCATTTATAGTCGAATTTCGAAATTGTGTCATTTTGTATGGGAGCGGGTAGAAGGGTGAAGCTAACCGTCCAATTTTTTTTAGCCTTACTAACAATTTTAAATAAATATTTGGTGCATAATTTCAGCTCGCTAAATTTTATACGCACTGATTAAATTGGCTTAGAGTAATTCATGACAAGTACAGTTTGTATGGGAGGTGGTAGAAGGAGGGGGAGGACACGCATAATTTCTATACGGTAGATTAATATTATCACAAAAGTAATATATTCCAAATTTCAGGCCAATAGCTTTTATACTTTTCGAGCAAATCCGTTTATTGACGAATTCTGCATTTGTGTCATTTTGTATGGGAGGGGGTAGAAGGGGTGGAGCGATTTGGCCCGTTCACGAACTTCACCTTACTTTTTTGATAAAAACGACGTGTACGAAATTTCAGCTTTCTAGCTATACGCGTTCTCAAGCTACAGAGCGAACGGACGGACGGACGGACCGACGGACGGACATCCGGTTTTGAGATTTTTGAGTGATAATATTAACTTCTGTATCATTCATTTTTTTCTCCGAGCCTTATTTCTTGGCGTAACAAACTTTAGAGCAAACTTATAATACTCTCAGATTTCATCTAGAGTATAAACATAACAGGGCTACGATTGCGCGTAAAGTGCAATCTTACGATACTCTACATGAAATAGAATTTTTTGTGATCCCAAGAAATTTTGTATGGGAAGTGTTAGAAGGGATGATAGCATTGAACTAATTTTTTCCCCATCATGCTAAAGTAGCTACAAAAATCTTTTATACAAAATGCTTACTCCAAAAATTGAATGAGAAATGAGAAAATTAGTGAGTTAGATTTAGTGAAAATGTGCAATTTGTATGGGAGGTGGTAGAAAGAGTGGGCATTCTAGTGATTTTTTTAGAAATAACTAGGAATATTATAAAATTGATATACCTTAAATTTCAGACTAATGCCATTCATACTTTTCAAGAAGATCGATTTTTTGTAAAGTTGTGAAACTGTGTCATATGTATGGGAGGGTGTAGAAGCTATTCAAATATTTTTTTCTGATCTTAGTGATAATGCTAATTAAGTATTTATTACAAAATATGAGCTCAAAAAATGTTATATGTTCTGAGAAAATCGTCTCAGAGCATTTCATGAAAAATTGTTGTTTGTATGGGAGGGGGTGGAAGGAGAGGGAGGACGCAAATAATTTTTCTACAGTAGATTTAGATTTCCCCGCAAGGGGGTAGTTGTAGTATGAGGTTTTACCAATTCCTGCAACTATCTTTGGAGACTAGCGACTCCACGGACCTGAGCTAACTATCCCCCCGTGGGATGGGGGCTGTAGAATTCACCCACAGCCAGTCCTGCTTGCCCTAAAAAATGGCAAATGGACACTCACTGGATCATGGGCTTATCACCCGTGATCTTAAGACCTAAATGATACGAGAAACGGATACATCGCCTCGGATACGGACTGATTCTACGGTAACGAATTTTGGCATTCGAAAATGGACTATGATTGGCTTCTGGAACGTTCGAACATTGAATGACGGGGGAAGAGCTGGGGTTACTCGGTCCTTGCACCGCCAGTCGGTGATCGACCGTGAAATGGAGCACTATAACATCAAAATCTTGGGCTTGAGCGAGGTCAGGTGGACAGAATCAGGAGAAGAACGAACCCCTAGCGGAAACACTATTCTGTACATTGGCCCTGAAAGTGAAGCCAGAAATGGCGTGGCGTTCGTCCTTACGCCGAGAGCGAGAAACAGTCTCATTAGCTGGGAACCAATCTCGGATAGGATTATCGTCGTCAGGCTCAGGACCAGTGTCAGAAACGTCACAATTCTGCAGTGCTACGCACCAACTAATACCGCAACATCTGGTGACAAAGAGGAGTTTTATAGCCAACTGAGTGCCACCTTCGAACGTGTTCCAAGAGGTGATATTATTATCATCTCGGGAGATATGAACGCCCAGGTTGGATCAGACAACACTGGACTAGAACACGTCATGGGGAGGCATGGTGACCCTTGAGTCGACCCTTCACGACCTTGGATTAAGAGACCCGAAAACAGCGAATTATTTGAGGAGCTCTGTAGTACTCGGCAAATGGTCATCGGAGGGACCCTTTTTCCACACAAGAGTCATCATAAAACATCTTGGGTTTCCCCTGATGGTGTTACTCAGAACCAGATCGACCATTTGGCTATAAGTCGCCGATGGAGAAGATGTCTCCTCGATGTGCAAGCGAAATGTGGAGCTGACGTGGGGAGCGATCACCACTTGATGGTCGCCTGCTTGAGATTGTGTACAGCAGCTATCTAAGCTTAATGTGGATAAACTCAGAGATCCCAACAAAAAACGCAAATACACCTACGTGGAAAGTCATCCACATTTTGTGAAAATGAAATGCGCACACTGGACGCCAATTGGGAGGCAACTAGAAACACTTTTCTAACTAGTGCTGAAGAATCTGTGGGATATGTGCAAAGCGGTGAGAAACCCTGGATGTCGCAGGACATATAGGACAAGGTTGGCAATCGGAAAAAAGCCAAATTGGCAATCATCTCTCAACCCAATGTCAACCAACGAACGCCCGACTTGAGGCAGAACTACCGCGATGCTCATATACAGCTTAAAAAGGCTGTTAGACGCGACAAGAGAAAGGCCATTGAAGATCTGGCAAACAAGGCAGAATCTGCGGCTTACCTTGGGGATATGGGTTCACTATTTAAAATCATGAAACAGTTGACGAACAGGAATTTCACCGCCAACCACCTGGTGAGAGAAGTCAACGGAACTCTCCTTAATATGAGTGAACACCAGTTGCGACGATGGAAGGAATACTTCTCTGATATTTTAAACATCTTGTCAGAGGAAGATATTCCGGAAACAGAACAACTTCCAAACATCCATTCGCAACAATCCTCTATTAGGGACGATCCCCCAGATAAGGAAGAGATAGTTTCCGCCATTCGGTCAATGGCGGGAAGGAAAGCTCCAGGTATAGACGGGCTACCAGCCGAACTCCTCAAAGCGGACCCGGAAATAACAGCCGATATACTCCTCCCACTCTTCACTTAAGGTGTGGAATGAAGGAAGATATCCGACTGAATGGAAGGAGGGCGTCATTGTGAAAATTCCGAAGAAGGGCGACCTTCCGGATTGTGGCAATCAGCGTGGTATATGTCTACTTACTGCCGTATCAAAAATTATGGCTAAGGTAATTCTCAATAGGATTAGTGATATTGTCGAGAGCACTCTCGAAGCTTATCAGGCTGGATTCCGTAAAGGGTCGTCTTGTACCGACCACACAAATACCCTACGGATAATATTAGAGCAGTCAGCCGAAATGGGTTCGCCACTACATCTCATGTTTGTGGACTTCGAGAAGGCGTTCGACAGCGTTAAGCGAGATTACATATGGAATGCTTTGCGTTGGAGAGGTAATCCAGATAAGGTCAAAGCTATGATTAAATAATCCTACGAAGATGGAAGGTGTCGCGTCTTGCATAGAGGAGAGCTGTCCGAGAGCTTCCCTGTGCGAACGGGTGTCAGACAAGGCTGCAGCCCTGTTTCTGGTGGTAATAAATGACATCTTGAAAGCTGCACTGGAAGGTGGGGAAGGTAAAGGTCTTCAATGGAGACTATTTAACATCTTAAGTCACCTTGATTATGCTGATGACGTGTGTTTGCTTGCACATAACCGTTCGGACTTAGAGTCAAATGTTCGCTCGTTGCATTCTAAATGCAAGCAGGCGGGACTGAAAATAAATGTGCGTAAAACCAAGTACATGCACATGGGTTCGAACGCAAGCACACCGATTGTTCTTAATGGACAGGATGTGGAAGAGGTGCAAGATTTTTGCTATCTCAGAAGCATTGTCAGCATGGACGGCGGAGCCGAAAAGGATGTTGAGGCTCGGCTAAATAAAGCTCGTCAGGCCTTCGGTATCCTTTCCTCTTTCTGGAGGTTAAGAGAGATCTCCCTTCGCACGAAGCTGCGAGTTTTTGACGCATGCGCCAAATCCGTGTTGTTAAATGGTTGTACTACGTGGAAAGTGACCGTTCGACTTACCAAGAAACTACAGACTTTCGTAAACCAATGCCTCCGGCGCATTTTAGGAATATTCTGGCCAGTAGTAATCTCCAATGACGAACTTTGGAGTACAACTCGCCAGACTAAAATAGGTATTGAGATTCAACGGCGAAAGTGGCAGTGGATCGGTCATACTTTGAGGAAACCAGAGCGAAACATCGCAAAACAGGCTCTGGATTATAACCCTCAAGGAAGGCGTCGGGTTGGACGACCATGTAACACATGGAAGCGAGCAGTTGAGCAGGAGGCCAGAGGAATAAACAAGTCCTGGCAACAGCTTAAAGCCGATGCTCAGGATCGCGCCTTGTGGAAGAGAGTTGTTTCTGTCCTATGCCCCTATAGGGGGTCTTAACAGGAATTTGATTGATTGATTGAGATTTAGATTATTATGAACGTAGCATATCTCAAAATTCAGATCAATAGCTTTTATACTTTTCGAGTAAATCCATTTAACATCAAATTGCGAAATTGTGTCATTTTGTATGGGGTGTATAATTATTTTTTTTTGTCCGAGCCTTATTTCTTAGCGTTACAAACTTTAGAGCAAACTTATAATACTCTCAGATTTCATCTAGAGTATAAGCATTTGATTAGCTTTACTGCATTTACCCCTTCCCATACAATATGACACAGTTCACAACTTCACAAAAAATCTATTTTCTTCAAAAGTATGAATGTTGCTAGTCTAAAATTAGAGATATCAATTTTATGATATTCTTAGTTATTTCTGAAAAAATCACTAAAATCCCCCCCACTCTTTCTACCACGTCCCATACAAACTGCACATTTTCACTAAATCTAACTCACTAATTTTCTCAGTTCCCATTCAATTTTTGGAGTAAGCATTTTGAATAAAACATTTTTATAGCTACTTTAGCATGATGGGGAAAAAAATTAGTTCAATGCTATCACCCCTTCTAACACTCCCCATACAAAAATTCTTGGGATCACAATAAATTCTAATTCATCTAGAGTATCGTTAGATTGCGCTTTACCCGCAATCGTAGCGCTATTATGTTTTTTATTTCATTTTAGTGAGTATATGAGATGGTATAAGCTCGCCAAATTGTCATTATTTTAATTCATAAGAGATTCATAAAAACAATTCAGTTTACTTTGACTTTTAATTTTAATCTTTAGGTTTACTATGTAATCACAGAAATCCGTAGAAATGGTGTATGAAGGTTTTGTTAATCGTCTTTCACACACCATTTCTCTCAACATATCTCAACAGAGAAGCTCGATCAAAAAATGTTCCCATAGGGTTGGAACATCTAATAATATTGATAATCTTTGTTACTACCAAAATAAATTACCACCTCTCTCCTGTTTCAAAAAGTTGATTTTTGTTTACATACATATGACAAAGGTCTCAGCAGAGACCGAAATTCACGTTTAATAAAGCAGACTAGGAAATCTTTCCTTTAAATTCAAAATGTACTGTGTATGGACCAAAATAAAAAGAAATAATTTTCTTACATGCATCAAAACGAAAAACATTGTTAAATGCTCATATCTTCCGTTTCCGGTTGTCAATCATTCCCAGAAAATAATACGAGTCAGTCCGGTCTGCGACACTACCAACAATTTCTGTTGAAATACACTCACACATACCCACATCCACCAGACAAACGTCACAACGAAACCTATTTTTTAGGATTTCAGTAATTTCAAATAAATAAATCCGTCAATAACCGAATGCCGATTTTTTTGCGATCACAATTGTTCGCTTATTTCATCATATGGGAAATAGCGATTTTTTTGAAAATGTGTTATTCCTTAAATAAATCTTATTATAATATTTGGGTAATACATTAACCAGTTTTAAAAATTCAAAAACATTTCAGTAGATTATACCGCACACTTTTAGATATCTCCAATTAAAAATAAATAGATATCAGACACTTTCAAAATTAACGGCTCAGAAATAAAAAATTATGAAAAACATAATTCAGTTCATTTTAATTAAAATGTATCCTTCGTCTTGTTGATATAGAAATGAATCGAGTATTGCTTTAACCTACTAAGGTTTACGATTTGTACACATCCCATACATTAAATGTAATACGAATCTATCGATTCATAACGATATAAATCTCATATATTCCTTTAACTTATCTATAGATATTTAATGTCTACATATCGCTTTGCAAGAATATGTAAAAGAAAGGACGAGGTTCAGAAATTTTAGCTTGTTTTCTTTATTTCCTCCCCTGCCTTTTCTTACTCTTACTTTGACGAATGAATATCAAGGGGAGATTATATATAAGGTGTAATTTCGATTTCGATTTCAGTACTAATCATATGCCGCCACGCTGTAGACAAATTCATAAAATTTATTCAGCGGCAACTATTCCTGTAATTAAATACTGCTACGATACATAATTTGGCTTACAGATTTGGGATTTCATAAGTCTATAAAATCTATTATAGAACTGAAACCTTAAGTAATATCAGTGTGATTTGAATTTAATTCATTTCCGGTGGTAACTTTTCTTCACATCATTACTTTACATCCAGATCTATTAAGGTGCATTTATACTAAATGAATAGAGCCGAGGAATAGCTCTCCATACATAGGACAAGCGGCTAAGAGAGGGCTTTTGCTCGGCTCTACATATTCGGTACATGGGAAACGCACCTTTACGTTCAAGATCTTCGAAAATCGTTTTTCTTTGCATTTTATACGCCATTTGTAATAATCTAATGTAAAAATAATAATTTCGCATGCGCACCGATTCTTTATTTCGTTCGAGCATTTTGTGTCGTATGGCATCGTTAGCCGGGAATGGGAAATGTCAAGTAGCTACCTTGACTATTAAATGCAATTTACAGTACCAAATATCCTTCCAAGTAAAATAATAAACATAGGTTACAAATAAAACATTAATTCAACGAAAATAATGAATATAAAAAAGCTTAAAACTAGAAAATCAAAATTTGATCATTCATTCAGTAAGTATTGGATTCAAATAGGAATTGGGATTTTCAAAAAATTAACCTTTAAAAACTACGTCTCATTTATTTTAGTTTTGCCGACACGTTCGAAGGGAAGACTTGAGAATATTTCTGATCCTGTTAAGCCGACAATTTGTGAAAATATGACAGAATTTATAAAAAATTCGTCTTTGCATGGTTTAAAATTCGTTGGTGACAATCGCATTTCATTGTATGAAAGGTAAATTTCTAAACATTGCGTAGATTTATTATGTTTGTGCGCAAAAGGTATTAAGTTTATATGTTTTGGGAAATACTCGTTGACCATAAGTGAACATTTCTCCGAAAATTCACTGTTTTTGATGCAAAGTAAATGGCTTCAAATTATAAAAATGTATGTATGGTCTTTATCGACGATTTGTGCATTAGTGAATGTCCAGAAAATATTTTAAAATTACAGTGGCGTAACGAGGATTAAAATCTCGGTCGACGCATAATTCCAACACACTACATGCTTGGGTATACCTTAGTTACTTCAATCTATGAAAATGAAAATTCTTTGATAGAGGGTTGTGCAAAGGGCTTACAACCCTTCCACAACAATTAATGAAAATGTTGAGGAACCTGAAAGTCAGGAAGCTAAGACCCAGTGCCATTGAAGAGGAACTTATGGCGAGGCTGTTCTTAGTGAAAGAACATGTCATGTGTTGTTTTAACTTTACGAGAGCGGTGATTTTCATGTCAAGGAATGGCATGTCGCTGAAAGAGAAAAAATGGGGTGGTAGCTGTTGGAAGCGAGTGGTACAATCAAAGAAGATTGCTATCAGCTAGAATTGATACGTTTAAGCTGAGCATTCAAGGAGAAACGGCCACAATACCAAGAGAATCACGACAAAGTTTTCCCCCATCATGACAATGTTCGGCCACATATCGCAAGACCAGTCAAGACTTAGAAAGGTTCCACTTGCCATACTCTCCAGACGTTGCTCCTTCCAGCTACTATTTGTTTCGATCGATGGCACACGTCCTGGCTGATCAGCATTTTCATTTTTTTTGATGAGGGCCAAAAATGGATCGATTCGGGGATCGCCTCAAGAGACGCTTCGTTTTTTCGAGATGTTATCCAACAATCGCCAGAAAGATGGGAAAAAAGTAATGATTAGCGACGGGCAGTAATATGTAATCACATTTTAAGAATATAGCATCAAATCTTGGGAAAAAAGACGGTGGAAGCGTGTACACCCTTTATTTTTCTCAAAATTTAAATCGATAGCTTTGACAGTTTCGAAATAATTTAATTGAAATTTTGTGAAATTTGTATAGGATAGAGTACTAGGAGTGGATGAAGTTGATAATTTTTTCAAAATTGATTGTAATTTTGGCAAAAGTTCATCAATTTAGATATGCTAGTTTCAATGAAAATCCAACAAATGCATTTTTCAAAATTGTGATCTATATGGAAGGAGTTAGGGGATCGAATCATTATATTTTTGACGTTAATGAAATTTACATCACCATAGTGTTTCCAAATTTTTAAGTCGAAAGCTGCAAAAGTTTCGGGGAAAAGTCAATATCTTGAAACTTCCCAATTTAATGAAATTTTGCAGTGGGGGGTTATGACCAGTTCACGAATTAAATTTTTTTTTTTTGCCAAATATTACCCAAGAGAAATTTAGTCGTCATATCTTAAAGCGTTCGAAGTTATGGTACAGACAGAAGGACAGACAGAAATCGAGGTTTTTGAGCGTCAACAAATATATCTACACCCTTGCAAACTCTGTCCAATCATTATTTCTTAGAGTTACAAATGATAAGGCAAAGAGAGCTGCGATTAAACTCCAATCATGCGATATGTACATGAAATAGAAGTTGCGGTGACTTCGGTGGTAGATGAGTAGAGGGAATTTTATCGGAAAGACAAGCGTTATGGGCAATTTCGGTCCTTATGTGCAATGCACAAATACAGTCATGGAGGGAAATATTTAATTGGAAAGGAGGGTAAGGGAAGGGGAGTGAGGATAACCATAACAAGTGGTGAAGCTGATATATTTTTCAATCAAAGTGGGTGCTACTGACAAATATTTACAGATGTTATGAGTGACTGAATAATAGAAAGCGAAAGAAACTATACAAACCTTCTAGGAGTGGGACTGTTTCACTTTTAGATCGTTCGCCCATTTTATTTCGAATAATTTTTCATTGCCAATACCGTCAGAAAAAATCGTGCTTAAAAACCTTTACTGCCTAGAACCCACGACCATTTGGCTGTGAAGTAAACACGCTACCACCACGCCACGGAGATCTTTAAGAACTTGAATCTCGGATCAATAATCTTTATAAACTTATATCTAATCCATTTATTTCTCCAAGCCTTATTTCTTAGCGTTACGAATTTTAGAATAAACATATAACACTCTGAGATTTCATCTAGAGTGTAATAATTAAAAAGAAGCTGTACTTAAAGTGTAGACTTAATGCTAGTTACCACAAATTTTTTGTCAATTTCTTGTGTTATTTTTATACTCTAGATGAAATCTGAGAGTATTATAAGTTTGCTCCAAGGTTTTTAACGCTAAGAAATAAGGCACGGAGAAAAAAATTAATAACGCAGAAGTTCAAATAATCACTCAACAATATCAAAACCGGATGTCCGTCCATAGTTAAAATTTTTGCATACGTTATTTTTGACAAAAAAGAAAGGTCAAGTTCGTGAATCGTTTCACCCCTTCTACCCCTCCCATGCAAAATGCCCCAATTTGACAATAAACGGATTTGCTCGGAAAGTATAAAAGCCAACGGTCTGAAATTTGGAATCCATTACTTTTATGATGATTTCAATCTACCTTGTAAAAGTTATTTGTGTTCTCTCTCCCCTCCCACTTTTTCATGAAATGCTCTAATTGCAATTTACTCAGTACGTATAAAATTGATTGATCTCAAATTGTGCACTAATAACCTATTTAGAACTAGCAAACGCCCGCGACTTCGTTCGCGTAAAAATAGCAATAATAAGCAATTTTTGATAGTGTAGTTAGTAATACATTATGTGGGATATATAATCTGCTTACTTTAATGGCTCTTTGAAGAAAATGGTTTGTATATTTTTGGAATCAGAACCATAAATTATTAAGAATGAAAGCATGATACTCCTATTTTTATGGGACAGGCTCGTGATCAAATCAAACCCGTGATTCGAGATCATATACGTGTTGAAAAGCATTAAGGACATGTGAATAATTGTAGCTGGTGTTATTTAAAAAAAAAACAAATAAAATAACATTAAGCTTAAAAACATAACAGGCCTACGATTGTGCGTAAAGCCCAATCATACGATACTATGTATAGATGAAATCGGAATTTTTGCGGTGTTAAGAAATTTTGTATGGGGAGTGGTAGAAGGAGTGACAGCACTGAACTAATTTGTTTCACATTATGCTAGAGTAGCTATAAAACTGTTTTGTACCAAATTTAAGCTTCAAAAATTGAGTAGGTACTGAGAAACTTAGTGCATTGAATTTAATGAAAATGTGCAATTTGTATGGGAGGTGGTAGAAGGAGTGGGGGGTTTGTGGTGATTTTTCGAGAAACAACTATAACTTTCATGCAATTGATATACTTTAAATTTCAGATCTGTATCATTCATACTTTTCAAGAAAATCGAATTATTGTATAGTCGTGGAATGTGTCTCATTGTATGGGAGGGGGAAGAAGGAGTGAAGCTACTCGGTTAATTTTTTTCCCGATATTAATAATAATGCTAATTAAGGACTAAATTTTTACCTCGATGAAATTTAAATGTACTGAGAAAATTCGTTTAGAGTATTTCATGAAGCTAGGGTATAGCCTAGTAGGTAGTGTGTTGGTCTCGTAATGCGAAGGTCGTGAGTTCAAATCTCGGTCGGCGCAATATATAATTCCAACACATTGCCTGCTTGGATATACCTTGGTCACCTCAATCTAAGAAAATGAAAAAATTCGTAGAAAGAGGGTTGCGCGAAGGGCTAACAACCCTTCCACAATAAGTAATGAAAAATGTTAAGGAACCTGAATATCAGGAGGCCAAGGTCCGATTTGGGCTGTAGCTCCATTGTAGAAATAGAAATTTCATGAAAAAGTGCGGTTTATATGGGAGGGGGTGGAAGGAGAAGGGGGTTTCTGGTGATTTTTTGAAAAACAACTGTAATCATCATGCAAAATCAAATTCTTGTGAAGTCGTGGAACTGTGTCACATTGTATGGGAGGGGGTGGAAGGAGTGGGGGGATTTTAGTGATTTTTTCAGAAATAACTAGAAATATTATAAAATTGACATCCCTTAAATTTCACAATAGTGCCATTCATACCTTTTACGAAAATCGATTTTTTGTGAAGTTGTGAAACTGTGTTATATTGTATGGGAGGGGGTAGAAGCAGTGAAGCTAATCAAATAGTTTTTTCTGATCTTAGTGATAATGCTAATTAAGAATTTATTACAAAATATGAGCACGATAAATGTTATATGTTCTGAGAAAATCGTCTTAGAGCATTTCATGAAAAAGTGATGTTTGTATGGTAAGGAGTAGAAGGAGAGGGAGGAAGCAATTAATTTTTATACTGTACATTTATATCATTATGAAAGTGATATATCCCACAATTCAGCCTAATAGCTTTCATACTTTTCGAGTAAATCCATTTATTGTCAAATTGCGAAATTGTGTCATTTTGTATGGGAGGGGTAGAAGGGATGAAGCTAATCGTCTAATTTTTTTTGGCCTTACTAAAAATTTTAAATAAATATTTGGTGCACAATTTCAGCTAGCTAAATTTTATACGCACTGAGTAAATTGGTTTTGAATAATTCATGATAAGTACAGTTTGTATGGGAGGTGGTAGAAGGAGAGGTAGGACACGCATAATTTTTATACGGTAGATTGATATTATAATAAGAATAATATTTTCCAAATTTCAGCCTAATAGCTTATATACTTTTCGAGCAAATCTCTTCATTGTTAAATTGCGCAATTGTGTCATTTTGTATGGGAGGGGGTAGAAGGGGTGGAGCGATTTGGCCCGTTCACGAACTTGGCCTTACTTTTTTGTCAAAAACGACGTGTACGCAATTTGAGCTTTCTTGCTCAACGCGTTCTCAAGCTAGAGAGCGCACGGACGGACGGACGGACGAACATCCGGTTTTGAGATTTTTGAGTGATAATATTAACTTCTGTATCATTCATTTTTTCCTCCGAGCCTTATTTCTTGGCGTTACAAACCTTAGAGCAAACTTATAATACTCTCAGATTCCATCTAGAGTATAAATATGAATCTGATCTTCAGTTTAAAACATATCAAAATCATGATATTTATAATTATTTCTGAAAAAATTTTAAGAACTTGCTCCTTCTCCCACCTACCATACAAACTGCACAATTTCACAAAACCCAATACACTAATTTGCTCAGTACCTATTAAATTTTTGAATCCCAAATTTTGTATAAAACATTTTGATAGCAACTTTAGCGTGATGAGAAAAAACTAGTTCAATGTCGTCAACCCCTGTATCACTTCCCCTACAAAATTTCTTTACACTCAATCGTAGTCCTATTATGCTTATTTTTGAGTTCTTTTTGTCGATCACAACACTTTACTATTGGAATAATAAAGTAACAATATATTTTATCGTTCCATCTGCTTAGAGGGTTTTTTCTAATTTCCTTCATGATCGCTTTGATGGTTGCGATAAATTTTATCTGGGAAGTGTACGAAGAATGGGTTGCAACTCCTGTCATAATCGGAACCAATCCGGACTCAACGTACATCAATGAGATACCGTTTCCGGCTATAACTATTTGTAATATGAATCAGGCGATAGCAAGCAAAGTACGAAATATTAACAAGTAAGTATTATTTTTATCCTTACAGCACTGTACTTCGAATTTGATTATATACTAACTATCGCCCGCGTGAGATTCGTAATAATTTTAATTTGCAATTTTTGAAAATGTATATTTGTTTGTATTATCTAGTGCCGGTAATCTGCTTAGTTGAATTTTTTGTCGTTCAAAAATTTCGAAACCGGATATCCGTCAGTCCGTCCGTTCCTCTGTTCGCTATCTAGGTTGAGAACGCTATGAGATAGGAGTCTTAAATTTTGTTCACATTATCTTAGGTGAAAAAGTAAGGTGAAGTAATCAATTAAATTATCTGAAATTATGCACCCATTCTACCCCCTCACATACTCACTGCACAATTTCAATAAATCCAGCACACGGTATTTCTTAGTACCTATTTAATTTTTAAAGCTTAAATTTTGCATAAAACATTTTGATAACAACTCTAGCATGATGTGAAAAAAATTGGTACAATGTCGCCACCAAATGAAAAAAAAAATTCCCCTTTCATCTAGAGTATCGCATGATTGGTCTTTACGCCCAATCGTTGTCCTGTTATATTTTTATACTCTAGATGAAATATGAGAATATTATAAGCTTGCTCTTAAGTTTGTAACGCCAAAAAATACTGCTTGCGCAGAGTCGCCAAGGGTACATAAATAATAGTTGTCGCCCAAAAATTTCGAAGCCAGACGTCCGTCAGTCCGTCAGCCTGTTCGCTCTCTAGCTTGAAAACGCGTTGAGCTGGAAAGCTAAAATTTTCTACACGTTATTTTTAGTGAAAAAAGTAAGGTTAAGTTCGTGGACAGGCCAAATCCCTCCACACCTTCTACCTCCTCCCAGACAAAATTACTGAATTTCAGAATTCGAAAATAAATGGATTTTCTCGAAATGTATGAAGCTATGGATCTGAAATTTTGAACATAGTATTTCTTAATGATTTCAATCTACTGTTTAAAAATTTTTTGAATCCCTCCACTCGTTTCACCGCCTTCCATTCAACTGTACTTTTCCATGGAATAATATAAACTAATTTCCTCAGTGCGTATAAAATTAATTGATTTGAGAATGTGCATCAATTTTTTTTTTAGAATTATTAGTAACATTGAAAAATAAACTTCCAACAAGTCGGACGAAACTTTATTATTCTTGGGACGAGTTGCAGATGAGTGGAAAGTCAATATGCAGATTAGAGTGGTTAGGGAAGACTAAGTGAATGAAAGTTCTTGGGCAGGGCGGTTGTCAATATAACAATATTTCATTCGTTTCTGCAAGTTTGGGTTTTTATGAGGGGAGGAGGAGGGGTAATAGTAAGGGTCAGTGGATGTTAATAGCTTTTTAATTGATTGCATGAATCACGTCCAATATTCTCTGTATAGAATGTGTTTCATAGACGAAGTTGCATAGCATTTTCATAAAATTCGGAGTATTTTACATTCACGAAACCGAACATTTGTATGGGTGGGGGTAGAGCGGGTAAGGGAATCATAAAATTTGTGTGGAAGTTTTATTTCATTTCTCTTGTAAGGTGCTTGTACAAAATTTCAAGTTCGTTGCTCTTAATTTGTTGGTTATTAGTTGATTTAATGAAATTGGTCAAAATCATACTTTTGTATGGGAGGGGGTAGAAGGCAAGAGCAATTTCAATACTTTTGACGCAACTTTGTTTCAACTATTTTTAAAAGTTTTTGTGCAAAATTTCAAACTGATAGCTTTTAATAGTTAGGTGATAATTGATTTCTTAATAATGGTCGAAATCATACTTTTGTATGGGAGGGGGTAGAAGGACAGGCGCGATTTCAAAACTTTTGACGCAATTTTATTTCAACTATTTTTAAAATCTTTTGTGCAAAATTTCAAATTGATAGCTTTTAATAGTTAGGTGATAATTGATTTCTTAACAGTGGTCGAAATCATAATTTTGTATGGTAGGGGGTAGAAGGGCAAGAGCGATTTCAAGACTTTCAACGCAATTTTGTTTCAACTATTTTTAAAAGTTTTTGTGCAAAATTTCAAATTGATAGCTTTAATAGTTAGGTGATAATTGATTTCTTGAAAATGGTCGAAAAAATAATTTTTTATGGAAGGGGGTAGAAGTTTTAAAGGTTTTCGATCAGCTAATATTTCATTTATTTAGGGATTTTTATACTCTAGATAAAATCTGAGAGTATATTGTGTTTGTCTTACCGTTTGTAACACTAAGAAATAACGCTCGGACAGAGCCGCCAAGCTCGGGTGTAGCCTAGTAGGTAGCGTGTTGGTCTTGTAATGCAAAGGTCGTGAGTTTAAATCCCGGTCGACGCAATATATAATTCCAGCACATTGCCTGCTTGGATATACCTTGGTCACCTCAATCTACGAAAATGAAAAATTCGTAGAAAGAGGGTTGTGCGAAAAGCTTACAACTCTTCCACAATAAGTAATAAAAAATGTTAAGGAACCTGAATATCAGGAGGCCAAGGTCTGATTTGGGCTGTAGCGCCATTATAGTAGTAAAGCCACCAAGGGTACAGAAATATTTTTTGTCGCTCAAAAACCTCGATTCCGAGTGACCGTCTGTCCGTCTGTCTGTCTGTCTGTCTGTCCGTCTGTCCGTCTGTCCGTCTGTCTGTCTGTCCGTCTGTCTACAGTATAACTCTCGAAAGCTTTCAGCTATAATGCTAAGAATTTTTGTGTGTCATTTTTAGCAAAAAATTAACTTTAAGTTCGTGAATGGGCTACATCCCCCACTCCTTCTACCCCCTCCCATACAAATTTCATGAAATTTCGAAATATTAAGAAATTGATTTTTCTTTGGAACTATTTAAGCTATCGACTTGAAATTTAGGGCAAGGTATTACGATAAAGATGTCGTTAATATCATAGAATATTGACTCGATCCCTTACTCTTTCTACCTCCTCCCATACAAATGGACAATTTTGAAAAATACATATTTTCGATTTTCATTGAAACTAGTAAAGCTGAAAAACCGAAATTTTATCAGAACTACTTCTATTATAATTGTAATTTATTTTAAAAATAATTATCAACTTCACCTCACTCCTTCTACCCTCTCCCATACAAATTTCACGAAATTTTGAAATTTAAATTAAATTATTTTTCTTCGAAACTGTTAAAGCTATCAACTTGATATTTTGTACAAAGTATCCAAACAGAAATATTAATAATGCGAAAAAAATTTGTTTTGATCCGTACACTCCTTCTACCCCGTCCCATATAAATGCATAATTTTTGTTAAATGCATTTTATCGATTTCCATTCAAACTAGAAAAAGTACAAACTTCAAATTTTGCCAGAATCTCAATAATTGAAATAAGTGTTAGAAAAAATTATCAGCTCCTCTTCACTCCTTCTACCACCTCCCATACAAATATCTGTATTATAAATTCAAGAAAAGCATTTTCCTTTCTATATGAGAGCTATCGGCTTTGAAATTGAATCAAAGCATGGTGATAAGGATGATGATAAGCAGTTTCAAAATTATCTAAAACGTTCCATTTCCTCTGCCACATCCCATACAAATACCCCAATTTCAGGAAAACTAAGACCAATTTCTTTAAAAATAATGAAAACTATAAACTTTAAATTTAACTTTAAGCCCAATCATAATTCTGTTCTGTTTTTTAAATGCATTTCGCAAATTTTCGAGTTTCTACCTTAAAATTTCACTCAAAAATGGTCGAAAAAATAATTTTGTATGGGAGGGAGTAAAAGTATTGAAGGTATTTAACGAGTTATTATTTCATACTTTTAGGTAATTTTTGTAAATGTATTTTGCAAAATTTTACCCCCAACTTAAAATCTTAATCAAAATTAAAAACTATATACATAGTTCTACAATTCGACAAAATTTCCATTTACCAATTCCCCAATTACCATTTTCGAAATGCTCCCCATTTTCCCCACTACTATTATGACCAAATTTTATATTTTTCTTGTATTGCGCGAGTATTGCATAATATATGTTCCAAGTTTAAATTACATAAGAGATAGTTGAGATAATTTTCTTTGCACCCCCCCCCCCCCCTCTCCCCCTTACAATACCCTTGAACCTGATTCAGGTTGATCTATATGCAACCTTAATGGTGTCAAAATATGAATTTTTTACGATAAAGAATTTCGAAGGTGCAATCATTTAAAAAAAAAATTCGCTCGTCAATTTGCTCTTAGCCCCCCCCCTTTTGGGATCCAAATGAATAAAAAATTAAATTATACTTAGAGCTTGTCCCACAAACCCTTCTATGTAATTGTTGATTTTCAGCTTCCTAGCTAGAACCATGGTTGAGATATTTTTAGTTTGAATGAAGTAAAAGTAGATTTTCTTAAAAACTATGAAAGCTACTGATCTTCAACTTAAAATATGTCTATTAAGTCATTAAGAACTCCCTACTTCTTCTACCACCTCATATATAAACTGCACAATTTCAGCAAGTCCAATGCACTAATTTTCTCAGTACCAATTAAATTTGTATAAAACATTTTGATAGCAACTCCATCGTGATGAACAAAAAATAGGCTGTTTATACCGCGAGTGAACTATTTTGTTCACCCGCCCACGATAATTTAATAACACGCGTGAAATCAATAAATACACTATCCATTGACGGCTTGTGGGTATTTCGGTGCTTGTACCGATATACCGCCGGTGAAAAAATCGTAATCTTAAAAAATATCTTATAAGAACGAAAAACACTCCATTTAATTTTATTGCGATTTATTGATGCGATGTTAATAACGATGCGCTGAAGAAGACTGACTCGATTGAACGAACCATTCTGACTTACTTAAAAATTCTTACGATAATCGTACTTATCTCTATTTCTTTTTTTTTGTTTACAATGCATTTTTCTCGCGGCGTGTGTAAATAACGATAAGCACAGAAGGTGCTTGCCATGCAAGAATTATCGGGTGATATTGTAAACATGATATTTAAAACAATATGCACAGAAGGTGCTGACATAAAAAATATAGAAAGAAACAATTCCTTGAATTTAAGAATATGATGATGACAAAAAAAAATTGTTGACCGGGCTTAAACATCCTCCCCCGTTGCCACGTTAGTGCAACTCTTCTGGTAGCTGGGGAAGCCTGAAGGCTTCTGCTGGTAAACTTCTTGGGGTTGCTACCGGACGGTCTCTTGTACGCTGCAATTTCATTCTTAAATGCTGCCATCCGATGAAGCTTATGAAGAGGCAAATAATTGCTAGTCCAACATAGCTAACAGTAAATTGATGAATGTCAATTGGCTGTAGCGTTGCAGGAAGCTGCTCCCATTCCTGAAGTTGGTTGACTTCCGTAAACTTCGGTAAAGTGGGTGTAATTGCTTGCACATATAGCCTACACTTCTGACGTTATAGCAGGTCCTCAGCGCCTCATCCGGCAATGGATAATATTGATCTCTGTGCAGGTTTATGATTAAATAGTTGGTACTGAGTTGTATTGCCATAAGCGTTCCATTGAGTAAGGTGGGAACGGCAATAAGATGCATCAGCTCGTATCGCTCATCGGACAACAACGGTACTTTAATTCGGAAGATAATTTGTAAGCGTCCTTCGATTGTCATAATGCTGTATAGTTGTCAAGTTGTCATTTTTAACTGGTAGTCTCAGAGATGCCGCCAAGTTTTCTTTGATAACTTGTAGTTCTGCTTGTAGTTGAGCGGGGCGCAGCAGCTGTGGATTGATTTTTCCATGATGAGTATCAATCAGGACATCCAACAAGATTGCTTGAGTACGTTGATAGTTGGTAATGATGAGCATCAATCTAACTGCAAGTGACGTAAAGCTCTGAGTGACCTTTTGTTGATACAGCTCCTGCGTCAGATTGTTTATGCGATTGATGGTTTGATTTAGGCCAACTTCGATATCACTGAATTGCTGTTCAATTATTTTTTCGTGATTTAATATGCTGTTGACCGTAGAGTCAATAAGTGATGTCTGGTTCTTGCTTAATTCCAGAAGGTAATTTTGATTTCGTTTCACGTTGCTTATGACGTGTGCCATTTTTTCTGCATACTCAACATCTAGGACTCCGAATAGAGCGTTTGCGATATTACCGACTATGTTTAGCGGGGCTCTTTATGCTCTAGATGAAATCTGAGAGTATATTGTGTTTGCCTTACCGTTTGTAACGCTAAGAAATAACGCTCGCACAGGGCCACCAAGGGCACAGAAATATTTGTTGTCGCTCAAAAACATCGATTCCGAGTGACCGTCTGTCCGTCTGTCCATCTGTCCGTATGTCCGTCTGTCTACAGCATAACTCTCGAACGCTTTGAGCTATCGTGCTGAAATTTTTTGTGTGTCATTTTTAGCAAAAAAGAAACTTTAAGTTCGTGAACGGGTCACATCCCCCCACTCCTTCTACCCCCTCCCATACAAATTTCACGAAATTCCGAAATTTTCAGAAATTGATTTTTCTTTGAAACTATTTAAGCTATCGATTTGAAATGTGGGTCAAAGTATTATAATATAGATGTCATTAATATGACGGAATATTGATCCAATCCCGTCACTCCTTCTACCCCCTCCCATCCAAATGCATAATTTTTAAAAATACAGTTTTTCGATTTTCATTGAAACTAGCAAAGTTATAAGAACGAATTTTTGCCAGAATTAATTTTATTATAATTCCAATCAAAATTAAAAAAATTATAAACTTCACCTCACTCCTTCTACCCCCTCCCATACAAATTTCACGAAATTTTGAAATTTAAACTAAATTATTTTTCTTCGAAACTGTTAAAGCTATCAACTTCATATTTTGCATAAAGTATAAAAATAGAAATATCAATACCGAGAAAAAAATGTCTTTTGATCCGTACACTCCTTCTACCCCCTCCCATACATAAGTGCATTATATCGATTTCCATTAAAACTAGAAAAAGTATAAACTTGAAATTTTGCCAGAATTTGTTTTTTAATAATTGCAATAAATGCTAAAAAAAATTATCAGCTCCTCTTCACTCCCTCTACCCCCTCCCATACAAATATCTGAATTATAAATTCAAGAAAAGCATTTCTCCTTCGAATATATTAGAACTATCGAATTTGAAATTGAATCAAAGCATGGTATTAAGGATGATGATAAGCAGTTTCAAAATCATCTTAAACGCTCCACTTCCTCTGCCACCTCCCATACAAATGCCTCAATTTCAGGAAAACTATGTCCAATTGAAAATAATGAGAGCTACAAACCTTAAATTCAGCACGAAATATTTTGCATACCACATTAGGTGTCATATCCAAAAATTACAAACCTTCCTCCTCTGCTTCTACCACCTCCCATACAAAAGTCACTATTAATTATTTAAAAGAATTGGAGGTGATATAGAGTATCACATGATTGGGCTTTACGCCCAATCATAATTCTTTTATGTTTATACTCTAGATGAAATCTGAGAGTATATTGTGTTTGCCTTACCGTTTGTAACGCTAAGAAATAACGCTCGCACAGAGCCGCCAAGGGTTAAGAAATATTTGTTGTCGCTCAAAAACCTCGATTCCGAGTGACCGTCTGTCCGTCTGTCTGTCTGTCCGTCTGTCCGTCTGCGCGTCTGTCTACGGCATAACTCTCGAAAGCTTTGAGCTATAGTGCTAAAAATTTTTGTATGTGATTTTTAGCAAAAAAGTAACTTTAAGTTCGTGAATGGGCTACATCACCCCACTCCTTCTACCCCCTCCCATACAAATTTCATGAAATTTCGAAATATTAAGAAATTGATTTTTCTTTGAAACTGTTTAAGCTATCAACTTGAAATTTAGGTCAAAGTATTATGTCATTAATATCACGGAATATTGACCCGATACCCCTACTCCTTCTACCCCCTCCCATACAAATGGAAAATTTTGAAAAATACATATTTTTGATTTTCATTGAAACTAGTAAAGCTGAAATGTCGAAATTTTGTCAGAATTAATTCTACCATAATTGCAATTTATTTCAAAAATAATTATCAACTTCACCTCACTCCTTCTACCCCCTCCCATACGAATTTCACGAAATTTTTAAATTTAAATTAAATTATTTTTCTTCGAAATTGTCAAGGCTAGCAACTTGATATTTTGTATAAAGTATACAAATAGAAATATTAATAATGCGAAAAAAATTTATTTTGATTCGTATACTCCTTCTACCGCCTCCCATACAAATGCATAATTTTTGTTAAATGCATTTTATCGATTTCCAATCAAACTAGAAAAAGTACAAACTTTAAATTTTTTCCAAAATTTGTTTCTTAATAATTGAAATAACTGTTAAATAAAATTATCAGCTCCACTCTACTCCTACCGCCTCCCATACAAATATCTGTATTATAAATTCAAGAAAAACATTTCTCCTTCAAGTATACATATGAGAGCTATCGACTTTGAAATTGAATCAAAGCAAGGTCATAAGGATGATGATAAGCAGTTTCAAAATCATCTTAAACGCTCCACTTCCTCTGCCACCTCCCATACAAATGCCCCAATTTCAGAAAAACTATGACTAATTTCTTTAAAAATAATGAAAACTAAAAACTTTAAATTCAGTAAAAAACAATTTGCATGCCATGTTCGGTGTCATATACGAAAAATGCAAACCTCCCCCTCTACTTCTACCACCTCCCATGCAAAAGTCTTTATTCACTATTCGAAAGAATTCTAGATGACATATTTTCCGGTATATTAAAGTCATTTCCATCTCATCTAGAGTATTATATGATTGGGCTTTAAGCCCAATTATAATTCTGTTATGTTTTTGTTCTCAGACCGCTTTTGGATGAATGTAGCAGAAATTCGTTGTTATTGTCGAGTTCATTGATGACCTTGTGGAACTGTGTTACTGTATATCGGCACGATTGCTCCTTCAGTTATCATGGCATACGTTGTTGAGCTGGTAGATTCCTAACTTTAAAGACTCTAGTTCCATCCAATATGTTTTTAGGTCGTAGTAGACGACCACATTCCATTCATGGAGTATGACATTTGCTGCTCCCATACTTTTGAAGTAAATTCCTGGTGAAGTTTGGAATGGCTTAGTCTTCACCTGCTGCCCCAGTGTCGGCATAATCAGGATTGGACAGTATCTATAGCCGTTTGAAATTGGAAGAGGACCAACCAGATCGATATGAATAGTATTGAATTTTCCTGAAATTGGTTCAAAGTGGCCAAGCGGACTTTTGACATGTCGTGAAACTTTGGCTTTTTGACAAGCAATGCATTCTCTAGTCCAGTTACGGCTGTCTTTATTGATTGAGGGCCAAATAAATTTACTCCTCATTAGTTTTACAGTAGCCTTAATTCCTGGATGAGACAAATCGTGAACTTTACGAAAGACTTTGAAGCGTAAATTTGTAGGAATATACGGCCTTAATTGTTGTCTAGATGAGTCGCACCAAAGGGGATTAGTTGTGTTTTCAATTGAAACAGGAATGAAGTTAAGGCTGGGTATAGTTTTGGCTTTGGTTAACTCAAAATCTGTTGCTTGAGCATTAGCAATTTCTGCATAATCTATGGTTGTAGGAAGATTAAGTATCTCGATTCTTGATAACGTATCAGCAACTATGTTGTCTTTTCCAGAAACATGTCGAATATCCGATGTAAATTGGCTGATAAAATCGAGATGTCTTAGTTGTCGAGGTGAAGCTTTTTCCGGATTTTTAACGCGAAAATTAACGGCTTATGGTCAGTAAACAAGATAAAGTTTCTGCCTTCAAGCATGTATTAAAAATGTTTTATTGATACATAGGCCGCTAATAACTCTCTGTCGTAAGCACTATATTTCCTTTGAGCGGAGGATAGTTTTTTGGAGAAAAAGGCTAAAGGTTTCCAGTCTCCAGAATGTCGCTGTTGAAGTACAGCTCCTATAGCAGTGTCCGATGCATCTACTGCTAAAAATAATGTTGAAAATGATGATGGAAAAACTAGTGTAGTGGCATGAGCCAGTTGTTCTTTGCAACTGTTGAAGGCTTCGATAGAAGTTTTCGACCACTGAAGTTCTGTCTTGTCATTTTTCTTTTTACTGCCATTAGTGAAGCTGTCCAATGTGGATTGTGCTTCAGCAGCGTGTGGAATGAAACGTCGATAAAAGTTGAGCATCCCAAGAAAACGCCTAATATCTTTAACTGTAGTTGGTCGAGGATAATTTAAAATAGCTTCAACTCGAAAAGCGATTGGTTTGAATCCAAATTCGTCAATCGTATGACCAAGGAGATCAACCGATGATTTAAGGAATGAACATTTATTTTGATTAATTATCAAGTTATGTGAGTTTAGTCGCTCGAATAACATATCTAAATGTTTTAGATGTTCACTTTCTGACTTTGAAGCGATTAGGATGTCGTCAATATAGACGAAACAGAAATCAAAATGCTTCAAAATGGAAAAGATAAAGCGTTGGAAAGTTTGCGCTGCATTACGCAATCCAAAAGTCATTCTCATAAATTCGTATAACCCAAAAGGTGTTGTAATCGCTATTTTTGGGATGTCCTCTTCTCGGATGGGTATCTGGTGATACGCTTTTTCAAGATCAATAGTTGAAAAAACTTTACATCCTTCTAATTGTTGCCTAAAGTCTTGAATGTGAGGGATTGGATAGGTATCAGGTGTGGTTATCGCATTAAGAGCTCGATAATCTCCACAAGGTCTCCAAGTACCATCACTTTTCTTAACCATATGCAGAGGTGATGCCCATGGGCTATCAGAAGGTCTGCAAATACCGCGTTCAATCATTCGATCAAACTCGGCTCGAGCAATTTTTAACTTAATTGGATCTAGACGACGTGGTCTAGCAAAAACGGGGCGATCTTCAGTAACGATAAAATGTTGTACTGTGCTCAATTTTAAGTTACTGTAGTTTAAAGATCGACGAACGTTTTCATATTTTGATAAAATTTGCTCAGCTTTAGTATTTAAAATTGAGGTCGATAAAACAGCTAGGGAAGAAGATGGTCCCTTCACTAAAGTGCCGGTTGTAGAGATAATTCGCGAAAGTGGGTCAATGAGACATTTTTGACGAATATCTACAATTAAACCATGGAATTTAAGAAAGTCCGCACCAAGGATAGGTTTTTCGACGTCAGCTACAATGAATTTCCATCTAAAAACTCTTCGTAACTGAAGGGAAATTTCAATTTCTTTGAACCCATAAGTTTTAATGTTGGTTGAATTAGCCGCTGTTAATACTAATGAGTTGTCACAAGTTAAATCAGCAAACGCTGTGATTGGAAGGGCTGAAATGTCAGCACCGGTATCGATAAGAAAACTAAAATTCGATAATTTGTCAAATATAAATAGACGACTTGAAGTAGTTAAATTGTCGGTTGTCGTCATTACCGACAATTTACTTAGTTTTTTGTTGACTTAAAGGAACATGGTTGTCGACATTTAGTCGCTTTAACACCAAACTTTTGATGATAATAACATAAATCACGAGATTTACTTCGTGATCGCGAACGATTCCTAAAATATGAACGACTTTGTCTGGCAAAATGGTTTTGCCTTTCAAACAAAGTTTCAATTTGTTTAGTTAGTCAATAATGACATTTGATGAAGGATTGTGTTCTCGAATGCTAAACGATCAGTTCCTCTATTGTTGTCATTAGAATGTGATACGCCTGAAACATTGAAAGAGAAACCAAGAGAACTTTCAAAAACACGATCTGCCAGAATACTTAATTCATTCAATGGCACATTTGCAACAGCTAAAATTGATTGTACACTTTGAGGAAGTTTAGTCAACCAAAGTTTCTTTAAAAGAGAATCACCAACTGAATTTCCAGCTAGTGATTTCATTTTAGCTAATAAAGTAGATGGTTTATCATCACCAATATCAAGACCATTTAATAATTTATGAAGTTTATGATCTTCAGATTCACCAAATCTAGCGATGATCGTTGCCTTGAAATCGGAATAAGGTGTTTCAGAAGAAGTATTTGCGATGATATCCAAAACCTTGTCACATTCATCTTGGGTCAACATGCTTATCTTGTGAGTAAATTTCGTAGTTTCTGACGATATGCCTGCTGACCTGAACTGAATTTCCAAGGCATTGAACCATGCCACTGGATTTCTTTTCCAAAAAGATATTTTTTGTACAGCAACAGATGACATATGAAAATCACCTAATCTTTGAAATGGATTTGGTGTGTACAAATCAGGAAAAGGTGGAGTATGTGGCGTTAACCCATCACTATTTTCCAATTTTCCATATTGTTAAATTTTTTTCGAAAAATGAAAACTTTCGCGACAAAAAGAAAATCAAGTTGACCTCACGGTACAATTTATAAGTAGAAAATATCAATAATAATTAAAGATAAAATAAAAAGGTAAAAACTACATATCTGTGATATTTGATAATAGTTCGATGAATTCAATTGTAGATGCGTTTATGCAATAATATCTTCATTCATTCGATGAGTTTTCTGTTGAGTTACTGCTGATTCAGCTGGTGATGATGTTGTCCTATTGAAGTTGATGTTGTTGTTGAAGCGGCTGCTTATTGACAAATCCACCAGCGATTCAGACTCGGATTCGATGAATACCAATTTGTTGTAAATCTTAATGCTATTTCGTTGATACAGTTATTGCTCTGTTGTTCGCCAATAATATGATTATTGGTTTGCTTGACGGGGTCACCAATTTGTTGTGATAAATAGAATAGATAAAGATTAAACTATATTACACAACAATTTGGTTATAATCAAAAATTAAATTTATAGCGTTAATTTTTAGTAACACATTTAAATTGATAAATTAGTTTGAATCACGTTATATTTATACACAAATTTGATTTAATAAATTAGTCTTGATTATATTTTATTTATACACATGTTTGATTCAATTAATTATTCACAAATTTGATTCGATAGATTAGTTCGTATTATTAACTATTTTTAGTTTATTTACAACAGGATATTATGCTTCTAATTCAAATCGTATTAATCAACTGATTTTCTATTTCCGACTGACTTCATATCCATAAAATTTTTTAATTTTCGAAAACAAAAGTTACTAATTCCAAAATTCTCGTTAATAAAAATCAAAGTGATTTTACTTTATTATTATAATAATAAAGTATTGTGATCGACACAAAAAAAAAAAAAGTTTGCTACCCTGAAATTTTTTTTTTTCGCGTTTCATGACTAAATTAGCCTAAAAATGCAAAAAAAAAAAAATCCGTCTGTCTGTACGCCGTCCGCCGTACGCCGTACGCCGTACGCCGTACGCCGACGTGTACGCTCAGCGCACATTAACTCCCAAACCCTTCAAGATAGAAAGTTCATTTTTGGAGGGATTGTAGATAGTTGCGGATCTCTGGCGGATACCCATTTTGGGGGGTGTACGGGTTCAGGGGGAGGCGGGGGGAGCGCTTAAACCGAAAAATACGAATTGAAATATCTCAACCATGGTAACAGCTAGGAAGCTAAAACTCAACATACATATAGAGGAATTTGTGGGACAACTTCTAAAAATAATTTAATTTTTTTATCCATTGGGGTGCGAAAAGGGGGGGCTAAGAACCAATTGTCGGCCGAATTTTTTTTTCAAATGATTATATCTTCGAAATTACTTATCGTAAAAAAATCATATTTAGAGACCGTCAAGGTGGCATATAGTTCCATCGGAACCAGCTCAGAAAGTGGCTAATTATTGTAAGGGGGAGGGTCAGGGGGGGTGCAAGGAAAAACACTTAAAAATTAATATCTCAACTATCTTTTAAGCTATGTAATTGAAACTTAAAACGTATACTAAGCTATACTAGGCAAATACAAAAAAAATATAACATGTCGAAATAATAGTAGTGGGGGGAAATAGGGAACATTTCAAAAATGGCGCACTTTTCAAAATTACAAATCCTTATATCTCAAAAAATAGTACAGATATTAAATCAAAAATTTGTCAGACTGTAGAACTATATAATGGTTAATTTTGGTAAAAATTTTAAGCTGGGAGGTGTAAGGGGAGGGAAGTGATAAGCAAAAATGTCGAAAATTTTGAGTAATTTTTTTCGGGCTCTAGTGAAAGATAAAAAGTTAAAATTTTGCATGTGAATACCTATATTTGATGTACATAGAAAAATAATATTAACTTGATCCATATTTATTATAAACCGACTCCCCCGGTCTAACGTGCACAAGGTGTTTCATGTGCATTGAAAAAAACACATAAACTGAAAATTTTTGAGTAATATTTTAAGGTAGAAACTTGAAAATTTGCGAAATGCATTTAAAAAAAATCCCTAAATATACGAAATATTAACTGGTCGAAAACCTTTAAAACTTCTACCCCCTCCCATACAAAATTATTTTTTCGACCATTTTCAAGAAATCAATTATCACCTAACCATTAAAAGCTATCAAATTTAAATTTTGCAAAACAACTTACAAAAATAATTAAAATGAAATTGCGTTCAAAGTTTTAAAATCGCGCTTGCCTTTCTACCCCCTCCCATACAAAAGTATGATTTCGACTAATTTCATTAAATCAACTAATAACCAACAAATTAAAAGCTATGAACTTGAAATTTCGTACGAGCATCTAACAACAAAAATGAAAGAAAATTGCATCACAAGTTTGACGATTCCCTTACCTCCTCTACCCCCTCCCATACAAAATTATTTTTTCGAGCATTTTTAAGAAATCAGTTATCAGCTAACTCTTAAAAGCTATCAATTTCAAATTTGGCATAAAAACTTATAAAAATAATTCAAATGAAGTTGCTTTAAAAGTTTTGAAATCGCGCTTGCGCTTCTACCCCCTCCCATACAAAACTACGATTTCGACCAATTTTATTAAATCAACTAATAACCAACAAACTAAAAGCTACGAACTTGAAATTCTATACAAGCACCTTACAAGAGACGCGAAATAAAACTGCGTATCAAATTTTACGATTCCCCTATATTCTCTACCCCCTCCCATACAAATGTTCGGTTTCGTGAATGTAAAATACACCGAATTTTATGAAAATTCTATGCAACTTCGTCTATGAAACACATTCTATACAGAGAATATTGGACGTGATTCAAGCAATTAATTAAAAAGCTATTAACATCCACCCACACTTACTATTACCCCTACTCCTCCCCTCATAAAAACCAAACTTGCAGAAACGAATGAAATATTGTTAACAGTCCTGCCCAAGAACTCCCTTTCACTTAGCCTTCCCTAACCACTCTAACCTGCATATTGACTTTCCACTCATCCCCAACTTGTCCCAAGAATAATAAAGTTTCGCCCGACTTGTTGGCAGTTTATTTATCAACAAGTGAATTTATAAATGTGTTGGAGCACCACAAATTAACCAGTAAGCGCTTGTTCGCGTATCTGGATTCCAAGGTACTCCACGCAGCGTCATAACCCAAATCGGTCATCGAGAGATGCTGAACCAATGCCTTGGCTTCTCCTCCCAGATTTTTCATCAAGTAGAACATCTTTTGCACCTTTGGGATTGGCTGGCTGGGATGAGTTTGATGTTTAATGCGTGAAACTGTGTCCACTGCAGATAGTCACCATTAAATGTTGGTAACGTTATCTTAGGCAATTTTACGTGCATCGTAGAGCTGGCTAACGATGGTGCTGCTGTGGCTGTCATCGTCGATGATTGCGACGCATTATCCAGCTTTTCCTGAAGCATTACCAGGCTATGTTGAACTCGTTTCTCCATACTTGAAAATAAGCCGGTGTCATAATCGGGCTGTTGCGGTTCGCCCATGATGTCGAAGTGCAAACCAGAAATTCGACTCCAATGCTCACGAATACAAGTCAATTTTTCTTTGTAATAAACAGAGGATTGCACTGATCCTAACTCTGCCTCTATGTCCGTTAATAGATCATCGATGGCGTCCATTGCTGCCTGTAGCTGACGAATTTTTCGAAAATAAGCTTCGGAGGCACTAAGAGATGGGTTTTTGACCTTTTGGCTAGTCCCTGCTTCGATCAGCTCGCGGGCATTCCGCAATGTGGCCTGATACTTCAAATAAAACGCCTTCACTTGTTGAAACAAGCCTTCCGTAAAATATGCGTGATCCGGGTTTTTTTCGCGCAACAGCTGCAGACTGGCATCGCGATCTTCGAACTCTCTCCAATCCGACTCTAGTTGAGCTTGTCGGCCTTCGATGTACTCAGCCGTACGTCGAGACGGTCCATCCTTGGAGAAATTCTTCAGGGCGCGCTGAATCCTTTCGCCATTGATTTGCTCCGCTGCGAGATTATTCATAATACGAGTCTGTGTTGGCCCAGACTATGCCGACCGGATTCAAACGGATTACGAATTTAAAAAGAACAATTTTAAAAAAATTTAATTTACGCGTTCGCGATCGCGATCACGTCGGGGTCACCAAAAATGTTTATACCGCGAGTGAACTATTTTGTTCACCCGCCCACGATAATTTAATAACACGCGTGAAATCAATGAATACACTATCCATCGACGGCTTGTGGGTATTTCGGTGCTTGTACCGATGTACCGCCGGTGGAAAAATCTTAGTATAAGAACGAAAAACACTCCATTTAATTTTATTGCGATTTATTGATGCGATGTTAATAACGATGCGCTAAAGACGACTGACTCGATTGAACGAACCATTCTGACTTACTTAAAAATTCTTACGATAATCGTACTTATCTCTATTTCTTTTTTTTTTTTTTGTTTACAATGCCTTTTTCTCGCGGCGTGTGTATTATACTTTGCATACATACCGCGGGCGCGAGAAAATGCTGGCGGAAGGTCTCGATCCTCAAATTACTAAAATAAATAACGATAAGCACAGAAGGTGCTTGCCATGCAAGAATTATCGGGTGATATTGTAAACATGATATTTAAAACAATATGCACAGAAGGTGCTGACATAAAAAATATAGAAAGAAACAATTCCTTGAATTTAAAAATATGATGATGACAAAAAAAAATTGTTCACCGGGCTTAAACATAGGCCAATGCCGTCACTTCTTCTACCACTCCCCATACAAAATTTCTTAAAATGAACAAAAAATCCCTTTCATATAAAGTATCGCACAATTGGGCTTTACGCCCAATCGTAGTCCTCTTATTTTCTTTAAAAAAAAACACTGGAAACACCTCGCTCCTTTTACCACGTCTCATACAAACTGCACAATATCACTAAGTCTAATACACTAATTTTCTCAGTACCTGTTCAATTTTTCAAGCTTCAATTTTGCATAAAACATTTTTATAGCTACTCTATCTCTATCTCTAAACAATTAACCTTTTACCAATTTTCTTCATTCCCTGCGCGCTTTTCATACTCTAGATGAAATCTGAGAGTTCATTCTTTTTGCCTTACCGCTTGTACCCCTAAGAAAAATGCTCGCACGGAGTGTCGCCAAGGGTACAGAAATATTTGTTGACGCTCAAAAATCTCGAATTCGAGTGACCGTCTGTCTGTCAGACTTTCTAGAACTTAACTTTCGAACGCTTTAAGCTATCGCGCTGAAATTTTTTAAAGTCGTTTTTAGCTAAAAAGAAACTTAAAGTACGTTCACATACACACCCACATACATACCCCCAACCCTTCTACCACCTCCCATTCCGATTTCACGACATTTCGAATTTTGAAAAAATTGATGTCTCTCTAAAGTTATTTAAGCTATCAACTTGAAAATAAGGTCAAAGTATAATGATCTGAATACTATTAATGTGAAAAAATATTGATCCGATCCCCTCACTCTTTCTTCTCCCTCTCATATAAATGCACAATTTTGAAAAATGCATTTCTTCCATTTTCAATGAAGCTAGCAAAGCTTAAAGATGACTTTTTGTCAGAATTAATTTTAATATAACTGCTGCAATTGGTGTCAACGTTACCTAAGTCCTTCTAGCTTCTCCCGTACAAATACATAATTTCGGTTAATGCATTTTATTGACTTAAAACTAGGAAATGTATAAACTTAACTTTTTGCCAGAATTTGTCCGTTAATATTTACATATAAAAAAAGCCAATTTCGCTTAACTTCTTTTATCTCCTCCCACACAAATTTCTACAATAGAAATTCAAGAAGAGCATTCCTCTTTGAACATATGAGAGGTATCACTATAAAATTGTAACAGTTCATGGTGATAAGGATTCTGATAAGCATTTTCAAAATAATTTAAGACCTTCCATAAGAATTCCCCCAATTTCAGGGCAAAAACATCCAATTTCCTTAAGAATTAGGAAAGTTGTAAACTTTAAATTCAGCATGAAGCATTTCGCATACCACGTTCGATGCCATATAAAAAAAAACGAACCTCTGTCCTCTGCTCTCACCACCTCCCATATAAAATCCCTATTCACTACTCAAAAGGATTTGAGCTGACATATTTTACGGTATTTTAAGGCATTCCCATTTCATCTACAGCATCGCATAATACTGTTATGTTTATACACTAGACGAAATCTATAGTATTATAAGAGAGTATAGTATTATAAAGTATTATAAATTTGCTACAAAGTTTGTAACGCTAAGAAATAAGGCTCAGAGAAAAAAATCAATGACGCAGTTGTCTGTCCGTCCGTGTCCTTTAGTTTGAGAACGCGTTAAGCTAAAAAGTTCAAATTTTGTAAGCTAAGGTCAAGTTCGTAAACAGGCCAAATCGCTCCATCCCTTCAAAATGACAGAATTTCGCAATTTGATAATAATCGGTTTTGCTCGAAAAGTGTAAAAGCTATAGACCTCAAAGTTGGAATATTACTTTTACGATGATTTCAATCTACCATATAAAAATTATGTGTTTCCTGCCCCTCCTTCCACCACCTCCAATACAAACTGCAATTTTTCATAAAATTCTCTAAAACAATTTACTCAGTGTGTATCAAATTTATCGAGCTGAAATTGTTTATTAGATATTATTTTAGAATTATTAGTAAGACCAAAAAAAATCAGACGATTACCTTTACTACTACTACAATGGCGCTACAGCCCAAATCGGACCTTGACCTCCTGATATTCAGGTTCCTTAACATTTTTCATTACTTATAGTGGAAGAGGTGTTAGCCCTTCGCACAACCCTCTTTCCACGAATTTTTCATTTTCTTAGATTGAGGTGACCAAGGTATATCCAAGCAGGCAATGTGCTGGAATTATATATTGCGCCGACCGGGATTTGAACTCACGACCTTCGCATTACAAGACCAACACACTACCTACTAGGCTATACCCTAGCTAGACGATTACCTTTACCCCTTTTAACTCCTCCCAGACAAAATGACACAATTTCCCAATTTGACAATAAACGGATTTACTCGAAAGCATAAAAGCTATTGATTTGAAATTTGGAATATATTACTATTATGATGATTTCAATCTACTGTATAAAAATTATTTTAGCCCTCCCCTTCCTTCCACCACCTCCAACACAAACTGCACTTTTTAATTTACTTAGTACGTTAAAAATTTATCGAGCTGAAGTTGTACACTAAATATTTATTTCGAATTATTAGTAAGACCAAACAAATTAAACGATTAGCTTCCCTTCTTCTACCTCCTCTCATGCAATCTGATACGATTTCACAACTTAACATAAAGTCGATTTTCCTGAAAAGTAGGAATGCTACTGATTTGCAATTTAAAACATGTCAATAAAATGATGTTTATAGTTATTTCTGAAAAAGTCATTAAGAACTCGTCATTCCTTCTACCACCTCCCATACAAAATTCACAATTTCACTAAATCCAATATACCAATTTTCTCAGTACCTATTAAATTATTGAATCCCTAATTTTATATAAAACATTTTGATAGTAGCTCTGACGTGATGTGAATAAATTAGTTCAATGTCGTTTCCTCCTCTACCACTTCCCCTAAAAAATTTCTTATAATCAAAAAATAAACTGCCAACAAGTCGGGCGGAACTTTATTATTCTTGGGACAAGTTGCGGATGAGTGGAAAGTCAATATGCAGGTTAGAGTGGTTAGGGAAGACTAAGTGAAAGAGAGTTCTTGGGCAGGGCTGTTGTCAATTTAATAATATTTCATTCGTTTCTGCAAGTTTGGGTTTTTATGAGGGGAGGAGGAGGGGTAACAGTAAGTGTGGGTGGATGTTAATAGCTTTTTAATTAATTGCTTGAATCACGTCCAATATTCTCTGTATAGAATGTATTTCATAGACGAAGTTGCATAGAATTTCCATAAAATTCGGTATATTTTACATTCACGAAAACGAACATTTGTATGGGAGGGGGTAGAGAAGGTAGAGGAATTGTAAAATTTGATATGTAGTCTTATATCGGTTCTCTTGTAAGGTGCTTGTATAAAATTTCATGTTCGTAGCTTTTAGTTTGTTGGTTATTAGTTGATTTAATGAAATTGGTCGAAATCATAGTTTTGTATGGGAGGGGGTAGAAGGGCAAGTGTGATTTCAAAACTTTTAAAGCAACTTCATTTGAATTATTTTTATAAGTTTTTATGCAAAATTTGAAATTGATAGCCGTTAAGAGTTAGCTGATAACCGATTTCTTAAAAATGCTCGAAAAAATAATTTTGTATGGGAGGGGGTAGAGGAGGTAAGGGAATCGTAAAACTTGTGATGCAATTTTCTTTCTTTTCTATTGTTAGGCGCTCACACAAAATTTCAAGTTCATAGCTATCAATTTGTTGGTTATTAGTTGATTTAATGAAATTGGTCGAAATCATACTTTTGTATGGGAGGGGGTAGAACGGCAAGCGCGATTTCAGAACTTTCAGCGTAATTTCATTTCAATTATTTTTGTAAGTTTTTATGCAAAATTTCAAATTGATAACTTTTAATATTTCAGTGATAATTGATTTCTTAAAAATGGTCGAAAAAATAATTTTATATGGGAGGGGGTAGAAGTTTTAAAGATTTTCGACCAGTTATTATTTTGTATATTTACAGATTTTTTTTAAATGCATTTCGCAAATTTTCAAGTTTTCACCTTAAAATTTCACTCAAAAATTTTCAGTTTATGTGTTTTTTTCAATGCACATGAAACACCTTGTGCACGTTAGACCGGGGGGTCGGTTTATAACAATTATGGATCAAGGTATTATTATTTTTGTATGTACATTAAATAAAGGTATTCACATGCAAAACTTCAACTTTGTATCTTCCACCAGAGCCTTAAAAATATTGCTCAAAGTTTTCGACATTTTGGCTTATCACCTCCCTCCCCTTACACCTCCCAACTTGAAATTTTTATGAAAATTAACCATTATATAGTTCTACAATCTGACTAATTTTCGATTTGATATCTATACTATCTTTTGAGATATAAGGATTTGTAATTTTGAAAAGTGCGCCATTTTTGAAATGCTCCCCATTTCCCCCCACTACTATTTTGTCAAAATGTTATATTTTTTTTATATTTTGCTAGTAAAGCTTAGTATACGTTTTAAGTTTCAATTTTATAGCTTAAGAGATAGTTGAGATATTAATTTTTAAGTGTTTTTCTTTGCACCCCCCCTGACCCTTCCCCTTACAATAATTAGCTTCTATCTAAACTGATTCTAGCACATGCGTATGCCATCTTAATGGTCTCAAAATATCAATTTTTTATGGGAAGTAATTTCGAAGATATAATCATTTGAAAAAAAAAATTCGGCCGACAATTGGTTCTTAGCCCCCCCTTTTCGCACCCCAATGGATAAAAAAATTAAATTATTTTTAAAAGTTGTCCTACAAAATCTTCTATATGTATGTTGATTTTTAGTTTCCTAGCTGTAACCATGGTTGAGATATTTGAATTCGTATTTTTCGGTTTAAGCGCTCCCCCCGCCTCCCCCTGAACTTGTACACCCCCCAAAATGGGTATCCGCCTGAGATCCGCAACTACCTATAATCCCTATAAAAATGAACTTTCTATCTTGGAGGGTTTGGGAGTTAATGTGCGCTGAGCGTACACGTCGGCGTACGGCGGACGGCGGACGGCGTACGGCGGACGGCGGACGGCGTACGGCGGACGGCGGACGGCGTACGGCGGACGGCGGACGGCGTACAGACAGACGGATTTTTTTTTTGTGCATTTTTAGGCTAATTTAGTCATGAAACGCGAAAAAAAAAAATTTCAGGGTAGCAAAGTTTTTTTTTTTCTTGTGTCGATCACAATACTTTATTATTAGAACTAGCAAACGCCCGCGACTTCGTCCGCGTAAAAATAAGCAATTTTTGAGAGTGTAGTTAGTAATACATTATGTGGGATATATGTATAATCTGCTTACTTTAATGGGTCTTTGAAGAAAATGGTTTGTATATTGTTGGAATCAGATCCATAAATTATTCAGAATGAAAGCATGATACTCCCATTTTTATGGGACAGGCTCGTGATCAAATCAAACCCGTGATTTGAGATTATATAAGTATGGAAGAGCGTTAAGGACATGTGAATAGTTGTAGCTTGTGTTAATGAAAGAAAAGACCAAATAAAATAACGTTAAGCTTAAAAGCATAACAGGACTACGATTGTGCGTAAAGCCCAATCATACGATACGAAATTTTTGCGGTGTTAAGAAATTTTATATGGGGAGTAGTAGCAAGGGTGACAGCACTGAACTAATTTGTTTCATATCATGCTAGAGTAGCTATAAAAATGTTTTGTACCAAATTTAAGCTTCAAAAATTGAGTAGGTACTGAGAAACTTAGTGCATTGAATTTAATGAAATTGTGCAATTTGTATGGGAGGTGGTAGAAGGAGTGGGGGGTTTTTGGTGATTTTTCGAGAAACAACTATAACTATCATGCAATTGATATACTTTAAATTTCTGATCTGTATCATTCACACTTTTCAAGAAAATCGAATTATTGTATAGTCGTGGAATGTGTCTCATTGTATGGGAGGGGGAAGAAGGAGTGAAGCTACTCGGTTAAGTTTTTTCACGATATTAATAATAATGCTAATTAAGGATTAAGTTCAAATTTTTACCTCGATGAAATTTAAATGTACTGAGAAAATTCGTTTAGAGTATTTCATGAAAAAGTGCGGTTTATATGGGAGGTGGTGGAGGGAGAAGGGGGTTTCTGGTGATTTTTTGAAAAACAACTATAATCATCATGCAATTGATATATTTGAAATTTCAGATCAGTAACTTTCAGACTTTTCAAGAAAATCAAGTTCTTGTGAAGTCGTGGAACTGTGTCACATTGTATGGGAGGGGGTAGAAGGAGTGAAGCTAATCGGTTAATTTTTTCTCGATATTAATAATAATGTTAATTAAGGATTTCATACAACATTTTAGCTCGATGGAAGTTACACGTACTGAGAAATTTGGTGTAAAATAATTCTTGAAAAAGTGTAGTTTGTATGGGAGGTGGTGAAAGGAGTGAATAAACTCAAATAATTTGTAAACTAAAACACTGTATTTATAATAGAAATAATATATTCCAAATTTCAAATTAATAGCTTTTATGGTTTCCAAGAAAATTTGATTAACATATATTTTGAAAATCAGTCACTTTGTATGGGAGGGGGTAGAAGGCGTGAGGGGAGTGAAATGAAACCCAGTGCAGATTTCATTCCGATGGACACCTAACAAACTGTGCAAGTTTCATTACAATCAGTTCAGCCGTTTGTGCGTGAAAAGCGGTCGTACAGACAGACAGACAGACAGACAGACAGACAGACAGACAGACAGACAGACAGACAGACAGACAGACAAAAATTTCAAAAATGTGTTTTTTTGCTTAGTTAGTGATAAAATAACTCAAAAAACTAACTTATAGCCATTTATAAGCAAATAACAGACAGACACTACAATTATATTTATATGTATAGATGTATAGATTGTCGTGACTGAGGTAGGGTGGGCAGACAGGGCGCTAAAACACCTGAGCGCCCTGACAAATCGCGAAGTCGGCAACTCCACCGCATTCATGGTCTTTCACGACCACTGGGGAAAATTATCCCAATTTTCACCCTAACCCGGAGTAAGCCGACACGAAATTTTTGTTATACAGGCCATGGGTTTTATGGTCTGATTAAGGAACAAGTACCCCCCCACACTGCCGTAGCTAGTCCCGGCCGCCAGCAAGCGTGTCGCTTCCGTTCCTTAGTCAGCCACCAATTCGGAAGTAGGAGGAATTGGCCCTTTCTTGTCCCAAACATTGACGTTTTCGTTTCCTTTCAGAATTATTTTGGCTTTAAGTCAAAATAATTCGTTCCGCCGGCCTAAATTCATAACAAGATAATAAAGTAATTAGTCTTTCATCTTGAGTATCTTGAGTATGTTTATACTTTAGATGAAATCTAAGAGTATTATAAATCGGATGTCCGTCCATCTGTGTCCTCTCTGGCTTGAGAACGCGTTAAGCTAGAAAGTTCGAATTTTGTACAAGTTTTTGGAAAAAAGTAAGGTCAAGTTAGTGAACGGGCCAAATCACCTCACCCCTTCTACTCCCACTCATAAAATGACACAATTTCGCAATTTGACAATAAACGGATTTGCTAGAAAAGTATAATTGGTATTGATCTCAAATTTGGAATATTTAATTTTTATGTCGATTTCAATCAACCATATAAAAATTATTTGTGTCCTTTCTTTCCTTCCATAACCTCCCATACAAACTGTTCTTTTTCATGAGATCCTCTAAACCAATTTACTCATTGTGCACAAAATATTTACTTGAAATTATTAGTAGGATAAAAAAAAATTAGACGATTAGCTTTACCACTTCTACGCCTCCCATACAAAATAACACGATTTTGCAATTTGACAATAAACGGATTTGTTCGAAAAGTATAAATGGTATTGATCTGAAATTTGGAGTATATTTGTTGGAATAAATATAACCCTGCATTGACGGACATGGTGTAAACCCACACGGTAATTGATTGTCTACACAATCAGCTGATTGTCATGTTCCGGCCTCTTCAATATTCAGTGTTATAATGATACACACGTCTTTTATTTAAGTTCGGCATAATCTATAGAATCGACATCGGCCTCAACAGGTTATGGGCCTAGAAGTGGTATAATTTGGTTTATTATTAATTTTCGAGTAATATTAGTCCAATATCCGATAGTGATCCATAGATTTAATATTTTAGTGTTGTGCACGTGATTACACAAAATGTTGAAATTGTCAGAACAGAATAACATTGAAAAGCTGAAGAGCAGCGAAAATTATCATAAATGGAGTTTCGCAATGATGAACGTTCTCGAATTTCATGGAATGGATGGATGTGTTAGCGACCCCGTGAAGGAAACCGATCCTGAAAAATTGAAAAGGGCTAAAGCTCGAATAGCCTTGGTGATTGATGAATCTCTTTTCGTTCATATACAAAATGATGATTCCGAGTAAAATGTGAGACACTCAAGGCAATTTTCGACGACCATGGTTTGACGCGCAAAATTACTTTACTGCGAAAGTTAATAACAATCCGATTGGATAAGTGCTCCTCAATGGACGAATACATCGGAAGCATAATAACCACTTCAAACAAACTGATTGGAATCGGATTCCAAATCACAGACGAGTGGATTGGCGCTATCATGTTAGCGGGACTGAGCGACGAATTTAAATCTTTAATCATGGGCATAGAGAGCAGCGAATCCGCAATTATAGGGAATAATATTAAAATGAAACTCCTTGACGTAGATTTCGGAAAACGTTCCGAAAGCGCATTTCGTGCAACAAAGAAACCGAGTACAACTCCCAAGGACGGCAAAAAAAAATTCAATTGCTTCACATGCAACAAAAGAGGACATAAAAGTGTGGATTACTGGCAGTCGAAGCAAGATGCAAAATTTATGAACGCTTTCAGTGCAGTAACATCCGCGAGTGACAGCGAAATCAAAAGTCATACCTGGCTTATTGATAGTGGTGCATCGTGTCATATGACGCCATACAAAACTATCCTTAGTGATTTTAAATCGAACTCAGTGACTAAAATTCTGACTGCTAACGATCATAAATTAAAAGTTCTCGGTTCGGGCATAACAAAAATTAATATAAATGAAAAACATATCAAGGTCAATGGCGTATTGTATGTGCCGCACTTATCTGCTAATCTGCTATCGGTTGCAAGAGTTATTGAAGCGCGGGCAATAAGGTGATTTTTGACAGTGATGATTGTATCTATACATATAAATATAATTGTAGTGTCTGTCTGTTATTTGCTTATAAATGGCTATAAGTTAGTTTTTTGAGTTATTTTAGCACTAACTAAGCATAAAAACACATTTTTGAAATTTTTGTCTGTCTGTCTGTCTGTCTGTATGTACGACCGCTTTTCACGCACAAACGGCTGAACCGATTGTAATGAAACTTGCACAGTTTGTTAGGTGTCCATCGGAATGAAATCTGCACTTGGTTTCATTTCACTCCCCTCACGCCTTCTACCGCCTCCCATACAAAGTGACTCATTTTCAAAATATATATTAATCAAATTTTCTTGGAAACCATAAAAACTATTAATTTGAAATTTGGAATATATTATTTCTATTATAAATGCAGTCTTTTGGTTTACAAATTGTTTGAGTTTCCTCACTCCTTTCACTACCTCCCATACAAACTACACTTTTTCATGAATTACTTTACACCAAATTTCTCAGTACGTGTAACTTCCATCGAGCTAAAATGTTGTATTAAATCCTTAATTAACATTATTATTAATATCGGGAAAAAATTAACCGATTAGCTTCACTCCTTCTACCCCCTCCCATACAATGTGATACAGTTCCAAGACTTCACAAGAATTTGATTTTCTTGAAAAGTCTGAATGTTACTGATCTGAAATTTCAAATATATCAATTGCATGCTGATTATAGTTGTTTATCAAAAAATCACCAGAAACCCCCTTCTCCTTCCACCACCTCCCATATAAACCGCACTTTTTCATGAAATACTCTAAACGAATTTTCTCAGTACATTTAAATTTCATCGAGGTAAAAATTTGAACTTAATCCTTAATTAGCATTATTATTAATATCGTGAAAAAACTTAACCGAGTAGCTTCACTCCTTCTTCCCCCTCCCATACAATGAGACACATTCCACGACTATACAATAATTCGATTTTCTTGAAAAGCATGAATGATACAGATCTGAAATTTAAAGTATATCAAATGATAGTTATAGTTGTTTCTCGAAAAATCACCAAAAACCCCCCACTCCTTCTACCACCTCCCATACAAATTGCACAATTTCATTAAATTCAATGCACTAAGTTTCTCAGTACCTACTCAATTTTTGAAGCTTAAATTTGGTACAAAACATTTTTATAGCTACTCTAGCATGATGTGAAACAAATTAGTTCAGTGCTGTCACCCCTGCTACCACTCCCCATATAAAATTTCTTAACACCGCAAAAATTTCGTATCGTATGATTGGGCTTTACGCACAATCGTAGTTCTGTTATGCTTTTAAGCTTAACGTTATTTTATTTGGTCTTTTCTTTCATTAACACAAGCTACAACTATTCACATGTCCTTAACGCTCTTCCATACTTATATGATCTCAAATCACAGGTTTGATTTGATCACGAGCCTGTCCCATAAAAATGGGAGTATCATGCTTTCATTCTGAATAATTTATGGATCTGATTCCAACAATATACAAACCATTTTCTTCAAAGACCCATTAAAGTAAGCAGATTATACATATATCCCACATAATGTATTACTAACTACACTCTCAAAAATTGCTTATTTTTACGCGGACGAAGTCGCGGGCGTTTGCTAGTATTTAATAAAAGAAATGGATTGCTATCTCAAGTTAAGCCATATAATGGCATTTATAAAATAAATCCCTCCCCTTACACCTCCCAACTTGAAATTTTTATGAAAATTAACCATTATATAGTTCTACAATCTGACTAATTTTCGATTTGATATCTATACTATCTTTTGAGATATAAGGATTTGTAATTTTGAAAAGTGCGCCATTTTTGAAATGCTCCCCATTTCCCCCCACTACTATTTTGTCAAAATGTTATATTTTTTTTATATTTTGCTAGTAAAGCTTAGTATACGTTTTAAGTTTCAATTTTATAGCTTAAGAGATAGTTGAGATATTAATTTTTAAGTGTTTTTCTTTGCACCCCCCCTGACCCTTCCCCTTACAATAATTAGCTTCTATCTAAACTGATTCTAGCACATGCGTATGCCATCTTAATGGTCTCAAAATATCAATTTTTTATGGGAAGTAATTTCGAAGATATAATCATTTGAAAAAAAAAATTCGGCCGACAATTGGTTCTTAGCCCCCCCTTTTCGCACCCCAATGGATAAAAAAATTAAATTATTTTTAAAAGTTGTCCTACAAAATCTTCTATATGTATGTTGATTTTTAGTTTCCTAGCTGTAACCATGGTTGAGATATTTGAATTCGTATTTTTCGGTTTAAGCGCTCCCCCCGCCTCCCCCTGAACTTGTACACCCCCCAAAATGGGTATCCGCCTGAGATCCGCAACTACCTATAATCCCTATAAAAATGAACTTTCTATCTTGGAGGGTTTGGGAGTTAATGTGCGCTGAGCGTACACGTCGGCGTACGGCGGACGGCGGACGGCGTACGGCGGACGGCGGACGGCGTACGGCGGACGGCGGACGGCGTACGGCGGACGGCGGACGGCGTACAGACAGACGGATTTTTTTTTTGTGCATTTTTAGGCTAATTTAGTCATGAAACGCGAAAAAAAAAAATTTCAGGGTAGCAAAGTTTTTTTTTTTCTTGTGTCGATCACAATACTTTATTATTAGAACTAGCAAACGCCCGCGACTTCGTCCGCGTAAAAATAAGCAATTTTTGAGAGTGTAGTTAGTAATACATTATGTGGGATATATGTATAATCTGCTTACTTTAATGGGTCTTTGAAGAAAATGGTTTGTATATTGTTGGAATCAGATCCATAAATTATTCAGAATGAAAGCATGATACTCCCATTTTTATGGGACAGGCTCGTGATCAAATCAAACCCGTGATTTGAGATTATATAAGTATGGAAGAGCGTTAAGGACATGTGAATAGTTGTAGCTTGTGTTAATGAAAGAAAAGACCAAATAAAATAACGTTAAGCTTAAAAGCATAACAGGACTACGATTGTGCGTAAAGCCCAATCATACGATACGAAATTTTTGCGGTGTTAAGAAATTTTATATGGGGAGTAGTAGCAAGGGTGACAGCACTGAACTAATTTGTTTCATATCATGCTAGAGTAGCTATAAAAATGTTTTGTACCAAATTTAAGCTTCAAAAATTGAGTAGGTACTGAGAAACTTAGTGCATTGAATTTAATGAAATTGTGCAATTTGTATGGGAGGTGGTAGAAGGAGTGGGGGGTTTTTGGTGATTTTTCGAGAAACAACTATAACTATCATGCAATTGATATACTTTAAATTTCAGATCTGTATCATTCACACTTTTCAAGAAAATCGAATTATTGTATAGTCGTGGAATGTGTCTCATTGTATGGGAGGGGGAAGAAGGAGTGAAGCTACTCGGTTAAGTTTTTTCACGATATTAATAATAATGCTAATTAAGGATTAAGTTCAAATTTTTACCTCGATGAAATTTAAATGTACTGAGAAAATTCGTTTAGAGTATTTCATGAAAAAGTGCGGTTTATATGGGAGGTGGTGGAGGGAGAAGGGGGTTTCTGGTGATTTTTTGAAAAACAACTATAATCATCATGCAATTGATATATTTGAAATTTCAGATCAGTAACTTTCAGACTTTTCAAGAAAATCAAGTTCTTGTGAAGTCGTGGAACTGTGTCACATTGTATGGGAGGGGGTAGAAGGAGTGAAGCTAATCGGTTAATTTTTTCTCGATATTAATAATAATGTTAATTAAGGATTTCATACAACATTTTAGCTCGATGGAAGTTACACGTACTGAGAAATTTGGTGTAAAATAATTCTTGAAAAAGTGTAGTTTGTATGGGAGGTGGTGAAAGGAGTGAATAAACTCAAATAATTTGTAAACTAAAACACTGTATTTATAATAGAAATAATATATTCCAAATTTCAAATTAATAGCTTTTATGGTTTCCAAGAAAATTTGATTAACATATATTTTGAAAATCAGTCACTTTGTATGGGAGGGGGTAGAAGGCGTGAGGGGAGTGAAATGAAACCCAGTGCAGATTTCATTCCGATGGACACCTAACAAACTGTGCAAGTTTCATTACAATCAGTTCAGCCGTTTGTGCGTGAAAAGCGGTCGTACAGACAGACAGACAGACAGACAGACAGACAGACAGACAGACAGACAGACAGACAGACAGACAGACAAAAATTTCAAAAATGTGTTTTTTTGCTTAGTTAGTGATAAAATAACTCAAAAAACTAACTTATAGCCATTTATAAGCAAATAACAGACAGACACTACAATTATATTTATATGTATAGATGTATAGATAATAAAGTAATTAGTCTTTCATCTTGAGTATCTTGAGTATGTTTATACTTTAGATGAAATCTAAGAGTATTATAAATCGGATGTCCGTCCATCTGTGTCCTCTCTGGCTTGAGAACGCGTTAAGCTAGAAAGTTCGAATTTTGTACAAGTTTTTGGAAAAAAGTAAGGTCAAGTTAGTGAACGGGCCAAATCACCTCACCCCTTCTACTCCCACTCATAAAATGACACAATTTCGCAATTTGACAATAAACGGATTTGCTAGAAAAGTATAATTGGTATTGATCTCAAATTTGGAATATTTAATTTTTATGTCGATTTCAATCAACCATATAAAAATTATTTGTGTCCTTTCTTTCCTTCCATAACCTCCCATACAAACTGTTCTTTTTCATGAGATCCTCTAAACCAATTTACTCATTGTGCACAAAATATTTACTTGAAATTATTAGTAGGATAAAAAAAAATTAGACGATTAGCTTTACCACTTCTACGCCTCCCATACAAAATAACACGATTTTGCAATTTGACAATAAACGGATTTGTTCGAAAAGTATAAATGGTATTGATCTGAAATTTGGAGTATATTTGTTGGAATAAATATAACCCTGCATTGACGGACATGGTGTAAACCCACACGGTAATTGATTGTCTACACAATCAGCTGATTGTCATGTTCCGGCCTCTTCAATATTCAGTGTTATAATGATACACACGTCTTTTATTTAAGTTCGGCATAATCTATAGAATCGACATCGGCCTCAACAGGTTATGGGCCTAGAAGTGGTATAATTTGGTTTATTATTAATTTTCGAGTAATATTAGTCCAATATCCGATAGTGATCCATAGATTTAATATTTTAGTGTTGTGCACGTGATTACACAAAATGTTGAAATTGTCAGAACAGAATAACATTGAAAAGCTGAAGAGCAGCGAAAATTATCATAAATGGAGTTTCGCAATGATGAACGTTCTCGAATTTCATGGAATGGATGGATGTGTTAGCGACCCCGTGAAGGAAACCGATCCTGAAAAATTGAAAAGGGCTAAAGCTCGAATAGCCTTGGTGATTGATGAATCTCTTTTCGTTCATATACAAAATGATGATTCCGAGTAAAATGTGAGACACTCAAGGCAATTTTCGACGACCATGGTTTGACGCGCAAAATTACTTTACTGCGAAAGTTAATAACAATCCGATTGGATAAGTGCTCCTCAATGGACGAATACATCGGAAGCATAATAACCACTTCAAACAAACTGATTGGAATCGGATTCCAAATCACAGACGAGTGGATTGGCGCTATCATGTTAGCGGGACTGAGCGACGAATTTAAATCTTTAATCATGGGCATAGAGAGCAGCGAATCCGCAATTATAGGGAATAATATTAAAATGAAACTCCTTGACGTAGATTTCGGAAAACGTTCCGAAAGCGCATTTCGTGCAACAAAGAAACCGGGTACAACTCCCAAGGACGGCAAAAAAAAATTCAATTGCTTCACATGCAACAAAAGAGGACATAAAAGTGTGGATTACTGGCAGTCGAAGCAAGATGCAAAATTTATGAACGCTTTCAGTGCAGTAACATCCGCGAGTGACAGCGAAATCAAAAGTCATACCTGGCTTATTGATAGTGGTGCATCGTGTCATATGACGCCATACAAAACTATCCTTAGTGATTTTAAATCGAACTCAGTGACTAAAATTCTGACTGCTAACGATCATAAATTAAAAGTTCTCGGTTCGGGCATAACAAAAATTAATATAAATGAAAAACATATCAAGGTCAATGGCGTATTGTATGTGCCGCACTTATCTGCTAATCTGCTATCGGTTGCAAGAGTTATTGAAGCGCGGGCAATAAGGTGATTTTTGACAGTGATGATTGTATCTATACATATAAATATAATTGTAGTGTCTGTCTGTTATTTGCTTATAAATGGCTATAAGTTAGTTTTTTGAGTTATTTTAGCACTAACTAAGCATAAAAACACATTTTTGAAATTTTTGTCTGTCTGTCTGTCTGTCTGTATGTACGACCGCTTTTCACGCACAAACGGCTGAACCGATTGTAATGAAACTTGCACAGTTTGTTAGGTGTCCATCGGAATGAAATCTGCACTTGGTTTCATTTCACTCCCCTCACGCCTTCTACCGCCTCCCATACAAAGTGACTCATTTTCAAAATATATATTAATCAAATTTTCTTGGAAACCATAAAAACTATTAATTTGAAATTTGGAATATATTATTTCTATTATAAATGCAGTCTTTTGGTTTACAAATTGTTTGAGTTTCCTCACTCCTTTCACTACCTCCCATACAAACTACACTTTTTCATGAATTACTTTACACCAAATTTCTCAGTACGTGTAACTTCCATCGAGCTAAAATGTTGTATTAAATCCTTAATTAACATTATTATTAATATCGGGAAAAAATTAACCGATTAGCTTCACTCCTTCTACCCCCTCCCATACAATGTGATACAGTTCCAAGACTTCACAAGAATTTGATTTTCTTGAAAAGTCTGAATGTTACTGATCTGAAATTTCAAATATATCAATTGCATGCTGATTATAGTTGTTTATCAAAAAATCACCAGAAACCCCCTTCTCCTTCCACCACCTCCCATATAAACCGCACTTTTTCATGAAATACTCTAAACGAATTTTCTCAGTACATTTAAATTTCATCGAGGTAAAAATTTGAACTTAATCCTTAATTAGCATTATTATTAATATCGTGAAAAAACTTAACCGAGTAGCTTCACTCCTTCTTCCCCCTCCCATACAATGAGACACATTCCACGACTATACAATAATTCGATTTTCTTGAAAAGCATGAATGATACAGATCTGAAATTTAAAGTATATCAAATGATAGTTATAGTTGTTTCTCGAAAAATCACCAAAAACCCCCCACTCCTTCTACCACCTCCCATACAAATTGCACAATTTCATTAAATTCAATGCACTAAGTTTCTCAGTACCTACTCAATTTTTGAAGCTTAAATTTGGTACAAAACATTTTTATAGCTACTCTAGCATGATGTGAAACAAATTAGTTCAGTGCTGTCACCCCTGCTACCACTCCCCATATAAAATTTCTTAACACCGCAAAAATTTCGTATCGTATGATTGGGCTTTACGCACAATCGTAGTTCTGTTATGCTTTTAAGCTTAACGTTATTTTATTTGGTCTTTTCTTTCATTAACACAAGCTACAACTATTCACATGTCCTTAACGCTCTTCCATACTTATATGATCTCAAATCACAGGTTTGATTTGATCACGAGCCTGTCCCATAAAAATGGGAGTATCATGCTTTCATTCTGAATAATTTATGGATCTGATTCCAACAATATACAAACCATTTTCTTCAAAGACCCATTAAAGTAAGCAGATTATACATATATCCCACATAATGTATTACTAACTACACTCTCAAAAATTGCTTATTTTTACGCGGACGAAGTCGCGGGCGTTTGCTAGTATTTAATAAAAGAAATGGATTGCTATCTCAAGTTAAGCCATATAATGGCATTTATAAAATAAATCCACTCATTGAAAATTGCAAACATGGCAAGTAATACGAGCGATGAGCTGATGACCTGGCATCGAAAGCTTGGCCATTTAAGCTACGCAGATATGCTCAAACTAAAGGGCGAGGCAAGAGGAATTTCATTTAAAGGAGACAAAAATATTATAACTAAATGCATCGTTTGTTTACTAGGTAAACAGTCTCGTGAACCATTCAAACGGCATGAGCCAAAGATCAAAACAAATAGTGTACTTGAACTGATCCGTACAGACGTTTGCGGTCCAATGGAAAACACGTCAATTGGTGGAGCCAGATATTTTGCCGCCTTCATCGACGACTTTTCCCGAAAAGTATTTGTATATTTTATGAAGCGAAAAACTGAATTGCCTCATATATTCAAGTCATTTAAGAATATGGTAGAAACACAGAAACAAAAATAAAAACAATAAGATCAGATAACGGGACCGAATACTACGGAAATGAATTCACTTCGATATGCGAGAAGGCTGGTATTATACACCAAACATCGTGCACTTATATACCACAGCAGAACGGTGTAGCAGAACGCATGAATCGAACATTAGTAGAACGTGCAAAATGTATGTTGTTTGACGCGGATTTAGACAAGCCATATTGGGCCGAAGCAATGAACATGGCAGCCTACGTAGTCAACCGTTCAGTCAATCGAACAATTGGAAAAACGACACTCGAAGGAGTTTGGACAGGATCTAAGATAGACTTAAAGGAGCTGCAGATTTTTGGTTCTCCTGTTATGGTACACGTACCAAAACAAAAACGCAAAAAATGGGATGCGAAATCAAAGCCAATATTGTTCGTTGGATTCAGCGACACTCAAAAGGGCCTGAGATCCATTGATCATCCGATAACTAGAAAAGTAATTGTCAGTCGTGACGTTACCTTTTTGGACCCGAGAGCAGCTAAAGTAAACGATTATGTTTCAATTGACCTGGGGGCAATTGACGTTGAAGAAGAACAAAATGAAGTAAACGCAGTAAATCAAGATCAAGTAGCATCTCTGAGATCGAATATCATGATGCTGATAATGAAGATGATGATTACGAGCCGGATATCAACATAACTATTACAGACCATCCAGTACGGAGTTCCGAAAGCCAACGAAAGAAATAAGAACAAAGCAAATTTGTTACGTATTCGGCAATGGATATTTCAAATGACCCGATTACAGTTGTAGAAGCCTTGAATCGGCATGATAGCAATGAATGGAAAGGTGCAATGCATGAAGAGTTAAAGTCATTGAAAGCCAATCATACCTGGACAATGATAAAACTACCACACGGAAAAAGGCCACTCAGAACGAAATAGGTATTCAAAATTAAATATGATGATGACGGAAGAGTAGTTCGTCACAAAGCAAGATTGGTAGCAAAGGGATGTTCCCAGAAGAACGGTATTGATTTCAATGAGACATACTCACCAGTAGTTCGATATACTTCTATTCGCTTCCTCAGTAGTGGGTATATGGCGTTTCTGGCTTTTTTTTACCTTTGACCTTTGACCTTGACCTTTGACCTTTGACCTTGACATTTGACCTTTGACCTTTGACCTTGACCTTTGACTTAGTGGGGATCCAAACCGGTAATACTTATTAGTGGGGCCATCTTTTGTCAAACGGCGGAAACTTATTAGTGGGGATCCAGACCTATAAGTGGGGATCCAGACCGGCAATACTTATTATTAGTGGGGACCTAAGTAAAATTTTCAACCAACTGACCTAAACCGGAAGTGAAATAGATAGATGCTGGTTCTCCTAACTGACTTTTTTTTTGAAATGTCAAGATTGATAAGAGTTGTACGAATTATGATTCAGATATGATGAAATTGATATTTACATTGATAGGAATGAACACGATCGTTTGTTATTGCAATTAGTTTTTTCTTGCGTGGTCAGCATATTTCCGATTGTATGGAAAAAGATCCATTCTGCTTGTTTGTGTGTGGTCAGCATATTTTCGATGATGAAATTGATATTTACTTTAACAGGAATAAACACGTTCGTTATCAATTGAAATTTAAGTTTGGTGGTTTTAGGTTTCATATAGGCTAAAGTTAGCGATTGAATTCTGTGTGAGTAAAAGTAGATAAGGTTTTTTTTTTGTTATTATTATAGGTTGTTTATGAATGATTGTTTATAGTTTTGCGGTTCTTTGTTCTTATGGAAAAAGATCCATTCTGCTTGTTTGTGTGTGGTCAGCATATTTTCGATGATGAAATTGATATTTACATTAACAGGAATAAACACGTTCGTTCGGTTGTTTATGGATAATTGTTTATAGTTTTGTGGTTTTAGGTTTCATATATGCTAAAATTAACGATTGAATTCTGTGTGAGTAAAAGTAGATAAGAAATTTTTTGTTATGATAGGTTGTTTATAAATAATTGTTTATAGTTTTGCGGTTCTTTGTTCTTATGGAAAAAGATCCATTCTGCTTGTGTGTGTGTGTGGTCAGCATATTTTCGATGATGAAATTGATATTTACATTAACAGGAATAAACACGTTCGTTCGGTTGTTTATGGATAATTGTTTATAGTTTTGTGGTTTTAGGTTTCATATATGCTAAAATTAACGATTGAATTCTGTGTGAGTAAAAGTAGATAAGAAATTTTTTGTTATGATAGGTTGTTTATAAATAATTGTTTATAGTTTTGCGGTTCTTTGTTCTTATGGAAAAAGATCCATTCTGCTTGTGTGTGTGTGTGGTCAGCATATTTCTGTATAAATAAGATTTTATTATAGATAAGAGTTTTAGTATAAAAAGGACGCTAAGAACCTCATCGGCTATAGTTTGTCTTTGAAATTCGTCAAGTGAAGTTAATCAAGTGATTTTTTATTCATATAGTTTGTCTTAGAAATTCGTCAAGTGAAGTTAATCAAGTGATTTTTTATACATATAGTTTGTTGTTAGAAATTTGTCAACGAAAGTTAATCAAGTGTGAAGTTAATCAAGTGATTTTTATATAAAAAAGTAATGGAGTCTGTACTTTGTAAAGTGTGTGGAGTAATTTGCCCGACGGCTGATGGTCTGGAAAGACATACAGAAAATAATCACAGTAAGTGTTGGCTTAAGCTTTTAATTTTTTTTCTAGCTTTTACAAAAATGTATATATTTTAAATAGAAAATACTACGATGAACCGCAACGCAATAGGAGGGAGGAAGGAACTATCTTCAATGAAACGATTGGGGACACCAGTTAAGAACATCATACCACATAAAACGATTAAACTTAGCCCACCTTCATCTTTCAAACTTTGTGATTTGTGTCAGGTGATGGTGAAAATACTAGACTGGAATCACCACATTCGTACAAACACACATAAAAGGAATAATATTCAAAGTTTTGATCAGCATTTCAAGTTAATTAAAAGCACCTACAAGAATAGAATTCAAACGCTTATATACGAAAATAAAAGCGATAATGTATTAATTCCGGAAATATTTTTAAAAAGTCTAGAGGAACCACTAATGGTCATCTTGAAAAAAATATTAGAAACATCATCCGCTATAAAGTTTAATATTGAGCTATTTGCGGATTACATGAAAACCTGTTTGAAAGATGACAAGGAAGAAAGCGAATGTGTGATAAGCATTAAATCGTTTCAACCAAAAATGCAAACCATTCTGGATGAATGTGACTTGCAGTTAGCATTCAAAAATAATGTTGATAGCATTATTAAGAAAATGCAAGAGTTCCAAGAAAGAGATAGTGGATGGACTCTGGTGAAAATAACCCACTGCGAAATATGCGTAAACGAATACAAGCCGCTTAGGGGAACGAAATACGTACCTTTGCCGCCTTTCATAACAAAGAAACATGCTTGTATTAATGTAAATAAACTGCCAACAAGTCGGGCGAAACTTTATTATTCTTGGGACATTTTGCGGAAGTGTGGAAAGTCAATATGCAGGTAAGAGTGGTTATTGAAGACTAAGTGAAAGGGAGTTCTTGAGCAGGGCTGTTGTCTATTTAACAATATTTCATTCGTTTCTACAAGTTTGGGTTTTTATGGAGGGGAGGAGGAGGGGTAATAGTAAGGGTGGGTGGATGTTAATAGCTTTTTAATTAATTGCTTGAATCACGTCCAATATTCTCTGTGTAGAATGTGTCTCATAGACGAAGTTCATAAAATTCGGTGTATTTTACATTCACGAAACCGAACATTTGTATGGGAGGGGGTAGAGTAGGTACGGGAATCATAAATTTTGATATGCAGTTTTATTTCGCTTCTCTTTTAAGGTGCTTTTATAAAATTTCAAGTTCATAGCTTTTAGTTTGTTGGTTATTAGTTGATTTATGAAATTGGTCGAAATCATAGTTTTGTATGGGAGGGGGTAGAAGGGCAAGCGCGATTTGAAAATTTTCAAAGCAATTTCATTTGAATTATTTTTATAAGTTTCAATGCAAAATTTGAATTTGATAACTTTTAAGAGTTAGCTGATAACTTATTTCATAAAAATGCTCGAAAAAATAATTTTGTATGGGAGGGGGTAGAGGAGGTAGGGGAATCGTAAGACTTGTGATGCAATTTTCTTTCTTTTTAGTTGTAAGGTGCTCGTACAAAATTTCAAGTTCGCAGCTTGCAAATTGTTTGTTATTAGTTGATTTAATGAAATTGGTCGAAATCATACTTTTGTATGGGAGGGGGTAGAAGGGTAAGCGCGATTTCAAAACTTTTAACGTAATTTCATTTCAATTATTTTTGTAAGTTCTTATGCAAAATTTCAAATTGATAGCTTTTAATAGTTAGGTGGTAATTGATTTCTTGAAAATGGTCGAAAAAATAATTTTGTATGGGAGGGGGTAGAAGTTTTAAAGATTTTCGACCAGTTAATAATTCATTCTTTGAGGGATTTTTTTTAAATGCATTTCGCAAATTTTCAAGTTTCTACCTTAAAATTTCATTCAAAAATTTTCAGCTTATGTGTTTTTTCATTTCACATGAAACACCTTGTGCACGTTAGACCAGGGGGGTCGGTGCATAACAATTGTAGAATTTATAATATTTTTTATGTATGTACAATAAATTGATATATTGACCTGCAAAATTTAAACTCTGTATCTTTTACCAGAGCCCTAAAAAAATTACTCAAAATTTTCAACATTTTTGCTTTCCACCTCCCTCTCCTTACACCCCCCCACTTAATTTTTTTACCAAAATTGAAAACTATATAGTTCTATGATCTGACAAATTTTTGATGTGATATCTGCACTCAATTTTGAGATATAATGGTTTGAAATTTTGGAAAGTTCAATGCTCCCCATTTTCCCCCACTACTATTTAGTCCAAATATTATATTTTTTTCGTATTTTTCTAGTATAGCTTAATATAAAGTACCAAGTTTCAATTGCATAGCTCAACAAATAGTCGAGATATTGATTTTTAAGTGTTTTTCTTTGCACCCCCCCTGACTCTCCCCCTTACAATAATTAGCCTCTACGTAAGCTGGTTCCAGTGAATCTGTATGCCACTTTGATGGTCTAAAATTATAAATTTTTTATGCTAAGTAATTTCGAAGATATAATCATTTGAAAAAAAAATTCGGCCGACAATTGGTTTTTAGCCCCCCCTTTTTGCACCCCAATGGATAAAAAAATTAGATTAATTTAAAAAGTTGTCCCATAAACCCTTTTATATGTATATTGATTTTTAGCTTCCTAGCTGTAACCATGTTTGAGATATTTGAATTCTTAGTTTTCGGATTAAGTGCTCCCCCCGCCTCCCCCTGAACCCTTACACCCCCAAAAATGAGTGTCCTCCTGAGATCCGCAACTACCTACAATCCCTCCAAAAATGAGCTTTCTATCTCGAAGGGTTTGGGAGTTAATGTGCTCTGAGCGTACACACCGGCGTACGGCGGACGGCGTACAGACAGACGGATTTTTTTTTTTTGCATTTTTAGGCTTATTTAGTCACGAAACGCGAAAAAACAAAATTTCAGGGTAGCAAATTTTTTTTTTTCCCAAGTCGATCACAATACTTTATTATTAAAATAATAAAGTAAAAATAATGATGAATTCTGTTTTAAATGGAGTATCATTTCCGCATTGTCGCCGGTGAAGAAAAATTCAGACATACCATCATCATACCACATATACGATATAACACAAAGTGTTATTCATCTTTCCAATGGAATAACATTAAAGTTCAACGATCTCGAGTTTCCACTGAACGTGCAGAAAGTAGCAAAATTTGAGGAATTAAACCCATCAATTAGCGTCAATGTGTTTGGGTATGAAGCAGAAAAAATTGTGGGCCCATATTATCACACAAAAAACGAGAAAAAGTGTCATATAAATTTATTACTGATACAAGACACTGATGAGCTGAATCACTATGTCTGGATCAAGAACATTTCAAGGTAATAACATTGAGTTTTTTAATTTTTTTTATTTTTTTTTATTTGTTTTTTTCTGTTTAAGGTTGATCAAGCATCAACAGACTCTACACATGCATAAAATATTCATTTGCAATACATGTCTGCAACATTTCCATAATGAAGAAGCCCAATTACAACACAAAAATGAGTGTGGTAAGGTTGTGTCCAGCATGCCAAGTCTCGAAAAATCAACTTTACAATTTCAACACTATGAGCGCCAATTGGATGTACCATTCGTTATATATGCAGACTTTGAGTGTTTACTTGAAGAGGTTAGTACCTGTTTTGCTAACCCAGAAACATCTTCATCAGCTGTTGTTCAGGAGCACACACCATGTGCCTTTTCGTATTACATTAAGTGTACTTTTAATTCGTCATTAGATAGGTTAAGAGTGTATAAGGGAAAAGAATCCTCTAAAAATTTTCTAGATTCGCTTGTTAGAGATGTGAGGGGGCTCTATTCCGATTATATTATGAAACCAAAACCTATACCTAGACTAACAACACAACAGATGAAAATTCAGACTGAAACGGAACTTTGTTACATGTGTAAGAAACCTCTTCTCGACGATCGAGTAATAGACCACTGCCATTTAACGGGGGAATATAGGGGTCCAGCTCATAATCAATGTAATTTATTATTTGGAGTGCCTAAATTCTTTCCAATCTTTTTTCACAACTTTTCTGGGTATGATTGTCATTTATTCGTAAAAGAACTAGGGAATATAGATGGTGATATAAAAGTAATACCTCAAAATAAAGAACGGTACATTTCCGTATCGAAGAGAATTACGGTTAGCGATACCAATACAATAGAATTAAGATTTTTAGATTCAATTAGATTTATGAATAGTAGTTTAGATGAGCTTGTTAGATATTTACCCGAGGCAAAACTGAAGACAATACGTTCAATATACGGTGAAGAAAGCAAATTTAAACTGCTCACAAGAAAGGGTGTATTTCCCTATGAGTATATAAATTCGTGGACTCGTTTGGATGATGTTTGTTTGCCACCAAGGGAAAATTTCGCGAGTAAATTAACAAATAGTGAGTGCAGTGAAATCGATTATGAACACGCACAAAAAGTTTGGAAGGAATTTAATTGTAAGACACTTTGGGATTATTTAGAGTTGTATTTGAAAACAGATGTTTTGCTTTTAACGGACGTATTTGAAAATTTCAGAAAAATTTGTAAACAAATCTATGAGCTGGATCCCTGTCAATACTATACTGCTCCGGGGTTAGCGTGGGACGCTATGTTAAAAACCACAAACATTAAACTAGAACTTTTGACTGACATTAACATTTATAATTTTATTAAACGCGGTATTAGAGGGGGTATTACGCAATGTTCGCATCGACACTCTGTGGCCAACAACAAATACATGGACAATTTCGATGAAACGAAACCCTCAAAATACATTACATATTTGGATGCCAATAACTTGTACGGATGGGCAATGTCTCAACCTCTTCCACATTCTTCATTCGCATGGGTTCAAAATGTCAATGACATTGACATTCGCAATATTCCACTAGATTCCGATATTGGATACATATTAGAGGTCGATTTAGAGTATCCCGATTCAAAACACAATGATCATAACGATTTACCTTTTTGTGCAGAAAACAAAGCAGCACCCGGTTCTAAAACAAACAAGCTTATAACGGATTTAACAAACAAACATAAATATATTATCCACTATCGGAATCTACAACAGTGCCTAGAGAATGGTTTGAAACTTGTTTGCATTCATAGGATTTTACAATTTAAACAGTCTGATTGGCTAAAGAGTTATATCGATTTAAATAACTATCATCGTACAAAAAGCACAAATTCATTTGAAAAAAATTTCTTTAAATTATTAAACAACGCGGTATACGGGAAAACGATGGAGAATGTGGAAAAAAGGAAAGATGTAAAATTAGTTACAAAATGGGAGAGTAAGGGAAGAAGTTTAGGTGCCCGCGCTCTTATAGCCAAACCAAACTTTCATAGTGTAGCTATATTTTCGGAAACCATGGTTGCCATTCAGATGGATAGAGTAAATGTGTGCTATGATAAGCCAATTTATTTAGGTTTTACCGTTCTTGATATTTCCAAGCTAAAGATGTACGACTTCCACTACAACTATATAAAACCCAAATACACGGACAATGTTCTTCTAAACTATATGGATACGGATTCATTTATTTATACAATTCAGACAGACGATTTTTACACAGACATTTTAGACGACATTGACAGACACTTTGATACTTCAGAATATTCGAAAGACAATCCCTATAACATTCCTTTGAAAAATTGCAAAATATTAGGACTAATGAAAGACGAGACGCACGGAAAAATAATAAAAGAATTTATAGGGTTAAGATCGAAAATGTATTCTATAAGTATAGATAATAGTAAAACTATAAAAAAGGCCAAAGGTGTTAAAAAGACTGCAACAGACATATTGACAATAGACAATTATAGAGAATGTTTATATAGGGAGAAAATTTTTAGAGGAAATATGTATATATTTAGATCTAAGCTTCATAAAATTTATACAGAATGTATTAATAAGATAACTTTAAGCCATTTAGATGATAAGAGGTTAATTAAGGAAGATAAAATTAGTACATATGCATGGGGGCATTATAAAATTTAAATTTAAAATAATAATAAAATATGTATATATTTAGGTCTAAGTTATATAAAATTTATACTACATGTATTAATGAGATAGCTTTAAGCCATTTAGATGATAAGAGAGACATTGTGATATTTAGAATTTAAGATAATAATAAAAATAATTCTTAATATATAACAGCTTTGTTTCAATCACAATTAGAAACCTTTTTTTACATTTTTCAGCACATAAAGCCAATTTCTTATTTTCTATTTTTTAAAATTACACTACATTTGAATTGTATTCAACTCTACAATATCGTCAACTTTACATGTTCCAACAGAGAGGAAATAGAGGAAAATATTCTGCGTTTAAGATAAAAGTGTTTCTATCCAAGATCAAGGTCATCGACATGCTGATTATGATATGACTAAACAAAAAATTCGTATATCTTGCATTTTTATAGAAATTTTAAACATTTCACCGAATCAAAGTCTGATTATAGTTGTACTTAATAATGGATAAATTTAGGAACATGACTGCTGAGTGTTGAAGGGAAAAGTATAGATTTTTTTTTTTTTTGGTTATTCGAGCCTCAATGTGATTACAATCAACCAAGTACAGCTGTGAGGTTGTATAGTTGGTTGTACAGCTGTGAGGTTGTATAGTTGGTTGTACAGCTGTGTGGTTGTATAGTTGGTTGTACAGCTGTGTGGTTGTATAGTTGGTTGTACAGCTGTGTGGTTGTATAGTTGGTTGTACAGCTGTGTGGTTGTATAGTTGGTTGTACAGCTGTGTGGTTGTATAGTTGGTTGTACAGCTGTGAGGTTGTATAGTTGGTTGTACAGCTGTGTGGTTGTATAGTTGGTTGTACAGCTGTGTGGTTGTATAGTTGGTTGTACAGCTGTGTGGTTGTATAGTTGGTTGTACAGCTGTGTGGCTGTATAGTTGGTTGTACAGCTGTGTGGTTGTATAGTTGGTTGTACAGCTGTGTGGTTGTATAGTTGGTTGTACAGCTGTGAGGTTGTATAGTTGGTTGTACAGCTGTGTGGTTGTATAGTTGGTTGTACAGCTATGTGGTTGTATAGTTGGTTGTACAGCTGTGTAGTTGTATAGTTGGTTGTACAGCTGTGTGGTTGTATAGTTGGTTGTACAGCTGTGTGGTTGTATAGTTGGTTGTACAGCTGTGTGGTTGTATAGTTGGTTGTACAGCTGTGTGGTTGTATAGTTGGTTGTACAGCTGTGAGGTTGTATAGTTGGTTGTATAGTTGGTTGTACAGCTGTGTGGTTGTATAGTTGGTTGTACAGCTGTGTGGTTGTATAGTTGGTTGTACAGCTGTGAGGTTGTATAGTTGGTTGTAATCACATTGAGGCTCGAATAACCAAAAAAAAAAAAAAAAAATCTATACTTTTTTCCCTACAACACTCAGCAGTAATGTTCCTAAATTTATCCATTATTAAGTACAACTATAATCAGACTTTGATTCGGTGAAATGTTTAAAATTTCTATAAAAATGCAAGATATACGAATTTTTTTGTTTAGTCATATCATAATCAGCATGTCGATGACCTTGATCTTGGATAGAAACACTTTTATCTTAAACGCAGAATATTTTCCTCTATTTCCTCTCTGTTGGAACATGTAAAGTTGACGATATTGTAGAGTTGAATACAATTCAAATGTAGTGTAATTTTAAAAAATAGAAAATAAGAAATTGGCTTTATGTGCTGAAAAATGTAAAAAAAGGTTTCTAATTGTGATTGAAACAAAGCTGTTATATATTAAGAATTATTTTTATTATTATCTTAAATTCTAAATATCACAATGTCTCTCTTATCATCTAAATGGCTTAAAGCTATCTCATTAATACATGTAGTATAAATTTTATATAACTTAGACCTAAATATATACATATTTTATTATTATTTTAAATTTAAATTTTATAATGCCCCCATGCATATGTACTAATTTTATCTTCCTTAATTAACCTCTTATCATCTAAATGGCTTAAAGTTATCTTATTAATACATTCTGTATAAATTTTATGAAGCTTAGATCTAAATATATACATATTTCCTCTAAAAATTTTCTCCCTATATAAACATTCTCTATAATTGTCTATTGTCAATATGTCTGTTGCAGTCTTTTTAACACCTTTGGCCTTTTTTATAGTTTTACTATTATCTATACTTATAGAATACATTTTCGATCTTAACCCTATAAATTCTTTTATTATTTTTCCGTGCGTCTCGTCTTTCATTAGTCCTAATATTTTGCAATTTTTCAAAGGAATGTTATAGGGATTGTCTTTCGAATATTCTGAAGTATCAAAGTGTCTGTCAATGTCGTCTAAAATGTCTGTGTAAAAATCGTCTGTCTGAATTGTATAAATAAATGAATCCGTATCCATATAGTTTAGAAGAACATTGTCCGTGTATTTGGGTTTTATATAGTTGTAGTGGAAGTCGTACATCTTTAGCTTGGAAATATCAAGAACGGTAAAACCTAAATAAATTGGCTTATCATAGCACACATTTACTCTATCCATCTGAATGGCAACCATGGTTTCCGAAAATATAGCTACACTATGAAAGTTTGGTTTGGCTATAAGAGCGCGGGCACCTAAACTTCTTCCCTTACTCTCCCATTTTGCAACTAATTTTACATCTTTCCTTTTTTCCACATTCTCCATCGTTTTCCCGTATACCGCGTTGTTTAATAATTTAAAGAAATTTTTTTCAAATGAATTTGTGCTTTTTGTACGATGATAGTTATTTAAATCGATATAACTCTTTAGCCAATCAGACTGTTTAAATTGTAAAATCCTATGAATGCAAACAAGTTTCAAACCATTCTCTAGGCACTGTTGTAGATTCCGATAGTGGATAATATATTTATGTTTGTTTGTTAAATCCGTTATAAGCTTGTTTGTTTTAGAACCGGGTGCTGCTTTGTTTTCTGCACAAAAAGGTAAATCGTTATGATCATTGTGTTTTGAATCGGGATACTCTAAATCGACCTCTAATATGTATCCAATATCGGAATCTAGTGGAATATTGCGAATGTCAATGTCATTGACATTTTGAACCCATGCGAATGAAGAATGTGGAAGAGGTTGAGACATTGCCTATCCGTGCAAGTTATTGGCATCCAAATATGTAATGTATTTTGAGGGTTTCGTTTCATCGAAATTGTCCATGTATTTGTTGTTGGCCACAGAGTGTCGATGCGAACATTGCGTAATACCCCCTCTAATACCGCGTTTAATAAAATTATAAATGTTAATGTCAGTCAAAAGTTCTAGCTTAATGTTTGTGGTTTTTAACATAGCGTCCCACGCTAACCCCGGAGCAGTATAGTATTGACAGGGATCCAGCTCATAGATTTGTTTACAAATTTTTCTGAAATTTTCAAATACGTCCGTTAAAAGCAAAACATCTGTTTTCAAATACAACTCTAAATAATCCCAAAGTGTCTTACAATTAAATTCCTTCCAAACTTTTTGTGCGTGTTCATAATCGATTTCACTGCACTCACTATTTGTTAATTTACTCGCGAAATTTTCCCTTGGTGGCAAACAAACATCATCCAAACGAGTCCACGAATTTATATACTCATAGGGAAATACACCCTTTCTTGTGAGCAGTTTAAATTTGCTTTCTTCACCGTATATTGAACGTATTGTCTTCAGTTTTGCCTCGGGTAAATATCTAACAAGCTCATCTAAACTACTATTCATAAATCTAATTGAATCTAAAAATCTTAATTCTATTGTATTGGTATCGCTAACCGTAATTCTCTTCGATACGGAAATGTACCGTTCTTTATTTTGAGGTATTACTTTTATATCACCATCTATATTCCCTAGTTCTTTTACGAATAAATGACAATCATACCCAGAAAAGTTGTGAAAAAAGATTGGAAAGAATTTAGGCACTCTAAATAATAAATTACATTGATTATGAGCTGGACCCCTATATTCCCCCGTTAAATGGCAGTGGTCTATTACTCGATCGTCGAGAAGAGGTTTCTTACACATGTAACAAAGTTCCGTTTCAGTCTGAATTTTCATCTGTTGTGTTGTTAGTCTAGGTATAGGTTTTGGTTTCATAATATAATCGGAATAGAGCCCCCTCACATCTCTAACAAGCGAATCTAGAAAATTTTTAGAGGATTCTTTTCCCTTATACACTCTTAACCTATCTAATGACGAATTAAAAGTACACTTAATGTAATACGAAAAGGCACATGGTGTGTGCTCCTGAACAACAGCTGATGAAGATGTTTCTGGGTTAGCAAAACAGGTACTAACCTCTTCAAGTAAACACTCAAAGTCTGCATATATAACGAATGGTACATCCAATTGGCGCTCATAGTGTTGAAATTGTAAAGTTGATTTTTCGAGACTTGGCATGCTGGACACAACCTTACCACACTCATTTTTGTGTTGTAATTGGGCTTCTTCATTATGGAAATGTTGCAGACATGTATTGCAAATGAATATTTTATGCATGTGTAGAGTCTGTTGATGCTTGATCAACCTTAAACAGAAAAAAACAAATAAAAAAAAATAAAAAAAATTAAAAAACTCAATGTTATTACCTTGAAATGTTCTTGATCCAGACATAGTGATTCAGCTCATCAGTGTCTTGTATCAGTAATAAATTTATATGACACTTTTTCTCGTTTTTTGTGTGATAATATGGGCCCACAATTTTTTCTGCTTCATACCCAAACACATTGACGCTAATTGATGGGTTTAATTCCTCAAATTTCGCTACTTTCTGCACGTTCAGTGGAAACTCGAGATCGTTGAACTTTAATGTTATTCCATTGGAAAGATGAATAACACTTTGTGTTATATCGTATATGTGGTATGATGATGGTATGTCTGAATTTTTCTTCACCGGCGACAATGCGGAAATGATACTCCATTTAAAACAGAATTCATCATTATTTTTTACATTAATACAAGCATGTTTCTTTGTTATGAAAGGCGGCAAAGGTACGTATTTCGTTCCCCTAAGCGGCTTGTATTCGTTTACGCATATTTCGCAGTGGGTTATTTTCACCAGAGTCCATCCACTATCTCTTTCTTGGAACTCTTGCATTTTCTTAATAATGCTATCAACGTTATTTTTGAATGCTAACTGCAAGTCACATTCATCCAGAATGGTTTGCATTTTTGGTTGAAACGATTTAATGCTTATCACACATTCGCTTTCTTCCTTGTCATCTTTCAAACAGGTTTTCATGTAATCCGCAAATAGCTCAATATTAAACTTTATAGCGGATGATGTTTCTAATATTTTTTTCAAGATGACCATTAGTGGTTCCTCTAGACTTTTTAAAAATATTTCCGGAATTAATACATTATCGCTTTTATTTTCGTATATAAGCGTTTGAATTCTATTCTTGTAGGTGCTTTTAATTAACTTGAAATGCTGATCAAAACTTTGAATATTATTCCTTTTATGTGTGTTTGTACGAATGTGGTGATTCCAGTCTAGTATTTTCACCATCACCTGACACAAATCACAAAGTTTGAAAGATGAAGGTGGGCTAAGTTTAATCGTTTTATGTGGTATGATGTTCTTAACTGGTGTCCCCAATCGTTTCATTGAAGATAGTTCCTTCCTCCCTCCTATTGCGTTGCGGTTCATCGTAGTATTTTCTATTTAAAATATATACATTTTTGTAAAAGCTAGAAAAAAAATTAAAAGCTTAAGCCAACACTTACTGTGATTATTTTCTGTATGTCTTTCCAGACCATCAGCCGTCGGGCAAATTACTCCACACACTTTACAAAGTACAGACTCCATTACTTTTTTATATAAAAATCACTTGATTAACTTCACACTTGATTAACTTTCGTTGACAAATTTCTAACAACAAACTATATGTATAAAAAATCACTTGATTAACTTCACTTGACGAATTTCTAAGACAAACTATATGAATAAAAAATCACTTGATTAACTTCACTTGACGAATTTCAAAGACAAACTATAGCCGATGAGGTTCTTAGCGTCCTTTTTATACTAAAACTCTTATCTATAATAAAATCTTATTTATACAGAAATATGCTGACCACACACACACACAAGCAGAATGGATCTTTTTCCATAAGAACAAAGAACCGCAAAACTATAAACAATTATTTATAAACAACCTATCATAACAAAAAATTTCTTATCTACTTTTACTCACACAGAATTCAATCGTTAATTTTAGCATATATGAAACCTAAAACCACAAAACTATAAACAATTATCCATAAACAACCGAACGAACGTGTTTATTCCTGTTAATGTAAATATCAATTTCATCATCGAAAATATGCTGACCACACACAAACAAGCAGAATGGATCTTTTTCCATAAGAACAAAGAACCGCAAAACTATAAACAATTATTCATAAACAACCTATAATAATAACAAAAAAAAAACCTTATCTACTTTTACTCACACAGAATTCAATCGCTAACTTTAGCCTATATGAAACCTAAAACCACCAAACTTAAATTTCAATTGATAACGAACGTGTTTATTCCTGTTAAAGTAAATATCAATTTCATCATCGAAAATATGCTGACCACACACAAACAAGCAGAATGGATCTTTTTCCATACAATCGGAAATATGCTGACCACGCAAGAAAAAACTAATTGCAATAACAAACGATCGTGTTCATTCCTATCAATGTAAATATCAATTTCATCATATCTGAATCATAATTCGTACAACTCTTATCAATCTTGACATTTCAAAAAAAAAGTCAGTTAGGAGAACCAGCATCTATCTATTTCACTTCCGGTTTAGGTCAGTTGGTTGAAAATTTTACTTAGGTCCCCACTAATAATAAGTATTGCCGGTCTGGATCCCCACTTATAGGTCTGGATCCCCACTAATAAGTTTCCGCCGTTTGACAAAAGATGGCCCCACTAATAAGTATTACCGGTTTGGATCCCCACTAAGTCAAAGGTCAAGGTCAAAGGTCAAGGTCAAGGTCAAAGTCAAAGTCAAAGGTCAAGGTCAAGGTCAAGGTCAAAGGTCAAGGTCAAAGGTCAAAGGTCAAAGGTCAAAAAAAGCCAGAAACGCCATATACCCACTACTTTCCTCATTGCATTAGCAGCAAAATGGAAATTGAAAATAGATTAAATGGTTGCGGTGACGGCATTCCTACAAGGAGATCTGCAAAAAGAAATCTATATTGAACAGCCAACCACTTTGTTTTCAGCCAACGGATTAAAACAAAGTGGTAGACAATGGAACAAAGAACTCGATGCTGTATTGCAGTCATTTGGTGTAATAAAATCAAAGCTCGACCCTTGTGTATATTTTACGGCGGATGCAAGTCTAATCATCGCAATTTATGTGGATGCTTCTTAATTTTTTGGCGGAATGAAACGGTACGCGACAATTTAAAGTCAGAACTCAGCAAAGCATTCCATTTGAAGGATATGGGATCAGCAAAGCAGTGTGTTGGTCTGAAGATTACGTTCACCGATGATGGTATCGCAGTCGATCAATCCTTATGTACAGAAAAGATCTTGGCTCATTTCGGTATGGAAGACTGCAAACCGCAGTCAATACCCAGCAACGCAAATCAAAAGTTATCTAAAAATATGATTGAAACAAGGAAGGTATGGATAAAACTCCATATCAGGAAGCTCTAGGAAGCTTGTTGTACCTGGCACAAGGCTCAAGACCTGACATCGCGTTCGCAGTGAACGACGTCAGCCGATTCAGCACGGAATTCCGCGAGGCACACTGGACAGCTGTGAAAAGAACATTTAGGTATTTAAAATCAACAATTAATTTCAAAATATTGTATCGTTATTCAGATGGCGAAGCCTTACATGGGTTTAGTGACTCTGACTGGGCCTCAGATGTTGATAATCGACGTTCCTGTACTGGCTATGTATTTAAGTTAGCAGGAGGTGCCATTTCATGGGGCAGCAGGAGACAACCAACAGTGGCCTTATCAAGCACGGAAGCCGAGTATATGGCTTTGGCGGCAACTACGCAAGAAGCTGTCTGTTTAAAACAGTTCTACGAGCAATTCAGTAATGAAATATTAAGAATTCCCATATGCTGTGACAACCAAAGCGCTATTTCATTAGCTATAGAAGATAGCTTCAGAGCAAGGACGAAGCACATTGATGTTTGACACCACTACATACGCAGTAAAGTCAGCGACAAGTCAGCTACGATCAGATTCGTCCCGACCACAGAAAATACTGCGGATTGTTTAACGAAAGCAGTACCAGCTGAAAAGCATAAATTTTGTGTCAAAGGAATGGGCCTTGAACAATGAATTAAATTAAATTAATACTTACCAGTTGATCATGAATTAAGTAATTTTATTGAATACTTGAATTCTTAGTTTTTATATTTACATGATCACTTTGAATATTTTCGTACGTTTTTTGAATCACAAAAATAATTGACTTATGTACTTGATATTTTGTCTTATTATTCAATTTGCATTAATACTGAATTGTGTTTATTTATGTTTTTTGAATTTGTTATAATCGTTGTTATGAAAATATTCAAAAAGCTGGGGTGTTGATTGTCATGTTCCGGCCTCTTCAATATTCAGTGTTATAACGATACACACGTCTTTTATTTAAGTTCGGCATAATCTATAGCATCGATATCGGCCTCAACAACATTACTTTTATTATGATTTCAATCTACTGTATAAAAGTTTATTAAGACCACCCGTTCCTTCCACCACCTCCCATATAAACTGAACTTTCACATGCAATACCATAAGCAAATTTACTCAGTACGTATAAAATTTATCGAAATGAAATTGTGCACTAACTATTTAATTAGAATTATTAGTAAGGCCAAAAATATTAGACGATTACAAAATGGATATTTTCCTGAAAAGTATGAATGCTACTGATCTGTAATTTAAAACACTTCAAAAAGACGATGTTTTTAGTTATTTATGAAAAAGTTATTAAGAATTCGCCCTCCTTCTACCACCTCCCATACAAACTTAGGCTTTACGCTCAATCGTAGTCCTGTTATGTTAACATTGTGACCATAAAATACAGGGAATTTGTAATTAAAATTCGTCTGGGAAATGATATTTCAAATTTTTTGAAGAGCAGGTAGGACTGACCTTAATTCTTCTTCTTCTTCTACAATGGCGCTACGGCCCACATCGGACCTTGGCCTCCTGACATGCAGGTTCCTTAACATCTTTCATTATTTATTGTGGAAAGGTTGTTTGCCCTTCGCACAACTCTCTTTCTACGAATTTTTTATTTTCGTAGGATGAGGTGACCAAGGTATATCCAAGCAGGCAATGTGTTGGAATTATATATTGCGCCGATCGGGATTTGAACTCACGACCTTCGCATTACAATACCAACACCCTACCCACTAGGCTACACCCTAGCTGTCCTAGGTAGGACTGTCCTTAATTATTATCCCAAAAATCAGCGCGGTCTATTAATCAGTTTGCTTACAGCAGCTGGTTGAATGGGTACACGGAAAAAAAAAATAGCTGGTTTTGCCGTTTTTTTTTATAGGTTTCTACCTATAAAAATGGCTCTTTTTGTAGTAGTAATGTAAAAAGGAATATTTACTATAACACATAGGTGAACGAAATTGACCAAATGTATAGGTAGTACAGCTATTTATTTTGGTAAAACTCCTTTGTATGAAGTTGTTCATCAAAGAAAACCATCGTACGATCAACTAAAATAACATCAATTTTAATTATTAATTTCGTTGACAATCCTAAGCAATTGAGGCGAGTTAGCATTATTTCAAGGTAGAATTCAAATAAACGAATGGAATATACCTACATTTTATATGAGAATGCCCCGTAATATTAGTGTACATTAATTTAAATAAGAGAAAAACTCCTTTGTATGTCACAATTTTTGCTTCAAATATTACTCTTCTCTTCAATGGCGCTACAGCCCAAATCGGGCCTTGGCCTCCTGAACTTCAAGTTCCTTAACATTTTCATTATTTATTGCGGAAAAGTTGTTAGCTCTTCGCACAACCCTCTATCTACGAATTTTTCATTTTCGTAGATTGAGGTAACCAAGGTATATTCAAGCAGGTAGTTTGCTGGAATTATGCGTCGACCGGAATTCGAACTCACGACCTTCGCATTGTAAACCAAACACCCTAGCTTCAAAGTTTACTGATTCGATAAATGCTTACCTACTTTACTTTTTCATATAGCTAATAATAATATATTGCCATACCCCAGCAAACTCTTCTTCGGAAGACATTTTACTTATAACATGTCGAACATAACAAACGTACGAATTATGTACCAAGAAATTTTTTCATACGAAAGGAGTACGGAACGACGCCAGTCAGTATTCCTAAACATTTTAGTGATTTGCCCATTTGATTTGTCAATCTAACTTTTAAATAAAACATACATGCTACCGTGGCAAAATGGAATATTAGCTATGTATAAAGCTAAAACAGCATAAAACTAAATGCCTTTGCACATAGCTGAAATAGCAGCTAATAAACAGGGAGAAAGGACTGTATGCATAGTAAAATAACATTTTACCATAATATAGAGCGCAACTAACCTTATAAAATCGTTAAATATGCCATGTTTATGGAGCTTTTTACCTTAAAAAATCCACCTATGTTGATTAGGAGATTATGCTTTGCATATTTTTTTCCGTGTACACTTCAGTAGTCTAAGGCGATATCTCTTGCGAGTCCATTTGTTCGATTTTGGTGGATACTTTGGCCATGAAACTCGTTCTTGCTCGACTAGTTCCAATAATGCTGAATTTTCTAAAAAAAAAGTACTGCGAACAGGTCACTTTATACATGCTTGATCGTGCGAATTCTCAACCCACATTCATGGAGTGCATCATAAGTAGTGATGAGACATAGGTCTCTGAGTTTGACATGCAAATCAGTCAACAATCATCGGAAGGGAGACACAAAAATGAGCCAAACACGACAAAGCCGCTCAAAAATCAAGACGATGCTCATTATTTTTTCGATACTCGAGATTTTATCCATTATGAATTCGTTCCGAAGGGGCAAATGATCAATAAAAAGTACTATTCAAACATATCGAAGCGTTTGCGTTAGCAAATCCTTGAAAACGGCCGGAATTGTGGAAGGAGAATTCATGTATTTTCCACGATGAAAATGCGCCATCGCACTGGGTCTTTATTGTGACCGAATCTTAGGCAAAAAAAGCAGCGAATTCCATCAATCAACCACTGTATTAACCAGATTTGGCCCCGTGTGGCTTTTTCTATCCACGAAACTGAAATCACCACTCCGTGGAACCCGTTTTCAGTCGATCGAGGACATAAAACAAAAATCGCCGTGGACTACTGAGGTGTACCCATTCAACCAGCTGCTGTAAGTAAACTGATTAACGAACCGTGCAGATTTTTGGGATAATAATTAAGGACAGTCCTACCTGTATACCACAAAAATATAATATAATTTAAATATCATTTCCCAGACTAATTTTAATTACAAAGTCACGGTACTTTATTGTCACAATGTATACTCTAGATGAAATCTGAGAATATAATATGTTTACCTTTTGTAACGATAAGAAATAATGCTCGAACAGAGTCGCCAAGGGTACAGAAATATTTGTTGTCGCTCAAAAACCTCGATTCCGAGTGTCCGTCTGTCTACAGCATAACCCCATAACTCCTAAGCCCTGACTTATCATGCTGTTCATATATCATTTTTAGCAAAAAAGTAACTTAAATTTTGTCAACGAGCCACATACCCCTAATCGTTCAACCCTTCCCATGAAAATTAGGTCATAGTACACTGCGGAGCATAACTATAAGCGCAGTCAAAATATGCTCTTTTTTGCAATTTATTTATTGAAATACCATTATTATACTCTAGATGAAGTAGAGAGTATATTGTATTTGCCTTAACGTTTGTAACGCTAGGAAATAATGCTCGCACAGAGTCGCCAAGGGTGCAGAAATATATGTTGTCACTCAAAAGCATCGATACCGAGAGACCGTATGTCTGTCCGTCTGTCTACAACATAACTCTCGAAAACTTTGAACTATCGTACCGAAATTTGTTTTACATATATAATTTTTAGCAAATCCCACTACTCCTTTTACAAATTTCTTGAAATTTTGAAATTTAAAGAAATTGTTTTTTCTCCGAAACCATTTCATTTTCTTGGCTTGAAAATTAGGTCATTGTATAATGTCAAAAAATATTGAACACTACTCGTTCTACCTCCTTCCATACAAATGCACAATTTTCAAAAATGCATTTATTCGGTTTTCATTGCAACTAGCGAAGCTAATAGAACCAATTTTTGCCATAATTAATTTTATTATAATTGCAACCAATTTTACAAAAAACTATAAACGTCACCTAACTCCTTCTATCCCATCCCATACAAATTTCACGATATTTCGGAATTTTAACAAAATAATTTTTCTCCAAAACCTTAAAACCTATCAACTTTAAATTTTGAGAAAAGTATACTATTACAAATATCATTGATGTCAAAAAAATTTATTTTGATTCGAATACTTGTTCTACCCCATACAGATGCACAATTTTGGTAAATGCATTTAATCGATTTTCATTGAAACTAGAAAAAGGTACAGACTTAAAATTTTGTCACAAATTGTCCCTTAATAATTACAGTAAATGCTCAAAAAAATATGAACTTTGCTTCACTCCCCAACAAATTTTTGTATTGAAAATTAAAGAAAAGTATTTCGTCTTCGAACATACAACTAACAAAGCATATGATTAGGGTGTTGATACTCAGATTCAAAAGATAAGAGCAGATAAGCGAATCGTAAAATTTGTGATGCAGTTTTATTTCGTTTCTCTTGTAAAGTGCTCGTACAAAATTCCAAGTTCGTATCTTTTAATTTGTTGGTTATTAGTTGATTAATTATAATTTGCTGAAATCATAGTTTTGAATGGGAGGGGTAGAAGAACAGGCCGGATCTCAAAACTTTTGACGCAATTTTGGTTTAGCTATTTTTAAAATTTTTCGTTCAAAATTTCAAATTAAGAGTTTTTAATAGTTAGGGTTGCTCTGTTTTGATTTCTTAAAAACGGTCGAAGAAATACTTTTGTATTGGAGGAGATAGAAATTTTGAAGGTATTCGACCAGTTAATATTTCATACTTTTAGGGATTTTTTTACACACCGGTGCATAACAACTGTAAAACAAAGTATTATTTTTCTCTATGTATATCCAATAGATGTATCCACATGCAAAATATAAACTTTGTATCTTTCACAAGAGCCCTAAATAAATTGCTCAAACTTTTCGACATTTTTGCTTACTGTTGTAAATATTGAATAAAAAGACCTCGTGTTTTTGAACAGCATACACTGTTCAAAAACACGTCTTTATTCGATGAGCGACGGATAGAGAGAGAAACAAAAGTTGAGATACATTATTCGTATACTGTCGTGATACACTCCACAGCAGTATACGTGCGCCACCGTACAAATTAAAGAACTTGGAACTAAAAAAAGCTCAGATAATTTCAATACTCCCACTTTTAGTTGCAAGTTACAAAGAAATTATTCAATTAATCAATTTACTTCAAATCATTAGAAATATTCTATTCAATTCAATTAATTCAAAAATGACATTGTATAAAAACAATTTTTTCTTTTTTTTTACGTTAATATTAGTTTCATACAATGTTCATATTTTTCCGGAAGAATTCATGTTCAACCTTAGGTAAAGCCTTCGTCATAATATCTGCCAGTTGATCATCCATTGATATGTATTTTAATATGAATTTCCCGTCCTTGAACTTCTCACGAATGAAATGGTATCGTACGTTGATGTGTTTTGTCCTTTTGTGAAATTCTGGGTTTATTACGAGTCGAATTGCACTTTGATTATCCATATCGGATATCGGTGTACTAATTTCTGCCAACAATAGTTCACATAGCGGATATTTTAACCAGATCAGTTCTTTCACTGTATACGAAGCTGCCATATGCTCGGATTCAGTTGTCGATAATGCAACAGTTTTTTATCGTTGCGATCCCCAGCTGATAATGCTTCCTCCAAGAACAAAAACATAACCAGATGTCGATCGCGCTGTTATTTTATCGCCTGCATATTCCGAATCGCAGTAGCCGCAAAAAGTCAATTCGTTCCCATCCTCATAATGAATACCCATGTCTGCCGTTCCCTTAACGTATTTGAAAATGCGTTTCACCGCATTCACATGAGCTTCGGCTGGATTCTCCAAATATCGACTAACGTTACTAACCGCAAAACTAATATCTGGTCGCGTTGCCACAGCCAAAAACATTAGAGTGCCGACTGCCTCACGATATGGAAAATTCACTTTTCCATTTCCCGCAAAATCACTTAAGTTTTGTGAATTCTCTAATGGTGCTGCTACGAAATTGCAATCTGTCATTCCAAAGCGATCAAGTATCTTTAGCGCGTATGAATGCTGATTTAGATGAATTGATCTGTCCGATTGTTGATCAATCTCAAGTCCCAAGAAAAATCTTGCCTCAGAAACTTTGATTTCGAATTCTTTTCGCAAATGGTTAATTACTTGCAAAATGTCTTCTTCTTTTTGCGCAGCAATCAGACCATCGTCAACGTAGATTGCTAATACCATTTTGTTATTCGCACTATTGCTCACGAATACACATGGATCCGACTTGCAGATCTTAAAATTAAATTTTTCAATAAACGATGTAAATTTTTTGTTCCAGCACCGTGATGTTTGCTTTAAACTTTCTGATAACATACACACTCGTCCACTACCATCATCAAATCCAAATGGTTGGGTCATGTAAATGTTTTCTTCTAAATCACCATTTAAGAAGGCCGTTTTTACATCAAACTGTTTCAACCTCATTTGCTTTGATGCTGCTAATACTAAGATAGCTCGGATCGAAGTATATTTAATAACTGGACTAAACGTTTGTTCATAGTCGATACCATGTACCTGTGTAAATCCTAGCACAACCAATCGTGCCTTGAAGCAATCGATTGTCCCATTCGTATTTTGTTTTATTTTAATAATTCAACGACTATCGATTACCTTTTGCTGAGTTGGTGTTTCACCAATATCCACGTGTGATTTTTGATTAGAGAATCGTACTCTTTGTCCATTGCATTCTGCCATTCTTCGCGATCAGGCAATTCAATCACCTCATGATATGACTTTGGTTCTTCGCTGACTGCTAACATGGCCAGATGATTGGCTGATGCATAACTGGATAAATTCTGCCGTGGTGATATGTCCTGATCCCGCAAACGCCTGTTGATAACATTTCTGTTGTCGATATCACATAATGCACCACGATCGTTTCGTTCTTCTGGCATCTCATTGATCTGAGTATCACATTTGGTTCGTTCTCCACCGCCATTACTCCAGGATCAGACTTTTTTTGAACGTTGTCAATATCAAATATTGTCACTGATTCTTCCAGTATAAAAGTTACGTCACGAGCAATTTCAATTTTATTTGATTCCGGGTTCCAGACCCGATAACCTTTTGAACGATTATCATATCCAACAAATGTACATTTTACTGCCTTGGGATCAAATTTTCGTAGTTTCTGCTTTACTAAAACTTCAGAGCCAAAAATTCGCAAGTGATCAATATTTGCCTGCTTATTATACTACAATTCATACGGTGATTTATTAGGTTCTGTACTGGTTCCAGTTCAATTCAATACATGGACTGCTGAATTTACAGCCCCAGCCCAGAATTTCTTGTCCATCCTCTTCGAATGAATCATTATTCTCGCCAACTCAACAATTGTCCGCATTTCACGTTCTGCGTTTTGCTCTGGCGTGTATGGCACGGTAAGCTGATGATTGAATGCCCATTTCATCGAAAAATTTATCTACCTCTTCGTTGTGCAGCTCCCTCCCATTGTCCATTCTAAATATACAGACTTCGTGACCTGGTTCATTTCTAGTTAACAGTACGAATTTTTTTATGTTATTCGTAACTTCTGATTTATTCTTCATAAAATAAAGGAAACGAAAATGAGAATAGTCATCTTTTAATAGCAAAAAATACCTGGATCCACCTGTTGGCCTGCTAGGTGGATTTAAATCTGGTCCGAATCAAACGATAGTTCAAGATCGACTGACTTTTATTTTATTCTATTTCTTATTCCCTAGCTCAGAGCGAAAGAAAACTGAGTACGAAAACTGGCTATGTTGCCCATAGATCAAAACATTTTTCGCAGTATGAATTTGAGAGGTATGAACAGCTGATTACTAAGCTTATCTTTACACGTAGATTGTTTGCATGAGTGCGTGAAAATTGCACGCAAATTGGTGAGTTCGATTCGAGAAGTTCTCTCCAGTTTGCGAACTGTTTAACGTATAATTAAACTGTGCCCTAGCTTAGGCTAACACTTATATTACTTTATTATTCTAATAATAAAGTATTATGATCGACACAAGAAAAAAAAATATTTGCTGCCCTGAAATTTTTTTTTTTCGCGTTTCATGACTAAATTAGCCTAAAAATGCAAAAAAAAATCCGTCTCGCCGTACGCCGTACATATGGACTCATATCTCCGAAACCGTTAAAGGTAGAATATTCGTTTTTGGGTGGATAGTTGATTGGGTAAGTGAGCTCTATTTTCTAAATTTTGTGGGTGTTAGGTGGAAGGGGGAGGCGAAGGGAGGGAAAAAGTCAAAAATTACACTTGCTAATATCTCCACCACGAATGCAGATAGAAATTTGAAGATTAGTAGTGATAAAGAGAGGGTTGTGGGACAAACTTGAAAAATAATTTAATTTTTTTATCCATTGGCGTCCGAAAAGGGGGGGGGCTAAAAACAAATTGTCGGCCGAATTGTTTTTTCAAATGACTATATCTTCGAAATTACTTATCGTAAAAAATTCATATTTTGAGACCATTAAGGTGGCATACAGTTCCTCCGGAATCAGCTTAAAGAGTGGATAATTATTGTAAGGGGGAGGGTCAGGGGGGGGGGGGTGCAAAGAAAAACACTTAAAAATTAATATCTCAACTATCTCTTAAGCTATGTAATTGAAACTTGAAACGTATATTAAGCTATACTAGGAAAATACAAAAAAAATATGACATGTTGAAATAATAGTAGTGGAGGGAAATGGGGAGCATTTAAAAATGGCGCACTTTTCAAAATTACAAATCTTTATATCCCAAAAAAGAGTACAGATATCAAATCGAAAATTTGTTAAATTGTAGAACTACATAATAGTTAATTTTGATAAAAATTTTAAGTTGGGAGGTGTAAGGGGAGGGAGGTGATAAGCAAAAATGTCGAAAATTTTGAGTGATTTTTTTAGGGCTCTGGTGAAAGATACAAAGTTTAAATTCTGCATGTGGATACGTCTATTTAATGTACATAGAAAAATAATAATAACTTGATCCATATTTGACATAAACCGACCCCCCCCCTCGGTCTAACGTGCGCAAGGTGTTTCATGTGCATTGAAAAAAACACATAAACTGATAATTTTTGAGTGAAATTTTAAGGTAGAAACTTGAAAAATTGCGAAATGCATTTAAAAAACATAACAGGAGTACGATTGGGCATAAAGCCCAATCGTGCGATACTCTAGATGAAAGAAATTTTTGTATCTTAAGAAATTTTGTAGGGGAAGTGGTAGAGGGGGTGACGACATTGAACTAATTTTTTCACATGACGGTAAGGTTGCTATCAAAATGTCTTATACAAAATTTAGGCCTTAAAAATTTAATAGGTACTGAGAAAATTAGGAAAATTGGATGTCGTGAAGTAGTGCAGTTTGTATGGGAGGTGATAGAAGGAGGGGCGAGTTTTTAATGACTTTTCAGAAATAACTATAAATATCATGCTTTTGACATGTCTTAAATTGCAGATCAGTAGTATTCATACTTTTCATGAAAATCGACTTTTTATAAAGTTGTAAAATTGTGTCATTTTGTATGGGAGGGGGTAGAAGGGGTAAAGCTAATCGCCTAATTTTTTTTGGTTTTACTAATAATTCTAAATAAATATTTAGTGCACAATTTCAGCTCGGTCAATTTTATACGCACTGAGTAAATTGGCTTAGAGCATTTCATGAAAAAGTGCAGTTTGTATGGGAGGTGGTGGAAGGAAGGCGAGGACTCAAAAAACTTTTGTACAGTAGATTTATATCATCATAAAATTAATATATTCCAAATTTCAGATCAATAGCATTTATATTTTTCGAGCAAATCTGTTTATTGTGAAATTACGAAATTGTGTCATTTTGTATGGGAGGGGGTAGAAGGGGTACAGCCAATTGTCTCATTTTTTTTGGTCTTAAAACAATTTTAAATAAATATTTTGTACACAATTTCAGCTTGATAACTATTATACGCACTGAGTAAATTGGTTTAGAGCATTTCATGAAAAAGTACAGTTTGTATGGGAGGTGGTGGAAGGAGGGGGAAGACACAAATTATTTTTATAGAGTAGACTGGAGTCGTCATAAAAGTATTACATTCCAAATTTCAGATCAATGTCATTTGTACTTTTCGAGGAAATCCGTTTATTGTCAAATTGCGAAATTGTGTCATTTTGTATGGGAGGGGGTAGAAGGAGTGGAGCGATTTGGCTCGTTCACGAACTTGACCTTACTTTTTTGTTAAAAACGACGTATACAAAATTTGAACTTTCTAGCTCAACGCGTTCTCAAGCTAGAGAGGACACGGACGGACAGACAGACGGACAGACGGACAGACAGACGGACAGACGGACAGACGGACGGACGGACATCCGGTTTTGAGATTTTTGAGTGATTATATGAGCTTCTGTATCATTCATTTTTTTCTCCGAGCCTTATTTCTTGGCGTTACAAACTTTGTGGCAAACTTATAATACTCTCAGATTTCATCTAGAGTATAAAAATGCCTAAATATACGAAATATTAACTGGTCGAAAATCTTTAAAACTTCTACCCTCTCCCATACAAAATTATTTTTTCGCCCATTTTTAAGAAATCAATTATCACCTAACTATTAAAAGCTATCAATTTGAAATTTTGCATAAAAACTTACAAAAATAATTGAAATGAAATTACGTTAAAAGTTTTGAAATCGCGCTTGCCCTTCTACCGCCTCCCATACAAAAGTATGATTTCGACCAATTTCATTAAATCAACTAATAACCAACAAATTAAAAGCTACGAACTTGAAATTTTGTACAGGCACCTTACAAGAAAAGCAAAATAAAACTACATATCAAATTTCACGATTCCCCTACTGTCTCTACCCCCTCCCCTACAAATGTTCGGCCTCGCGAATATAAAATACACCGAATTTTATGAAAATTCTATGCAACTTCGTATATGAAACACATTCTATACAGAGAATATTGGACGTGATTCAAGCAGTTAATTAAAAACCTATTAACATTCACCCACCTTTACTTTTACCCCTCCTCCTCCCCTCATAAAAACCAAAACTTGCAGAAACGAATGAAATATTGTTCAATTGACAACAGCCCTGCCGATGAGCTCCCTTTCTCGTAGCCTTCCGTAACCACTCTAACCTGCATATTGACTTTCCCCTCCTCCGCAACTTGTCCCAAGAATAATAAAGTTTCGCCCAACTTGTTGGCAGTTTATTTTGATTTAATCTAGTACGTATTTGTGTGATGTAGTAAATCGTATGATTTATTACATCATATGATTTGCCACGTCACATGATTACTACATCACCCTCCTCCTAGCTGAGGCGTGATATGTTTATTTATATTATGTAATTATTAAATTTTGTGATTATGCTTATGGTGAAGTTATATAATTCAATTTTGACAATTTTTAATGTTTATGTTCTTATGCATTTATAGGATATAATTGTTAAATTTTGTTTGTTTGTTTGTTTGTTTTTTTGATTTTATTTATAGTGAAGTTATATAATTCAATTTTGACAATTTTAATGTTAATATTCTTATGCATTTATAGGATATACTTGTTAAATTTTGATGATTTTACTTATGGTGAAGTTATATAATTCAATTTTGACAATTTTTAATGTTAATGTTCTTATGCATTTATAGGATATAATTGTTAAATTTTGTTGTGATTATGATTTTATTGTAGCAAAAAGAAAAAAAAATGAAATAATAATTAGTAAATCTTTATTATGCGAAATGAACGTTTTTATTTGACCTTTTATCATTGGACTCTATTGTGAATGCTGGCTTTCTTGTACGCTGATGATCTAAAAATATATCATGCCATAACCTCGCCCGCAGATACCGCATTCTTGCAATCCAAGCTTATTGCGCTAGATCATTGGTGCATTCAGAACAAATTAGAGCTTAATGTCAGTAAATGCCACGTTTTAAGTTTCTCACGTAAATCATCCTCATATCACCATGAATATGTCATAAGTGGAACTCAACTACACCGTGTTGATCAAATTGAGGACCTCGGCTTACTACTGGACAACAAACTGTGCTTCAAATCTCACTATAATCGAATAATTTCGAAAGCCAATAGACTTCTTGGGTTCATTAAGAGAGGAGCCAAAGAGTTTAAGAATGTATGGGTTACAAAATCTTTATTCTGTTCTCTTGTCCGCCCTATTCTGGAATATGTATGTCCCATTTGAGACTGTTTTTTCCAGTTATACAGCAACAGAATAGAGTCAAACAGAAGCAATTCCTTATTTTTGCTCTCAGGGACTTTTATGATCCTAAAGACTTTGAAAACCTTCCACCCTACACAATTAGGCTGCAATTATTAAATCTTTTACCGCTTGGTTATAGAAGAACTATGCTCACATTCTGTTTTACCTTAGATGTTTTGAATCGCGATATTAAGGTTGACCATATCTCAAATAAATTCAGACTCAATGACAATGTCAGGCTGACGAGACATTCAAAACCACTTAAGGAATATGCACATTGTACTGATTACGGACAAAATGAACCTATTAACAGATGCTGTAGAGTATTTAACAAATTCAGCGCCCACTATACACCTCCAATAAATAAGCTGACATATAAACTGAGACTACGCTCCGTTTTATAAGGTCCCCACATCCCGCTTAACCCTTCCACCAGTGTCTATCATATATCATATATGTACCTATATCAAATTATGTTTAATTAATTAAGGTAAATTTAAATATATTAGGATATATTAAAATAAATTAAATTAAGCAATCTATTTGTAAACTATCTTGTTATGATTAATAAATAAATTAAATTTAATTTAATCTATCTATTGACACCGATATGTTTTTATTGTCCTTATGAATTAAAAATTACTTTCGAAATCTTCGTACTACTTGGTAAGACCTTGATATGGAGGATTTAGACCAGACTTGATGCTTTCTACTCTAACGAAGACTTGGTAGCAATTGTGTAAATCTTTGTGTACATAAGACGGTATGTATGACTTTCTCGTCTCTGTAGGCTTTAGTTGCGATATTCGATAACGAAGTTGTTAGGGTCGTCATAATCTGTTTGTGAATCGCTTATGAAAAATTCAGATGGGAGTTTGACAGGTTCTCCGTAAACTAATTCAGCTGGTGAAGAATTTAAGTCCTGCTTAAATGTAGCGCTAGGGTGTAGCCTAGTGGGTAGCGTGTTGGTATTGTAATGCGAAGGTCGTGAGTTCAAATCCCGGTCGGCGCAATATATAATTCCAACACATTGCCTGCTTGGATATACCTTGGTCACCTCATTCTACGAAAATGAAAAATTCGTAGAAAGAGGGTTGTGCGAAGGGCTAACAACCTTTCCACAATAAGTAATGAAAATGTTAAGGAACCTGCATGTCAGGAGGCCAAGGTCCGATTTGGGCTGTAGCGCCATTGTAGTAGTAGTAGTAAATGTAGCGCGAATTTCTAAGAGAATGATTGGCAGCTCTCCACTCCAGTTGCTATCGCTACCACGACATTTGAATGAGGTTTTTAATTGTCGATGGAATCTTTCAACAAGATCATTTGATTATGGATGATAAGCCGTTGTTCGTATCCGATGAGATCCGAGAATTTTTGATAATTCGTTAAACAACTTTGACTCGAATTGTGAGCCTTGATCTGTTGTGACTTGAGCGGGAGCACCAAATCTGCTGATGTATTTTGAGAACAATGTTTCAGCTACTGTTGTTGCTGAAATGTCTTTCAACGGATATGCTTCTGGCCAGCGTGTGAACCGATCTACAATGGTTAGAATGTATGTATATCCGTTAGAAAATGTTAAAGGTCCCACGATATCCATGTGGATATGCTCGAATCTTTTGCTAGGAAGACTAAAATTTTCTAGCGGTGCCTTTGTGTGTCTATTTCTTTTGGATCGTTGGCAGACATGACACGCTCGGGTACATTGCTTTATATCAGAATTCATTTTGGGCCAAAAATATCTCTCTGAAATCACTTTGCGTGATCCACGTATGCCTGGATACGATAATGAATGCAATGATTCAAATACTGATTTCCTTAGTTCTGACGGAACGTAAGGTCTAGCTTGTTTTCCGGACGTCTCACACCATAATGAGTCTATAAGCGTTGGCATAATCCGTTTTTCCAAAATGAATTTCGATTTTCTTGCTTTATCGTTGGATTGTAATGTCTTTAGTTCTTCGTCAAGTTTTTGACTTGATGCTAGTTCTTCCAGCGTTATTTTGGTTTGGTGTATTGCGCAAACAGGAATCTCACTACGCGACAGAAGATCGGCGACGACATTTTCACTACCCTTTATGTGACGGATATCGCGCGATATAGTCAAGATGACGGGTTTGCCGTGGACTTCGTTCTGTTTTTGAAGATAATGCATTTGTGAGAGGCTTATGATCTGTAAATACTATGAATGAACGACCTTCGAGGAAATAGCGAAAGTGTTTGATTGCTAAATAAATAACAAGAAGTTCTCTGTCAAATGCTGAGTACTTGGTTTCTGCAGGATTTAATTTTTTGGAGAAGAATACAAGAGGCTGGCATCCATTATTGAATTGTTGCAGCACCGCTCCGACGGCAGTACTAGAAGCATCTGTGGTTATAATATATGGTGCTTCTTCCAAATGATGTGATAACAGAGTAACCTTTGACAAGGCTTCTATAATCATAGTGAAACTTTCTTCACACAGATCTGTCCAGAAAAATGTTTTGTTAGAATTTTTTAATTTGAGAAGTTCTTTGAGATGGTTATGTATTGGGGTTATCATTTTGGCTAGTTGTGGGATAAACCGATGGTAATAGTTGACCATTCCCACAAACTGCTGAATTTTTCGAATTGACGTTGGTGATGGAAGTGCTGAAATAGCATTAACTCCGTCTTTAGATGGTAAAATGCCATTTGCAGAGATTTCGTGTCCGAAGAAGTCTAGTTCTGTCATACCGAACGGACATTTAGAAGGTTTAATGCTAAGTCCATAATCAACTAGTCGTTGAAAGATGCATTCTAAATGGAGCTTGTGGTCAGTTTCATTTTTGCTTGCCACCAGCAAATCGTCAACGTAGGCAAATACAAAATCAAAATCGCTTATTACTTCGTTATTGAATCTTTGGAAAGTAGGGCCTGCGTTCCTAAGACCAAAAGGCATCCGGGTAAACTCAAATAGTCCGAATGGAGTTGTTACGGCTGTCTTGAATATGTCTTCAGGTGCTATTGGGATTTGGTTGTATGCCCTGATGAGGTCGAGTTTTGAAAATATTGTGCATCCATGTAAATATAGGGTATAGCCTAATAGGTAGTGTGTTGGTCTTGTAATGCGAAGGTCGTGAGTTCAAATCCCGGTCGGCGCAATATATAATTCCGGCACATTGCCTGCTTGGATATACCTTGGTCACCTCAATCTAAGAAAATGACAAATTCGTAGAAAGAGGGTTGTGCGAAGGGCTAACAACCCTTCCACAATAAGTAATGAAAAATGTTAAGGAACCTGAATATCAGGAGGCCAAGGTCTAATTTGGGCTGTAGCGCCATTGTAGAAGATGTCATTGATGACATTGAGAAGCTATGTATATGAGGAATCGAATATCTATCCGGTACTGTTACAGTGTTCAGACGGCGATAGTCACCACATGGTCGCCAGTCCTGACTTTCCTTTTTGGGGACCATATGTAGTGGTGAAGAGATGGATGAACAGGAAGGTCGATAGATGCCCATTTGCACCATTTGTTCAAATTCGAACTTGGCGGCCTTGAACTGAATTGGGTTGAGTCGCCTAGGTTTAGCGGTTGGAAGAATGCCGGGTGTCACGATATGATGTTGTATTCTGTGTTTGATAGCATTGTTAAAATTTGGTGGTTCACAAATGGTAGAGTATGTTTTTAGTAGCTCGCCATATTTGTTATTAATAGAGAAAAGGCGGGGCGTAGGTGAATCGCTTTTAATTGTTGGTACTGTGACTGTGAAATTTTGTGTCTCATCAATAGCTGTGGATGAGATTTTAATTGCAGACATATTAAGTGGGTTTGGAAGTGCGTCCCAAATTTTTCGGCTAGCAACATTAATTCGCTGATGTTTTTATCGCCTTGTGGTATTAGCGCGATGTTTATAGCTTGAGGGAGCTGACGCATCCATAGTTTTTCAACTAAACCCTCGTTAATTGTTGCGCACGGCCGAGCTACTTGCGCTAAATATCTGTAAGATTCGGAGGGTGGACGATCGCCCAACTCTTCATTGCTTAGGAGGCGTTCAATGCGTTTTTCTTCACTAAGCGAATGTCGATTTATTAGTGCCTTTTTTAAGTTTGAGTAGAGATCAGTAAGGGGGGAGGATTGAGGGATGTCGATTACGCTTTCAATTACATCCTGAGGCAAGGCTGCAATAATGTAATTATATTTATTAAAATCTTTCTGTAGCAAATAATTATCTGATACTTTTATTTAAAGGGGTTCAGGCAGTAAAACAGAGGATGAGAACTTTTTATAAAATTTTATTTTTGTATTTAATATCCGTACAAGATAGCGTAGTTTTAATGAGAGTTCCAAGAGCCTTAGACCCGATAAGGATGCCGAGGCGTAATAGAACGGAATGATTCTTACTAAAAGCCTTAGACCCGATGTGGATGCAGAAGCGTAATAGAGTAAAATGCCTTGCCCGATGCGCTGCTGCTGCTTTTGTAGCTGGTGATGTGGTGCTGCCATACCGCGATGTTGTCATACATCAATATCATAGTATATACATAGTAGGAACACTCAGCTAAAAATGCGACCCGGCTCCGAAAATTTGCCGAAAACACACTCGTGTTTCATCGTCGATACGTGTGCTTCCTCTCTCTCAAGCTCACAGTGAACATTTAATCTGATATTTCCATTTCATTCTCGCAAAGATTTTTTTTTTATTAGACAAGAGCAAGAGAAATTTTAAGTCTCCGCCGCAGTGCTGCCACATATCAATTACCTAGTCGCGAATCAATTTATTATAAATGTCGGTATAAAGTTGAATTCTTACAGATGTATAATTAATATTGTGATAGCTTTTTATATAAGTGGCAGCAAAGTTTTCTTTTGGTATTTTTTTTATACTCTAGATGAAATTTGAGAGTATTATAATATTGCTCTAAAGTTTGTAACACTAAGAAAGATATAGGTATAAACACAGTTCAATTCATCAAAATTTTATTACCACAGTAATTTACAATTTACTATAAAAATCGTAAGACATATTATCTTCATTAAAATTTTCCAATAAATAATCTGGTCAAACAAAAATAAGAAGATATAATTCAATTGGGCCACACTGAAAATATCGAAAACAGAGAGAATCGTCGACCATCCGCCGACCATTACCCGCGCACCCGCCGTCCAAGTTGAATACGACGCGAGCAAAAGCTGTAAGAACGCCATGTACTAGAATGAGAGATAAGAAGTGTCGCGGACTCGGCGGGACACGTTTCTCTCTTTATTTTCAGAGGTAAAAACCGGATTTTTCAGAGGTATTACGTCACAAACATGTTAACCCAGGCAATATAGAAAGTGTTCCTACTCTTTGTTGTACTCTGATCAATATTGCGCTATAGGAATGTTGCCATACTGTGATGTTGTGCTATCTTAATATTGCCATACTGCGACGTTGTGGTATTTGACAGCTGCTGCGGCAGTACGTTGTTGTGACGTTAGGTTTCTTGTTTTGTCTAGTACGGCGTCTAATAATTTAGTTGTTACATTTCTTAATTTTGCTCACCGCGAACTGAGCTTCAGCTTATATAAACCTGGAGTTTTCAACCAAAATGGTGGTAATCTTACAGATAATTTGGAAACGGTCTCTTGTTTAACTTCAGAGCTCACGTTTCCGCTATTCAGTGTGTTTTCTTCCTCCTTATTCATTTTGTATTATTTGTTTAATCGATATTGAATTATTTTGTTTATTTGATTGCAATACCGAGTATAATTATAATGTGTATTATGAGGCCTTAATAATACACATTATAATTTTACTTTATTATAATGTGTATTATGAGGCCTTAATAAGCTAGGGTGTAGCCTAGTGGCTAACGTCTTGGTCTTGTAATGCGAAGGTCGTGAGTTCAAATCCCGGTCGACGCAATACATAATTGCAGCACATTGCCTGCTTGGATATACCTTGGTCACCTCAATCTACGAAAATTAAAAAAAATCGTAGATAGAGGGTTGTGCGAAGGGCTAACAACTCCTCCACAATAAGTAATGAAAAGTGTTAAGGAACCTGAATATCAGGAGGCCAAGGTCCGATTTGGGCTGTAGCGCCATTGTAGTAGATGAGGCCTTAATAAATTTAAAGCAAATCAAATTGCATATTGTGAGGTTTTAAAAGGCACAACATTTTATATGCATATTGTGAGGCTTTAATAAATTCAAAATTTTATATTGCATGTTGTGAGGCCATAATAAATTCAAAATTTTATATTGCGTTTTTGAGGCTTTAAAAAGTTACAAAATTTTATATTGCATAATGTGAGGCTTTAATACTTCAAAATTTTATATTGCATATTGTGAGGATGTAAAAAGTACAAGAAAAAAATTCATTTTGCATATTCTCCTTTTTTTTTTTGTAAACTGTAATAAAAACATAACAGGGCTACGATTGCGCTTAAGGCGCAATCTTACGATACTCTAGATGTCATCCCAAGAAATTTTGGATGGGGAGTGTTAGAAGGGGTGATAGCATTGAAATAATTTTTGCCCATCATGCTAAAGTAGCTATAAGAATGTTTTATACAAAATGCTTACTCCAAAAATTGAATGGGGACTGAGGAAATTAGTGAGTTAGATTTAGTGAAAATGTGCAGTTTGTATGGGAGGTGGTAGAAAGAGTGGGGTGATTTTAGTGATTTTTTTAGAAATAACTAGGAATATTATAAAATTGACAATTGAGTGATAACATTAACTTCTGTATCATTCATTTTTTTCTCCGAGCCTTATTTCTTAGCGTTACAAACCTTAGAGCAAACTTATAATACTCTCAGATTTCATCTAGAGTATAATAAAAATGTGTAATATAGGAGAGAACAAAAATAAACAGTTTTCCTATCATATAAATTATTATATATTAAAATTAGAAAAATTAAAATTAGGAATGAAATTCAAATCGTATTTAAAAGTCGATGTAGCCGGCTTCGTCTTCGATAAATTTATATTGAACATGTACATTCTTATGATGCTGTAGTTTTTGTAGTAGTTGATGGCGCTCCATTAAACGAAATGTTAGTTTGCGGTAAATGACGCACTTACGCTTGTTGCGTTATCTTCGTATATGACGGCGGTTCCGTTTTAAGTCTGCACGTGTTTGATACAAAAACGATCTCTTCTTCCGCAATGAGAATTGTTGAGGTTTTGCGAAATAGTTCGATTCTTTTCTGCCACTCAAAAGATGTGTATTCGCGGCAGCTGGTCGGTGTTTCGGCTATTTTTTTTTTCGCAGCCAGTTAGGCGCCGCGTGTAAAGCGAAACGGTGTGCAAAATCCGCTGATTTACAGATAGTTTATGAACTAAAAACTTACGTGGCTCCGATTCACTTTCGAACGTCACTTTTCTATAGTATTTTCACTGTGTAAATCACTGACACTTAGAGTTTAGTTTTTACTATTATATTCTTTTGCACGTGTTGACTCGGCGTCTGGGTCGGGGACACCATTTGTTGGCCTGCTAGGTGGATTTAAATCTGGTCCGAATCAAACGAGAGTTCAAGATCGACTGACTTTTATTATATTCTATTTCTTATCCCCTAGCTTAGGCTAATACTTATATTTTGATTTAATCTAGTATGTATTTGTATGAAGTAGTAATTTATATGATTTATTACATCATATGATTTGCTACGTCACATGATTGCTACACCACCAAATGAATATTCTTCCATGGGTCCGCACACATCTGCATGGATAATTGCGCCGCGCTTTGTTGATTTCTCCTCACGAGATACGAAGCTTCCACGATGAGATTTTTCATAAACGCACGCTTCGCAAGTGAACTCTGCTTCGATGAATTTAATTCCTTAACTAAGTAGGAACTTCTTCACGTGCAGAGTATTTTGGCGTCCGAGCTGTTCGTGCCATGCACGAAGTGAGACCTTCTTTATTGTTACATTCACCACGGCCTCCTTGCTTAAAGATGGTAACAGAACCTTGAATACCATCTGGAACAATTTTTGACGTCGTACTCCCACTGCAGTAATATCGCCAGCCTTCAGCAATTCACATCACATCCAGGGCCTTTCCGGATGAAAATAAATTTAGATGAAGCTCCGGAACATATAACACATTCTCCATTCGTTTGGTAATCCATTCATCGCCATTATATGCAAGAACGGTTCCTTTTCCATGTGCCACAATTGTTGTACCATTACCAATGGTAACTTCTAAAGATGCCTCTGTAAAACTTTGAAACCACTCACAGCGCCGGCACATATGATCACTGGCGCCCGAGTCCAAAAACCAAGCGTCTTCGTCACACATAGGAAACGAAGTGTTGCATACGAACGCATCCGGTGATGTAGTCATCAATTTTGCCTCCGCCTTCTTTTCCTTTTTTGGACAGTTACGCTTCCAATGCCCATTTTGTCCGCAGCTAAAGCATAAGCCCTTTATCTTCTCTCCTTGGCTGTTCTTCTTATTCTGATTTCCTTTTTGAGAAGAAAACCAACGCTTCCAAATTTTCCGCTTGATCTTGAGATTTTATTCGAAGTTCCTCAGCTAATAACCGCGCACGCATTGTCATTGTTTGACTTTCAGTATACGTCGACTCCCAAGCGCTGTGAAAGTGATTGTACTTCGTTGGTAATGACATTAAAATCTTAATCATAACCATCAAATCAGAAATAATCTCCTTTTGGTCACACATTTGCTGCACTATTTCCATCAATTTCGACATAAACGTTGCAATGTTATCGCCTGGATTTTTTAGGAATCCGTAATATTTTTGTTGCAAGAATAGAATTTGGATTTTTATGCCTGCTCATATGTAGGTACTTTTGAGCGTCGTCCACATTGAATGTGCCGTTTTGCAATTTCGCATTATTTGCAGCAGTGGCTGTGCTGTGCATGCCGATGAAATTACACGCCGTGCCTGCGCGTCTTCCTTTTTCCATGTAGCATAACGGGTTGCATAGTTTTCACTAGTGGGTATTGCGGCCCTTTCGGTACCATCTATAATGCCAGATAACACAGTTTCTGGAAGCATGTGAATTCTTCCAGAAACTGCGTTATCTGGAACTACCACGTGAGCCAGTTGCTACCACCCTCCAGCCTATCGATACCCATTTTTCCATTCTCCATCTCTAAACCGTTATCCGTGCACAAATTGCAACTGTCCCGAATTTTTCCGAACGATGCCAACAAATCCACGAAAACAAAAACACACGCTGTTTTCGTATATCTAGGATTTCCCGGATAACCGCACAAATTCCAATTGTCCCGAATTTATCATACGATCGTCACAAAACCATGAAACAAAAACACCCGCTGTTTTCGTATGTCCAAGATTTTCCCGCTAACCGCACAAATTCCAATTGTCATAAATTTTTCGCACGATAGACACAAATCCACGAAACAAAAACACCTACAGTTTTCGTATGTCCAGGATTTTCCCGCTAAGCGCATAAATTTTCAATTGTCCCGAATTTACCGCACGATCTATGTTTAGGCAAGCGTCGCCTGGACCCATAACCTGTTGTAAATATTGAATAAAAACATAACAGGAGTACGATTGGGCATAAAGCCCAATCGTGCGATACTCTAGATGAAAGAAATTTTTGTATCTTAAGAAATTTTGTAGGGGAAGTGGTAGAGGGGGTGACGACATTGAACTAATTTTTTCACATGACGGTAAGGTTGCTATCAAAATGTTTTATACAAAATTTAGGCTTTAAAAATTTAATAGGTACTGAGAAAATTAGGAAAATTGGATGTCGTGAAGTAGTGCAGTTTGTATGGGAGGTGATAGAAGGAGGGGCGAGTTTTTAATGACTTTTCAGAAATAACTATAAATATCATGCTTTTGACATGTCTTAAATTGCAGATCAGTAGTATTCATACTTTTCATGAAAATCGACTTTTTATAAAGTTGTGAAATTGTGTCATTTTGTATGGGAGGGGGTAGAAGGGGTAAAGCTAATCGCCTAATTTTTTTTGGTTTTACTAATAATTCTAAATAAATATTTAGTGCACAATTTCAGCTCGGTCAATTTTATACGCACTGAGTAATTTCATGAAAAAGTGCAGTTTGTGTGGGAGGTGGTGGAAGGAAGGCGAGGACTCAAAAAACTTTTGTACAGTAGATTTATATCATCATAAAAGTAATATATTCCAAATTTCAGATCAATAGCATTTATATTTTTCGAGCAAATCTGTTTATTGTGAAATTACGAAATTGTGTCATTTTGTATGGGAGGGGGTAGAAGGGGTACAGCCAATCGTCTCATTTTTTTGGTCTTAAAACAATTTTAAATAAATATTTTGTACACAATTTCAGCTTGATAACTATTATACGCACTGAGTAAATTGGTTTAGAGCATTTCATGAAAAAGTACAGTTTGTATGGGAGGTGGTGGAAGGAGGGGGAAGACACAAATTATTTTTATAGAGTAGACTGGAGTCGTCATAAAAGTATTACATTCCAAATTTCAGATCAATGTCATTTGTACTTTTCGAGGAAATCCGTTTATTGTCAAATTGCGAAATTGTGTCATTTTGTATGGGAGGGAGTAGAAGGGGTGGAGCGATTTGGCTCGTTCACGAACTTGACCTTACTTTTTTGTTAAAAACGACGTATACAAAATTTGAACTTTCTAGCTCAACGCGTTCTCAAGCTAGAGAGGACACGGACGGACAGACAGACGGACAGACAGACGGACAGACGGACGGACGGACATCCGGTTTTGAGATTTTTGAGTGATTATATGAACTTCTGTATCATTCATTTTTTTCTCCGAGCCTTATTTCTTGGCGTTACAAACTTTGTGGCAAACTTATAATACTCTCAGATTTCATCTAGAGTATAAACATAACAGGGCTACGATTGCGCGTAAAGCGCAATCTTACGATACTCTAGATGAAATAGAATTTTTTGTGATCCCAAGAAATTTTGTATGGGGAGTGTTAGAAGGGGTGATAGCATTGAACTAATTTTTTTCCCATCATGCTAAAGTAGCTATAAAAATGTTTTACACAAAATGCTTACTCCAAAAATTGGATAGGAGCTGAGAAAATTAGTGTGTTAGATTTAGTGAAATTGTGCAGTTTGTATGGGGGGTGGTAGCAAGAGTGGGGGGATCTTAGTGATTTTTTCAGAAATAACTAAGAATATCATAAAATTGACATCTCTTAAATTTTAGACCAGTAATATTCATACTTTTCAAGAAAATATTTTTTTTGTGAAGTTGTGAAACTGTGTCATATTGTATGGGAGGGGGTAGAAGCAGTAAAGCTAATCAAATAATTTTTTCTGATCTTAATGATAATGCTAAATAAGTATTTATTACAAAATGTGAGTTCGATAAATGCTATACGTTCTGGGAAAATCGGCTTAGAGCATTTCATGAAAAAGTGTAGTTTGTATGGGAGGGGTTGGAAGGAGAGGGACGATGCAAATAATTTTTAAACTGTATATTGAAATCATTATGAAGGTAATAGATCCCGAAATTCAGATTAATAGCTTTTATACTGTTCGAGCAAATCCATTTATAGTCGAATTGCGAAATTGTGTCATTTTGTATGGGAGGGGGTAGAAGGGGTGAAGCTAATCGTCTAATTTTTTTTAGCATTACTAACAATTTTAAATAAATATTTAATGCACAATTTCAGCTCGCTAAATTTTATACGCACTGAGTAAATTAACTTAGAGTAATTCATGACAAGTACAGTTTGTATGGGAGGTGGTAGAAGGAGAGGGAGGACACGCAAATTTTTTATACGGTAGATTGATATTATCATAAAAGTAATATATTCCAAATTTTAGGCCAATAGGTTTTATACTTTTCGAGCAAATCCGTTTATTGTCAAATTGCGCATTTGTGTCATTTTGTATGGGAGGGGGTAAAAGGGGTGGAGCGATTGGCCCGTTCACGAACTTGACCTTACTTTTTTGTCAAAAACGACGTGTACGAAATTTGAGCTTTCTAGCTCAACGCGTTCTCAAGCTGGAGAGCGAACGGACGGACGGACGGACGGACGAACATCCGGTTTTGAGATTTTTGAGTGATAATATTAACTTCTGTATCATTCATTTTTTTCTTCGAGCCTTATTTCTTGGCGTTACAAACTTTAGATCAAACTTATAATACTCTCATATTTCATCTAGAGTATAAAGACCTGAATGTATACTGTTTAGAAACACGTCTTTATTCGATGAGCGACGGATAGAGAGAGAAACAAAAGTTGAGTTACATTATTAGTATACTGTCGGTCTGATACACTCCACAGCAGTATACGTGCGCCACCGTACAAATTAAAGAACTTGGAACTAAAAAAGCTCAGATAATTTCAACACTTACCACCTCCCTCCCCTTACACCTCCCACTTAAATTTTTTCCAAAATTAAAGACTATGTAGTTCGAAAATCTGACAAATTTTCAATTTGATATCTTTACTAAGTTTTTTGATATAACGGTTTGAATAATTAGAAAGTGCAACATTTTTGAAAAGCTCGTATTTTCCCCCCTAATATTATGTCTAAATGCTGTATTTCTCTCGTATTTCGCTAGTATAGCTTAATACATATGTTCCAAGTTTCAATTACATAGCTTAAGAGATAGCCAAGATATTCATTTTTAAGTGTTTTTCTTAGCACCCCGTGACCCTCTCCCTTACAATGACTAGCCTCCGTTTTTGTGCATTGGGCGATGAACACCCAACGTACAAACTTTACTTGAGGGATTTTTTCCAACGCAGCTGTAAACAGCTGTCTTAATGCGGAGAGAGGGAAGTGGAGGTGGTGTTGCGATGTGAGTCGGGCGCCCCTGGGGATTCCGATTTCGACTCCACAACTCTATTTATACTCTAAATGAAATCTGAGAGTATTATAAGTTTGCTCTAAGGTTTGTAACGCTAAGAAATAAGGCTTGGAGAAAAAATAGAATGATACAGCAGTTAATATTATCACTCAGAAATCTCAAAACCGGATGTCCGTCTGTTCGTCTGTCCGTCCGTCCGTCTGTCCGTCCGTCTGTTCGCTCTCTAGCTTGAGAACGCGTTGAGCTAAAAAGCTACAACTTCGTACACGTCGTTTTTGATAAAAAAATAAGGTCAAGTTCGAGAACGGGCCAAATCACTCCACCATTCTACCCCCTCCCATACAAAATGACACAATTGCGCAATTTGACAATAAACGGATTTGCTCGAAAAGTATGAAAGCTATTGGCCTGAAATTTGGAATATATTACTTTTATGGCAATATAGATCTACCGTATAAAAATTGTGCGTGTCCTCCCGCTCCTTCTACCACCTCCCATACAAACTATACTTGTCATGAATTACTCCAAGCCAATTTACTCAGTGCGTATAAAATTTAGCGGGCTGAAATTGTACGTCAAATATTTGTTTAGAATTGTTAGTAAGACCAAAAAATTAGACGTTTAGCTTCACCCATTCTACTCCCTCCCATACAAAATGACACAATTTCGCAATTCGACAATAAATGGATTTGCTCGAAAAGCATAAAATCTATTAGTCTGAATTTCGGAATATATTACTTTCATAATGATTTCAATCTACAGTATAAAAATTATTTGCGTCCTCCCTCTCCTTCCACCCCCTCCCATACAAACTACACTTTTTCATGAAATGCTCAAAGCCGATTTTCTCAGAACATATAACATTTATCGAGCTCACATTTTATAATAAATACTTATTTAGCATTATCACTAAGATCAGAAAAAAATATTGGATTACCTTCACTGCTTCTACCCCGTCCCATACTATATGACACAGTTTCACAACTTCACAAAAAATCTATTTTCTTGAAAAGTATGAATGTTTCTAGTCTAAAATTTAAGAAATGTCAATTTTATGATATTCTTAGTTATTTCTGAAAAAATCACTAAAATCTTCACACCCTTTCTACCACCTCCCATACAAACTACACATTTTCACTAAATCTAACACACTAATTTTCTCAGCTCTTATTCAATTTTTGGAGTAAGCATTTTGTATAAAATATTTGTATAGCTACTTTAGCATGATGGGGAAAAATTAGCTCAATGCTATCACCCCTTCTAACACTCCCCATACAAAATTTCTTGGCATCGCAAAAAATTCTATTTCATCTAGAGTATCTTAAGATCGTAGCAATCGTAGCCCTGTTATGTTTTTATACTCACTTGTTATTCTTGCGGAATCCTTTTCGTTTGATCCAAAAAAAACTCCTTTATTTTTTGTTCTACGAAATCTTTATTTTCTTTAGCAATCTCAAAATAAGTCTCTATCATGCTCTTAATTTCAACTCAACCTAAATCTAATTATTTCACCTACTTAAATAGTTCATTTTGTCCTACTCAGCAAAATGAGTTCATAAGCATAATACATAATTTTTCATAACATTTCTACTTACCTAAACAACTTACCTAAATATTTTCAATTTAATATTGCAACGTTATTACAACTTGCAATTCTCATTCCGCATTTCGGGGTGAAAAAGTCGGTCATATAGTCTTAATTACTTAACTTTGATGACTTGACCGACTTCCCAGTTTACAAATGCGGCACATGCCGACCTTCAGAGTCACACCGGCAGCAAAACGCCGATACTAGCCATTTTACAATAACAAGCCGGTATAAACAACCATACATGCAAAGTGCTGAGGCTAGTTATTAACAAACCGGCGCTAAACATAAGTCAGCATATGCCATGCGTTATTGGTGATAATGACCCTGAAAGTGGCGCCATGTGGGAATTTCGAAGATATAATCACTTGAAAAAAAAATTCGGCCGACAATTTGTTCTTAGCCCCTGCCCCTCTCCCCTTTTGCCGGACCCTACCGACAAGGCGCTGTATTGCCAATTCATCCGTTTACCACTTCCCACAACTGGCCATTCGATTGTACACATAAAAAACTTTATGTTATCATGAAATCCGATTTTCTTCGAATTTGTCACCTAACACAATTGTTTACTATGGTATCAATATATTTGTGTACCCTTGGCGAGTATCATTTATTAGCGTTATCTTAGAGCAAATTAACACATGAATCCTTTAAGATGGACAGATTATTTTTTGGTGGATTGTTGATCTGTGCTTACCTCAGGCGGACACCAATTTTGGGATTCTTAGGTGTTAACGTGGAGCCGTGCGGAGTGCTAGAACCGAAGAATAAAAACTCAAACATCTCAACTGGAGCTCTAGTTTCTTCTTCAATGGTACTACAACCGGGCTCTGGCCTCCTGATCTTCATGTTCCTTAACACTAGATCTCTAGCTATAAACCTGAAAAACGACACACATGTAGAGGGGTTTGTGAGGCAAACTTTGAAAATAATTTAATTTTAGTACCTAGTGAGGTCCGAAAATGTGGACTGAAAACTAATTGTTATGTAATCACAATTTCAACCAAAAATGTTTTACACCAAAGTGGGGCCATAACGTACACAAGATGTTTCATGTGTATTGGAAAAAAATTAATAACGCAAAAATTTTGATTCAAATATTAAGTTAAACTCTTGAAAATTTGGTGATTTCATGATAAAACATAACAGGGCTACAATTAGGCGTAAAACCAAATCATGCGATTCTTTAGATGAAAGAGAAATGTTTGTGATTTTAAGGCATTTTTTTAGGAAGTGGTAGAAGGAGTGACGGCATGGAACTAATTTTAATATATTATTATACTAGCAAACGCTCGCGACTTCGTCCGCGTAAAAATAGCAATAATAAGCAATTTTTGAGAGTGTAGTTAGTAATACATTGTGGGATATATAATCTGCTTACTTTAATGGCTCTTTGAACACAATGTTTTGTATTTTGTTGGAAAAAGAACCATATATTCTTAGGAATGAAACCATGATACACGCATTTGAATGGGACAGGCTCGTGATTAAATCAATCCCGTGATTTGAGCTCATATACGTATTGAAGAGTTTTGAGAATGTAGCTTGTATTAATTAAAAAAAATACCAAATAAAATATTATTAAACTTAAAAACATAAGAGGACTACGATTATGCGTAAAGCCCAACCATACGATACTATAGATGAAATCGAAATTTTTGTGGTGTTAAAAAATTGTGTATGGGGAGTGGTAGAATGGGTGACAGTACTGAACTAATTTGTCATCATGCTAGAGTAGCTATAAAAAGGTTTTGTACCAAATTTAAAGAAACTTAGTGCATTGAATTTAATGAAATTGTGGAATTTTAATGGGAGGTGGTAGAAGGAGGGGGGTTTTTGGTGATTTTTCGAGAAACAACTATAATTATCATACAATTGATATACTTTAAATTTCAGATCTGTATCATTCACGCTTTTCAAGAAAATCAAATTTTTATATAGTCGTAGAGTTCTGTCTCATTGTATGGGAGGGGGTAGAAGGAGTGAAGCTATTCGGTTAATTTTTTTCCCAATATTAATAATAATGCTAATTAAATCCTTAAGTATAAAATTTTAGCTCGATGAAATTTATATGTACTGAGAAAATTGGTTTAGAGTATTTCATGAAAAGTGTGGTTTTTTGGGAGGTGGTGGAAGAAGAAGGGGGTTTTTAGCGATTTTTTGAGAAACAACTACTATCATCATGCAATTGATATATTTTAAATTTCAGATCTGTAACAAAGTCGTGGAACTGTGTCACATTGTATGGGAGGGGGTAGAAGGAGTGAAGCTAATCGGTTAATTTTTTCCCGATATTAATAATAATGCCAATTAAGGATTTAGTACAACATTTTAGCTCGATGAAAGTTACACGTACTGAGAAAATTGGTGTAAAGTTTTCATGAAACACTTTTAGTGTAGTGTAGTTTGTATGGGAGGTGGTGGAAGGAGTTGGGAAACTCAATTAATTTGTATGCCAAAAGACTGCATTTGTAATAGAAATAATAGATTTTAAATTTCAAATTAATAGCTTTTATAGTTTCCAAGAAAATTTGATTAATACCTATATATATCTGAAATAAAACCAAAAGCAGATTGTATCTTGGAGGACACCTAACAAACTGTGCAAGTTTCATTATAATCGGTTCAGCCGTTTGTGTGTGAAAAGCGGTCGGACAGACAGACAGACAAAAATTCCATGCTTAGTTATTGTTAAAATAAAGCAAAAAACTAACTTATAGCAATTTACAAGCAAATAACAGACAGACACTACAGTTATATTAATATGTATGGATTAATAAATATTCTAGTAATAAAGTGAACCACAAAGAAAAAATTTGCTTCCCTGTAATTTAGCATAAAAGTGCAAAAAAAACCCAACAGAACTCTGATTGGGAGTGAAACCAATCATGTGATGAAATGAGAAAGATTTTAATGTATCGAAAAATATAATACATCATCTCAAATTCTTTCGAATAGTGAATAGTGGCTTTTGTATGAGAGGTGGTAGAAGAAGAGGGAGAGGCTTGTAATGTTACTTAATTATTCTAATAATAAAGTATTGTGATCGACTTGGAAATTAAAAATTCGCTTCTCTGAAATTTTGTTTTTCGTTTTGTGTTTCATAACTATGTCTAAAATGCAAAAAAAAAGTCCGTCTGTCTGTACGGCGTCTGCCATCCGCTGTACGTGTACATTTAGCGCACTTTAACTCTGAAACCCTTCCAAATGGGAAGTTCATTTTTGGGTGGGTTGTAGATGTAACACACTCATTTTTAAGAAAAAAAAATAGTTTTCATGTGATAACATTTATTTATTTATTTATTTAAATTACAGCTTTAACACAGATACATAGTTCTAATAATGTAAAGCAATGAATAAACAAGAGAACAAATTAATTAAGATAAGTTAAGTATGAGTTAAATTTTTATGTACAACAGTTAAAGGGCCAAACTGCAAGAGATCATGTGTTCTTTGAAATCTAAGAAAGGGCGAATGAAAATAAACATTATTTAGCGCACGTGAGGGATGAAAAATATTACGATTTCTAGTATCAGTAGAAATCCGGAATGATAGTTCAATAAGTAAAGGTGTAGTAACAAAATAGTTAATGATTTTATAGAATGTACATTGATCGATAAAAATACATCTCTGATAAAGTGGTGGAAGACTGAGTTTGTCTTATCGAGATGCAAAGGCATCTTGTGACATGTCAAAGCGGTAGAATAGAGAGCGGGTGAATTTACGTTGGGTAGAATCAATATGGTCAATATCACACTGATAATGGGGATTTCAAATGAGTGAACAATATTCTAAAGTAGGACGATCTAACGTTTTGAACAATAGGACAGCAACAGATAAATTTAAGAAATACTTGGTGAAACGCAAAATAAAACCAGAGAGGAGATAGGCTTTAGTTGAAATTTCCACATAGTGATTTATAAATTTTAGTTAACTGTCAAATAGAACTTGGAGTCTTTATAAGTGAATGCCTGTACACAATGTAATGGGGTTAATCTTAGATGTTAACTTCATGAATAGACATTTATCAATGTTAAAAGAATGTCGTTGTTAAGACAACATTTAGATAGAGAATGATGATCATTTTACAGTGCCAGTGCAGTCAGAAAGAGAATCGATCACGCGAAATATTTTGAACTCATCAGCATAGAAAAGACAGTTAGAGGATAAAAATTACGGTAGATCATTAACGAAAATAATAAACAAGAGTGGGCCGAGAATGGAACCCTGAGGAACTTCAGAATTTGCTGAAAAAATAGGGGATGTTTTGCAAAGAAAGGCTAATCACATGCTTCGATAAGATAAATAAGAAGAAATCCAATTAAGAAGCGAGCAGATACCGTATTTCTTTAGTTTCAAATTAAGGATATTAGGATTAACCGAGTCAAATGCTTTGGAAAAGTCAGTATATATGGTGTGCATCGATCTACGACTTGCAAAGGATTCGGCTATCATATTAGTAAATAAGAGAAAGTTCGAAGTCGTGGATTTCCCTTTTACGAATCCATGTTACTTTGTAAAAATAAGACGAGACATTATAACATTTGTATGAGAGGTAGTAGAAGGCGTAACTCGAGCAAGAATAATCAATATCCCCTGATTATTCTTGCTCGAATTACTAAACTCAAAAATTAAACTCCTTCTCGTAAAAAAGCTATCATCAATCTTACATGCCTCGACTAACGTCATGATGTAAATCGAGGTCGTTTGAAATACCGAAATAAAGCCAACCGCAGGTTAAGTCGTCAAGCATACCTACAAACTGTGAAACTTGTTTAAATTTAGCAAAATATCTTTAGCCATTTTTAATCAAATAACAAACAGAAACCCCAATTCCATTTAAATGTATAGATTTTGTACAATTATGATAGAAATTTAAATTTTCCTTTTTTGAATAATTTACACACTATACATAGTAGAATATCTGCCAACGAGTCGGGCGCAACTTTATTATTCTTGGGACAAGTTGAGGGTGCATTAGGAACTCAATATGCAGGTCAGGGTAGATAAGGAAGACTAAGTGGATAAGTGGGTTCGTGGGCAGGGCTGTTGTCAAATATTTAACACTTAACTGCGATTACGATCAACAGTTCCAGTACATTGAATCAATATTTCATTCATATATGTATTAAGTTTGGTTTTCAAAATTTTAAGTTCGTAGGTTTTAATTTGTTGTTTATTAGTAGATTCAATGCAATTGTTCGAAATCATACTTTTGTATGGGAGGAGGTAGAAGAGCAAGACGGATCACCAAACTTTGGATGCTTCTTTGTTTAACTATTAGTATTTACATAAAATTTGAAGTTGATAGCTTTTGACGGTTTGATGATAATCGATTTCTTAAATATGGTCGAAAAAATACTTTTGTGTGGGAGGTGAAAGAAGTTTCACAGGTATTCAACTAATTAATACCTTAAGCTTTTAAGCATTTTTTTAAATGAATTTAGCAAACTATCAAGTTTGTTAAAAAATGTTCAAGTGTTATGTTTTTTTTTTAGTAGTAGTATTAGATTTTGAGATATAACGATTTAAAATTTTTAAAGGGTCAAGCTTTTTTCCCATTTCTATCACTACTATTTTTTCCAATTATTTTATTTTACTCATATTTAGCTTCATACATGTTCTAAGTTTCAATTGTATAACTTAAGAGATAATCGAGATATTAATTTTTAAGTGTTTTTCTTTGCACACTTCCCGACCCTACCCCTCACAATAATTGGTCTCCCTCTAAGTTGACTATGATGGATCTGTATGCCACCTTATTGATCCTAAAATATGAATTTTAAGCGGTAAGTAGTTAGTAAGATATAATCATTATATATAATAATTTGAAAAAAAATTCGACCAAGAATTTGTTCTTAGCACCCCTCCCCCTTTCGGACCCAAATGCATAAAAAACTAAATTATTCTTAGAGTTTATCCTACAACATCCTCTATACGTATGTTGATTTTCAGCTTTCTAGCTAGAAGCATAGTTGAGATATTCGAATTCGTAGTTTTCGATTGTAGCGCTCCCCTCGCGTCACCCTTAACCCTTACACTCCCCAAAACTAGTGTCCGCCTGAGATGAGATGAACTTTGTTTGGGAGTTTGGGAGTTAATGTACGCTGAGCGTACACGTACGGTGAACGGCGTACAGACAGAGTGATTTTTTCGCATTTTTAGGCTAATTTAGTCCTGAAACGCGAAAAAACTAAATTTCAAGACGGCAAATTTTTTTTCCAAGTCGATAACAATACTTTATTATTAGAATAATAATATAAAAGTAAATAAACTACCAACAAGTCGGGCGAAACTTTATTATTCTTGGGACAAGTTACGTATGTGTGGAAAGTCAATATGCAGGTTAGAGTTGTTAGGGAAGACTAAGTGAAAGCGGGTTCTTGGGCAGGGCAACTGTCAATTTAACACTTTGCGGAAACGTTCAAAAGCTCCAGTACATATAATCAATATTTCATTCCTTTATTTATCCAAGTTTGAGTGTTTGTGAGGGGTGGGGTGAGGGGTGATAGTAAGAGTGGGTGGATGGTAATAGTTTTTAATTGATTGCTTGAATCACGTCCAATATTCTCTGCATAGAATGTCAGTTTCATAGACGAAGTTACATAGAATTTTCATAGGATTAGGTGTATTTTACATACATTCACGAAACCAAACATTTGTATGGGAGGGGGTAGAGGAGGTAGGGAAATCGTAAAATTTGAGATGCAATTTTATTTCTTTTCTCTTGTAGTGTGCTCGTACAAAATTTCAAGTTCGTAGCTTTTAATTTGTTGGTTATTAGTTGATCCAATGAAATTGGTCGAAATGATACTTTTGTATGGGAGGGGGTAGAAGGGCAAGCGCGATTGCAAAACTTTTAAAGTAGTATCATTTCAATTATTTTTATAAGTTTTTGAGCAAAATTTGAAATTGGTAGCTTTTAAGAGTTAGCTGATAACTGATTTCCTAAAAATGCTAAAAAAAATAATTTTGTATGGGAGGGGGTAGAAGAGGTAGGGGAATCGCAAAATTTGTGACGCAATTTTCTTTTTTATCTTTTTTAAGGTGCTCGTAAAAAATTTCAAGTTCGTAGCTTTTAATTTGTTGGTTAGCAGTTGTTTTATTGAAATTGGTCAAAATCATGCTTTTGTATGGGAGGGGGTAGAACGGCAAGTGTGATCTCAAAAATTTTGACGCAATTCTATTTCAACTATTTTTAAATGATTTTGTGCAAAATTTCAAGTTGATAGCTTTTACTAATTAGGTGATAATTAATTTCTTAAAAATGGTCGAAAAAATCATTTTGTATGGGAGGAAGTAGAAGCTTTCAAGGTATTCGACCAGTTTATATTTCATTCTTTTAAAGATTTTTTTTAAATGCATTTCGCAAGTTTTCAAGTTTCTACCTTTAAATTTCATTCAAAAATTTTCAGTTTATGTGGTTTTTTCATTGCACATGAAACACCTTGTGCACGGTAGACCAGGGGGGTCGGTGCATAACAATTGTGGAATTTTTATTATTTTTTCTGTATGTACAATAAATAGATGTATCAACATGGAAAATTTAAATTTGGTATCTTTCACCAGAGCCCTTAAAAAATCACTCAAAATTTTCGACATTTTTGGTTACCACCTCCCTCCCCTTACACCTCCCAACGTAAAATTACAAAATTTCAAAACTACCTAGTTCTACAATTTGACAAAATTTTAATTTGAAATCTGTACTCAATTTTGAATTATAACGGTTTGAAATTTTGGAAAGTGCATCATTTTTGAAATGCTCCCCATTTCCCCCCACTACTATTTTGTCCAAATGTTATATTTTTCGGGTATTTTTTTAGTATAGCTTAGTATAGGTGCTAAGATTCAATTACATAGCTTAATAAATAGCCGAGATATTGATTTTTAAGTGTTTTTCTTTGCACCCCCCTTGACCCTCCCTCTTACAATAATTAGCTTCTATCTAAACTGATTCTAGTAGATCTTGATACTATCTTAACGGTCTCAAAATATCAATTTTTTATGGGAAGTAATTTCGAAGATATAATCATTTGAAAAAAAAATTCGGCCGACAATTGGTTCTTAGCCCCCCCTTTTTGCACCCCAATGGATAAAAAAATTAAATTATTTTTAAAAGTTGTCCCACAAATCTCTCTATATGTATGTTAAGTTTTAGCTTCTTAGCTGTTACCATGGTTGAGATATTTGAATTCGTATTTTTCGGTTTAAGCGTTCTCCCCGCCTCCCCCTGAACCCGTACACCCCCCAAAATGGGTATCCGCCTGAGATCCGCAACTATCTACAATCCCCCCAAAAATGAACTCTCTATCTTGAAGAGTTTGGGAGTTAATGTGCGCTGAGCGTACACGTCGGCGGACGGCGTACGGCGTACGGCGGACGGCGTACAGACAGACGGATTTTTTTTTTTTGCATTTTTAGGCTAATTTAGTCATGAAACGCGAAAAAACAAAATTTCAGGGTAGCAAATTTTTTTTTTTCCCAAGTCGATCACAATACTTTATTATTAAAATAATAAAGTAAAATTTGTCAATTAAAAATGGCGGTAAGTAAGCATTCAGTTTTTCTGCAGTACGTTGCTGGAAAAAATTATTAAGGATTAAAAAACCGAAAATTAAAAAGGTTTACATAGCTTAATTGAACATATGTTTAAAAACATAAAAGAATTATGATTGGGCATAAAGCCCAATCATATGATACTCTAGATGAAATGAGAAAGAGTTCAATGTACCGGAAAATATGTCAATCCAATTCTTTTAAATATTTAATATTGGCTTTTGTATGGGAGGTGGTAGAAGCAGAGGAGGAAGGTTTGTCATTTTTGGATATGACACCTAATGTGGTATGCAAAATATTTCGTGCTGAATTTAAGGTTTGGAGCTTTCATTATTTTCAATTGGACATAGTTTTCCTGAAATTGAGGCATTTGTATGGGAGGTGGCAGAGGAAGTGGAGCATTTGAGATGATTTTAAAACTGCTTATCATCACCCTTATCACCACGCTTTGATTGAATTTCAAATTCGATAGTTCTAATATATATATTCGAAGGAAAAATGCTTTTCTTGAATTTATAATACAGATATTTGTATGGGAGGGGGTAGAAGAAGTGAAGAGGAGCTGATAATTTTTTTGAGCATTTATTGCAATTATTAAAAAACAAATTCTGGCAAAATTTTAAGTTTATACTTTTTCTAGTTTTAATGGAAATCGATATAATGCACTTAGCAAAAATTATACATTTGTATGGGAGGGGGTAGAAGGAGTGTACGGATCAAAACACATTTTATTCTCGTTATTGATATTTCTATTTTTACACTTTATGCAAAATATCAAGTTGATAGTTTCAACAGTTTCGAAGAAAAATAGTTTAATTTAAAACTCAAAATTTCGTGAAATTTGTATGGGAGGGGATAGAAGGAGTGAGGTGAAGTTAATAATTTTTTCAATGCTAATTGGAATTATAATAAAATTAATTCTGACAAAAATTTGTTTTTATAACTTTGCTAGTTTCAATGAAAATCGAAAAACTTCATTTTTCAAAATTACGCATTTGTATGGGAGGGGGTAGAAGGAGTGACGGGATCGGATCAATATTCAGTCATATTAATGAAATTTACATTATAATACTTTAACCCAAATTTCAAATCGATAGCTTGAAAAGTTTCAAAGAAAAATCAATTTTTGAAAATGTCGGAATTTCGTGAAATTTGTATGGGAGGGGGTAGAAGGAGTGGGGGGATGTAGCCCGTTCACGAACTTAAAGTTAATTTTTTGCTAAAAATGACACACAAAAAATTTCAGCGCGATAGCTCAAAGCTTTCGAGAGTTATGCTGTAGACAGACGCACAGACGGACAGACGGACAGACAGCAACTCGGAATCGAAGGTTTTGAGCGACGACAAATATTTCTGTACCCTTGGCGGCTCTGTGCGCGCATTATTTCTTAGCGTTACTAATGGTAAGGCAAACATAATATACTCTCAGATTTCATCTAGAGTATAAAAACATAACACAACTACGATTAGGCGTAAAGCCCAATCATGCAATACTCTAGATGAAAGAGGTTTTTTTCATTTTAAGAAATTTTGGATTGGGAGCGGTAGAAAGGGTAACGGCATTGAACTTATTTTTTCACATCATGCTAAAGTAGCTATAAATATGCTTTATGCAAAATTTTAATTCATAAATTTAATAGGTAATGAGAAAAGTTTTATATGTGATTTTTATACTCTAGATGGAATCTGAGAGTATTATAAGTTCGCTCTAAGGTTTGTAACGCCAAGAAATAAGGCTCGGAGAAAAAAATTATGAATACAGAAGTTAATATTATCACTCAAAAATCTCAAAACCGGATGTCCGTCCGTCCGTCCGTCCGTCCGTCCGTCCGTGCGCTCTCTAGCTTGAGAACGCATTGAGCTAAAAAGTTCAAATTTTGTACACGTCGTTTTTGACAAAAAAGTAAGGTCAAGTTCGTGAACGGGCCAAATCGCTCCACCCCTTCTACCCCCTCCCATACAAAATGACACAATTACGCAATTTCACAATAAACGGATTTGCTCAAAAAGTATAAAAGTTATTAGCCTGAAATTCAGAATATATTACTTTTATGATAATATCAATCTATCGTATAAAAATTGTATGTGTCCTTTCCCTCCTTCTACCACCTCCCATACAAACTGTACTTATCATGAATTACTCTAAGCCAATTTCCTCAGTGCTTATAAAATTCAGCGGGCTGAAATTGTGCACCAAATATTTGTTTAAAATTGTTAGTAAGGTCAAAAAAAATGAGATGATTAGCTTCACCCCTTCTACCCCCTCCCATACAAAATGACACAATTTCGCAATTTGACAATAAATTTATTTACTCAAAAAGTATAAAAGCTATTGGTCTCAATTTTGGTATATGTTAATTTTTTAATGATTTAAATCTACAGTACAAAAATTATTTGCTTCCTCTCTTTCCTTCCACCCCCTCCCATACAAACTACACTTTTTCCTGAAATGCTCTAAGCCGATTTTCTCAGAACATATAACATTTGTTGAGCTCATATTTTGTAATAAACATTTAATTCATTTAATACTAAGATGAGAAAAAAAATATTTGATTTGCTTCACTACTTCTACCCCCTCCCATACAATATGACACAGTTTCACAACTTCACAAAAAATCGATTTTCTTGAAAAGTATGAATGGCACTAGTCTGAAATTTAAGGGATGCCAATTTTATAATATTCCTAGTTATTTCTGAAAAAATCATTAAAATTCCTCTACTCTTTCTACCACCTCCCATACAAACTGCACATTTTCACTAAATCAAACTCACTAATATTCTCAGTTCCCATTCAGTTTTTGGAGTAAGCATTTTGTATAAAACATTTTCATAGCTACTTTAGCATGATGTCGAAAAAATTAGTTCAATGCTATCATCCCTTCTAACACTCCCCATACAAAATTTCTTGGGATCACAAAAAATTCTATTTCATCTAGAGTATCGTAAGATTGCGCTTTACGCGTAATCGTAGCCCTGTTATGTTTTTTTTAAGGAACCGAACACAACTTAGGGGGTCACTCTATAATGCTATGCACAGCTGTGTCGGTATAGCAATTGGAAAAAAAAACTAAAGTTAGATAAATTTAAATTAGGTTGAGAAAGACGAAAGTGACGGTGTACATTGATTTTGAAGCACTGGGTGTTGAACCTGTTGGGAAACTCTTTGGACGGTAATGTGTTCCAAAGTCTTGATGTTCGGGAAATGAATGACTGCCTATATTTCACTATACGAGAAGGCAAGGGTTAAACGGTATACTCATGTGAGCGTTCAGCTTGACGAGTACATCGGTACGGTCGCCATCAACAAGAGGTGAAGAAGAAATGAAATTGTTGTTGACCGTTTTGACGAATGACCAGTAAGATCTCGAGCCTTTAGGGCACTGTAGGATCTACCGTCGAAATTTTTGGTCATGTTCAAATTTAACACGATTGAGTATGGATTTGCAGGCATTTCTTGACGCATTGAAGAGTTCTCTGTTAGCTAGGGTATAGCCTACTAGGTAGTGTGTTGGTCTTGTAATGCGAAGGTCGTGACTTCAAATCCCGGTCGGCGCAATATACAATTCCGGCACATTGCCTGCTTGGATATACCTTGGTCACCTCAATCTAAGAAAATAAAAAATTCGTAGAAAGAGGGTTGTGCGAAGGGCTAACAACCCTTCCACAATAAGTAATAAAAAATGTTAAGGAATCTGAATATCAGGAGGCCAAGGTCCAATTTGGGCTGTAGCGCCATTGTAGTAGTAGTAGTAGGGGTTTTATTGCCTTTAAAGGTTTGAAATGCTTGTTTCTTGGTCTGAATTGCATCGAGACATTCTTTGTTGAAGAGTCCTTCGACGGCCTAACTTTTTCTTGAATGGAAGGTATATAGAACTTCATACCTTTCAGGATAATCTCGGTGACAAGTCTACAAGCTTCATCGTAGTCATTAGAATCAAAGCACAATTTCCAATTAAAGGCATTGAAGAAGTCATTTAGCGCCCCCCAATTGGCTCTTTTGAAATGCCAAATATTTCTTCGGAGTGCCTTGATTGTCAGCGGTGTAAGTACTGCAACTGGGAATTGTGCACGAATCAAAAAATCATCAGCATTTCCAATTGGTGATGGTGATATGTCAAAGACAGAATATTTCTCTAGGTGGCTGGTGAGAAAAAGGTCAAGAAGGTTCGAAAAATGTCTTGGAACATCCGGTAAACGGGTAGGTTCATCTACAAGCTGTGTTAAACCGTTTATAGAAGCAAAAAGCTCTGTATCACGCCCGTATTCGAGGAGTGTTTAAGCCAGGCAATGTTATGAACATTAAAATCGCCCGCGATAACGATTTCAGCGTCACGGTTTGCAGTGTTTATTGACTGGATAGATTCAGTTAACCCATTCAGTTGTAATAAAGTGTTCGCTGCAGTCATTGCTGGCCTTCTATACACATAACAGAAGTACATGACATGTCTTTGGATCAGCAATTTTATACAGATATAGTTAAATTCTGGATTGGAGCAGTTCCCCAAATAGGGAACGAGTGCTACACCCAGTTGGCGAAAAAATGCGGGAATAAGGTGATATCCGGGAACAGAATAAAACTGTTAACTTTCCGGTAGCACCTTACATTCGCCAAGTGCTAGTATATCCGTTCTTTTAGTTTGGGTATGGATATACAGCGAGAGATACGCAGAGTTTAAGCCTGGAACATTAACTTGATCAATACGACTTTCACTTTAGGGAGCGCAAAATAAAAAATAGAAAATAATAGCAAAATTAAGCAAATAAGAAAAAAACATAAATGTCACGGAGGAAAAAACAAAAAGAATAGAAAACATAACAGAATTATAATTGGGCTTAAAGCCCAATCATATGATACTCTAGATAAGATGGAAATGACTTTGATATACCGGAAAATATGTCATCTCAAATTCTTTCGAATAGTGAATAAAGACTTTTGCATGGGAGGTGGTAGAAGTAGAAGGGGAGGTTTGTAGTTTTCGTATATGACACCGAACATGGCATGCAAAATGTTTTTTGCTGAATTACGAAATTGTGTAATTTTGTATGGGAGGGGATAGAAGGAGTGGAGCTATTTGGTTCACGAACCTGACCCTACTTTTTTGTCACAACATTTAAACTATCTAGCTCAACGCGTTCTCAAGCTAGAGAGGACACGGACGGACGGACAGACAGACGGTCGGACATCCGATTTTGAGATTTTTGAGTGATAATATGAACTTTTGTATTATTCATTTTTTTCTGCGGGCCTTATTTCTTGGCGTTACAAGCTTTGTGACAAACTTATAATACTCTCGGATTTCATCTAGAGTATAAACAACAACAAAACAAATTAAAACAGCACTAACAAAAATTAAACCAAATAACACGAAGCGAGTTATGTATCCATATTCTAAGAAATGTGACGATACAACATTTAATGTAAACCGATACCTGCGGGAAACACAGGCCGTTGAACATCGCACACCTATTCAAGTGCAGACACTAGGTTAGCATATTTAGATAATAGTCAGCACATTTAGATAATAAAAGAAAATGCAATTAGAAGCTCAGTGCAGTATCTTTTCCTCTCATAACGTAACAACTTGTAGATTTGTGTCGAAGTTAAATTAAAGTATCGTAAAATAAAGTATTGTCAGTTTTTAAATCGATTGTTTTATTTTTTGTCTGATACATTAGTTCACTACAAATCTTGCGCAGTCGGTAAACGCGTTTTCAGAACGAATTTTTTTTTTCTCGAAAACCAACAAATTCGGTAAAATCGAAAAGAGGTACCGAAATCTTGCGGAATATTGTTCAAAATAAAACTGTGATTCAGTAAAATCGCAAAGAGATACCGAAATCTAGTGTTCGGAATAATAAACCGTGATAATTAATAAATTAAATAATTAAATCAATCCGTTTGGGAGTACCACACGAAGCCTAAAGGTCTTCAAAACGATAGGTGAGGCTGCCTATTGACCCAAACTTAACTTAAGTGAAGTGAAAGTAGTGAATGTTCAGGCAAAGAAAGCGAAGCGACCAATATAACGAAGGAAGGAATTGCGACAACATGGAAGAGGAACTCAGAGGAATGCACCAACTGTTGCAACAAAAAAACGAACAACTGGGCAAATTACAACTGCCTTTCAACAACTTAGGACACAACAAGTGCAAAATGCGGTTAATTCGAGGGAGAAAATCCTAAAGGAAATACGATTTATGAATAATTTCAACGGAAGAGGAGAGGTAACAATCAACGCTTTCGTAAGCAGCATCGAATACTATCTCAGCAGCATAGCAGACAACGAAACGAAAAAGCAAGCCACAAGGACTATTTTTTATGAAAAAATACAAGGAGAAGCAAAGGATGCAGTTATTATGCTACAGGAGACTGACAACTGGGAGCTAATTAAGGAGATGTTAAGGCTCAGGTATAAGCCCGACACCGAACCAGCAGCGATCTACAAAAAGATTTTTAGTTTAAAGGTTAGTAATGTTAATGAACTATCAATAGAAATCCAAAAAATAAAATGTAAAGCAGAAGAACTGCAAATTTATTATAAAAATGATAACCATATAGATTTAAGTAATATCGAGTCAATTCTGATAAATACTGTCAAAGAAATGACTCAAGGCGTTTTATTAGATAAAATATATGATGAACGGAAAATTGTAAACATTATAAGCATTATGCAAAAACGGAGCTTTGAAGATTCCTGCATTAAAAAGGAATATAGAAAGCTAGGAAATAGATCGTCGACAAGTAATAGAAATAATACTAGGAACAGTAACCACACAAACCATAATTTTCATGGCAGAAATGGTGAAAATAACTATGGTTCAGGACAATATAACAGACAGAAGAGACCGACAGACGAAACAAATCGAAATAGATACGATCAAAACAGTTTTGGACAACACAATAGACAAAATGCTAATTCTGGTACGCAAAGGTTTAACTATAATAATAATAGTAATAACAATCGGTCGTTTAGGAACAATTTTTCCAATAATAATAATTCCACACAATTGAGACAGGGAAGTCATAACAACAATAACACGTCAGGGTACTCCAGGCAATATAGACAGCAACAGCCTGTTGAGCGAATGGAAGTTGACAATATCCAGTATTCAGGACGAAACGGTAGTTCTAGGTATCGGCAGCACGCAGTTGAAGAAAATAGGGTAGCTGTGGCGGCCGAGGTTAATTATGTCGATGACAATAATGCGATTTTTCACAATTAGCCTCGGATGAACTACCAATAATTAAAATCACCATCAACAAAAGATCATATACAGCACTAATAGACACTGGCTCATCTTTTAGCATAATTGATGATTCGATAAACATATTTAAAAGAATTGAAATCGAACCTTTACGGTTCACCACAATAACAGGGAAAGACCTCATTAAGTACGAAGTACATACACCAGCCCCTGAGGAACTTAAATCTCCTCCAGGAGCTATGATCAGATGGAAGGTCAAATCGTTAATTAATCGGAAATACCAGTTTATCATTGGTATCGATTTAATGAACAATCTAGATACAATGATCGATTTCGAAGAAAAAACGATCACATTGAATGGCCAAACTATTAGATTTCTAAATAACCCTTATACAGGTAAACAAATTTATATGTTAGAGACAACAAAAAATAATTATCTTAAACGCCTAAATCTGGACCACCTTAACAAAGAAGAATATAGCGAAATAGTGAAATTAAGCAATAGATTTGAGAATATATTTTTTAAAGAAGGAGATAAATTAACCAGCACACCAACTATTGCCCATGAAATAAAAACGACGACCGATAGGCAAATTAACTCTAAATTGTACCGATACCCACCTAAACATGAAGAAGAAGTACGCAGACAAATCGCGGAAATGGAAGAACAGGGAATAATTAGGAAAAGCAATTCCAGATATTCGAGTCCACTAATAGTGGTACCAAAAAAGTGTGACAATTCTGGTCAGAAAAAGTTTCGTATAGTGATAGACTATCGGAAACTGAACGAAGTAACGGTAGACGATAAGTTTCCGTTACCTAATATTGAATCAATTCTAGACAAGTTAGGTAGGGCCCAATATTTTTCAACAATAGATTTGGCTAAGGGCTACCACCAAATCTTAATAAAAAAGGAGGACAGACAAAAGACAGCTTTTGTGACACCCCATGGGTTGTATGAATTCATAAGGATGCCATTCGGCCTGAAGAACGCCCCAGTGACGTTCCAGAGGTTAATGAACGACCTCTTAAGGGACTTTATAAACAAAACTTGCGTTGTGTATTTGGACGATATCCTAATTTTTAGCACCTCTTTACAGGAACACATTAAATCTTTGACAGATATCTTCAAAACTTTGGAAGCCAATCAATTAAAAATACAAATTGATAAGTGTAACTTCATGCAGAAGGAAACAAGCTTTTTAGGACACGTTATCACTAAAGACGGGTTGAAGCCCAACCCTGAGAAAGTTAAAGTAATTGAACAAATTAAACTTCCAGGAACTGAAAAAGAGATAAAAAGTTTTTTGGGTTTAACTGGATATTATCGTAAATTTATTCGTGACTACGCGAAAGTAGCACAACCTATATCGAAATATCTCAGGAAGGACGCAAAAATCAACATAAAAGACCCTAACTATATTGAAGCGTTTGAAAAACTAAAAACGCTCATTAGTTCCCATCCTATATTACGTTTCCCAAATTTCAGCAAACAATTTCAATTGACAACTGACGCTTCGAACTATGCAATAGGTTCCGTCTTGTCTCAAGAGGGACACCCTATTTGTTTCGCTTCGAGAACATTAAATTCCCATGAAAGGAATTACTCAGCAACAGACAAGGAATTTCTCGCCATTATGTGGTCTGTGAATTATTTCAGACCATATCTTTATGGCAACAAATTCAAAATATTCACTGATCATCAACCCATTAAATATCTCCACGCAAAATACAAGGGTAAGGATCTCTCACCACGACATCAGCGATGGCTTTTGAGATTGGGTGAGTATCAGTTTGAAATTGAATACTTGAAAGGGAGAGAAAATAAGGTAGCTGACTATCTAAGTAGGATCAAACTTCCGGAAGAAAATAATGAGAATATAGATGAAACGGACAATAAAACAAATTCATACTCTGACCTAGGAATCATATTCAATATTGAGAGCAATGACGATGTCACAATGGCTACAGTTCACTCAGCAGAAGAAGAATTGTTAGACCATATTTCTATAAAAGAAGAGATAGTTAACAAGTATAAGACCCAGATAATTTTAACCAACGACAAAATTAGAGAAATAGAGATATTTCACGGTAAAAGGATTATATATATTGCAGAATACGATTTTGAAAATCTGCACGACATATTTAGAAGATATATAAAAAAAGGAATCACCGGCATTTATTCGACAATCTCAGATAACAAATACAATGTGGTTCAAGAAAAACTAAGGGAAATGTTTTCGAACGACCCAGCAGTAAAGTTCATAAGGTGTTCTTTTAGAGCCCAAGATATGCAAACGGAAACCGAAGCAGTTAAACAAATATCATTTTATCACGTCAGAGAAAGTCTACACTCCGGGATTCAAGAAACTTTCAACACTATCAAATATAAAATTTATTATCCGAAATTACTAGAACTTATACAAATTGTTATTAATCAATGTGACGTTTGCCAAGAGGTAAAATATGATCGTAAACCTCTTAAACCTAAATTCCATATCACTGAAACCGCGACAGATATCAATCAGATAATCCATGCAGATATTTATATCATAATGAAACATAGCTTTTTGACGATGATCGATAAATTCTCAAAATTCGCATCAGCTTATTATCTATCAGATAGAAATCATATGACAATAGTCGAACAGTTGGAGGACCACTTTGCAAAAGTAGGAAAGCCTAACAAAATAGTTGCTGGGAATGAATTTAATGGCATACAGGTAAAAGAGTTTTTACAAACCGAGAATGTGACTTTACATTTAACTAAACCGAATAGTCATACAGGAGTAGCTGATATAGAGAGTTTTCATAAAACAATAGTAGAGAAATTTAGAACCTTAATTTACAACAAAACCAAAATTTCAACTTGGAGAATAATGCAGAAAGCTGTAAGAAACTACAATGAAAGGTTTCATTTCACAATCAAAGCCACCCCAAAAGAAGTACAGAATGGGAGAGTTGATATTGAAAAAATCCGAAAAAATCTAAGAAAAAATAAGGAAAATAACATTGAGAAACTCAACCAAAATCGTGAAGACTACATCGAAACAAGAACTACAGGATTTATAAAAAACTATAAGGCTGTTAGACAAAAACAGTTACCTAGATATAGAAAATTTAAACTTAAGAATACACATCCCATAAACATCAAAAGACCTCCAAAATTTTACGACCATGTAGATTCCGAGGACAAGTTAGAAGCGAATTCGGAAACAACAGAATTTCCAGAATTTACCAACGATCAAACAAGTGTTATAAACAGAGCATTATCTGAAGGCTCACAGGACGAGGTTCTGATATCCAAATTCAACTTGGACATCACTCGACGTGATATTAAGACATTAGCTGCCGGTAAATGGCTAAACGACAATATTATAAATTTTTACATGAATCTTATCATGCAAAGAAGTGAACAAAGAAATTCTGAAGGCCTAGCCAAAACATATACCATAAATACTTTCTTTGTGTCACGTTTTCAACAATCAGGTTATAATTCGGTCCGCAGATGGACCCAGAAGGTGAACATATTTACGTACGATATAATACTAATACCTATACATGTGAACCATGAACATTGGTGCATGGCCAAAATTAATTTGAAGAAGAAAATTATTCAATACTATGATCCAAAGGGAAATACAAATCCCCAAATTTTAGATACATTGGAGGAATACATTAAAGAAGAATCGTTGGACAAACGAAAGGAACCATTCGATACATCGGCATTCGTCAAGAAATGTATTACAAATGCACCCCGTCAACAAAACGGAAGCGATTGTGGCGTATTTAGTTGTATGTTTGCAGAATATAAGGCAAGAAATAAGGAATTAGCATTTTCACAACAAAACATGTCCTATTTCCGAAAGAAAATGATATTGGAAGTCTCCGAAGGAAAGTTACTTAGTTAGTTAGTCATTGTAATCCCGATTCCATATTCTACTTATTTTTATCAAACCTAACCTTTTAACAGTTTTGATTTTATTGCGAACTTTTCCATCAAAAAAAACCCTATCTATATTTACAGGTACTTATGATGGTAATCTTTTTATTAATAAAACCGACCCAAGGACTACTGAATGTATATGACATAACTGAGCAGACAGGATTTACAGAAATAAAACTGAATACAGCGGACATAGTTAGTGAGACCAACCTAATAGTACACATAATAGACCATCAAGAAATTTTGAATGTCATCAACGATTTTAAAAGGAATTTAGATATTCTTGACGGACAACACAAGGACTTACTCCTGACAGAACTTAAACACATGACAAACATAGTTAGTACGATGATTCCAAAACAAAGTCTCGAAACTAAACGAAAACGAAGAGGTTTAATTAATTTAATCGGTAACGCCCAAAAGTGGTTATTTGGTACTATGGACGAACAAGACAGACTTGACATACAAAAACATTTTGAAACTACGGACATGAACAATCATAACGCCATTACAAATTTGAACCAACAAGTAACCATCAATACCATTTTCAATCAAACTTTAAATCAATTAAAATGAACTATAGAAACAGATCGAAAAATTTTCAAAGATAGATTAAATAGCTTATCAAGCAACGAAATAAATAACAGTCTTTTTTACGATCAGTATTTCAAAATTCAAATTTTAAAAAGTAATTTAGAACATATACAAGATAACATAGTTTCAGCACAAAGTGGTTTACTGCACCCCAATATCCTTACAGATGAGGAAATCCAAAGATTTAAAATCGATTTAGATAAAATGAAACATATTAAACTAGGATTAATGACTTTTAAGGAAAATTTGTTAATGTTAGCAATTAAAATTCCTAAAGAATTTGTAAAAGTACAGCTAAAAATAATTTTACCTATCCCAAATGAGAAATTAAAAGAAATCGATTCAACCAGAGAAATAATTTTTGAATTAGATAACGTAACCTACCATTATGAAAATTCCAAACCTCTAAATGAACTAGAAATAAGCAAAAATTGTATTTTCAAACAAAATTGTAAACTTGTAAGAAATTCTGAAACAGAAATAATAGAAATTGACGATCAAACAATTATAGTCAAAAATGCAAATAATCTAGAAATAAGACAAGAATGTGATGATAGAAAATTGATCTTAAAGAAAAATGTTTTAATTCATTTCAACAATTGTAAACTCAAAATTTTAGACCACCATTTTTCAAATATAAAAGAAAAATTTCAAGAGCGATTTTATTATCCAGTAAAACAGAATTTTGGTAACTTCACAGATAAAATTACTTTAGAGGAAATTATAACGAAAAATACCGAAAATATAAACAAAATCGAAGAGTTACAATTCCATAAAAGAATATCATATGGAATTAATATAAGTTTTATATTATTGTTAATGTTGATAATTTGTGTATCAATATTATACCTAAGAAATAAAAAGAAAGTAAAAATAGAAATTAGTAACAAGATTCAGGAGAATCTAGAATGTAAGGGAGGAGAAGTTATGTATCCATATTCTAAGAAATGTGACGATACAACATTTAATGTAAACCGATACCTGCGGGAAACACAGGCCGTTGAACATCGCACACCTATTCAAGTGCAGACACTAGGTTAGCATATTTAGATAATAGTCAGCACATTTAGATAATAAAAGAAAATGCAATTAGAAGCTCAGTGCAGTATCTTTTCCTCTCATAACGTAACAACTTGTAGATTTGTGTCGAAGTTAAATTAAAGTATCGTAAAATAAAGTATTGTCAGTTTTTAAATCGATTGTTTTATTTTTTGTCTGATACATTAGTTCACTACAAATCTAGCGCGTCTGCACACGATCACTGGGCAATGTCAACCAAGTGCGATTGTGCAGTTTCTATGGGAAATGGTAGAAGGATTGGGAAGCTCTTAGTGGCTTTTTATAAATAACTACAGTCACAGTCACAGCTTAAATGAAGCAGCCAAGAATTTTTGTAAGTTTCCTATAAAAAAAGTAAAGGAATAAAGTTTCGATTAACGTCTTCAAATAGTCACACTGTTGTATGAGTACTGATATCAAAACAATTTTGCAGCTGAATTTAGATGAAATATAAACAATTAGGTGAATACTCTTTAAAATAGCATCACAGCTTAAGTGATGCAGGTAGAAAATTTTCGAGAATATAACGGCTAGTCTCCACTCCATGTTCACAGACAATAATTTCTTACTATTAAAATAGGGATTTCTAGTCGCAAAGTGAAGTTCATTATTTTATTTTCCTCCCAATCGTATCGCTTATCAAAAATGGGTGGTCGTACAACCATTGAGGAAAAAGTCAAAGGTGCCGGAAATTGTTAACCAAAGTGCATCTACTGTACAAGATATTATTGAAAGATATTCACGCGAAAATTGGTTGATCAACGTTCACGCACCAACAGAAGACAAGGGCGATATAACTAAAGACGAATTTTATGCCACCCTAGAGACAACCTATGATTCATTGCCCTCGAATGACCTAAAAATTGTCTTAGGGGATTTTAATGCAAAAGTAGGAAAAGAGGAGGCTCATAGAGGAATAACAGGAGGGCACAGTCTCCATGACATAACCAATTACAATGGCCAACGTCTTATTGATTTCGCAAGCAGCAAGAATCTCATAGTATGCTCTACGTGCTTCCCACGTTGCGATATTCACAAACGAACGTGAGCATCACCAGATGGTCACACCTTCAACCAAATAGACCTCGTTCTAATTGAGAAAAGGGCTGCTTCCAGCATACTTGATGTACGAACTCTCCGAGGTGCGAGTTGTGACTCTGATTACTATCTAGTCAGAGCTAAGTATAGATGCAGAATAGCTTGCCGTGGATATTCAAAAACGAGTAGAGCTCGCAAATTCAATATCGACAAGCTTAACGAAGAAACGGTGGCGCAGACTTACATGCTAGCAGGTAATAAACACCTGACACCAATATATGAAAATATCCAAAATATGCCAGTGGAGAATACGTGGATGAAAATACGAGACGGCATCAAATCCTCCGCAGAAGAGGTATTAGGATATCAAGCACGGCGAAAAAATAATGATTGGTTCGACCAAGAATGTCGCGATGCAAGAGATAGAAAGAACGAGGCTTATAAAATTTTTCCTGAACGACCAACATGAGCCAAAAAAGAAAGATATGACGAGCTTAGGCGATATGCGAAAAAGACCTGCAGACGAAAACAAAATGACAAAATACAAAAAATGGACGACGACATGACAAAAAATAAAACGCAGGACGCATACGCAATAGTAAAAGACCAAAAAGAGGGATATAAGCCAAAAACCAGTCTCTGCAATGACGCAGAGGGCAACATCATCAGCGACTCACAAGAAATCAAAAGGAGATGGGCTTCCTACTTTGAACACCTTTTGAATCCCACCCCATTAGCACCGACAGACAATATTTCAATTGAAGCCTCAACTGACAAAGATGAACCATTATCGACACTACCCATGCTTGCTGAAATCAAAGCAGCCCTATGTGACCAAAAACGAAACAAAGCGCCGGGAATTGACGAAATACCAGCTGAACTTCGGAAAAACGGCGGAAATTGTGTCGCTGAAATACTGCACAACATGATATGCAAAATTTGGACAGAAGAAATCATACCCAACTATTGGCGAAAAAGCATTATATGTCCAATTTACAAGAAAGGAGACAAACTCTGCTGTGAGAATTACAGAAGAATATCATTGTTGTGTACGTCCTATAAAATACTGACAAAAATAATTGAACGTCGTCTTAAGCCCTATATTAATCAAATAATTGACGAATACCAAGGCGGATTCAGAACCGGACGATCTACAACAGACCAGATATTCTCGGTGAAACAGGTGCTTGAGAAATGCTGGGAATGTAACACAGACGTGCACCAAATTTTCGTAGATTTTAAACAAGCATACGACAGGAATTCCTCCGAAATTAGTCCGACTAACAAGACTCACAATGACGAACACTGAATGCCAAGTGAGAATAAAAACCGATTCCACAACCAGCTTTCGAACGGAATATGGTTTAAGGCAGGGAGATGGTCTAGCCGCCATGCTTTTCAACTTGGCACTAGAGTATGTCGTCCAAAAAATCCCAGCCAACACCAACGGGACACTACTATTCAAGTCCACCCAACTAGTAGCATACGTTGACGACATTAACATCCTAGCAAGATCCTTCCCTAGTGCTAAGGAGGTATTTGTCAATCTTGACTCCGCCGCAAAAGAACTCGGGTTGCGCACTAACGAAAGCAAATCAAAAGTAATGACGCAAACAAAACGGAGAGCGCCTATCAGACAAAACATAGCAATTGCGGAATATAATTTGGAGAGTGTGGACAATTTCATATATCTTGGGGCTAATCTAGCAAAGGACGGTAATGAAACAGACGAAATCAAACGACGGCTAATACTAGCAAATAAGACGTATTATTCGGTACTGCCAATAATGAAATCCAAGAAAGTGCACAGGAGCAATAAGCTGTGGATATATAAAACTATTATACGACCTGTGCTCTGTTATAGCAGCGAGACGTGGACATTAACGAAAACTTCCGAAAAAGCAGTTAACGCATTTGAAAGACAGGTAGGTCATTCGAAGAATTTTGGAACCTGTGGAGGAAGGAACGGAATGGCGAATAAGATACAACCATGAGTTGTATCAACTCTACGACGAGCCAGAAGCTTCAACGTTCATCTAGCTACGTAAACTGCAGTGGGCTGGCCATGTAGAGCGAATGGAAGATAAAAGAATCCCCAAACGTGTTCTGAAAGGCAAAGTGAGTGTTAACCGGCCAATAGGCAAACCACACAAGCAATGGGAAGATTCGGTTGATGAAGACAGCAAAGCCGTTTTAAAAATTAGCAGCTGGAGGACGCCAAGGCCCGATTTGGACTGTCGTGCCATTGATGATGATGATGATGATTCACGCGAAAATTGGATTGAAAATAAAGGGAGGAAAGCCCCAAACAAAATTTTCAGAGACCATGATGAACAATGGATTACCAGGAAATCCCGGAAAGAACCGTTGCTCAGTGTTCCAAAGATTAAGTCTGAAGTGGAGACAAAGAAAATTTACATAGACGGGTAGCTAGAAACAAGCCCCTGATTAGTTCTAAGAACGTACGTCGTCGAATGAAGTTTGCCTTACTGAAACAGCTCCCAAAACTTTTGAAAAACGGTAATTTTTGCAGGCGAGAGTAAATTTAATATTTTTGCACCAGATGGGAAGGTTCCTGTTTGAAGAAAGCCAAATGAGGAGCTAAAACTTGAGAATTTGCGACCTAATGTTAAGCATGGTGGAGGTTATGTTACGGTTTGGGGCTGCATGTCCTCTGCAGGCGTCGGAAAACTCCACTTTATAGAAGGCAATATGGACAAACACATGTACATGGATATCCTTAAGCAGAATTTGAAAAGCAGTACCGAAGATATGGGAATAAAGGACAATTTTAGCTTCTTTTATGATAATGACCCAAAGCATTCATCCTATGTTGTTAGGGAATGGATGCTATACAACTACCCTCATATCATTAAAACGGCCCAACAAACACCCGATATAAATGTAATTGAGCCTATATGGGCAAAAATAAAACCAGAAATTAAAAAGCACCCCATCTATACACCTATACATAGTAATATAATTGTAGTGTCTGTCTGTTATTTGCTTATAAATGGCTATAAGTTAGTTTTTTGAGTTATTTTAGCATTAACTAAGCATAAAAACACATTTTTGAAATTTTTGTCTGTCTGTCTGTCTGTCTGTCTGTCCGACCGCTTTTTACGCACAAACGGCTGAACCGATTGTAATGAAACTTGCACAGTTTGTTAGGTGCCCATCGGAATGAAATCTGCTTTTGGTTTCATTTCACTCCCCTCACACCTTCTACCACCTCCCATACAAAGTGACTCATTTTCAAAATATATATTAATCAAATTTTCTTGGAAACCATAAAAGCGATTAATTTCAAATTTGGAGTATATTATTTCTATTATAAATGCAGTCTTTTGGTCTACAAATTGTTTGAGTTTCCTCACTCCTTTCACTACCTCCCATACAAACTACACTTTTTCATGAATTACTTTACACCAAATTTCTCAGTACGTGTAACTTCCATCGAGCTAAAATGTTGTATTAAATCCTTAATTAACATTATTATTAATATCGGTAAAAAATTAACCGATTAGCTTCACTCCTTCTACCCCCTACCATACAATGTGACACAGTTCCAAGACTTCACAAGAATTTGATTTTCTTGAAAAATCTGAATGTTACTGATCTGAAATTTCAAATATATCAATTGCATGATGATTACAGTTGTTTCTCAAAAAATCACCAGAAACCCCCTTCTCCTTCCACCCCCCCCCCCCCCCCATATAAACCGCACTTTTTCATGAAATACTCTAAACGAATTTTCTCAGTACATTTAAATTTCATCGAGGTAAAAATTTAGTCCTTAATTAGCATTATTATTAATATCGGGAAAAAAATTAACCGAGTAGCTTCACTCCTTCTTCCCCCTCCCATACAATGAGACATATTCCACGACTATATAATAATTCGATTTTCTTGAAAAGTATTAATGATACAGATCTGAAATTTAAAGTATATCAATTGCATGATAGTTATAGTTGTTTCTCGAAAACTCACCAAAAACCCCCCACTCTTTCTACCACCTCCCATACAAATTGCACAATTTCATTAAATTCAATGCACTAAATTTCTCAATTTTTGAAGCTTAAATTTGGTACAAAACATTTTTATAGCTACTCTAGCATGATGTGAAACAAATTAGTTCAGTGCTGTCACCCCTTCTACCACTCCCCATAAAAAATTTCTTAACACCGCAACACTTTACACCAATTTTCTCAGTACGTGTACCTTTCATCGAGCTAAAATGTTGTACTAAATCCTTAATTGGCATTATTATCAATATCGGGAAAAATTAACCGATTAGCTTCACTCCTTCTACCCCCTCCCATACAATGTGACACAGTTCCACGACTTTATAAGAACTCGATTTTCTTGAAAATTGTGAATGTTACTGATCTGAATTTTAAAATATGTCAATTGCATGATGATTGTAGTTATTTCTCACAAAATCACTAAAAACCCCCTTCTCCTTCCAACACTTCCCATACAAACCGCAGTTTTTCATAAAATACTCTAAACCAATTTTCTCAGTACATATAAATTTTATCGAGCTAAAATTTTGTACTTAATCCTTAATTAGCATTATTATTAATGTTGGGAAAAAAATTTAACCGAATAGCTTCAATGCACTAAGTTTCTCAGTACCTACTCAATTTTTGAAGCTTAAATTTGGTACAAAATATTTTTATAGCTACTCTAGCATGATCTGAAACAAATTAGTTCAGTGCTGTCACCCCTTCTACCACTCCCCATACAAAATTTCTTAACACCACAAAAATTTCGATTTTGTCTATATTATCGTATGATTGGGCTGTACGCATAATCGTAGTCCTGTTATGTTTTTAAGATTAATGTTATTTTATTTGGTACTAGCAAACGCTCGCGACTTCGCCCGCGACTTCGTCCGCGTAAAAATAGCACGTTGTGGGATAAATAATCTGCTTACTTTAATGGCTCTTTGAATACAATGTCTTGTATTTTGTTGGAATCAGAACCATAAATTATTAAGAATGAAATCATGATACGCGCATTGAATGGGAAAGGCTCGTGATCAAATCAATCCCGTGATTTGAGCTCTTATACGTATTGAAGAGCATTAAGGACATGTGAATAATTGTAGCTTGTGTTAGTTAAAAAAAATACCAAATAAAATAACATTAAGCTTAAAAAATTAAACAGGACTACGATTATGCGTAAAGCCCAATCAAACGATACTATAGATGAAATCGAAATTCTTGTGGTTAAGAAATTTTTTATGGGGAGTGACAGAAGGGGTGACAGCACTGAACTAATTTGTTTCAGATCATACTAGAGTAGCTTTAAAAATGTTTTGTACCAAATTTAAGCTTCAAAAATTGAGTAGGTACTGAGAAACTTAGTGCATTGAATTTAATGAAATTATGGAGTTTGTATGGGTGGTGGTAAAAGGAGTGAGATTTTTGGTGATTTTTCGAGAAACAACTATAATTATTATACAATTGATATGCTTTAAATTTCAGATCTGTATCATTCACACTTTTCAAGAAAATCGAATTGATATACATATATGTATTTTTGTACTCTTGGTGCCTCTATGCGAGCATTATTTCTTGGCGTTACAAACTTTAGATCAAACTCAGATTCCATCTAGAATATTGATCGAGCTGCGATTGATATACTTTAAATTTCAGATCTGTATCATTCACGTTTTTCAAGAAAACCGAATTTTTATATAGTCGTGGAGTTGTGTCTCATTGTATGGGAGGGTGTAGAAGGAGTGAAGCTATTCGGTTAATTTTTTTCCCAATATTAATAATATTGGTAATTAAATCCTTAAGTATAAAATTTTAGCTCGATGAAATCTATATGTACTGAGAAAATTGGTTTAGAGTATTTCATGAAAAAGTGCGGCTTGTATGGGAGGTGGTGAAAGGAGAAGGGGGTTCTTAGGGATTTTTTGAGAAACAACTACAATCATCATGCAATTGATATATTTTAAATTTCAGATCAGTAACATTCACACTTTTCAAGAAAATCGAATTCTTGTAAAGTCGTGGAACTGTGTCACATTGTATGGGAGGGGGTAGAAGGAGTGAAGCTAATCGGTTAATTTTTGCCCGATATTGAAAATAATGCCAATCATGAATTTAGTACAACATTTTAGCTCGATGAAAGTTACACGTACGGAGAAAATTAGTGTAAAGTGTTTCATGAAAAAGTGTAGTTTGTATGGGAGGTGGTAGAAGGAGTTGGGGAACTCAAATAATTTGTATGCCAAAAGACTGCATTTGTAATAGAAATAATATATTTCAAATTAATAGCTTTTATAGTTTTCTAGAAAATTAGATTAACATATTTTTTTGAAAATGAGTTAAATGAGTCAAAAGCGGCCGGACAGACAGACAGACAGATAAAAATTTCAAAAAATGTGTTTTCATGCTTAGTTATTGTTAAAATAAAGCAAAAACTAGCTTGTAGCCATTTATAAGCAAATAACAGACAGACACTACAATTATATTAATATGAATAGAATCAAAAATTATTTAAATTTTTTTCATTGCAATAAAAACACTGTACCTATATGTATATGTTAATTGTAATGTATCAAAAGAGTTTGTTTTTTCTTCGTTGAAATAAGTGCAATTATAGTTTTCATATTGGTCTTATCATTATTTTGCGGAGTGTATATATAATAGTTCGAATCCCCACTACATCCACCCCCACCCACACAAACTGTACTTTTCCATGAAATGTTATAAACTAACTAGCGATCGCCCGCCACTTTGTCCGCGGAAGAATCGCAAAATAAGCAATTTTTGAGAATGTGTTTAGTAATATGTACATTATGTGAGATATATAATCTGTTTAGTTTAAAGACTCTTTAAACACAATGGTTTGTATTTTGTTGGAATCAGAACCATAAATTATTAAGACTGAAACAAATCAATCCCGCGATTTGAGATCATATAAGTATGGAAGAGCGTTAAGGACATGTGAATAGTTGTAGCTTGTGTTAATTATAAAAAAAGACCAAATAAAATAACGTTAAGCTTAAAACCATAAAAGGAATACGATTGTGCGTTCAATCAAGCCCAATCATACGATACTACACTCAGAGAAAAAAATTATTATATTAACGAAAAACTACAGTAAAATCCATGAAAATTTACATTCCATGCGAGCCTATGCGAACTTTTATTCATTGTAAGAAATTATTCTCTTTAAAATAATAAAAACTTTTTTAATTCAAATGAAGTATATTTTCATTGAAGTAAGATAATATTTTATTGTTAAAAAAAAAAAAAATGGATTGTGATTAGGAAGGTAGGGGGAAGGGGAGGAGTGAGAACGGACTGTATCGAGAGGTGAAGAAGCTGGTATGTTTTTCCATTTGTACTGGCTGCTACTGCCAAATATTTGCAGATGTTATGAGGGAGACTGGATGATAGAAAGTGAACATTGTTTGAATAATTTTTCATTATCAGCAGCAACTGAACAATTCGTACTTAAAATTTACTGCCCGGAATGGCAATCGAACCTGCGACCTATTTGACTTTGAAGCGAGCACGCTGCCCACTACACCACGCAGCATTTTTTTAAAGTGATGTTTAAAGTGACATGTTTCTTCTTTCACATACAAAAAGGGCGAACTTGCATGATATTTAAATTCTTGTTGTTAAAATAATATAGTCTACATTGCATTTACAAAACTTATTTTCGTTGCAGTTAAGACTTTTTTCATAAATTGCATGAAATTATTATTCAATTAAAGAAAAATTTGTTTCTTTCTATGAAAAATGCAGTATTGTCAAATTAAAGACGGTTTTTCATTAATTCTAAGTAATTAATTTTTCTGAGTGTATATGTAGATGAAATCGAAATTTTTGCGATTAGAAATTTTGTATGGGGAGTGGTAGAAAAGGTGACTACTAATTTATTTCACATCATGCAAGAGTAGCTATAAAATGTTTTGTACCAAATTTAAGCTTGAAAAATTGAATAGGTACTGAGAAACTTAGTGCATTGGATTTAATGAAATTGTGGAATTTGTATGGAAGGTGGTAGAAGGAGGGGAGGGGGGGGGGTTTGGTGATTTTTCGGCAAACAACTATGATCATAATGAAATTGATATATTTTAAATATTGGATCGGTAACGTTTACACTTTTGACAAAAATCGAATTTTTGAAAAGTTGTGAAATTGTGTCACATTGTATGGGAGGGCGTGGAAGGAGTGAAGCTAATCCGTTAATTTTTTCCCGATATTAATAATACCGCTTATTAAGGATTTGATACAAAATCTTAGTCCGATGAAAGTTATACGAATTGAGAAAATTAATGTGGGATATTTCTCGAAAAAGTGCAGTTTGTATGGGAGGTGGTGGAAGGAGTGAGGGGTTCTTAGTAGTTTTTTGAGTTAGTACTACAATCATCATACAGTTGATGTATTTTCAATTTCAGATCAGTAACATTCACACTTTTAAAAAAAAATCTAATTTTTGAAAAGTCGTGGAATTGTGTCACATTGTACGGGAGGGGGTAGAAGGAGTGAAGCTAATCGATTATTTTTTTCCCGATATATATAATAATGCCAATTAAGGATTTGGTACAAAATTTTAGCTTGATGGAAGTTATATGTACTGAGAAAATTGGTGTACAGTATTTAATGTAAAAGTATAGTTTGTATGGGATTCAAATAATTTGTAAGCTTAAAGATGGCATTTGTAATAGAATTGATATATTTTAAGCTTCAAATTAATAGCTTTTATAGTTTCGGAAAAAAATCGATTATTACATATTTTTGAAAATGTGTCACTTTGTATGGGAGGGGGTAGAAGGCGTGAGGGGAGTGACATAAAACCAAAAGCAGATTACATCCTGGAGCATGCCTAATAAACTGTGAAAGTTTCGTCACCACCGGTTCAGCCGTTTTTCGTGAAAACTGGACAGACAGACAAGCAGACAGACAGACAGACGGACAGACAGAGAAGAATTTTAAAAACGCAAGTTTCTACTTAGTTTTTGCTAAAATAAAGCAAAAAACTAACTTATAGCCATTTCTAAACAAATAACAGACAGACACTACAATTATATTTATATAGATTTTTTTTAATTAACACAAGCTACAATTTTTCACATGCCTTTAATGCTCTTCAATACGTATATGAGTTCAACTCACGGGATTGATTTGATCACGAGCCTGTCCCATTCAAATGCGCGTCATGGTTTCATTTTTAATAATTTATGGTTCTGATTCAAACAAAATACAAAACATTGTATACAAAGAGCCATTAAAGTAAGCAGATTATATATCCCACAACGTATTACGAACTATACTCTCAAAAATTGCTTATTATTGCTATTTTTACGCGGACGAAGTTGCGGGCGCTTGCTAGTTATTAATATAAGAATAAAAACATAACAGGGCTACGATTTCGCGTAAAGCGCAATCTTACGATACTCTAGATGAAATAGAATTTTTTGTGATCCCAAGAAATTTTGTATGGGGAGTGTTAGAAGGGATGATAGCATTGAACTAATTTTTCCCCATCATGTTTAAGTAGCTATAAAAATGTTTTATACAAAATGCTTACTCCAAAAATTGAATGGAAACTGAGAAAATTAGTGAGTTAGATTTAGTGAAAATGTACAGTTTGTATGGGAGGTGGTATAAAAAGTGAGGAGATCTTAGTGATTTTTTCAGAAAGAACTAGGAATATTATAAAATTGACATCCCTTAAATTTCAGACTAGTGCCATTCATACTTTTCAAGAAAATCGATTTTTTGTGAAGTTATGAAACTGTGTCATATTGTATGGGAGGAGGTAGAAGCAGTGAAGCTAATCAAATATTTTTTTCTGATCTTAGTGTGTTGAAAAAAGATGTTTGGTTTTCCAACTTAAATACAAAAGTCCTTAAGACGATTGTTCGGTTCTTAGACCATTTAAAAAACACAAGTCCTTAAGACAAGTGTTAAACTGAGAACTCAAAGTAAAAAGACAAAGCTTTATTAGCTGGTTCTAAATTTCTTTAACATAACTTATATCTATTTATACTATAAAATCCCATTGCATTATTTACTATACAAAAATAACCAAAACAAACGTTACTTAAATTAAGTGACTTCCCATAATAATGTGTTACAACATATGCATGCACATTTGTTCTTTTTCATTATTTTGTTGATAAAATACATATCGTACAGGTGTACATTTATCGTACAAATCTAGACTTAAAATTATTATGACACTGCATATTAATGAGTGCCAATATCGTGGCCTAGTAATATTGAAATGAATATCGACTAGGTCACTATAAAAACAAACTGCAAATATGCAATTCTTTGATGATATTGCAAGACAGTTATCGACTAGGTCATTATGAACAAAAATACAAATTATGCTATTTTGCGTTAATGCACGGAAAAAAATATGCATAGCATAATTTCCTAATCAACATAGGTGGAGTTTTTAAGGTAAAAAGCTCCATAACCATGGCATATTTAACGATTTTATAAGGTTAGTTTTGCTCTATATTATGGTGAAATGATATTTTACTATGCATGCAGTCCTTTCTCCCTGTTTATTGGCTGCTATTTCAGCTATGTGCAAAGACATTTAGTTTAATGCTGTTTTAGCCTTATACATAACTAATATTCCATTTAGCTACGGTAGCATGTATGTTGCATTTAAAAGTTAGATTAGCAAATCAAATGGGTAAATTACTAAAATGTTTAGGAATACTGACTGGCGTCATTCTGTACTCCTTTCGTATGAAAAAGTTTCTTGGTACATAATTCGTACGTTTGTTATGTTCGACATGTTATAACTCAAATGTCTTCCTAAGAAGAGTTTGCTTGGGTATGGCTTAGAGGGTACCATGTCTGCAATGCGAAGGTCGAGTTCAAATTCCGGTCGACGTATAATTCGACCACACTGCCTACATGAGAATTTTATGTCTTTTTTCACTCGACGTAATAATACGTCTTTAAATTAATTTTTAAAAAAAAATGCGAAAATTTTTAAATACTAAAATTTCTTTATTCGTAAGCCAATCTATATTTGGCAGTGGTCTAAAAAGTATGAACGTCCCTCTGTGGTCCGTTCGGGTTTTTATATATATTCAAAACTGGTTGCTGAACATTATTTTGCTTAATCATAAAAGTGGTTGCTGAACAAAAAGTGGTTGCTGAATTGGGTTTGGAAAATCTTAAGTTTTTATGGAGGGTTTTTATTGCCTGACGAAATCCCTTTTTTATTGCTCCATGTTGGGTATGCAATTTGGGTAATTCCGTCCTTTTTTAGTACCCCATGGTGCCATAGATGTATAATCCCTTTTTATTTGGGCTGTTGTTATTGTATATGTAACTCCTCCCTCCTTAAATTCAGGCTCCTGACTGAATGTTTTTTATCGTAGGAAAATATATTCTTAATTGTAGCTTAAACTTTTCTAAATTTTATACTTAGATTGAATGCAATGATTACAATGATAATTATAATTACAAATAAAAATCCAACTTTGCGTAATATAATACTTATTTCTATCAAATAATGTGTTCAAAATGTACATTGTTTTTTATGGATAATGATTCAATTTTCTTATATAAATTTCTTGTTTACATGTGTGTTTTACAATGGGTTTTTTTCTGTAATTTCTTCAAGTACAAATTATTTTTGTAATGTAATAAATTCCTAATGTTAGTTACTAATAACATTTTTGTTATTAGGTATGAATTCAATTAAGATCTCGTGATACAATTTATATACTTGTGTAATTGGGTACATTTATAATAATCCTTATTTGGTACTCTATAGTTACTATGCTTATTTTTAAGTTTTTCTAGTGTAATTTTGAACTTATCCGTTTCTTCATCTTTTAATACATAATATAATAATATTATTAATTAATATTATTTCTCAAAATGTTCTTTTACTACTGTCTTAATGAGATTTGTGGAATAGAAGAAGTGGTAGTTTCCTCGAATTTTTTCTTTCTGGCAAACTGACTTTTAACATATCTTTTATTTCTATCATAGAAGTGATCAGGGATATTAGAATTTTTAGTTGTACTTCTGAATTTCAGTGGTTTTCTTTTGTTTCTTAGGGGTGTGGGTATTTTGATATAGTTATTACTTGGTTCGCCTTCCTTTCGATTTTGATTAACTCTTTTTATATATTTTTCTTTGTTATTTATCATTCTTTGGCGAATATCTTCATAGTTAGAAATTATTCCGTTGTGTACTTCAAAGGGTTTTTCATTAGTTGATGAATGTAGAGTATTATTATAAGTGTTCATGGCGAATTCTATGGTATCTTCGTCCATGTTAAGTTCTTTATATTGTTTTCTTGCTGTGATAACTCTAATGTGTTCGTTAAGAGTATTATGAAATCGTTCAATATCAGCATTGCCCGTATGATTATAAGGAGTAGTAAAATGAACTTGAATATTATTTTGTTTCAAGTAATTTTGGACAATTTCTTGTTTCATTCCAGGTTCATTATCAGTTGTTAATTTTTGTGGTATTCCCATGACAGAAAATATTTTTTTTATACCTTTAATAAGTTCTGTCCAATTGCGACTTGAAAGTTCCGTTATTACTGCAAATTTTGAAAATTTGTCTATGCATGATAGAAACGGTTTCTTATCATTTAAGAATATTATATCCATGTGATATTGCTCTCTAGGCTTGCTGGGGTATGAGTAATTGATAACGGCTCTTTTAAAGGATTCCGGTCATATTTTGTAATATTGCAAATATGACAGTTGTTTATGTATCTTTGTACTTCCTCTCGAAGGTTAGGATAATAATACTTCTTTCTTATAGTTTCGTACGTTTTTAATATTCCTGCGTGATTGATATTCTTGCAATGTGTATTATTTATTTCTTGTAACAGTTCATCCCTGGTGTTTATTTCATAAAGGTGATAATTGCATTTAAATATCTTAATATTAGTGTGATTTTTCCTAAATTGTACATAAACGTTTTGAAATATATTAAATTCCGTTATACTTTCTATCATTATTCCGATCCTTCCACGGTTAGGGATATGATTTTTGAGTATATAATCTGCAAATTTTTCCGTCATTTCTCTTGATTTAATCGTTAATAATGTCTTGCCTCTTTTTTTCGATTTTGTTATTGAATTAGAGTTTGCTTTAATTATTTTGATTTGATATTTGAATAGGTTTAACGGGGCTTCGGATATTTGAATATAATCGTGATTGTCCTCATCTGCACTATGAATTGTAGCAGCATTGGAATCATTGTCATCTTGGTCGATTGACATAGGTGTCTCGGAACTTAAATTGATTTCTATCCGTGATAGTGCGTCAGCCACTACGTTGTCCTTTCCCTGTACATATTCGATTGTGAAGTTATACTCTTCGAGTTTTATCTTCCAGCGTTGCAGTTTTGAATTGGGCTCTTTTAAATTGCTCAACCAAGTTAATGGTCGGTGGTCAGTACGAATTGTAAATTTTCTTCCGTACAAATGGGGTCGAAAGTATTTTGTAGCCCATATTATAGCTAATAATTCCTTTTCAATAGTGCTGTAGTTGCACTCATGATCGTTCAATGTCCTGCTTGCAAAACTAATTGGATGGCTGTCTTGAGATAGTACTGCTCCTATTGCAAAATTACTTGCATCCGTAGTTAGTACGAATGGTTTACTATAGTCAGGATATCTAAGAATTGGATCATTTATAATTAATGTTTTCAATGTTTCAAAAGACTCTCGGTAATCTTTATCTTGAGGGTTTATCTTTGCGTCTTTCTTTAGACGTTTCGTCAGAGGTTTTGATACTTTGGCGAAATCTTTTATGAATTTTCTATAGTATCCAATTAATCCAAGGTAAGATTTAATTTGTTTCGTAGTTGTTGGTATTGGAAACTTTTGGATAGCAGAGATTTTATCTGGATTGGGTTTTATCCCCTCTGTGGTGACTACATGTCCCAAAAATTCAGTTTCTTTTTTCAAGAATTCCGATTTATCTAGTTGTACCTTTAGATTTACTTGTTGTAATCTTTTTAGTATTAGTTTAAGTGAATTTAAGTGTTCTTCAAGTGAAGTACTAAATATTATAATGTCGTCAAGATAGACCAAACATATTTTGTTAATATAGTCTTCCAATACTGAATTCATTAATCTTTGAAATGTTGCCGGTGCATTTTTTAATCCAAATGGCATTCTCAAAAATTCATAGTGGCCTAGGTTTGTGTTAAAAGCAGTTTTATGTTTATCTTTTTCATTAATTTCAATTTGATGGAACCCTTTGGCGAGATCCAAGGTTGTAAAATACTGACACTTCCCTAACTTGTCCAATATTCCTTCGATATTGGGGATCGGAAACTTATCGTCTACTGTTAATTCATTTATCTTTCTATAATCAATTACGATGCGCCATTTCTGTTTACCAGTAGCATCTGTTTTCTTGGGGACTACCCATATCGGGCTTGAATATGGAGATTGGGATTTTCTAATAATGCCTTGCTCTAGCATTTCATTAATTTGTTTGTTAACCTCTTCCCTGTGTATTTCAGGATATCTATAAGTTTTGGTATAAACCGGTTTGTCGTTTGTAAGCTTTAATTCGTGCTTAATCGCATGCGTAAAAGTTAATGCATCTGTTTCTCGAAAGAAGACATTGTCCATGGGTTTCAAAATGTTTAGTAATCCATTTTTCTCCTCTAAGTTCATATGCTGCATCCTAATTTCGTCTTGAATTTTATTTTGTGTAAAATAAATTTCGTTTTGTATTGAATGCATTTCATTAGGTATGGAGTATGTTTCAATTTCTTCTTCTTCAGTTTGGTCAAAGTAAAATGGGACTAGAGTGTCATTTAGACTAAGGGTGCGAGTTTCGTAATTTATTTTGAATTTATTAGGTCTGAGAATATCGTTGCCAACAAGACCGTTATAGTACGTGTGGAATTGTGTGACTAAGAACTTTGGATTTTCTATCGTGTTAAGTTCTAAGAATTTAGGCGTAGTCGCTTCTTTCTCGATAGTGACGTTGCCTGTAAGAGTTTTTAGTATTATGGGCGTGTTTTAATTTTTAATGTACTTGGGTTGACAGATGCCAGGGTTAATCAAAGAGTTAGTTGCGCTAGTATCAATTAGCATCCTGATATGACCCAGTCGAGTTTTCAGTTTCAAATATGGAAGTTTTCCGAGGCCGATAATGGAAAATTTTCCATTAATTCAAAATTGTGTACCTGCCTGCTTTGTTCAGTACCTATTTCCATAGGTTCAGATTCATTTCTTTAATATTTGTTTTGATAAAGAGGTGTCTGTTGTGAACTAGATGCTCTCGCATAGTTTTGCCTTGAAGGGTTACTATTCGCTCGATTGTAATTATTCTCTCTTTGATGGTAATCATTATTTTTATTAAAGTTTTGTCTGTTGTTAGAAGAATGATTCTGGAAAGATTTATTTCGTCTAAAATTATTTTGTGTTCTGTCAGTGTAATACAGGTATCCTTCTTCTGTGATAATGTTAAGTGCTTCCTCAAGCGTTTGAGGTCTACCACTAGCTACTATTCCTTTTACTGGCTCTATTAGCCCTGATTTGAAAACTTTAAGAGCAACATTAATATTCCTAGGTATTTCGGAGCTATCGCCTATTTGGGCTAACTTTAAATTTAATGCTCCAAGCCGATCTTGGATTTCATTATAGTAATCTATTGGGTTTGTTTTATAAACACATGCTCTGAGAGCTGCGTACAGTTCCTCTGGACTTTCAGGTGAGGAAAAGTTTGCTAATAGAAGGTTTTTTAAAACAGGCCATTCTTTTATGTGTGAATTTATATCTACTAGTCGTTTTGCTTTATCGGTAAATTTAGTTTTAATAAGATTCCATATAATGTTTTGGCTATGGCTATCATATCTTAATATTACAGGCAATATATCATCTATTGCTTGCAGAAATGTACTTAGATTAATTCTATTTCCGTCATATGGATTTATTTTAGCAACAAATTCATATGGGTTAATACTTAAAGATAGTAATGGTAGTTTGTTACCGATATTTACTTTAGCATGAGCCATGATATGTGGTTGAAGTTGGTTGACGTCTTCGTAATGATCTTCAGCGATGCTTTCGACTGGTCTTCCTTCTTCGAATCTCCGGTTCTTTCTCTTGTGTAAGATCTTAGATCACTTAGTAGATTTCGTTCCAAAGGACGTTTTTAATATTGTTCAAATATATGGTCACGTTCCAGCCTCAGAGCGCGTTTGAAAGAAGGTTTGGGCTTGTTACCCCTCTCCATATATTTTTCACAAACACAACACAGTAACAGAGAATTATTTTAAAATATTCACTGGGCCCTTATAATAGGCTTACTTGTTTTTAATAGAAACGTGAGGTTCTATTTTTCGGATTGCAATTGTTTTATAATCGCTATTATTAAATATACTTGTCGCGTAAAATATAAATTTAGCTATTGATTACGGTTTTTATTGCAATCCTACCGACTGCGCCAATTTTATGTCTTTTTTCACTCGACGTAATAATACGTCTTTAAATTAATTTTAAAAAAAAAATGCGAAAATTTTTAAATACTAAAATTTCTTTATTCGTAAGCCAATCTATATTTGGCAGTGGTCTAAAAAGTATGAACGTCCCTCTGTGGTCCGTTCGGGCTTTTATATATATTCAAAACTGGTTGCTGAACATTATTTTGCTTAATCATAAAAGTGGTTGCTGAACAAAAAGTGGTTGCTGAATTGGGTTTGGAAAATCTTAAGTTTTTATGGAGGGTTTTTATTGCCTGACGAAATCCCTTTTTTATTGCTCCATGTTGGGTATGCAATTTGGGTAATTCCGTCCTTTTTTATTACCCCATGGTGCCATAGCAGATGGCATAGATGTATAATCCCTTTTTATTTGGGCTGTTGTTATTGTATATGTAACTTGAGTATATCTGGATGACTTCAATCTGCGAACATGAAAATTTGTAGATAAAGGTTTGTGCAAAGAGCTAACGACCCTTTCATAATAACGAATAAATGAATTAGATGATTCAGAATTTAATTGAATCTTGGATCGATGATTCCGCGATTTTATAAAATTAAAAGACTTTAATTTCCTTAATTTCTTTATTTGAGCAGGGCTTCACATTACTCGCTTTAAAAATCACAAAATAATGAACAGGTTATCTTACAAACTCAAGACTTAAATACTATTTTCTTGTCTTATTTCTAATTGAATTTTTCCCGTGGGAACTCTGAATCGAGTTCTCGTACATCTGGCAGTTAGATTCTATTTTAGTTTCAAATAAGGTTGATCCTTAAAATGTTTCATAAATTTTCCCGTGGGAACCCTGAATTGGGTTCTCGTACATCTGGCACTTAGATTCTATTTTAGTTTCATATAAGGTTGATCCTTAAAATGTTTCATGAAATTTGAAACTAGTACTTAGAAATTATCTTCTCAGACAAACAGTTTTGGTTGATGTTGAGAGGATAATTTATTGAGTGCTAGAGCATTTGTGTGGGAATCTTCACTAATTAGTAGAGGTGGTGATTTAACTCCTCCCTCCTGTAGATTCGACTCCTGGCGAACGTTTACCATTGGTATGTCTATCTCCCTGTTTTGATTCAAGATCGTGGGTATTGTTATTTTATAAGTTTTGGTTTTAGCATACAGGTAGAATGCTATTACAATTATTGTTACAATTATGATACAGGTAAGAAACGCGTAATTAATCCATGATTGCGTTGTGTAATTCTTGTTATTGTCAAATGTTTCTAGCTCTTTTAGTTTTGTAAAATTCTGATACTGCCAATTAAGTTCTTCGAGTGTAAGCTTTTTAATTACTGTATAATTTAAAATTTTATTGTAGTTTGGCAATATTTTATGAGCAAAGTATGGTATTTTGAAGTTATTGTATTTTATGTTGTTTGTCGTAATTTCGCAATTATCAAATCTAATAAGGATGTTTCCATTTACAGTATTGCTTATTATAGATCTTTTTTCGTTACAATTATGTTCTATAACTAGGTTGTTGGAATTTTTTATTACAATGGTTGATTCTGTAATCTGCTTAATACTAAAATCAGTATATTTCTCGAATGCACAATTATTAACTTCTTTTTTCATAATTTCTTTTATGCATTCTTCTCTTATTTCATGTAACTTGCTTTTCATGTTGGAAGGATAGTATAGTATTTCGTTAATTTCTAGGATATCTCTTATGCTAGTTACAAGTTGTACATTGTTGTTCTTATTTGGTATAGGTTCTATAATATATTTTTGATATAGTTGGTTTACAAATTGGGGTATTCCAATTATAATTAAAATTAGGTTTTCTTTTAAAGCTATAGCGCTTTTTACGTCTGGATACTTATCTATTGTTATTTTAAATTGGTCAACTTCGTCGTCCTCTACTATGTATCTACTGAGAGTACCTATTTTAGAATTTAATATTATCTCCTTAATTTTCTCAATTTGCTCCTTAAAAATATGAATGTCGGATGAGATTTTAATTCTCTGTTCCAAGATAATTTGGCTTAATTTAATTCTATTCGTTTCTATTATTATCTCGTCAAGTTTTGATTTTAATTCAATTTTATTTTGGTTAAGCTTATCTGTAAGGGTTTTCATTTGTCTGTCGAAAGTGTTGGAAATTTTTATGACCTGGTTTTGATTGTTAAAAAGGGTTTTCTGATTCTTCTCGATATTTTCGAAATGAGCCTCTATGCGTGCTGCGTCCTCGTCGTCCATAACTCCTCCTAACCAATTAAGTGTGCGACCGTATAAATTAATGATTCCTCGTTTTATTCTAGAGTATCCGGTCGTAGTACAATTCACTTCGAGTCCTAATTGTCTACAGTTTAGTAAGTTTTTTAATCGTGTATCAACTTCTTTAATTCGTTCTACTGGGAGTAGTTTGCTTTGGGCCATTCTATAGATTTTAAAGATTTCGTTGTCTATGGGAATTACTGTATTCAAATTCAATTTGGAAATGGTTTCGAGAAATTTATTTCTTATATCTATTTCATCTGGTTTCGCAGTAGTGGTTATACTCATTTTATTTCGAGATTTGTTAGTTTGGGATAATCGCTTGTGTAAGTTTAGTTTTCTATTATCTTTCGTAGGTAGTTTGAGGGATTGAATCTCGTGTTCCAAATGTTGTAACTCGTAAGCTAAGTCTGTTATATCGTATTCTGGAAAATTTGTGTTTAATAAATCAACGTTGTTTACTAATTCAATAAAATTTTCATCATATATATATATAGAGTGTTAGATTTATGGTATGTATGATGTGTGTATAGTGGTCTATAATTCTTATCTTTTCTTTTTGGATTATTATAAATCCGTTCCCTTCTGCTATATTTGATATTTCTATCGATTGAGATTCTATTGTGGGCGTCATTATCAGTATGATGATGATGAGTCCTGCAATGATATTGGATTTTGATTAGTTTCGAATTTTTTCTTTTTCGCTAGCTGATTTTTTATAAAACGTTTATTTTTATTGAAAAAGTGATTTGGTATAGCTGATTTTACTTTATTATTTTAATAATAAAGTATTGTGATCGACTTGGGAAAAAAAAAAAATTTGCTACCCTGAAATTTTGTTTTTTCGCGTTTCGTGACTAAATTAGCCTAAATAAACTGCCAACAAGTCGGGCGAAACTTTATTATTCTTGGGACAAGTTGGGGATGAGTGGAAAGTCAATATGCAGGTTAGAGTGGTTAGGGAAGGCTAAGTGAAAGGGAGTTCTTGGGCAGGACTGTTAACAATATTTCATTCGTTTCTGCAAGTTTGGTTTTTATGAGGGGAGGAGTAGGGGTAATAGTAAGTGTGGGTGGATGTTAATAGCTTTTTAATTAATTGCTTGAATCACGTCCAATATTCTCTGTATAGAATGTGTTTCATAGACGAAGTTGCATAGAATTTTCATAAAATTCGGTGTATTTTACATTCACGAAACCGAACATTTGTATGGGAGGGGGTAGAGAATATAGGGGAATCGTAAAATTTGATACGCAGTTTTATTTCGCGTCTCTTGTAAGGTGCTTGTATAGAATTTCAAGTTCGTAGCTTTTAGTTTGTTGGTTATTAGTTGATTTAATAAAATTGGTCGAAATCGTAGTTTTGTATGGGAGGGGGTAGAAGCGCAAGCGCGATTTCAAAACTTTTAAAGCAACTTCATTTGAATTATTTTTATAAGTTTTTATGCCAAATTTGAAATTGATAGCTTTTAAGAGTTAGCTGATAACTGATTTCTTAAAAATGCTCGAAAAAATAATTTTGTATGGGAGGGGGTAGAGGAGGTAAGGGAATCGTCAAACTTGTGATGCAATTTTCTTTCATTTTTGTTGTTAGATGCTCGTACGAAATTTCAAGTTCATAGCTTTTAATTTGTTGGTTATTAGTTGATTTAATGAAATTAGTCGAAATCATACTTTTGTATGGGAGGGGGTAGAAAGGCAAGCGCGATTTTAAAACTTTGAACGCAATTTCATTTTAATTATTTTTGTAAGTTGTTTTGCAAAATTTGAACTTGATAGCTTTTAATGGTTAGGTGATAATTGATTTCTTGAAAATGGTCGAAAAAATAATTTTGTATGGGAGGGGGTAGAAGTTTTAAAGGTTTTCGACCAGTTAATATTTTGTATATTTAGGGATTTTTTTTAAATGCATTTCGCAAATTTTCAAGTTTCTACCTTAAAATATCACTCAAAAATTTTCAGTTTATGTGTTTTTTTCAATGCACATGAAACACCTTGTGCACGTTAGACCGGGGGAGTCGGTTTATAATAAATATGGATCAGGTTAATATTATTTTTCTATGTACATCAAATATAGGTATTCACATGCAAAATTTTAACTTTTTATCTTTCACTAGAGCCCGAAAAAAATTACTCAAAATTTTCGACATTTTTGCTTATCACCTCCCTCCCCTTACACCTCCCAGCTTAAAATTTTTACGAAAATTAACCATTATGTAGTTCTACAATCTGACAAATTTTTGATTTAATATCTGTACTATTTTTTGAGATATAAGGATTTGTAATTTTGAAAAGTGCGCCATTTTTGAAATGTTCCCTATTTCCCCCCACTACTATTATTTCGACATGTTATATTTTTTTTGTATTTGCCTAGTATAGCTTAATATACGTTTTAAGTTTCAATTACATAGCTTAAAAGATAGTTGAGATATTAATTTTTAAGTGTTTTTCCTTTCACCCCCCCTGACCCTCCCCCTTACAATAATTAGCCACTTTCTGAGCTGGTTCCGATGGAACTATATGCCACCTTGACGGTCTCTAAATATGATTTTTTTACGATAAGTAATTTCGAAGATATAATCATTTGAAAAAAAAATTCGGCCGACAATTGGTTCTTAGCCCCCCCTTTTCGCACCCCAATGGATAAAAAAATTAAATTATTTTTAGAAGTTGTCCCACAAATTCCTCTATATTATGTTGAGTTTTAGCTTCCTAGCTGTTACCATGGTTGAGATATTTCAATTCGTATTTTTCTCCCCCCGCCTCCCCCTGAACCCGTACACCCCCCAAAATGGGTATCCGCCAGAGATCCGCAACTATCTACAATCTCTCCAAAAATGAACTTTCTATCTTGAAGGGTTTGGGAGTTAATGTGCGCTGAGCGTACACGTCGGCGTACGGCGTACGGCGGACTGCGGACGGCGTACAGACAGACGGATTTTTATACTCTAGATGAAATCTGAGAGTATATTGTGTTTGCCTTACCGTTTGTAACGCTAAGAAATAATGCTCGCACAGAGCCGCCAAGGGTACAGAAATATTTGTTGTCACTCAAAAACTTCGATTCCGAGTTGCTGTCTGTCCGTCTGTCCGTCTGTCCGTCTGTCTGTCTGTCTGTCTGTCCGTCTGTCCGTCTGTCTACAGCATAACTCTCGAACGCTTTGAGCTATCGTGCTGAAATTTGTTGTGTGTCATTTTTAGCAAAAAAGAAACTTTAAGTTCGTGAACGGGCCACATCCCCCCACTCCTTCTACCCCATACAAATTTCACGAAATTTCGAAATTTTCAGAAATTGATTTTTCTTAGAAACTATTTAAGCTATCGATTTGAAATTTGGGTTCAAATATTATGATATAGATACCATTAATATGACTCAATATTGATCCGATCCCATCACTCCTTCTACCCCCTCCCATACAAATGCATAATTTCGAAAAATGCAGTTTTTCGATTTTCATCGAAACTAGTAAAGTTATAAAAACGAAATTTTGCCAGAATTAATTTTATTATAATTCCAATCAGCACTGAAAAAATTAGCAACTTCCCTTCACTCCTTCTACCCCCTCCCATACAAATTTCACGAAATTTTGAAATTTAAATTAAATTATTTTTCTTCGAAACTGTTAAAGTTATCAATTTGATATTTCGCACAAAGTATAAAAATAGAAATATCTTTAAGCCCAATCATAATTCTGTTATGTTTTTTTTTTGCATTTTTAGGCTAATTTAGTCATGAAACGCGAAAAAAAAAAATTTCAGGGTAGCAAACTTTTTTTTTTTTTTGTGTCGATCACAATACTTTATTATTATAATAATAAAGTAAAATGCAAAAAAAAAACATAACAGGGCTACGATTACGCGTAAAGCGCAATCTTACGATACTCTAGATGAAATAGAATTTTTTGTGATCCCAAGAAATTTCGCATGGGAAGTATTAGAAGGGATGACAGCATTGAACTAATTTTTCCCCATCATGCTAAAGTAGCTATAAAAATGTTTTGTACAAAATGCTTACTCCAAAAATTGAATGGGAACTGAAAAAATTAGTGAGTTAGATTTAGTGAAAATGTGCAGTTTGTATGGGAGGTGGTAGAAAGAGTGGGGCGATTAGAGTGATTTTTTTCAGAAATAACTAGGAATATTGTAAAATTGACATCCCTGAAATTTCAGACTAGTGCCATTTATACTTTTCAAGAAAATCGATTTTTTGTGAAGTTGTGAAACTGTGTCATATTGTATGGGAGGGGGTAGAAGCAGTGAAGCTAATCAAATATTTTTTTCTGATCTTAGTGCTAATACTAATTAAGTATTTATTACAAAATATGAGGTCAATAAATGTTATATGTTCTGAGAAAATCGTCTTAGAGCATTTCATGAAAAAGTGTAGTTTGTATGGGAGGGGGTGGAAGGAGAGGGAGGAAGCAAATAATTTTTCTACTGTAGATTAAAATTACTATGAAAATAACACATCCGAAAATTCAGACTAATAGCTTTTATACTTTTCGAGTAAATCCGTTTATTGTCAAATTACGAAATTGTGTCATTTTGTATGGGAGGGGGTAGAAGGGGTGAAGCTAATAGTCTAAATTTTTTTGGGCTTACTAACAATTTCAAATAAATATTTGGTGCACAATTTCAGCTCTCTAAATTGTATACGCAATGAGCAAATTGGCTTAGAGTAATTCATGACAAGTACAGTTTGTATGGGAGGTGGTAGAAGGAGGGGGAGGATACGCATAATTTTCGTACGGTAGATTGATATTATCATTAAAGTAACATATACCAAATTTCAGGCCAATAGCTTTTATACTTTTCGTGCAAATCCGTTTATTGTCAAATTGCGCAATTGTGTCATTTTGTATGGGAGGGGGTAGAAGGGGTGGAGCGATTTGGCCCGTTCACGAACTTGACCTTACTTTTTTGTCAAAAACGACGTGTACAAAATTTGAACTATCTAGCTCAACGCGTTCTCAAGCTAGAGCGCGCACAGACGGACGGACGGACGGACGGACGGACGGACGGACGGACGGACGGACGGACGGACGGACATCCGGTTTTGAGATTTTTGAGTGATAATATTAATTTCTGTATTCATCATTTTTTTCTCCGAGCCTTATTTCTTGGCGTTACAAACTTTAGAGCAAACTTATAATACTCTCAGATTTCATCTAGAGTATAAAAAATCCGTCTGTCTGTACGCCGTCCGCCGTACGCCGGTGTGTACGCTCAGAGCACATTAACTCCCAAACCCTTCGAGATAGAAAGCTCATTTTTGGAGGGATTGTAGGTAGTTGCGGATCTCAGGAGGACACTCATTTTTGGGGGTGTAAGGGTTCAGGGGGAGGCGGGGGGAGCACTTAAACCGAAAACTAAGAATTCAAATATCTCAAACATGGTTACAGCTAGGAAGCTAAAAATCAATATACATATAAAAGGGTTTATGGGACAACTTTTAAAATTAATCTAATTTTTTTATCCATTGGGGTGCAAAAAGGGGGGGCTAAAAACCAATTGTCAGCCGAATTTTTTTTTCAAATGATTATATCTTCGAAATTACTTAGCATAAAAAATTTATAATTTTAGACCATCAAGGTGGCATACAGATTCACTGGAATCAGCTTACGTAGAGGCTAATTATTGTAAGGGGGAGAGTCAGGGGGGGTGCAAAGAAAAACACTTAAAAATCAATATCTCGACTATTTGTTGAGCTCTGCAATTGAAACTTGGTATTTATATTAAGCTATACTAGAAAAATATGAAAAAAGTATAATATTTGGACTAAATAGTAGTGGGGGAAAATGGGGAGCATTGAACTTTCCAAAATTTCAAACCATTATGTCTCAAAATTGAGGGCAGATATCACATCAAAAATTTGTCAGATCATAGAACTATATAGTTTTCAATTTTGGTAAAAAAATTAAGTGGGGGGGTGTAAGGGGAGGGAGGTGGAAAGCAAAAATGTTGAAAATTTTGAGTAATTTTTTTAGGGCTCTGGTAAAAGATACAGAGTTTAAATTTTGCAGGTCAATATATCAATTTATTGTACATACATAAAAAATAATATAAATTCTACAATTGTTATGTACCGACCCCCCTGGTCTAACGTGCACAAGGTGTTTCATGTGAAATGAGAAAACACATAAGCTGAAAATTTTTGAATGAAATTTTAAGGTAGAAACTTGAAAATTTGCGAAATGCATTTAAAAAAAATCCCTCAAAGAATGAATTATTAACAGGTCGAAAATCTTTAAAACTTCTACCCCCTCCCATACAAAATTATTTTTTCGACCATTTTCAAGAAATCAATTACCACCTAACTATTAAAAGCTATCAATTTGAAATTTTGCATAAGAACTTACAAAAATAATTGAAATGAAATTACGTTAAAAGTTTTGAAATCGCGCTTACCCTTCTACCCCCTCCCATACAAAAGTATGATTTCGACCAATTTCATTAAATCAACTAATAACAAACAATTTGCAAGCTGCGAACTTGAAATTTTGTACGAGCACCTTACAACTAAAAAGAAAGAAAATTGCATCACAAGTCTTACGATTCCCCTACCTCCTCTACCCCCTCCCATACAAAATTATTTTTTCGAACATTTTTATGAAATAAGTTATCAGCTAACTCTTAAAAGTTATCAAATTCAAATTTTGCATTGAAACTTATAAAAATAATTCAAATGAAATTGCTTTGAAAATTTTCAAATCGCGCTTGCCCTTCTACCCCCTCCCATACAAAACTATGATTTCGACCAATTTCATAAATCAACTAATAACCAACAAACTAAAAGCTATGAACTTGAAATTTTATAAAAGCACCTTAAAAGAGAAGCGAAATAAAACTGCATATCAAAATTTACGATTCCCCTACCTACTCTACCCCCTCCCATACAAATGTTCGGTTTCGTGAATGTAAAATACACCGAATTTTATGAACTTCGTCTATGAGACACATTCTACACAGAGAATATTGGACGTGATTCAAGCAATTAATTAAAAAGCTATTAACATCCACCCACCCTTACTATTACCCCTCCTCCTCCCCTCCATAAAAAACCAAACTTGTAGAAACGAATGAAATATTGTTAAATAGACAACAGCCCTGCTCAAGAACTCCCTTTCACTTAGTCTTCCCTAACCACTCTTACCTGCATATTGACTTTCCACACATCCGCAACATGTCCCAAGAATAATAAAGTTTCGCCCGACTTGTTGGCAGTTTTTTGCATTTGAGTTCTGAATTTAATAGGCTTACGTTTTTTCCTAACTAAGCTATCAATTTTTACGTAGTGGGGACTTGCTTCTGCAGTTTTCAAACCATTATGTCTCAAAATTGAGGGCAGATATCACATCAAAAATTTGTCAGATCATAGAACTATATAGTTTTCAATTTTGGTAAAAAAATTAAGTGGGGGGGTGTAAGGGGAGGGAGGTGGAAAGCAAAAATGTTGAAAATTTTGAGTAATTTTTTTAGGGCTCTGGTAAAAGATACAGAGTTTAAATTTTGCAGGTCAATATATCAATTTATTGTACATACATAAAAAATAATATAAATTCTACAATTGTTATGTACCGACCCCCCTGGTCTAACGTGCACAAGGTGTTTCATGTGAAATGAGAAAACACATAAGCTGAAAATTTTTGAATGAAATTTTAAGGTAGAAACTTGAAAATTTGCGAAATGCATTTAAAAAAAATCCCTCAAAGAATGAATTATTAACAGGTCGAAAATCTTTAAAACTTCTACCCCCTCCCATACAAAATTATTTTTTCGACCATTTTCAAGAAATCAATTACCACCTAACTATTAAAAGCTATCAATTTGAAATTTTGCATAAGAACTTACAAAAATAATTGAAATGAAATTACGTTAAAAGTTTTGAAATCGCGCTTACCCTTCTACCCCCTCCCATACAAAAGTATGATTTCGACCAATTTCATTAAATCAACTAATAACAAACAATTTGCAAGCTGCGAACTTGAAATTTTGTACGAGCACCTTACAACTAAAAAGAAAGAAAATTGCATCACAAGTCTTACGATTCCCCTACCTCCTCTACCCCCTCCCATACAAAATTATTTTTTCGAACATTTTTATGAAATAAGTTATCAGCTAACTCTTAAAAGTTATCAAATTCAAATTTTGCATTGAAACTTATAAAAATAATTCAAATGAAATTGCTTTGAAAATTTTCAAATCGCGCTTGCCCTTCTACCCCCTCCCATACAAAACTATGATTTCGACCAATTTCATAAATCAACTAATAACCAACAAACTAAAAGCTATGAACTTGAAATTTTATAAAAGCACCTTAAAAGAGAAGCGAAATAAAACTGCATATCAAAATTTACGATTCCCCTACCTACTCTACCCCCTCCCATACAAATGTTCGGTTTCGTGAATGTAAAATACACCGAATTTTATGAACTTCGTCTATGAGACACATTCTACACAGAGAATATTGGACGTGATTCAAGCAATTAATTAAAAAGCTATTAACATCCACCCACCCTTACTATTACCCCTCCTCCTCCCCTCCATAAAAAACCAAACTTGTAGAAACGAATGAAATATTGTTAAATAGACAACAGCCCTGCTCAAGAACTCCCTTTCACTTAGTCTTCCCTAACCACTCTTACCTGCATATTGACTTTCCACACATCCGCAACATGTCCCAAGAATAATAAAGTTTCGCCCGACTTGTTGGCAGTTTTTTGCATTTGAGTTCTGAATTTAATAGGCTTACGTTTTTTCCTAACTAAGCTATCAATTTTTACGTAGTGGGGACTTGCTTCTGCAGTTTTCCTTTTTTCATTTATTTTGTTTACTATATATTTCTCTTTATTCTCTATAATTCTTTTATATATGTTTTCATAGTCGTTAGTTATTCCATTATGTACTTCGAAGGGTTTTTCCTTTATTTGTGTATGGATGATGTTGTTATAATATCTCAGTGCTAAGTGTACTTCGTCTTCATGTTCGTCGAATTCTTCTATTTCTCCTATTTGTTTTCTAACTGTGATTACTCGAATATGTTCGTTTAAGGAGTTATGCAATCTTTCTATATCTGCATTACCGGTGTGATTGTTGGGTGTAGTGAAATTAACATTTATTTTTTCCTTTGCCAAGTAATTTTGTACATCAACTTGTTTCATGCTGGATTCGTTATCTGTCGTTATATTTTCTGGTTTTCCCATTGTTTCAAATATACGTTTTAAACCTCTCAATGTGTCGAGCCAGTTCCTACTTTTTAGTTTTACTGCTTGAGCATATTTTGAAAATTTATCGATGCATGTCAAATATGGTATCCTATCTTTAAAGTAGATATCTATGTGATATTTTTCCCTTGGTTTCTTGTTAGTTTCGGTTAGCACGAGTGGTTCTTTAATAGGGTTTCGGTCATACTTTGTTGTATTACATACGTGGCAGTTGTTAATATACCTTTGGATTTCCTGTTTTAGGTTTGGGTAATAGTATATTCTTCTCAGAATTTCGTAAGTCTTTATTATTCCGGGGTGGTTATTATTTTTGTTATGTTCATTGCTAATTTCTTGCAATAGCTCGTCTCTGTCTTTAATTTCTCTTAGATGATAGTTGGTTTCGATGAATTTCAATTCTTTGTTGGTTTCTCTATATTTCAAGTATACGTTCTGGAACAGGTTAAAGTCAATGATGTTTTCTATCAGTATTCCAACGGTTCCTTTTGTTGGGAAATGATTTCGAAACAGGTAATTTATTAAATTTTCGTTACAGTCATTAGTATATACTCTAAACAGAAGTTTGTTTCCGCGTGTCTTTTCCTTTTTTACGGAACTATTTGCTGATCTTTTTATTATTACTTGGGTCTTGAACATATTTAAGGGTAATTCTGATATTTGGATATAGTCTAAGTTATCTTCCATGGCACTATGGATTGTGGCTACATTCGATTGGGCGTCCTCTTCGTTATTCTCTCCATGAATTTCGTTGTTATTTATTTCGACACGGCTAAGTGCGTCTGCTACTACGTTTTCTTTTCCTTGTAGGTATTCCATGTTGAAATTAAACTCTTCTAATTTGATCTTCCATCTTTGAAGTTTGCTATTAGGTTCTTTTAATGTACTGAGCCATGTTAAAGGTCGATGGTCTGTTCTAACGGTAAATTTTCTTCCGTACAAGTAGGGCCTGTAGTATTTGGTTGACCAAACTATAGCTAGTAGTTCCTTTTCGATAGCGCTATAGTTAATTTCATGTTCGTTTAAAGTACGACTCGCGAAGCTTATAGGGTGTCCGTCTTGTGATAACACAGCTCCTAAAGCATAATTGCTTGCGTCTGTAGTCAATACAAAATCTTTGTTATAGTCGGGGTATTTCAAAATTGGGTCTGATGTTATTAGTTTCTTAAGGGTTTCGAATGACTCTCTATAGTCACTGTCGTATGGATTAATTTTACTGTTTTTCTTTAATCTTAGTGTCATGGGCTTCGCAACTTTGACGAAATCTTTGATAAATTTACGGTAGTATCCTACCAATCCTAAATAAGACTTAATTTGCTTGGCAGTTGTTGGTATGGGAAACTTAACAATTGCGTTTAGTTTATCAGGGTTTGGTTTGATGCCTTCAGTCGTAACTAGATGTCCGAGAAATTCAATTTCTCTTTTGAAAAATTCACATTTGTCTAGCTGTAGTTTCAGATTGACTTCCCTTAGTCTTTGGAATATACGTTTTATGGATAGGAGGTGTTCTTCTAGTGAAGTACTGTAGATGATGATATCGTCCATATACACGAAGCAAATTTTTCCTACAAATTCTTTTAGAATTGAATTCATTAGGCGCTGAAATGTGGCTGGTGCATTTTTTAGACCAAAGGGCATGCGTAAGAACTCGCCCTGTGTTTGTTGTTGTTGTTTGTAAGTGTCCTCCTTTGCTATCTCTATCTGATGGAATCCTCTAGCTAAGTCTAGTTTGGAAAAATACACTGCCCTTCCAAATTTATCAAGAATATCGTCTTGGTTGGGAATAGGAAACTTGTCATCTATTGTTAGTTCGTTGATCTTACGGTAATCTATTACAACTCTCCATTTCTCTTTGCCCAAAGCATCCAGTTTCTTCTTCACTACCCAAACGGGTGATGAATATGGAGATGAACTATGTTTTATAATTCCTTGTTTTAGCATGTCTTCCATTAGATCATCGACTTCTTTTTTATGGATTTCTGGGTATCTATAAGTTTTCGTATATACAGGTTTATCATCTGTAAGTTTCAGGGTATGCTTAATGGCATGAGTAAAGGTGAGATCATTTCCTTCACGGTAGAAAACGTCTGATAAAGGTTTTAATGTTTGAATTAGTTTAGTTTGTTCTTCTTGGTTCATGTGTTCCGTACATATTTCTATAAAATTTATTTCAACACTTTTGTCGATTAATTCTTTCGGTACTTTATATAGCTCTGCTTCTCTTTCTTCGATTTCGTTAAAGTAGAATGGGATTGGTTTTTTATTGAAGGTTATTCTTCTTTCGGGGTAATTAATTTCAAAATTGTTTTCTACTAATATGTCATTACCTATAAGTCCGTCGAATTTGTTATGAAATTTCATTACTAAAAATTTGGGATCATTAACCATATTGAGTTCTGGGAATTTCGGGACTTCAACATATTCTTTTACTTCAATTACATTGCTTATAGTTTTTATTTTTATTGGTGATCGTAATGGCTTTTCCCATTTCTTTTGACATATTCCAGGGTTGATTAGTGAGTTTGTTGCTCCAGTATCAATCAAGACTTTAATATGTCCTAAGCGAGTTTTCAATTTTATATATGGCAATTGGTTTTCGTTTCCGAGGCTGTTAAAGGAAAATTTTTGGAATTATTGGCATTATTTGCACCTTCGTTAATGTTAATATCCATAGGTTCAGGTCTATGTTGCACTTGGCTATTTTGGTTCTCTCTATATTGTCCTGAGTTTTGTCTTAACGGGTTCTGTTGATAATTATTTTGTCTTACTTGTCCAGAGTATTGTCTTTGATCAAATTGTCTTTGTCTATTGTTGTTGAAATTATGTGTTTCATAGTTATTTTGATTTGGTAAAAGATTATTATGATTTCTTTGATGAGGATGGTGTCTAAAAGTTCTTTGATTTCTATTTTCCCTGAAATTATTATTATTGTATAGATGACCTGCTGTGCTTAATATACTAAGACATTCTTCTAAGGTGGAGGGATTCCTCGAATACAAGATCGTTCTCATGGGCTCTGCCATATTGTATTTAAAAGTTTCAAGGGCAGTTTGAATATTGAGTGGTATTTCTCGGTCATTACCCTCCTGTTTACATTTATTGTTTAGTTCACAGAGGATATACGTAATTTTGTTATAATAGTCTACAGCGTTAGTTTTGAATTTGCAATCCCTTATCTCGTCATATAGTTGTTTAGAAGTTTTTAATGAGCTGAATTGATTAATTAGGACTTTTTTCATTTCATCCCAAGTTTTAGCGTTAGCGTGTATTTCTATTGTCTGACGGGCTCTTCCCGTGATCTTGGTTTTAATTAGATTAAATATTATTAACTGTGATTCTCTATTATAATTACTTAAACTAGGCATTATATCGTCAATAGTTTGAATGAAAGATGGTAGATCATGTCGGTTTTGACCGTTAAACTCACCGATATACTTAAGATGCTCTAATGGTGATAGGTTCAGTTGTAGAGCCATGTTGTCTTCCTCTTCAATAGTTGCTGAATTCGGAAGTCCTGAAAGTGTTGGTATCGGTATCTCGCTGTAGCTGGATTGCGGTGTGAGTCTGGCTGGTACGATGAAATTTCCTTTCGGTGTATTTTGCGTTGCTCGTTCGTCTAGCGTCACTTCTTCCGAGTTGTGATGAATATCTTCGAATTCTTCGTCACTGCTGTTTGAGTGGTGATTCCGGTATGGAAACATTCGCCTTTTCAATTAATTGATCTCAATAACTTTTCGTTATTTATTGATCCACTGTTGAGAATTATGGCTCTCGAAAACCTTTATTAAAACTGACAAGGTTTCCGTTCAGACAAAAACGAAATTTCAAATCTGGTCTTTGTTATAGCCTTGACGCCCAGATCCTTGTCCACTTATACACAGTATCAGCGAATTCTTTTAAAATTCTTGCTGTGCCCTTTGCAATAGGCTTACTTTAATGTTATGATTTTATTAGCCCAGAATTTAATTTCTTGGACGTTTTGGCTCACTATTTCACGAAGGCCAAGTTGGCTAAAATCACTTTTATAAACTTACGTTTGCAGTACGCGTAAGTAATTAAAGGATATCCACCGTTTGTGAATATCCTACCGACTGCGCCAATTAGATGATTCAGAATTTAATTGAATCTTGGATCGATGATTCCGCGATTTTATAAAATTAAAAGACTCTAATTTCCTTAATTTCTTTATTTGAGCAGGGCTTCACCTTACTCGCTTTAAAAATCACAAAATAATGAACAGGTTATCTTACAAACTCAAGACTTAAATAATATTTTCTTGTCTTATTTCTAATTGAATTTTGTCCCGTGGGAACTCTGAATCGAGTTCTCGTACATCTGGCAGTTAGATTCTATTTTAGTTTCAAATAAGGTTGATCCTTAAAATGTTTCATAAATTTTCCCGTGGGAACCCTGAATTGGGTTCTCGTACATCTGGCACTTAGATTCTATTTTAGTTTCATATAAGGTTGATCCTTAAAATGTTTCATGAAATTTGAAACTAGTACTTAGAAATTATCTTCTCAGACAAACAGTTTTGGTTGATGTTGAGAGGATAATTTATTGAGTGCTAGAGCATTTGTGTGGGAATCTTCACTAATTAGTAGAGGTGGTGATGTAACTAATGTTAAAAAAAAACCTGATTTGGGCTGTAGTGCCATTGGAGACCAAGAAGAAGAGTTTGCATTTGCCCACCAAACTAAAATTAATAATTAAAATTGACGTTATTTTAGTTGATCGTACGATGGTTTTCTTTGACGAACAACTTCATACAATGGAGTTTTACCAAAATAAATAGCAGTATTACCTATACATTTGGTCAATTTCATCCACCTATGTATTATAGTAAATATTCCTTTTTATATTACTACTACAAAAAGAGCCATTTTTATAGGTAGAAACCTATAAAAAAAACAGCAAAACCAGCTATATTTTTTTTCCGTGTGCTAGTTACGTTACAAAATATGCTATTTACATTTCAACATAGTGATAATACTAATTAAGAATTTATTACAAAATATGAGCTCAATAAATGTTATATGTTTTGAGAAAATCGGCTTAGAGCATTTCATGAAAAAGTGTAGTTTGTATGGGAGGGGTGGAAGGAGAGGGAGGACGCGAATAACTTTTCTACGGTGTATTGAAATCATTATGAAAGTAATATATCCCAAAATTCAGACTAATAGCTTTTATACTTTTCGAGTAAATCCATTTATTGTCAAATTGCGAAATTGTGTCATTTTGTATGGGAGGGGTGGAAGCTAATCCTGTGATTTTTTTTAACCTTACTAACAATTTTAAATAAATATTTGGTGCACAATTTCAGCCCGCTAAATTTTATATGCATTGAGTAAATTGGCTTAGAGTAATTCATGACAAGTTCAGTTTTTATGGGAGGTGGTAGAAAGAGGGAGAGGACACGTATAATTTTTATACGGTAGATTGATATTATCATAGAAGTAACGTATTCCAAATTTCGGACAATCGCTTTTATACTTTTCGAGCATATCCGTTTATTGTCAAATTGCGCAATTGTGTCATTTTGTATGGGAGGGGGTGGAGCGATTTGGCCCGTTCACAAACTTGACCTTACTCTTTTATCAAAAACGACGTGTACAAAATTTGAACTCAACGCGTTCTCAAACTAGAGAGCGCACAGACGGACGGACGGACGGACGGACGGACGGACGGACGGACGGACGGACGGACGGACGGACATCCGGTTTTGAGATTTTTGAGTGATAATATTAACTTCTGTATCATTCATTTTTTTCTCCGAGCCTTATTTCTTAGCGTTACAAACTTTAGAGCAAACTTATAATACTCTCAGATTCCATCTAGAGTATAAACAAAACTCTCTCGAACGAAATAATGATAGTACCAAACTTATGTTTTTTATGTAAATTATGAAAAAAATTCAAGTTTTAATATTTTGCGTTTGCTCTATTTTGTAAAATAACTTCTTAAAGACTTCGTGGCATGCAAATAAAGAGATACCACGAGAGTCCAAGAACTGTTTGGTGAACTTGGCAGATTCAATCGAAGGGTTTTCCTCCTGAAATATCAGCTCCACCGATGTCGTCACCAATGTGTACTAAAACTTCATCCATGAGATCAGTATATTTTTGTGAATTCATTTAGTTGAAATTATACAAATCAGTGGCCTTCCATGATATCGAATTGCACCCCAAATCAATAACGATCGTCCGCCAAAGACTCGCACCATTTGTTCTTGTTTTTTTACGTTTGTCACGCCAATATTTTTGGCAACCGTCACGAACATCAAGGTTAAATTTTTTTTCGTTTGAAAAAATAGCTCGTTGCTATTCATCTTCCCAAAATTGGTACTTTCAATCCAACCTGCAACGTTAATAGCGCATTGTCAATCTCCGCTTAGGTATACGTTTGTCGCATTGTAAATTTATGTCGATGCTCAAGATCTATTGGAATCGTCTCACAGATACATTAAGATTAAGCAAATGTTGAGTGTGAGAGGGTTTGTTTGATTCAGTAGTTCTACGATTGCCAATCTTTTTATTTCACGGAAAGAACGGGTTTTCTTCCGGAACTTTCTTTTCTCCTGTACTTTTCTCCTAGTTTACAAGGTATTACTGCTGTTAAAGTTCTCTTTATTTGGGGAGCAAAAGCTCTTGCCGTCATTCTAGGATTACAATACTTTTCTATTTTCCTTTACTCTAACTCAGTCAACCGCTTACCACAACCCATTTTTATAATTTTTGAGCCAAGAATCATAAGAATTGAGGAAAAACACAATACATGTATACATAAAAATTAATTAAACAACTAACCTAAAAGAAATAAAATATTTCATACCAAAAAGAATCTGTTTAGAAATTATAAGTTTTGCGCTTGTGAGGTCTTATCAATTCAATCCTGTTTCAAAATGATAAAATGCTCCCACTCCAGACGGGATTTTTTTAAGCGAAAATGTTTCAGTTGCTACTGGTGATAAAAAATTATTCGCAATAAAATGGGGAAATGGTGTAAAAGTGAAACAGTTCCACTTCAAGAAGGCCTAGATACTCAGTAGATGGTTTCTGTTCGCTTTCTATCATTCAGTCCCCATAACATCTGCAAATATTTGTCAGTAAGCAGCCAGTACAACTGAGCACTACACCAGCTTCTCCACTCGCTACGGTCGTTCTCAATCCCCTTCCCCAACCTTCCCAATCCCATTCCTTTCCTCCATGACTGTTGTTGTGCATTGCACATAAAGGCCGAAATTGCCTATAACACAGGTCATTCTGTAAAAAAAAAAAAAATCTAAAACGATTTCACAACTTTACAAAAAGCGGATTTTCCTGTGAAGTATGAATGCTATTGATCTTCAATTTAAAACATGTCAAAAGCATGATGTTTATAGTCATTTGTGAAAAAGTCATTAAAGACTCGCCTCTCCTTGTACCACCTCCCATACAAACTACACAATTTGGATAAAACCAATAACCTAATTTTCTCAGCAACTGTTAAATTTTTTAATCTTAAATTTTGTGTAAAACATTTTGATAGCAACTTTAGAGTAATGGGAAAAAATTAATTCAATGTCGTCACCCCTGTACCAGTTCCCCTACAAAATTTCTTGAAATCAAAAAATTTCTCTTTCATCTAGAGTATCGCACGATTGCCCAATCGTAGTCCTGTTATGTTTTTTGTCTAATTCCGGAATTGCGTCGTTTTATATGATAGGTGTAGAAGAAGTGGAGCAATTTGGCCGGTGCAGGAACTTCACCTTACTGTTTCGTCAAAAACGACGTGTACAAAATTTTAACATTCTAGTTCAACGCATTCTCGAGCTAGAGCCGACACGGACCGACGGACATCCGTCGATTTTTGAGTCATAATATGAACTTCTGTATCATTCAGTTTATTCTGCAAGCCTTATTTCTTAGATTTATAACCTTTATGACAACCTTGTAAAATAACATAGTTCAAAAAAAAATGCAGCATTTCGAAATTGTAATTAAATCACATCTTTCTGATGCATTCTGGTTTCTTACAAACCAAGCAAAAAAATGCCGCTTTGTGTGTTTAATTGTTGAAAATTTTTCTGATCCTTGGTCTTATCGTTGCTTGTACTTATAATTTTCATAAATAACTCATCATTCACTCATCGTATGATGCGCGCTGCGTCTTGAACACGTGGAGGAGGACGTATTCGTCGATCTTTCTGCGGGACAGTACTTTTCCTTCTACTCACTCATTTCCTTTTTTTTTTCTCCAATATTTAATTGTCGAAATGAACCAAAATTATAGCTATATTACAAGTTAATTGTACTTACCCGACTCTCCACGGCCAAAGAGAAAACAAAAATAATAAAACACAAAGCAACTAGCTAAAAAAAACTGCACTTACTGAAGCGTACTCACTGCCGGTCACTCACTAAGTGGCCGCCGTCGCACTCTCGAAAGACCATTCCGCCGGTCTTTTTTTTCTTTTAATTTTGGTGGCATTGCCTGATAGGCTTGTCTTCGGGTCTTTAGCCGATTTCAAATTTTAAATTTCAAATTTGAAATTGGCGCGACTATTAACGAAAATCATTTTCGTTACAATCGTGGGGACGACCCCGACCAAGATAAGAGGTCTCGTCAGCCGGGCAAAGAGCACTTTAGAGGTGGAATTGCGGTCCCCAGAGCGAAAGGTGTCTGCACATGAAGGTTACTCTAAATCATATTTTGAATATTCTCAAATTACTCGAGTGCCTCTTCGATATGATCCCTGTTACAGACGAAGTTATTCAAATAGCTATGGAAATGGATAACCAACGGAACTAGTCCGGATACAATTTCGCGAGAGGCCATATCGTGAGCACAAAACAAAATGATCGCGCTACTGAAATGTATGTCCTTGCGGTCTATAGTCGACGCTACACGCAGGTTAGGTAGACTGCGACATACATCCCTAGTAATACTACAAACGGCTTTATAAATCTCGCAGGTTTATACAAGAGATCCGAATGAACTCTGCACTGAAGGTGCACCTGGTAACCTTGACAAAAACAAAAACATTACGCCCGTTATGATTTAAAGTACCCTCCATGCGTCGAGCTGAAGGATTGTGACTAACGTGTGTTCGACGGAAGAATCCAGAGGAAGAAAAAATGATCTATGGAAGGAGATTGCTAGTTTTTAATGTCGCGTACAAGGTGGATCCCAAGCGACTTGCCCTGATTGTTAACTAGTTCGTAAGACACATTTCCGATTCTTCGTTTAATAGTTCCCAAAACGAACCTGGGGGAAAGCTTTGCATTGAACTTCTTGTCAGTATTCGATAAGAAGTGTGTGCGGACATACACCGATTGCCCAACCTTGAACTGGCGTGCTTTACTGTGGAGGTTGTAACGTCTCGCGTTTTTAGCATGCGCGTCCCGTAGATTTTTCAAGACTTCATGTTGCGCGGAGTTTAGGCGCTCGGGAGCGGCCAGTACCTCCAATTCTCCCTCTGCAACACAGTCTAATTCCCGCAGGAGTTTGTAGTCTGATTCATGATTGATCTTATGGGATCCGAACACCAAGAAGTGGGGTGAGTAGCGGGTAGAAAATTTTACGGCATTTCGCAGAACGGAAGCAATTGCACTTAAATTTACATCCCAATCTCGCTGGTTTTCTCCCAGCTTACGCCCGTATCGAAGCCAGTAGAGTGCGATTGGTTCTTTCAGCTGCGTTAGCTTGAGGCGAATATAAAGGCGTGAACATATGCTCGATACCATATTCTTTTAATAGCTCGGCAAATGCTTTTGATTTAAACTGAACCCCATTATCTGAAAGTACCATCTCTGGGACTCCAAACATATTAAAGACGTCGTGTCTTAAATAGTTGATGATTTTGGGAGCCGTTGCCCAGCTCACGGCCTTTAACAATACGAATCTGGAGTATTGGTCGAGTACAATAAAGATGTGCGTATTCCCTGCTCGTGACCTTGGGTAAGGTCCCAAAAAGTCAATGTAAATCCGTTGCCATGGCCGAGATACTATCACCTGTTCCCCCATCGGTGGTTGAGCCGCGTAGTTTATGGGCCTACATTCCTTGCAGGTGGGACATGCCTTAATGTAGGTTCGAATTTCCTGAGCCATATTGGGCCAAAAGAAATAGCGTTGAATGTTTTGTAGAGTCTTCAAAACACCCATATGCGCGGCTGATGGAGGGTTGTGAGCCTGCTTGATGACCGAGTTGGTAAGGCCCGCTGAAATCTACAGTTTCCAGTTAGGAAGGTCGCTGTTCAGATTAACTAGGCCGGTGGGAGGGCTTATATATATTTCCCCATCTCTTACTCGCACATTTTTAGTTGAAGAGTCAGTCAGGATATTGTTGAGTCATTTAAGATAATCGGGACTGGAGAACTCAGAGTCTTGTAAGTCCACGTGCAATACTGGAATTTGGTTATCGGGAATTTGTTGACACCATAGGGCGTCGGCATGCGCTCTAGATGAGGCGTCCGGAACGACGTTCTGCTTGCCCTTTCGGTATTCAATGTTGAAGGTATATGCTTGCAATTTGAGACTCCATCGGGCCAGTCTACCGGACAAATCCTTTTGGTCCATGAGCCATTTCAGGCTAGCATGATCGGTAATTACTGTGAAGGGGTGTCCCTCCACATGTGCTCGGAATTTTTTTATACTTGAGACAGCTGCCAAGCACTACTCAAGCTCCGTGACGCAATAATTCCGTTGAGCCGAGTTTAGCTTCTGCGACATATAAGCAATGGGGTGGTCATCACCATCATCTGTTTTTTGGAACAGGACTCCTCCAATGCCTGTCGTACTAGCGTCGCACTAGATAAAGAAAGGACGGGTGAAATCCGCATTGACGAAGACTGGTGCTGTGCTCAAGGCTTCTTTAATTGTTTCAAAGGCTGTCAGGATTTCCGGTGTAAGGATGATCTTGGCATTTTTGCGTAAGAGGTCTGATAATGGGGCGGTCAAAGAAGCATAATTAGCAATGAAGCGTCGGTACCATCCTGCTATTCCGAGAAATCGCCGGACCTGACGCGTGGTTTTTGGTGCTGGGAACTCTTGGATAGCGCGAACTTTCTTTGAGTTGACACACAGACAGCCATCGCTAATGACATACCCCAGGTACTTTATTTCCTTCAACATGAACTTACTTTTTTCGACATTAATGGTCAATCCTGCGTCCCGAAGAAGCTTGGCGACTTGAGACAACAAGTTTATGTGTTCCTCAAATGTGGCCGATGTAATTAGGAGATCATCTAGGTACATGAATACACGGTCATGCAGTTGGTGCGGTATAACTTTGCGCATCAAGCGGCACATCGTCTGTGGAGCGTTACATAGGCCAAACGGCATAACTGTGAATTGGTATAAAGCTCGACCGGGGACCGTGAAGGCGGTTTTTTCTTTCGATTCTGCTGCAAGAGGGATCTGCCAGAAAGCATTCTTAAGATCCAGACTGGAGATGAATCTAGTCTGGCCCATGCGAGAAATTAGGCCATCAATTAATGGAAGTGGGTAAGAATCTTTTATGGTCGCCTCGTTCACTTTGCGAGCGTCCACTTTTCCGTTGGTTTTACGCACTAACGTAACTGGAGAACTCCAAGGACTTTGGCTTTCCTCAATGACCCCCAGTTCAAGCATACGATCCAACTCGGCGTACATTTCTCGCTGAACGGCTGGAGAAACAGCGTAGTACCGTTGCTTAACTGCCTTCGCATTGCCAATATCTATGATATGCTCCAGAAGGTGAGTGCGACCTAGTCCATTCTCATTAAAGGAAGGAAATTTTGTTTGCTGAGCTTCACTTAGAATGTGTTGCTTCGCCGTTGCCAGATTGGTGAGGACCAAGGTACTAACCTCTTCAATAAATGACGGTATTAAGCCGAAGACGTCCCAAAAATCGGTACAGCGGTTGGGTCAGTGATGGAGAAATATACAGCCACATTTTCCTCGTTTTGTGTTGATAGGTTATTGGAACATAGACGTAACCGATTACGCTTTGTCGTTGGCCGCCAGCAGTAGCTAAGGAGGACTTCAGAGGATGCACTCGGAGACCCAGTTTTCGTATGAACTCTTCTGCGTTTGTGCCTAAAACACTGATGTTAGCGCCACTATCTAACAGGCCGGTGGCCTGCCTGCCAGCAATTGCGATATTTGCGTACATATATGAATCGTTGGCGTTACGGATATACGTTTCGGAGATCATTTTGCATACACTACGCCTTAGGTACCAGTACTTTAAGGCGCGATCAAGGCGGTGAGAGGTTGTTTGAACGGTTTGGGTGGACGAATGGACAAAGGTTTTGTTTCAGGGTGTCGCCGGTAAAGTTCCGGGTTTGTGTTTGTTGCTACTTCATCGTAGGTCCGGGGGGCTTGTCGGGCGAACAGGTGTGGAGCCCCTGGACGGTTTCCATCCTGTCTCCGGTTTCCCGACTGTTTTGCAGCACAACGCCGACAGTTGGGTTTCAAGACGTCCTTTTGACCACAACCAAAGCAGAATCGATGTGTTAATGGAGAGGAACAGTCTTTAAAGAAATGCGCCCGCGTTCCACAGTTCCAGCACGCGTTGATGCAATCGTTATTCGCAATGCCTCCAGTTTTCTGGATGTTATCTCGGTTGGATGCAAAGTTATTGTTATTATTGTAGATCCTTCCTGACCGGTTTTTTTGTTGATGGGTTTGTTGGTACCTGTTGCATTTCTTCACCGTGCGCGTTTCCGAGTTGCTTGGTGATGGTATTGGGCTGGTAGAGGCATCGTAATCCACTTCATTAACTATTCGTCGGTATGGGCTCTGCATGTCAGGACTATGACCTATTCTCTCCCAAGTGTCCTCTACTGAGACACACAATCGTACTAACTGGTCTACATCTGTCATGGTGCTTGTGGCTACGGCTAGTTGTAAGGCGTTTATCATGTTACTGCGCAAAATGAATAGAAGCTCCTGATCTGGCAAAGGAACCCGCAGTTGCAAAGTAAGTGTTACGACGTTAGAGTAGAAGTCTAGAAAGGACTCTCTAAACTTTTGCTTGCGCGCTATTATCATTCGGTGGACGTCGTAATCAGATCTTCTATCCTGAAACCTTTTTAGCAGTTCAGATTTTAGCTGCAACCAGGCGATGTGAGGGTTTCTTTCCAAAATGATCCAATACCATTCCTGTGCTGGGCCATAAAGTACACTAGACAAGTCATTGACGAATTGCGCACTCTCAACGCCATGCGTTTTAGCCAGATGCTCGAGCCTAAAAAGAAACCGTTCAACTGGTAAGTTCATTGGATTTCCGTCAAACGTAATGTTCCATTCCTTCATCCTGATGGGCTTGTGAGAGGTTCGGAACGATTACAAGTCTGACCTAAAAACGTCATCTATGTTGGGCTTTAGAAAATCAGGAGAGATTGAGTTGAGTGTTCCTCGTTGTTAAATGCCACTCGACCCGGTTTTGCATGGCTAGATGCTAATGCGTGTCGAGCCGCGGCTAATCCCTCGGAATAGCGGGGAATATCAACCACCGTTTGATCAAGTGACTTTGCCCACATCTCATCACTTGCGAGCGCATCATCTGACAGGGTATTCGTAGATTTTTCTAGATACGGCATCGACGCGAATGATGAGGATTGAGGTTTTGGTGAGGAGTGTAGCAAGTCCGTTGCTTCCTCGTCATGCATATTAAGGAGCTCTACTCCCAAATCTTTGAGCTCTCTTTGAGTCTCGTTCAAGACGTCCTCAACATTGGGCTCGGTACCGTCAATAAGGCCTTCAACTACTATTGAGAGCTTCTTCACAACCACTTGTAGTTCTAGAGCTCTCTCTCTCACGGATGGGGATTGGGATATTCGAGTAGTTCTTCCGTGTACATGTAGCAATAAAGTCTTAATTTTTTTGCAGAGTGTCCATCGCTGTCTTTGATGAAAGCTGGCTAACAGAAACATAGAGGGTTTCTAGTTTGTTATGACAACTTCGTATCTCGCGCGCCGGATTCTTCCGCGCTGCTTCATGCGGTCTGGTGAGCACTAAGCTTGGGTCCTTGAGCTCATCTTCCAATCTTGAGTGCAACAGAGGGTAAAATGCTGCGTTCGTTGCGGATAAGTTCCTGAGCTGACACTCTATGACAAGCTCATCGGGTTGTAAGTGATCGATATTCATTGTATTGTGAAACCCAAAGAAAATGAATCGAAGGTATGGAGAATTCTAACCACTGATTGGAGACTAATTAGAACGCGGGAAACGCGAGAGCGCGTGATGCAAGGGCAGAATGCCTAGTTATGTTGTAATATTGGATGTCAGGAATATCTTAGTGGTCGTACCACGAAGTTCAGAAAGAATTTAAGAGAAATCAATACTTAATATTTAAGGATTGAGTAGCTAAATTCTTCTGATAATACGAGTCTGTTTCCTGGAATAAACTTTTGAGAAAACAAACCCCAGAGAAGGGCATTCAAAGTGAGGGGCTGAAAACAGTAAATTTTGTGCAACCTAGATATATTTGGGAATGTTTTATCAAAAAAAAAATAAATATTTAAATATAATAGAGTGGTATTATTTAGCATCAATAAAAAGAAAAAAAATATATATATATAGATAAAAAAAAATTTTTTAATTAAATTTCAAACTTTGGACTGTCCCGGGAAGACCGACAATGTCCCTCCTGGTTTATACTAACGACCACTGACGGATGTTGACCGGATATATTTCCACGAGAGACCAAATCATAAGCTCGCCTCCGATACAGAAGAGGAATATTTGAATATAACAGAAAAAAAATTCAGGTAAACATACCCTGACAAGCTTTAAGTTGGCGTAACATTAATTAAGCAGGAAGAAGTGTCCGCGAACCAAAATGTCGCGAGTAAAGTTTAGACCCGAGGCTCATTGCCATTACAGGATACGATTTCCTCTACGATTAAACACATAGATCATTGCCGGTGTACTAATACTTTGAATAAATTTAATGCGAAAGAAAACTAACTCGAAAATGCAAAGTTGGATCTTAGAAGGAAAGATGCCCTAACCTTTTCATAGGATTGGACCGTACCGCACTTCAACCCACGTTTCCTCTCGTTACTTAAAATCTTGTTCCGACGTTCTCTTCTATCTCGTCACCAACTAGTGGTCCAGTCGTCGATTTAGTAGGCAATCTAGAACGATTGAGAAGTTGTGTTCGGCGGTGAGTTATTTCCTCCTTCATTGTAGTCTGCAGCATTACTAGGTTTTGATTGCCGAGTTGATGTAATGGATGCTCTAAACCGATTTTGCGTTACATAAATTCGATTGCTAGCTGTGTTTCTTTCAACGATCAATTCTGGAGCTAGTGTTGTACTGGTTGTTGCTCGGCTCTGCTTCCTAAATAATGTGGTTCGCTGAGTTGCTCATTCCGTTTTAACTGCAGTTCTTTCAGTAATGAATTCCTTGGAGATGGAAAAGATTGACAGGTTCTTCTTGTTTCCTTTGATTTTTGAACAGGACTAGGCGCAAGAGTGTGAAAATCTTTTCCATAGTAAAGCCGGTTTCAGCGTCGCTGGTGCGATTTAATACAATATTTTTAGGTGTATCATTATTTACTAGTGGTAGTTTTGAGCTATCTTATTCTTCCTTTTTCCTTGATTTTCAGCGCCGAGGCTCTGCACAAATATTTTAGACGCGTTACGTTGGACAAATGTGTAGGGTCTGCTGTGCTGGATAGATTATAGTGATCCGGTCCTTAATTAGCCTTTTCAAGAGCTGGGTCGATAGAGACATAAATTATTCTCTCCGAAGTACATGTTCACCTTCAACTTCTGCGTCTTCCTTTGATTCAGTGGCGGTTAGAATGCCAGCTTCAGTAATTGATTTAACACGATTGAGTGTTATATAGTTGTTTTTTAGAAACGACTTTGAAATTTCTGCGATATTTCACGACGACTTCCGAGTCCAAGCTTCGATTGGAAAATGTAAGTGTAGGTACGATCAATTTTGCCATCCTAGATTTGGACCATGGCCGAGATAGCTTCTGACCGTCCCTTCCTTTCCCCAGCTTCCCACCTTCAGGTTGCTATAACCGGACTTCGTCAACGACTACAGAGGAAATCGTGCAGGCAGACTCTAATCGGAGGGCTTATTCGAGGGCACTCGTTCCGTTGCATAATTAATGTTAAATTAATTGATGTTAAATTTGTTCGATAACACAATTCTTATGTGCCTAACACCAAAGGCGGATAGCTGACAATATCAACATTCCCTGTCTGCGGAATTTTCATAATGACGCCCTCCTTCCATTCAGTCGGATATCTTCCTTCATTGCACACATCAGTAAAGAGTGGGTGGAGTATATCGGCTGTTATTTCCGGGTCTGGTTTAAGGAGTTCGGTTGGTAGTCCGTCTATACCTGGAGCTTTCCTTCCCGCCATTGACCGAATCCTTATCTGGGGGATCATCCCTAATAGAGGATTGTTGCGGTTGGATGTTTGGTAGATGTTCTGTTTCTGGAATATATTCCTCTGACAAGATGTTTAAAATATCAGAGAAGTATTCCTTCCATCGCCGCAACTGGTGTTCCCTCATATTAAGGAGAGTTCCGTTGATATCTCTCACCAGGTGCTTGGCGGTGAAATTCCTGTTCGTCAACTGTTTCATGATTTTGAATAGTGAACCCACATCCCCAAGGTAAGCCGCAGATTCTGCCTTGTTTGCCAGATCTTCAATAGCCTTTCTCTTGTCGCGTCTAACAGCCTTTTTAAGCTGTATATGAGCATCGCAGTAGTTCTGCCTCAGGTCGGGCGTTCATTGGTTGACATCGGGTTGAGAGATGATTGCCAATTTGCCTTTTTTCCGATTGCCAACCTTGTCCCATGTGTCTTGCGATATCCAGAGTTTCTCACCGCTTTGCACATATCCCACAGATTATTCAGCACTAGTTAAAAAAGGGTTTCTGGTTGCATCCCAATTGGCGTCCAGTGTGCGCATTTCATATTCACCCAATGTGGATGACTTTTTGCATGGAATAGTGGTGTATTCGCGTTTTTTGTTGGGATCTCTGAGTTTATCCACATTAAGCTTGCGCTTCATTTGATGAATTTGTGGTCGTTGGACAGCTGCTGTGTGTAGGGTCTAGCCTAGTGGGTAGTGTGTTGGTCTTATAATGCGAAGGTCGTGAGTTCAAATCTCGGTCGGCGCAATATATAATTCCAACACATTGCCTGCTTGGATATACCTTGGTCACCTCATTCTACGAAAATGAAAAATTCGTAGATAGAGGCTTTTGCAAAGGGCTAACAACCTTTCCACAATAAGTAATGAAAATGTTAAGGAACCTGCATGTCACGAGGCCAAGTTCCGATTTGGACAGTAGCGCCATTGTAGAAGGATAGCTGCTGTACACAATCTGAATCAGGCAACCATCAAGTGGTGATCGTTCCCCACGTCAGCTCCACGTTTCGCTTGCACATCGAGGCGACATCTTCTCCATCGGCGACTTATAGCCAAATGGTCGATCTGGTTCTGAGTAACACCATCAGGGGAAACCCAAGATGTTTTATGATGACTCTGTGTGTGGAAAAAGGGTCCATCTAATGACCATTTGTCGAGTAATACAAAACTCCATAAATAATTCGCCGTTCTTGGGTCTCTTAATCCAAGGTCGTGACGCGTCGACCCAAGGTTCACCATGCCTCCCCATGACATGTTCTAGTCCAGTGTTGTCTAATCCAACCTGGTCGTTCATATCTCCTGATATGATAATAATATCACCTCTTGGAACACGTTCGAAGGTGGCAGTCAGTTGGCTATAAGACTCCTCTTTGTCACCAGATGTTGCGGTATTAGTTGGTGCGTAGCACTGCAGAATTGTGACGTTTCTGACACTGGTCCTGAGCTTGACGACGATAATCCTATCCGACATTGGTTCCCAGTTAATAAGACTGTTTCTCGCTCTCGGTATAAGGACAAACGCCACGCCATTTTTGGCTTCACTTTCAGGGCCAATGTACAGAATAGTATTTCCACTAGGGGTTCGTTCTTCTCCTGATCCTGTCCACCTGGCCTCGCTCAAGCCCAAGATGTGGATGTTATAGTGCTCCATTTCACGGTCCATCACTGATTGGCGGTGCAAGGACCGAGTAACTCCAGCTCTTCCCCCGTCATTCAATGTTCGAACGTTCCAGAAGCCAATCATAGTCCTTTTTCGAATGCCAAAAGTCGTTACCGTAGAATCAGTCCATATCCGAGGCGCTGTATTCGTTTCTCGTTTAGGGCAGGCAAGACTGGCTGTGGGTGAATTCTACAGCCCCCATCCCACAGGGGGATATTTAACTCAGGTCCGTGGAGTCGCTAGTCTCCAAAGATAGTTGCAGGAAATGATAAAACCTCATCCTACAACTACCCCCTTGCGGGGACGATAGTGATAAAATCCTATTAACTCACTTTTCGCTATTACCTCGCGTTAATATATATTAACTACCGAGTAAATATCGTTCTAGCTAGGGTTTAGTCTAGTAGGTAGCGTGTTTGGTTTACAATGCGAAGGTCGTGCGTTCAAATCCCGGTCGACGCATAATTCCAGCACACTACCTGCTTGAATATACCTTGGTTACCTCAATCTACGAAAATGAAAAATTCGTAGATAGAGGGTTGTGCGAAGAGCTAACAACTCTTCCGCAATAAATAATGAAAATGTTGAGGAACCTGAAGATCAGGAGGCCAAGGCCCGATTTGGGCTGTAGCGCCATTGAAGAAGAAGAAGTAATATCGTTCTGTAACCATATTAACTCGGCTAGCAAATACTTGATCCAAAAGAAACTTTCAACCGGGGAATTCACAATACGAGACAGAAGGAAATTTTGAGGAATTTGCGTTACAATGACGTTTTATTTCGTTGACATTACAAAAATGAAACAAAAAATTTCACAAAAATACAATTTAAAGAATTTAACGGTGCGTCCATGATTTATTTTCGATACAGAATTTTTCAGGATTCCACAAGGCGTAATACAAAACAGTTCCAAAATTTAAGTTTGACATTCAAATTTGAAGCTTCACTCTGACGTAATGCCTAGAGCTTTCTTAGATTGATTTAATACGGTATTTAAAAAAAAACTGTCGGGACTTAATATCGAAATTAATATATATTAACGCGAGTTAATATCGAAAAGTGAGATAATACGATTTTATCTCTATGGTGTGTCGGCAGCCTAAGTCACATACAAAAGCTATAGTGGAATCTTTCATTTTAATACGGTTTTATCTCTAACCATCCAAATAAAAAAAATAAATTTCTAATTCTTACAGTAATTCAATGGAGTATACTATTCTGCGAACTTTATGTGGTCGAAATCCTGACATCGATGATCATATAGGAAACGTTGCAAAGAATTGGTCACTTTTTCAGGAATTCATCATCAACGTAGCTCAACCTTGTGAGAAAATGTTCATTTCATGTCGTTACGGAGCATCTGACATGAACTGTTCGCACCTATTTCGTCCTGTAATTACGGACGAAGGAGTCTGCTGTTCGTTCAATTTAGTAGACGCGAAATATATGTATAAAAATGCTAGGTAAGATGATAATTTTCCATGCAGTTTATTTTTTATGAATAATTCTTGTGTTATTTTTAAAGCTTGCCAGATCTATTTCGTGAATTTAGTCCGCCAAACATAACATCAGTTGACTGGTCACCAGAAGATGGCTATCAAGCTCATTTACCGCCTCGTTTTTATCCTAGACCAAGCGCAGGTAATTTATTTATTATCTTATTATACACAAACAGTGAAGAAAGAATTGAAATAATTGTATTGATTACCTAGGATTCCCGTTTGATTGCTATGGCGGTAATGGTGGTGCTAAAATAACATTAGAAAAATCCGGGAAGGATTTAATTGATTTCAAGGCTGGTCACCTTGCAGTGAAATGGAATAGAAGCATTGCTCCCCTTATATCTTACCTCTCCATTGTGTTAAAAAATGTTGAATTCAGTTACCAAAGAATTTGTGAAATCTTCTAAAAATTCATGCACTTCGTAAAAATTAGGCTTTATTTTCGCTTAGCAAGGCATACAACCCATCTCACGCTTTTGCTCTGCTTTGGACTCGAAAGTGCACCTAAAGTATTCTCGAGAGAAAAATCGCCGAGATGCGATTTGAAAAATGCGTATCTGGCACTCACGTGCCTTTTTCGATCGTCCCCGTCGTTTTTGCTGCGGTACAGGTTGAATGAACATTTCGACTTTGGTTCGCAAATCGAGCAGACATTTTTTAAAGTTTCTTTTCGTCTTCACTCGATTTCAGCCATTTTAAGCTTTCCAACGAAAGAACAAGATTCATCACTAAATGTCATTTAAAAGTGACAGATAAACTTCGAACAAAGCTCCAAATCCTGATTACTTTCAAATATTTCCAATAGATGTAAGTCAAATCGATCGATTTTTCTTCGTGGAAGATAAAAACAATCCGAGTCACATTGAAAAAATGGAGACAAAAGGCGAATTGAAAAAGTGGTATAACAAATCCGAGACTCATTGAAAAAAGTTAGTTAACCAACTAAAAGCAAAGATGTGAAGACATAAAGATGTCTCACTCAGTACAAGAAAATAGTCATATGAAGAAAAAGCTCGCCACATTCTCTCGCATCCAGGTGAATTCAATACAGGTGCCAGCACGAAGGGGAAACAAAGTTCAAGGCGAATGATAACGTAGTGTGGCAGAAATTGATAATGAACTGGTGATGACCAGGTCAAAAATACCTTAGAAAAGGGATACTTGAGCTGTGCGTTTTTTTCGTATGTAAAATTGAATTGATCCCCTACACGTTTTTTTTTTCTTGTAGCAAAGCCAGTACCGTGGTTTTGTTTTTGATTTCATAAATCAATGTGAATCCCTAGTAAAGCGTAGGTCTTGTATGATTTATGAATGAATGAAATTGTCTTTTGGACATTTTGGATTTTAGGATAAGTTAGAAACATGAGATTATGCATAAAATTATTCAATACCCTTCGAACTGCAAACTTTTTAATACATGCCCATATGACGGTTGGCATGGATATTTGTTTGGGATTTGTCGGACTCCCATTTACAATATTTCTCTAAAAGGATTAATATAGAATAATCTAGAGCCTCTAAATGATGTTTATAACACGGATTTTCAACAGAAAACCAAAATGATAAGTTAGGGGTATTTTGTTCATTTAAGATATAGGATTCTGTTATAATTTGTTTTAAGCAATTGAGTGATGGCTTTTCTTTTAAAACTTTTTCGAACTGTTTAAGGCTTATTTTCGAAATCTTAAAAAAATGCATTGGAGCCTTCAAACTGCCAAAATCAGAATGTGCGGAATAATTCTTACGGAATGTAAAAGACTCAGATGCACATTCCAAACTAATTACTACTTCAGATCGGCACATGTCTTGTGAACTCTGAAAACAATCAATCCATATGTTTGTGGGAAACATTTCGAACATAACCAAATTAGGAAAAATTATTTAAAAAAGAGTGCAACGCCAACATTAAATATGCTTAAATGATACATTTATTTCAAATGTTAAAAAATAGATTTATTCATGGAATGACTGTTCGAAAGAAGCAGTACTTTTGTTCAATGAAATATCAATTCGAAAAGGTTTAACATATATATGATTCTATTAAAGACCAAATAGTGGGATATAAGGACACTAGGAATAACATGAAAGCCAAATACGTATGTGTTTTCATGGTTAGAGGTATTTTTACTAATTTGTAATGTGCTATTTCTCAAATGTAGCAGCAATTTTACATACAAAAAAAACGCACAGCTCAAGTATCCCTTTTCTAAGGTATTTTTGACCTCATTATCAATTTCTGCCACACTACGTTATCATTCGCCTTGAACTTTGTCTCCCCTTCGTGCTGGCACCTGTATTGAATTCACCTGGATGCGAGAGAATGTGGCGAGCTTTTTCTTCATATGACTATTTTCTTGTACTGAGTGAGACATCTTTATGTCTTCACTTATCTCTGCTAATAATCAATTCACGACCATACAAAATTTTAGCGCCCCCATAAAAGAAATTTGACTGCCATACCAAGCATGGAAGTTTCGTGTAATGTACTTCCATTTCAGGCTCTCATTCACACGACTTTCCATCGTTACAAGTTTGTCAATCATTGAAATTTTATTATTGTTTAAAAAATTATCATGAAGAAAAGTTTGAAGGACAGTGGTATGGCAATATCGCCGAAGAAGGGAACTTTGATCAAAGTGCTTTACATATTTTTGCAAATTTTTTCTATTTTGGTTTGCCACTAAAGTAAACAATTAATATCTATCGCATTAGCACGATGAATGGGATGCACAGACATGAATGAGAAGTGTTAATCATTTAAAATCATTGAATTTTATATTCTAAATTTGATCCGTACCCCAGAATTGAAAATTTACAATTTAATGAGAACTCATACATATGTACGTATTTACGTATACATTAGAGTGGCCCTTAACTATACGGTTTGTTCCGAAAGTTAAAATCTTGTTACTTTCACTTTTCACTTGAACCGGACAACTACTAGGCGACCCTCAACGGCCTTGAACTTCGACAAATGCTTGAAAACACATAAAAAATTGAAAATGTAGTTTATTTGTTAATAACAACAATTTCTGTAAGGAAATTACATTTTTATTTTCAATGTTAAAGGGTGTACAGATTTTCATATGTTTATATTTTTTATGACTCAAACTGTAAATTGCGGCAATTGCTTCTGTAACCAAATATCTTGTGAGGAATTTTCAAGAAACCGTAATGATAACATTCTTCTCACGAAATTTGGCTATGTTTGCTTTTCATGTGCCTTATACTTGCGTTCTCAAGCAAATTAATTTTTTTGAAACCTTGAATTTTTGTATTTGTTAACTTGTCTCACGTCCTAATTTATTTACAATTTTTATATAAATAAGTAACATTTCAGAATAAAGTTCAGTCTTTTACTTATCGTCAAATTAAAGAGTTTCCTTTTATTGTTCCTGTGGCTAACTGGTTAAAGTGCTAGTTCAGCCATTCCTTTAGCAGAATTCGAACTTAGTCCGATTTAAATTCAAGTGCTACATTGCTCTAAGTTTCCTTCATCTATTTTGGTTCATGGGCCAAAATATTTCTGGTGACCCCTTAACAAACCTTAACCCATCCTACGAATCTCAGATAGCCTTTAGGTTGTAATTAGTCTTACAACGAACAGCCTTGATATGCAGTAAAAACACGCAGGCCGCCTGACACATGACATATACATAGATAACCTATACTAAGGTAACACTCAATACAATCTCGGTTCAACATTTTCAATACACAAAGCAGCTTCAAGGAACCAAAACAAATCTTATTCCACGAAACTTGATGCAGGCGGTTTAGATTTGGAGTCTATTCCACGAAGCCCAGCAAGTGGTAGGTAGCCAATTTCTCAAAGCATCGATATGGAACCATTAGCAGCTAGCCAGTCACCCACAAGTGGTGAAATTAAGCAGCTCATTGCCAATTTTAAAAAGAGTCCGGCCAGTAGGAAGACGCTTCCCTATAAGACAGTAAGGAGAGATCGACTTCGAACGCTCTGGAACCAGCTTTAAACCACCGATGCGGAAATTCGGCTATTGCCAGACCTCTCACTCGATCATGAATACTTTACGAAAGATTTCTATAAAGAAATCTCGCAGCTAGTTGCAGAACACTTCAAAATATTTGAAGACAACATCGCTGCCTTAGACGGCCAGAATGCAACACGGAACATAAACTACCAGATAGACCAACTATTTTCCGGCGTCAGCAATCCATTGTGAATGCACTTGAACGCCTTTTCCTGTCCCTCAATCACCAATCGGTAGAACAACCTATTCAGTTCTACAAAATAAACCTAAAAACATTGGAAAAGCTTTGGAATAATGTAACGAAGCTCTAATTTGTGAGCTTTACAACGCCCTAGTAGCAGCTGGTTACAACAAATCGAAATACATCGAATTAGAGTCCAGAGTCCAGCGACTTGATGATGAAACAACAGCACACCGAATCAACAATCGGTAACAAGACCCGACAAATCAAGCGTTAAACTGCCAAAGGTCACCACACCAACTTTCGACCGTGATTACTTGAAATGACAGCAATTCCACGACATGTTCGAAGAAATCATCATCTCACAGGAGTATCCAGAAAATGTGGTTCCTAAAGGGCAGTCTAGCAAGCGAAGCAGAAAAGTTGATTCGACATCTTTCGTTCTCCCAAGGAAACTACCATACAGCCTGGGAGGCCTTAAAAGAAAAATACAACAATACCAGAGTCCTAACCTCAGTTCTCAACCAAAAAATAATTTCGTAACCGAACATTTCAACAAATGGTGTTACCGCAACCACATTCAAGAATTTCATCGACCCAACCAAACGAAATCTTTTGGCCATCGAGAATCTAGGCGTTGACACATCCACATGGGATGCCTTGCTACTGCACCTACTAATCAAAAAGCTATATCCAGATAGCCACCTGCTATACGAACAGCCTCTCAAGAATCCTACACAGCTCCAATTAATAAGCGATATCCTAAAGTTCTTAGAGAGGTGCTTCCACGCCCTCGAGTCTCTACGAACTAAGGATAAACAATCTTCGAAGGCCTTCACCATCACAAAGGGGATTGATACAAGGCCAAAGCACGAGGTCCAATACCAATTATTCTACATCTACAATGGCGCTACAGCTCAAATCGGACCTTGGCCTCCTGATATTCAGGTTCCTTAACATTTTTTCATTACTTATTGTGGAAGAGTTGTTAGCCCTTCGCACAACCCTCTTTCCACGAATTTTTCATTTTCTTAGATTAAAGTGACAAAGGTATACCCATGCAGGCAATGTGCCGGAATTATATTTTGCGCCGGCCGGGATTTGAACTCACGATCTTCGCATTACAAGACCAACACACTACCTACTAGGCTATACCCTAGCTACCAATTATACAAAGGCGAAAATCATCAGCCGTACGCATGCAAACAGTTTTCGAAGCACTTAAGCGACTGGAATTCACGCGAAAATACAAACTCTGCATAAATTGCTTGAAATCCGTGCAGCAAACGAAGGATTCAAAATTGCGAAATTGCCTGAAATGCAATAAAAGGCATAATACGTTTCTCCACTTCGAACAAAATCAAAACATGACATCTACAGACAATGATGACAAGGCGAACAGTGCCAGTGAAAGCCAGGCATCAAACCAAATAGGAGGCGCTTTAAGACTATCATCATCTGCGCCAACGCTTATTCAATCCAAATATATCATGCTGGTTACCACAAGGCTCAAGATGGTAACCAGTGATCAGCGAGATGTTGAGTGCACAGTCATTTTGGATTCTGGGTCTCAGGTGAGCTTGGTCACCGAAAGTCTTGAACGAAGACTTGGTACAATCTACGCATCGAAGGCATTGGCCAATGCTCAGCAGCGCATAAATGTCGAGATACGATCCAAAAACTCTTCTTTCTCAAATCGTTTGGAAGCATTTGTGCTCACGCTTTTGGAAAATTGACAATATCGATGAACCTGCTCAAATGCTAAGCACAGCAGATCAACTATGTTTGACTCACTACACCCAAAACACCACCTGAACCCCTGAAGGACGCTTCATCGTCAAACTACCCTTTGCGGACTCTTTGCGGAAATCTAGGCTAATCAAAAAATATGAGACTTAACCGGCTAATTGCTCTCGAGCGACGCTTGGCAAAGGACGACAATTTAACGGCACAATACGTTAACTTCATGCACGAATACGAAGCACTGGGACATATGTCAAAAATTGGACCCAATCTCTTGCTAGTCAACCATTGCGTCATCCCTCACCGTTACGTGCTAAAACCGGACAACACCACAACAAAGTTGCGTGTCGTTTTCGACGCGTCAGCAAAGACATCATCTGGGCTCTCAGTGAATGATATTCTACACGTCGGGCCCATGGTACAAGCAGACCTCTTTACGATCTTTCTACGCTTTCGAATGCCACGTTTCGTTTTCACAACGGACATCGAGAAAATGTACCGGCAAACATTACTGCACAACGATGATAGACCAACTCAAACAATCATTTGGAGGACGAAACAAAGGAGCAGCCAACATACGAGTACTACCAGCGAAACACAATTACTTATGGTACGCGACCTGCAACTAACGCCTTAAAACGAATAGCATGGATTGCAAGATAAATTATTCATTGGCAACTGCAGCTCTGGAGGACAACTTTTACGTCGACGACGGATTAGGCGGATCCGATTTCCTTCCTGTAGCGATCGAAACACGGCGACAATTGACCAAGGGGCTCAAACTGTACGGCTTTCCTCTTCAAAAATTGCGTACCAACCACTCTAGCTTACTTAACGGTATTCCCGTTGAGCATCAAGAAGTAAACCTTGACTTCGATAATATGGATACAGAGTCAATCAAAACGCTTGGGTTAACGTGGAATCCCAAGAAGGACGAGTTCTGTGTTAAGGCTAAACAGAATACGTACCAAATAGTTACCAAAAGGATAAGAAACTCCGATCACGCTCGAATTTTTGATCCATTGGGAATACTGGCACCAGTAGTCGTAACTGCCAAAATATTTGTTCAGCAATTATGGCAACAACAAATTTCTTGGGACGAGCCTTCTTCTAAGGAATTGCAGTGAAGTTGGAACAAGTTCCGAGGCGACTTGAACGTGTTAAACGACGTCTCTTTCCCCCGGCACGTTTTCGCCCTGCACAAATCAAAATCAACGGAAATTCATGCCTTGCTGATGCCTCAGAAACTTTCAAACCTTTGTTGCAAATCGAGTCGCGAAAATTCAAGCATTGTCCTTGCCCGACATAGCGACATATATCTTCTCGGGACAACTCAACAGACTGCTTATCCCGAGGACTGCAACCGAAGAAATTAGCAAAATGGAATATTTGGTTTTACGGGCCAACGTTCTTGCATGGAAAGGAGTGACTCTGGCTAAAACCCTTCGTCACGAATACCACCTTTGAACTTTTTTATGATACCAAAAGAAAAAGGTCCAAGCAGCCTGTCGTTTTTGCTTTAGGTAGTTGTGTGGAAGATATGCTATATAAAACATAACAAAGCTACGATTGCGCGTAAAGCGCAATCTTACGATACTCTAGATGAAATAGAATTTTTTGTGATCCGAAGAAATTTTGTATGGGGAGTGTTAGAAGGGATGATAGCATTGAACTAATTTTTTCGACATCATGCTAAAGTAGCTATGAAAATGTCTTATACAAAATGCTTACTCCAAAAACTGAATGGGAACTGAGAAGATTAGTGACTTTGATTTAGTGAAAATGTGCAGTTTGTATGGGAGGTGGTAGAAAGAGTGAAGCAAATCAAATATTTTTTTTCTCATCTTAGTAATAATATTAAATTAATATTTATTACAAAATATGAGCTAAACAAATGTTATATGTTCTGAGAAAATCGGCTTAGAGCATTTCAGGAAAAAGTGTAGTTTGTATGGGAGGGGGTGAAAGGAAAGGGAGAAAGCAAATAATTTTTGTACTGTAGATTTAAATCATTAAAAAAGTAACATATACCAAAACTGAGACCAATAGCTTTTATACTTTTTGAGTAAATCCATTTATTGTCAAATTGCGAAATTGTGTCATTTTGTATGGGAGGGGGTAGAAGGGGTGAAGCTAATCATCTAATTTTTTTTGACCTTACTAACAATTTTAAATAAATATTTGGTGCACAATTTCAGCCCGCTGAATTTTATAAGCACTGAGGAAATTGGCTTAGAGTAATTCATGATAAGTACAGTTTGTATGGGAGGTGGTAGAAGGGGGGGGAGGACACGCACAATTTTTATATCATAGATTGATATTATCATAAAAAAAATATATTCTGAATTTCAGGCCAATAACTTTTATACTTTTTGAGCAAATCCGTTTATTGTCAAATTGCGTAATTGTGTCATTTTGTATGGGAGGGGGTAGAAGGGGTGGAGCGATTTGGCCCGTTCACGAACTTGACCTTACTTTTTTGTCAAAAACGACGTGTACAAAATTTGAACTTTCTAGCTCAACGCGTTCTCAAGCTAGAGAGCGTACGGACGGACGGACGGACGGACGGACAGACGGACGGACATCCGGTTTTGAGATTTTTGAGTGATAATATTACCTTCTGTATCATTCAGTTTTTTCTCCGAGCCTTATTTCTTTGCGCTACAAACCTTAGAGCGAACTTATAATACTCTCAGATTCCATCTAGAGTATAAAAACCTAACAGAATTATGATTGGGCTTAAAGCCCAATCATATGATACTCTAGATGAGATGGAAATGACTTTAATATACCGGAAAGTATGTCATCTCAAATTCTTTCGAATAGTGAATAGAGACTTTTGCATGGGAGGTGGTAGAAGTAAAGGGGGAGGTTTGTATTTTTCTTATATGACACCGAACATGGCATGCAAAATGCTTTTTGCTGAATTTAAAGTTTTTAGTTTTCATTATTTTTAATGAAATTGGTATTAGTTTTCCTGAAAGTGGGTTATTTGTATGGGAGGTGGCAGAGGAAGTGGAACGTTTTAGATGATTTTGAAACTGGTTATCATCACCGTGCTTTGATTCAATTTCAAAGTCGATAGCTCTCATATACTTGAAGGAAAAATGCTTTTCTTGAATTCATAATACAGTGAAGCGGGGCTGATATTTTTTTCCAGCACTTATTTCAATTATTAAGAAACAAATTCTGGCAAAATTTGAAGTTTGTACTTTTTCAAGTTTGAATGAAAATCGATAAAATGCATTTAACAAAATTTATGCATTTGTATGGGAGGGGGTAGAAGGAGTGTACGGATCAAAACAACTTTTTTTTTTGAATTATTAATATTTCTGTTTTTATACTTTACACAAAATATCAATTTGATACCTTTAACAGTTTCGAAGAAAAATAATTTAATTTAAATTTCAAAATTTCGTGAAATTTGTATGGGAGGGGGTAGAATGAGTAGGATGAAGTTGATAATTATTTTTAAAATAAATTGCAATTATAGTAAAATTAATTCTGACAAAATTTCGTCTTTTCAGCTTTACTAGTTTCAATGAAAATCGAAAATATGTATTTTTCAAAATTGTCCATTTGTATGGGAGGGGGTAGAAGGAGTAGGGAGATCGGGTCAATATTTCGTGGTATTATTGACATCTATATCGTTATACTTTGACCTAAATTTCAAGTCTATATAAATAGTTTCAAGGAAAAGTCAGTTTCTTAATATTTCGAAAGTTCATGAAATTTGTATGGGAGGGGGTAGAAGGAGTGGAGGGATGTAGCCCATTCACGAACTAAAAGTTACTTTTTTGCTAAAAATGACACACACAAATTTTTAGCACTATAGCTCAAAGCTTTCGAGAGTTATGCTGAAGACAGACGCACAGACGGACAGACGGTCACTCGGAATCGAGATTTTTGAGCGACAACAAATATTTCTGTACCCTTGGCGGCTCTGTGCGAGCGTTATTTCTTAGCGTTACAAATGGTAAGGCAAACACAATATATTCTCAGATTTCATCTAGAGTATAAACAGCATGGAAATTCCTTCTCCAACGTATCGTTGCATACATCATACGATTCGCAACAAATACGAGGAAATCAGATAGCCTGCGTCCAAATAGCATAGCATTATCTCCACAAGAGTTAAACAATGAACTCCTACTCATCATCGAAACGATTCAAGGAGCTGATTTCAAGGAAGACATTCCACACAGGCATAATTCAGTTAATAAGGTAAGTACTCTCAGCGGATTATTGCCTTTCATTGACGAACGAGGAATATTACGCGTTGGAGGCCGAACAGAATCAACTATACCATACGACGTAAAACGTCACATGCTACTTCCTTATTATGACCCTTTTGCAAAATTACTTATGCTAAGGATCCATGAAGATAATTTACGTTGTAGGCCGCAAGCTCTCCTATCACCTACCCGTCAGAGGTTCTGGTTAATAAAAGGGAAATCCATGGCGAGATCTATTGTTCACCATTGCATTCGCTGTAGAAAGCTCCGGCCCAAATTCATGGAGAGCGTAATTGGCAATTTACCCGCAATCAAGGTTACGCCATCCAGACCGGTCATTAACGCCGGAGTCGATTACCGTGGACCTTTTTGAGTACATTTTAAGATTCGAGGAAAGAAGCCGCAAAATACTTACCTGGCACTTTTCTGCTGCTTTGCCACTAAGGCAGTACACCTCAAACACGTCACAAATCTTTCAACGGAAGCCTTCATAGGTTGTCTTAAAAGATTTTTTGGTCGAAGATGACATTGCCGCAACCTTTACTGCAATAACACCACAAACTTTGTGGGAGCAAGAAACTATCTTCCAGAAGTCAATACCACCGTATTTTCTGCCAACGCCCTAGACGACATCTTTCGCGCATGCAGCAGTCGCGGAATTCAATCCAACTTCATCCCTCCCAGAGCGCCTCATTCCGGAGGACTTTTAAAGGCTACTACTAATGAGTGTAGCGATCGATTCGCTCACATACGAAGAACTCGAAACAGTAATCATCGAAATCGAAGCTATCCTCAACCCACGGCCGATCTCTGCATTGTCAAACAATCTTTCAGACTCAATTGGATTAACGCCAGGGCATTTCCTAATCGGCGAGCCACTTACGGCACAAATTGACGTAGAAGACGGCTCATCCAAAGCCAGTCTGCTAACAAGATTGAAGCTTGTAACCCATCTTAAAAACAAATTGTGGACAAGATGGTCCAAAGAATGTCTCCATGAGCTGCAATATAAACAAAAATGGAGGCATCAAAAATCAAATCTGGAGCCCGGAATTCTAGTGATAATAAAGGATGATAATCTTCCTATCTTGCAACGGCAATTAGGAAGAATCGTTACTACGTATCCAGGTCGAGACGGTGTAGTTCGAGTGGCTGACGTCAAAACAGCAAACGGAATCTGGGAACGACCAATTCATCGATTGGTTCTCCTATCTGTCGAAAACGAAAATCCATATCGAACGGAAACCGACGGCAGCTCCAATGAGTCACCATCAAAAACCCAACTGTCACGAAGCCGTCCAAAGGCAATGATGACAATGAGGAAGAAAGCGGCAATGCGGAGACTCCTCCAAAGCGATGCTGTTTTCCAAGCATGCCACTTCTGCTCATCGCATTGTTATAACTTTAATATATATGAACTTATAATAATAAGTAAAAACTGTTATAACTTTAATATATATGAACTTATAATAATAAGTAAAAAACACTGTTTTATTTTCAAACATTTTTTATATTTTCCACCTCACTTTTACCTATCTTTTATTATACTCTAGATGGAATCTGAGAGTATTATAAGTTCGCTCTAAGGTTTGTAACGCCAAGAAATAAGGCTCGGAGAAAAAAATGAAACATAACAGGGCTACGAAGTTAATATTATCACTCAAAAATCTCAAAACCGGATGTCCGTCCGTCCGTCCGTGCGCTCTCTAGCTTGAGAACGCGTTGAGCTAGAAAGTTCAAATTTTGTACACGTCGTTTTTGACAAAAAAGTAAGGTCAAGTTCGTGAACGGGCCAAATCGCTCCACCCCTTCTACCCCCTCCCATACAAAATGACACAATTACGCAATTTGACAATAAACGGATTTGCTCAAAAAGTATAAAAGTTATTGGCCTGAAATTCAGAATATATTACTTTTATGATAATATCAATTTATGATATAAAAATTGTGCGTGTCCTCTCCTTCCTTCTACCACCTCCCATACAAACTGTACTTATCATGAATTACTCTAAGCCAATTTCCTCAGTGCTTATAAAATTCAGCGGGCTGAAATTATGCACCAAATATTTATTTAAAATTGTTAGTAAGGTCAAAAAAATTAAATGATTAGCTTCACCCCTTATACCCCCTCCCATACAAAATGACACAATTTCGCAATTTGACAATAAATGGATTTACTCAAAAAGTATAAAAGCTGGTCTCAATTTTGGTATATGTTACTTTTTTAATGATTTAAATCTACAGTACAAAAATTATTTGCTTTCTTCCTTTCCTTTCACCCCCTCCCATACAAACTACACTTTTTCCTGAAATGCTCTAAGCCGATTTTCTCAGAACATATAACATTTGTTGAGCTCATATTTTGTAATAAATATTTAATTAATATTATTACTAAGATGAGAAAAAAAATATTTGATTTGCTTCACTACTTCTACCCCCTCCCATACAATATGACACAGTTTTACAACTTCACAAAAAATCGATTTTCTTGAAAAGTATGAATGGCACTAGTCTGAAATTTAAGGGATGCCAATTTTATAATATTCCTAGTTATTTCTGAAAAAATCATTAAAATCCCCCCACTCTTTCTACCACCTCCCATACAAACTGCACATTTTCACTAAATCAAAGTCACTAATCTTCTCAGTTCCCATTCAGTTTTTGGAGTAAGCATCTTGTATAAAACATTTTCATAGCTACTTTAGCATGATGTCGAAAAAATTAGTTCAATGCTATCATCCCTTCTAACACTCCCCATACAAAATTTCTTCGGATCACAAAAAATTCTATTCCATCTAGAGTATCGTAAGATTGCGCTTTGTTATGTTTTTTTTAGAACTTTACCCGCAACTCAACAAAACTGGCGCAGTCGGTAGGATTGGCGAAAAAAGTATTAATAATTCCCAATCCAGTGAACTTACAATAATAATAATAACTGTTCGGTATATTAAAATAAAAATTAGTGCAGTTAGCGACTAATAGTTCATAAAAAACAAAAGTGAATACATTAAACAGTTCTAAATTCAAAAAAATAAACGATAGTTTAGACGCAATGATCGTCTGAGGGACGCCAAGCCCTCCTGTAGTCATTTCTAACAAAAACAATAAATTAAAAAATAGTGAAAAGTGCAAAAGGCAGATCTGGATTCCAAAAAAAGGGAAGACTTTTTTTATATTATACATTATATATTTGTATATAAGTACATTGACGAAAGAAAGTTCCTTTCATTCTACAAACACTTATATACTTCACCAAAAATAAACTAAAATATGGCTCAAAACGATTTGCCACCAATCGCTCTATCCTTCGAGTACTTGGTGAAGGACGCTAGGCGTCTTGCCATATACAATGGTGACAATGGCACCTACTCGTTATATACTTGGATTAACGAGGCTAACATGTTGTTAACATTAGCTACAATTGGTGCAGAACAAAACTATCTGTTTCAAATTATTCTCGGGAGAATTCAAGGAGATGCGAGAAATACTATTCAAAAATTACACGATATTAGTTGGATTAATGTCAAAAGGGCATTAGTTGCTGCACATGGTGTCACCGAATCATACAGTAACTTAGTCAACAAAATTCAAGAAGTCAGCTTCGGCGGAGATATTTCGAAAACATTCAACCAGCTCAGCGATCTACTAAACAAATTAAACACCAAATACATCCAGGACGAAAATCAGCCTCAACACGTAGAATTTGCTCCATCTCGAAATGAGAGTTTGGTTTTGAATAAATTTAAAAGTCTTATTCCAGAATATAAAATGTTTCTAATAGAAAGTAAAAATTATACAACACTTAGGGAGGCCTTCGATTTATTAAACGTAATACAACAGAATTCTTCGCGAAATTCTAATAATTCTAATTACGAAAATCGACAAAATTCCGTAAACAAAAATAAATATAACTCATATAACAACGCTAGACGAACTGACAACAGACCTGATAGCCGTAACAGAAATTACCAAAATAATAATAATAATAACCGTAACAATACTAACAACTATAGAAGAAATTACAACACTAATAACAATAACAATAATCAACATAACCACAGAAATAACAGACATAACAATAATAACCAAAATTTCCAACGACATGTAACAGCCATGGACGTTGATGCAAATATACAAAATAGGAGAAATTTTTCTAATTCAGGATTCCACACACGCAATAATAATCCAGAACCAATGGACGTAAATTTTCAAGTGCATGCCTCGGAAATCCTCTTCCAATAGTGGAACTAAATATAGAAAGTGAAAAAATACCTGTTTTAATAGATACTGGAGCTTCGACTTCTAGTATCGACAAAAAATCTCTACATATAAATATAATTGTAGTGTCTGTCTGTTATTTGCTTATAAATGGCTAAAAGTTAGTTTTTTGAGTTATTTTAGTACTAACTAAGCATAAAAACACATTTTTGAAATTTTTGTCTGTCTGTCTGTCTGTACGACCGCTTTTCACGCACAAACGGCTGAACCGATTGTAATGAAACTTGCACAGTTTGTTAGGTGTCTATCGGAATGAAATCTGCTTTTGGTTTTATTTCACACTCCTCACGCCTTCTACCCCCTCCCATACAAAGTGACTCATTTTCAAAAATATATATTAATCAAATTTTCTTGAAAACTATAAAAGCTATTAATTTGAAATTTGGACTATATTATTTCTATTATAAATGCAGTCTTTTGGTATACAAATTATTTAAGGTCTGTCACTCCTTCTACCACCTCCCATACAAACTACACTTTTTCATGACCACTTTACACCAATTTTCTCAGTACGTGTAACTTTCATCGAGCTAAAATGTTCTATTAAATCCTTAATTAACATTATTATTAATATCGAGATCTTGAAAAGTCTGAATGTTACTGATCTGAAATTTAAAATGTATCAATTGCATGATGATTATAGTTGTTTCTCAAAAAATCACCAAAAGCCCCCTTCTCCTTCCACCACCTCCCATATAAACCGCACTTTTTCATAAAATACTCTAAACGAATTTTCTCAGTACATTTAAATTTCATCGAGGTAAAAATTTTAACTTCATCCTTAATTAGCATTATTATTAACAGCGGGAAGAAAATTAACCGAGTAGCTTCACTCCTTCTACCCCCTCCCATACAATGAGGCACATTACACGACTATGTAACAATTCGATTTTCTTGAAAAGTGTGAATGATGCAGATCTGAAATTTAAAGTGTATCAATTGCATTTTACGAAAAATCACCAAAAACCCCCCACTCCTTCTACCACCTCCCATACAAATTGCACAATTTCATTAAATTCAGTGCACTAAGTTTCTCAGTACCTACTCAATTTTTGAAGCTTAAATTTGGTACAAAACATTTTTATAGCTACTCTAGCATGATGTGAAACAAATTAGTTCAGTGCTGTCACCCCTTCTACCACTCCCCATACAAAATTTCTTAACACCGCAAAAATTTCGATTTCATCTATTAATAATATCGTGTGATTTGGCTTTACGCACAATCGTAGTCCTGTTATGTTTTTATGCTTAATGTTATTTTATTTACTTTTTTTTTTAATTAACACCAGCTACAATTATTCACATGTTCTTAACGCTCTTCAACACGTATGTGATCTCGAATCACTCTTAATAATTTATGGTTCTGATTCCAATAATATACAAACCATTCTCTTCAAAGAGCCATTAAAGTAAGCAGATTTTATATCCCACATAATGCATTACTAACTACACTCTCAAAAATTGCTTATTATTGCTATTTTTACGCGGACGAAGTCGCGGGCGTTTGCTAGTGTTTAATAAAATTACCACGCATTCAATTAAATCAACCAATAAAAATTAATGGGATAGGGGAATATTTAGTAACCGAAAAATTAAAAACCGGGTTCCCAAGCGAATTTAAAATGCCCGAAAATAATAAAATACAGTGGAATGTGATGGACTTTTCTGACAAAGTGTTTAAAGCAGTGATAGGGCAGAATCTGCTCTACCCTTTAGATGCAACAATTAAGTTGGGTAAAGGAATATTAAAAATAAATAACCAAGAGGTTTATTTGGGATATGCATGCCCAAGGGAAATTAATCACTTTGATGAAATTAGTAGTGAGAACGATTTGACGGGTTTGTATCAGGGTTTAAACCAAGAGGAATATCAAAGTTTGAGAGTCTTGTTAAAAAATAACAAAGACTTGTTTTTCATTGAAGGAACAAAACTACCATGTACTTCTCAGACTAAACACAACATTGTTACAAAGGGAGACAAACCTTTGTACTCAAAAATTTACCGATTTCCGCACGTTCACGAACAAGAAGTAGAACGTCAGGTGAATGAAATGTTAATACAAGGTATTATAAAGCCTTCAGTTTCTCCTTATAACGCACCAATTTGGGTTGTTCCAAAAAAATGAATAACTCGGGTCAGAAAAAATGGAGAATCGTTGTGGATTACCGAAAGTTAAATGAGGAGACTATAGAGGACAAGTTTCCTATACCAAACATAGATTCAATTTTGGGAAAATTGGGAAGGGCGTTGTATTTTACTACGTTGGATCTTGCAAAAGGATTCCATCAAATTGAGGTCAATGAAAATGATCGCCACAAAACCGCCTTTTCGACTCCACAGGGTCATTATGAGTTTGTTCGAATGCCGTTTGGATTAAAAAACGCACCGGCAACATTCCAGCGGATGATGAATGAAATCTTAATAGACTTCATAAATAAAATCTGCGTAGTATATCTTGATGATATACTTGTTTTCGCAACGTCATTGCAGGAGAAGACAGATAATGTTGAAAAAATATTTAACACATTGAGAAATCATAATCTGAAAATTCAAATAGATAAGTGCAAATTCTTTTCAAAAAGCACAGAATATTTGGGACATACATTGACTATTGAGGGTATTAAACCAAATCAAAATAAAATAAATGTAATAAAAAATTTAAAAATTTCGGATACAGTAAGGAAAATAAAAGGTTTCTTGGAAATGACTGGATTTTATAGAAAATTCATCAATAATTATGCTAAAATAGCATCCCCCTTAACAGATTCATTAAAAAAGGGTAATAAAATTAATATAGAAAATCCGAATTGTATACATGCATTCGAAAAACTAAAAGAATTATTAACAAACTACCCCGTTTTGCACTACCCCAATCTAAATAAGAAATTTACACTTACCACAGACGCTTCAGACAAAGCTCTAGGAGCAGTCCTAAGTCAAGAAGGACACCCGATATCATTTGCTAGCCGTACACTCAATGAACATGAGCGTAATTATTCAGCTATAGAAAAGGAGTTATTGGCAATCGTATGGGCAGTGAAATACTTTCGTCCATATCTATATGGAGTTAAATTCACAATTAAAACCGATCACCGACCCTTGACTTGGTTAAATAGTTTAAAGGAGCCTAACAGTAAGTTAATAAGGTGGAAAATAAAATTAAATGAGTTTAACTACGACATAGAATACATAAAAGGAAAAGAAAATCACGTTGCGGATTTTTTAAGTAGAATCAATATAGAAAAAAATGAAATTAATGTATTGAACGAAGATCTTTATAATGATGAACAAGAAGAAAGAAGTGATCGAGCAACAATACACTCTGGGATTGAAGACACTAGTAACTTCATACCAATTAAGGAAGGTATTGTAAACATCTACAAAACAAGAATTTTAATAATTGAAAAGAAAAAAAGAGAATGTAAGACAATTAATGGCAAACGAAATATCTACATTGATAAAAACGATTTAATTAACGAACATCTACTAAGTAGTATTTTGAGAAGGTATATACAGGATAAAGGAAGTATTGGAATACATTGCGAACTAAATGATAGCGACTGGAACATTTTACAAACCAAATTAATAGAGCTTTATGCTAATAATAATAACTTGAAATTCATTAAATGTACAAACAAGGCGACAGACCTATTAGACGAAGAACAATGTGACACAAAAATTAAGGAAATTCATGAGAAAACGAATCATAGAGGAATAGCTGAAAACTTTATGGAAATAAGGAATAAATATTATTACAATGGCATTGTCAAATTAATTAACAAGTATATAAATAATTGTGAGATTTGTAACCTCGCAAAATACGACCGAAAAGCAGTGAAACCTAAATTTCAAATATCAGATACCCCAAAAGACATCAATGAGATCGTACATATAGACATATTTTATGTGGAAAAAAAATTATTCTTTACAGCTATCGACAAATTTTCTAAACATCTCTACACAAAAGAAACAATTGATAAAAACGCAATCACGTTTATCAAACTGTTGATAGAAAGGAGTGCAATCCTTGGTAAACCAAAACAATTCATTGCAGATAATGAATTCAATGTAGTTAATGTGAGAGATTATCTTCGAAAAGAAGACATAGAAGTTCATTTTACATCACCGAAATCTCATACTGGAAATGCAGACATGGATCGATGCCATAATAAATTGTTAGAACACATAAGGACACTTACACTAAGTGATGCTGACATCAACATTGAAGATAAAGTATTGAAAGCAACTGAATTTTACAATGGGACTATGGGACACTCTGTAATAGAAGCAAAACCAATTGACATACAACAAGGAAATCAAGATAAAAACAAAATATTCAACTTGTTAACGAAAAAGAAATTAAAATGGATTAGTTATCATAATAAGAATAGAGAAGAACACCAAAATATACCTCATAACAAAGTATATATTAAAAATTATGTAAATGAAAGGCATAAGGAAGAACCTAAATATAGAAAAATAGATATAGTAAAAGATAATAAAAATAATATAGTACTAACTAAAAATAAAATACCTAAAAATAAAATTCATCCTGTTCGCATTAAACGAATAAAAAAATATTTTACAGGACCCAAAAGTCAGAATATCAGGCAACGAAAAAGTAATCATGGACGTGAAAATCGTAACAATAGTACTGATGAGCCTCAACCTAGCACAAGCAGAGCTTTCCATTGAGCAGATTGAAACAAAGACAGGGATAATACTAATAAAGAAAGATCCCGTAAGGTTAATTAAAGACTATAGAAGAATATACCATAAAATCGACTTGAAACAATATGAAGAAGCACTTATTGAAATTAAAAATCAAGTAGAGGATAACAATTACGCTATTGAAACAATAAAAACCATAAGAGGAGAACTAAAGTTATTACAATTTGGACAAAATGTTAAACTCTACCAAAATAATCGAAAGGGGTATGTATCGGAAAAAGACTTTTTTAAAGGAATGACTAGAGCAAAGAGAGGACTTATAAATCTGATAGGATCAGGATTTAAAATACTTTTTGGAACAATGGACAACAACGATTTTGAAGATATAGACAAACATCTAAAATTAATAGATACTAACAATAATGCTTTAATCACATCTATGAATAAACAAATTCGAATTAATAAGGTATTCGAAGAAAACTTGAATAAAATGCGCGATAATATTGATCATACTAATGTAATATTTAATCAACTAACTAATGATATTAATAAGAATACTAATGGTATGAATAAAATCTTCTTAAATATTCAACACAATCACAATTTGGACTTAATAAAAGACGAACTTGAGAAAATAATTGACAACATAAATTCAGCAAGGATCGGTATAATGACGCGATCGATACTTACCTATGACGAAATCGATACTTATAATATATCGTTTGAAGAATTGAAGGAAACCTCTATTGTTGTTTTAACAAAGGGACAAACTATTGTATTTATTATTAACGTTCCGATTTTAACTCAACCACTATTGTCATACTATGTGGGAAAAGTACCAAATAAAAACATGAAAACTCTAAATATAAACATGAAAAGTGTAATTAAATATGATGATCAATTTTACGAAAATTTTAACTGCTTGAAAAATTTAAATAATCGATTTGAATGTCAGAAAAAAGAATGTATAATTGGAATGAAAAATGAAACTGTAGTTGAAGAAATAGAAAAGGGATTGTTGTTAATTGTAAATATGAGAAATAAAATTAAACACAATTGTAATGAAAAAATTTACAATCTTGTGGGCCACTATATTGTTAGATTTAGTAATTGTAAATTAGAAATTGAAAGTATATAAAGTAAAAAATGTTTTATACAAAATGCTTACACCAAAAATTGAATAGGAGCTGAGAAAATTAGTGTGTTAGATTTAGTGAAAATGTGCAGTTTGTATGGGAGGTGGTAGAAAAAGTGGGGGGATTTTAGTGATTTTTTCAGAAATAACTAAGAATGTCATAAAATTGACATTTCTTAAATTTGAGACTGGTAGCATTCATACTTTTCAAGAAAATAGATTTTTTGTGTAGTTGTGAAACTGCGTCATATTGTATGGGAGGGGGTAGAAGCAGTAAAGCTAATCAAAAATTTTTTTCCTGATCTTAGTGATAATGCTAAATAAGTATTTATTACGAAATATGAGCTCGATAAATGTTATATGTTCTGAGAAAATCGGCTTAGAGCATTTCATGAAAAAGTGCAGTTTGTATGGGAGGGGTTGGAAGGAGAGGGAGAACGCAAATAATTTTTACACAGTATATTGAAATTATTATAAAAGCAATATATCCCGAAATTCAGACTAAAAACTCTTATACTTTTCGAGCAAATCTATTTATAGTCGAATTGCGAAATTGTGTCATTTTGTATGGGAGGGGGTAGAAGGGGTGAAGCTAATCGTCTAATTTTTTTTAGCCTTACTAACAATTTTAAATAAATATTTAGTGCACAATTTCAGCTCGCTAAATTTTATACGCACTGAGTAAATTGGCTTAGAGTAATTCATGACAAGTTCAGTTTGTATGGGAGGTGGTAGAAGGAGGGGGCGGACACACATAATTTTTATACGGTAGATTGATATTATCATAAAAGTAATATATTCCAAATTTCAGGCCAATAGCTTTTATACTTTTCGAGCAGATCCGTTTATTGTCAAATTGCGCATTTGTGTCATTTTGTATGGGAGGGGGTAGAAGGGGTGGAGCGATTTAGGCCATTGACGAACTTGACCTTACTTTTTTGTCAAAAACGACGTGTACGAAATTTGAGCTTTCTAGCTCAACGCGTTCTCAAGCTAGAGCGCGCACAGACGGACGGACGGACGGACGGACATCCGGTTTTGAGATTTTTGAGTGATAATATTAATTTCTGTATTCATCATTTTTTTCTCCGAGCCTTATTTCTTGGCGTTACAAACTTTAGAGCAAACTTATAATTCTCTCAGATTTCATCTAGAGTATAAAAAGCAAAAAAAATAAACTGCCAACAAGTCGGGCGAAACTTTATTATTTTTGGGACAAAATGCGCATGCGTAGAAAGTCAATACGCAGGTTAGAGTGGTTAAGGAACACTAAGTGAAAGGAGCTTCTTGAGCAGGGCAGTTCTCAATTTAACACTTTCCGGAAACGCTCCATATTTCATTCCTTTATTTATACAAGTTTGAGTTTTCATGAAGGGAGGGGGGAGGGTGATAGTAAGGGTAGGTGGATGTAAATAGTTTTTTAAGTGATTGCTTGAACCAAATCCAATATTCTTTGTATAGAATGTCAGTTTCATAGACGAAGTTGCATAGAATTTTCATTGGATTCGGTGTATTTTAAATTCACGAAACCAAACATTTGTATGGGAGGGGGTAGAGGAGGTAGAGGAATCGTAAAATTTGTAATGCAGTTTTATTTCGTTTCTTTTGTAAGATGCTTGTACAAAATTTCAAGTTTGTAGCTTTTAATTTGTTAGTTAATAGTTGATTTAATGAAATTGGTCGAAATCATACTTTTGTGTGGGAGGGGGTAGAAAGGCAAGTGCGATCTCAAAACTTTTAACGTAATTTTATTTTAACTATTTTTGTAAGCTCTTGTGCAAGATTTCAAATTGATAGCATGTAATAGTTAGGTGATAATTGATTTCTTAAAAATGGTCGAAAAAATAATTTTGTATGGGAGGGGGTAGAAGTTTTATAGGTATTCAACCAGCTAATATTTCAAACTCTTACAGATTTTTTTTAAATGCATTTCGCAAATTTTCAAGTTTCTACCTAAAAATTTCATTCAAAAATTTTCAGTTTATATGTTTTTTCCATTGCACATGAAACACTTTGTGCACGTTAGACCTCCACTTCGGTGCATAACAATTTTGGAACAAATTAATATTTTTTTTCTATGTACATTAAATAGATAAGTCGACGTGCAAAATTTAAACTTTGTATCTTTTACGAGAGCCATAAAAAAATCACTCAAAATTTTCAACATTTTCGCTTTCCACCTCCCTCCCCTTACACCCCCCAGCTTAAATTTTTTACCAAAATTAAAGACTATATAGCTCTACAATCTGACAAATTTTTGATTTGATATTTGTATTCAATTTTGAGTTTTGGTGATTTGTAGTTTTGGAAAGTGCGCCATTTTTGAAATGCCCCCCATTTCCCCCCACTACTATTATGTCCACATGTTGTATTTTTTTAATATTATGCTAATAAATCTTAGTACACGTTTCAAGTTTCAATTACATAGCTTAAGAGATAGTCGAGATATTAATTTTTAAGTGTTTTTCTTTGCAGCCCCCCTGACCCTTCCCCTTACAATAATTAGCTTCTATCTAAACTGATTCTAGCACATCCGTATGCTGTCTTAATGGTCTCAAAATATAAATTTTTTATAGGAAGTACTTTCGAAGATATAATCATTTGAAAAAAAAATTCGGCCGACAATTGGTTCTTAGCCCCCCCTTTTCGCACCCCAATGGATAAAAAAATTAAATTATTTTTAGAAGTTGTCCTACAAACTCCTCTATATGTATGTTGATTTTTAGTTTCCTAGCTGTAACTATGGTTGAGATATTTGAATTCGTATTTTTCGGTTTAAGCGCTCCCCCTGCCTCCCCCTGAACTCGAACACCCCCCAAAATAAGTATCCGCCTGAGATCCGCAACTACCTATAATCCCTCCAAAAATGAACTTTCTATCTTGAAGGGCTTGGGAGTTAATGTGCGCTGAGCGTACACGTCGGCGTACGGCGGACGGCGGACGGCGTACGGCGGACGGCGTACGGCGGACTGCGGACGGCGTACAGACAGACGGATTTTTTGTTTTTGCATTTTTAGGCTAATTTAGTCATGAAACGCGAAAAAAAAAAATTTCAGGGTAGCAAAGTTTTTTTTTTTCTTGTGTCGATCACAATACTTTATTATTAGAATAATAAAGTAAAATCCGTCTGTCTGTACGCCGTCCGCCGTACGCCGACGTGTACGCTCAGCGCACATTAACTCCCAAACCCTTCAAGATAGAAAGTTCATTTTTGGAGGGATTGTAGATAGTTGCGGATCTCAGGCGGACACTCATTTTGGAAGGGCGTACGGGTTCAGGGGGAGGTGGGGGGAGCGCTTAAACCGAAAAATACGAATTCAAATATCTCAACCATGGTTACAGTTAGGAAGCTCAAAATCAACATACATGTAGAGGAGTTTGTGAGACAACTTTTAAAAATAAGTTAATTTTTTTATCCACTGGGGTGCAAAAAGGGGGGGCTAAGAACCAATTGTCGGCCGAATTTTTTTTTTCAAATGATTATATCTTCGAAATGACTTACCATAAAAAATTGAAATTTTGGGACCATCAAGCTGGCATACAGATCTACTAGAACCAGTTTAGATAAAAGCTAAATATTGTAAGGGGGAGGGTCAGGGGGGGTGCAAGGAAAAACACTTAAAACCCAATATCTCGGCTATTTATTAAGCTATGTAATTGAGTCTTAGAATTTATATTAAGCAATACTAGAAAAATACGAGAAAAATATAATATTTGGACAAAATAGTAGTGGGGGGAAATGGGGATCATTTAAAAAATGGCGCACTTTTCAAAATTACAAATCCCTATATCTCAAAAAATAGTACAGATATCAAATCGAAAATTTGTCAGATTGTAGAACTATATAATAGTTAATTTTGGTAAAAATTTTAAGTTGAGAGGTGTAAGGGGAGGGAGGTGATAAGCAAAAATGTCGAAAATTTTGAATGATTTTTTTAGGGCTCTGGTGAAAGATGCAAAGTTTAAATTTTGCATGTGAATACGTCTATGCAATGTGCATAGAAAAATAATAATAAATTGATCCATAATTGTTATAAACCGACACCCCGGTCTAAAGTGCACAAGGTGTTTCATGTGCATTGAAAAAAACACATAAACTGAAAATTTTTGAGTGAAATTTTAAGGTAGAAACTTGAAAATTTGCGAAATGCATTTGAAAAAAATCATAAAACATTCGAAATATTAATTGGTCGAAAACCTTTATAACTTGTACCCCCTCCCATACAAAATTCTTTTTTCGACCATTTTTAAGAAATCAATTATAACCTAACTATTACAAGCTATCAATTTGAAATTTTGCATAAGAACTTATAAAAATATTTGAAATGAAATTACTTTAAAAGCTTTGAAATCGCACTTGCCCTTCTACCCTTTCTCATACAAAAGTATGATTTCGACCAATTTCATTAAATCAACTAATAACCAACAAATTAAAAGCTACGAACTTCAAATTTTGTACGAGCACCTAACAACAGAAAAGAAAGAAAACTGCATCACAAGTCTTACGATTCCCCTACCTCCTCTACCCCCTCCCATACAAAATTATTTTTTCGAGCATTTTTAAGAAATCAGTTATAAGCTAACTCTTAAGAGCTATCAATTTCAAATTTTGCGTAAAAACTTATAAAAATAATTCAAATGAGTTGCTTTAAAAATTTTGAAATCGCGTTGGCCCTTCTACCCCCTCCCATACAAAACTATGATTTCGACCAATTTCATTAAATCAACTAATAACCAACAAACTAAAAGCTACGAACTTGAAATTTTATATAAGCACCTCACAAGAGAAGCGAAATAAAATTACATATCAAATTTTACGATTCCCCTACCTTCTCTACCCCCTCCCATACAAATGTTCGGTTTCGTGAATGTAAAATACACCGAATTTTATGAAAATTCTATGCAACTTCGTCTATGAAACACATTCTATACAGAGAATATTGGACGTGACTCAAGCAATTAATTACAAAGCTATTAACATGCACCCACCCTTACTATTACCCCTCCTCCTCCCCTCATAAAAACCCAAACTTGCAGAAACGAATTAAATATTGTTAAATTGATAACAGCCCTGCCCAAGAACTCCCTTTCACTTAGCCTTCTCTAACCACTCTAACCTACATATTGACTTTCCACTCATCCGCAACTTGTCCCAAGAATAATAAAGTTTCGCCCGACTTCTTGGCAGTTTTTTTTATTTATTACTTATTTTATTTTAGTTACATTTTTTTTTTTTTGTTTTTATTTCGTTAAACCATTTCTCTTAAAACTAATTTCTCCTTAGTTTTGGAGGGCTTTTCCGAGCTTAAATTAGATTCATATAAATCTTCTTTTTTTAAAAATTCTTTTTGTCCCGACACCCGTAATTCTATATTGCTATTAATTCCGACTTTAGGTTTTCGATAGTTCTATATTTTCGTTTTTAAATAAATGATCGTTATTATTGACCCGACTACTACTACTAAAGCTAGCACCGTTGTTGTGCCTGTCTGTACCGAAGTTTGTTTTCTTTCGTAGGCTTCCTTACGTCTGCGGGCTTGTTCGTCAGCTATGTGTTGCGTTAGACTTTTAAGACTGTTAGAATACAGGTTTGTATGATGGTTTCTCAAGTCACTAATTTTAAGAAGCTTTAAACTATCGATAGTGGGTACTGAACTTTGCTTGTATGTGGAAGGTTCCTGAGCAAATAAATTTGGTAAAGTGAAATTACTGCTTGCTAACGAAATTTTTTTGGTTCTGATCATTGAGTTCTCAGGGGATAGAGTTATGTCTTCTAATAGGAAGTCACACCCACCCGTAAGTCTCAATAAACCCCCACCAGTGATTTCAGTTTTTTCTTGATGGCATGTATCATATCCATTTTTTGTGTAAAAAATGAGTACAGCCACATATTGGGACTATGCATTTTAGTCAGGATATTTTTGGGGTAAGTTTCAATACAGATTTTGCAATCCGGTGACAGTGAATTTATATTGAAAAATAACTGAATGACACAATCCTTCCTTGCCCCGCTCACTAGTGGAGCACTTAGTGGGCAAGTTATATGTGACTCACATCCCATATCACTTCCTATTTCACACGAAATTATTGTAAAACCTAAAATAAACTCTTTGTTTAAATAGCGATTCGTTATCCCAAATAACACTTAACATCTTTGATCCCTACCGCATCCGATCAGACCAAATAACACTTAACACCTTTGATCCCTACCGCCGCATCCGATCAGACCATGAGAAAACCAAATAACACTTAACACCTTTGATCCCTACCGCCGCATCCGATCAGAGCATGAGAAAACCAAAAAACACTTAACATCTTTGATCCCTACCGCCGCATCCGATCAGAGCATGAGAAAAGCAAACAATCCTCATTCTAAGCAAATTACCGAGATAACGGATTGGTATATAAGCCCGACCGAATGTTAGCTCGAGGTTCTGTTAATAACGATAAGTCGACAAGTAAAGTTTCAGTCGTAAGTTAAGTGAAAAATAATAAAATAAAGTTTTTATAATAATCAACCGATGTTTCAATTGAAATCGAAAGTAGATTCGATTAGTTGTAATTCTATCGTGACGTGAAAACGTAACTGGCACACCAGGGAAGTTTTTTCACCTACAAGTGTATAAGAAACACACTTACCGAATTGCTCAGTAGTCAATTCCATATACTGATTTCTCGATCTGTTTGTCGCCAAGTATTCAGTTTCGAGCTCATAAATGAATTGCGATCCGTTTCTAATCACAGGTAGTGAGTAAACTTTGTACATTTTGAAATATGACTTTTACTGGTAAAGGAATAGTAATTTTAATTATAATATTTCTGTTTGACTGGAAAGAAGCAACCTGAAGGATTTTTCTTAAATTTTGTGTGTCTGAAAATATTTCACTCAGTGGTTTGAGCTCAGCAATGGTTCGCAAGGTTTTTTCTAATTGTGGGTTATGTGCTAGAGCAAGTAGGTAATTTTTTTGATTGAAGTGAATCTAAAATTTCGATCGAGGATATTTGTGTTCTATTAATTTGCATTCATTTTAGGAGTATAATGGAAGTGACTTCACTTAACCTACGAACTTCGATTATCATCACTTCGTTATTTGCGGAATCAAGATTTAATTTATTTAAATTTTCTAAAACTGTATTGATTTTTCGTTTAACATAGTTAGTATCCCTTACTATATCATTCAGCGTGTTATTTTGTTCACTGAGTCCTGTGCTGAATACAGATATTTTCTCTCTAATTAAATTTAATTTCTCTTCTGTATTTTTGTGAACTTCTTTTAAACGAGATTAAATGTCTTCACAGTCTTGATCATCCATAGTTCCGAACAGTACTTTATACAGTCTACCTACACCACTCACTATAGCTCGTTTTACCTTATGATGATAACTAGCATGGGCTATTTGGCGGTCCTGTTCCGATAACACGGAAATTGTCTGTATAACTTCAGCAATAAAGGTCGGACAGTCTAAATCGGTGTCGTTAGAGGTTGTACACAGTTGGTTCACGAAAGCGGTTGCTGTTACTATAGCTGAGAGCGCTGGTGCAACGTCTGGTATTTCTACGATGGTGTAAATTTCCCACGTATCTCAATACATGTGCGCTTCAGCAATGGGCTCAAAGACAACACCGTGATCAACTTTTATTATCTCTACAACGTATACTCTCAACAACCTTGGCCTCCTAAGGAACCTGAATGTCAGGAGGCCAAGGTCCGATTTGGGCTCTAGTGCCATTGTAGAAGTAGAAGTATACTCTCAACAATACTAAAAGTATTTGCACAAAATTCGACTTCATTCTTAAAAGTAATATGATTTCAATATTGTTATAGATCTGGCAATGATCTCTCTCAAATCTGCCAGAACTATTTAGAATATTCTTCCAACATGTAGAGGGCCATAGTAAAAGCTTCTAGTAATTTCTCGAAGACACAAACAATGACACCCGACGCCATCTAGTAACTTCTAGAATAGTCCAGACCCAGCAGAAAAACATACACCAGAGAAGGTTCGAGAATCGGATAAATCAATTATAAATAGCCAGAGCTCTACGACAAGGAATTATTCACTCAGTGACAGTTTGATGGAAAACACCTATCGGTGTAAGTAAGCGAAAGCGATAGATCGGCGGTGTTACTGTGTTGTGCGAATTAAGTTTTTAGAGCAACTTAAGTGGAGTGATCGGGAAATTGTGTAAGAGTGCAATAAATAAATTATCCTTATATTTTAAACGAATTGTGTTTTACTTGAAATCGGCGAACCTCTAGCTCTAGCTCGCAACAATTGGTGTCAGAAGAGTGGGATTTCAAGGATAAATTCGGGTTAAAAATCGCGAGTGAAATTAAAATTCTCGAACGGATAATTTTGTGAGAGCGAAAAAGTGAAACTAAAATTCTCGAACGGACAGTGAGAATTTTCTGAAATCGAATATTCTCGAGTGCTCTAGTGAACAGTGACTTTAATTAGCGAAGTAAAATCGCGGAACTAAAATTCTCGAACGGACAGTGAGAATTTTGTGAAATCGAATAATCTCGAGTGATTTAGTGAGCAGTGACGTAAATTTAAGTGAATTCGAATCGCGGAAAAACTGGAAATAATCGGTAGTGAAAATGCCGCGTTATTTAAAAGACTTAAAAGTAACGGAGCTGAAGGAAGAGCTCAGTAGACGCGAGTTACCTACAACAGGGAGCAAGTCTGAACTTGTCAGCCGTATGATCGAGACACTTGAGGCTGAGGGTGAAAATGCAGATAGTTTTGAGTTCCAAATCGAAGAAGCTCGTAAAGAGGAGTGTTCTGGTACATCGGATGCCTTAACACAGTTAATGCAACAAATGATGAACAAATTAGAGCAACAATCAGTGGACATTAAACAACAATCCGTGGATATTAAACAACAATCTGCGGACATTAACCAGAAATTAGAGCAACAATCAGCGGACATCAATCAGAAATTAGACCAACAAAGTCAGCTATCAGCGGACCTCAACCAAAAATTGGAGCTGCAAAATAATAAAATAGACATCATGGGTAAGACAATAGAAGAAAATGTAGAGAAGAAACTTCGAATCTTCGATGAGCAAATTACGGAAAAGACATCCGGGATTGCAGAAGAAGTCGAACGCCTAAAAAGAGACTTCGATAACGTGAAGGCGACTGGCGTCATCAAGACAGAACATGTTGCGCACAAGGGTCTCAAGGTTCCAATCTTCGATGGACAAACACCGTGGGCTATTTATAAGACCCAATTTGAGGCCGCCGCAAGAAACAACCATTGGAATGATCTGGAACGAGGAACGGCTCTTATATTGGTGCTAAGAGGTCCACCAGCAGAGGTTCTTCAAACAATTCCGCAGGAGCAACAACAAGATTTTTCAACGTTAGTCCAGACACTGGATCTTCATTATGGCAGTGACCACATGCGAGAGATCTACAAAACGCAACTGTACAACCGAACTCAAAAGAATGGTGAAACACTTCAAGAGCTGGCACGCGATATTGAACGACTCACACTATTATCGCTGCCTAATGCGCAAACAGAGCAACGAAACGATACAGCTGTTTTCGCATTTAACAATGCTGTACAGGACAGAGAGCTGCAACAAGCGTTAAAACTGGCAGGTAAGAAAACGATTGGCGAAGCCTTAGTATATGGGCTGACGTTCGAAGCTGCCAAGCAAAGCTCGCAGAGTAACTATCGAGTTCGAGAAATAGTAGAAGAATGTGTGTGCCAGAAAGCCGAGTACACCAAGTGGAGCGAAGGATCTGGTGCTCCCCGATGCTGGAATTGTGGACAGGCAGGACACTTAAGACGGGACTGCCGCAAACCCAGAAAAGCGATCAACTATTGTTCCGGCTACGCTGCTAAACAAAGAGGAGGGAGAAGCGAACCGTCACGAGAGCACGCTTCGCCTAGTGACAGTCCGGAAAACGAGTAAAGGCCAACTTCATGGGGCAGAAGTTGGCTGGTAGAATCGACGCCCCCGGAACCATCATCGCAGTTTCTCGACTACATCGTTGTGAAAACGACTTATGTATGAGTGGTCGAGTCGGCAAATTAAACTGCATCATAACAGTCGACACAGGCGCAACACGGTCAGTGCTAAGATCTGACCTCGTAGATCGTACTTGGCTTCACAACACCAAGAAGTACGCACTTCGCACTGCTACAGGAGAAACTACAACGGTCCATGGAGAAATAGCTCGTGACATACAGCTTGGGGATTTGACCTTCTCGCATGTATTCGTGGTAGCTGACATTACCGATGAGTGTATCCTTGGAATGGATTTTCTGAAACCACACGGTATCCAGCTGGACTTAGAACAACGAATAATGAAGTGGCGGAATATTGAAATCCCGATGGAAATAACATCCTCCAACACAACAAAGCTACGAGTTGTATTGTGCGAAGATGCGGATATACCAAAGTCATCCGAGAATGTTATTTGGGCAGAGCTCGATGGTTATCCCGGGAACCACCGATTCTACCTCATAGAACAGGAAACGACACCTGCATTACGAAGTCTAATACTAGGAAAAACGCTCGTAAAAAGGAATGAGAAGATGATGGTACCAATAAGAGTCCTCAACGTTTCGGACAGCATTACCAGCGTAAAGAAAGGAGATGTAATTGGCAGCTGTGAACCAATATCGGCGGTGACGAGCATCAACAAGGCAGAACCACATGACGTACCCTCTAAAAATAAGCCAAGAAGGAAGGACAATGTAACATCAACACTTCTTGAGTCAAGCAACCTTAGAGGAGAACAACACAAGCAAGCAGTAGATCTAATCGAAGGATTCAGCGACGTCTTTTCCACCGGTGATGACGACTATGGCAGAACAAACTTAGTGAAACATCGCATAGATACGGGAAGTGCTACACCGATACGTCAACCTCCAAGAAGAGTACCATTAGCGAAACAAGGAGAAGTCAATTCAATGGTCAAAACTATGGAGCATCAGGGAATCATCGAAGAATCAAAGAGCCCGTGGATATCGCCAGTAGTGCTGGTAAAGAAGAAGGACGGCAGTACCCGTTTTTGTGTGGACTACAGGCGACTGAATGATGTTACGAAAAAGGATAGCTATCCACTACCAAGAATCGACGATATCATGGACACCCTGACTGATGCTAAATGGTTCTCAACGTTGGATCTGAAAAGTGGTTACTGGCAAGTGGAGATAGATGAAAAAGATAGAGAGAAAACAGCATTCTCTGTCGGCAGTGGACTGTGGCAATTCATCGTAATGCCATTTGGCTTGTGCAATGCTCCAGCTACGTTTGAAAGACTAATGGAATTCGTTTTGCGTGGCCTGAGTTGGAAAACTTGTCTCGTTTACCTGGATGATGTGATTGTTATCGGCAGAACATTCAAGGAACATCTGAAAAATCTACAGGAAGTCTTCCAGCGACTGCGAGCGGCAAAATTAAAGCTGAGTCCGAAAAAGTGCACTTTGTTTAGTGCAGAAGTCAAGTACTTGGGTCACATCGTTTCAGCTGATGGTGTAAAGACAGATCCGGAGAAGATACTGGCGGTGAAAAATTGGCCTACTCCGAGTGATAAACACCAGTTGCGCAGCTTCCAGGCTTAGCGACATATTACCGACGATTTGTAAAAGACTTTGCTAACACGGCGAAATGTCTGCATCAGTTAACAGAAAAAGGGAAGCCATTTACATGGAGTCAACAGTGCCAGGAAGCATTCGAGAGGATAAAAGACCAACTCTGCGACTCCCCAGTTCTGGCGTATCCAAAACCAGGTCATGGTTTCATCATAGACACTGACGCCAGCAATGTCGGTATCGGGGCAGTACTATCACAAGAGATCGATGGGCAGGAGAGAGTGCTATCTTACTACAGCCGAGTACTCTCAAAATCAGAAAGGAACTATTGCGTAACTCGCCGAGAGCTACTAGCCATAGTAGAAGCAACAAAACATTTTCACAAATATCTCTATGGTCAAAAGTTCCTTCTTCGAACGGATCACGCATCGCTTAAATGGCTACTTCAGTTTAAGAACCCCGAAGGCCAAGTAGCCCGATGGATCGAAAGGCTCGAATCCTACGATTTCAAGATTGTTCATCGAAGAGGAAGAATCCACGGTAATGCCGATGCGCTTTCACGTCGTCCTTGTCCACCGAACTGCAAGCATTGTCACCGTGTAGAAGGAAAAGAAGCCGGAGAAACCATTCAGAGGATAACGGCCGAACCAAAGACTGGATGGAATCAGCAAGAACTGGAAGACGCGCAGCGTAAAGATCCAGATATTTCTCCGATCATGGCATGGAAGGACGAAATGAAACGGCCTGAGTGGAAATCAATCAAATTCCTGTTAAGACCCCCTATAGGGGCATAGGACAGAAACAACTCTCTTCCACAAGGCGCGATCCTGCGCATCGGCTTTAAGCTGTTGCCAGGACTTGTTTATTCCTCTGGCCTCCTGCTCAACTGCTCGCTTCCATGTGTTACATGGTCGACCAACCCGACGTCTTCCTTGAGGGTTATAATCCAGAGCCTGTTTTGCGATGTTTTGCTCTGGTTTCCTCAAAGTATGACCGATCCACTGCCACTTTCGCCGTTGAATCTCAATACCTATTTTAGTTTGGCGAGTTGTACTCCAAAGTTCGTCGTTGGAGATCACTTCTGGCCAGAATATTCCTAAAATGCGTCGGAGGCATTGGTTTACGAAAGTCTGTAGGTAAGTCGAACGGTCACTTTCCACGTAGTACAACCATATAACAACACGGATTTGACGCATGCGTCAAAAACTCGCAGCTTCGTGCGAAGGGAGATCTCTCTTAACCTCCAGAAAGGGGAAAGGATACCGAAGGCCTGACGAGCTTTATTTAGCCGAGCCTCAACATCCTTTTCGGCTCCGCCGTCCATGCTGACAATGCTTCCGAGATAGCAAAAATCTTGCACCTCTTCCACATCCTGTCCATTAAGAACAATCGGTGTGCTTGCGTTCGAACCATAGAAGTAGTAGTAAAGGAAGACCATTTCTGAAAGAGAATTGAAGCTTTTTTGCGTTGAAAAAAAAAATGAGTAAGAAAAAAACGAGAAACCAGTCTAAATCCCAGTGCCGCCGTTAATGTTTGAATAATTGGATGGGGGGGCCTTGTATATTAAGTGTGTATAATTCAGTAAGAGTGTGTATTTTTTCCGCAAACAGAATCTTATCTATTAAAATGAAAAACGCAAACTTTGAAAATTACTTTTTTGAATCGTAGTGAAGATCTTGAGTATTTAATTTTTTTTTACGACAAAAATTAACAGAAATATCGTAAATGTTAGTATTTTTTTGCTTTCTGATGTTTTCTGTGTATAAGTGTATTATATAAGCTCTGTGCTGCAGGGAATAATTGTAAGATCTAAATCTCAATTTTCACTATTCACAGTGCGAACAGGTTTTCTTCAATATGCTCAAAAACACAAAAGTTTCAAAGGCGCACGATTTATTTCCGATATAAATGCCTCATTTCCACGACTATTTTTTTTTAATAATACTAAATTACTCAAACCAAAAAATTATGTTTTTTCTATTTTATATATTCGATTTATTATTTTTTTCTTTGAAACACTATATCACGACCTAAATCGTAATCTTCTAAAAGATCTTTAAAAAAAACCGATTGCTAATTTTAACAGCATAGTTTTACTCCAGCATTACAACCCTTTATACTACGCCACTGCATTAATATCGGAATGCGCATATCATTTGGTCGATTCTCAAGTTTAATTTTTTTAAATTTGTTATTCTTGAATGAAAACTTAAGAAAAGGACAAAACCCCAACTGCGACCAGTTTCACTGTTTGTGTACTTACCTAAAAAATGATACCGCTTCGCCCTTTTTGACGTACTTTTTCCACAGGTGGAAATACAACACTTCATGTTTTTAATTCCCTTAGTAACAGTGTTTCTTCACTTAAAAACTCTTTTAAATTCCGGAATCCTTAGCAAATAGTATACTAATTACACTGTTTTATTGTCCTGAGTCTGAAAATATTATTTTTTCACTTATTTTCATTCAAGAAATTACTTCCGAAAATTTTTATTCATTTCCCGCTTTTTTTCAGCACGTGACAAATTGACAGCTTGGTCAATTTTGTCCCGATCGTGTAACATCGGAGAAATACGACGGCTAAAAATAAACCGGTCTTGTAGGAACTTGCGGAGGTAAAATGCAAGGGGAATGATTTACGATAGAGAAAAGAGAGGCGATACCTGCACTTTTGCTTGTATTGTCGTCGAACTGAGAGCAAATTTACCGATTTTAGGGAATCTGAGAAGGGTCGGCGACAGGTGGCGATCGTGTTATTCATGTATAGGAATTGCTTCAGTTTTCTTTATAGGGCTTTATAGGGCTCTTCATTTCCTTATATACATATTCTAAGGTTCGAACCCATGTGCATGTACTTGGTTTTACGCACATTTATTTTCAGTCCCGCCTCTTTGCATTTAGAATGCAACGAGCGAACATTTGACTCTAAGTCCGAACGGGTATGTGCAAGCAAACATACGTCATCAGCATAATCAAGGTGACTTAAGATGTTAAATAGTCTCCATTGAAGACCTTTACCTTCCCCACCTTCCAGTGCAGCTTTCAAGATGTCATTTATTACCACCAGAAACAGGGCTGGTGATAATATGCAGCCTTGTCTGACACCCGTTCGCACAGGAAAGCTCTCGGACAGCTCTCCTCTATGCAAGACGCGACACCTTGCATCTTCGTAGGATTCTTTAATCATAGCTATGACCTTATTTGGAATACCTCTCCTACGCAAAGCATTCCATATGTAATCTCGCTTAACGCTGTCGAAAGCCTTCTCGAAGTCCACAAACATGAGATGTAGTGGCGAACCCATTTCGGCTGACTGCTCTAATATTATCCGTAGGGTATTTGTGTGGTCGGTACAAGACGACCCTTTACGGAATCCAGCCTGATAAACTTCGAGAGTGCTCTCGACGACATCACTAATCCTATTGAGAATTACCTTAGCCATAATTTTTGATACGGCAGTAAGTAGACATATACCACGCCAATTGCCACAATCCCGAAGGTCGCCCTTCTTCGGAATTTTCACAATGACGCCCTCCTTCCATTCAGTCGGATATCTTCCATCATTCCACACCTTAGTGAAGAGTGGGAGGAGTATATCGGCTGTTATTCCTGGGTCCGCTTTGAGGAGTTCGGTTGGTAGTCCGTCTATACCTGGAGCTTTCCTTCCTGCCATTGACCGAATGGCGGAAACTATCTCTTCCTTATCTGGGGGATCGTCCCTAATAGAGGATTGTTGCGGTTGGATGTTTGGAAGTTGTTCTGTTGCCGGAATATCTTCATCTGACAAGATGTTTAAAATATCAGAGAAGTATTCCTTCCATCGTCGCAACTGGTGTTCACTCATATTAAGGAGAGTTCCGTTGACATCTCTCACCAGGTGGTTGGCGGTGAAATTCCTGTTCGTCAACTGTTTCATGATTTTAAATAGTGAACCCATATCCCCAAGGTAAGCCGCAGATTCTGCCTTGTTTGCCAGATCTTCAATGGCCTTTCTCTTGTCGCGTCTAACAGCCTTTTTAAGCTGTATATGAGCATCGCGGTAGTTCTGCCTCAAGTCGGGCGTTCGTTGGTTGACATCGGGTTGAGAGATGATTGCCAATTTGGCTTTTTTCCGATTGTCAACCTTGTCCCATGTGTCTTGTGACATCCAGGGTTTCTCACCGCTTTGCGCATATCCCACAGATTCTTCAGCACTAGTTAGAAAAGTGTTTCTGGTTGCCTCCCAATTGGCGTCCAGTGTGCACATTTCATGTTCACCCAATGTGGATGACTTTTCGCGTAGAATGGTGGTGTATTCGAGTTTTTTGTTGGGATCTCTGAGTTTATCCACATTAAGCTTGCGCTTCATTTGAAGAATTTGTGGTCGTCGGATAGCTGCTGTACACAATCTCAAGCAGGCAACCATCAAGTGGTGATCGCTCCCCACGTCAGCTCCACGTTTCGCTCGCACATCGAGGAGACATCTTCTCCATCGGCGACTTATAGCCAAATGGTCGATCTGGTTCTGAGTAACACCGTCAGCGGAAACCCAAGATGTTTTATGATGACTCTTGTGTGGAAAAAGGGTCCCTCCGATGACCATTTGCCGAGTACTACAGAACTCCACAAATAATTCGCCGTTTTCGGGTCTCTTAATCCAAGGTCGTGAAGGGTCGACCCAAGGGTCACCATGCCTCCCCATGACGTGTTCTAGTCCAGTGTTGTCTGATCGAACCTGGGCGTTCATATCTCCCAAGATGATAATAATATCACCTCTTGGAACACGTTCGAAGGTGGCACTCAGTTGGCTATAAAACTCCTCTTTGTCACCAGATGTTGCGGTATTAGTTGGTGCGTAGCACTGCAGAATTGTGACGTTTCTGACACTGGTCCTGAGCCTGACGACGATAATCCTATCCGAGATTGGTTCCCAGCTAATGAGACTGTTTCTCGCTCTCGGCGTAAGGACGAACGCCACGCCATTTCTGGCTTCATTTTCAGGGCCAATGTACAGAATAGTGTTTCCGCTAGGGGTTCGTTCTTCTCCTGATCCTGTCCACCTGACCTCGCTCAAGCCCAAGATTTGGATGTTATAGTGCTCCATTTCACGGTCGATCACTGATTGGCGGTGCAAGGACCGAGTAACCCCAGCTCTTCCCCCGTCATTCAATGTTCGAACGTTCCAGAAGCCAATCATAGACCATTTTCGAATGCCAAAAGTCGTTACCGTAGAATCAGTCCGTATCCGAGGCGATGTATCCGTTTCTCGTATCATTAAGGTCTTAAGATCACGGGTGATAAGCCCATGATCCAGTGAGTGTCCATTTGCCATTTTTAGGGCAAGCAGGACTGGCTGTGGGTGAATTCTACAGCCCCCATCCCAGAGGGGGATAGTTAGCTCAGGTCCGTGGAGTCGCTAACTCCAAAGATAGTTGCAGGAATTGGTAAAACCTCATACTACAACTACCCCCTTGCGGGGAAAGACATCTCTCAATTCAGCGAAACCTTAAAGTGTTATTGGGCACAATGGAACTCCCTTCACCTAGACGGCGGATTATTAAAACGAAAATGCGAAAACGCTGACGGAACATCATATCACATGCAAACCATCGTCCCGCATTGTAAAATCGAGGAGGTTTTGAAGGAATATCATGGAGGTACCTCTGGTGGGCATTTGGGTGTAAATAGAACCTTGGCAAAGATACGAGAAAGGTTCTATTGGATCCATCTCCGAGATGATGTCGAAAATTGGTGCCGTAAATGTACTACATGTGCATCAAGTCAGGGCCCACACCGCAGATCCAGGGGAGAAATGCAACAATACAACGTGGGAGTCCCATTTGAGAGAATTGCTGTGGATATTGCTGGACCATTTCCGGAATCAGAAAATGGTAATCGCTACATTCTAGTGGTCATTGATTATTTCAGCAAGTGGCCTGAAGCCTACGCAATTCCAAACCAAGAAGCAGTAACCGTCGCCGAACAAATTGTTACCAACTGGGTGAGCAGATTTGGAGCTCCACGTGAACTACACTCCGATCAAGGGCGCAATTTTGAATCTCAAATATTCAAACACGTGTGCCAAATGCTGGGAATAAACAAAACCAGGACAACTCCATTACATCCACAGTCCAATGGAATGGTGGAACGTTTCAATAGGACATTGAACTCAAACCTATCCAAACTCGTCAGCGAGAGGCAACAGGACTGGGATCAGCACATCCCTCTATTTTTAATAGCCTACAGAACATCGGTGCATTCAACAACAGGAGAAACCCCGTCCCGAGTCATTTTCGGAAGGAATATTCGAGTCCCTGCGGAATTAATGTTTGGAGTGCCACCAGACCAACCAACGAATGCCAAAGATTACGTCTCGGATCTTCGATGTCGACTAAACACAATTTATAACCTGGTCAGAGATAAAATTGATTTGGCGACCGACCGCATGAAGACGAGGTATGATCAACGGGCGAATTCATCAGGATTCCAAGAGGGTGATTTAGTTTGGCTATACAATCCCAAACGACAGAAGGGCAGATCGCCGAAACTACAGCGCAACTGGGAAGGCCCTTACCAGATCATCAACCGGTTAAACGATGTCGTCTATCGGATTCAATTACATCAAAAACCCCGTACAAAAATGAAAGTGGTACATCTCGACCGACTAACAAAGTACCACGGTGCAATTGCGGAAGTGAACGACTCTGTTCGGGACGAACAGGAACTAAGGAGAGGGTAATGTTATAGATCTGGCAATGATCTCTCTCAAATCTGCCAGAACTATTTAGAATATTCTTCCAACATGTAGAGGGTCATAGTAAAAGCTTCTAGTAATTTCTCGAAGACACAAACAATGACACCCGACGCCATCTAGTAACTTCTATAATAGTCCAGACCCAGCAGAAAAACATACACCAGAGAAGGTTCGAGAATCGGATAAATCAATTATAAATAGCCAGAGCTCTACGACAAGGAATTATTCACTCAGTGACAATTTGATGGAAAACACCTATCGGTGTAAGTAAGCAAAAGCGATAGATCGGCGGTGTTACTGTGTTGTGCGAATTAAGTTTTTAGAGCAGCTTAAGTGAAGTGATCGGGAAATTGTGTAAAAGTGCAATAAATAAATTATCCTTATATTTTAAAACGAATTGTGTTTTACTTGAAATCGGCGAACCTCTAGCTCGCAACAATATTATTTTCCAAATAATATTTTTTTTTTTTTTTTTAATTTATTGTGATTACATTTAATTTACTGTTTAATGGCTCTGTAGTATATATATGTATATGTTAAACTAAGTAATTGATTTCCTTTTTTTTATGTTATTGATAAGTTAGAATGAAATGGTTTAAGTCTATTATTATGGACGCGCTTTTCTTTCCCTCTTACGTTGATGGTAGTGTTGACACTATTATGAACTTTTATAACCTCAAAGGGTCCTAGCCACAGGGGCGACAATTTATTTTGTCTAGTTTGATTAAACAGTAAAACTTTGTCTCCTTCCACAAATTCGGCTTTGGAAGTTCGTTTATCGTAATATGTTTTCGTTGCAAGCTTACTATTGCTAAGGTTAATTTTGGCTATTTCGTGTGCTTTCTGTATTTTGTACTGTAATTGAAGACAATAATCGTCATGATTATAAATAGATTCCGGTTTGCGTTTTACTGTTGTTGGTAAATCGGCAGTAAGCCCAAATAGACAATCACTTGGTGTTATTTTGATGGATGCATGTAAAATGTTGTTATGAACATGCGCTGCTTGTCTTAACCAAAGATCCCAATTTAGAGAATCATTCGATACAAAATTTCGCAAATATTCTGATAGTGACCTATGGGATTTTTCCAGTGCCCCATTTGACTGCGGATGGTATGCTGTTGTTGTTGTTATATGTTGCACTTTCAATAATTTACACACTTTATTAAATAAATTACTAGTAAAGTTGGCCTTGGTCAGTTACTAAGATTCTCGGTATTCTATATCTGCTAATGATTTCTTCATAGAATACTTTAGCTACTGTAGACGCTTCGGCATCTGGCATTGCATAACAGTCCATAAATCTCGATAAGTCATCCTCGAAGGTCAATATCCACTTATTTCCATTGGCCATCTCCGGAAGTGGCCCAACTATGTCTAGATAAACTTTATCGAAAGTTTCCTGTGATTACCATCGGCATTTTAGATTTTTTCCCACTATTGTTCATTTGACATTTTTCCCAGTTTTTTATATACTTAGCAACGTCGCTGTGCATGTTTGTCCATCTAAATTGTTTTTTAATTCGATTAAGTGTTTTAGTTACTCTCTGATGACCGCCCAACGGCGTCTCATGGAAATCATATAAAATAGCTTGAATATCTTTTGGATCAGATTTTATTTGTGGAAAGTTTCTTGTGATTACCATCGGCATTTTAAATTTTTTCCCACTCTTGTTCATTTGACATTTTTCACAGTTTTTTATATACTTAGCAACGTCGCTGTGCATGTTTGTCCATCTAAATTGTTTTTCAATTCGATTGAGTGTTTTAGTGACTCCCTGATGACCGCCCAACGGCGTCTCATGGAAATCATATAAAATAGCTTGAATATCTTTTGGATCAGATTTTATTTTTGGGGTGAAATCGAAACAAATGCTTTCAACATCTTCGCCGTCAGAACTGTTAACTTCCATAACATCACTGTTACTGCCTGCTTCAGATAAATTATCTACTTCTTCCAGTTTCTTCGCTGCTTGAGCGCGAGTGATTGCAAAACAGTCGACAGAGTTTGTATTCTCCATCCTACTGAGAGCATCTGCATTGGTATTCAGACTCCCCGGCTTATACACAATTGAAAACTCGTAATCCGAAAGTTTTTCCTGTAGCCGAATTAATCTCAAGGTTGTATCTTTCTTTCTTAACATGCCTTGAAGTGGTTTATCATCACTATAAACCGTGAAATTTCGACCGTATAAATAGGGCTTGAAGTTCTTCACCCCCCATACTACTGCAAGTAGCTCTTTTTCGATAGTAGAGTACCTTTGCTCAGCAGGGTTTAACATTCTACTAGCGAAAGCAATGGGCTTGTCTTTACCTACCTTCCCTTGAGATAACACAGCTCCCAATGCAACATTACTTGCGTCCGTTGTCAAATTGTTCACCAATGTTTCCAGTCCGATGGAAAGTCGTGTTACTGGCGACGACGTTACGACTCAATTCAAAAACACCATGTGAAGCAAACTGTTAAGCATGATGGAGGCAGTTTGATGACGTGGGGTTGTTTTACATGGTGGCACCTTGGGCCACTCTATAAAATCGACGACATTATGAAGAAAGAAGAGCGTTGAGTGGAACTTGTATATCAGCCAAGTGCGGAATGCAGCGTCGATAGTAATTAATCATACCCAAGAAACGACGTAGCTCTAAGACTGCCTCTGGTTTTTTATATTCCTTGATGGCTTTTACACGTTCCTCTGGAGGTTGATAACCTTTTGAGCTGATGTGATAACCAAGGAAGTCTACATCTGCTTGACCCAGCTTGCACTTGGTGGTGTTGAGTGTAAGTTTGTTGCTATTGAGTCTCTGGAACACTGTTCTCAGATGTGCTTGGTGCTGTACTGGTGATTCAGACATTATGATGATATCGAAAAATAGAATCCATGTAGCGTTGACATGTCTGGGTGGCATTTCTTAGCCCAAATGGCATGACAACATATTCATACAGGCCAAATGGTGTCGCTACCGCTGTTTTTTTAATGTCGTCTGGATTCATGGGTATTAGATGGTAGGCTCGTGTTAGATCGAGTATGGAAAAAATTGATTTGCCATGAAGTTTTTCGAATAAGTCCTGTGGAGTGTATCGATCCGGCACGGTTTGTGCGTTTAATTTTCTAAAATCGCCACAAGTTCTCCAGCCACCAATTTTTTTCTTAACCATATGAATACGACTGGCCCAGGGGCTGCTAGAAGGCCGAATGATTCCTTGTTGTAACATAAGGTCTATTTCAGTTTTTGCTGCTGTTAATTTTTCACCTGATAATTTCCGGGCGCGTTCAGCTACTGGTTGTCCCGTGGTGATGATGTGATGAGATATTGGACAATCCGCTATGGTGCGAGGAGGAAATTGTGGCTTATTAATGTTGATGAATTCACTAAGTATGCCATAGAAATCCATTCGCGTATCGATTGTTGATATCCCGAATACATTCGCTGGATGGAGCTTCCCTTGCGTTGTCATTGATGTGGTTGAATCCACAAGCCTTTTATTTTTTAAGTCGATTATCAGTCCGTGATGAATGAGAAAATCGGCACCAATAATAGGTGATATGACGCAACAAGAAATGACCATTTGAAGGCGCGGCGAAGTCCCAGATCAATATGCATGATATAGTCACCGAATGTGTTTATAATTGAGTTGTTAGCAGCATATAATTTGAAAGTGCTGTGTTGAAGTTTACCTGGGACATAATTCCATGGTAAAACTGAGAGTACAGAACCGGAATCTATCAAAAATTTTATGTTTGTTTTTTTTGTCATAGATGTGAAGACGGACTTCTCGCGTATGTGAGTTGTTATTGCAGCTGTCATCCGCCGTCTGTACTGACGACAGCTGACTTAGTTTTCCTGGTTTGGATTAATAAACGCGCAGGGGGTAATGCATCGATGAGCCGCTGCTCCGTATTTCTGATGATAGGAGCAAATTCGTGATTCTCCTGGCGTTTTTGAACGAAAGCGCGAGCGATTTCTGTGTTGAGTATTGATTCGAAGATCATTGAGTGTTTTTTTTGTGTCTTGAATGAACGTAGCTAAGGACTTTTCCAATTTGTCTACTCTTTGCTCCAGGGAAGTAGAGATTGATGCTGGTCTGGCACTGGTGGCCATGACATATCCATTGGGGCTGCTCTCAATGATTTTATCCGCTACTTCCGCAAGGGTGTTTAAATCGCATTTACCGGAAACAGTTAGTAGTCCTCGCACGCTTGTTGGCATTCTGTTAATCCACAGAGAATGTAAATATTCGCCGCTTACAGAGTCGGCAGCTAGCTGTCTCATTTCTCGCAGCAATTGAGTTGGTTTTTTGTTTGCAAGCTCCAGGTCGGTTAGCAGTTTGTGTAGTTGTTTTTCTCTCGAATCAGACAAGCGTTTGATTAAACTTTGTTTAAGAAGTTCATACCTGTTTTGATCCGGAGGCGCTCGTACTACGTCTGAGATGTATTGTAGCGCTTCTGAATCCAAAGCGCCTATAATCGGGGTCACCAATTTGTAGGGTTATTCCTACTATTTTAAATAAAAAAACTATTTCACAACGTTACAACACAAATATTTATTTTGATCTGTCAAAAAGCGTCTCTCTCACTAGCGCCGTCAGCGCCTCTAGTCTCGATTAGATAAACTGGGGCTATGCAACAGTGCCGCCACAGATTTGAATAAATGTTTGGAGACAAAGATAAAATTTTGCGGTTTGGGGTGAGCTACATCACGAGCAACTTCGTATGGGATACTGGTTCTAGATCATGAGCTATTTTGAAGAGATCGAATTCATTTGCTGGAACGAAGCGATAAACTTTCTGTGCCGCATAAATTTCGTTGCGCAGCGCAGGTATGAAGTCATTCGCAGTGTGAGCGGGGTGATTTACCCTTTTTGGCATTTGCCCTTTTTGCCATTCTCTTTTTGGCATTCTTCCTTTTTGGAATTCTCCCTTTTTGGCATTCTCCCTTTTTGGCATTTGGTTTGCATTTATGGTTGCATAATGGTTTGTTCGGTTGTTAATGGTTTATTCGGTTGTTGGAAGTGTAGTAAATAATGCCCGCAGTTGAACAATGTACGTTCAAATCGTGAGTAAACACGATTGTGTTTATGTTTTGTTTGTGTTTATGTTATGTTATGTTTTGATTGTGTTTATGTCCAAGCAGTTGAATTTGGGGCGATTTATAGAAGGGTTATGGGAGTGCAGAAAAGATGCATTGCTGTCCTAGCAATGCATCTTTTTCTGGACTCTAGGAGATGGGCTAGGTTAAGGTGTTTATGGATTTGGTTTATTGTGAGATGGTCACAGGTCCCAAAATTGTTCAAATGCGTTAACTGCTTTTTCGGAAGTTTGCGTTAATGTCCACGTCTCGCTGCCATAACAGGGCACAGGTCGCATAATAGTTTTATATATTCGAAGCTTATTATTCCTGTGCACTCTCTTGGATTTCATTATTGGAAGTACCGAATAATATGTCTTATTTGCTAGTATTATCCGTCGTTTGATTTTGTCTGTTTCATTACCATCCTTTGCTAGATTAGCCCCAAGATATATGAAATTGCCCACACTCTCCAAATTATATTCCGCAATTGTTATGTTTTGTCTGATAGGCACTCTTCTTCTTGTTTGCGTCATTACTTTTGTTTTGCTTTCGTAAATGCGCAACCCGACTTTTTTTGCGGCGGAGTCAAGATTGACAAATACCTCCTTAGCACTAGGGAAGGATCTTGCTAGGATGTTAATGTCGTCAGCGTATGCTGGTGTCGACTGAGATTTTTCGGACGACATACTCTAGCGCCAAGTTGAAAAGCATGAGGGCTAGACCATCTCCCTGCTTTAATCCACATTCCGTTCGAAAGCTGGTTGTGGAATCTGTTTGTAGTCTCACTTGGGATTCAGTGTTCGTAGAAGTTAATATATATTAATGAAAGTTAATTTTGAAAAGTGAGTTGATACGATCTTATCTCCATGCCCACATAATAAAATTGAGAACCCAAAGCATTTGAGCCGGAATCTCCATAATAATTTTGCTTTAGCTCCCAAAAAGTTTTATTATGCAGTGAAAAAATTAGTTCAGTGCCGTCACCACTACAAACAATCGCGTGATTGGGCTTTCCGCCCAACCGTAGTCCTCTTATATTTTTCTTCCTATTTAGTCTAATTTAGTCATGAAACGCGAAAAAACAAAATGTCAGCTTAGCAATTTTTTTTCCAAGTTGATCACAATACATTATTATTAAAAAAATAAAGTAATTCGCTCCTGCTGATGTGAAATTCCCGATTCAGTTCACGCTGCACGCTCATAATAAGCCATGTGAAATCTGCGTTGAATCCAATGTGTTAATTTAATAATTACCACCAAGGAGGATATATAAAAGGAGTACCTGATAGTCTGTCTCATGTGGGAATATTTTTTGATTCGGAAATTTTCGAAAATTGTGTCCAAGCTTAACTTGGCTTCAAACTTTTACAAAAAAAATACAATAATTTGTATTCTTTCTTGGTTGCTAATATTCAGTCAGCAATAAAGTAATTTTCAATACAATGGTGTTTGCTGTTTCATTTCAGAAATTTTTATTTTTTCAATTTTTATTAGTTTTGGTTTGTGTTTAAGCTAAGTACTTTAGCAACGGACAATTTAACGCGGGACAGAGACTTACTTTGGGTTTAAGTATGTCAAACAAGGATAGCGAAACAATTTTTTCGAAAATTTGACAACTGTTTCGAACAATTTATCGTGGGAAAGAGTTAGTTGCAATATTTTTAAGTGTGGCAGACAAAGATAGCGAAACGATTTTTTTCGAAAAATTTCGAGCATTTCGGTAGTAAGGGAGGGAAATACATTCATTCCCATTGTGCTTACAGGGCAAAACATGCTCATAGTCACTCCTTTTTATATATCCTCCTTGATTACCACTGACAATTTATTACAGAAAAATATGTATACACGGCATGTCCTTAGAATTCACTTTTTTTTTTTCAGGAGTTGGGAGCGGTATGGGACTAAGCATTGTACTTGATGCGCAATCTGATGAATACTATTGCTCAACAACAAATGGAGCTGGATTTAAGGTACTTCGAATTGTTATTACTAAACAGAGATCTAAGCACTATTTTTAGGCCCTGCTTCATAATCCCGCCGAAATTCCCGACATTGCCAACTATGGTTTCTCATTACAAGTCGGACATGAAACACGTGTTGTGATTCATGCAGAAATAGCCGATGCATCCTATCTTCTTCGCAATATGCATCATAAGTATAGACAGTGTTATTTCTCTGATGAAGTCAACCTATCATATTACGCTACTTACACGCGTCGTAACTGTGAGCTCGAATGCGAAGCAAGGTTGCATCGGGAGCGTTGTAATTGTATCCAATATTACATGCCGCATACATCTGCAATCGATAACGTTTGCGGACTAGGCGACTTCAAATGTTCGGACAGCGTAAGATTTCGAAGCCACGAAACAAGCGAGGAGACGTTCCAATGTAGCGAGGAATGTATTCCAGCTTGTTTCGAGTTGAAATTTGGAACAGATACTTACTCCTCGGATCTTAGCCACAAGCAGTTCTTGATAAAGGATAAGTTGATTCAGTTCATGACGGAAGAGTACGTTTCAAAAAATATTGCAAATGTACACTTTTACTATGTAGAAAGAGCATTTCGCAGTAGTACGAAGCAACAGTTTATTGGATTCACCGAGTTCTTATGTATGAATACAAGTGTATTTTCAAATTTATTTTTACATAATTATTATATATCTAGCAAACACTGGTGGCTTAATGGGACTATTCCTAGGATTCAGCGTCCTGTCAATCATTGAAATTATCTACTATCTTCTTATGCGGCCACATTTTGCCACTTTTAGATATCGCGATAAGATACGAAAGTTTGAAGATGCTAGTCATATGGTAAATGCTTATAAATTAAGAAAAAAAAATTGCGTCCAATTGCGAATAATTCACTTTTCAGATTGCAACAGCTTCTAATGATATTGAGAAGAAAATTCAACGCCGAGAGAATTTCATGGAAAGACGATTTGGTAATAATTTCAAAACAAAGATTGGCTATGGCGCTAAACATTATAATTCAAAGCATACTCTTCAAAATTATTATTAAACATGGTTTCGCAGATTATTTTAAGTAGAAGTTGTGATCGGTTTGTAATATGTATATTTGTGGTAATTAGTTTTATTTACTACCCCCGTAGTTCCCAGCCCGTGGAGTACGCAGTTCAATGTTTAGGGATTCGAGTTTGTTTTTAGCTTACGACACTGGCAATATCCGCGACGACGTGAAATTTAAATTTCCTTACCTCATTTATCTTTCACTTATTCTGAGGTCAGGTATCATTTATCTAAATTGGTTTTCTTCAGTGCAAAGTAGTTTCAATGAAATGGTTAATAAGAAGTTAGAATGAAATTGATAATTTTCACGGCATTGTTTTTGTGTAATTAACAGTTTAAAGTGAAATTAAATTAGCTGTAAATAATCATTAATTTCTAGTCGTATCAAATAATACTTATGATACACTGCTGCTATACCGAATAATACTTATGATACACTGCTGCTATATATATGTACATATATACATGTGGGTTTCTCTAAGCCCGCGAAAGCAAAAAACCAGAAATGCTCGATCGTTCACCTACTTACAAGTAAACATAATTTTTATTTTTGCACGTTGGGTTGAATGATCGGACATGCCTTACTTGAATATGATTATAATGCATGTTCACCCAACTTAATGTAAATTATTTATTTATTACTATGTTCAGCTTCTGAACAAATTCATTATGTGTATTGTAACCAGATATAAAATTGATATAAAAATAAATGACATGAAATGAAATAAACTGCCAACAAGTCGGGCGAAACTTTATTATTCTTGGGACAAGTTGCGGATGAGTGGAAAGTCAATATTTAGGCTAGAGTGGTTAGAGAAGGCTAAGTGAAAGGGAGTTCTTGGGCAGGGCTGTTATCAATTTAACAATATTTAATTCGTTTCTGCAAGTTTGGGTTTTTATGAGGGGAGGAGGAGGGGTAATAGTAAGGGTGGGTGGATGTTAATAGCTTTTTAATTAATTGCTTGAATCACGTCCAATATTTTCTGCATAGAATGTGTTTCATAGACGAAGTTGCATAGAATTTTCATAAAATTCGGTGTATTTTACATTCACGAAACCGAACATTTGTATGGGAGGGGGTAGAGAAGGAGAAGGTAGGGGAATCGTAAAATTTGATATGTAGTTTTATTTCGCTTCTCTTGTAAGGTGCTTGTATAAAATTTCAAGTTCGTAGCTTTTAGTTTGTTGGTTATTAGTTGATTTAATGAAATTGGTCGATATCATAGTTTTGTATGGGAGGGGGTAGAAGGGCAAACGCGATTTCAAAATTTTTAAAGCAACTTCATTTGAATAATTTTTATAAGTTTTTACGCAAAATTTGAAATTGATAGCTTTTAAGAGTTAGCTTATAACTGATTTCTTAAAAATGCACGAAAAAATAATTTTGTATGGGAGGGGGTAGAGGAGGTAGGGGAATCGTAAAACTTGTGCTGCAGTTTTCTTCCTTTTCTGTTGCTAGGTGCTCGTACAAAATTTGAAGTTCGTAGCTTTTAATTTGTTGGTTATTAGTTGATTTAATGAAATTGGTCGAAATCATACTTTTGTATGAGAGGGGGTAGAAGGGCAAGTGCGATTTCAAAACTTTTAAAGTAATTTCATTTCAAATATTTTTAGTTCTTATGCAAAATTTCAAATTGATAGCTTGTAATAGTTAGGTGATAATTGATTTCTTAAAAATGGTCGAAAAAATAATTTTGTATGGGAGGGGGTAGAAGTCTTAAAGAATTTCGACCAGTTAATATTTCGTATGGATCAAGTTATTATTATTTTTCTATGAACATCAAATAGACGTATTCACATGCAAAATTTAAACTTTGTATCTTTCACCAGAGCCCTAAAAAATCATTCAAAATTTTCGACATTTTTGCTTATCACCTCCCTCCCCTTACACCTCCAAACTTAAAATTTTTGTCAAAATTAACTATTATATAGTTCTACAATCTGAAAAATTTTCGATTTGATAACTGTACTATTTTTTGAGATATAAGGATTTGTAATTTTGAAAAGTGCGCCATTTTTTAAATGATCCCCATTTCCCCCCACTACTATTTTGTCAAAATATTATATTTTTCTCGTATTTATCTAGTATAGCTTAATATAAGTTCTAAGACTCAATTACATAGCTTAATAAATAGCCGAGATATTGGGTTTTAAGTGTTTTTCCTTGCACCCCTCCTGACCCTCCCCCTTACAATGTTTAGCTTTTATCTAAACTGATTCTAGTAGATCTGTATGCCAACTTAATGGTCTCAAAATTTAAATTTTTTATGGTAAGTCATTTCGAAGATATAATCATTTGAAAAAAAAATTCGGCCGACAATTGGTTCTTAGCCCCCCCTTTTTGCACCCCAATGGATAAAAAAATTAAAGTATTTTTAAAAGTTGTCTCACAAACTCCTTTATATGTATGTTGATTTTTAGCTTCCTAGCTGGAACCATGGTTGAGATATTGGAATTCGTATTTTTCGGTTTAAGCGCTCCCCCCACCTCCCCCTGAACCCGTACGCCCCACAAAATGGGTGTCCACCTGGATTTTTATTAATTCTGCCTTCGCCTCTTTTCGTTCTTCTGAGCGTCTTCCGTCAAACTCGTCTCGAATCGCGTCTTCGAGTAAAGCTGTTATCTTCACGTCGTCTTCTCGTTTCATCTTCATGCCGAACATTAGTTCAAACGGGGTTCGTCTGGTACTGCGACTTAATGCAGAGTTTATGACCTTTTGGACTCGTGGTACGAATTTGAACCATTTCATTGGATCGTCGACTGATAGCTTGAACAACATTTCGATTATCACCTCATTGATGCGTTCCACCTGTCCGTTCCCCCGCGGTACTCCAGTTGTTATTAATACGTGTTGAATATGTTTTTCGGAACAGAATGTTTTAAAGGCATCGGAGGTAAAAGCGGTTCCTCCATCACTTACTATCCGGAATGGATTTCCAAAGACATTGGCTTGTGATTCCAGAACTTTTAGCACCTCGTCGTAGTCTTCACCGGATAAATCCAAGAGAACTTAGTGAAAGCGTCAACTATGGCAAGTACATACTTATACAGCTTTGCGGTCGATGGTAATGGACCAAGATGATCTATGTGAAATGTTTCTAACGGTGCATTGCCTTTGTCGATAGGATTGAGAAATCCCTCCATTTTACCCCGCTTCCGGCTTGCACGGGATACAATTCCTGATGACTGCGTCAATTTTCGTAGATAGCTTTGGGATAAAATAGTCCTGCCCAACAGCAGCTTCGGCTTTCTTGACGCCAAAGTGTCCGTGTTCGTGGCTGTTCTTGACGACTTCACGCTGCAGCGCCTTTGAAACAACTAGAAGATGTCGTCCATCCTTGAAGTTATACAGTATTCCACCTTTTATTTCGTAATTTTGGTAGCCCGCAGTAGCTGCGTTCTCGAGAAGGGTCATTATCAGGTTGCAGAATTCATCGGATTGCTGTGAACTTTTGATCCTGTGCAAGATGCCATCCTCGACCACACTGGGTATCTACTTAATGAATCCACATGTCGCATAGTTTTTCCGGGTCTGTGTAGCACAACACAGTCGAACTCTTGTAGCATAATAGCCCATCGTGCAACTCTTGGGCATAAGTCTTTCTTTTTCATAGTGGCTTGAAACGCCTGGCAATCAGTGTAAACTTTAAACTTTAAGCCCAACAAGTAAACTCGTAGCTTTTTCAGGCATTTGACGACAGCGAGCGCTTCGCATTCGTAGCTGGTATAATTCTTTTCCGGTGCTGTTGACTTGAAGCTAATGTAGAATACAGGATGGAAACATCCGTCGATATTCCTTTGTAGCAGTACACCTCCGTAGCCGATGCTGCTGGCGTCTGTATGTAATTCTGTTTCAGCGTAGGAATCAAATAACTTTAAAACTGGCTCCCGACATAACTTCTCCTTTAATTCTTCGAATGCTAATAATTCGTCTGCACCAAATGAGAATGTACTTTCTTTTTTTATTAGTTCTGTCAATGGCTTGGCAATGGTTGCGAACGCTACGCGGCCTGGGAAACCTCTCTACAGCGAAAATCTTTTCTTTCGAAGGGCTGACTTTTCCATTTTCCACGATATGCCCTAGGAATTCTATCGTTCTACTTACAAATGTGCATTTTTTCCATTGTATAATTAATCCATTTTGTTGAGCAACCATCAAAACTTTTCGTAGCTTTCCAATATTTTCCTCTTCAGTCTTGGCTGGTATCACTAGGTCGTCCATGTATAGCAGTACCATACCTTCACGAATCAATTCTCGAAAAACTGTGTTGACGAATCGCTGGAACACTGAAGGAGAATTGCATAATCCGAAAAGAACTTTGAGAAACTCATACTGGCCATCCAGTATGATGAAAGACTTATATTTGATGCTTTCCTTTGCGACATCAACGTGGAAAAATCCGTTTTTGAGATCTAAAGTTGTGAAAAACACAGCATCGTACAATTTTTCTAATATTTCTTCCATGATTGGTAGTGGATACCGATCTCTTATGATTTTAGCGTTTAGCTTCCTATAATCGATGCATAGTCGATGAGTTCCGTCCTTCTTCTTTGCGAGAACGACTGGGCTTGCGTATTCCGAGGTACTCGGACGAATGATTTTCTCTTCTATCCATTGCTCAACCTGTTCATTCACAATCTCCTTCTCCTTTGGCGCCAACCTTCTCGCTTTCTGGTACAAGGGCGTCTCATCACTAAGAGTGATTTGCATCTCGATGCAAGACTTACTGATCCTGGCTGGTTTATACTCTCGTATGAGATTTTCTATTTTGTCTCTTACCTCACTTCCGACTTGATCTTTTGAATTTGCATTATCTTCGACGAGTTTCCTCGCGTCCATTTCGCTTAAAAAATTCGGATCCGCTTGCGTTTCTTCTCGTTTCCTTTTGTGTACAGCAACTGTGTTTCCGTCGACGACGAGAACCACATTTTCTAAAAAGTTTTTTCCCAAAATAATGTCGTCGGTCAGCATACCGTCCGGAACAACTTGTGTGAGTACTTGATATTCATTGCCTTGAATCTCCATCGTAACGTAATATGCACCTAGGGCCGACTTTGGTTTGCTGGATCCAAATCCTCTAAGCGACATGCCGGGCAAATTGTAGTTGTGTATGTTATGTCTTTTGAGAATCGACATTTTCATCAAAGTCGCACAGCTTCCAGTATCTATAAGCGCTGCATGATTTGAACGTTCGGTTCAGCGTACCACTGGAACCGGTTTTCTTCGTCGGACATTTCGTTGCAATGTACCCAAATTCGTTACATGCGAAGCATCGTGTTCCTCGATTTTTGTCCGGACAACTGGAAACGCTGTGAGATAGCGATCCACAATTTTTACAGCGAATTTCCGCCTTTGATCGGTTTGTGTTGCTTGGTGTAGCTCGTTTATTCTCCGATTTGACCTTTTCCTGCCGTACTTGCGTTTTGACGGCCTCATATGCGCGGTACTTTGCTTTGAGTGCGTCGAGACTAGTGGCTTCGTATAGGCCGGCCTTATTTAAAGGATCGTCAGGAATTCCCAGTACAATATAGGTAATAAGGGATAGATCATCCACATCTCCCTTGTTTGCTATTTGTTTCATGGTGAACAAATATTCCAAGAACGTTTCGTCCGCTTTCTTTTTTCGCGAACCGAGTATTTGATCTCTAAGCAGTTTTCTGGCGTATAAATATTTCTGGATTTCCGACCCCTTACACACTTCTGCAATCTCTGTAAAATCTTTTAGCCATGACGCGAAATCTCTGCCACGCTCGCCGGAGAAATGCTCCAATGAGTCTTCGACGTCCTTAAAAACGAAATTGGTTTCCGACATTTCTAGTTCTTCGCTTGATTTTTTATTTTGACTTCGCAATTCGTACTTTATTTTGTCCGTTTGTTTACTTCCCGGCATTTGCCGTATAACCGGACGACGTCGCGTTGCACTTTTGTATTGCGCAACAATTTTAGTCTTTGCTACTGCGTGATGCTTTTTGAGTTGCGCCGCACTTTCCAACCTCTCAATATCGCGTTGCCGTCTGGGTTTTTGATATTTCATAACACTTGCCGATTTCTTTTCGATGTCTCGTTGCAGTTTTCGGTTCGATTTTTTAATATCTCGTTACACTGGAAAATTTTTTTAACTTTTCGGCTTATCCCACTTCTGACACCAAATCTGTGGGTTTCTCTAAACCCGCGAAAGCAAAAAACCAGAAATTAATTCATTATGTGTATTGTAACCAGATATAAAATTAATATAAAAATAAATGACATGAAATGAAAAATGACATGCGGCTACTTAGCCGGTCGCGCACGAACTGCCTCTATTCTCTTCGCTGCTCTGCAGCGTTGCCGCTTCGAATCCTACATACATATATTAGTTACATTATTGCCGAGACGCGATTATCGACCGTAATAAAACTTATACTTTGTAGACGGCCCTAAAATATGTTAGACCGCAATATAAGTTTTATAAAGGGTAGATGTTGCAAAAGATGGTGCAACATGGCACCAGATGTGGCTGTAAAATTAGAAATACGTAGTAGTTACATTATTGAGGAGACGCGATTATCGACCGTAATAAAACTTATACTTTGTAGACGGCCCTAAAATATGTTAGACCGCAATATAAGTTTCATAAAGGGTAGATGTTGCAAAAGATGGTGCAACATGGCACCAGATGTGGCTGTAAAATTGCGACTGCAATCGTCGTAAAAAGTGCTTTAAGCCAAACAGTGAGATCGTGCTGTAACGTCTTCAAGGAGTCTTTTTGACAAGACAATATACCTGGACTAATAAAAACGAATCTAAAAAAAAACGAATCCGATCAAAAAAAGTGAAGTCGATCTAAAAGTGAATTAGTGATTAATAACTCTAGCATTGAGAGTAAGCAGAATTTTCAAAGAATTCGCTTCCTGACAACTAAGCGAATTGATCAGGTTTTAATAAGTGATAATTTTAACATAAAACGACAGTGTACAAAGGAGCAAATTTAAATTGCTTAATTGACAAAAGTCATCCGGCGTATTAACAAATTATCTAACAAAGCCACTTGGAGCTTTAAACCATTTAGAAGTTGGGGGAATTAAGTTTCCTATAAAACTCTCCGTCAGGAAAGACCCAATTTCATTAACGTCCTCTAGAACGGTTAATCTATACAGTGGATGATCAGGATCAAAATAAAAATTTTGTGTACATGCTACGCAAAAATAAATTTGACGACAGACGAAGCATTGAAGCTATCGACGAGGAAAACTACTTGGAAGAGAATCTTCTTACGGAAAACGACCCACCGCTATATCAAAACCCAGGACTCATCATGCCAGGAACATCACAAGGTGAAAGTAATTATATATTTCAATTTAATGTATTAGATTATATAAATAAACTTAAGGAATATGATGGAAATCCTAGACAACTGGATAACTTTATAGATAGTATAGAATTAATTATGGAAGAAATAAATAATAGAAGCGAATTTGAAAAAAAGATTATTTGGCATAATATTGTAGGTAAATTAGTAGGAAGGGCAAAAACCATAATAGATATTCATCCAACAATTTCAGATTGGATAACACTAAAAAACTTATTATGTAATAATTTTTTAATAACAGGAAATAGACAAAAGCTATTCGAAAATCTTAGAAGTTGTACGTATAAAGATACACCATTAAATTTTTATAATGATATAGTAGAAAAATTGGGATTATTAAACCAAAAAACGAAACATGAGGGCAAAGAATCAGAAATTCAAAGTAATATATCAACAGCAGTAGAATTATTTAAAGCAGGTTTACCAGATATTATAAGATGTTTTATAGCACACGATTATATAGACACTCTAGAAAAATGCATACAAATTTTGCAAAAAAATAATTTCTTGCATTACGATATACATAAAAGATTCCCAAGAACACATCACAACAGGTACCAACGCATAGAACAACCAAGTTTTCAACAGAATACCGTTAGATCACGAGATTATAAGCAACCTTACATAGGACAATCTGATTATCAACCACTTGTCAATAATCACCAAAGCCAATTCAGAAACAACATTCCAAACAATTACAGACCACCTTCAGGTCAGAATAGAACACCATCAAGTCAGAATAGAGCACCACATAGAAATAATAATAGCCTTGACAATCAAATTGAAATCCCAGACGTAGAAATGGGAACACAACAATCTAGAATGCATAACATAGAAAACGATGATTCAAATATCCAAAATTTTTCGAGTCAAAGCCTCGGATCAAACTTAAAACTGCCTTATATAAAATTCAACATGCCAAAAGGTATCCTTAGATTGCTAATTGATACAGGTGCATCTGAGAGTATATTAAACCCTGGAATATCAAGACCCCAGTATGTTTTTAAATTACCCGAAATAAAGAATATGAAGGGAATTGGAGGAATTGTGAGTATCGCTAAGAAGCAATTGTGCCAGAATTACCTGGACTGCAACCTCCAAACGATCAATCACTTAGATTCTACATTTACCAATTTCATGAATTTTTTCACGGTCTGATCGGTAACAATATTCTGGAACAAAATATCGCCTTAATAGATATCAAAGATAAATTTATAAAATTAAACGAAGTAAAACATAGAATATACGAGGATTTAAATGAGGAAAAAGAAGAAATAGAATATGATGAGACATTAAAAAAGGAACAGATAGATGAGGAAATAAGAATAAATAAAATAGAAGAGGTAAAAGGAATAATCTACTCAAATAATATAGTAGAAAATATCAGAACAAATCATTTGAATAAGGAAGAAAAATATGAATTATGGAAAGTTATAAGAAATATGAGCGATGTGTTTTATCATGAGGGAGATGATTTAACATTTACCCATGCAATTAAGCATCACTTAAAACTAACAGACGACGCACCTATCTATACGAAAACGTATAGATACCCGGTAGCACATAGAAATGAGGTAGATAAACAGATAAAAGAAATGCTTAACCAAGGAATAATTAGGAACTCATCAAGTCCTTATTCCAGCCCGATTTGGGTAGTACCAAAAAAAGCCGATGCTTCAGGTGAAGTTAAATGGCGAATAATCATTGATTATCGCAAAATTAACGAAAAAACCATTGCTGACAAATACCCGATACCAAATATAGATGATATCTTGGATAAACTCGGAAGATCAATCTACTTTACGACATTAGACTTAGCGAAAGGGTTTCACCAGATTGAAGTAGCAAAAGAGGATATTCCAAAAACCGCGTTTTCTACAAATTCGGGTCAATACGAATTTGTAAGAATGCCATTCGGTTTGAAGAATGCTCCCTCTACATTTCAAAGACTGATGAACACAATTTTAAGAGAGTACATAGGTAAAATATGTTTTGTGTATCTTGATGATATAATAATTTTTAGCACAAGCTTGCAAGAACATACAAACTCTATAGCATTGATATTAAAGAGATTAAAAGAAGTCAACTTAAAAGTTCAACTCGACAAAAGCGAGTTCATGAAAAAAGAGACAGAGTTCTTAGGACATATCGTAACAACAGAAGGTGTGAAACCGAATCCCAACAAGCTAGAAGCAATCAAAAAATTTCCAATACCTAAAACAGAAAAGCAAATAAAATCTTTTCTAGGATTGATTGGATATTACAGGAAGTTTATAAAAGACTTTGCGCAAATAGCAAAACCACTTACAATATGTTTAAAGAAAGATAAGAAAATTAACATACAAAATGAAGAGTACAAAAAAGCATTCGAAAAGCTCAAAATATTAATAATAAACGATCCTATTCTAAAATATCCAGATTTTAACAAAGAATTTGTGTTAACAACCGACGCATCTAATTTTGCATTAGGAGCTGTACTATCACAGACCGGACATCCCATCTGTTTTGCTTCAAGAACGCTCAATGAACATGAGCAAAGATATTCGGCAATAGAGAAAGAATTGTTAGCCATCGTATGGGCAACAAAATATTTCAGGCCATATCTGTTCGGTAACGAGTTCACGATAAGAACGGACCATAAACCGTTGACTTGGCTATCAAACTTGAAGGAACCGAATTCAAAACTACAACGATGGAAGATAAAACTTGAAGAATATAACTTCAAAATAGAGTACATAAAAGGTAAAGAAAATTCAGTAGCAGACGCTTTGTCCAGAGTAGAGGTAAATATAAATGAAACAGATAACGCAACTATCCATAGCGCAAGAGAGGACGCTAACGATTCAATCCCAATATCACCTAAACCACTGAATCACTACAAATATCAAGTACAAATAATAAGATCGAACTACGAAAAAAAATTAATCAAAAAATTTAATAAAAAAGAAAGATTTTTGTTATATACTCAAGAAATTTCTATACCTGAAATAAGAAAAATATTTAGTGAATGCGTTAAACGAAAAACAATTGCAGGAATATTTTGCACACATATACCTAGTCGTGCCATAAGTTCTGTCACACGTATATGGGCAATTTTTGTATAAATGAAAAAGAGTTTTTGACAAAGGAAAATATATTTTATTTTGGCATACTAATGGAAGTAAAATAAGCAACAAATTATTCAAAGTGGCCGCCTTTAGCCTTAACACAGCTCTTTAATCTGTTGGGCCAGTCATCGATAGCAGTACGCACTGTTTCTAGCGGAAAATTAGCTACTGCTTCTGTCAAAGATCGCTTAAGGCTCTCGATATTTGGGTGTCGTCTCGTGCACACCATGGACTCTAACTCCGCCCACAGTTTGTAGTCCAGGGGATTCAAATCTGGGCTCCCAGAAGGCCATTCCGTCGCCCTTATAAACTGTGGAATATTGGTTTCCAACCACGCTTGTGTGGTTCGAGCTTTGTGGGCTGGCGCAGAATCTTGCTGGAAAACCCAATGTCGATTGTTGAATAGCGTAGAGTTCAGCGGCTTCACACATCCCTCCAGGATGTCCGTTTGATAATTTTTCGCTGCAGTTTTTACGCCTTTTTCGCAAAAATGAAGCTCGGTGACCCCTTCGTAGCTGACACCCCACCATACCATGACTGATGCTGGATGATGTCCTCGCTGTACCCTAGTGGCAACTTCTCGGGCTTCTATGGAGCTGTGGGCATACACCTTATCATTTCGGCGGTTGAAATGTTCCTCCACCATAAAAATTTTTTCATCGGTAAACAAAATTTCTCGATGTTTGTTGTTGCCGTACCGCCGAAGGAGCTCTTTCGATCTGGTGCTCCTAATTTGCTTCAACTGCTCAGTCAGCAAATGTCCCGTTGATCGTCGAAAGGCACTCATCCCGAGGTCAGATTTTATGATGCGAGACATACTTCGGGTGGAGATGTTCATCTCTCGAGCCATGATTCGTTGTTTACGAAGCGGATTTCGACGAATTCGACTCTCGACCGCTTTGATGGCAGCAGAAGAACGTACATCACGCGGACGTCCAGAACGAGGTCGATCTTCAATAGTCTGGATCGCGTTATATCTCTGGATCGCACGATACACAAATCTTTGCGTTATTTTTAACGGGCACAACAACTTGAAAATTTCACTCGCGGATTTTCCACACTTATGTAGTGCAATCACTGCAGTTCGGTTTTCTATTACACCCCATTCCATCTTCACACGTTAACGAACACACTTTAAATGACCATCAACTGTCAACAACATTATGACGTTTATAAAACTGGCCGATATTGAAATGTCACTCATAAAATAAAGTTGTTGCCAATGTGAGAAATTATGTGACAGAACTTATGGCAGGACTAGGTAGATGACTTTCTGAAACTACAGAACGAATATAAAAATGTAAAAGAAATTTATAAGGGAATCAAAATACTAAAAACTGAAAAAATATTAAATGAAATAACTGAACAAAACGAAATCAGCGAATATATTTTATCCTGCCATAAAAGAAAAACATTGCATGGAGGAATTGATATAGTAACCAAGGAGATAAAAAAGGAATACTATATATCAAATCTACGGGAACAAGTAACCAAGATTATTAACAATTGCGAAATTTGCAATCTTGCAAAATACGAAAGAAACCCAATTAAATTACCATATCACCATACTGATACACCAGAAAAACCTAGGGAAATATTCATAATAGACATTTGGTTCAAATCTGCAAATGAAAAATATCTAACATGCATTGACAAATTTTCGAAGTATGGGCAGATTATTAAAATACAAAGTAGAAACTGGAATGATATTATAAATGCACTACAGACAATTCTCAACATAATGGGAATACCTAAAATTATAAAATCAGACAATGAACCGGCATTAAAAACGGAATTAATTCAGAAATTCTTAGAAGATAAACAGATAGAGCTGAAGTTCTCAACACCTAACATACACACGGGAAAATCGGATATAGAAAGATTTCATAACACACTTAATGAAACCATTAGAGTCATAAGACTAGAAGAAAGAATATATCAAATCGACTAGAATCAAGAAGTATTAAGCTATTATAATAATAAAATACATTCGACGACAAACGAAAGACCAATAGAAGTCCATTTAGGAGATAAAAATAATTACGAAACGATAAGGGAATTTATGAAAACGCAAAAAACCAAAAGGATAAACAAATTGAATAAGACAAGACAAGACCAAGAAGTAGACCTACGTTATAGAAAGAACAATGCAGGCTTTACAAGCAAGTTGAAACCCAAATTCAAGAAAACAAACGATATAAAAAATACGTATAAAAATCATTACGAACTTAAAAACCGAAACAGTAGATTACACAAGAGTCAAATGAAAAAATTAAAACGATTTTCTCTTCACAACGAACAACCACCCGAATAAGTTTATTTTTCTATTAAAGACATTATTAACGACCACAAACAAATATCAAATTAATAAAACAGACCAAAGAGAAGTTTAGTTTTCAATTCGATTTTGAACTGGAGTAATGGGCAAGAAAAATTTAGGTGGAATAGAATCCAGAACTTTATAATATGCAATCAGAGGGATCCATAGTATAAAAGACATTATTAACGAATAAACAAAAAAAAAAATAGATTAGAGATAAATAAATTAGCAGCAGACTACGAAAGACTTGTATTGGAAGACCGTAGAATAAACGCTAAACTTTAGACTAGCGATACTCAACAAATATATTTTAACAAATAAAAATTTAGAAAAATACGATGTAATCATCGATAAATATAAAGTTATCATAGCAGTAGCATTAAGGAAAATAGAAGTAATTGCCATAATCAAATGAATAGAACCCATACCCAATAAGGATGGGTTGCAACGCAAGACAATGAATTTTTAGAAAATAAAAACTAGTAACTAACTAAATCAACCAAATTATAAACATGCAATATTACAGTTGTAATATAAAAAAAAAAAAAAAAATAATTAACCTAGAATAGAATACATTTTTTGTACTAAAATAAAACTAAGGCACAGGATGCTTAAACTTAGTTTATTTTGATTTTTCGGTCAGGAGTCCGTCAACTTTAGCGTGGGAGGAGTTACATTATTGCCGAGACGCGATTATCGACCGTAATAAAACTTATACTTTGTAGACGGCCCTAAAATATGTTAGACCGCAATATAAGTTTTATAAAGGGTAGATGTTGCAAAAGATGGTGCAACATGGCACCAGATGTGGCTGTAAAATTAGAAATAAGTAGTAGTTACATTATTGAGGAGACGCGATTATCGACCGTAATAAAACTTATACTTTGTAGACGGCCCTAAAATATGTTAGACCGCAATATAAGTTTTATAAAGGGTAGATGTTGCAAAAGATGGTGCAACATGGCACCAGATGTGGCTGTAAAATTAGAAATAAGTAGTCATAAAAATTGTTTAGTTTAGTTAAGGAACTAGTATTTAAGAAGGAACAAATTATGGAAGAAAGCACTTAGAATAAAGATTTCAAAGCAACATCTTGTGTTTTCTTTATTTTTGAAATATTGAAACTGCGATACCCGCATTTGTATGAGACAGGCTCGTGATCAAATCAATCCCGTGATTTGAGACCATATAAGTATGGAAGAGCGTTAAGGTCATGTGAATAGCTGTAGCTTGTGTTAATTAAAAAAAAAGACCAAATAAAAGAACGTTAAGCTTAAAACCATAACAGGTCTACGATTGTGCGTAAAGCCCAATCATACGATACTATAGATGAAATCGAAATTTTTTTGATGTTAAGAAATTTTGTATGGGGAATTGTAGAAAGGGTGACAGTACTGAACTAATTTATTTCACATCATGCAAGAGTAGCTATAAAATGTTTTGTACCAAATTTAAGCTTGAAAAATTGAATAGGTACTGAGAAACTTAGTGCATTGGATTTAATGAAATTGCGTAATTTGTATGGAAGGTAGTAGAAGGAGGGGGGGTTTGGTGATTTTTCGACAAACAGCTATAATAATATTATTTGAAATTGATATACTTTAAATATTGGATCAGTAACGTTCACACTTTTGAAAAAAAATCGAATTTTTGAAAAGTGGTGAAATTGTGTCACATTGTATGGGAGGGGGTGGAAGCAGTGAAGCTAATCGGTTAATTTTTTCCCGACATTAATAATAACGCTTATTAAGGATTTGATGCAAAATTTTAGCCCGATGAAAGTTATACGTATCGAGAAAATTAATGTAGAGTATTTCATGAAAAGTGCAGTGTGTATGGGAGGTGGTGGATGGAGTGATAGGTTCTTAGTAGTTTTTGATTAAGTACTACAATTATCATGCAGTTGATGTATTTTCAATTTCAGATCAGTAACATTCACACTTTCCAAGAAAATCGAATTTTTGAAAAGTCGCGGAATCGTGTCACATTGTACGGGAGGGGGTAGAAGGAGTGAGGCTAATTGATTAATTTTTTCCCGATATATATAATAATGCCAATTAAAGATTTGGTATAAAATTTTAGCTTGACGGAAGTTATACGTGCTGAGAAAATTGGTATATAGTATTTAATGATAAAGTATAGTTTGTATGGAAGGTGGTGGAAGGAGTAGGGGGATTCAAATAATTTGTAAACTTAAAGCTGGCATTTGAAATAGAATAATTATATTTTATGCTTCAAATTAATTGCTCTTACAGTTTCGGAAAAAAATCTATTATTACATATTTTTGGAAATATGTCACTTTGTATGGGAGGGAGTAGAAGGCGTGAGGGGAGTGACATAAAACCAAGAGCAGATTACATCCTGAAAAATGCCTAATAAACTGTGAAAGTTTCGTTACAATCGGTTCAGCCGTTTTTGCGTGAAATCCGGACAGACAGACGGACAGACAGAGAAGAATTTTAAAAACGCATGTTTCTGCTTAGTTATTGCTAAAATAAAGCAAAAAACTAACTTATAGCCATTTCTAAACAAATAACAGACATACACTACAATTATATTTTTATAGATGAGTGTTGTTTTTGCAGCAATGCCTTCTGGGAAGCGCTTAAATGAGGCGGAGCAAGTTGCCATCAATTTATTGAAAGAAAAAGACTTCTCCAATAGACAAATTGCTGTGCGATCCGCAATTTCTTAAAACAAGGCAATGGCTATGGCGCTAAGGCTCCAACAAAGGGCAATGCAAAATTATCCTTGCGTGACAAAGGCAGAATTCGACACGGGGCAACAACAAAGCGGCTATCTGCAAAATTAAAAAAGGACAAATTAAATTAATATAGCATGGACGAAACTTAAAGGAAAATCCCGATTAACTGTCGTTCACCGAGAGAAGAGACTACAAGTCGCCAAAAAGTACATATCATGGACATTCGACTGGGAAAAATGTAAGTTTTTCTAATGAAAAAAAAATCAATTTGGGTGGCCCAGACTGCTACAATTGCTGCTGGCATAATTTGAAAAAACACAACGTGGTCAGATCGAAGCGTAATTTCGGCGGTAGAAGCGTTATGGTTTGGGGTGCATTCACCTACAAAGAAAAGCTTCCAATATGTTTCATAACTACTAGAATGAACTCCCAGATGTACATAGATCTCTTGAAAGACATTATAATCAGCCATCTGGATAGTTGCGACAAGGAAGATGTAGTTATCCAGCAGTCAGTTATCAGTTACATACTTACACACACATACAACACTCCAGGATGAGATCACGCCACAAGAATCAGGTGCGATATTTTCGTCTTCGAAAATATGAATCAATAGTTTAATAATTTTCTTACTCAACAATATCTTTTTGATTATATAGAAGCATATATCAATTCAATATCTTTTTGCTTAAATAGAAGCACAATATCAATTTTCGTCTCCGAAAATATGAATCACCAGTTTATTAATTTGCTTACTCAACAATATCTTTTTGAATATATAGAAGCACAAAATAAATTCAATATCTTTTTGTTTATTTAGAAGCACAATATCAATTTTCGTCTCCGAAAATATGAATCAACAGTTTAATAATTTGCACACTCAATAATATCAATTTCATTTTTTTTTGACTACGTAAGTTATTTGTAAGATAAGATGTTTGAATCTATCAGAGGTTCTTGGCAGTCTTAAGACTTAAGCCCTGGGATACACATCCAAAAGTAGAATAAAAGTTTTTCCATTTAAAAGTAAAGTTTTTTTTCTTTTGGTGATCCTTATATATATTTTGTGGTTTCCGTGGTTCTAAGAAAAGCCCCTCCAAAATCGCAGAGGAAGATTTTACTCCATTTTTATGTGCGAGTTAAAATCAAATAATAAGAGTGTATACTCGTTAGGACTAATTGGAGTCCGAAATTATATTATTGGCGCAGTCGGTAGGATTCTCAAATGGAGAATCCTTGCAAAAGTGATCGAATTTAAAAACGGTTGCAAAGAGTCGATAAAGACTCAATAATTAACAATAATTTACGGCATTTCATTGCCGAGAGCTGAACTTTCAGATAACTCGCTCGTTCCCCTGCAGGTGAAAATTGCTGAGGGAATCTAATAAAAAGTGGAAATAAATCTCAAATATAATAAAAAAAAAACTACAACAATAACATTCAACATGGCAGCTTGACAGATTGGGAAATTAATGCAGAGAAATTTTTGAAGGAAGTTACCCTATTTGACGGAAACACAGATGACCTGAACAGGTTTGTGAGAAGAATCGACCTGATCATCCCGAACATATTGAAACTTCATGTAGCAGCACATCCGTACTTCTTGAAATTAATTTGCAATAAATTACAATGTAAAGCTGGAGAAATTTTAGAAATTAATAATGATGTCACCAGTTGGGATCAACTGAAAACTATTTTAACAAATAACTTCAGTGAGAAAAGAAGTGCATTTCAATTGCTCGATTTACTTAGAAGCACAATTTATAAAAGTAATATCCTGACTTTCTCCAGGATATTAAAATCAGACTAAAAAATTTAAATGCAAAAATCAAATTAGATATTACAGATCCTTTGGAGAGATCTCGTGAGATAAATTTTAAGAAAAATCTCTCATTAAGAATCTTTGTAAATGGGTTACCTAACGCGGAAAATATTATATTGAGTTTTATAAGTCCTAATTCATTAGAACATGCTGAAATTATTTTAATCGAGAAGAACCATTTTTATATCAAACAAACACAAAATAAAAATTACCATAACATACCTAATAATAATAACTTTAACAAACAGAACAGAAGTACAAACAACAAAAAACATTATTTAATAGAAATGACAATCAACCAAATCATAATCAACAAAATCATAACCAGTGTTATACAAATCAGAATAAAAATAATAATAATCAACGAGGTAATAATTATCATCGCTATAACCAAAATAATAACTCTTTTGGCACTGGCAATCACCAAATGGGGAACTAAAATTTGGACAGACCCGTACCCATGAATACAAGCCTTGGAATACAGCGAACCAGTTTCAGATTACCTTTTATCTTAATAGAAACCCCAAAACGCAAATTGCGAATGCTCATAGATACAGGCGCATCAATGAGTGTAATAAATAAAAATATTGTACATCCCAAATATAAAACAAAACTTTCAGTTCCCATAAAAATTAAATTTAGAAGCGTAGAGGAAATAATATATTCAGTAATAACCTATGAAGCATTTCCCGAGCTAAATTTCGACAAAAAACCTATACAATTCGCTGAGGTAAATTTTCATGAATACTTTGACGGATTGATTGGTAATAATATATTAAAACCCATTAATCCGGTTATCAATTATGAGAAGAATGCCTTGACTATTAAAAAGAGGAGCATCCAATTGCACTAGTACTCTAGCTCCGAAAAAACTGCAAATAGTGAACTACATTCGTATTCAAATTCGGATACGAGAGTAAATAAATTGGACTCATATGAAGTAATGAATTGTGATGAGAATTTATATTTAGAATCCTACCATTGTATCGGAAATGATATTAGGATGAACCATATGAATAATGAGGAAAAAACCAAACTTACAAAACTCATAAAAAGATATCAGAATATATTCTATAGAAAGAATTCAGATTTATCCTTTACACATGTTATAAAACATAAAATCAACACAATAGACGATAAACCAGTATTTACCAAAACATGCAATTACCCTCACGTCCATAAGGGAGAGGTGAAAAAACAAATAGATGAAATGCTATAGCAAAATATTATCCAACCATCAAAATCTCCCTACAGTTCCCCTATATGGGTTGTCTCAAAAAAAGAAGTCGTTACCGGAGAGAAAAAATGGCGAATCGTCATTGATTATCGGAAGTTGAACGAAAAAACAACAAGTGACAAATTTCCAATACCACGTATTGATGACATCCTTGATAAGTTGGGCAGATGCATGTATTTTACTACCCTTGATCTCGCTAAGGGTTTTCAACAAATCGAGATAGATGGGAATGATATCAAGAAAACCGCATTCAGTACCAACTTGGGACATTATGAATTCCTAAGAATGCTATTTGGGTTGAAGAATGTACCTGCAACATTTCAACGCCTTATGAACAATGTTCTACACGAACATATTGGTAAAATTTGCCAGGTCTACTTGGACGACATAATTATATTTTCTACTTCACTGGAAGAACATTTAAACTCCATAGAAAGAGTATTTAAAACTTTAGAATCAGCAAACTTGAAAATTCAACTCGAGAAGAGTGAATTTCTCGGAAGAGAGACTGAATTTTTGGGACACATTGTCACTACACAAGGTATAAAGGCAAACCCAAATAAAGTTCAAGCAATCAATGATTATCAAATACCGAAAACAACGAAACAAATTAAAGGTTTCCTCGGATTGGTCGGGTACTACCGAAAGTTTATTAAGGACTTTGCTCAAGTAGCTAAACCCATGACATTACGTCTGAAAAAGAACTGTAAAATTAACCATCAAGATCCAGACTTTGTGAAATCCTTCGAGATACTAAAAACCTAAAACCTTAATAACAACAGACCCTATTTTGAAATATCCAGATTTCAACAAAAAGTTTTCTGTAACTACAGACGCATCTCAGTACGCAATAGGAGGAGTCCTTTCACAAGACAGCCATCCTATATGTTACGCTAGTCGTACGCTAAACGAACACGAGACTAATTACTCCACAGTCGAAAAAGAATTGCTCGCTATAGTATGGACAGTAAAATACTTCCACCCATAATTTTATGGCGTAAAATTCGAAATTTTAACGGACCATAGACCATTGAAGTGGCTCCACAATCTCAAGGAACCCAACTCTAAACTAATTAGGTGGAGACTGACCCTTGAAGAGTTTGATTACTCTATAGACTACATTGAAGGTAAAACCAATCATGTGGCCGATGCATTAAGTCGACCAAATATAAACATGAACGAAGATGGTGGTGCTGAATCGGATAAAGAAAGTAATGGATCCTCGAATCTAGCTACCGTACATAGCAGCACTGAGGACAATTCATTGCACATTTCCATATCTGAGTAGCCTATTAATATATTTAAATATCAAATCATTATCAAATAAGGAAAGCAAAATAAAACTACCCTCAAAAAACTATATAAAAATACAATTAGGAAAACTTTTATCGTAAACCAACCCGATGAGAGGACTTTCAAATACATAATACGAAACCATTCACCAGGAAAAGGCATAGTGGACCTGTATATGGAAAATATGTCATTGTTTACTAAATTCCAGGACGAATATATCAAAACCATTAATCCACGAACTAAAATGAAAATATTAAAGTGCAACAAAATTTTAAATGACCTAAATAACGATGAAATAAATGAAACCATTCACACGGAACACGAGAAAAATAATCACAGTGGTATAGAAGGAGTGTATAATCAATTGAAAATAAATTTTATTATCCCGCTCTAAAGACAGAGGTCAATAAGTATATTAATAAATGTGAAATATTTAGCCAAATACGATAGACAAGCAATGAAGATAAAACAGGAACAAAAACCCATTCCCACAAAACCACATGAATCCATCAACATAGACATACATATGTATGGTTTTTGGATAAAGCACACCCGTATCTAACTATATTGGACAGATTTGGAGAAACATTCACAATTATATCAACTATCTGGAAGAAACTGGCCAGATATAAAAATAGCTTTGGAAACTTACATTAGTAATTCAGGAATTCCTAGAGAGATAACATCCGATAATGAGATGACACTAATAAAGAACCTTAAGGACTTCTCAGACTCATTGAACATTACAACTCATTTTACATCCCCTAATTCACATACAGATAATAGCGAAGTAGAACGATTCCATAACACCCTAAATAAACATATACGAATTTTAATCACAAAAAACCCTTATATCCCAAATAAATAACTTTTAGGCTCAGAAGCTATCAGACATTATTACAATAGCAATGAGTCATAAACCTATTGACTTGCACATAAATCAACTAAATGAAGCCGATTTGGTAAAAGTGAAAGAAAAAATGATTACGAAAAGAAATGCCAAGATAGGAAAAAACAATGAGAAAATAATAGAAAAAACCACATACAACAGATATGTAAAAAACTTCCCTGTACATAAACACAGAGCGAGGTACAAGAAGGAAAGAATTATTAAAACAGGAAGACAACATTACGGCTTGACTAGAAAAAATTAGATACATAGAGTTAACTTAAAGATTAAGAAGAAGTATACTTAGTAAGAGCACTTTTTGTTTTATTGTTTTTTTTCCTTCTCTTTATTATTTAGTTATCATCACTATATTATTATTACTATCAATAAGTGTGAATACACAACAACTAGAAGTTAACGAAATCCCTGGAGGAACGGATTTGTTTTAGTCAGATTGGAAGAAGATAAGATCATACTAAATTATACGAAAATCATACGCTCGAAAAGTGTAAAAGCTATTGGTTTCAAATTTGGAACATATAACTTTCATGATGATATCAATAAAAATTATGCATGTCCTCTACCTCCTTCTACCACCTCCCATACAAACTGTTCTTTTTCATGAAATACTCTAAGCCAATTTACTCAGTGCGTATAAAATTTAGCAAGCTGAAATTTTGCACTAAATATTTATTTGGAATTATTAGTAAGATCAAAAAAAATTAGACATTTAGTTTCACCCCTTCTACCCCCTCCCATACAAAATTCCACAATTTCGCAATTCGACAATAAACGGATTTTTTCAAAAAGCATGGAAGCTACTGATCTGCAATTTGGAATATAATACTTCTATAATAATTTCAATCTGCTGTATAAAAATTAGTTGAGCTCTCCCCTTCCTTCCACCACCTCCCATACAATCTGCACTTTTTTTATGAAAAACTCTAAATAAATTTACTCAGTACGTATGAAATTTATCGAGCTGAAATTATGCACTAAATAATTATTTAGAGTTATTAGTAAGACCAATAAGAAATTAGGCGGTTAGCTTTACTCCTTCTACCCCCTTCCATACAATTTGACACAATTCAAAAACTTTACAAAAAGTCGATTTTCCTGAAAAGTATGAATGCTGCTGATCTGCAATTTAAAATATGTCAATTAAATGATGTTTATAGTTATTTCCAAAAACGTCATTAATAAATTCACACTCCTTCTACCACCTCCAATAAAAACTGCACAATTTCACTAAATCCAATACACTAAATTTCTCAGTACCAATTAAATTTTTGAATCCTAAATTTTGTATAAAACATTTTGATAGCAACCTTAGAGTGATGTGAAAAAATTAGTTCGATGTCGTCATCCCCTCTACCACTTCCCTTACAAAATTCCTTAAAATAAAAAAAATTCTCTTTCATCTAGAGTATCGCACGATTGGGCTTTACGTCCAGTCGTAGTCCTGTTATGTTTATACTCTAGATGGAATCTGAGAGTATTATAAGTTCGCTCTAAGGTTTGTAACGCCAAGAAATAAGGCTCGGAGAAAAAAATGATGAATACAGCAGTTAATATTATCACTCAAAAATCTCAAAACCGGATGTCCGTCCGTCCGTCCGTTCGTCCGTCCGTCCGTCCGTCCGTCCGTCCGTCCGTCCGTCCGTCCGTCCGTCCGTCCGTCCGTCCGTCTGTCCGTCCGTCCGTGCGCTCTCTAGCTTGAGAACGCATTGAGCTAAAAAGTTCAAATTTTGTACACGTCGTTTTTGACAAAAAAGTAAGTTCAAGTTCGTGAACGGGCCAAATCGCTCCACCCCTTCTACCCCCTCCCATACAAAATGACACAATTACGCAATTTCACAATAAACGGATTTGCTCAAAAAGTATAAAAGTTATTGGCCTGAAATTCAGAATATATTACTTTTATGATAATATCAATCTATCGTATAAAAATTGTATGTGTCCTTTCCCTCCTTCTACCACCTCCCATACAAACTGTACTTATCATGAATTACTCTAAGCCAATTTCCTCAGTGCTTATAAAATTCAGCGGGCTGAAATTATGCACCAAATATTTGTTTAAAATTGTTAGTAAGGTCAAAAAAAATGAGATGATTAGCTTCACCCCTTCTACCCCCTCCCATACAAAATGACACAATTTCGCAATTTGACAATAAATTTATTTACTCAAAAAGTATAAAAGCTATTGGTCTCAATTTTGGTATATGTTAATTTTTTAATGATTTAAATCTACAGTACAAAAATTATTTGCTTCCTCTCTTTCCTTCCACCCCCTCCCATACAAACTACACTTTTTCCTGAAATGCTCTAAGCCGATTTTCTCAGAACATATAACATTTGTTGAGCTCATATTTTGTAATAAACATTTAATTCATTTAATACTAAGATGAGAAAAAAAATATTTGATTTGCTTCACTACTTCTACCCCCTCCCATACAATATGACACAGTTTCACAACTTCACAAAAAATCGATTTTCTTGAAAAGTATGAATGGCACTAGTCTGAAATTTAAGGGATGCCAATTTTATAATATTCCTAGTTATTTCTGAAAAAATCATTAAAATTCCTCTACTCTTTCTACCACCTCCCATACAAACTGCACATTTTCACTAAATCAAACTCACTAATTTTCTCAGTTCCCATTCAGTTTTTGGAGTAAGCATCTTGTATAAAACATTTTCATAGCTACTTTAGCATGATGTCGAAAAAATTAGTTCAATGCTATCATCCCTTCTAACACTCCCCATACAAAATTTCTTGGGATCACAAAAAATTCTATTTCATCTAGAGTATCGTAAGATTGCGCTTTACGTGTAATCGTAGCCCTGTTATGTTTTTTATAATATTATTGACCCACATTGCTCTCAACCGGAGGTATATTCAACGTATAATTCCAGAGCACTGGTTGCTTGAAAATACCTTGGTTACCTCAATCTACGGAAATGAATAAATTTGTAGACAGAGGGTTGTGCAAAGGGCTAACAATCCTTCCAGATTAAGTAATGAAAATGTCATTGAGAGGAGGAGGGCGATTGTCTTCAAGGTTTATCATGAAAACAATCCTAACAATCGCTCTGATAGAAGACAAATTTTTCTCCAGGAGCTTGGTGGACGGTTAGTCTTACCAAATATTAACCACGGCGCAGAAAATCTTGCAATAATAAGAAACCTCAACACTCATAGTGGGATAGAAAGTGTTTTTAGAAAATCTAACTGCATTGGTTTCTTTTTTTATTGGTTTGGTCGTTTCCTCAGGAGAAATATATATAATTGAACCAGCTCAAAAATGCAATGGCTGTTTGGCATCTGCAATAAAAAGGCACCAGAAAATTTTGTTTTATTTACAGGAAGACTATTTGTAGCGAGTAGCTAGGGTGTAGTCTAGTGGGTAGCGTGTTTGGTTTACAATACGAAGGTCGTGAGCTCAAATCCCGGTCGACGCATAATTTTAGCACACTACCTGCTTGAATATACCTTGGTTACCTCAATCTACGAAAATGAAAAATTCGTAGATAGAGGGTTGTGCGAAGAGCTAACAACTCTTCCGCAATAAATAATGAAAAAACTGTTGAGGAACCTGAAGGTCAGGAGGCCAAGGCCCGATTTGGGCTGTAGCGCCATTGAAGAAGAAGAAGATTTGTAGCGAGTCCTGCATAACTACAACAAAATATTTACTATGTAATACCTAATTCCCGAATGAAAATAATATATGTACATACATATAACAACAATACATATATAAAATATGTGTAAAATTTATATAATATACGTAATCTATATAAATATAATTGTAGTGTCTGTCTGTTATTTGTTTATAAATGGCTATAAATAAGTTTTTTGCTTTATTTTAGCAATAACTAAGCAGAAACAAACGTTTTTAAAAATTTTCTCTGTCTGTCTGTCTCTCCGGTTTTCACGCAAAAACGGCTAAACCGAATGTAATGAAACTTTCACAGATTATTAGGTCTACCTCGGGGAGTAATCTGCCTTAGGTTTTATTTAACTTCCCTCACTGCTTCTACCCCCTCCAATACAAAGTGACTCATTTTCAAAAATTTATAATAATCAAATTTTCATGGAAACTATAAAAGCTATTAATTTGAAATTTAAAATATATTATTTCCATTATAAATTCGATCTTCAAGTATATAAATAATTTGAATGCCCTTACTCCTTCCATCACCTACAAACTAAACTTTTTCATGAAATACTATACTCCAATTTTCTCAGTACGTCTAACTTTTATCAAGCTAACAGTTTGTATTAAATCTTTAATTAGCACTGTTATTAATATTAGGAAAAAAGTAACTAATTAGCTTTACTATTTCTACCCCCTCCCATACAATCTGACACAAATCCACGACTTTGCGAAAATTCGATTTTCTTGAACAGAATGAATGTTACTGTTCTGAAATTTAAAATATATCAATTGAATGATAATTATAGTTACTCCTCAAAGAATAACTAAAAAATATCCACTCCTTCCACCACCTCCTATACAAACTTCACTTTCTCATGAAATATTCTAAACCAATTTTCTCAGTACGTATAACTTCTATCGAGCTAAAATGTTGTACTAAATCTTTAATTATCATTATTATTATTATCATCACATAAAAATTAACCGATTAGCTCTACTCCTTCTACCCCCTCCCATACAATGTGGCACACTTCCACGACTTTGCAAAAACTCTATTTTCTTGAAAAGTGTGAATCTAACTGATCTAAAATTTAAAACATATCAATTGCATGATGATTATAGTAGTTTCTAGAAAAATTAGCAAGAACCCCCCACTCCTTCTACCACCTCCCATACAAACTGTCATCACTTCTATCACTCCCCACACAAAAATTCTTAAGATTACAAAAATTTCGATTTCATCGGTAGTATCATATAATTGGGCTTTACGCACAATCGAAGTCCTGTTATGTATTTAAGCTTAATGTCATTTTATTTGAGATTTTTTTAATTAACACAAGCTACAACTATTCACATGTCCTTAACGCTCTTCAACACGTATACATATGATCTCGAATCACGGGTTTGATTTGATCATGAGCCTGTCCCATACAAATGCGAGTATCATGGTCTCATTCTTAATAATTTATGGTTCTGATTCCAACAAAATACAAAACATTGTGCTCAAAGAGCCAACAAACTAAGCAGATTATTTATCCGATATAATGTATTACTAACTACATTCTCAAAAAATGTTATTATTGCAATTCTTACGCGGACAAAGTCGCGGGCGTTCTCTAGTATGTTATAAATGTGAATTATATTTCCTATTTTTCACCGTGTTTCACTGCTTTTCAATACTTTCAGCGATAGCTTCAGCCTAAAAATATATTGGCCACACGTGTGGCCTTGCATTGACTAACGATACATAAATCTTATTTTTCAAACCTCCGGGTGTTTATAACTTAAGAAATGTGATATAAAAGTTACAATCCCTTAAAAACATGTTAATTGAGGATTTCCTGAAGTTTCAAGTTAAAAGCTTAAAAATTGTAGCTCCAAGATGAAATGGCAACATTTGTGGCCAGTTATTGACACAACTGTTAAGGACGGTCGAGAGATCCTAGAAGATATGCCTCGCTCTGGGCGACGTTCGACCTCTTCAACTGACGAAAACATTCAGAAAGTTGAGGAAATGGTGCTCAAAAACTGTCATGCCAGTGTTAGGGAGATAGCAAGAGAATTCGACATCTCTTGCGAATCCGTGCGTTCGATACTGCTCGAGTCGTTCCGATAAAGCTGAATTTTCTTCAAAAAAAGTACCTTGAATAGGTCTCTTTGGACATGCTTGATCATTCGAATTCTGATCCCACATTCATGGAGCGCATCATAACTGGTGATGAGATATAGTTCTATGAGTTTGGCATGCAAAACAGTCAACAATCATCGGAATGGAAGAAAAAAATGAGCCGAAACCGAAAAAACCACGCCAAAGCCGCTCAAAAATCAAGACGATGCTCATTGCTTTTTTTCGATATTCGAGGTTTGATCATGAATTCATTCAGGAGGGACAGACGGTCAATAAGGAGTACTATTTAACCATATTGAAGCGTTTGCGTGAGCAAATCCTTAAAAACGACCGGAATTGTGGTAGGAGAATTCATGGATTTTCCACGATGAAAATGCGCCATCCCATTGAGCCTCAATTTTGATCGAATTTGAGGTAAAAAAGCAACGACTTCCATCAATCAACCACCGTATTCATCAAAATTGACTCCATGTGACTTTTTGCTATCCTCGAAACTGAAATTACCGCAAAAATCGCCGTGGACTACTGAGGTGTACCCATTCAACCAGCTGCTGTAAACAAACTGATTAACAAACCGCGCTGATTTTTGGGATAATAATTAAGGACAGTCCTACCTGCTTACTAATTTTTCAAATATAATTTTTAGCTAACGTAGAGGAATAATAAAGTCGACGCGTCACTAACACACTGAATCGTTTCGTTGTGCAGCGCGCCCGGTGGTGCAAATTATTTTTTTTCTGTTGATACCGTTATTTCTCCATTTTTATACTCTAGATGAAATCTGAGAGTATATTGTGTTTGCCTTACCGTTTGTAACGCTAAGAAATAACGCTCGCACAGAGTCGTCAAGGGTACAGAAATATTTGTTGTCGCTCAAAAACCTCGATTCCGAGTGACCGTCTGTCCGTCTGTCCGTCTGTCTGTCTGTCCGTCTGTGCGTCTGTCTACAGCATAACTGTCGAAAGCTTTGAGCTATAGTGCTAAAAATTGTTGTGGGTCATTTTTAGCAAAAAAGTAGCTTTAAGTTCGTGAATGGGCTACATGCCCCACTCCTTCTACCCCCTCCCATACAAATTTCATGAAATTTCGAGATATTAAGAAATTGATTTTTCTTTGAAACTATTTAGGGTATCGACTTGAAATTTAGATGGAAGTATTAGGATATGGGTGTCATTAATATCACGGAATATTAGCCCGATCCACTTACTCCTTCTACCCCCTCCCATACAAAAGGACAATTTTGAAAAATACATATTTCGATTTTCATTGAAACTAGTAAAGCTGAAAAGACGAAATTTTGTCAGTATTAATTCTACTATAATTGCAATTTATTCTGATAACAATTATTAACTTTACTTCACACCTTCTATCCCCTCCCATACAAATTTCACGAAATTTTGGAATTTAAATTAAATTATTTTTCTTGGAAACTGTTAAAGCTATCAACTTGATATTTTGTAAAAAGTATACAAATAGAAATATTAATATTGCGAAAAAAATTTGTTTTGATCCGTACACTCCTTCTACTCCCTCCCATACAAATGCATAATTTTTGTTAAATGCATTTTATCGATTTACATTCAAACTAGAAAAAGTATAAACTTCAAATTTTGCCAGAATTTGTTTCTAAACAATTGAAATAAGTCTTAGAAAAAATTATCAGCTCCACTTCACTCCTTCTACCACCTCCCATACAAACATCTGTATTATAAATTCAAGAAAAGCATTTCTCCTTCAAGTATATGAGAGCTATTGACTTTAAAATTGATTCAAAGCATGGTGATAAGGATGATGATAAGCAGTTTCAAAATCATCTTAAGCGCTGCACTTCCTCTACCACCTCCCATACAAATACCCCAATTTCAGGAAAACTATGACCAATTTCTTTAAAAATAATGAAAACTAAAAACTTAAAATTCAGCAAAAACATTGTGCATGACATGTTCAGTGTCATATACAAAAAATACAAACCTCCCCCTCTACTTGTACTCCCATGCAAAAGTCTCTATTCACTATTCGAAAGAATTTGAGGTGACATATTTCCCGGTATATTAAAGTCTTTTCCATCTCATCTAGAGTATCATATGATTGGGCTTTAAGCCCAATCATAATTCTGTTATGTTTTTTTACATGGATTTGTTAGAAAATCAATCAAGGAATACGATGGTATTTTTTCGATTTTTTATCGACTGGGCGCAAGTATGAAAATCGGCTTTCAACGCTTTAATTGTTAATAACTACAATTGTTTAACAATATAACTTTTTTGAAACAATGTACTAAAAAGCTTACAAAATTACCTTTAAAATGAGATAAGAACGAAATCTGTAGGACAAATAGAACCGAAGATAATAGCCTTTTAAGAAGAGCAAAACCAACGATTTTCAAAATGTTTAAACATCCATATTTTTTAAAATAAACAATTTAAAAAAAAGTCCCCGCATACGTGTCGGTTTATTTTATATACATAGCACATAAAAAAAATTTAAAGAGATTCTAGAAACAGACGAAAATTTTTTCGGCACATCCGTACGGTTTGTAAAAGAATAACCCATATACATATGTATGTCACGGCAGATAAGTTTCTTATCTTCGCAACAGATTGATTGCTTCCGATCGCTCACGTGTGTGAACTTGGCCCCCCCAATTTCGATTTTTTTAATTTTTCTTATTGCAATCGTTTGGTGGTCGTTTGGTGGTGATTGGTAGTCACTTTTTTTCGTTTGGTGGTAATCCGTATTCTTAGAAATCACGTTTACTTTATTTAGCGTGAACTTAGCCCCCCCAAAACACATTTTCTTAAATATCTGGAGTTACAGTTAAAACAAATTATGTCATTTGGTGGTGTTTGGTAGTAACATTTCATCATTTGGTAGTAATTCAATTAGCTGTAATAAATGATTTTCTTAAAAAGCGTGAAGTTAGCCCCCCATTATGTATTTTTGTAAATAACTGGAGTTAGGATATTCTTACAGCAAAACGGATTTCACTAGTCGTTTGGTGGTGATTGGTAGTCACCTTTTAAACTCTGGTACCCATTCACATAGAAGTAGTAGGCAAAATTCAAAATGAGCTTTAAGCTTTCCGAATTTGTGTGAAGTTGAATGTAAAATATCTAAATTTTTTTTATTGCATTCGCTTGGGGGTCGTTTGGTGGTGCTAGCTAGCCCAATTTCATCGTTTGGTGGTGATCGGTATAGTTACAATATCGAATTTCCGTTAGTTTTATTCCGAAAAAGGCAACCCGAAATAGAATTATGAATGAAAATTTCCCCAATATTTTTGATTTTTGAATTTTTCTTGATGCATTCGCTTGAAAATCGCTTGGGGGTGTCTGGTAGTCTAATTTTATCTTTTGGTGGTGATTAGTATAGATACAGTATCGAATTCCCGCAAGAGCTTTATTTCAAAAAAAGTAACTCGAAATGGATTCATGAATGATACTTATCCCCAAATATAAAATTTTTTAATTTTTTTTTTTGAATTCACTTGGCGTTTCACAGTCGTTCGGTGGTATTTGGTAGTCTAATTTTATTGTAAAACACTACGCTGGATAGGAGGAGTAATGGACTCCGACGACAGAGACGAAATAACATCAAATTTTAACACAGTACATCACAATAACAAGACTCTAGCTGAGGCAGTTAATAACCAATCCACTATAATCAACCATAAATTTCAAAGTAAAATTAATAATATTATTACCACAATAAATAACCAAAACAGTGAAATATTTAACCAATTAAATTCATTGAATAGTATAACAAACTCTCTAGAAAGAAAATTAGAATCCCAACGCATTTTAAATAAACTGCCAACAAGTCGGGCGAAACTTTATTATTCTTGGGACAAGTTGCGGATGAATGGAAAGTCAATATGAAGATTAGAGTGTTTAGGGAAGGCTAAGTGAAAGGGAGTTCTTGGGCAGGGCTGTTGTTAAGTTAACAATATTTCATTCGTTTCTGCAAGTTTGGGTTTTTGTGAGGGGAGGAGGAGGGGTAATAGTATTAGTGGGTGAATGTTAATAGCTTTTTAATTAATTGCTTGAATCACGTCCAATATTCTCTGTGTAATCGAAAAAATAATTTTGTATGGGAGGGGGTAGAAGTCTTAAAGGTTTTCCACCAGTTGATATTTCGTATATTTAGGGATTTTTTTTAAATGCATTTCGCAAATTTTCAAGTTTCTACCTAAAAATTTCACTCAAAATTTTTCAGTTTATGTGTTTTTTTTCAATGCACATGAAACACTTTGTGCACGTTAGACCGGGGGGGGTCGGTTTATAACAATTATGGATCAAGTTATTATTATTTTTGTATGCACATTAAATAGTGGTATCCACATGCAAAATTTCAACTTTGTATCTTTCACCAGAGCCCTGAAAAAATCACTCAAAATGTTCGACATTTTTGCTTATCACCTCCCTCCCCTTACACCTCCCAACTTAAAATTACCAAAATTAACCATTATGTAGTTCTACAATCTGACAAATTTTCGATTTGATATCTGTACTATTTTTTGAGATATAAGGATTTGTAATTTTAAAAAGTGCGCCATTTTTGAAATGCTCTCCATTTCCCATCATTCTAACTGCCAAAAAGTCGGGCGAAAATTTATTATTCTTGGGACAAGTTGCGTATGTGTGGAAAGTCAATATGCAGGTTAGAGTGGTTAGTGAAGACTAAGTGAAAGGGGTTCTTGGGCAGGGCAATTGTCAATTTAACACTTTGCTGAAACGTTCAAAAGCTCCAGTACATATAATCAATATTTCGTTCGTTTATTTATGCATGTTTGAGTTTTTATGAGGGGAGGGGTGATAGTAAGAGTGGGTGGATGTTAATAGTTTTTTAATTGATTGCTTGAATTACGTCCAATATTCTCTGTATAGAATGTCAGTTTCATAGACGAAGTTGCATAGAATTTTCATAGGATTCGGTGTATTTTATATTCACGAAACCAAACATTTGTATGGGAAGTAGGGAGGAGTAGAGGGGGTAGGGGAATCGTAAAATTTGTGATGCAATTTTATTTCCTTTCTCTTGTAGTGTGCTCGTACAAAATTTCAAGTTCGTAGCTTTTAATTTGTTGGTAATTAGTTGATTCAATGAAATAGGTCGAAATGATACTTTTATATGGGACGGGATAGAAGGGCAAGCGCGATTGCAAAACTTTTAAAGTAATATCATTTCGATTATTTTTATAAGTTTTTGCGCAATATTTGAAATTGATAGCTTTTAAGAGTTAACTGATAACTGATTTCCTAAAAATGGTCGAAAAAATAATTTTGTATGGGAGGGGGTAGAAGAGGTAGGGGAATCGCAAAATTTGTGACGCAATTTTCTTTTTTTTCTCTTTTAAGCTGCTCGTACAAAATTTCAAGTTCGTAGCTTTTATTTTGTTGGTTAGCAGTTGTTTTATTAAAATTGATCAAAATCATACTTTTGTATGGGAGGTGATAGAACGGCAAGTGTGATCTCAAAAATTTTGACGCAGTTCGATTTCAACTATTTTCAAATGATTTTGTGCAAAATTTTAAATTGATAGCTTTTACTAATTAGGTGATAATTAATTTCTTAAAAATGGTCGAAAAAATCATTTTGTATGGGAGGGAGTAGAAGCTTTCAAGGTATTCGACCAGTTAATATTTCGTTCTTTTAAAAATTTTTTTAAATGCATTTCATAAGTTTTCAAGTTTCTACCTTCAAATTTCATTCAAAAATTTTCAGTTTATGTGGTTTTTTCATTACACCTTGTGCACGGTAGACCAGGGGGATCGGTGCATAACAATTGTGGAATTTTTATTATTTTTTCTGTATGTACAACAAATAGATGTATCCACATGGAAAATTTAAATTTTGTATCTTTCACCAGAGCCTCAAAATCACTCAAAATTTTCTACATTTTTGGTTACCACCTCCCTCCCCTTGCACCTTTCGACTTAAGAATTTACCAAATTTAAAAACTACCTAGTTCTACAATTTGACAAAATTTTAATTTGATATCTGCTTCTCCTTCTTCGCAGCGCTACAGCCCGTTTCGGGCCTTGGCTTCCCGTAGCCGAAGTCTCCAGCGATCTCGGTCCAGTGACCGCGTCCTCCAATTTTGAAATCCGAGCAGCGATGAACAGTCTTCGTCAACAGAGTTGGACCAGCGTTTCCTGGGTTTTCCCACTGGCCTCCAGCCCTCCGTTTTTCCCTCGAATACCTTTTTAGGTATTCCAGTTTCGTCCATCCTTTGTACATGGCCAGCCCATTGCAGCTTCCGCAGTCTGATGATAGTGGAAACCTCCGGTTCGTCAAATATATCATACAGCTCACTGTTGTATCTAGTTCGCAATCGGTCACCATCACGTTTCGCTCCAATTATTCTTCTTTCGAAAGCGTTCAACATATTTGCGGATGCTTGTGTAAGGGTCCATGTTTCGTATCCGTAGCAAAGCACAGGTCTTACTATTGATTTGTAGACTTGGAGTTTGGTCTCCATGTGTACGCAACTGGCCTTAAGAATAGCTAAGACTGAATAATACGTTTTATTTGCGAGCTGGATTCGTCTTTTTATTTCGTTCGTTTCATTTCCACTCTTTGTCAATTTTGTGCCTAAATATATGAATTCGTCCACATTTTCCAAATTATATTCGTCAATTGTAATGTTTTGTCTATTGGGGGTCTTTTTTCTTGTTTGTGTCATTATTTTCGTTTTTGTTTCATTGATTTTCAGGCCAACTTCTTTTGCTGCTTGATTGAGGCTTAGTAGAATTTCTTTTGCGGATGTGAAAGAGCATGATAATATGTTGATATCGTCCGCATAACCCACTATCTGGCTGGATTTATAAAGCAGCGTACCTCTTGTGTCAACGGGTAACTTTCTGATGACGTATTCTAAAGCTAGGTTAAAAAGCAGAGGGGCCAGCCCATCACCCTGTTTTAGTCCGACATTTGTGTCAAAGGCATCAGTTAGTTGGTTGTTGACTCTGACTTGTGATGTTGTTGATGTCATCGTCATTTTGGTCAGTCGGACTAGTTTTGCTGGGATACCAAAATGCAGCATTATTTTGTACAGTACGTTTCGATCAATACTGTCGTATGCTTGTTTAAAGTCCACAAAAACCTGGTGAACGTCGATGTTGAATTCCCAGCATTTTTCAAGTACTTGCTTGGTCGTAAAAAGTTGATCAGTCGTTGATCGACCAGCTCTAAAACCGCCTTGGTACTCCCCAATCACATTGTCAGCGTAAATTTTAATCTTCTTTTCTAATATTTTTGTCAGTATCTTATATGACGTGCAAAGTAGTGATATACCTCTGTAGTTTTCGCATTGCAGTTTGTCTCCCTTTTTGTGGATAGGGCAAATAATGCATTGCCACCACTCCTCCGGTATTTGCTCCTGATTCCAGATGTACTGAATCACTTTATGGATGGCATTTCGGATGCAGCTTCCGCCATATTTAATTAATTCCGCTAGAATTTCGTCGATGCCCGGCGCTTTATTGCTTTTCTGGTGATGGCAAATTCGACTTCTTCCAACGTTGGAGGATCCAGTGGGCATTCGTCGCAGGTTTGGAGACCTATCAGTTCCGATGTTCGGGAGCCGTGTGCGGGATTAAGGAGTTCTTTAAAGTATGACGCCCATCTTTCCTTAATCTGACTATCCTCGGCGATGATAGTGCCATTTCTGTCTTTACAGAGGGTTGTCTTAGGCTGATATCCACGTCTTTCACTACTTTGTAGGCTTGTCTTGTCTTATTACTCGCAAGATTGTCATCGATATTTCTCAATTGGTTGATATCTGCTCTCAATTTTGAACGGTTTGAAATTTTGGAAAGTGCATCAATTTTGAAATGTTCCCCATTTCCCCCCACTACTATTTTGTCCAAATCTTATATTTTTCTCGTTTTTTTTTAGTATAGCTTATTATAGGTTCTAAGGTTCAATTACATAGCTTAAAAAATAGCCGAGATATTGGTTTTTAAGTGTTTTTCTTTGCACCCCCCTGACCCTCCCCATTACAATAATTAGCTTTTATCTAAGCTGATTCTAGTGGACCTATATGCCACCTTAATGGTCTCAAAATATAAATTTTTTATGGTAAGTAATTTCGAAGATATAATCATTTGAAAAAAAAATTCGGCTGACAATTGGTTCTTAGCCCCCCCTTTTCGCACCCCAATGGATAAAAAAATTAAATTATTTTTAAAAGTTGTCCTACAAACCCTTCTATATGTATGTTGATTTTTAGCTTATTTTTCGGTTTAAGCCCTCCCCCCGCCTCCCCCTGAACCCGTATACCCCCCAAAATGGGTATCCGCCTGAGATCCGCAACTATCTACAATCCTCCAATAAATGAACTTTCTATCTTAAAGGGTTTGGGAGTTAATATGCGCTGAGCGTACACGTCGGCGTCATTTTTAGGCTAATTTAGTCATGAAACGCCAAAAAACAAAATTTCAGAGTAGCAAAATTTTGTTTTTCCCAAGTCGATCACAATACTTTATTATTAAAATAATAAAGTAAAATGGTCGAAAATAACAGATGATGTAATTGTTACAAAAAATTCAAAAGAACTAGAGTTAAGATAGAATTGTAACGATCATTTAGTAATAATTAAGAATAATAATATAATAAAGTTTAAAAATTGTACAATAGCATTAAACAATACAAAATTTAGCAACCATAGATTTATAGAAACCATTATAACAATATAAAAGAAATTAATTACAGAAAGGTAAATAATATCTCTATAGAAGAATTAAGTGAAATAAACATTGATCATAATAAGGAAATAAAAATACTCAAGTACGAGACTTCGAAAACAAACTGGATATCAATCACAACCGATGTTATACTACTTACCATAATAATAATAATGTACATCTACAAGAAATACAAGCAGAATTTAATAAATATGCCATTTTGTCCGGAGCCAAAATCTAAGGATGGGCGAGTTACATACTTACACACACATACAACACTCCAGGATGAGATCACGCCACAAGAATCAGGTGCGATATTTTCGTCTCCGAAAATATGAATCCACAGTTTAATAATTTGCTTACTCAACAATATCTTTTTGATTATATATGTAGAAGCATAAAATCAATTCAACATCTTTTTGTTTATATAGAAGCACAATATTAATTTTGGTCTCCGAAAATATGAATCAACAGTTTATTAATTTGCTTACTCAACAATATCTTTTTGATTATATAGAAGCAGAAAATACATTCAATGTCTTTCTGTTTATATAGAAGCACAACATCAATTTTCGTCTCCGAAAATATGAATCAACAGTTTAATAATTTGCACACTCAATAATATCAATTTCATTTTTTTTGACTATGTAAGTTATTTGTAAGATAAGATGTTTGAATCTATCAGAGGTTCTTGGCAGTCTTAAAACTTAAGCCCTGGGACACACATCTAAAAGTAGAATAAAAGTTTTTTCCATTTAAAAGTAAAGTTTTTCTTATCACTATCAGAATTCCTTAATGCAAGGAATTGCCATAAAACGGTTCCAAATTAAGATTTGGAAATCGAATTATCCTCTGGGTCATCATTTAGTGAAGGGACGAAACAAACAATAACATCCCAACACCAAAAACATAAATATAAATAACACAGAATAAAAATTGACAAAACATTGGCATCAACTAGTATTAAGTCTACGCTTTAAACAAAACTTATCAATAGAGAAGTCGAATACATCAGCATTCTCATTAACTTCTCTCGCGAGACGTGAAATCGGCTCATTCATACCATAGTTTGTCTGGTGAAAGCAAATCTGTAGCAATCTAGGCTGCCTTGGTAAAAATTGACCAACAGCAAACTGCATCAAACTCAAAAGTGTAGGAGAATCAACCATCCCTGTAAGAAGTTGATGAGCAAAATCTACATCAGCTACCTCACGTCGTTTTGAGAGTGACGACATATTTAAAAGCTTAAGTCGATCGATGTAAGGAGGAAGACGCACTCTGTCACTCCAATTAAGGTGGCATAAGGCTATTCTCACAAATTTACGTTGAATTGATTCAATTCTACCAATGTGATCAGCATAAAAAGGGGACCAAACTTGAGAAGCATATTCAAGATGAGATCTAACGAAGGTGTTATAAAGAATCAATTTAACAAAGGGATTGTTAAATTCCTTGGATAAGCGTGTGGTGAATCCCAACATAGAATTACCTTTTTACACAATCTTATTTATATGCAAGCCAAAATCAAGTTTATGGTCAAACGTAACACCTAAGTCAATAATAGAGTTGGCACGATCCAGTCATTAAGACTATAAATAATTACAAACGGTGAAACTTTCCTAGTAAATGACATAACACGACATTTATCCACATTCAAACGAAGATCATGGTGGCGACACCAATTACTAAAATTAATCAAATCTTCTTGAAGAAAATTGTCAGAGTTGGAACTAAGGCACCTAAAGATCTTAATGTCGTCTGCATAAATAAGTACTTCAGAGTATTTAAAAATAGAAGCAACATCATTAATGGCCAGGACAAACAAAAGTGGACCCAAATGACTTCCTTGCGGAACACCAGAATGCGCAGTAAATGGCTTAGAAGTAAAATCACGAAAGAGAACTTGATAAGTTCTATTAAGTAGATACGACTTAATCCAATTAATAAACCATGTAGGAAAACCCAACATGTCAAATTTCAACAAAATAATGGAATTAGGTAATTTATCGAAAGCCTTACTAAAATCAGTATAAATGCAATCCACCTGCTTACCCTCCTCAATACCAACAATGGATTTATTCGTAAGCTCCATCAGATTGGTGACTGTTGACCTGTTTTTGACAAATCCATGTTGTTTACTTGAAATCGGGGATTTACAGTGAAACGAGAGGCACTCATACACTACAGACACAAAAAGCTTTTGAATAGTTGACAGCTTAGCTATTGGTTGATAGTTGACAACAGCAGATTTTGCTCCACTTTTGTGAGGCGGAATGATAAAGGAGGCCTTCCATACGTTCGGGAAAATTCCAATTTTTAGCGACCTTTGAAAGAGGAGGGAGAGTGGCTCAGCAATAGAGAGACAGCAGCGTTTGAGGACTATAGCAGGAACACCATCTGGGCCAGGAGAAGAAACATCCTTCAGGCGAGAAATATGATTAACTATATCATTATAACTAATCGGTATACTAGAGAAAGTAGTTGAAGCAGTACTTCTAAAGCTATCAAAGTACGACATGTCAGGGATAAAGTTACTACCAGAAAAAGATCCACTGAAGAATGTGGCAAAAAAATTACAGATAGTAAATTGATCATTACTATTGCTGCCAAGGAATTGGAAAGAAGCTGGATAACCGTCAGATTTGCGCTTACAATAAACAAACTTCCAAAACTTCAAGGGATCCCTAATAATATCCGACTGCACTTCAAGTAAATATTCAGCATATAACTGATTTGATAAATCTTTGAATAAGTCGTAGTATTCTGTATACGTACGAAAATAAGTGTCATTCTTTGTCCTAGTATACCTATTCCACGCAGCATTACGAGAGTTGCGTATCGCAAGCAACTCACTCGTGTACCAAGGATACAACAATGAAATATTCTTCCGATAAGTAAAAGGAACTGAAGCAACAAAAAATTGGTACAGAATATAATAAAAATCAACTACGGTACCCTCAAAATCGGGATTGTCAAAAATTTCATCAAAGTTGAAATTAGAGATAACATTGTCCAAACGTGAAAAATCGGCTTTGTTAAAATCAAAAGTTAGTTCTTTCTCACTAGGGATAAAAATATGCTCCTTGTCAATCATAAGAAATATTTTAATGACGTCAATGATCGAAATTGATGATAAGCTCTCTTCCACGGAACAGGCACAGTGGTCAGAATAAAAAACCAGGTCAAGCTGTCTTCCATAGGAATTCCGAACAAGACTCAGTTGGTGGAGACCAAGTGCAAATATACTATCTACAAAAAAACATTCAAGCGATGAAGAAGCATCCGAAACTATGAGCGTAGAATCATCGTCAGAAAATGACCAAGAAAGACCTAGAATATTAAAATCACCCATTAAAATGAGTTCGTCAGACATATTCATAGTTCTATGAACAAATGTTATACAATCAATTTTCTTTTGGTGATCCTTATATTTTGTGGTTTCCGTGGTTCTAAGAAAAGCCCCTCTAAAATCGCAGAGGAAGATTTTACTCCATTTTTATGTGCGAGTTAAAATCAAATAATAAGAGTGTATACTCGAATTGAAAGAAAAGATTTCCGGATTCTACACTGTTACGCTTTATTATTCGTGACGTTTCGGTCTCTGCTGAAACCTTTATCAAACTGATCGACAATTACAAAATATAATTATTATATAGAAGGAAGGGTAATTAAAGTTAAATTAGTTAATTAAGGTTAATCAATTACTATCAGGTAGTTAAATTAGTCAAGGATTTCTGGGTACGGATTTCGTTTTTACAAAATTTTAAGGCAGGCAGCCAAACTGCTGATAACTTATATCCGGACTGCCATGATATTCGTGGACTCATCTGGCTTGATGCTCCCTGTTGTTGTTTGTTATGTGTGACGGGTTCACGCCATCTAGGTGTCGGCCGGAATTCCCGACCGCTGCAATTTGCCCAAAAGGTTGGCATCGACTTTCGGCAATGACCACGTCACACAACGTGGACCGGGAGAGTACGGTACTGGAGAGAGGATCACGGTCACCGCCGAAAAGTAGCTTGGGGGATTTTTTTTGAGAATTTGATACGATTTAGATCTATCGATGAAAATTTTGTTTTTTACTTGTGAGATAATATTAAAAATAACTGCCTAGAGTTTTTTTTTTGAAATTAGAACAACGGGTTTAATTATAAGGTAAACGGCCCAGTAATGAATAATGTCCCAATAATGAATAATATGTCACTTTATTTTGAATTTTAACCAAATAGTTCAATTCTTATTAAAACCATCAATTAAAAATCAAACTGATGATAGTTTTCTAAATAGTTGCTATTTTTCCGATTTACCGTAGTAACATTATTGCTCGGAAAATGATTAAGCTTAACGGAAGTGCAAGACATTAAGCAACATCAGTTGTTGACTGTCCATTGAGTTAAGAGGAAGTGAAATCGAAATCTTTGAGCACAGTATTAAAACTGTGGCTTCAGAGACAAAATACTGTTGCGACTGATAATTTAAGTTTCAAGGAATTCATAAATTTATGTAAATATATATTTTTTCATATTTTATAGCTAAATTTCTAGTTATTCATGACTGGGACATAGTTTATATCGTTTGAGCCAGTGATGAATGCAATTATTCATTACTAGTTAAATCGCAAGTCAAAGATAATATTAAATTTCTTAGACGGGTTTTAAAATATCTGATTAAAAAAATAAGGGGTATTTTTTCTTATAGTATAAGGCTTAGAATGAGCAATGTTGAATATATTATTTTCTTCTTTAATATCGTGCCAAGAACTTCAATTGCTAACTTGCACATATATTCATTATTAGGTCATAAGTACTATTCATCACTAGCTAAATGTGCTTTGTTTCATGCATCACATATCATTTGAAATTCTGTGTAACATATTTTTATATCTTAGGTTCTTAAATAATGGCGCCGAAATTTAAATACGCGGAAAATAATTTGCTTGATGCTTTAAAAGCAGTAAAAAATGGATCGTCCATTTATCAAGCGAGTATGGCTCACGGAATACCATTTACGACTCTTTACTACAAAAGTAAAGGAGATAGGCCACTGGCCAGGAAAATGGGTCCAATGACTATTTTGTCAACGGAAGAGGAAAACACATTTGAACGATGGATCTTACATTTAGGAGATGCAGAATTTCCAGTGACAAAAGAACAGCTTCTGGAAAGTGTTCAACTTTAAAAAGCTTAAAAGAAAAACAATCTTTAAAGATTCTACCATAAGCCTAGTGGGTATTTATTAATTTCGTTAGAAACGGAACCACTTCATTTAATTTTTTGTGATATATTTATTTAGGGCGACATTGGTTTGAAGCTTTTTTAAGACGCCATCCAACAATTGCATCACGTGTGTCGCAAAACTTAACCACTGCACGAGCCTCGGTAACAGAAAATAGTATTCGGAAATGGTTTGACGAAATGGAATCATACATTACTTCAAATGGTTTATCACCAGTATTGGAATATCCAAGCAGAATATTTAATATCGACGAAACAGCTTTTTTTTATCACCTAAAGAAAAAAGAGTTCTTGTTCGTAAAGGTGAGAAGGCTGTATACAACTTTAGTAGTAATGACGACAAGGAATGTGTAACAGTCTTATTAGCTGGCAGTGCTTCAGAAGAAATGCCACTCCCGACTTGCATATAAGAGAATTCCCCGAGGTATAGTTAATAGTACACTAACAAACTGGGGACTTGGAGTGTCTGACAATGGGTGGATAACGGGGGAAACATTTTATGAATATATTTCTAACGTATTCTATCCTTGGGCTATCAGCAAGGGTATAGAATTCCCCATTATATTATTTGTAGATGGTCATACCAGCCACATGACATTGGAATTGAGTAAGTTTTGTGCAGAGAAAAGAATTGGTCTCATTGCGCTTCTTCCAAATGCAACCCATATTTTACAGCCAATGGACGTGGCAGTTTTCCACCCACTTAAAAGCATGTGGAGAGAAGCCGTTCACAAAAGGAGAGTAGAAAATGAACTGATGCGTCTTACAAAAGTTGATTTTCCAAAGTTACTTGATTCTGTATTAAAATCTGTCAAAGTACAGACTCTCCAAAATGGATTTCGTGCTTGTGGCCGTATCCGTTAAACGCAAATGGTATTAATTACAGCAAAATTATAAAAGAAGTTAAAGCTTCCGAAACCATAACTACGGATCATAGTCGTGAATTCCATGATAAATCTAGCTTCGTGGCACTTTTTGAAGCAGAAATTCCAGAGAAACTTCAACTCCTCGGCATATACAGATCGAAAATGTCGACACTGATCAATTTATTTCGCCACAACTATGCTCAACGCCAACTTTAGAAACATCAGCCTTACTATCTGGAATATCATTGGTTTTTGAAAAAGAAAACGAGCTTCTTCTTAGTAATTCTACGTGGTTAGAAATGGAACTCGAAAAAAATAATGAAGTCCTCTTGACAGAATTGACAAATATGGATTGGGAAACGACAACAGTCCAACCTCTTCCATTCGAAATAAGTGCACCTGAACAAGGCGCTTCGCAGATAGGTCCAATTGATATTAGCTGTACAGCACCTAAATCAGTCACTTTTCTAGAAGATGAAAATATACCACCAGGTATCTCAACGCCGTTCAAAACCACTTTATTTTGGCCGAAGAAAACACAACCTTTCAACCAACGAGGATGTTTCTTAGTTCCAGAAATTAGAAAATACAGAAAGCCAATGTAATTCCTTCAATTATCAATGAAATTTATTTACACTACCAGCAAAATGAAAATGATTATTTTTTTTGATAGTTTTATAAGTCCATCATTAGAGTTAGAAACATTTTTTTTTATTTATTTATATAAAATGTGATATGCTTTAAAAGAATGTATTTGTTTTTATTTTAACACAATAAAAATGTACCCTTCAATCAATCAAGCTTATTTTTATATTCATAACTGGTACAGCAATATATTCATAACTAGAGCAATGGATATTTTAGCTATTCATTACTGGGACATTTCAAAGACTTTATACAAATGGTAAAATAAGATCCGTTTTTTGCAAAAAGTGAAATTCAATTTGAATTTATATTTACAACAATTAATTCTACCATATAATTGCAGTAAAATCAATTTCAGAGAGTTCCAACGCTATATAATTCAAAATAATCTCCAGAAAAAGTTACATTATTCATAACTGGGACATTTACCTTAATGACTGAATTTTTGTTTGAGTATTTTTTTTTTCGCAGTTAACTGTTCGATGAGATGTTAATATTCTGTTAGTTCCTGACCTCTGTTAACTTTTAACCCTCATAAGCTTGTTAAAATTTGTATTGAATATATAAAATAAGAATTTGAAAAAAAAAGTTTTCTGTGCGTGTTGCCAAATCGGAAATTGCGGAAATCTTTCTAAAAAGTGCAACTTGAAAAATTGCCCTGGCTAAAAAAGAAAAGAATAACAGTGAATTTTCGTGTACGGTTCGAGGCTGCTGGCTGCAGCTGCTTCACAACCGGATCGACCGATTGAAATAATCAATATCGATCATCATCATCATCGCAATTTCGGAATTTATATTCTAATAACTTCAGTTGTTTGTGTTCTAGAAAGAAAATAAGAAAAAAAGATTGAAAGGAATGATTTTAGTGAAATTGAAGTAATCCATTCGACTTAATCTTGGATTATAAAAAAATTTAAATAAATAAATGAAACTTAACAAAAAATGTCATTGCCATCAGTTAACATTCTTCATGATTCAGAAATTAACATCAAAATTTAAAGTTTCTTTCGCTTTAAGTTCTGCTGTTTTTTATATTTCTCTTTTAACCGAATTGGAAAAGACTTTCGGTCGAGCTTTTTTTTCGAACCCTTATAGACCGCAGTGACACTTTCTAATAGAGAAAGCCATTATTTTATACTTTTACCGTCAATCCGTAATTCAGTCGCTCAATTGCAATTGAAAAAAAAAAGTTTACGCAAAAATTTCAATAATTACTTTATTATTTTAATAATAAAGTATTGTGATCGACCTGGGAAAAAAAAAAAATTTGCTACCCTGAAATTTTTTTTTTTCGCGTTTCATGACTAAAATAGCCGAAAAATGCAAAAAAAAACATAACAGGGCTACGATTACGCGTAAAGCGCAATCTTACGATACTCTAGATGAAATAGAATTTTTTGTGATCCCAAGAAATTTTGTATGGGGAGTGTTAGAAGGGATGATAGCATTGAACTAATTTTTTCGACATCATGCTAAAGTAGCTATGAAAATGTTTTATACAAAATGCTTACTCCAAAAACTGAATGGGAACTGAGAAAATTAGTGAGTTTGATTTAGTGAAAATGTGCAGTTTGTATGGGAGGTGGTAGAAAGAGTAGAGGAATTTTAATGATTTTTTCAGAAATAACTAGGAATATTATAAAATTGGCATCCCTTAAATTTCAGACTAGTGCCATTCATACTTTTCAAGAAAATCGATTTTTTGTGAAGTTGTGAAACTGTGTCATATTGTATGGGAGGGGGTAGAAGTAGTGAAGCAAATCAAATATTTTTTTCTCATCTTAGTATTAAATGAATTAAATGTTTATTACAAAATATGAGCTCAACAAATGTTATATGTTCTGAGAAAATCGGCTTAGAGCATTTCAGGAAAAAGTGTAGTTTGTATGGGAGGGGGTGGAAGGAAAGAGAGGAGGCAAATCATTTTTGTACTGTAGATTTAAATCATTAAAAAATTAACATATACCAAAATTGAGACCAATAGCTTTTATACTTTTTGAGTAAATAAATTTATTGTCAAATTGCGAAATTGTGTCATTTTGTATGGGAGGGGGTAGAAGGGGTGAAGCTAATCATCTCATTTTTCTTGACCTTACTAACAATTTTAAACAAATATTTGGTGCACAATTTCAGCCCGCTGAATTTTATAAGCACTGAGGAAATTGGCTTAGAGTAATTCATGATAAGTACAGTTTGTATGGGAGGTGGTAGAAGGAGGGAAAGGACACATACAATTTTTATACGATAGATTGATATTATCATAAAAGTAATATATTCTGAATTTCAGGTCAATAACTTTTATACCTTTTGAGCAAATCCGTTTATTGTGAAATTGCGTAATTGTGTCATTTTGTATGGGAGGGGGTAGAAGGGGTGGAGCGATTTGGCCCGTTCACGAACTTGACCTTACTTTTTTGTCAAAAACGACGTGTACAAAATTTGAACTTTATAGCTCAATGCGTTCTCAAGCTAGAGAGCGCACGGACGGACGGACGGACGGACGGACGGACGGACGGACGGACGGACATCCGGTTTTGAGATTTTTGAGTGATAATATTAACTTCTGTATTCATCATTTTTTTCTCCGAGCCTTATTTCTTGGCGTTACAAACCTTAGAGCGAACTTATAATACTCTCAGATTCCATCTAGAGTATATAAAAATCCGTCTGTCTGTACGCCGTACGCCGTACGCCGACGTATACGCTCAGCGCACATTGACTCCCAAACCCTTCAAGATAGAAAGTTCATTTTTGGAGGGATTGTAGGTAGTTGCGGATCTCAGGCGGATACCCATTTTGGGGGGTGTACGAATTCAGGGGGGAGGCAGGGGGAGCGCTTAAACTGAAAAATACGAATTCAAATATTTCAACCATGGTTACAGCTAGGAAGCTAAAAATCAACACACATATAGAGGAGTTTGTGGGACAACTTTTAAAAATAATTTATTTTTTTCATCCATTGGGGTGCGAAAAGGGGGGCTAAGAACCAATTGGCGGCCGAATTTTTTTTTCAAATGATTATATCTTCGAAATTACTACCCATAAAAAATTGATATTTTGAGACCATTAAGATGGCATCAAGATCTACTAGAATCAGTTTAGATAGAAGCTAATTCTTGTAAGGAGAAGGGTCAGGGGGGATGCAAAGAAAAACACTTAAAAATTAATATCTCGACTGTCTCTTAAGCTATGTAATTGAAACTTGAAATGAATACTAAGCTTTACTAGTGACATATGAAAAAAATATAATATATGGACATAATAGTAGTGGGGGAAATGGGGAGCATTTCAAAAATGGCGCACTTTCCAAAACTACAAATCACCAAATCTCAAAATTGAGTACACATATCAAATCGAAAATTTGTCAGATTGTAGAGCTATATAATTTTGAGTTTTGGTAAAAAATTTAAGTTGGGGGGTGTAAGGGGAGGGAGGTGGAAAGCGAAAATGTTGAAAATTTTGAGTGATTTTTTTATGGCTCTGGTAAAAGATACAAAGTTTAAATTTTGCACGTCAACACATCTATTTAATGTACATAGAAAAAAAATAATAATTTGTTCCAAAATTGTTATGCACCGAAGTGGGCGTCTAACGTGCACAAAGTGTTTCATGCGCAATGAAAAAAACACATAAACTGAAAATTTTTGAATGAATGCATTTAAAAAAAATCTTCAAGAGTTTAAAATATTAACTGGTCGAACATCTTTAAAAATTCTACCCCCTCCCATACACAATTTTTTTTTCGACCATTTCTAAGAAATCAATTATCACTTAACTATTAAATGCTATCAATTTGAAATTTTGCACAAAACTTACAAAAATAGTTGAAATAAAATTACGTTAAAAGTTTTGTGATAACACTTGCCCTTTTACCCCCTCCCACACAAAAGTATGATTTCGACCAATTTCATTAAATCAACTAATAACTAACAAATTAAAAGCTACAAACTTGAAATTTTGTACAAGCACCTCACAAGAGAAAAGAAATAAGACTGCATCACAAATTTTACGATTCCACTACCTCCTCTACCCCCTCCCATACAAATGTTTGGTTTCGTGAATTTAAAATACACCGAATCCAATGAAAATTCTATGCAATTTCGTCTATGAAACTGACATTCTATACAAAGAATATTGGATTTTGTTCAAGCAATCAATTAAAAAACTATTAACATCCACCCACCCTTACTATCACCCTCCCCCCTCCCTTCACGAAAACTCAAACTTGCGTAAATAAACGAATGAAATATGGAGCTTTTGAACGTTTCCGGAAAGTGTTAAATTGAGAACTGCCCTGCCCAAGAAGCTCCTTTCACTTAGTCTTCCCTAACCACTCGAACCTGCATATTGACTTTCTACGCATGCGCATTTTGTCCCAAAAATAATAAAGTTTCGCCCGACTTGTTGGCAGTTTATTTTTATTAACTTTCATCCAAACGGTTCAAAAGTTAACGGCTGCTAATTGCATATTTTACAATTTTCTTTTACATTTCTAAATAATAAATAGCACTTAATAAACACATAAATAAAATAATTCTAATAAAATAAAATAATACAAAGAAAAGAGGAAAAATTCATCATGATTTTAAACGTCTGTCGTTTTTTTCTTTTCGGGCGTATGATTTATGTTATTTTGTGTGCAAAATAGTTAATAAAATTCTGACATAATAGGCCTTGTATGGAAGTGAAAAAAGTTCTAAACAATTCCCAAAAATAATTACACAAAAATTTTGAGAAAATTAATGAAAATATTAACCGAATTAATCTAATTCTATTTAATCAACCACATAATTCTAATAATTCTTGAGGCGCGCTTAGCACACATTTCGTGATAATAAGAGACAACGCTTAATATTTTATTTTTTTTAAATTAATCAATATCAAGAAAATAATTAAAAGATTGACGCGAAGGCTAATATATCGTTGCTCTCTCGAAAACAGTGAGAAAGATCATTTTCGGGGAACTTACTTACTCACTTACGATGGCGCTACAGCCCAAATCGGGCTTTGGCCTCCTGAATGCTTTGCCTCCATCCATCTCGGTTCAGTGACCGCGTCCTCCAGTTTGAAAATCTTAGCAGTGATTTGCTGTCTGCGTCAATCAAATCCTCCCAGCGCTTTCGTGGCTTCCGATCGGCCTTTGTCCGTTGACTTTCCCTTTTAGTGTGCGCTTGGGAATTCTTCTGTCATCCATCCGCTCCACATGACCAGCCCATTGTAACTTTTTAAATTTTATGAGGGTTGACACTTCTGGATTGTCGAAGATGGCATACAATTCTCTATTGCATCGTATTCTCCGGATCGAGTCTTCCCTCACAGGTCCGAGGGTTCTTCTGAGGACCTTTCTTTCAAAGGCGTTAAGGAGTTTTTCGGACGCCTGAGTTAGTGTCCACGTTTCGCTCCCATAGCATAGTACAGATCGTATAATCGTTTTACATAACTTAAGTTTTGTTTTCCTGTATACGTCCTTGTTTTTAATTATTGGAAGTACCGAATAATACGTCTTGTTTGCCATAATTATTCTTCTTTTAATTTCGATGGGTTCGCTTCCATCCTTCGATAGGTTCGCCCCTAGGTATATAAAGTTGTCTACGTTTTCTAGGTTATAGTCTCCTACTGTAATATTTTGTCTGATTGGCGTCTTTTTCCTAGATTGCGTCATAATTTTTGTTTTATTTTCATTAATACGTAGTCCAACTTCCCTTGCTACCGAATCAAGGTCTACAAATACTTCCTTAGCACTCTCCAGAGATCTTGCAAAGATATCTATGTCGTCGGCATATGCTACGAGTTGTGTGGATTTGAAGCATAGTGTTCCCTTGGTGTCAACGGGAAGTTTCCGAACAACATATTCGAGTGTTAAATTGAAAAGCATTGGTGCGAGGCCGTCACCTTGTTTAGGAACGTTGTCTGTTTTAAAACAGGAAGTCAGATCATTTTCTACTCTGACTTGTGACAAAGACTAAGTCATTGTTATTCTTGTCAGTCGGATCAGTTTCGGTGGGACTCCAAAATCCAACTGTCGCCTGTCGATACTGTCGTATGCTTGTTTGAAGTCAACAAATATCTGGTGCGCATTAATATTATATTCCCAGCACTTTTCCAGCACCTGTTTAACTGAGAATTTCTGGTCCGTGGTCGAGCGTCCAGCTCTAAATCCGCTTTGGTATTCACCAATTACTTTGTCAGCATAGGGCTTAATTCTCTTATTTTCGGGGAACGCTGTATCATAATTCCTCCTTTGCTATCCTTTTTGCAACCATATCTGGAGAAATAATGCAACGTCGGGATCGAGATGCACTTCATCGTCGTCAACAACAACATCATCTTCAGCAGTCTCAAAGGATAAGTCTTTGGCCTTTTGATTATAATTTGTTTATTAATGTTCAAGTCCCATTTCTGTAATGCTTATACATGTCTTATAATTTTTTATATATATTTCTTTTTCTTTTGGGTTATAAACAAAAGCAGGATATTTAGAAATTATTCTTCGAGGAGTGTCCCACCCCTATTGTTGTGCGCACAAGGAATAGGTAGGGAATCAATAAACTTCAGGTTTAACTGTTTTGTAAATGTTCAAATAATCAGAAAGAGTTAGGAACTACATGGGTTTTATTCCCTCTTTAATTTATTATCATAACTATGTTAAATGAAAATAAATAATATCATAATTGGATTGAAGAGAAAAATTTATATAAAACTAAAGAACGTTTAAGTTGGGTTTTGTTGTAAATTGAAAGAAATGGAAATTCTAAAGATTCGAGATCTTAAGATGAAATTATTTTCTAAAATCAATTTGTTTACCTTTGATACACATATAGTCTGTCAAGAATGAGTTTACACATAGGAAAAAAATTCAATTTTTGATCTTTCTAATTATAAAATACTACTTTTTATTTCTGTAAATGAATTTTTTTTTTAATTATAGTTATTTACATTATTTCTAACCGATATATACAAAAAAAAGTACAACTTAAATGCAAAAAAAGAACAAAAACATAATAGGACTACGATTGCGCGTAAAGCGCAATCTTACGTTACTCTAGATGAAATGATCCCAAGAAATTTTGTATGGGGAGTGTTAGAAGGGGCGATAGCATTGAACTAATTTTGTCCCCATCATGCCAAAGTAGCTATAAAAAATGTTTTATAAAAAATGCTTACTCCAAAAATTGAATAGGAGCTGAGAAAATTAGTGTGTTAGATTTAGTTGAAATGTGCAGTTTGTATGGGAGGTGGTAGAAAGAGTGGGGGGGTTTTATTGATTTTTTCAGAAATAACTGAGAATGTTATAAAATTGACATCTCTTAAATTTAAGATTAGTAAAATTCATACTTTTGAAGAAAATAGATTTTTTGTGAAGTTGTGAAACTGTGTCATATTGTATGGGAGGGGGTAGAAGCAGTAAAGCTAATCAAATAATTTTCTCTGATCTTAGTGATAATGCTAAATAAGTATTTATTACAAAATGTGAGCTCGATAAATGTCATATGTTCTGAGAAAATCGGATTAGAGCATTTCATGAAAAAGTGTAGTTTGTATGGGAGGGTTTGGAAGGAGAGGGAGGACTCAAATAATTTATATACTGTATATTGAAATCATTATGAAAAAAATATATCCCGAAATTCAGACTAATAGATTTTATACTTTTCGAGCAAATCCATTTATAGCCGAATTGGGAAATTGTGTCATTTTGTATGGGAGGGGGTAGAAGGGGTGGAGTTAATCGTGTAATTTTTTTTACCCTTACTAACAATTTTAAACAAATATTAAGTGCAGAAATTCAACTTGCTAAATTCTATACGCACTGAGTAAATTGGCTTAGAGTAATTCATGACAAGTACAGTTTGTATGGGAGGTGGTAGAAGGAGGAGGAGGACACGCATAATTTTTATACGGTAGATTAATATTATCATAAAAGTAATATATTCCAAATTTCAGGCCAATAGGTTTTATACTTTTCGAGCAAATCCGTTTATTGTCAAAGTGCGCATTTGTGTCATTTTGTATGGGAGGGGGTAGAAGGGGTGGAGCGATTTGGCCCGTTAACGAACTTGACCTTACTTTTTTGTCAAAAACGATGTGTACGAAATTTGAGCTTTCTAGCTCAACGCGTTCTCAAGCTAGAGAGCGAACGGACGGACGGACGGACGGATGGACGGACGGACATCCATCCGGTTTTGAGATTTTTGAGTGATAATATTAATTTCTGTATTCGTCATTTTTTTCTCCGAGCCTTATTTCTTGGCGTTACAAACCTTAGAGCAAACTTATAATACTCTCAGATTCCATCTAGAGTATAAAGAACAACGAAAACAATTATTACAATTCTGGAAGTGTCAAGAAACTCTTTACACAACTGTTTTTCTTTGCATTACTGGAACGATGCGGTAAATTTACCGTAATCTTTTCTCTGTATTGTAAAGTTCTATTAATTTGATCATTAGTTGGTGATTAATTTTTGACTAGTACGCATGATTAAGTGAGATGTTGTGTTTTAAAATGCCAGGCAAAAGATTATCCTTTGAGTTGGTTCAGCTGATATATTATAACCACCAATTAGGTAAAAATGCGCAGGAACTGTCTGAAATGTTTTCTGTAGCACGAAAGACAGTCTTTAACGTTATAAATCGTGCTGAAAATGAGGATAGATTGGAGCCAAAGTGTGGAGGTGGCCCAAAACCAAAAATATCTAAACGTATAGAGCGCCTTATGATAAGGAAACTTGATTACAACCCCTGGATTTCGATCAGAACACTTGCTAGGGAACTCAAGCAAGAGTGTGATGTTGCTGTTTCCCATGAAACAGTACGACAGGTCATCCTAAGAAATAAGTTCTCATCAAGAGCTGCACGAAAGAAACCACTGCTTTCTGCACTAAACATCGAAAAGCGTTTTTCCTTCGCTATGGTGCACCTTTCTCAACCCGTGGACTTTTGGGACGACGTCATATTCTGCGATGAGACGAAAATTATGTTGTACTACAATAATGGACCAACTAGAGTGTGGCGCAAGCCTTTGACATCGTTGGAAAATCGAAATATCATTCCGACTCTAAAATTTGGTAAGTTATCTGTTATGATTTGGGGGTGCATCTCAAGCAGAGGAGTAGGAGACTTGGCATTCGTCGAGTCAACCATGGACGCCCAACAATATTTGCATATCCTTAAAACATATTTGACAAGCAGTGCGCAGAAATTCGGGTTTATGCAACTAATAAAACTCGATGTTTTTATTTTAAAAAAATAATTTTACTTGTAATTTTAATCTTTTCTCTTCGGCTAACATCCTAAGACTAACTTAATTTCTAAGGGCTTATCCTAATTTATACTGTACTGGCTCAGCCTATGAGAAAGCAATATAATCTTGGTTCCTATCGTTAATCTTCGAAAATGCAAAAGTGCATCTATATTTTATGATGGGTTCAGGACCGTTTTTTAACACCTTAACCCAATGCCGATGCGCAAACATTACATAGACGTGGGTATCCTTGTGATCTTTTCCGATGCACAAACATTAGATAAACGTGGGTATACTTGTGATCTTTTCCGATGCGTTTGACCAAATATACCCACATTTCTCACATGTGTTTCCCGATACGTAACCTGCATAACAACAAACCAAATTTTAAGTTTAACCAGGACAACGATCCCAAACATAAGGCGCAAATGGTGAGAATGTGGCTCTTATACATACAACTGCGGAAAAGTAATGGATACGCCAGCCCAGAGTCCTGACTTAAGTCCCATCGAGAATTTATGGGCCTACTTAAAGAAACAAGTCGCTAAAAGGCAACCCAAAAACCGAACTGCAAAAGTTGATTCATTCAATGAAAAATCGGTTGCAATGCGTGGTGGATGCCAAAGGTGGCCATACCAAATATTAAATATACCAAATAATAAATCTTAAATATTCTGTAAAATAAATATTAAATACAATAATAATTTGTGTAAAGAGTTTCTTGACACTTCAAGAATTGTAATAATTGTTTTCGTTGTTCTTTTCGTTCTTTTTTTGCATTGAAGTTGTACTTTTTTACTTTATTATTCTAATAATAAAGTATTGTGATCGACACAAGAAAAAAAAAAGTTTGCTACCCTGAAATTTTTTTTTTCGCGTTTCATGACTAAATTAGCCTAAAAATGCAAAAAAAAAATCCGTCCCGCCGTACGCCGTACATATGGACTCATATCTCCGAGACCGTAACAGGTAGAATGTTCGTTTCTGGGTGGATTGTTGGTTGGGTAAATGAGCTCTATTTTCTATATTTTGGTGGTGTTAGGTGGAAGGGGGAGGGAAAAAGTCGAAAACTACACTTGCTAATATCTCCCTCACGAATGCAGATAGAAAGTTGAAAATCAGTAGACGTATAGAGAGGGTTGTGGGACAAACTCTAAAAATAATTTAATTTTTTTATCCATTGGCGTCCGGAAAGGGGGGGGCTAAAAAAAAATTGTCGGCCGAATTGTTTTTTCAAATGGTTAAATCGTCAAAATTACTTATCGTAAAAAATTTATATCTTGAGACCGTCAAGGAGGCATATACATAGCTTCATCGAAATCAGCTTAGAAAGTGGCAAATCGTTGTAAGGGGGAGGGTCACGGGGGGTGCAAAGAAAAACACTTAAAAATTAATATCTCAACTATCTCTTAAGCTATGTAATTGAATCTTAAAGCGTATATTAAGCTATACTAGGAAAATACAAAAAAAAAATATAAAATGTTGAAATAATAGTAGTGGGGGGAAATGGGGAGCATTTCAAAAATGGCGCACTTTTCAAAATTACAAATCCTTATATCTCAAAAAATAGTACAGATATCAAATTAAAAATTTGTCAGATTGTAGAACTATACAATAGTTAATTTTGATAAAAATTGTAAGTTAGGGGGTGTAAAGGGAGAGAGGTGGTAACCAAAAATGTTGAAAATTTTGAGTAATTTTTTTAGGACTCTGGTTAAAGATACATCTATTTGATATACATACATCTATTTGATATACATAGAAAAAAAATAATAATTTGGTCAACAATTGTTACGAACCGACCACCCCGGTCTAATGGGCACTAGGTGTTTCATGTGCAGCGAAAAAAACACGAAAACTGAAAATTTTTGGATGTAATTTTAGGTAGAAACTTGAAAATTTGGGAAATACATTTCAAAATCCCTAAATATACGAAATATTAACTAGTCGAAAACCTTTATAACTTCTACCCCCTCCCATACAAAATCATTTTTTCGACCATTTTTAAGAAATTATTTATCACCTAACTATTAAAAGCTATCAATTTGAAATTTTGCAAAGGAACTTATAAAAATATTTGAAATGAAATTACTTTAAAAGTTTTGAAATCGCACTTGCCCTTCTACCCCCTCCCATACAAAAGTATGATTTCGACCAATTTCATTAAATCAACTGATAACCAACAAATTAAAAGCTACAAACTTGAATTTTTTTACGAGTACGTTACAAGAGAAGAAAAATAAAATTGCTTCACAAATTTTGCAATTCCCCCACTTCTTCTACCCCCTCACATAAAAAATTATTTTTTCGAGCAATTTTAAGAAATCAGTTATCAGCTAACTCTTAAAAGCTATCCATTTCAAAATTTGCATAAGAACTTACAAAAATAATTGAAATGAAATTCCTTTAAAAGTTTTGCAATCGCGCTTGCCCTTCTACCCCCTCCCATACAAAAGTATCATTTCGACCTATTTCATTAAATCAACTAATAACCAACAAATTAAAAGCTACGAATTTGAAATTTTGTACGAGCACACTACATGAGAAAGGAAATAGAATTGCGTCACAATTTTTACGATTCCCTTACCTCCCCTCCCATACAAATGTTTGGTTTCGTGAATGTAAAATACATAGAATCTTATGAAAATTCTATGCAACTTCGTCTATGAAACTGACATTCTACACAAGGAGTATTGGACGTGATTCAAGCAATCAATTAAAATTAACTATTAACATCCACCAACCCTTACTATCACCCCTCACCCCTCTCCTCACAAAACTCAAACTTGCATGAATAAACGAACGAAATATTGATTATATATACTGGAGCTTTTGAACGTTTCCACAAAGTGTTAAATTGAGAACTGCCCTGCCCAAGAACCCCCTTTCACTTAGTTTTCCCTAACCACTCTAACCTGCATATTGACTTTCCACGCATCCGCAACTTGTCCCAAGAATAAAAAAGTTTCGCCCGACTTGTTGGCAGTTTATTTTGTATATATCGGTTAGAAATAATGTAAATAACTATAATTTAAAAAAAAGATTCATTTACAGATATAAAAAGTAGTATTTTATAATTAGAAAGATCAAAAATTGAATTTTTTTCCTATGTGTAAACTCATTCTTGACAGACTGTATAAATTAAATTTTATTTTTCTTTGAAACTGTTTAAGTTCAAAACAATTGCAATATTAAAAGAAAAATTACATCAGTATGACTAAATTAATTTCGTTGTAAGACATCTGGACCAAACAAAAATTATTTTGTTTTTTCACATAAGTTGTAATCCTTTTCTTCTTCTCTTTTTTTTCGATAGCATTTCGGATATTCTCAGGTCAAAACTTATGAGAGATGAATGAGACATGACGTATGTTTCACTCACAAACATTAGTACCCTCTTGACAGCGGAGCTTGTCTTGTCTTGGCGGGCAAGCTATCCAACAGAGGGCAGAATACTGATGTTTGTGAATGAGTCATGCACTTGTGTTCAATTTGTCGAATCTCTGAGAAGGTACCCGAAATCCTTTGAATCCTTCCATGTAAAGTAGTTTATCGTTTCCTTTCAATAGAGCTAATCATTATACTCTAGATGAAATCTGAGAGTATATTGTGTTTGCCTTACCGTTTGTAACACTAAGAAATAATGCTCGCACAGAGCCGCCAAGGGTACAGAAATATTTGTTGTCGCTCAAAAACTTCGATTCCGAGTCGCTGTCTGTCCGTCTGTCCGTCTGTCCGTCTGTCTACAGCATAACTTTCGAACGCTTTGAGCTATCGTACTGAAATTTGTGCCATTTTTAGCAAAAAAGAAACTTCAAGTTCGTGAACGGGCCACATCCCACCACTCCTTATACCCCCTCCCATACAAATTTTACGAAATTCCGAAATTTTCAGAAATTGATTTTTCATTGAAACTATTTAAGTTATCGATTTTAAATTTAGGCCATTAATATGACGGAATATTGATTCGATCCCGTCACTCCTTCTACCCCCTCCCATACAAATGCATAATTTTGAAAAATGCAGTTTTTCGATTTTCATTGAAACTAGCAAAGTTATATAAACAAATTTTTGCCACAATTAATTTTATTATAATTCCAATCAGAATTAAAAAAAATTATCAACTTCACCTCACTCCTTCTACCCCCTCCCATACAAATTTCACGAAATTTTAAAATTTAAATTAAATAATTTTTCTTCGAAACGTTAGAGCTATCAAATTGATATTTTGCATAAAGTATACAAATAGAAATATCAATAACGAAAAAAAAATTGTTTTGATCCGTACACTCCTTCTACCCCCTCCCATACAAATGTACAATTTTTGTTAAGTGCATTATATCCATTTCCATTAAAACTAGAAAAAGGATAAACTTAAAATTTTGCCAGAATTTGTTTTTTAGTAATTGCAATAAATGTTAAGAAAATTGTCAGCTCCTCTTCACTCCTTCTACCCCCTCCCATACAAATATCTGTATTATAAATTCAAGTAAAGCATTTCTCCTTCGAATATATTAGAACTATCGAATTTGAAATTGAATCAAAGCGTGGTGATTAAGATGATGATAAGCATTTTCAAAATCATCTTAAACGCTCCACTTCCTCTGCCACCTCCCATACAAATGCCTGAATTTCATGATAACTATGTTCAATTGAAAATAATGAAAGCTACAAATCTTAAATTCAATGCGAAATATTTTGCATACCACATTAGGTGTCATATCCAAAAATTACAAACCTTTCTCCTCTCCTTCTACCACCTCCCATACAAAAGTCACTATTAATTATTCAAAAGAATTGGAGGTGACATATTTTCCGGTACATTGAACTCTTTCTCATTTCATCTAGAGTATCATATGATTGGGCTTTACGCCCAATCATAATTCTTTTATGTTTTTTGTATTAGCTTCGCGATTATTTTTTTGTTGTTTGACATGTAAAGTAATTTTATTAAATATTGATTTTGATTTTTTTTGGTTTGGAAAATTTTCTGGTTCCCTTTTCCGCTCTGGTCGTGTTCTGACATGAGCAGATGTTTCGACGAAACCCCAGCAGGAGAGAGGGGTGGATTTTGTGGAGTTTTGGAGAGGAGTCTTTTTGTCAATTTGGAATTTTTGGAGAATTATTTCAAAAGTTAGACAGTTTTGTTGAGTTGTACTCAGTTATGGCTCTTTTAAGTTTCAGCATTGGTCCGACTAGTAGTAGTTTCGTTTATATAAAATTTTAAGCAGTTGCAAGTTTACAACTAGGAATTATCTACACAATTTACAACTAGGATTTTTTTTATTATTAACCTAATATACCCCTAGGAATTTTTTTTTGAAATATACAAATTAGAACTACGGTTATTTACAAAATTTACTAATTAGGCCCACGAAAATTTATAAATTACAAAATTTACGATATATACAACTACGGTTTCATTTCGACACGAATCTACAACTACGAATTTTTCTTTGAATCAGCTACGCAAATTTCAAATAGACGTGTTGAGTTATTATCCGCGATTTCAGTAAATAGATTTGTAGGCGTTTCATATAACATACGCTTAACTTCATTCGATTTTTTGTTGAAATTTCTCTCTTATGAACTCCTGAGAAAGGAGCGGCTCCAGAATGTGCGATATGCCATGAAGAGGTGAAAGGTGACGACGAAATTGTGACTAAATGTTCACACCACTTTCATCAGACATGCCTTACAACATGGATTGATTCATACCAAACTTGTCCACAATGTAGCAAACAAGTTCTTCAACGGACTAACTGACTGTTCAGGGCTTAGGAGGTGCTACTGCACGAATAGGATGTGACCCGAAGTATAAGCCGGTCTCAAGCTCCCAAGTCTAGCGACGGAGGTTTTTCCTTAGGGTTAAATTTGAATCCTCCACAGCAGACTGGTGGTTGTGTTTTCTATACTCCGGACGGAACTATGGTTCTGGAAATCAATCTAGATCATCCCGGAGAAACGAACAATCAAAGGATTATTCCTGCCTTAAAGGAGAATTCCCTGAGACCTTCGTCTATGAGGGGACATTCTTCAAATGGTCAAGCTTGTAGTTCTCAGAGTTCACGCCGACCAAATGATCTTTAAAACGAACGCGTGAGTGTGTCTCTTGGAGTTGACAAGCTCACTCAACTGATGCGAAACGTATTTAGAGAAGAGTGGGCTCGTTAACTTCAAGAGACACATCAGCCGAATAATGCTCCAGTAGTAGGGATATGCGGGTTCTGGCTCGGAAGTGAAATCAATACTTATCGATTATCGATTATCTATCGATATTGGTTTTTTTTACCTGTCGATATTGGTTTTTTTTTACCTGTCGATATTGGTTTTTTACCTATCGATATTGGTTATTGGTTATTGGTTATAGGTGAGTATAGGTATTGGTTATAGGTGAGTATAGGTATTGGTTATAGGTGAGTATAGGTATTGGTTATAGGTGAGTGTAGATAAGAGATTATTGGTTATAGGTGAGTATAGATAAGAGATTATTGGTTATAGGTGAGTATAGATAAGAGATTATTGGTATTGATCCAGATGGGTTATAGATTGGGGTTTATGTATTGGATATAGATTGGGGTTTATGTATTGGATATAGATTGTGTTTAGAGATTGTTATTGTTACTAATAAAGTGGTATCATTTCATGACATCATCATCGATCAAAATAGGAATAATTGTTTGCAGCTAAGAGTGTTCTTTATAGATAAGAGTTTGTTATGGGTAGGTTTTTTTTATATTAGAGATAAGAGAATGTATTATGTTCATATATGATGATTGGTATTGTGGAGTTTTTTATCTGAATTAAAATAATTTTTGGTTTAGAGTATTATGTAGATAAGAGAATGTTTACGAATTAGATAATTAGGTTTTATATATGCTAAAATTGGTAATTGAATTCTGTGTGAGTAAAAGAAAATGTTTTATAGATAAGAAATTTACGAATTATGATTCATATATGGTGAAATTGATATTTTTTTTTTGATGAACGAGTTCAAGCTCTAAGATTTGGATGAAAATAACTTGTATTTATGATAGATAACGCACTTGTATAATCACATGGATATAGCGCTGTTATGCGATAGGGTTAAGCTTTGTATGGGATGTTAGTTAGTGATGGTGTACTATGTATTTTAGGATTTGGATAAATGATTGGGACTTAGATAAACAATGGAGTGCTGATGAAGATGACTGGTTTTGTGTATAGGATGTAAATTGTGGTTTGTATGGAGATTGTTATCGTTACTAAACAACAACGTGGAATTATTTCGTGATTGTATCAATCATATCAATAATATCCTATTTTTAAACACAACTGACGTTCCATGACGTCATCAACGAGAAGGCTTTCGTTGTTTATATTGTGAAAAATAATTGTTTGAAGTTTTTGTGATAAGAAGTAGTGCTTATAGTATACCGATTACCTGCCGATATTGGGTTTTACCCCTTTACCTATCGATATTGGTTTTTACCTCTTACCTATAGATATTGTTTATTGGTTGGAAGAGATTATTGGTTATTGGTGAGTATAGATATTGGTTAATGGAATTGGTCCAGAGATGAGTATAGATTGTTAAGAATATAGATATTGGATATATATTGTGTGTGTGTGTGTGTGTGGGTGTGTGGAGATTGTTATTGTTACTAATAAAGTGGTATTATTTCATGACGTCATCATCGATCAAATTATATGTGTTTAGGAATAATTGTTTGAATTGTTTGTGGGTTAGAGTATTCGTTTAATATATGTAGATAAGAGTTTTGTTATGAAGTAGGTTTTTTTTTCATTTCTTATATTAGAGATAAGAGATTTACGAATTATGTTTCATATATGATGATTGGTATTGTGGTTTTTTTATCTGATAGTAGTTTGAATTAAAATAATTTCTGGCTCACGAAGCGATGACGTAATCATCAATCGAGCTATATGTACACTTTTATTTTTTTTGTATTAAGGCGAATATAGAACCAAGTTCGAGGATGGACATTACCGTTGATTTTTTACCTGTGTTGAAACTGGTGTAGTTATTTATTACCGGATGTTGAGGTAGGTATTACTTGATGGGGGAAATCTCGGAATAAAACAAATTTTGGTGTACAAGTTTTTATTAAATATTCAAGCATTATAAGAGCTTAAATTTATTTTGATTACATAATTGAATTTTCTGAAGTAAAATAGGTCTTAGTAATTGCTCCAATTTTAAAATCCTTCGTTGAAACCTTAGTCGGTCTAACACACAGCTCTGCCAATTACCCTTTCTACTAGTTCTATATGCATACTCCCAGACAATTATGTATTTGACGGAAACATGATCAGAAAATCTAACATGTCTAAGATCTGCAGATGACATCGTATAGGTTGACGAACTCGATTGTCATAAAAAATAAATCAGTTCTGGTTGATAATTGAATGTGGCTTGTACCGAAAGGATTATAAACACTTATATGACACAATGTGATGAAATGCTGGTTCTAGATCTATTTAGAAAACGAAATAAGAACAACAGGTTTTATTAAAAAATTATAAAGCAGATAGACATAATCATCAATCTAAATACAAAAACTCTTCAAAAACATATTAAAATCAACAAATAATATCAAAAAAAAAACTAAATTTACAGATTCGCATGACAATGTTCCTATGTCTAATACTGATAATCCCAATTAATGGACTATTTAACGTACACAAACTGACAGGATTTACAGAAATACAACATACCCAAGTAGAAATAGTGCCCAAAGCAAATATTATCATACACATAATTGATATAAAAGAAATTTTAGACTTAATAAACGAATTTTTTCAACCAATACAGCTAATTTGCACGGAGAACAGAAGAATTTACTTATTACAGAATTAAAACAATTGACAAACAAATTGTAAACTGATAAGAAATAATAATAATACGGAAATCATTTGATTTCTTTCAACGGCTTTCTAATAGGCTTAAGCTCTCGTTCACTTTTTTTGCAGTACTGTTTTTCAGAAGTTTTTTTGTTTTAGTTCATTGTGAGTCAACACCCGTCTTTTTGCTTATAGTATAGATAAAATAAATATATCCAACCATGTCAACTACAACAACAACAACTACAACACTAGAAAATATAACCTGCTACCAACTTGTAACCATATGATACCAACTTACCTTATAAAATTTTACTATAAGTTAAGAAATAAAAAAGAGTCTTGTGTGTTGTTATACTTGTATACCAAATTCTGGTTAATATGCATATTTCAAGAAAAAAAAAAACGGAATGATGGTTTTAAGCATATTTATTATCAAGATATTTTTTTAAAATATATAAACATAAGAAAATTACGATATGTATCGGTTATATTATATAGAATAGCTATTTCTTTAACAATGAAACAGTTTTCAGATCCTCTAAATTTAATATTTATATTATTAGTTCAGCTTTTTTCAATGCTTCAATGATGGCAACAATCTCGTTGTTATGACTACTATCTCCCCTCTGTACCAATGCTATAAGCACTCGTAATCGGTTCACCAGTTCATTGGGGTCATCCCAAAAAAAAAATATACTGTTTTGGTTCGATTGATGTTTGTATTAAGTCTCCTCCTCTATGAGTTAAAAGTTTGTTAATAATTTTTGTATATTTATAGCTACGGTTTCCATTTATTTATCCTTTGCTGGTATAGTGACGTCTATAAGCATTAGTATCGAGCAGAATATTTCTATAATTCTGTAAATCATCTTCATTATACAGAGTCTTATCTGGAACTTTCATAAATAGTAGCTCATATATGCCAGGAGTACCTTTATAGGTTTTATCTTTTATTAATATTTGGTTACCATCGATTATAAAAATCGAGTTTCCAATTTTCCATTGTTCATTTTCATGATAAACACCATAAGTACCATAAATGAAAATCGGATTATTTACAAATATATTTAAATATTTTGTAGGTATTTCATTGAATTCTCGCTCGTTTATATATTCAATGAGTTCTTACCGACCTGAAGGAGTTGTCACATATTTACGTATGCTTCTTACATCCGGAGACTTTAATGGTGTTTCAAAAGTATCAGTTAGATTAAGCTTTCGTCTGAATTTAGGTGTTGGAGTTTCAAAGTCAACGTCACTTTCACTATCATTTGTAGATTGAGTTTCCATGTTTTCTTCTTTTTCAGGTTCATATTTACTGTGATTATGATTTTCTACATCTCCTTCTCTTTTAGGTTCGAATTTACTGTATTCATATAGTTTAACTAATTTCTTAAGAGGTCTTGTGATTGGTTTAAATCTTTGTTCTTGACGAGTTTCAGCATTAACTCTACCGATTTTTAATTGTTTATATTTTTTTACGTATCGAGTTAGTAGACTTTATAACTTGTCTAAGAATATCTTTATCGGTCGACTTCTGCATTTTCCTTTCTTACACAACAACAGATTAACAGATATCGTACACTTTGAAGAATGCTCTGAACTGGTTTTGTACAGCTTTAATACTGCTTTGTACAGCTTTAATACTGCTTCTGTACTGAGGTGTACTGCCTTGAAACCAACTAATACCACCTTGAAACCAACTAATACCACCTCAAAACCAACTAATACCACCTTGAAACCAACTATACAACCAACCAACTACACAGCTATACAACCAACCAACTATACAGCTATACAACCAACCAACTATACAGCTATACAACCAACTATACAACTATACAACCAACTGTACAGCTATACAGCTATACAACCACACAGCTATACAACCAACTATACAGCTATACAACCACACAGCTATACAACCAACTATACAGCTATACAACCAACCAACTATACAGCTATACAGCCACACAGCTGTACAACCAACTATACAGCTATACAACCACACAGCTGTACAACCAACTATACAGCTATACAACCACACAGCTGTACAACCAACTATACAGCTATACAGCTATACAACCAACCAACTATACAGCTATACAACCACACAGCTGTACAACCAACTATACAACTATACAGCTATACAACCAACCAACTATACAGCTATACAACCACACAGCTATACAACCACACAGCTGTAGAACCAACTATACAGCAATACAGCTATACAACCACACAGCTGTACAACCAACTATACAGCTATACAACCACACAGATGTACAACCAACTATACAGCGGCTGCCGAAATAAACGGTATTTTGGGTCCATTCAGTCCCAATTCGCAATATTTTCAATCACATCAAAAACAATTTGAGTTAAAGCTACTGGAATGTTATAGGGATTGTCTTTCGAATATTCTGAAGTATCAAAGTGTCTGTCAATATCGTCTATAATGTCATTCATTTATTTATACAATTCAGACAGACGATTTTTATAGAGACAAAGCAGTATTAAAGCTGTACAAAACCAGTTCAGAGCATTCTTCAAAGTGTACGATATCTGTTAATCTGTTGTTGTGTAAGAAAGGAAAATGCAGAAGTCGACCGATAAAGATATTCTTAGACAAGTTATAAAGTCTACTAACTCGATACGTAAAAAAATATAAACAATTAAAAATCGGTAGAGTTAATGCTGAAACTCGTCAAGAACAAAGATTTAAACCAATCACAAGACCTCTTAAGAAATTAGTTAAACTATATGAATACAGTAAATTCGAACCTAAAAGAGAAGGAGATGTAGAAAATCATAATCACAGTAAATATGAACCTGAAAAAGAAGAAAACATGGAAACTCAATCTACAAATGATAGTGAAAGTGACGTTGACTTTGAAACTCCAACACCTAAATTCAGACGAAAGCTTAATCTAACTGATACTTTTGAAACACCATTAAAGTCTCCGGATGTAAGAAGCATACGTAAATATGTGACAACTCCTTCAGGTCGGTAAGAACTCATTGAATATATAAACGAGCGAGAATTCAATGAAATACCTACAAAATATTTAAATATATTTGTAAATAATCCGATTTTCATTGATGGTACTTATGGTGTTTATCATGAAAATGAACAATGGAAAATTGGAAACTCGATTTTTATAATCGATGGTAACCAAACATTAATAAAAGATAAAACCTATAAAGGTACTCCTGGCATATATGAGCTACTATTTATGAAAGTTCCAGATAAGACTCTGTATAATGAAGATGATTTACAGAATTATAGAAATATTCTGCTCGATACTAATGCTTATAGACGTCACTATACCAGCAAAGGATAAATAAATGGAAACCGTAGCTATAAATATACAAAAATTATTAACAAACTTTTAACTCATAGAGGAGGAGACTTAATACAAACATCAATCGAACCAAAACAGTATATTTATACTCTAGATGGAATCTGAGAGTATTATAAGTTCGCTCTAAGGTTTGTAACGCCAAGAAATAAGGCTCGGAGAAAAAAATGATGAATACAGAAGTTAATATTATCACTCAAAAATTTCAAAACCGGATGTCCGTCCGTCCGTCCGTCCGTCCGTCCGTCCGTCCGTCCGTCCGTCTGTCCGTCCGTCCGTCCGTCCGTCCGTGCGCTCTCTAGCTTGAGAACGCGTTGAGCTAGAAAGTTCAAATTTTGTACACGTCGTTTTTGACAAAAAAGTAAGGTCAAGTTCGTGAACGGGCCAAATCGCTCCACCCCTTCTACCCCCTCCCATACAAAATGACACAATTACGCAATTTGACAATAAACGGATTTGCTCAAAAAGTGTAAAAGTTACTGGCCTGAAATTCAGAATATATTACTTTTATGATAATATCAATCTATCATATAAAAATTGTTCGTGTCCTCCCCCTCCTTCTACCACCTCCCATACAAACTGTACTTATCATGAATTACTCTAAGCCAATTTCCTCAGTGCTTATAAAATTCAGCGGGCTGAAATTGTGCACCAAATACTTATTTAAAATTGTTAGTAAGGTAAAAAAAAATGAGATGATTAACTTCACCCCTTCTACCCCCTCCCATACAAAATGACACAATTTTGCAATTTGACAATAAATGGATTTACTCAAAAAGTATTAAAGCTATTGGTCTCAATTTTGGTATATATTACTTTTTTAATGATTTAAATATACACTACAAAAATTATTTGCTTCCTCCCTTTCCTTCCACCCCCTCCCATACAAACTACACTTTTTCCTGAAATGCTCTAAGCCGATTTTCTCAGAACATATAACATTTGTTGAGCTCATATTTTGTAATAAATATTTAATTAATATTATTACTAAGATGAAAAAAAAAATATTTGATTTGCTTCACTACTTCTATCCTCTCCCATACAATATGACACAGTTTCACAACTTCACAAAAAATCGATTTTCTTGAAAATTATGAATGGCACTAGTCTGAAATTTAAGGGATGCCAATTTTATAATATTCCTAGTTATTTCTGAAAAAATCATCAAAATCCCCCCACTCTTTCTACCACCTCCCATACAAACTGCACATTTTCACTAAATCAAACTCACTAATTTTCTCAGTTCCCATTCAGTTTTTGGAGTAAGCATTTTGTATAAAACATTTTCATAGCTACTTTAGCATGATGTCGAAAAAATTAGTACAATGCTATCATCCCTTCTAACAAAATTCTATTTCATCTAGAGTATCGTAAGATTGCGCTTTACGCGCAATCGTAGCCCTGTTATGTTTTTTTTTTGGGATGACCCCAATGAACTGGTGAACCGATTACGAGTGCTTATAGCATTGGTACAGAGGGGAGATAGTAGTCATAACAACGAGATTGTTGCCATCATTGAAGCATTGAAAAAAGCTGAACTAATAATATAAATATTAAATTTAGAGGATCTGAAAACTGTTTCATTGTTAAAGAAATAGCTATTCTATATAATATAACCGATACATATCGTAATTTTCTTATGTTTATTTATTTTAAAAAAATATCTTGATAATAAATATGCTTAAAACCATCATTCTGTTTTTTTTTTTTTCTTGAAATATGCATATTAACCAGAATTTGGTATACAAGTATAACAACACACAAGACTCTTTTTTATTTCTTAACTTATAGTAAAATTTTATAAGGTAAGTTGGTATCATATGGTTACAAGTTGGTAGCAGGAGATTGTATGGTTGTTTGGTTATATTTTCTAGTGTTGTAGTTGTTGTTGTTGTAGTTGACATGGTTGGATATATTTATTTTATCTATACTATAAGCAAAAAGACGGGTGTTGACTCACAATGAACTAAAACAAAAAAACTTCTGAAAAACAGTACTGCAAAAAAAGTGAACGAATGATTTCCGTATTATTATTATTTCTTATCAGTTTACAATTTGTTTGTCAATTGTTTTAATTCTGTAATAAGTAAATTCTTCTGTTCTCCGTGCAAATTAGCTGTATTGGTTGAAAAAATTCGTTTATTAAGTCTAAAATTTCTTTTATATCAATTATGTGTATGATAATATTTGCTTTGGGCACTATTTCTACTTGGGTATGTTGTATTTCTGTAAATCCTGTCAGTTTGTGTACGTTAAATAGTCCATTAATCGGGATTATCAGTATTAGACATAGGAACATTGTCATGCGAATCTGTAAATTTAGTTTTTTTTTTGATATTATTTGTTGATTTTAATATGTTTTTGAAGAGTTTTTGTATTTAGATTGATGATTATGTCTATCTGCTTTATAATTTTTTAATAAAACCTGTTGTTCTTATTTCGTTTTCTAAATAGATCTAGAACCAGCATTTCATCACATTGTGTCATATAAGTGTTTATAATCCTTTCGGTACAAGCCACATTCAATTATCAACCAGAACTGATTTATTTTTTATGACAATCGAGTTCGTCAACCTATACGATGTCATCTGCAGATCTTAGACATGTTAGATTTTCTGATCATGTTTCCGTCAAATACATAATTGTCTGGGAGTATGCATATAGAACTAGTAGAAAGGGTAATTGGCAGAGCTGTGTGTTAGACCGACTAAGGTTTCAACGAAGGATTTTAAAATTGGAGCTATTACTAAGACCTATTTTACTTCAGAAAATTCAATTATGTAATCAAAATAAATTTAAGCTCTTATAATGCTTGAATATTTAATAAAAACTTGTACACCAAAATTTGTTTTATTCCGAGATTTCCCCCATCAAGTAATACCTACCTCAACATCCGGTAATAAATAACTACACCAGTTTCAACACAGGTAAGAAATCAACGGTAATGTCCATCCTCGAACTTGGTTCTATATTCGCCTTAATACAAAAAAAATAAAAGTGTACATATAGCTCGATTGATGATTACGTCATCGCTAGAAATTATTTTAATTCAAACTACTATCAGATAAAAAAACCACAATACCAATCATCATATATGAAACATAATTCGTAAATCTCTAATATAAGAAATGAAAAAAAAACCTACTTCATAACAAAACTCTTATCTACATATATTAAACGAATACTCTAACCCACAAACAATTCAAACAATTATTCCTAAACACATATAATTTGATCGATGATGACGTCATGAAATAATACCACTTTATTAGTAACAATAACAATCTCCACACACCCACACACACACACACAATATATATCCAATATCTATATTCTTAACAATCTATACTCATCTCTGGACCAATTCCATTAACCAATATCTATACTCACCAATAACCAATAATCTCTTCCAACCAATAAACAATATCTATAGGTAAGAGGTAAAAACCAATATCGATAGGTAAAGGGGTAAAACCCAATATCGGCAGGTAATCGGTATACTATTAGCACTACTTCTTATCACAAAAACTTCAAACAATTATTTTTCACAATATAAACAACGAAAGCCTTCTCGTTGATGACGTCATGGAACGTCAGTTGTGTTTAAAAATAGGATATTATTGATATGATTGATACAATCACGAAATAATTCCACGTTGTTGTTTAGTAACGATAACAATCTCCATACAAACCACAATTTACATCCTATACACAAAACCAGTCATCTTCATCAGCACTCCATTGTTTATCTAAATCCCAATCATTTATCCAAATCGCGTTATATCCATGTGATTATACAAGTGCGTTATCTATCATAAATACAAGTTATTTTCATACAAATCTTAGAGCTTGAACTCGTTCATCAAAAAAAAATATCAATTTCACCATATATGAATCATAATTCGTAAATTTCTTATCTATAAAACATTTTCTTTTACTCACACAGAATTCAATTACCAATTTTAGCATATATAAAACCTAATTATCTAATTCGTAAACATTCTCTTATCGACATAATACTCTAAACCAAAAATTATTTTAATTCAGATAAAAAACTCCACAATACCAATCATCATATATGAACATAATACATTCTCTTATCTCTAATATAAAAAAACCTACCCATAACAAACTCTTATCTATAAAGAACACTCTTAGCTGCAAACAATTATTCCTATTTTGATCGATGATGATGTCATGAAATGATACCACTTTATTAGTAACAATAACAATCTCTAAACACAATCTATATCCAATACATAAACCCCAATCTATATCCAATACATAAACCCCAATCTATAACCCATCTGGATCAATACCAATAATCTCTTATCTATACTCACCTATAACCAATAATCTCTTATCTATACTCACCTATAACCAATAATCTCTTATCTATACTCACCTATAACCAATACCTATACTCACCTATAACCAATACCTATACTCACCTATAACCAATAACCAATACTCACCTATAACCAATAACCAATATCGATAGGTAAAAAACCAATATCGACAGGTAAAAAAAAAACCAATATCGACAGGTAAAAAAAACCAATATCGATAGATAATCGATAATCGATAAGTATTGATTTCACTTCCGAGCCAGAACCCGCATATCCCTACTACTTGCTCCGGCTATCTCGACGTTACAGGCAGATCGACAAATACCACCAGTAGACTTTAGATTGCCACTTCCCGTTGACACCAAGGGAACACTATGCTTCAAATCCACACAACTCGTAGCATATGCCGACGACATAGATATCCTTGCCACCGATTGTGACTCGAGACCGGAATTTTAACACGAATAATAGACGTCGATTATCGATCAGCCCTCTTCGTTCTTGGTGATTGAAATACACAGGAGATAACAAGGTGCTTCGAGCTCAAGAACTTCTTTACCGTGTGGAAGTATTTGCTAACACCAATTTAAACGGTGCAATGGATTTGTGGCTGCAAATTTCCATCTTCTTCTACAGGGCAGGCCCAATCAGTGGTTTTGGATCTGGCATAGATCCAATCCGATTATTACTTGGGCGGCCTTACGATCAGCTTTTTTGCAAGATTGGGGAGATGACGTATCCGACTATGAGATCCGAAGACAAATGTTTTCAAAAAAACAAGCGCCGTCAGAACCTTATCCAGCTTTCGAACAAGACTTACTGGAGCTTAGATCCCTTTTATCACACCCTATGGATGACATGGAATTCGTTGAATTAATGCGAAACAATTTATCGGCGGCTAACCAACAATGTCTGGCTCTGCAGCCGATATTTTCTGTGGCGCTATTGCGACAAATGGCATGTCGGCTCGAAAGCGTTCAGAGAAATACTAGAACTAGTTCATCAAATTCCTACGCAGGTAGACCAAACTATAGACGAGGAGATTACCAAAGGTTGGCGGAGTTGAACCGGCCTTCAGTTTCTCCGATTGCGATTGTCGTCGAAGAACCTAACGCCTTGGAAATTATATCGGCAGTATCTTCTGTCGTCTGCTCGGATTGCGACCAGCCAGGCCACGGCTATAGAGATTGTGAGGAGACTGCCAAGCGCATCTTTTGCTATGGTTGCGGAGCTAACGACGTTATTAAGCCCCGTTGTCAGACGTGCAATCGGAGAAACTGGAGTTTGGACAGACGAGCCGTGGATCTCTCTCGTTCAAGTACGAGAAACCCGCAGACATCCGTTCCACCAGATCCGATAAACTAGCTACGACCCTTTCAGCTCCGTGTAGAGACCATACCACAACACCAAAGATAGAAGTCTCGAAAAGAGTAAAAAATTGTCAAAAAAAAATTAGTATCAACCAGCATTAAGTCTACGCTTTAAGAACATCTTATCAATAGAGAATTCGAATACATCAGCATTCTTATAAACTTCTCTCGCGAGACGCGAAATCGGCTCATTCATACCATAGTTTGTCCGGTGAAAGCAAATCTGAAGAAGTCTAGGCTGCCTGGGTAAAAATTGACCAACTGCAAACTGCATCAAGCCAAAAAGTGTGGAAGAATCAACTAACCCTGTAAGAAGTTGATGAGCAAAAACTCAAGTTTATGGTCAAATGTAACACCTAAGTCAATTATTATTTGACACGATCCAAAATACAGTCATTAAGACTATATATTATTACAAACGGTGAGACTTTCCTAGTAAATGACATAACATGACATTTATCCACATTCAAACGAAGATCATTGTAGCGACACCACTTACTAAAACTAATCAAATCTTCTTGAAGAAAATTGTCAGAGCTATAACTAAGAGACCTAAAGATCTTAATGTCGTCTACATAAATAAGTACTTCCGAGTATTTAACAACAGATGCAACATCATTAATGGCCAGGACAAACAAAACTGGCCCCAAGTGACTTCCTTTAGGAACACCGGAATGCGCAGTAAATGGCATAGAAGTACAATCACGAAAGAGAATTTGATAAGTTCTATTAAATAGATATGACTTAATCCAATTAATAAACCATGTAGGAAAGCCCAACATGTCTAACTTCAACAAGATAATGGAATGGGGTAGTTTATCGAAAGCCATACTAAAATCAGTATAAATACAGTCCACCTGCTTACCCTCCTCAATATCCACAATGGATTTATTCGTAAACTTCATCAAATTAGTGACTGTTGACCTATTTTTGACAAAACCATGTTGTTTACTTGAAATCAGGGATTTACAGTGAAATGACAAGCACTCATACACTACAGACTCAAAAAGCTTTGGAATAGCTGATAGCTTAGCTATTGGTCGATAGTTAACGACATCAGATTTTGCACCGCTCTTATGAGTCGGTATTATAAAGAAGGCCTTCCATACGTTTGGGAAAATCCCAGTTTTTAGGGACCTTTGAAAGAGGAGGGAGAGTGGTTCAGCAATAGAGAGACACCAGCGTTTCAAGACAACTGCAGGAACTCCATCTGGGCCAGGAGAAGAAAGATCCTTAAGGTGAGAGATAACTATATCATTATAAGAAATCGGTATAGCAGACGAAGTAGTTGAAGCGGTACCTCTCAAGTTATCAAAGTACGACATGTCAGGGACAAAGTTACTACCAGAAAAAGAGCCACTAAGGAATGTCGCAAGAAAATTACAAATAGTAAATTGATCATTACTATTGTTGCCGAAGAATTGAGTAGTATGGATATGGGGGAACCAGACCAGGGCCAAAGGTCAAGTGGATATATGGGGGTTCCAGACCAGAAGTGAAATCAATACTTATTGATTATCGATTGCAATTGTCTCCACCTTGTATTGATATTGGTTATTGGGAAGGTGAAATTAATATTGGTTATTGGAAAGGTGAATGAATTAGATAATTAGGTTTGATATACATATACTAAAAATAGAATAATTGGTGTTTTGTTTGTTGTGTATTTCTTGCGTTGTATTATAATAGAAAAAAGAGTTAATTTATAATAATAGAAATTGACACGAGTGCGCGTTATCAATTAGTCAACGAAATTTAAATTATTGTGGTTTTCTGATAGTATAATTTAAAACAATTTTTATATGGAATTTGATTACTACAATGTAGGAAATGTAATCTCAAATAACAATTAGTCAATTTGAATGTGCATTTGGGGGTTCTGGCCCAGGAAGGTGAAATCAATACTTATCGATTGCAATTTCCCCACCTTGTATTGATATTGGTTATTGGAAAGGTGAATGAACTAGATAATTAGGTTTGATATACATATACTAAAAATAGAATAATTGGTGTTTTGTTTGTTGTGTATTTCTTGCGATGTATTATATAGATAAAAGAGTTGATTTATAATATAGAAATATATACGAACGCGTGTTATCAATTAGGAAACGCATTTTAATGGTCTTCTGATAGTATAATTTAAAACAATTTTTATATGGAATTTCATTACTACAATATAGGAAATGTAATCTCAAATAAGAATTAGTCAATTTGAATTTTTTTGTGGTTGTTCTTATGAAATAGATAAGGAGCTATAAGCGGGGTTGATAAGAGAACGTTTCATTACTTAGGTGTTTGTTATTGGTTTACGCGTAAGATTCGTATGGAAATGTAATCTCAAATAACAATTAGTTAATTTGAATTTTTTTGTGGTTGTTCTTACGAAATAGATAAGGAGCTGTAAGCGTTGATAAGAGAACGTTTCATTACTTAGGTGTTTGATATTGGTTTGGTTTTGATTTGTTTTTGTTTTGTTTTGTTTGTTGTGGTCAAGAAAGTATTTCTTGCGATGTATTATATAGATAAAAGAGTGGATTTATTATAATAGAAATTGACACGAGTGTGCGCTATGAATTAGTCAACGAAATTTAAATTATTATGGTTTTCTGATTTGGTTAAGAAGAAGAATTTCAAATTCTTATGAAATAGATAAGGAGCTGTAAGCGGGGTTGATAAGAGAACGTTTCATTACTTAGGTGTTTGTTATTGGTTTACACGTAAGATTCGTATGGAAATGTAATCTCAAATAACAATTAGTCAATTTGAATTTTTTTTTGTGGTTAAAAATGTGTTACTCATGATATAGATAAAGGATTTATAATATAGAAATATACACGAACGTGTGTTATCAATTAGACAATGAAATTTGAGTTGTTGTGGCTATATTATTTTAATTTAAAACATTTTTTGTATGGAATTTTTGGTTTACGAGTTAGATTGGTATCAAAATTTCACCTCAATCCGCTAACATATACAGTATTGGACAAAACTAAAGCACCCCTCTGCGAAATATCAGTTATCCTCTGATATTATCAGGAAAACTTGATGAAAAAAATTTGTTCTTAGTTTTTATTATTTATTTGTATATGTGTATTATAAAAAAACATAACAATGACAATTCAGTCTTTTCAACAACAAAAAATAAAACAAAAATATTTCTCAATACTCAAAAGTTGCCTGGACAAAACTAAAGCACCCCTATTCTGTACTCACTTTTTTCGTACCGCTACTACCGAACAGTTAGAAGGAAATAGTTATTGCATCAGAAATGCATTTGTCTGATATGAATCATTAAAATTTCATCATTACTTCAGCATTTGTGCAAAATTTCTGTCGTGAATAGTGGTGCGCATTCTGTTCTTTGTGTTAAGACATTAAGAGACTAAAAATGGCAAGAAACACGTACATTAGTGAAATTAAACATAAAATTATATTTGATTATAAAAGTGGATTATTTCGACATAATATTAGTAAAAGATATTCGATAAATCGGTCAATTATATCGCGACTAATCAAAAAATATGAGCTGACGGGTCGCATATCTCCTGTACATTATGGAGGAAAGCCTCGAAAAACAACACGAAGAGATGATTCTTTGATCAAAAAAAGGATTGCAGTTGAACCTACGGTCTCTTCTAATCAAATTAAAATTGATTTGAATTTACCAGTATGTGCAAGGACAATTGGGAGAAGAGTTGAAGAAGCTGGTTTGCCGGCTTACCGGCCTGCAAAAAAAGTCTTTCATCTCACCTTTTGGTCGTCGTACATGTTTTATTCCATCAGAATACTTTAAATTAAATTTCGATTCGTCGGAAAATAATACATTTCTCCACTTTTGAATAATCCAGTCTAAATAGTCCTTGGCAAACTTTAACCTGGCCCTACTGTTCTTTTCTGAGATGAAAGGCTTTTTTGCAGGCCGGTAAGCCGGCAAACCAGCTTCTTCAGCTCTTCTCCTAATTGTCCTTGCACATACTGGTAGCTTCAAATCAATTTTAATTTGATTAGAAGAGACCGTAGGTTCAACTGCAATCCTTTTTTTGATCAAAGAATCATCTCTTCGTGTTGTTTTTTTTTTTAATAATAATAATAATAATTTATTTCGTAAAATCATCCGTGAGCATAGCTCGTATGGATTATATTTATAAATTACATTTAGTGATTTGATGGCAAATAATGAATAAACAGAAAATGCAAAGTGAGCAAGAAAAATTAGATATTAAATAGGAAACAATAAAATGAAAATAAGATATAATAGCAAGAGTTAAAAATGAAAGAAAGAAGTTAATGTAATTTAAATTTAAATTAGCTAAATTATGAGCTTAAGTTTAATAAATATTCTTTTAATTTAGATTTGAATTTATCTGGATCCCTCTTGATCGTCTGTGGAAGTTCATTGTAGTTTTTAATCGACCTAGTCATTATCCCATTTGCGCCATATCGTGTAGTGCGCGCAGTTTCAAGGTAGATGTCATCTGCCCGTCTGGTATTGTACCCATGGTTATCGCTGTGATATTCCAGAATTAAGTTCGTATTTGTGAGATGATTTTTTATCATATTCATTTGATTCGCGGATTCCAGATGGTGCAGTTCTTCTAGAGTAAGAAGATGATGAGACTGATGGATAGTTTTTGTCCGTTCTCTTTTGTTAATGCTGAATAAGTTTTTTATAGCTTTGTTTTGTAATCGTTGAATTGATATAAGCTTAGATTTAAATGCTGAGCCCCAAATAACTATACCGTATTGAATGTGACTCAGAAATAGTGAATGCAATATAGCGCTCTTGTGTACGTCAGGAACGTTATTGCTTATCCTTTTGAAGATACCAGCTATCGGAGCAATTTTTTTCCTGACGGATTGAATATGAGAATCCCAGGTGAGTTGCGAGTCTAAAATGATTCCGAGATATTTAAATTCATCGGTTTTTGCAATTTTTTCGTGGTTGAAGTTTATATCAAGCGATGATGAGTCGTTAAAAAGCATGTATTTTGTTTTCCTAATATTAACAACGAGCTTGTGTTTACTTGTCCATTGGTTTATTTGCTCGAGGTCTACGTTAATTTCTCGTTCTAAGGCATCTAGACTTGTTGCTTTATAGGTTAGTACGATGTCATCTGCATAGAGGGATATGTTGCCATTTAACTCAAGTGTGGTTATGGAGTTTGAGTATAGATTGTAAAGGATAGGTCCTAAGACACTTCCTTGCGGAACACCTGTGACAACTGGAAGTTTTGAGCTTTTTAAATTGTCGAGTTCTACATATTGCAACCTTCCAGTAAGATAACTTTTAAGCCATGAATAAGTTATACCTCTAACTCCTACAGCGAATAACTTTTTAAGTAAAATATCGTGATCTACCATGTCAAAAGCTTTTGATAAATCGATGAAGACAGCAGCTGTGTTGTATTGGTTATCAATCGCAGATTGAATAGTGGAAATTATGTCAAAAAGAGCTGCTTTGGTGTCAGATTGAGGCTTAAATCCGTATTGGTTCTTAGATATTAGTTGATTATTTTGAAAGTATTCCTGGAGCCGGTTCTTCACAACTATTTCAAGTATTTTTTCTATTGACGGTAGTATACTTATCGGCCTGAAGTTCCCTAGGTCATGTATATCGCCAGATTTGTGGATTGGAACTACTTTACTAATTTTCCAATTATCGGGAACAACACCTGAGGCTAGCGAAGAGTTGATGATTGCTGATATTGGTCCAGCAAGATGTTCCTTACATTCCTTTAGAGTTTTAGTTGAAATGTCGTCGTAGCCTGTGGAAGCTGTGTTTTTTAGTTTGCTGATGATTTTTATTATTTCAATGTAGTTTGTTTTCTCAAAGTGAAATGGACTCACCGAAGCGTAACTTTCGTGAAATATGCTATTATTGGAGTTAGCTATTAAGAGTTGAACTACATTTGTAAAGTATTCATTAACATCATTTATTGCTTTAGTTTTCGATTCATCGTTATCGAGATTCTGAAGAAGCGGAGATGGTTTTCTAGTAATATTTTTATCATAAATGCACTGTTTGATAGTGTTCCATGTACCTTGGACACTGTCGATATTATTGCTAAATTTAGTCTTATAGTATGCATCCTTAATATTTCTTTTTAATGATGTTACTTTGTTTCTCCAGTATAAGTATTCGCATTTCAGTACATCGTTAGTTTTGTCATCATTCCATTTGCTAAACCAGAAGTGTCTTGCCTTAATTGTTTTGAATAATTTTTCAATCATCCATGGTTTTGTAAATTTTGCTGTAGCAGGGAGTTCAGGTTTTCTTGACGTGCTACTACCGATGCGATCATGCAGTTCATTGACAAACGATGACAACATAATAGAGGTAGATTTCGTAGTGTCTACCGCAATTGGACTATTGGCAATAATTTGCTATAATTTGTTGTAGTCTACCTTTTTGCGATATCGCTTTATATTGTTATCATTCTCCGTATTGTGTTGGAAGGTAGTATTTTCTAGTTCAATGAAAATAACTTTGTGGTCAAGTAGTTCATACGGGACTAGTTGTAAGTTTAGTTGTTGTGTGAGGTCATTCGTTAGCACATGATCGAGGTTAGTATTGGTAGGAATTCTAGTAGCAATTTTGTAATTACAGAAGTAGAAGTTGTTTGTGTTGACTATGTCCATATAGTTTTTTATATTTGGTGTCAGATCAAGTAAATCAAAGTTCATATCGCCAACAATGAGTGTGGGTGTATTATTTGACATTAGGATTTCTTCGAATTTGCTTAGGAAATAGTTTATTTCAGTAGTGGTCGTAATTGGTTCTCGATAAATTCCTATCACACTCAGAGGTTTTGTGTTGGAGAGTAATTTTATTCCGATGAAGCTGTCGTTATCGTTACTATTATTGAGAATTAGGCTATGATGTAGAGAGTTGTGAACAAAAATAGCGGCACCACCTCCACCTCTGTTTGATCTACAGGCAAAATTGCTGTTGTAGTGGTTTATCGAGCAATAATTTGCAGAGTCCGATTTTAGCCAAGTTTCAACCACTACTAAGACATGGATACGATTTGTTGTTGAATTTAATATGTATTCCACATCAGAGATTTTATTTTTTAAGCTTCGTGCGTTTAAATAAACAATTTTAAATGTTTCGGGACCAGTAAAATGCAGTGTAGTTAATTTTCTTTCTTCTATCTTGTAGACATTTGGGTAAAATGGCAAGGAGTAGCTATTCAAATGCATCTAATTGTGAGTGATGTTTCGAATGAGTTGTTTTAGATTTTTGGTCTTTTATAATAAGAACTTTGCCATGTTTTACCCAAACAAATTTAATTGTGCCATTCCGTTTTATGTCTCTTGCTTTCTTGAAGAGAAAATTATTACGCGGTGCTAGTGATGAGTTTATATATATTGGTCGTTTGTCTCCGGTAACAACAAGTTGGTTTGCTGTCAGTTTTATAGTTCGACTTTTCATTAAAATTTCGTCGTGAAGTGCTTTAGTACTAGTTTTGAAAACCAGAACTGGCGGGAAACCAGACTTCGGGCTTCCTCGGGCTGAACGTCGCGACTCGATAGCAAAATTAGTAGCATCAGCTGGTGGAATTTCCAAGTTTACCAGAAGATTCTGGAAGATGGTTGCAAAATTTTCACTTTCAGCTACTGGAACTCCCGCGATCTCAAATGTTGATGACAATTTGTCCTGTTTTTGTGCATCAATGTTGTATTCCAAGTTATTCAAGGCTGCTTCAAGTTGAACATTTTTATTTCTGATAGAAATATTTTCTTGCTGTAAGTCTTCCATCAATAATTTGTAATCTTCAAGTACGGTCTGGAGAGAACTAATTTTTCCTTCTAGTTTCGACTGGTATGCAAGCATTGAGTCTAGCTTGTTGTTTAAAGTATCTAGATTAACTCTAGTGGTACATTGCTTACCTTGGAAGCCATCAAACTCGCTGTTTATAGATTCAACACTATTTCGAACCATTGTAGAACGTCTTTTCTGCCTGTCAAGCTTGCATGGAGCACAAAACCACAACGCACTATCGTAAGCCTCTAAATGTGCTAATTCTTTTTTATTTAGTCAGGAACAAACTTTATGAACCAATTGTTTACACTGTCCATCACATATTATCACTTTATTTCCCGTAACACTCGCAGGTTTCTTGCACACTTTACACAATTGTTTCTCAGTTGATGCCATCTTTTTTTTTTTAATATTTAATTTTTATTAATATTTAAATTTTATTTTTAAAATATTTTCACAAGCTGTCAAGCCTTCGCCTACTTTCGAGGCCTTCCTCTAGAATGTATATTTTTTGATTAGTCGCGATATAATTGACCGATTTATCGAATATCTTTTACTAATATTATGTCGAGATAATCCACTTTTATAATCAAATATAATTTTATGTTTAATTTCACTAATGTACGTGTTTCTTGCCATTTTTAGTCTCTTAATATCTTAACACAAAGAACAGAATGCGCACCACTATTCACGACAGAAATTTTGCACAAATGCTGAAGTAATGATGAAATTTTAATGATTCATATCAGACAAATGCATTTCTGATGCAATAACTATTTCCTGCTAACTGTTCGGCAGTAGCGGTACGAAAAAAGTGAGTATTGAAGAGGGGTGCTTTAGTTTTGTCTAGGCAACTTTTGAGCACTGAGATGAACTTAATCACTGTGTCTGGATAAAGCACATTTCAAGGTAATAACATTGAGTTTTTTTTCATATTCCTTTTTTTTAAATTGTTTTTTTCTGTTTAAGGTTGATCCATAATCAACAGACTCTACACGAAAGTAAATTTTTCATTTGTAATGCATGTCTTCAACATTTCCATACTGAAGAAGCCCAATCGCAACACAAAAATGAGTGTGGTAAGGTCGTATCCAGCATGCCAAGTCCCGAAAAATCCACATTACAATTTCAACACTATGAGCGCCAAATGGATGTACCATTTTGTTATATATGCAGACTTTGAGTGTTTACTTCAAGATGTTAGTACCTTGTTTTGTCGACCCAGGAACATCTTCATCAGCTGCTAAAGACAATCCCTATAACATTCCATTGAAGTTGGTTGCAAGGTGGTTGCAAGTTGGATTATGGATCAACCTTAAACAGAAAAAAACAATTTAAAAAAAAAGGAATATGAAAAAAACTCAATGTTATTACTTTGAAATGTGCTTTATCCAGACATAGTGATTAAGTTCATCAGTGCCTTGTATCAATAATAAGTTGATATGACACTTTTTCTCATTCTTTGTATGATAGTATGGACCCACAATTTTATTGGTTTCTGCTTCATATCCAAACACATTAACGCTAATTAATGGGTTTAACTCTTCAAATTTCGCTACTTTCTGTACGTCCAGTGGAAACTCGAGATCGTTGAACTTTAATGATATTCCATTGATAAGAAGTATAACACTTTGCGTAAATACTAAATTTAGAGGATCTTAAAGCTGTTTAATTGCTAAAGAAATAGCTATTCCACATAATATAACCGTCACATATCGTAATTGTCTTGCAAAAGAACCATTCATCTTCAATAACTTAACCTATACAAAATCAAACATGACGGCTTTATACGAAATATTAGGAGATGTTCAACACATATCGGTTCCTGTGTACTGTAACAAAATGTTTATTTATTAAAAAAATTATATTGATAATAAATATGCTTAAGACCATCATTCAGTTTGTTTTTTCTTGAAATATGCACATTAGCCAGAATTTGGTATACAAGTATAACAACACAAAATACAGAACAATCAAAACGAAGCCTTGTGATGTAAATTCTTAAGAACTATGTACACTTTTTAACCACATTGATGACATTATGGCAACCCCAATTAATGATGACGTCATGAAACTATAATCGATGACCTTACGGCAACCCTAATTGATGACGTCATGGAACGTCAGTTGTGTTTAAAAATACGAAACACGAAATAATTCCACGTTGCTGTTTAGTAATAATAACAATCTCCATACAAACCACAATCTACATCCTATACACAAAACCATGATCTAGCATCAGCATCTAAATCCCAATCACTTATCTAAATCCCAAAATACATAGTGCATCATCACTAACCAACATCCCATACAAATCTTAACCCTATCGCATAACAGCTTTATATCCATGTGACCATACAAGTGCGTTATCTACCACAAATACAAGTTATTTTCATACAAATCTTAGATCTTGAACTCGTTCATCAAAAAATGATCATATATGTTAGCGGATTGAGGTGAAATTTTGATACCAATCTCACTCGTAAACCAAAAATTCCATACAAAAAATGTTTTAAATTAAAATCATACAGCCACAACAACTCAAATTTCATTGTCTAATTGATAACACGCGTTCGTATATATTTCTATATTATAAATCCTTTATCTATATCATGAGTAACACATTTTTAAACACAAAAAAAAATTCAAATTGACTAATTGTTATTTGAGATTACATTTCCATACGAATCTTACGCGTAAGCCAATAACAAACACCTAAGTTATGAAACGTTCTCTTATCAACCCCGCTTACAGCTCCTTATCTATTTCATAAGAATTTGAAATTCTTCTTCTTAACCAAATCAGAAAACCATAATAATTTAAATTTCGTTGACTAATTGATAGCGCACACTCGTGTCAATTTCTATTATAATAAATCCACTCTTTTATCTATATAATACATCGCAAGAAATACTTTCTTGACCACAACAAACAAAACAAAACAGAAACAAATCAAAACCAAACCAATATCAAACACCTAAGTAATGAAACGTTCTCTTATCAACCCCGCTTACAGCTCCTTATCTATTTCATAAGAACAACCACAAAAAAATTCAAATTGACTAATTCTTATTTGAGATTACATTTTCTATATTGTAGTAATGAAATTCCATATAAAAATTGTTTTAAATTATACTATCAGAAGACCATTAAAATGCGTTTCCTAATTGATAACACGCGTTCGTATATATTTCTATATTATAAATCAACTCTTTTATCTATATAATACATCGCAAGAAATACACAACAAACAAAACACCAATTATTCTATTTTTAGTATATGTATATCAAACCTAATTATCTAATTCATTCACTTTTCCAATAACCAATATCAATACAAGGTGGGGAAATTGCAATCGATAAGTATTGATTTCACCTTCCTGGGCCTGAACCCCCAAATGCACATTCAAATTGACTAATTGTTATTTGAGATTACATTTCCTACATTGTAGTAATCAAATTCCATATAAAAATTGTTTTAAATTATACTATCAGAAAACCACAATAATTTAAATTTCGTTGACTAATTGATAACGCGCACTCGTGTCAATTTCTATTATTATAAATCAACTCTTTTTTCTATTATAATACAACGCAAGAAATACACAACAAACAAAAGACCAATTATTCTATTTTTAGTATATGTATGTAAAGCGTACGTTTATTATGGTTCAATTTAGAGTTACACAAGTAATTGTTTAGACAAAGATAGAAAAACAAGACGACGAGCAGCACGAATAGCGACGTTCGCTCAGCAGATCACCTTTTACGACTGACGACTCGACGGCGACTCGCCCGCCGTCCAGACTATTGTTCATGTGTGTGTGTGCGAGACGATTCAGGCGTAGGACATTCATCTCGCTGATCTATACCACCTTACATTCGGCCCTCCTGATCATCGTCATCCGTCCCGGATGATAAAAGATCTTCGCTTTCTGCAACAAACTTCCACAGCTTCATGTTGTCACAGCTGGTTACCGTGATGTTTGGTCCCTCGACGTTCGTTTCCGCTTTTTTAACGCCATAACGTCCATTGCGATTCACTTTGACGACCTCATATGAACCCAGGAACTCGCTTGCCAGCTTACGGCCCGCCACAAACTGTGTCCTCTTGATCGCTACAAGATCGCCCACCTTGTATCCGAATTCGCTGCGACGCTTTCGATCATAATTGCGCTTATAAACTTGTTGCGCTTTTTCGATGTTACATTTAGTCTGCTGACGTAATTTTTTACGATCTTCATCGAACTGCGCAACCAACTCTTGATCCAGTAACTCAAGAAGGCGATTCTCGGCTTTACTGAATATTTTTGTTCCAAACATGATTTCGAACGCGTGAACGTGCGCATTAATCGCCCTTTGCACCTGCGGAACATATTTAAACCACTTTGCTGGTTCGTCGGCAGACAACTTTGCGATGATAGACAAAATTGATCGGTTTGCCCGTTACCTCTGGCTACCCCTGTAGTAGTTCATACGTGCTCGACCTTGTTTGTGTCCAGAAATTCTCCGAAAGCATTTGATGTAAAAGCAGCGCCTCTGTCCGTTATTATCCGCCTAGGAAAACCAAATATGTTTGTCCATTCGATCAGCTTCTTGATTACTTCTTCCTGGCCTGTTGACTTCGTTGGAAACAGCCAGATAAATTTCGAAAATCCGTCGACCATTGCCAAGATGAACTTGTATTGCTTTGAAGTTACATCTATTGGACCCAAGTGGTCGATGTGCAGCGTGTGAAGTGGCGTATCTCCTTTCTCAATGCAGTGCAAGAACCCTTCTTGCTTGCCCAACTTTTGCTGTATATAATGCATTTGACACAATTTGCGATTAATTTTGTCACTTTAGCCTGCAGATGTGGAATCCAATACCGCTGTTGGATGGCGTGCATCGTTTTCGTTTTTGAGAAATGACCCATTTCGTGAGATTCCTGAATTACTTCTTTCTCCATGAACTTCGGAACGACCAACAAGTCATTTCCGTCCACAGTTTTGTACAGCAGATCCCCTTTTAATTTGAAATTCTCATAAGGGCGCTCCTTGAGTATCTCGATTACAGCTTTAATGTGATCATCGCCCTGTTGAGCTTTTCTCATACGTGGTGACACTCCCGCCGAAACTAATAAGCATGACTGCGGATAACGGCTTAAACAGTCGACGTGCTTCATCTTTACAGCTGAACGATGCTCTATTTCAAACCGAAAGTCCTGAAGATAAAGGATCCATTGTGCGACTTCTCTCGGAACATCCTGCTTCGTTGTAGTCTGCTTGAAGGCAATACAGTCCGTGACCAATTTGAACTGCACTCCTAGAAGATACTGTCTAAATTTTTTTAGTGCCAAATATGCTGCCTTGACTTCCAAAATGTAACTATGCTGCCTTGATTCCGCTTCTGAAGCCTTTTTACTCCAAAAGTAGACATGATGAAGTCTCCCTTCGAACATTTCCAGCAACACTGCTCCGTATCCTTCTTTAGACGCATCGGTATGCAACTTGGTAGGCGCATTTTTATCGTAAATCCGCAACACTGGTTCACTCGTCAATAAATTCTTCAGCTGCTGTATTGAATCCAATTCCGCCGGACCAATGTTGAACTCGACATCTTTTTTCAACAAATTCACAAGTGGACGTGCTACATGTGCATATGCCGGGATAAATTTTCTGAAAAACCCCGTGAGCCCCAGAAATGCTTGAACGGCCTTAATGTTTTTTGGTGTACTGAATCGACTGACAGCTGTTGTTTTTTCTTTACCTGGCCAGATTTTACCGTCTTCTACAAAATGACCAAGAAAACTTATACGCGTCTGTAGGAATCCGCATTTCTTCCATTTAATTCTGAGATCGTAAGAACCTGCTGTTTCGAGAAGCATCGCTGTTTTCTGCATGCACTCCTCTGGGTTATCGGCATACACGACAATATCGTCCATATACAGCTGCATCATATCGTCATTAATCAACTTTTGAAAGATATGATTCACAAAACGAATAAAGGCGGCTGGTGAATTTCGGAACCCGAACGGCGCCTTGTTAAACTCAAATAGTCCCTCTCTGGTGATGAAAGCTGTATATGCTCTGCTGTCTCTTCCACAGGAACGTAAAAAAATCCTTTTTCGAGGCCCAAAATAGTAAAACACTTGGCTGATTGCAATTTTTCCAAGACGTCCTCGATCATCGGCACAGGGAAACGATCCGCCAACACCATACTATTCAGCTTTCTGTAGTCGACGCATACTCTTAGGGTTTGATCCTTCTTTTTAACAACCACCACTCTGCTTGCGACGTGAGACGTTGACTTCCGTACGATACCCTGCTGCAGCCATTCATAAACTTGGTTTTTAACAGCTTCGGCTTCATCTGAAGATAAGCGACTTGGTGATTGATGAAATGGTTTCACTACTCCATCCGGTATAATTTTCAGCGCGACGCTCTTCTGGTACTGCGGCGGAGTTGAGACAACTTTTGTGTCCTCAAAAATAGTGTACACGTCCAATGGAAAATCGTCTGCAGGCCTATAATCTGTTTCATCGAACCTCGTAAACACATACCCTTTCTCATCAGCAGATAAACGAAATTTTCGAGTAAAATCGTACCCTATGATTCCATCGCAGTCTATGGTATTGTTTGAAACTACCAAAAATTTATGCTCAGTGTGTACCTTATCGACTTCCACGTGCGTTATGAAAAATCCAACCGGTTTTGTATTCGTGTTTCCCAGACCACGTAATGTAGACACGCTTTTGAAGATTTCAATGTCCAGCTTCTTACTAATCCGCTCACTAACAATCGAAACGTCTGATCCTGATCGACGAGACATTGAATCTGTACACCATTTATTATGACTGTTTTATAGCGATTATTTTCCACGATTTTACGAATTTTCTGCACTTTTTTAGGGCAACTACGTGGCATATGTCCATTCTCATTACATTGAAAACATTTTGTTTCGGACCTGCAATCTTTTCTCTTGTGTTCCGATGAACCACAATTGAAACAAAATTCCTTTTTCTTTGAAATTTTCACTTCTGCACTGGAGTTATTTGCAGTCGCCGTATTACCGCTTTCACTCACAAGCTCGTAAACCGCATACTCGGCTTTAAGTTCTTTATATGTCTTACAGCGGTACATAGCACATTTAAACTCGCTCTTTATTTGTATGCCGTTCACTATATACCGAATCACTGCGGCGTCTTCGACATTTCCCGCGGCCGCTAATTTTTTCATATGCAGCATGTACTCGTGAAACGACTCACTTTTGTTTTTTTTTCGTTTGCGTAACTTTTGATGGATGTCCGCACTATTCCATTCCGAATCAAATTCTTCGATCAGTTTATTTTTCAATTCCTCGAAATCGCTCACGCACTCGGCTTCTAAAAATAAACTTGCCGCACCCCGCATTTTCCCGCGTGCCTGTACATACTTTTGCTTGTCTGTGAGGCTGTATGCGTCGGCATTGCACTCAAACGTCTCGAACCACTTTCGTACTGGCACCGAACTACCATCAAAGTCACTCACAACTTTTTCAAAATTGTCCGTCGAAATTTTCATTGCGTTTTCTCGTTTTTCGTCAAACTCCACTTTTGAAGCAAACAATTGAATTAGTTGCTGCATTTTCTGTTCAATACTGCCTTCAACCGACACATATTCTTCGTTATTCACCGACATTGTAGCCAACTCGCTCTTCTCACTATCACATACACTGTTCGATTCGATCGCGGCTTTCGATTCGATCGCGGCTTTCTCCGTTTGTATGTGTTTTTTCGCTGGCGTCCTTTTAGCTTTGGGCATAATCTCTTGCAGCGACTGTACTTTTTGCCCGATCACTTCGTGAACTCTGAACCGGACGAGCCCCCAAATGTAAAGTGTACGTTTATTATGGAATGTAAAGTGTTTATTATGGTTCAATTTAGAGTTACACAAGTAAATTTTTATACAAAGATAGAAAAACAAGACGACGAGCAGCACGAATAGCGACGTTCGCTCAGCAGATCACCTTTTACGACTGACGACTCGACGGCGACTCGCCCGCCGTCCAGACTATTGTTCATGTGTGTGTGTGTGCGAGACGATTCAGGCGTAGGACAATCGTCTCGCTGATCTATACCACCTTGCATGTATATCAAACCTAATTATCTAATCCATTCACCTTTCCAATAACCAATATCAATTTCACCTTCCCAATAACCAATATCAATACAAGGTGGAGACAATTGCAATCAATCAAATTCCTGTTAAGACCCTCTATAGGGGCATAGGACAGAAACAACTCTCTTCCACAAGGCGCGATCCTGAGCATCGGCTTTAAGCTGTTGCCAGGACTTGTTTATTCCTCTGGCCTCCTGCTCAACTGCTCGCTTCCATGTGTTACATGGTCGACCAACCCGACGTTTTTCTTGAGGGTTATAATCCAGAGCCTGTTTTGCGATGTTTCGCTCTGGCTTCCTCAAAGTATGACCGAACCACTGCCACTTTCGCCGTTGAATCTCAATACCTATTTTAGTCTGGCGAGTTGTACTCCAAAGTTCGTCGTTGGAGATTACTTCTGGCCAGAATATTCCTGAAATGCGCCGGAGGCATTGGTTTACGAAAGTCTGTAGTTTCTTGGTAAGTCGAACGGTCACTTTCCACGTAGTACAACCATATAACAACACGGATTTGACGCATGCGTCAAAAACTCGCAGCTTCGTGCGAAAGGAGATCTCTCTTAACCTCCAGAAAGGGGAAAGGATACCGAAGGCCTGACGAGCTTTATTTAGCCGAGCCTCAACATCCTTTTCGGCTCCGCCGTCCATGCTGACAATGCTTCCGAGGTAGCAAAAATCTTGCACCTCTTCCACATCCTGTCCGTTAAGAACAATCGGTGTGCTTGCGTTCGAACCCATGTGCATGTACTTGGTTTTACGCACATTTATTTTCAGTCCCGCCTCTTTGCATTTAGAATGCAACGAGCGAACAGAAACAGGGCTGGTGATAATATGCAGCCTTGCCTGACACCCGTTCGCACAGGAAAGCTCTCGGACAGCTCTCCTCTATGCAAGACGCGACACCTTGCATCTTCGTAGGATTCTTTAATCATAGCTATGACTTTATCTGGAATACCTCTCCTACGCAAAGCATTCCATATGTAATCTCGCTTAACGCTGTCGAAAGCCTTCTCGAAGTCCACAAACATGAGATCGGCTGACTGCTCTAATATTATCCGTAGGGTATTTGTGTGGTCGGTACAAGACGACCCTTTACGGAATCCAGCCTGATAAACTTCGAGAGTGCTCTCGACGACATCACTAATCCTATTGAGAATTACCTTAGCCATAATTTTTGATACGGCAGTAAGTAGACATATACCACGCCAATTGCCACAATCCCGAAGGTCGCCCTTCTTCGGAATTTTCACAATGACGCCCTCCTTCCATTCAGTCGGATATCTTCCATCATTCCACACCTTAGTGAAGAGTGGGAGGAGTATATCGGCTGTTATTTCCGGGTCCGCTTTGAGGAGTTCGGTTGGTAGTCCGTCTATACCTGGAGCTTTCCTTCCCGCCATTGACCGAATGGCGGAAACTATCTCTTCCTTATCTGGGGAATCGTCCCTAATAGAAGATTGTTGCGGTTGGATGTTTGGAAGTTGTTCTGTTTCCGGAATATCTTCATCTGACAAGATATTTAAAATATCATAGAAGTATTCCTTCCATCGTCGCAACTGGTGTTCACTCATATTAAGGAGAGTTCCGTTGACATCTCTCACCAGGTGGTTGGCGGTGAAATTCCTGTTCGTCAACTGTTTCATGATTTTAAATAGTGAACCCATATCCCCAAGGTAAGCCGCAGATTCTGCCTTGTTTGCCAGATCTTCAATGGCCTTTCTCTTGTCGCGTCTAACAGCCTTTTTAAGCTGTATATGAGCATCGCGGTAGTTCTGCCTCAAGTCGGGCGTTCGTTGGTTGACATCGTGTTGAGAGATGATTGCCAATTTGGCTTTTTTCCGATTGCCAACCTTGTCCCATGTGTCTTGCGACATCCAGGGTTTCTCACCGCTTTGCGCATATCCCACAGATTCTTCAGCACTAGTTAGAAAAGTGTTTCTGGTTGCCTCCCAATTGGCGTCCAGTGTGCGCATTTCATGTTCACCCAAAGTGGATGACTTTTCGCGTAGAATGGTGGTGTATTCGAGTTTTTTGTTGGGATCTCTGAGCTTATCCACATTAAGCTTGCGCTTCATTTGAAGAATTTGTGGTCGTCGGATAGCTGCTGTACACAATCTCAAGCAGGCAACCATCAAGTGGTGATCGCTCCCCACTGGTCCTGAGCCTGACGACGATAATCCTATCCGAGATTGGTTCCCAGCTAATGAGACTGTTTCTCGCTCTCGGCGTAAGGACGAACGCCACGCCATTTCTGGCTTCACTTTCAGGGCCAATGTACAGAATAGTGTTTCCGCTAGGGGTTCGTTCTTCTCCTGATCCTGTCCACCTGACCTCGCTCAAGCCCAAGATTTGGATGTTATAGTGCTTCATTTCACGGTCGATCACTGATTGGCGGTGCAAGGACCGAGCAACCCCAGCTCTTCCCCCGTCAGTCAATGTTCGAACGTTCCAGACGCCAATCATAGTCCGTTTTCGAATGCCAAAAGTCGTTACCGTAGAATCAGTCCGTATCCGAGGCGATGTATCCGTTTCTCGTATCATTTAGGTCTTAAGATCACGGGTGATAAGCCCATGATCCAGTGAGTGTCCATTTGCCATTTTTAGGGCAAGCAGGACTGGCTGTGGGTGAATTCTACAGCCCCCATCCCAGAGGGGGATAGTTAGCTCAGGTCCGTGGAGTCGCTAACTCCAAAGATAGTTGCAGGAATTGGTAAAACCTCATACTACAACTACCCCCTAGCGGGAATTGCAATCGATAATCGATAATCAATAAGTATTGATTTCACTTCTGGTCTGGAACCCCCATATACCCACTTGACCTTTGACCCTGGTCTGGTTCCCACATATCCCTACTACAGTAGTCCCTCGTTAAGACGAACTCGACGGGGGAAAGAAATACTCAGTTCGTGTTAAATAAATACGTGTTACCCGAATTCGTTTAACACGAACTGGGTTCGTGTTATCCGAACCCGAATATTACACACATACTGCATTCATCTCCACGCAGTTAAACACAGTTTATATCCATTCTGTCCAAAAAATTTAAATGAAAAAATAGATCATGTATAGAAAAACATATATTTTTTCGATAACACTTATACAATGTACATAGCATACGATGACATACGAATTTATATTTCTACCTGTGTTTCAGAAAGTTGGTAATTGTGGTTTGTTGGTAAGTTTTTGAAAATTGTCGAATGCACTCTCTTCTTATCTTGTCCAAATTGTCGTCAAAACTTACATCTAGGTTTTCGGTAGAAGTTTTCACAAGCCTTTGTAAAATCTCCAATGCCGTTATGCCTTCACTTCGATTGGGCTTCTTTATTTCCTCGATCACTTGTTCTTCCTCTTCTTCTTGGTCTTCTCTTTCCTGTCCTTCTTCGTTGGATAAACTACACACTGGTAAGTTTTCGTCTAGTGAAAGGAACTCAGAAAAAGTAAGAGCTACAGGTGGTTCAGTTGCCACTACGAGTCTCTCCCAGTCTTCTGGTCCGTCGATCATAATTTCCAGGTTTAGTAGAGGCGAAGATGTTGGTTCCACTTCCATGGGATTGTCCGAGTTCACGGTGGTCCAAGCTTTTTTGAAACAATTCGATATGGGATGCTGTATTTTTCCTCTATTTTCGTTTTCGATATCAAACCACATTCCACTTCTTCCAGAATTTTTCTCTTTATCGAAAGATCAATAGATCTTTGGACACTTTTCTTAGCACTCATTTTCCCTTCATAAACTCAAGAAAGACGCGATAGAACTAGAGCGAATCGTCAAAGCAAACAGTAACGATAAAGGGCAGATCGCAAGTCTAAGCATAAAAGCATAAACAAACGGTAAACAAAGACTCCTTGACTTTTCTTTTTTTTTTCGTTTCCATCGTCAATCATAAAATTCGTGTTAACCGACATTTTCGTATTGGCGTTACAAAATTGAGTTCGCAGTTCGTGTTACCCGAATAATTCGTGCTAGCCGGGGATTTTTGGTTTGAAACCATTGGATTTAATGGGGGAAAAGAAATGGTTCGCGTAAACCGAATGTTCGTGTTATCCGGGTTCGTATTAACGAAGGATTACTGTACTGAATTGAAAAGAAGCTGGATAACCGTCAGATTTACGCTTACAATTAACAAATTTCCAAAACTTCACGGGATTTCTAATAATATTCGACTGCACTTTAAGTATGTATTCAGAATACAAGCGAGTAGATAAATCTTTGAATAAGTCATAATATTCTTCATACAAACGAAAATCAGTGTCATTCTTCGTCCTAGTATACCTATTCCAGGCAGCATTGCGAGAATTGCGAATTGCACGCATAAAATCAAAAGATAGCTCTTTCTCAGCAGGACTGAAAATGTGTTCCTTGTCAATAATAAGAAATATGGTAATCGGAGGGTGTAAGACATCAATAATTGAAATTGATGATAAGTTTACTTCCACGGAACAAGCACAGTAGTCGATATAAGAAATCAGGTCAAGCTCTCTTCCATAGGAATTCCGAACAAGACTAAGTTGATGGAGACCAAGTGCACATATACTATCTACAAAAAACATAACAGGGCTACGATTGCGCGTAAAGCGCAATCTTACGATACTCTAGATGAAATACATAGAATTTTTGTGATCCCTAGAAATTTTGTATGGGGAGTGTTAGAAAGAATTATAGCATTGAACTAATTTTTCCCCATCATGCTAAAGTAGCTATAAAAATGTTTTATACAAAATGCTTACTAAAAAAATTGAATGGGAACTGAGAAAATTAGTGAGTTAGATTTAATGAAAATTTACAGCTTGTATGGGAGGTGGTAGAAACAGTGGGGGGATTTTAGTAATTTTTTCAGACATAATTAGCAATATTACAAAATTGACATCCCTTAAATTTCAGACTAGTGCGATTCATACTTTTCAAGAAAATCGATTTTTTGTGAAGTTGTAAGACTGTGTCATATTGTATGGGAGGGGGTAAAAGCAGTGAAGGTAATCAAATAGTTTTTTCTGATCTTAGAGATAATACTAATTAGGTATTCATTATAAAATATGAGCTTGATAAATGTTATATGTTCTGAGAAAATCGGCTTAGAGCATTTCATGAAAAAGTGTATTTTGTATGGGAGGGGGTGGAAGGAGAGGGAGGAGGCAAATAATTTTTCTACCGTAGATTGAAATCATTATGAATGTAATATATCCCAAAATTCAGACTAATACCTTTTATACTTTTTGAGTAAATCCATTTATTGCCAATTTGCGAAAATGTGTCATTTTGTATGGGAGGGGGTAGAAGGGGTGAAGCTAATCGTCTAATTTTTTTTGACCTTACTAACAATTTTAAATAAATATTTGGTGCACAATTTGAGCTCGCTAAATTTTATACGCACTGAGTAAATTGGCTTAGAGTAATTTATGACAAGTTCAGTTTGTATGAGAGGTGGTAGAAGGAGGGGGAGGACACACGTAATTTTTTTACTGTAGATTGATATTATCATAGAAATAATATATTCTAAATTTCAGGCCAATAGCTTTTATACTTTTCGAGCAAATCCGTTTATTGTGAAATTGCGCAATTGTGACATTTTGTATGGGAGGGGGTAGAAGGGGTGGAGCGATTTGGCCCGTTCACGAACTTGACCTTACTTTTTTGTTAAAAACGACGTGTACAAAATTTGAACTTTCTAGCTCAACGCGTTCTCAAGTTAGAGAGGACACGGACGGACGGACGGACGGACGGACGGACGGACGGACGGACGGACGGACGGACAGACGGACATCCGGTTTTGAGATTTTTGAGTGATTATATGAACTTCTGTATCATTCATTTTTTTCTCCGAGCCTTATTTCTTGGCGTTACAAACTTTGTGGCAAACTTATAATACTCTCAGATTTCATCTAGAGTATAAAAACATTCCAGCGAAGACGAAGCATCAGAAACTAAGAGAGTAGAATCATCGTCAGAAAATGACCAAGAAAGACCTGGAATATTAAAATCCCCCAATAAAATGAGTTCGTCAGACATATTCATAGTTCTATGAACAAATGTTATACAGTCAACTGTTCTTTCATATAAAGTAAAGACATAAATATCCTTATTGTTAAGCACACATTTAACACATAGGATCTCCAGACAGTGAGGATTCGGCACAGCAACAACTACACAATTAATGCAGCTACGAACTGCTAATGACAACCCACCACCTTTCAATTTCAAATCGGAAACGTAACGATCCCTACGAAAGACTTGGAAGTCTGAACTAAAGAGTTCACTGTCAGTACAGTACAGTACAGTTTAGTCCCGTTTCAGTAAAAGGAATCACATCATAAGAATAACTCTGACTTGATGTAAATAGCGCCTGAGTTTTAGTACGCAGTCCATTTACGTTTTGATAGTAAATGGACAATTGTCTGAGTTTTTTGGACCAGAACCAATTGCATTATTCCGACGAGAAATAAATTCTTTAAGGAATACTCCAGAGGGCCATGAATTAATATCTAACAATTGATTGAAAGGTTCAGTATTGGTCAAAACAATTTTAAAGGAAGACCATATCAATTCTACGCAATAATCCTCTTCATCCGGTTCAAGCTAAGTATGTTCCGCGGAAGCCTTACCATCTACGACTTCGCGAATATTTAACTCTTCAATTTCACCAAATTCCGAATTTCATCCTTCCTCTCCCCAACCCAAAAAAGCAACCTTACGTCTACGCGAATTTTGGCGTAGAGTTCGGGTGAGAAATAGGGCACTTGTATCTTCGATTATCCCTGAACCTTTTGACTTACGTCCCTATGCTACGATCTTTATCTTCAATGAGACGCTTAAGGGACTACTCGACAGCGGTGCAAGTATTAGTTGCTTAGGAAATTCACTAGAACGCCTAGAGCGAGCGCAAGGGAATTGGAAGCCGCTTTGCAGTGAAGTGAAGACAGCTGATGGTGCTTCACAGAGATTGGTTGGTTGTGTGACGACTGAAGTAGCCTTTCGTGACGCCACAAAACCAATCACTTTTTACATTGTGCGTACTCTATCTCAAGACTTATATCTTTGTGTAGATTTTTTGGCGGACCTTTCAACTTGCCCCAAGTATCATCAGCTGTATCGAAGAAAATCCCACTTCACTGCAATATGAAACTAAGAAGACGCACGCCTTAAGCGCATCGGATGTTGAGAGGCCCGAGAATGCTAAGTCTAAATTTCCGTCGTACGAAGCTCAAGGACTGGGAAGGACTAACATCCTCGAACACGTCATCGAAGTGGGTGATGCGACACCCATCAAACAACGTCACTGAATCGCAGGTGATACCGAGTCACCTGCGATTCAAAACCTCATGTATGGCGAGGTCGATCGCATGTTGAAAATGGGAGTGATAGAGGTCATAGTGCGTGGAGTTCGCCGGGCGTACTGGTGATGAAACCTGGGAAAGTGCGGCTATGTTTGGACTCGAGGAAGGTCAACGAAGTGACAGTGAAGGATGCATATCCTTTCATCGATGGCATTCTGAGTAGATTGTCACTTGCCAATTTCATAACTTCACTGGACCTGAAGGACGCCTTTTGAAAAATTCCTCTTGAACCCAGTTCCCGAGAAAAGACTGCATTCACAATTCCTGGTCGACCCCTCTATCACTTTACCCGAATGCCGTTTGGTTTCTGCAATGGACCACAATGCATGTGCCGTTTGATGGATCTCGTGATACCACCCGAATTAAAGGACCAGGTATTTGTCTACCAGGACGACCTGTTGTTGATCTCGGAAGATTTCAACTCCCACCTCGTTTTGCTTGCAGAAGTTGCCGCATGCCTTACAAAGGCACGGTTGACGATCAACGTAGCAAAAAGTAAGTTTCGTCTGAAGGAAGTGAAATACCTCGGCTACATAGTTGGAGATGGAGGCCTGAAGACCGATCCCAACAAAGTCTCGGCTATTATCGATTACCCCTCGCCAAAGTCATACGTCAAGTTCGACGCTTTCTTGGCATGGCAGGTTGGTATCGACGCTTCATCAACAACAACGCTGAAGAAGTGTGCCAAGTTCACATGGACTCCAGAAGCAGAAACTGCGTTTCTGTCTGTGGAGTCCATGTTAACTATGGCGCCGGTACTAATTAACCCTGATTTTCGGAGGTCTTTTACCATCCAGAGCGACGCAAGCAAATCTGGGTGGGAAGTGTCCTCTTCCAGGAGAACGACGACGGGTCGGAATCTTCTGTTGCTTATATGTCCCAAAAGCTCAATTCCGCTCAAAGCAGCTATAGTGTTACCAAACAGGAATGCTATGCAGCTGTGTTGAGCGTGAAAAAGTTTAGAGCGTATGTGGAAGGGACATCGTTTAAGATAGTGACGGATCATTCAAGTCTGAAATGGCTGATGTCACGAAAGGATATCAGTGGGCGTTTGGCTCTCTGAAGTTTAAAGCTGCAGGGCTTCGACTTTGTGATTGAAACACGTCGTGGGAGCCTGAACGGTGTGCCTGACGCTCTCTCTCGTGTATACGAACAAGGATTAAACGCGCTGATTGACATTCCTCCTTTAGTGGATTTGGAGTCTACAGACTTTTCCAACGAAGAGTATGTAGACCTCAAATCCACTGTTATGGACAACGCTGATCGGCTTTCTGACATATGCGTGAGAGATGGCTTCGTGTACAAACGCACAGTGCCTCATACTGGGGATCCAATTGCAGCAGACCCAGCCTGGAAACTTTGGACTCCATCGAGCCTTACATCTGCTGTGATCGCTCAGGCCCATGAAGCAGATACCACGGTTCACGGTGGGTTCGCCAAAACGCTAGAGCGCATCAGACGAAACTTTTACTGGCCCGGAATGTCTACACAAGTCCGCGAACGAGTTCTTTCGTGTTCGACTTGTAAAGAAACGAAGTCCCCAAATCGTCCACTCAGAGCAGCTATGGGAGAAGCCTTTAAGACGCAGAGACCCTTCCATACATACAAACATTGATGTAGGGGAAGATTGGAAAGATTGCTATTCTTGTTGTCTTGGACCATCTGTCCAAATTTCCTTTCCTCCATCCCTTGCGTAAAATTACGGCGTCTAATGTCACTTCGTTTTTGGAGAGGGAAGTGTTCCACACGTTTGGTACCCCCGAGACGATCCTCTACGACAATGGATCGCAGTTCAAATCAGTGACATTTAACTCCATGCTTTCTAAGTATGGAGTTGAACACCTATACACACCGAAATACGAATGCTTCAGAGAGAGTCAACCAGTCAGTTTTGGCTGGAGCGTTTATCATTGAGGATCAAACACGGTGGGACGAAAACTTAAGCAAAATCGGTTGTTCTCTTTGGAGTTCAATTCACCAAGTCACTAAGTTTTTTCCTTATCAGGTTTTGGCACTCACATGATAACGGACGGAAAGGACTACTCCCTGTTGAATCGCTTGAGAGCGTTAGGTGACGCAGATTTGCAATTGCGACCTGCTGAAGGAATCTTGATCGTGAGAGATCTAGCGCAGGGCAACACCCGGAGCGCCTATGATTATAGTAGCAGGCGTTATAACGTGTGAACGGCTAAAGCTATGTATAGAGAAGGACAAGAAGTGTATAGAAGAAACTTTACCCTGTCCACAGCCACACTAAGCTATAATGCTAAACTCGCGAAGAAATTCTTACGGTGCCGGATTCGTAATGTGCTAGAGAACTAACGATATGAGTTGGAAGATCTCGGAGGCAAACGTGTGGGCATCTACCACTCTAAGGACATCCGACGCTAGCCTGACTACAGCCCCTGGCCATGTCTTAATGCCCAGCCGACTCAGGGTGTGCATGAGACTCGTTCCCGTTTCTTGCAGCTTGGTCGGCGATATTTCCTCATTGCGTAATACGGCGACCAAGCTGTGTTGTTATGTGTGACGGGTCCACGCCATCTAGATGTTGGCCGGAATTCCCGAAGGCTGCAAATTGCCCAAAAGGTTGGCAGCGAATTTCGGCAATGACCACGTCACCCAACGTGGTCAGGGAGAGTACAGTACTGGAGAGAAGATCACGGTCACCGCCGAAAAGTAGCGCGACGCTTAGCTTGGGGGATCTTTTTGAAAATTTGATACGATTTAGATCTATCGATGAAAATTTTGGTTAACTTTTAACCCTCAAAAGCTTGTTAAAATTTGTATTGAATCTATATAAATATAATTGTAGTGTCTGTCTGTGATTTGTTTATAAATGGCTATAAATAAGTTTTTTGCTTCATTTTAGCAATAACTAAGCAGAATTTAACGTTTTTAAAAAATTTCTCTGTCTGTCTGTCTGTCTTTCCGGCTTTCACGCAAAAACGGCTGTACCGATTGCAATGAAACTTTCACAAAATATTAGCTCTGCCTTTGGGAGTAATCTGCTTTAGGTTTTATTTTTCTCCCCTCACGCCTTCTACCCCCTCCCATACAAAGTGACTCATTTTCAAAAACTTATAATAATCAAATTTTCATGGAAACTATGAAAGCTATTAATTTGAAATTAAAAATATATTATTTCTATTATAAATGCCATCTTCAAGTATATAAATAGTTTGAATCCCCCAACTCCTTCCACCACCTCCCATACAAACTAAACTTTTTCATGAAATACTATACTCCAATTTTCTCAGTACGTATAACTTTGATCGATCTAAGATTTTGTACTAAATCTTTAATTAGCATTGTTATCAATGTCAGGAAAAAACTAACCAATTAGGTTTACTCCTTCTACCCCCTCCGATACAATGTGGCACAATTCCACGACTTTGCAAAAACTCGATTTTCTTGAAAAGTGTTAATCTAACTAATCTAAAATTTAAAACACATTAATTGTATGGTGATTATAGTTGTTTCTATAAAAATTACCAAAAACCCTCCACTCCTTCTACCACCTCCCATACAAACTGCACTTTTTCATGAAATACTCTAAACCAATTTTCTCAGTACGTATAAATTTGATCGAGCTACAATTTTCTGATAAATCCTTAATTTGTATTATTATTATTATCGGGAAAAATTAACCGATTAGCTAAACTCCTTCTACCCCCTCCCATACAATCTGACATAAAACCATGACTTTGCGAAAATTCGATTTTCTTGAAAAGTGTGAATGTTACTGTTCTGAAATATAAAATATATCAATTTAATGATAATTGTAGTTGCTTCTCAAAATATAACTAAAAACCCTCCACTCCTTGCATCACCTCCTATACAAACTGCACTTTTTCATGAAATATTCTAAACCAATTTTCTCAGTCCGCATAGCTTTGATCAAGCTGGAGTTTTTTACTAAACCTATTATTATCGGGAAAAATTAACCGATTAGCTTTACTCCTTCTTCCCCCTCCCATACAATGTGGCACAATTTCACGATTTTGCAAAAAACTCGATTTTCTTGAAAAGTGTGAATCCAACTGATCTGAAATTTAAAAGATATCAATTGCATGGTGATGATAGTTGTATCTAGAAAAATTACCAAAAACCCCCCACTCCTTCTACCACCTCCCATACAAATTGCACAATTTCACTAAATCCAATGCACTAAGTTTCTCAAGTTACCTATTCAGTTTTTGAAGCTTAAATTTGGCGCAAAATATTTTTATAGCTACTCTAGCATGGTGTGAAAAAAATTAATTTAGTACTGTCATCCCTTCTATCACTCCACACACAAAAATTCTTAAGATTACAAAAATTTCGATTTCATCGGTAGTATCATATAATGGGGCTTTACGCACAATCGAATTCCTGTGATGTTTTTAAGCTTAATGTCATTTTCGTTTGGGATTTTTTCAATTAACACAAGCTACAACTATTCACATGTCCTTAACACGTATACATATGATCTCGATTCACGGGTTTGATTTGATCACGAGCCTCTCCTATTCAAATGCGAGTATCATGCTATCATTCTTAATAATTTCTGGTTCTGACTCCAACAAAATATAAAACATTGTGTTCAAAGAGCCATTAAAGTAAGCGGATTATATATCCCATATAATGTATTACTAACTACATTCTCAAAAATTGCTTATTAATGCGATTTTTATGCGAACGAAGTCGCGGGCGTTTGCTAGTAAATAATATAAGAATTTGAAAAAAAAAATAAAAAATTTGTGCCTGTGGAAATATGGCCAAAAAGTTTTCCCCATCAAGTGCTGTCAAATCGGAAATTGCGGCAATCTTTGAAATTGTGCGGAGCGAGTGAAAAGGTTTTTCCTGCCTCGACCGCGCGGTCGGCAGTGTGCGGGCTAAAAAGTGCAACTTGAAAAATTGCCCTGGCTAGAAAATAAAAGAATAACAATGAATTTTTGTGTACGAGGCCTTTCGTGGCCATGGCCTCCGATGGCGGAATTTCACTGCGAGGCTGCTGCAGCTGCTGCAGCTGCTTCACAACCAGATCGACCGATTGAAATAAACAATATCGATCATCATCATCATCGCAACTTCGGAATTTATATTCTAATAACTTCAGTTGTTTGTGTTCTAGATAGAAAATAAGAAAAAAAACATAACAGGGCTACGATTACGCGTAAAGCGCAATCTTACGATACTCTAGATGAAATAGAATTTTTTGTGATCCCAAGAAATTTCGCATGGGAAGTATTAGAAGGGATGACAGCATTGAACTAATTTTTCCCCATCATGCTAAAGTAGCTATAAAAATGTTTTGTACAAAATGCTTACTCCAAAAATTGAATGGGAACTGAAAAAATTAGTGAGTTAGATTTAGTGAAAATGTGCAGTTTGTATGGGAGGTGGTAGAAAGAGTGGGGCGATTAGAGTGATTTTTTTCAGAAATAACTAGGAATATTGTAAAATTGACATCCCAGAAATTTCAGACTAGTGCCATTTATACTTTTCAAGAAAATCGATTTTTTGTGAAGTTGTGAAACTGTGTCATATTGTATGGGAGGGGGTAGAAGCAGTGAAGCTAATCAAATATTTTTTTCTGATCTTAGTGCTAATACTAATTAAGTATTTATTACAAAATATGAGGTCAATAAATGTTATATGTTCTGAGAAAATCGTCTTAGAGCATTTCATGAAAAAGTGTAGTTTGTATGGGAGGGGGTGGAAGGAGAGATAGGAAGCAAATAATTTTTCTACTGTAGATTAAAATTACTATGAAAATAACACATCCGAAAATTCAGACTAATAGCTTTTATACTTTTCGAGTAAATCCGTTTATTGTCAAATTACGAAATTGTGTCATTTTGTATGGGAGGGGGTAGAAGGGGTGAAGCTAATAGTCTAAATTTTTTTGGGCTTACTAACAATTTCAAATAAATATTTGGTGCACAATTTTAGCTCTCTAAATTGTATACGCAATGAGTAAATTGGCTTAGAGTAATTCATGACAAGTACAGTTTGTATGGGAGGTGGTAGAAGGAGGGGGAGGATACGCATAATTTTCGTACGGTAGATTGATATTATCATTAAAGTAACATATACCAAATTTCAGGCCAATAGCTTTTATACTTTTCGTGCAAATCCGTTTATTGTCAAATTGCGCAATTGTGTCATTTTGTATGGGAGGGGGTAGAAGGGGTGGAGCGATTTGGCCCGTTCACGAACTTGACCTTACTTTTTTGTCAAAAACGACGTGTACAAAATTTGAATTATCTAGCTCAACGCGTTCTCAAGCTAGAGCGCGCACAGACGGACGGACGGACGGACGGACGGACGGACGGACATCCGGTTTTGAGATTTTTGAGAGATAATATTAATTTCTGTATTCATCATTTTTTTCTCCGAGCCTTATTTCTTGGCGTTACAAACTTTAGAGCAAACTTATAATACTCTCAGATTTCATCTAGAGTATAAACATAACAGGGCTACGATTGCGCGTACTGCGCAATCTTACGATACTCTAGATGAAGTAGAATATTTTTGTGACCCCAAAAAATTTTGTATGTGGAGTGTTAGAAGGGATGATAGCATTGAACTAATTTTTTCCCCATCAAGCTAAAGTAGCTATAAAAATGTTTTATCCAAAATGCTTACTCCAAAAATTGAATGGGAACTGAGAGAATTAGTGAGTTAGATTTAATGAAAATGTGCAGTTTGTATGGGAGGTGGTAGAAAGAGTGGAGGGATTCTAGTGATTTTTTCAGAAATAACTAGGAATATTATAAAATTGACATCCCTTATATTTCAGACGAGTGCCTTTCATACTTTTCAAGAAAATCGATTTTTTGTGAAGTTGTGAAACTGTGTCATATTGTATGGGTAGAAGGGGGTAGAAGCAGTGAAGCTAATCAAATATTTTTTCTGATCTTAGTGATAATGCCAATTAAGAATTTATTACAAAATATGAGCTCGATAAATGTTATATGTTCTGAGAAAATCGTCTTAGAGCATTTCATGAAAAAGTGATGTTTGTATGGGAGGGGGTGGAAGGAGAGGGAGGACGCCAATAATTTTTCTAGTGTAAATTTAAATTATCATGAAAAATATATATCCCACAATTTAGCCTAATAACTTTCATACTTTTCGAGTAAATCCATTTATTGTCAAATTGCGAAATTGTGTCATTTTGTATGGGAGGGGGTAGAAGGGTTGAAGCTAATCGTCTAATTTTTTTTGGCCTTACTAACAATTTTAAATAAATATTTGGTGCACAATTTCAGCCAGCTAAATTTTATACGCACTGAGTAAATTGGCTTGGAATAATTCAAGACAAGTACAGTTTGTATGGGAGGTGGCAGAAGGAGGGGGAGGATACGCATAATTTTTATACGGTAGATTGATATTATCATAAAAGTAATATATTCCAAATTTCAGGCTAATAGCTAAACGGACAGACGGACGGACGGACGGACATCCGGTTTTGAGATTTTTGAGTGATAATATTAACTTCTGTATCATTCATTTTTTTCTCCAAGCCTTATTTCTTGGCGTTACAAACTTTAGAGCAAACTTATAATACTCTCAGATTTCATCTAGAGTATAAAAATCGAAAGGAATGATTAAACAAATTTAAATAAATAAATGAAACTTAACAAAAAATATCATTGCCGTCAGTTAAAATTCTTCATGATTCGGAAATTAACATCAAAATTTAAAGTTTCTTGCTCTTTAAGTTCTGCCGTTCTTTATATTTCTCTTTTAACCGAATTGGAAAAGATTTTCGGTCGAGCTTTTTTTTCGAACCCTTATAGACCGCAGTGACACTTTCTAATAGAGAAAGCCATTATTTTATACTTTCTCCGTCGATCCGTAATTCAGTCGCTCAATTTCAATTGAAAAGAAAAAAAAGTTTACTAAAAAATTTCAATAATTTTTATTAACTTTCATCCAAACGGTTCAAAAGTTGACGGCTGCTAGTCGCATATTTTAAAATTTCTTTTACATCTTATATATAAAAATAAGTGGTCTACGTATGTACACGCATCACTCAGCAACCGTTCGTCCGACTTGGCTCAAATTTTTTTTGTTGTGTTCGTTAAAGCCCAACTTAGATACTAACGGAACCAAAAATTGCAAATTTTCCACGAAAATTGGAAAATTTGGAAAATTTTGTTTTCAGTGCATTTTGTATGGGGAAATTTTTTCGTTTGTTATTCACAACTATTCATCCAATATTTGGGACATCTGTGGCGTAGTGGGCAGCGTTCTTGCTTTTCAGTCAATAGATCATAGGTTCGACTCCCACTCCAGACGGGAATTTTTTAAGCACGAATTTCTTTTTTTTTTATGTATAAAGATAGCATATGGATGCATATGTTAATGTATGATCATGTGGCCGTGTGTTTTGGTTTGCGTTCCTCCGGCATTTCTTTTTTATGTGTAGTGATTCGTAAGTAATCATGCGAACTATTTCTTATCTTCTTATACATATATGTATATAAAAATAAGTGTGTACACGTGTAACTCAGCAACCGTTCGTCCGATTTGGCTCAAATTTCTTTTGTTGTGTTCGTTAAAGCCCAACTTAGATCCTAACGGAGCCAAAAATTGCAAATTTTCCCCGAAAATTGGAAAATTTGGAAAACTTCATTTTCAGTACATTTTGTATGGAGAAATTTTTTCGTTTGTTGTTCGCAACTATTCACCCGATTTGCATGAATTTTTTTTCTTCGGAATAATCTCTGCTATCTCAACACACAAAAAAAAAAAAAAGAATTCCGGAAAAACGCAAATCGGAGCACACGGCCGCATGGTCATACATATACTTACATATATACAAAAATATGTATATGGATATGTATGAGGCTTCCGTGGCGTAGTGATGGTATTCGAAGGGGGGAGCATAAGAAGTAATGGGATATCGATACAATTTTCGTTTATAGACCAGCATTGTTATGCAAATGATATATTTGTAATATGATGATTTACAGATCCATAGTGTAAATATTTCTCAAGAAAATTCGCTAAAATTCGAGTTTTTTGGGTTTTATTGGGGAGCGGGATGGAATGAATCTGACTGTATTATATGTTTTCTTTCAAGTTTGTAACGCTAAGAAATAACGTTCGAAGAAAAACAGAATGACACAGAAGTCAATATTTTTGCTCGAAAATCTCGAAACTGTCTGTTCGTTTGTCCGTCCGTGCGCTCTATAGTTCCACAGCGCGTTGAACTATAAAGTCCAAATTTTGTGCTCACTGATTTTGTTCAGTAGTGATGCCAAGTTCGTGAACGGACAGAGAGACGGTCACTCGGATTCGAGGTTTTTGATCGGAAACAAATAATTCTGTACCCTTAACGACTCTGTGTGAGCATTATTTCTTAGCGTAACAGACGGCAAGGCAAACACAATATACTCCCAGATTTCATCTAGATTATAAAAATTATTTGAAAACATTCTGTTTGAAGTCATAACAAACGTTGTTGTTAATGTCAACATCTATTTAAAATAAAAGTGATTTTTGTTGTTCCAATGACAGGAAACAAACTGAGATCTGTTCAAATCGATGTCAGTATAATTATGTCAACAGCAGTAATTCTCTTTAAATTGAAGTAAATCCTTAACATTCAATAATAATATATCAAATCGATTTATTTTCATTTGAAAAATACTTGCAATTGATTTAGAAAGAGGTTTAAAGTGAGCAGATTATATTTCCCCAGATATTGTATTACTAACAGCATTCTCAAAAATAGCTTATTAATGCGATTTTAGCGCGGACGAAGTCGCGGGGTCTGCTAGTTTATGAATAATAAATAGCACTTAATAAACACAAAAATAAAATAATTCTAATGAAATAAAATGAAATAATACAAAAAAAAAAGAGAAAAATTCATAATGATTTTAAACGTCTGTCGTTTTTTCCTTTTCGGGCGTATGATTTATGTTATTTTGTGTGCGAAAAAATTAATAAAGTTATAATAATAAGCCTTATACGGAAGTGAAAAAAGTTCTAAACAATTCCCAAAATTAATTACACAACAATTTTGAGAAAATTAATGAAAATATTAACCAAATTAATCTAATTCTAATTAATCAACTACATAATTCTAATGATTCTTGAGGCGCGCTTAGCACACATTTCGTGATAATAAAAGACAACGCTTAATATTTTTTTTTTTATAAATTAATCAATACCAAGAAAATAATTAAAAGAATGACGCGAAGGCTAATATATTGTTGCTCTCTCGATAACTGTGAAAAAGATAATTTTCGGGGAACGCTGTATCATAATTCCTCCTTCGCTCTCCTTTTTGCAACCATATCTGGAGAAATAATGCAACGTCGGGATCGAGATGCACTTCATCGTCGTCAATAACAACATCATCTTCAGCAGTCTCAAAGGATAAGTCTTTGTCCTTTTGATTATAATTTTTATACTCTAGATGAAATCTGAGAGTATATTGTGTTTGCCTTACCGTTTGTAACACTAAGAAATAATGCTCGCACAGAGCCGCCAAGGGTACAGAAATATTTTTTGTCGCTCAAAAACTTCGATTCCGAGTTGCTGTCTGTCCGTGTGTCTGTCTGTCCGTCTTTCCGTCTGTCTACAGCATAAGTCTCGAACGCTTTGAGCTATCGTGCTGAAATTTGTTGTGTGCCATTTTTAGCAAAAAAGAAACTTCAAGTTCGTGAACGGGCCACATCTCCCCACTCCTTATACCCCCTCCCATACAAATTTTACGAAATTCCGAAATTTTCAGAAATTGATTTTTCATTGAAACTATTTAAGTTATCGATTTTAAATTTAGGCCAAAGTATTATGATATAAAGTTCATTGATATGACGGAATATTGATTCGATCCCGTCACTCCTTCTACCCCCTCCCATACAAATGCATAATTTTGAAAAATGCAGTTTTTCGATTTTCATTGAAACTAGCAAAGTTATAAAAACAAATTTTGCCACAATTAATTTTAGTATAATTCCAATCAGAATTAAAAAAAAATATCAACTCCACCTCACTCCTTCTACCCCCTCCCATACAAATTTCACGAAATTTTGAAATTTAAATTAAATAATTTTTCTTCGAAACCGTTAAAGCTATCAACTTGATATTTTGCATAAAGTATACAAATAAAAATATCAATAACGAAAAAAAAATTTGTTTCGATCCGTACACTCTTTCTACCCCCTCCCATACAAAAGTACAATTTTTGTTAAGTGCATTATATCCATTTCCATTAAAACTAGAAAAGGGATAAACTTAAAATTTTGCCAGAATTTGTTTTTTTAGTAATTGCAATAAATATTAAAAAAAATTGTCAGCTCCTCTTCACTCCTTCTACCCCCTCCCATACAAATATCTGTATTATAAATTCAAGAAAAGCATTTCTCCTTCGAATATATTAGAACTATCGAATTTGAAATTGAATCAAAGCGTGGTGATTAAGATGATGATAAGCAGTTTCAAAATCATTTTAAACGCTCCACTTCCTCTGCCACCTCCCATACAAATGCCTGAATTTCATGATAACTATGTTCAATTGAAAATAATGAAAGCTACAAACCTTAAATTCAGAACGAAATATTTTGCATACCACATTAGGTGTCATATCCAAAAATTACAAACCTTCCTCCTCTCCTTCTACCACCTCCCATACAAAAGTCACTATTAATTATTTAAAAGAATTGGAGGTGACATATTTTCCGGTACATTGAACTCTTTCTCATTTCATCTAGAGTATCATATGATTGGGCTTTACGCCCAATCATAATTCTTTTATGTTTTTATTAATGTTCAAGTCCCATTTCTGTAAAGCTTTCGATTTTCTTGAAAAGTGTGAATGTTACTGTTCTGAAATATAAAATATATCAATTTAATGATAATTGTAGTTGCTTCTCAAAATATAACTAAAAACCCTCCACTCCTTGCATCACCTCCTATACAAACTGCACTTTTTCATGAAATATTCTAAACCAATTTTCTCAGTCCGCATAGCTTTGATCAAGCTGGAGTTTTTTACTAAACCTATTATTATCGGGAAAAATTAACCGATTAGCTTTACTCCTTCTTCCCCCTCCCATACAATGTGGCACAATTTCACGATTTTGCAAAAAACTCGATTTTCTTGAAAAGTGTGAATCCAACTGATCTGAAATTTAAAAGATATCAATTGCATGGTGATGATAGTTGTATCTAGAAAAATTACCAAAAACCCCCCACTCCTTCTACCACCTCCCATACAAATTGCACAATTTCACTAAATCCAATGCACTAAGTTTCTCAAGTTACCTATTCAGTTTTTGAAGCTTAAATTTGGCGCAAAATATTTTTATAGCTACTCTAGCATGGTGTGAAAAAAATTAATTTAGTACTGTCATCCCTTCTATCACTCCACACACAAAAATTCTTAAGATTACAAAAATTTCGATTTCATCGGTAGTATCATATAATGGGGCTTTACGCACAATCGAATTCCTGTGATGTTTTTAAGCTTAATGTCATTTTTGTTTGGGATTTTTTCAATTAACACAAGCTACAACTATTCACATGTCCTTAACACGTATACATATGATCTCGATTCACGGGTTTGATTTGATCACGAGCCTCTCCTATTCAAATGCGAGTATCATGCTATCATTCTTAATAATTTCTGGTTCTGACTCCAACAAAATATAAAACATTGTGTTCAAAGAGCCATTAAAGTAAGCGGATTATATATCCCATATAATGTATTACTAACTACATTCTCAAAAATTGCTTATTAATGCGATTTTTATGCGGACGAAGTCGCGGGCGTTTGCTAGTAAATAATATAAGAATTTGAAAAAAAAAATAAAAAATTTGTGCCTGTGGAAATATGGCCAAAAAGTTTTCCCCATCAAGTGCTGTCAAATCGGAAATTGCGGCAATCTTTGAAATTGTGCGGAGCGAGTGAAAAGGTTTTTCCTGCCTCGACCCCGCGGTCGGCAGTGTGCGGGCTAAAAAGTGCAACTTGAAAAATTGCCCTGGCTAGAAAATAAAAGAATAACAATGAATTTTTGTGTACGAGGCCTTTCGTGGCCATGGCCTCCGATGGCGGAATTTCACTGCGAGGCTGCTGCAGCTGCTGCAGCTGCTTCACAACCAGATCGACCGATTGAAATAAACAATATCGATCATCATCATCATCGCAACTTCGGAATTTATATTCTAATAACTTCAGTTGTTTGTGTTCTAGATAGAAAATAAGAAAAAAAACATAACAGGGCTACGATTGCGCGTACTGCGCAATCTTACGATACTCTAGATGAAGTAGAATATTTTTGTGACCCCAAAAAATTTTGTATGTGGAGTGTTAGAAGGGATGATAGCAGTGAACTAATTTTTTCCCCATCAAGCTAAAGTAGCTATAAAAATGTTTTATCCAAAATGCTTACTCCAAAAATTGAATGGGAACTGAGAGAATTAGTGAGTTAGATTTAATGAAAATGTGCAGTTTGTATGGGAGGTGGTAGAAAGAGTGGAGGGATTCTAGTGATTTTTTCAGAAATAACTAGGAATATTATAAAATTGACATCTTCAGACGAGTGCCTTTCATACTTTTCAAGAAAATCGATTTTTTGTGAAGTTGTGAAACTGTGTCATATTGTATGGGTAGAAGGGGGTAGAAGCAGTGAAGCTAATCAAATATTTTTTCTGATCTTAGTGATAATGCCAATTAAGAATTTATTACAAAATATGAGCTCGATAAATGTTATATGTTCTGAGAAAATCGTCTTAGAGCATTTCATGAAAAAGTGATGTTTGTATGGGAGGGGGTGGAAGGAGAGGGAGGACGCCAATAATTTTTCTAGTGTAAATTTAAATTATCATGAAAAATATATATCCCACAATTCAGCCTAATAACTTTCATACTTTTCGAGTAAATCCATTTATTGTCAAATTGCGAAATTGTGTCATTTTGTATGGGAGGGGGTAGAAGGGTTGAAGCTAATCGTCTAATTTTTTTTGGCCTTACTAACAATTTTAAATAAATATTTGGTGCACAATTTCAGCCAGCTAAATTTTATACGCACTGAGTAAATTGGCTTGGAATAATTCAAGACAAGTACAGTTTGTATGGGAGGTGGCAGAAGGAGGGGGAGGATACGCATAATTTTTATACGGTAGATTGATATTATCATAAAAGTAATATATTCCAAATTTCAGGCTAATAGCTAAACGGACAGACGGACGGACGGACGGACATCCGGTTTTGAGATTTTTGAGTGATAATATTAACTTCTGTATCATTCATTTTTTTTTCCAAGCCTTATTTCTTGGCGTTACAAACTTTAGAGCAAACTTATAATACTCTCAGATTTCATCTAGAGTATAAAAATCGAAAGGAATGATTAAACAAATTTAAATAAATAAATGAAACTTAACAAAAAATATCATTGCCGTCAGTTAAAATTCTTCATGATTCGGAAATTAACATCAAAATTTAAAGTTTCTTGCTCTTTAAGTTCTGCCGTTCTTTATATTTCTCTTTTAACCGAATTGGAAAAGATTTTCGGTCGAGCTTTTTTTTCGAACCCTTATAGACCGCAGTGACACTTTCTAATAGAGAAAGCCATTATTTTATACTTTCTCCGTCGATCCGTAATTCAGTCGCTCAATTTCAATTGAAAAGAAAAAAAAGTTTACTAAAAAATTTCAATAATTTTTATTAACTTTCATCCAAACGGTTCAAAAGTTGACGGCTGCTAATCGCATATTTTAAAATTTCTTTTACATTTATGAATAATAAATAGCACTTAATAAACACAAAAATAAAATAATTCTAATGAAATAAAATGAAATAATACAAAAAAAAGAGAAAAATTCATAATGATTTTAAACGTCTGTCGTTTTTTCCTTTTCGGGCGTATGATTTATGTTATTTTGTGTGCGAAAAAATTAATAAAGTTATAATAATAAGCCTTATACGGAAGTGAAAAAAGTTCTAAACAATTCCCAAAATTAATTACACAACAATTTTGAGAAAATTAATGAAAATATTAACCAAATTAATTTAATTCTAATTAATCAACTACATAATTCTAATCATTCTTGAGGCGCGCTTAGCACACATTTCGTGATAATAAAAGACAACGCTTAATATTTTTTTTTTTATAAATTAATCAATACCAAGAAAATAATTAAAAGAATGACGCGAAGGCTAATATATTGTTGCTCTCTCGATAACTGTGAAAAAGATAATTTTCGGGGAACGCTGTATCATAATTCCTCCTTCGTTCTCCTTTTTGCAACCATATCTGGAGAAATAATGCAACGTCGGGATCGAGATGCACTTCATCGTCGTCAATAACAACATCATCTTCAGCAGTCTCAAAGGATAAGTCTTTGTCCTTTTGATTATAATTTTTATACTCTAGATGAAATCTGAGAGTATATTGTGTTTGCCTTACCGTTTGTAACACTAAGAAATAATGCTCGCACAGAGCCGCCAAGGGTACAGAAATATTTTTTGTCGCTCAAAAACTTCGATTCCGAGTTGCTGTCTGTCCGTCTGTCTGTCTGTCCGTCTTTCCGTCTGTCTACAGCATAACTCTCGAACGCTTTGAGCTATCGTGCTGAAATTTGTTGTGTGCCATTTTTAGCAAAAAAGAAACTTCAAGTTCGTGAACGGGCCACATCTCCCCACTCCTTATACCCCCTCCCATACAAATTTTACGAAATTCCGAAATTTTCAGAAATTGATTTTTCATTGAAACTATTTAAGTTATCGATTTTAAATTTAGGCCAAAGTATTATGATATAAAGTTCATTGATATGACGGAATATTGATTCGATCCCGTCACTCCTTCTACCCCCTCCCATACAAATGCATAATTTTGAAAAATGCAGTTTTTCGATTTTCATTGAAACTAGCAAAATTATAAAAACAAATTCTGCCACAATTAATTTTAGTATAATTCCAATCAGAATTAAAAAAAAATATCAACTTCACCTCACTCCTTCTACCCCCTCCCATACAAATTTCACGAAATTTTGAAATTTAAATTAAATAATTTTTCTTCAAAACCGTTAAAGCTATCAACTTGATATTTTGCATAAAGTATACAAATAAAAATATCAATAACGAAAAAAAAAATTTGTTTCGATCCGTACACTCTTTCTACCCCCTCCCATACAAAAGTACAATTTTTGTTAAGTGCATTATATCCATTTCCATTAAAACTAGAAAAGGGATAAACTTAAAATTTTGCCAGAATTTGTTTTTTTAGTAATTGCAATAAATATTAAAAAAAATTGTCAGCTCCTCTTCACTCCTTCTACCCCCTCCCATACAAATATCTGTATTATAAATTCAAGAAAAGCATTTCTCCTTCGAATATATTAGAACTATCGAATTTGAAATTGAATCAAAGCGTGGTGATTAAGATGATGATAAGCAGTTTCAAAATCATTTTAAACGCTCCACTTCCTCTGCCACCTCCCATACAAATGCCTGAATTTCATGATAACTATGTTCAATTGAAAATAATGAAAGCTACAAACCTTAAATTCAGAACGAAATATTTTGCATACCACATTAGGTGTCATATCCAAAAATTACAAACCTTCCTCCTCTCCTTCTACCACCTCCCATACAAAAGTCACTATTAATTATTTAAAAGAATTGGAGGTGACATATTTTCCGGTACATTGAACTCTTTCTCATTTCATCTAGAGTATCATATGATTGGGCTTTACGCCCAATCATAATTCTTTTATGTTTTTATTAATGTTCAAGTCCCATTTCTGTAAAGCTTTCGATTTTCTTGAAAAGTGTGAATGTTACTGTTCTGAAATATAAAATATATCAATTTAATGATAATTGTAGTTGCTTCTCAAAATATAACTAAAAACCCTCCACTCCTTGCATCACCTCCTATACAAACTGCACTTTTTCATGAAATATTCTAAACCAATTTTCTCAGTCCGCATAGCTTTGATCAAGCTGGAGTTTTTTACTAAACCTATTATTATCGGGAAAAATTAACCGATTAGCTTTACTCCTTCTTCCCCCTCCCATACAATGTGGCACAATTTCACGATTTTGCAAAAAACTCGATTTTCTTGAAAAGTGTGAATCCAACTGATCTGAAATTTAAAAGATATCAATTGCATGGTGATGATAGTTGTATCTAGAAAAATTACCAAAAACCCCCCACTCCTTCTACCACCTCCCATACAAATTGCACAATTTCACTAAATCCAATGCACTAAGTTTCTCAAGTTACCTATTCAGTTTTTGAAGCTTGAATTTGGCGCAAAATATTTTTATAGCTACTCTAGCATGGTGTGAAAAAAATTAATTTAGTACTGTCATCCCTTCTATCACTCCACACACAAAAATTCTTAAGATTACAAAAATTTCGATTTCATCGGTAGTATCATATAATGGGGCTTTACGCACAATCGAATTCCTGTGATGTTTTTATACTCTAGATGAAATCTGAGAGTATTATAAGTTTGCTCTAAAGTTTGTAACGCCAAGAAATAAGGCTCGGAGAAAAAAATGATGAATACAGAAATTAATATTATCACTCAAAAATCTCAAAACCGGATGTCCGTCCGTCCGTCCGTCCGTCCGTCCGTCCGTCCGTCTGTGCGCGCTCTAGCTTGAGAACGCGTTGAGCTAGATAGTTCAAATTTTGTACACGTCGTTTTTGACAAAAAATTAAGGTCAAGTTCGTGAACGGGCCAAATCGCTAAACCCCTTCTACCCCCTCCCATACAAAATGACACAATTGCGCAATTTGACAATAAACGGATTTGCACGAAAAGTATAAAAGCTATTGGCCTGAAATTTGGAATATGCTACTTTTATGATAATATCAATCTACCGTACGAAAATTATGCGTATCCTCCCCCTCCTTCTACCACCTCCCATACAAACTGTACTTGTCATGAATTACTCTAAGCCAATTTACTCATTGCGTATACAATTTAGAGAGCTGAAATTCTGCACCAAATATTTATTTGAAATTGTTAGTAAGCCCAAAAAAATTTAGACTATTAGCTTCACCCCTTCTACCCCCTCCCATACAAAATGACACAATTTCGTAATTTGACAATAAACGGATTTACTCGAAAAGTATAAAAGCTATTAGTCTGAATTTTCGGATATGTTATTTTCATAGTAATTTTAATCTACAGTAGAAAAATTATTTGCTTCCTCCCTCTCCTTCCACCCCCTCCCATACAAACTACACTTTTTCATGAAATGCTCTAAGACGATTTTCTCAGAACATATAACATTTATTGAGCTCATATTTTGTAATAAATACTTAATTAGTATTAGCACTAAGATCAGAGAAAAATATTTGGTTAGCTTCACTGCTTCTACCCCCTCCCATACAATATGACACAGTTTCACAACTTCACAAAAAATCGATTTTCTTGAAAAGTATAAATGGAACTAGTCTGAAATTTCAGGGATGTCAATTTTACAATATTCCTAGTTATTTCTAAAAAAAATCACTCTAATCGCCCCACTCTTTCTACCACCTCCCATACAAACTGCACATTTTCACTAAATCTAACTCACTAATTTTTTCAGTTCCCATTCAATTTTTGGAGTAAGCATTTTGTACAAAACATTTTTATAGCTACTTTAGCATGATGGGGAAAAATTAGTTCAATGCTGTCATCCCTTCTAATACTTCCCATGCGAAATTTCTTGGGATCACAAAAAATTCTATTTCATCTAGAGTATCGTAAGATTGCGCTTTACGCGCAATCGTAGCCCTGTTATGTTTAAGCTTAATGTCATTTTTGTTTGGGATTTTTTCAATTAACACAAGCTACAACTATTCACATGTCCTTAACACGTATACATATGATCTCGATTCACGGGTTTGATTTGATCACGAGCCTCTCCTATTCAAATGCGAGTATCATGCTATCATTCTTAATAATTTCTGGTTCTGACTCCAACAAAATATAAAACATTGTGTTCAAAGAGCCATTAAAGTAAGCGGATTATATATCCCATATAATGTATTACTAACTACATTCTCAAAAATTGCTTATTAATGCGATTTTTATACGGACGAAGTCGCGGGCGTTTGCTAGTAAATAATATAAGAATTTGAAAAAAAAAATAAAAAATTTGTGCCTGTGGAAATATGGCCAAAAAGTTTTCCCCATCAAGTGCTGTCAAATCGGAAATTGCGGCAATCTTTGAAATTGTGCGGAGCGAGTGAAAAGGTTTTTCCTGCCTCGACCGCGCGGTCGGCAGTGTGCGGGCTAAAAAGTGCAACTTGAAAAATTGCCCTGGCTAGAAAATAAAAGAATAACAATGAATTTTTGTGTACGAGGCCTTTCGTGGCCATGGCCTCCGATGGCGGAATTTCACTGCGAGGCTGCTGCAGCTGCTTCACAACCAGATCGACCGATTGAAATAAACAATATCGATCATCATCATCATCGCAACTTCGGAATTTATATTCTAATAACTTCAGTTGTTTGTGTTCTAGATAGAAAATAAGAAAAAAAACATAACAGGGCTACGATTGCGCGTACTGCGCAATCTTACGATACTCTAGATGAAGTAGAATATTTTTGTGACCCCAAAAAATTTTGTATGTGGAGTGTTAGAAGGGATGATAGCATTGAACTAATTTTTTCCCCATCAAGCTAAAGTAGCTATAAAAATGTTTTATCCAAAATGCTTACTCCAAAAATTGAATGGGAACTGAGAGAATTAGTGAGTTAGATTTAATGAAAATGTGCAGTTTGTATGGGAGGTGGTAGAAAGAGTGGAGGGATTCTAGTGATTTTTTCAGAAATAACTAGGAATATTATAAAATTGACATCTTCAGACGAGTGCCTTTCATACTTTTCAAGAAAATCGATTTTTTGTGAAGTTGTGAAACTGTGTCATATTGTATGGGTAGAAGGGGGTAGAAGCAGTGAAGCTAATCAAATATTTTTTCTGATCTTAGTGATAATGCCAATTAAGAATTTATTACAAAATATGAGCTCGATAAATGTTATATGTTCTGAGAAAATCGTCTTAGAGCTTTTCATGAAAAAGTGATGTTTGTATGGGAGGGGGTGGAAGGAGAGGGAGGACGCCAATAATTTTTCTAGTGTAAATTTAAATTATCATGAAAAATATATATCCCACAATTTAGCCTAATAACTTTCATACTTTTCGAGTAAATCCATTTATTGTCAAATTGCGAAATTGTGTCATTTTGTATGGGAGGGGGTAGAAGGGTTGAAGCTTATCGTCTAATTTTTTTTTGGCCTTACTAACAATTTTAAATAAATATTTGGTGCACAATTTCAGCCAGCTAAACTTTATACGCACTGAGTAAATTGGCTTGGAATAATTCAAGACAAGTACAGTTTGTATGGGAGGTGGCAGAAGGAGGGGGAGGATACGCATAATTTTTATACGGTAGATTGATATTATCATAAAAGTAATATATTCCAAATTTCAGGCTAATAGCTAAACGGACAGACAGACGGACGGACGGACATCCGGTTTTGAGATTTTTGAGTGATAATATTAACTTCTGTATCATTCATTTTTTTCTCCAAGCCTTATTTCTTGGCGTTACAAGCTTTAGAGCAAACTTATAATACTCTCAGATTTCATCTAGAGTATAAAAATCGAAAGGAATGATTAAACAAATTTAAATAAATAAATGAAACTTAACAAAAAATATCATTGCCGTCAGTTAAAATTCTTCATGATTCGGAAATTAACATCAAAATTTAAAGTTTCTTGCTCTTTAAGTTCTGCCGTTCTTTATATTTCTCTTTTAACCGAATTGGAAAAGATTTTCGGTCGAGCTTTTTTTTCGAACCCTTATAGACCGCAGTGACACTTTCTAATAGAGAAAGCCATTATTTTATACTTTCTCCGTCGATCCGTAATTCAGTCGCTCAACTTCAATTGAAAAGAAAAAAAAGTTTACTAAAAAATTTCAATAATTTTTATTAACTTTCATCCAAACGGTTCAAAAGTTGACGGCTGCTAATCGCATATTTTAAAATTTCTTTTACATTTATGAATAATAATTAGCACTTAATAAACACAAAAATAAAATAATTCTAATGAAATAAAATGAAATAATACAAAAAAAAAAGAGAAAAATTCATAATGATTTTAAACGTCTGTCGTTTTTTCCTTTTCGGGCGTATGATTTATGTTATTTTGTGTGCGAAAAAATTAATAAAGTTATAATAATAAGCCTTATACGGAAGTGAAAAAAGTTCTAAACAATTCCCAAAATTAATTACACAACAATTTTGAGAAAATTAATGAAAATATTAACCAAATTAATCTAATTCTAATTAATCAACTACATAATACTAATGATTCTTGAGGCGCGCTTAGCACACATTTCGTGATAATAAAAGACAACGCTTAATATTTTTTTTTTAAAAATTAATCAATACCAAGAAAATAATTAAAAGAATGACGCGAAGGCTAATATATTGTTGCTCTCTCGATAACTGTGAAAAAGATAATTTTCGGGGAACGCTGTATCATAATTCCTCCTTCGCTCTCCTTTTTGCAACCATATCGTCGTCAATAACAACATCATCTTCAGCAGTCTCAAAGGATAAGTCTTTGTCCTTTTGATTATAATTTTTATACTCTAGATGAAATCTGAGAGTATATTGTGTTTGCCTTACCGTTTGTAACACTAAGAAATAATGCTCGCACAGAGCCGCCAAGGGTACAGAAATATTTTTTGTCGCTCAAAAACTTCGATTCCGAGTTGCTGTCTGTCCGTCTGTCTGTCTGTCCGTCTTTCCGTCTGTCTACAGCATAACTCTCGAACGCTTTGAGCTATCGTGCTGAAATTTGTTGTGTGCCATTTTTAGCAAAACAGAAACTTCAAGTTCGTGAACGGGCCACATCTCCCCACTCCTTATACCCCCTCCCATACAAATTTTACGAAATTCCGAAATTTTCAGAAATTGATTTTTCATTGAAACTATTTAAGTTATCGATTTTAAATTTAGGCCAAAGTATTATGATATAAAGTTCATTGATATGACGGAATATTGATTCGATCCCGTCACTCCTTCTACCCCCTCCCATACAAATGCATAATTTTGAAAAATGCAGTTTTTCGATTTTCATTGAAACTAGCAAAGTTATAAAAACAAATTTTGCCACAATTAATTTTAGTATAATTCCAATCAGAATTAAAAAAAATTAGCAACTTCACCTCACTCCTTCTACCCCCTCCCATACAAATTTCACGAAATTTTGAAATTTAAATTAAATAATTTTTCTTCGAAACCGTTAAAGCTATCAACTTGATATTTTGCATAAAGTATACAAATAAAAATATCAATAACGAAAAAAAAAATTTGTTTTGATCCGTACACTCTTTCTACCCCCTCCCATACAAAAGTACAATTTTTGTTAAGTGCATTATATCCATTTCCATTAAAACTAGAAAAGGGATAAACTTAAAATTTTGCCAGAATTTGTTTTTTTAGTAATTGCAATAAATATTTAAAAAAATTGTCAGCTCCTCTTCACTCCTTCTACCCCCTCCCATACAAATATCTGTAGATGAAATCTGAGAGTATATTGTGTTTGCCTTACCGTTTGTAACACTAAGAAATACTGCTCGCACAGAGCCGCCAAGGGTACAGAAGTATTTGTTGTCACTCAAAAATCTCGATTCCGAGTTGCTGTCTGTCCGTCTGTCTGTCCGTCTGTCTACAACATAACTCTCGATAGCTTTGACCTATCGTGCTGAAATTTTTTTTATGTCATTTTTAGCAAAAAAGTAACTTTAAGTTCGTGAACGGGCCACATCCCCCCACTCCTTCTACCCCGTCCCATACAAATTTCATGAAATTTCGGAATTTAAAGAAATTGATTTTTCCGAAACTATTTCAGTTAGTGACTTGAAAATTAGTTATAGTATAATGATATAAATATCATTAATCTCAAGAAATATTGGTTCGATCTCCTTACTCCTTCTACCACCTCCCATACAAATGCACAATTTTCAAAAATGCATTTATTCGGTTTGCATTGCAACTAGCAAAGCCAAATGAACCAATTTTTGTCATAATTATTTTATTATAATTGCAACTAATTTTGGAAAAACTATCAACTTTACCTCACTCCCTCCACCCCGTCCCATACAAATTTTACGAAATTTCGAAATTTCAATTAAATTAGTTTTCTTCAAAACCGTCAAAGCTATCAACTTTAAAATTTGAGAAAAGTATACTATTTTAAATATGATTGATATCAAAAAATTTGGTTTTGATTCGTATATTCCTTCTACCCCCTCCCATACAAATGCAGAATTTTGGTAAATGCATTTAACCGATTTTCATAGAAACTTGAAATTGTGCCAGAAGTTGTCCCTTAATAATTGTAATTAAAGCTAAAAAAAATATTGCCTTCATCCTACTCCTTCTGTCACCTCCCATACAAATTTTTATATTATAAGTTCAAGAAAAGTTTTTCTCCTTCAAACATATGAGAGCTATCGACTTTAAGGTTGTAACAAAGCAATGTGATTAGGAAGTTGATAAGTAGATTCAAAATCATCCAAAATCTCCCACTTTCTCTGCCACTTCCCATACAAATACCATAAATTCAGACAAAAATTGTTCAATTTCCTCGAAAATTATGAAAGCAATAAACTTTAAATTCTGCATGAAACATGTTGGATAGTACGTTCGGTGTTATATTCGAAAATTACAAAACTCCGCCCTCTGCTTTTACCACCTCCCAAACAAGTAAGTAAGTATTTCATCTAGAGTATCATACGATTGGGCTTTACGCCCAATTATAATTCTGTTATGTTTTTATACTCTAGATGAAATCTGAGAGTATTATAAGTTTGCTCTAAAGTTTGTAACGCTAAGAAATAAGGCTCGGAGAAGAATATGAATGATACAGAAGATAATATTATCACTCAAAAATCTCAAAACCGGATGTCCGTCCGTCCGTCCGTCTGTCCGTCCGTCCGTTCGCTCTCTAGCTTGAGAACGCGTTGAGCTAGAAAGCTCAAATTTTGTACACGTCGTTTTTGACAAAAAAAAAAGGTCAAGTTCGTGAACGGGTCAAATCGCTCCACCCCTTCTACGCCCTACCATACAAAATGACACAATTGCGCAATTTGACAATAAACGGATTTGCTCAAAAAGTGTAAAAGCTATTTTATATATTTATATTTTTGAATATGTTACTTTTATGATAATATCAATCTACTGTATAAAAATTATGCGTGTGCTCCTCCTCCTTCTATCACCTCCCATACAAACTGTACTTGTCATGAATTACTGTAAGGCAATTTACTCAGTGCGTATAAAATTTAGCGGGCTGAAATTGTGCACTGAATATTGATTTAAAATTGTTAGTAAGGCCAAAAAAAATTAGATGATTAGCTTCACCCCTTCTACCCCCTCCCATACAAAATGACACAATTTTGCAATTTGATATTAAATGGATTTACTCGAAAAGTATAAAAGCTATTGATCCGAATTTTGAGATATATTACTTTCATAATAATCTAAATCTACTGTAGAAAAATTATTTGCGTCCTCCCTCTTCTTCCACCCCCTCTCATACAAATTACACTTTTTCATGAAATGCTCTGAGACGATTTTCTCAGAACATATAATATTTTTTGAGCTCATATTTTGTAATAAATACTTAATTAGTGTTAACCCATCATGGCCGGAGCTGAAGCAGGCCCTGACTAAAAGGTTCAAACTGTGGAATTCAGATTCGGAAATCACACACACCATCGAACGACGCCGACAAGGGATACGGGAGCCTGTAGAGGAGTTCGTGTCCGCGATAGTGGCACTGAATGTGGAAAGAAATCAGCCCCTGAGAGACGAGGAGTTGGTTAGGATGATGCTGCCAAATATTAATTCTCGTATCGCTCAGTTGATATACGCCATGAACCTTTCTACCGTTGATCGCTTCCGTGACGAATGTAGAAAGGCGGAAATCTACTTGAGAACGCTTCCGGACTATGAACGCCGATCTACTAACCAGCCGGGTAATAGACCTTACCACGTGGCGGAATTACAGTCTTGTCCATACGAGGATGTTGAGCCTTTCAGCACCAAACATAAAGAAGTGGCTTCCTTGGAATCGGAACAGAACGTTCGGGATCGGCAATGGACCTGTTGGAACTGTAATGCAGTCGGCCACGGTTTTCGCGAATGTCCATCCCAAGTGAGGCGACTCTTTTGCTATCGCCCAGCAGTTTCAAACCCTTTCACCACTCCACCGCGGCAGGAGAAGAATGCGGTGAAAACATCCGTTCCGGACAGCCTCTCAGTAAATTTTCAGTCGCAGAAGCAGCCAGGTCTACCGGTTGTGTCAGTGCAAACGCAGACAGATGATACCAACCAGGACCCCTGTTGTATCATTCCATCCAAGCCAAACTACTTGCCATCATTCACTTCATCATCGATCCCTCTACATCGCAAAAGCTTGCAGGAAAGGCAGACTAATTACGAGAGAGCTCGGGCTAACATTTTTAGAGACGTAGCAGAAATTCAGCTTTCGATGAAAAACCCAAAAAAATCAATTCTGCGCTTGAGAGAGTGGTACAAACGAAAGTTACATCAAAGGTGTCTAGCGATATCATCCATTAAGAACCGGAAGGGTGATCCTAGGCCGTATGCCGACGTGAGCATAGGAGGGGAGTCAATCACTGGCTTACTTGATACTGGGGCTAGCGTTAGTTGCTTAGGAGCAGGGGCGCTCGAACTGTTGAACAAGTTAAATATAAAATTTCACCCAGCGCAATCTAATATACGCACAGCAGGAGGCGTTTCGCACAGGATCGTTGGCTCCTTTAGAACAGTGGTTAGTTATAAAAATAGAACCAAACGAATGCGTATTTATGTAATCCCTGATCTGGAACAAGAACTCTACTTAGGTATCGACTTCTGGAAGGCATTTGGACTGGACGGGATATTTCTTGAATCGGTCGCACTCGAAGACGGTGAGCAAAAAGAAGTTCCGAAATCTCATACACTGTCTGATTCAGAGCAAGTCTCATTACAAAATATCATCGACCAATTCCCTGCTTTTGCAGAATTGGGATTAGGGAAAACTACTGTCGAGACCCATGTGATTGAAGTAGGTAATGCTACCCCAATTAAACAAAGACACTACCCTGTTTCGCCAGCAATACAAAAGTTAATGTATGATGAGCTGGACAGGATGCTATCTTTGGGGGTCATTGAGGAAAGCATGAGCGCCTGGAATTCCCCCGTTGTCCTAGTAAGAAAGCCAGGTAAAGTTCGGATTTGCTTGGACTCCCGGAAGCTAAATGAAGTGACCATAAAAGACGCATACCCATTGCCTCACATAGATGGATTATTAAGTCGACTACAGGACACACGTTATATATCCTCGATCGATTTAAAAGATGCCTTCTGGCAAATTCCATTGGAAGCCGCTTCCAGAGAAAAGACAGCATTTACGGTCCCAGGAAGACCTCTTTATCACTTTAAAGTCATGCCGTTTGGGTTGTGCAATGCAACTCAAAGAATGTGTCGGCTCATGGATAAAGTAATGGCGCCACTTCCCGTCTCACTTCGAGAGCGAGTGTTTGTATACCTTGACGATTTATTGGTCATTTCCTCAGATTTTCAGTCACACCTTGACTCATTACAAGCAGTCGCGAATTGCATAAAAAACGCTGGACTAACTATTAACATCAAGAAAAGTCATTTTTGTATGACTGAGGTGAAATACTTAGGCTATATAGTTGGAAATTGCTCACTCAAAGTGGACCCAGGCAAAGTGTCAGCCATCTCCGATTTTCTCGTACCTAAATCATTTAAACACACCCGGCGATTTTTGGGAATGACTGGATGGTACCGCCGATTCATACCAAATTATGCCACTCTGGCAGGCCCCATCACTGACTGCCTAAAAAAACCCACAGCAGGATTTCATTGGACGGCTGATGCTCAAGAAGCGTTTGAAAAGCTGAAAACAGCTCTTACCACAGCACCTGTACTTCACAATCCTGACTTTACCAAACCGTTTGTGATTCAGTGTGATGCGAGCACAACTGGCGTTGGAGGTGTCCTATACCAAGTAGGTGAGACAAACGAAGATAGACCAATCGCCTATATCTCACAAAAGTTGAACGCAGCTCAGAAAAATTATAGCATCACGGAGCTAGAATGCCTAGCGGCAGTGATTTGCGTCAAGAAATTTCGTGCATATGTTGAGGGACTTCCTTTCACTATTGTCACTGATCATGCCAGCCTGAAATGGCTGATGAGCCAGAAGGACCTCAGTGGGAGACTGGCTCGGTGGTCCTTAAAACTGCAAGCATTTGAGTTCAAAATAGAGCATAGGAAAGGTAGTCAAAACGTCGTGCCGGATGCGTTGTCTCGCATGTTTGCCGAAGAATTGACAATGGGGCAGGAAATATCTCCGGAAGTTGATCTAGAATCTCCAGAATTTACATCTCAGGAATATAAAGAATTAATAACACACATCGAAGAAGCGGAAGAAAAACTGCCAGACCTATGCATTTCAGAAAATTTCGTATACAAACGTGTGATACCACGCTCCGGTGATTTTGATGAGGACACTAACTCGTGGAGGTTGTGGGTCCCATCTAAGCTGACGCACCCACTGGTTAAACTAGCGCACGATCCACCCCTAGCAGCCCATGGAGGCATGGGAAAAACACTAGCAAGGTTAAGGCAGCGTTATTTTTGGCCCGGAATGGCAGCTCAGGTCAAAGACTACGTCAAATCCTGCGACCGATGCAAGGAAACGAAAGCTCCGAACATTTCTTTGAGACCCCCGATGCTATCGCAAATTACCCCACTACGTGCTTGGCAACGAATTTATATAGACCTGTTGGGTCCATACCCCAGATCCAAAGATGGAAATACTACTATCCTGATCGTTTTGGATCAATTTTCCAAATTCGTGTTGCTAAAGGCCATGCGAAACGCTTCAACTAAGAACATCAGGAAATTTCTTGAAACAGAAGTTTTTCATACATTTGGCGTGCCAGAACTCCTTGTTTCGGATAATGGAACACAGTTTGCTTCCAATGACTTCGCCTCCTTAATGTCGCTATATGGAGTCAAGCATACGCCCACCGCTATTTATTCTCCTCAATCTAATGCGTCGGAGAGAGTAAATCGGTCCATCTTGGCCACTATTAGAGCATATATTGGCACTGATCATAGGGAGTGGGATAGACATCTTAGCGAAATAGCTTGCGCCCTCCGTACTACCGTGCACGAGGCAACAGGCTATTCACCCTACTACTTAAACTTCGGTGAAAATATGATTTGCCATGGGTCAGCCTATTCCCTGTTGAGACGGTTGAATGACATTTCTACCAGCGAGGTCCCGTGTACAGCGTTAACAGACCGAATGCAACTAATCCGGGTACAAGTGGCAAAGAACCTGTCAAAAGCACACGCGAAATACGCCCAAAGGTATAACTTAAGAACTAGAGAAACGAAATTTGTCCCCGGCCAAGAAGTTTTCCGTCTTAACTTCACGCTCAGTGACGCTACTAAAGCATATAGCGCCAAATTAGCCCCGAAGTTTGTCAAGTGCAGAATAACAAATAAAATCGGAAATAGCATCTACACTGTAGAAGACTTACAGGGTAAAATTCTCGGCAACTACCACGCAAAGGATCTGAAGCAGTAGATTAGCTTTTCTTTGCTATCTCGGTGAGCATTTCGTAAACTAAACACAGGCACAGCCATGAAAGATGGAAAAATGGCGCCACATTTCGGACATCAGGCAAGCAAGATAATAAGTGTAGCATTTCCATATCAGGGAATCCAGGGATGTTTTTACTCGTACCGAATTCGGACCTCCTTCACCCTGTAATTTAAAAGATAGACGTCTGTCGATTCATTTCCTATACAGTAGTATAACTATAGATCACAATTAACTCTTAAACATGACAAAATAGACAGGAGGTATTTATATGTGTATTACACTTGTCAATTAAATCACCAAAAGAATGAAATGGCAATCCCAATATATATTCACGACTAGTACATATAGGAAACGGAAGTTATGACTGGACCCACGTAAGAAAAATTACCTAGCCATGATATTAAGAGCGTGAGGTATTCCAAGTTATAAAGTTAATCGGATTAGAAATATTCCAGTATATATGAACACCTATTAATTAGTTATTATACCTTATTTATAAATGGTTTGGATACAATAATACACCGATTTCATAAGGGAGAATTTGGGTGCTATCGATGAATTAAATTATTAATTGTTTGATCATATACAAAAAGAAATTATTGATTCTATACAAAAAAAAAAAAAAAAAAATTTTTTTCTATAATTCTCAAGTAATCTAGAGCAGTATAGGATGTTCTTGTACTGGGACTTACTCCGTTCAAGTCCAATTAAATATATCGAAGTGAAATAGTCGTGACTTGGAATTGATTGACTTTCGAAGGCACCATTCTTTCTTTTAGTTTCAAATATGTTGATGAATACATCATGTTATCCCGGCTAAATGATCATTGGCTGGTGCAAACACACGTCACTGTTATGAGACCATAAATTCGTTGCGGTGAGCCGGAATCAAAACACTGGTGGTGGATGCTGGACGACTTCGCGTTTATGTAAAATGGCCTAAATCCACCCAATGACCGACTACGATGGAATTTGAAGAAGTTCTTTTACAAAAAAAAAAAAAAAACATAAATAACCAAATAAGTGAATTTATATATATATATATGCAAAAATACGTAATTACTGAGATCACTCCCAGCGTGCAGTACCTCGTCAATATGGAGTGAATTCTCCCGTTGGAGGTGTGCTCTTGTCTCTTAGTGGCGGCCTTCAGTCTCAAGTTTTATCTAAACCCCAAGAATATAATTATGCTGCGGGATAGTCGCCGTAAAGGTCCGAACATCGCTACCATGAATGAATGATGGTGAGGTGTACAAACACCAATAATACACTCAATAAATACGGACAATGGTAACATAGTGAAGAACTATTACCATTAATAGATGCCTTTGATCGGATCATACCCATTACCAAAGGTACAATGTGGTCTTGACGAAGAGATATTGGCATATCGCATCAACTTAATAATTAACAGAGTGTGACCTATAACACATCCTTACGGCCATCGAACAAATATCTACAGCATAATTATAAAAGGGAATCATACCAGGATTTTTTTTTATCTTCACAGATGAGAAGGTGCTTAGCTGCTGAGAGAAGAGAGAGACAACCCCAATTCTCAATTCTTACTTTAAAACCTTTTTTTTTACAAAGCACACTGAGAGGGTTCCCAAAAATCAAACGTAGAAAAAAAAAAGGTGCATATATATATATGAAAATAAACAAATGCTAATGGGCGGTAAGGCTGCTCATTACATTGGTTCAGTCGAACTTAATCTCCTTGCGTCTCAACAATGATAACCAACCAAATTGCATAGTAGCCGGGTCATTGAACACTGTAATCGAAATCAAAATATGAATTCCAAATCGCTCGGACAGCAGGCATCAACAGTACCCTGGTGTTGGCTCAATTTACCGGTTCCTAACGCGCGTCATATAAGGAAAATTCACTTTATCGTTTGTCGAACTCAAAGTGAGGTGTGTTACATCTCCAAGATCCTTAGAGCCCGGCTAGCTCAGTCGGTAGAGCATGAGACTCTTAATCTCAGGGGTGGGTCGAAACCACACGTTGGCATAGCTCCCATGTTTCAGCTTCCTCGGAAGCAGGCAGGCTCCACCGAGCAACCTGCCCTGTAATGGTCGCACGGATAGAAACTATTTTAAGGAAAAAAAAAAAAAAAAATTTTAAATTAAGAACCAATTTTCTGCTGGGCGTTTGGTCGCCCTATCAGTTCATAGATGGCGCTAAAAACAGCTGAGCGTCACCAGAAAACCTAAGTGACGTGCGCAAACTATCCAATTACCGGTTAGGCCGAGGTTTCTTGGGAACAGAGGCAGTTTTTGTAGACGAGTTTGGTTTTTGTACGTCGAGGCGAACGGACTCCCTCCCGGAGCCAAGATTTCTGATAGTAATACTCGGTCATTCTAATAGTGAAATTTATAAAAAAACCGCATGTTTTTTCTTGCCCTTAGTGATAATCAAAGTTTGTATAGTGAATTTTCTCCCGTTTTAAAATCTGAAAAGCGCATGGGTTTTCGTAGTGGAATGTATACGAAACCGCATGTTTTTTTTTTTCCTCTTAGTGATAATCAAAGTTTGTATAGTGAATTTTCTCCCGTTTTAAAATCTGAAAAACGCATGGGTTTTCGTAGTGGAATGTATACGAAACCGCATGTTTTTCTTGCCTCTTAGTGATAATCAAAATTTTCTTAGTGAATTTTCTCCCGTTTTAAAATCTGAAAAGCGCATGGGTTTTCGTAGTGGAATGTATACGAAACCGCATGTTTTTTTTCTTGCCTCTTAGTGATAATCAAAATTTTCGTAGTGGAATGTATACGAAACCGCATGTTTTTTTTTTCTTGCTCTTAGTGATAATCAAAGTTTGTATAGTGAATTTTCTCCCGTTTTAAAATCTGAAAAACGCATGGGTTTTCGTAGTGGAATTTATACGAAACCACATGTTTTTTTTGCCTCTTAGTGATAATCAAAGTTTGTATAGTGAATTTTCTCCCGTTTTTTTAAAATCTGAAAAACGCATGGGTTTTCGTAGTGGAATGTATACGAAACCGCATGTTTTTTTTGCCTCTTAGTGATAATCAAAGTTTGTATAGTGAATTTTCTCCCGTTTTAAAATCTGAAAAACGCATGGGTTGTCGTAGTGGAATTTATACGAAACTGCATGTTTTTCCTATCTCTTAGTGATAATCAAAATTTTCTTAGTGAAATTTTCCCGTTAAAATCTGAAAAACGCATGGGTTGTCTTATTGGAATTTATACGAAACCGCATGTTTTCCCGCCTCTTAGTGATAATCAAAATTTTCTTAGTGAAATTTTTTTTTCCGTTCACAGTGGAATTCGCGAAGGTAAGTGAAATCGCAACTTTTTTTCGAAAATCACCATTTTTTTTGCATTATAATTTTTTTTAAACATAAGAAAAAGCCCATCAACTTTAATGAGAATTATATTCAATAATAAAAAAACTATATTAACAAGAGGGAAAAATTTATCAACAAAACAAGTATATCTATATATATACAAATAATAAGAGAGATATATGAATTAAGTACAAGAAAACCTACTTGAAAATAAGAAATAGATAATTACTATTTTACGGAATAAGTTCAAATTGCCTGACGTAATAATTTAAGACTAAAATAAAGTCGAGTTACAATAAAACAAAGTAAAATTATTAAAGGAAATGACCGTGAATTATAAGACAATTTAGTATATATAATCAGATAAGGTAAAATTAAATTAATTCTTATCCTTTTTAGATGTTATTTATCTTCCACCACACGTAACATTTCTGAGATCGGTTGTTCTATCATTTTACTTTAATTATATTTCTTTTCATTTCTCTCCAGAAACGATTTGTTAACGCTACATATTTCTAATGCGGTCGTGCACAATTGTGTCGGTTAGTAAATTACCAATAGGTAAGATGTTTACGTACGTGTAAAACGAAATTTCGTCTACAATTCGAGCTATTAATTCTTGCAAATTGGCGAGAATCAAGTTTTTTTGAGTACAGGTACATATTCAAATGTAAATGTATTCTATAGTTCAATCGAACTATCTCTGATCGTATTGCCCAAATTGATAAAATCTAAATAGCAGTAAAGTGCACGGTCGTCTACTCTAATTTAACAATTTTGTTTATTTAAAAACAAATAACATGGAAGGCTAGAACCGTGGAGTAAAAGGGACGAGAGAGGGGCGAGAGAGAGAGACGAGGATGCATTAGCCCCCCCCCTGGGTCGAGAGGTCCTCCCCGACTGCAGACTCGTTTTCCCCCCTCTTTTTTCCTTTTTATAGATATTCCGATCGTAGCCCGCTGACTACCTCACCAGGACTTCCCAAACCTGGTGGTCAGCCCCCTTTTGGTACATTAGTTTTAACATGTCCATGAAAAGAAGTGACAAACCCACCCCCACCGACGAGCTAGTACGTGCGTGTGCTAGATGTACCACCAGTTACTTCGTAGACCTTCATGGGACACTGCCACTGTGGCGTGTCAGCAGGGTGTCGATGAGAGGGTTTCTGGTGAAACCACTCATCGCGGCTGTTACAACTAAGATCAGAAAAAAATATTTGATTAGCTTCACTGCTTCTACACCCTCCCATACAATATGACACAGTTTCACAACTTTACAAGAAATCGATTTTCTTGAAAAGTATGAATGGCACTGGTATGAAATTTCATCATCATCAATGTCGCGACAGCCCAAATCGGGCCCTGACCTCCTAAAGTCGTCGGCTTCAATCGTCGCGATCCAAAGACCGCGTCCTCCAGCTGCTAATTTTTAAAATGGCTTTGCTGTCTTCATCAACCGAGTCTTCCCATCGCTTGTGTGGTTTGTTTACTGGCCGGTTACCACTCGCTTTGCGTTTAAGAGCACGTTTGGGGATTCTTCTGCCTTCCATTCGCTCTACATGGCCAGCCCACTGCAGTTTACGTAGCTTGATGAACGTTGAACGTTGAAGCTTCTGGCTCGTCGTGATACAACTCATGGTTGGATCTTATTCGCCATTCCGTTCCTTCCCAAAATTCTTCAGAGGACCTTTCTTTCGAATGCGTTAACTGCTTTTTCGGAATTTCGCGTTAATGTCCACGTCTCACTGCCATAACAGAGCACAGGTCGTATAATAGTTTTATAAATCCGCAGCTTATTGTTCCTGTGCACTTTCTTGGATTTCATTATTGGAAGTACCGAATAATACATCTTATTTGCAAGTATTATCCGTCGTTTGATTTCGTCTGTTTCATTACCGTCCTTTGCTAGATTAGCCCCAAGAAATATGAAGTTGTCCACACTCTCCAAATTATATTCCGCTATTGTTATGTTTTGTCTGATTGGCGTTCTCCTTCTTGTTTGCGTCATAACTTTTGTTTTGCTTTCATTAATGCGCAACCCGACTTCTTTTGCGGCGGAGTCAAGATTGACAAATACCTCCTTAGCACTAGGGAAGGATCTTGCTAGAATGTTAATGTCGTCAGCGTATGCTACTAGTTGGGTGGACTTGAATAGTAGTGTCCCGTTGGTGTCGACTGGGATTTTTCGGACGACATACTCTAGTGCCAAGTTGAAAATCATAGGGGCTAGACCATCTCCCTGCTTTAAACCACATTCCGTTCGAAAGCTGGCTGTGGAATCGGTTTGTATTCTCACTTGGGATTCAGTGTTCGTCATTGTGAGCCTTGTTAGACGGACTAGTTTTGTTCGATAAGATGTTAATATTTTATTAGTTCCTGATCACTGTTTACTTTTAACCCTCAAAAGCTTGTTAAAATTTGTATTGAATAAATAATATAAGAATTTGAAAAAAAAAAATAAAAAATTTGTGCCTGTGGAAATATGGCCAAAAAGTTTTCCCCATCAAGTGCTGTCAAATCGGAAATTGCGGCAATCTTTGAAATTGTGCGGAGCGAGTGAAAAGGTTTTTCCTGCCTCGACCGCGCGGTCGGCAGTGTGCGGGCTAAAAAGTACAACTTGAAAAATTGCCCTGGCTAGAAAAGAAAAGAATAACAATGAATTTTTGTGTACGAGGCCTTTCGTGGCCATGGCCTCCGATGGAGGAATCTCACTGCGAGGCTGCTGCAGCTGCTGCAGCTGCTTCACAACCAGATCGACCGATTGAAATAATCAATATCGATCATCATCATCATCGCAACTTCGGAATTTATATTCTAATAACTTCAGTTGTTTGTGTTCTAGATAGAAAATAAGATAAAAAACATAACAGGGCTACGATTGCGCGTAATGCGCAATCTAACGATACTCTTGATGAAATAGAATATTTTTGCGACCCCAAAAAAATTTGCATGTGGAGTGTTAGAATGGATGATAGTACTGAACTAATTTTTTCCCCATCAAGCTAAAGTAGCTATAAAAATGTTTTATCCAAAATGCTTACTCCAAAAATTGAATGGGAACTGAGAGAATTAGTGAGTTAGATTTAATGAAAATGTGCAGTTTGTATGGGAGGTGGTAGAAAGAGTGGGGGGATTCTAGTGACTTTTTTAGAAATAACTAGGAATATCATAAAATTGACATCCCTTATATTTCAGACTAGTGCCATTCATACTTTTCAAGAAAATCGATTTTTTGTGAAGTTGTGAAACTGTGTCATATTGTATGGGAGGGGGTAGAAGCAGTGAAGCTAATCAAATATTTTTTTCTGATCTTAGTGATAATGCTCATTAAGAATTTATTACAAAATATGAGCTCGATAAATGTTACATGTTCTGAGAAAATCGTCTTAGAGCATTTAATGAAAAAGTGATGTTTGTATGGGAGGAGGTGGAAGGAGAGGGAGGACGCCAATAGTTTTTCTAGCGTAAATTTAAATTATTATGAAAGTTATATATCCCACAATTCAGCCTAATAGCTTTCATACTTTTCGAGTAAATCCATTTATTGTCAAATTGCGAGGGGGTAGAAGGGGTGAAGCTAATCGTCTAATTTTTTTTGGCCTTACTAACAATTTTAAACAAATATTTGGTGCACAATTTCAGCCAGCTAAATTTTATACGCACTGAGTAAATTGGCTTGGAATAATTCAAGACAAGTACAGTTTGTATGGGAGGTGGTAGAAGGAGGGGGGCACACGCATAATTTTTATACGGTAGATTGATATTATCATAAAAGTAATATATTCCAAATTTAAGGCTAATAGCTTTTATACTTTTTGAGCAAATCCGTTTTTTGTGAAATTGCGCATTTGTATCATTTTGTATGAGAGGGGGTAAAAGGGGTGGAGCGATTTGGCCCGTTCACGAACTTGACCTTACTTTTTTGTCAAAAACGACGTGTACGAAATTTGAGCTTTCTAGCTCAACGCGTTCTCAAGCTAGAGAGCGAACTGACGGACGGACGGACGGACATCCGGTTTTGAGATTTTTGAGTGATAATATTAACTTCTGTGTCATTCATTTTTTTCTCTGAGCCTTATTTCTTGGCGTTACAAACTTTAGAGCAAACTTATAATACTCTCAGATTTCATCTAGAGTATAAAAATCGAAAGGAATGATTTTAGTGAAATCGAAGTAATCCATTCGACTTAATCTTGGATTATAAACAAATTTAAATAAATAAATGAAACTTAACAAAAAATATCATTGCCGTCAGTTAAAATTCTTCATGATTCGGAAATTAACATCAAAATTTAAAGTTTCTTGCTCTTTAAGTTCTGCCGTTCTTTATATTTCTCTTTTAACCGAATTGGTTTTAACCGGTCGAGCTTTTTTTTCGAACTCTTATAGACCCCAGTGACACTTTCTAATAGAGAAAGCCATTATTTTATATTTTCTCCGTCGATCCGTAATTCAGTCGCGCAATTTCAACTGAAAAGAAAAAAAAGTTTACTAAAAAATTTCAATAATTTTTATTAACTTTCATCCAAACGGTTCAAAAGTTGACTGCTGCTAATCGCATATTTAACAATTTCTTTTACATTTATGAATAATAAATAGCACTTAATAAACACAAAAATAAAATAATTCTAATGAAATAAAATAAAATAATACAAAAAAAAAGAGAAAAATTCATAATGATTTTAAACGTCTGTCGTTTTTTCCTTTTCGGGCGTATGATTTATGTTATTTTGTGTCCGAAAAAATTAATAAAGTTCTAATAATAAGCCTTATACGGAAGTGAAAAAAGTTCTAAACAATTCCTAAAATTAATTACATAAGAATTTTGAGAAAATTAATGAAAATATTAACCAAATTAATCTAATTCTAATTAATCAACTACATAATTCTAATGATTCTTGAGGCGCGCTTAGCACGCATTTCGTGATAATAAAAGACAACGCTTAATATTTTTTTTTTTATAAATTAATCAATACCAAGAAAATAATTAAAAGAATGACGCGAAGGCAAATATATTGTTGCTCTCTCGATAACTGTGAAAAGATAATTTTCGGGGAACGCTGTATCATAACTCCTCCTTCGCTCTCCTTTTTGCAACCATATCTGGAGAAATAATGCAACGTGGGCATCGAGATGCACTTCATCGTCGTCAACAACAACATCATCTTCAGCAGTCTCAAAGGATAAGTCTTTGGCCTTTTGATTATAATTTTTTTATTAATGTTCAAGTCCCATTTCTGTAATGCTTATACATGTCTTAAAATTTTTTATATATATTTACTTTTCTTTTGGGTTATAAACAAAAGCAGGATATTTAGAAATTATTCTTCGAGGAGGGTCCCACCCCTATTGTTGAGCGTACAAGGAATAGGTAGGGAATCAATAAATTTCAGGTTTAACTGTTTTGTAAATGTTCAAATAATCAGAATGAGTTAGAAACTACATGAGTTTTATTCCCTCTTTAATTTATTATCATAACTATGTTAAATGAAAATAAATAATATCATAATTGGCTTGAAGGGAAAAATTTATATAAAACTAAAGAAAACGTTTAAGTTGAGTTTTGTTGTAAATTGAAAGAAATTCAAATTCTAAAGATTCGAGATCTAAAGATAAAATTATTTTCTGAAATCAATTTGTTTACCTTTGATACCCACATAAATTAAATTTTATTTCTCTTTGAAACTGTTTAAGCTCAAAACAATTGCAATATTAAAAGAAAAATGACATCAGTATTACTAAATTAATTTCGTTGTAAGACATCTGAACCAAACAAAAATTATTTTGTTTTTTCACATAAATTTACAAAACAATTGGTTGTAATCCTTTACTTCTTCTCTTTTTTTCTTGCTATATTTTTATACTCTAGATGAAATCTGAGAGTATTATAAGTTTGCTCTAAAGTTTGTTACGCTACGAAATAAGGCTCGGAGAAGAAAATGAATGATACAGAAGAGAATATTATCACTCAAAAATCTCAAAACCGGATGTCCGTCCGTCCGTCCGTTCGCTCTCTAGCTTGAGAACGCTCAAATTTTGTACACGTCGTTTTTGACAAAATAATAAGGTCAAGTTCGTGAACGGGCCAAATCGCTCCACCCCTTCTACGCCCTCCCATACAAAATGACACAATTGCGCAATTTGACAATAAACGGATTTGCTCAAAAAGTGAATATGTTACTTTTATGATAATGTCAATCTACCGTATAAAAATTAAGCGTGTGCTCCCCCTCCTTCTATCACCTCCCATACAACTTGTACTTGTCATGAATTACTGTAAGCCAATTTACTCAGTGCGTATAAAATTTAGCGGGCTGAAATTGTGCAGTAAATATTTATTTAAAATTGTTAGTAAGGCCAAAAAAAATTAGATGATTAGCTTCACCCCTTCTACCCCCTCCCATACAAAATGACACAATTTTGCAATTTGATATTAAATGGATTTACTCGAAAAGTATAAAAGCTATTGATCTGAATTTTGAGATATATTTCTTTCATAAAAATCCAAATCTACTGTAGAAAAATTATTTGCGACCTCCCTCTCCTTCCACCCCCTCCCATACAAACTACACTTTTTCATGAAATGCTCTCAGACGATTTTCTCAGAACATATAATATATTTTGAGCTCATATTTTGTAATAAATACTTTATTAGTGTTATCACTAAGATCAGAAAAAAATATTTGATTAGCTTCACTGCTTCTACACCCTCCCATACAATATGAGACAGTTTCACAACTTTACAAAAAATCGATTTTCTTGAAAAGTATGAATGGCACTAGTATGAAATTTCATCATCATCAATGGCGCGACAGCCAAAATCGGGCCCTGGCCTCCTGAAGTCGTCGGCTTCAATCGTCTCGATCCAAAGACCGCGTCCTCCAGCTGCTAATTATACTCTAGATGAAATCTGAGAGTATATTGTGTTTGCCTTACCGTTTGTAACGCTAAGAAATAATGCTCGCACAGAGCCGGCAAGGGTACAGAAATATTTGTTGTCGCTCAAAAATCTTCGATTCCGAGTTGCTGTCCGTCCGTCTGTCTGTCCGTCTGTCCGTCCGTCCGTCTGTCCGTCTGTCTGTCCGTCTGTCGGTCTGTCTACAGCATAACTCTCGAACGCTTTGAGCTATCGTGCTGAAATTTGTTGTGTGTTATTTTTAGCAAAAAAGTAACTTTAAGTTCGTGAACGGGCCACATCACCTCACTCCTTCTACCCCCTCCCATACAAATTTCACGAAATTCCGAAATTTTCAGAAATTGATTTTTCTTTGAAACTACTTAAGATATCGATTTGAAACTTGGGTTAAAGTATTACGATATAGATGTCATTAATATGACTGAATATTGATCCGATCCCGTCACTCCTTCAACCCCCTCCCATACAAATGCATAATTTTGAAAAATGCAGTTTTCGATTTTCATTGAAACTAGCAAAGTGATAAAAACGACTTTTTGTCAGAATTAATTTTATTATAATTGCAATTAGTATTGAAAAAATTATCAACTTCACCCCACTCCTTCTACCCCCTCCCATACGAATTTCACGAAATTTTGAAATTTAAATTAAATTATTTTTCTTCGAAAATGTTAAAGCTATCAACTTGATATTTTGCATAAAGTATAAAAACAGAAATATCAATAACGACTAAGAAATTTGTTTTGATCCGTACACTCCTTCTACCCCCTCCCATACAAATGTATAATTTTTGTTAAGTGCATTATATCGATTTCCATTAAAACTAGAAAAAGTATAAACTTAAAATTCTGCCAGAATTTGTTTTTTAATAATTGCAATAAATACTAAAAGAAAATTTTCAGCTTCTCTTCACTCCTTCTACCCCCTCCCATACAAATATCTGTATTATAAATTCAAGAAAAACATTTCTCCTTCGAATATATTAGAACTAGCGAATTTGAAATTGAATCAAAGCGTGGTGACAAGGATGATGATAAACAGTTTCAAAATCATCTTAAACGCTCCACTTCCTTTGCCACCTACCATACAAATGCCTCAATTTCAGGAAAACTATGTCCAATTGAAAATAATGAAAGCTGCAAATCTTAAATTCAATACGAAATATTTTGTATACCACATTACGTGCCATATCCAAAAATTACAAACCTTCCTCCTCTGCTTCTACCACCTCACAGGTCCCAAAATTCTTCGGCGGACCTTTCTTTCGACCGATTGAAATAATCAATATCGATCATCATCATCATCGCAATTTCGGAATTTATATTCTAATAACTTCAGTTGTTTGTGTTCTAGAGAGAAAATAAGAAAAAACATAACAGAATTATTATTGGGCGTATCATATGATACTCTAGATGAGATGGAAATGACCTTAATATACCGGAAAATATGTCATCTCAAATTCTTTCGAATAGTGAATAGAGACATGGGAGGTGGTAGAAGTAGAGGGGAAGATTTGTATTTTTCGTATATGACACCGAACATGGCATGCAAAATGTTTTTTGCTGAATTTAAAGTTTTTAGTTTTCATCATTTTTAAAGAAATTGGTCGTAGTTTTCCTGAAATTGGGGCATTTGTATGAGAGGTGGCAAAGGAAGTGGAGCGTTTAAGATGATTTCGAAACTGCTTATCATCATCCTTATCACCATGCTTTGATTCAATTTCAAAGTCGATAGCTCTCATATACTTGAAGGAGAAATGCTTTTCTTGAATTTATAAAACAGATATTTATATGGGAGGTGGTAGAAGGAGTGAAGCGGAGCTGATAATTTTTTGAAACACTTATTTTAATTATTAAGAAACAAATTCTGGCAAAATTTGAAGTTTGTACTTTTTCTAGTTTGCATGGAAATCGATAAGATGCTTTTAACAAAAATTATGCATTTGTATGGGAGGAGGTAGAAGGAGTATACGGATCAAAATAATTTTAATTTCGCATTATTACTGTTTATATTTGTATACGTTGTACAAAATATCAAGTTGATAGCTTTAACAGTTTCGAAGAAAAATAATTTAATTTAAATTTCAAAATTTCGTAAAATTTGTATGGGAGGGGGCAGAAGGAGTGAGGTGAAGTTGATAATTATTTTTAAAATAAATTGCAATTATAGTAAAATTAATACTGACAAAATTTCGTCTTTTCAGCCTTACCAGTTTCAATGAAAATCGAAAATATGTATTTTTCAAAATTGTCCATTTGTATGGGAGGGGGTAGAAGGAGTAAGGGGATCGGGCCAATATTCCGTATTATTAATGACATCTATATCATTATACTTTGAGCTAAATTTCAAGTCGACAGCTTAAATAGTTTCAAAGAAAAATCAATTTCTTTATATTTCGAAATTTCATGAAATTTGTATGGGAGGGGGTAGAAGGAGTGGGGGGATGTAGCCCATTCACGAGCTTGAAGTTACTTTTTTGCTAAAAATGACACACAAAAATTTTTAGCGCTATAGCTCAAGGCTTTCGAGAGTTATGCTGTAGACAGACGCACAGACGGACAGACAGACAGACGGACAGACGGACAGACGGACAGACGGACAGACGGTCACTCGGAATCAAGGTTTTTGACCGACAACAAATATTTCTGTACCCTTGGCGGCTCTGTGTGAACGTTATTTCTTAGCGTTACAAACGGTAAGGCAAACACAATATACTCTCAGATTTCATCTAGAGTATAAAAACATAACAGGGCTACGATTGCGCGTAATGCGCAATCTTACGATACTCTAGATGAAATAGAATATTTTTGCGACCCCAAAAAATTTTGTATGTGGAGTGTTAGAAGGGATGATAGCATTGAACTAATTTTTTTCCCATCATGCTATAGTAGCTACGAAAATGTTTTATAGAAAATGCTTACTCCAAAAATTGAATGGGAACTGAGAAAATTAGTGAGTTAGATTTAGTGAAAATGCGCAGTTTGTATGGGAGGTGGTAGAAAGAGTGGGGGAATTCTAGTGATTTTTTCAGAAATAACTACGAATATTATAAAATTGACATTCCTTAAATTTCAGACTAGTGCCATTCATACTTTTCAAGAAAATCGACTTTTGGTAAAGCTATGAAACTGTGTCATATTGTATAGGAGGGGGTAGAAGCAGTGAAGCTAATCAAATATTTTGTTCTGATCTTAGTGATAATGCTAATTAAGAATTTACTACAAAATATGAGCTCGATAAATGTTATATGTTCTGAGAAAATCGTCTTAGAGCATTTCATGAAAAAGTGATGTTTGTATGGGAGGGGGTGGAAGGAGAAAGAGGACGCCAATAATTTTTCTAGTGTAAATTTAAATTATTATGAAAGCTATATATCCCACAATTCAGCCTAATAGCTTTCATACTTTTCGAGTAAATCCATTTATTGTCAAATTGCGAAATTATGTCATTTTGTATGGGAGGAGGTAGAAGGGGTGAAGCAAATCGTCTAATTTTTTTTCGCCTTACTAACAATTTTAAATAAATATTTGGTGCACAATTTCAGTCCGCTAAATTTTATACGCACTGAGTAAATTGGCTTATAGTAATTCATGACAAGTACAGTTTGTATGGGAGGTGGTAGAAGAAGGGGGAGGACATGCATAATTTTTATACGGTAGATCGATATTATTATAAAAGTAAAATATTCCGAATTTCAGGCTAATAGCTTTTATACTTTTCGAGCAAATCCTTTAATTGTCAAATTGCGCAATTGTGTTATTTTGTATGGGAGGGGGTAGAAGAGGTGGAGCGATTTGGCCCGTTCACGAACTTGACCTTACTTTTTTGTCAAAAACGACGTGTACAAAATTTGAACAATCTAGCTCAACGCGTTCTCAAGCTAGAGAGCGAACAGACGGACGGACGGACGGACGGACGGACAGACGGACGGACGGACAGACGGACAGACGGACATCCGGTTTTGAGATTTTTGAGTGATAACATTAACTTCTGTATCATTCATTTTTTTCTCCGAGCCTTATTTCTTGGCGGTACAAACCTTAGAGCAAACTTATAATACTCTCAGATTCCATCTAGAGTATAAACATAATAGGACTACGATTGCGTGTAAAGCGCAATCTTACGTTACTCTAGATGAAATAGATTTTTTTCTGATCCCAAGAAATTTTGTATGGGGAGTGTTAGAAGGGGTGATAGCATTGAACTAATTTTTTCCCCATCATGCTAAAGTAGCTATAAAAAATGTTTTATACAAAATGCTTACTCCAAAAATTGAATAGGAGCTGAGAAAATTAGTGTGTTAGATTTAGTTGAAATGTGCAGTTTGTATGGGAGGTGGTAGAAAGAGTGGGGGGATTTTATTGATTTTTTCAGAAATACCTAAGAATATTATAAAATTGACATCTCTTAAATTTAAGACTAGTAAAATTCATACTTTTGAAGAAAATAGATTTTTTGTGAAGTTGTGAAACTGTGTCATATTGTATGCGAGGGGATAGAAGCAGTAAGGCTAATCAAATAATTTTCTCTCAAATAATTGTATGGGAGGGGGTAGAAGGGGTGAAGCTAATCGTCTAATTTTTTTCCACCTTACTAACAATTTTAAATAAATATTTGGTGCACAATTTCAGCCCGCTAAACTTTATACGCCTGGAGTAAATTGGCTTAGAGTAATTCATGACAAGTACAGTTTGTATGGGAGGTGGTAGAAGGAGGGGGAGGACACGCATAATTTTTATACTGAAGATTGATATTACCATAAAAGTAATATATTCCAAATTTCAGGCCAATAGCTTTTATACTTTTCGAACAAATACGTTTATTGACAAATTGCGCATTTGTGTCATTTTGTATGGGAGGGGGTAGAAGGGGTGGAGCGATTTGGCCCGTTCACGAATTTGACCTTACTTTTTTGTCAAAAACGACGTGTACAAAATTTGAACTTTCTAGCTCAACGCGTTCTCAAGCTAGAGAGTAAACAGACGGATGGACAGACGGACGGACGGACAGACGGACAGACGGACATCCGGTTTTGAGATTTTTGAGTGACAACATTAACTTTTGTATCATTCATTTTTTTCTCGAAGCCTTATTTCTTAGCGTTACAAACCTTATAAACTTATAATACTCTCAGATTTCATCTAGATTATAAATATCATTGCCGTCATTTAAAATTCTTCATGATTCGGAAATTAACATCAAAATTTAAAGTTTCTTGCTCTTTAAGTTCTGCCGTTCTTTATATTTCTCTTTTAACCGAATTGGAAAAAATTTTCGGTCGAGCTTTTTTTTCGAACCCTTATAGACCGCAGTGACACTTTCTAATAGAGAAAGCCATTATTTTATACTTTCTCCGTCGATCCGTAATTCAGTCGCTCAATTTCAATTGAAAAGAAAAAAAAGTTTAATAAAAAATTTCAATAATTTTTATTAACTTTCATCCAAACGGTTCAAAAGTTGACGGCTGCTAATCGCATATTTTACAATTTCTTTTATATTTATGAATAATAAATAGCACTTAATAAACACAAAAATAAAATAATTCTAATGAAATAAAATAAAATAATACAAAAAAAAAGAGAAAAATTCATAATGATTTTAAACGTCTGTCGTTTTTTCCTTTTCGGGCGTATGATTTATGTTATTTTGTGTCCGAAAAAATTAATAAAGTTCTAATAATAAGCCTTATACGGAAGTGAAAAAAGTTCTAAACAATTCCCAAAATTAATTACATAAGAATTTTGAGAAAATTAATGAAAATATTAACCAAATTAATCTAATTCTAATTAATCAACTACATAATTCTAATGATTCTTGAGGCGCGCTTAGCACGCATTTCGTGATAATAAAAGACAACGCTTAATATTTTTATACTCTAGATGAAATCTGAGAGTATTATAAGTTTGCTCTAAAGTTTGTAACGCCAAGAAATAAGGCTCGGAGAAAAAAATGATGAATACAGAAATTAATATTATCACTCAAAAATCTCAAAACCGGATGTCCGTCCGTCCGTCCGTCCGTCCGTCCGTTCGTCCGTCCGTCCGTCCGTCCGTCCGTCCGTCCGTCCGTCCGTCCGTCTGTGCGCGCTCTAGCTTGAGAACGCGTTGAGCTAGATAGTTCAAATTTTGTACACGTCGTTTTTGACAAAAAAGTAAGGTCAAGTTCGTGAACGGGCCAAATCGCTCCACCCCTTCTACCCCCTCCCATACAAAATGACACAATTGCGCAATTTGACAATAAACGGATTTGCACGAAAAGTATAAAAGCTATTGGCCTGAAATTTGGTATATGTTACTTTAATGATAATATCAATCTATCGTACGAAAATTATGCGTATCCTCCCCCTCCTTCTACCACCTCCCATACAAACTGTACTTGTCATGAATTACTCTAAGCCAATTTACTCATTGCGTATACAATTTAGAGAGCTAAAATTGTGCACCAAATATTTATTTGAAATTGTTAGTAAGCCCAAAAAAATTTAGACTATTAGCTTCACCCCTTCTACCCCCTCCCATACAAAATGACACAATTTCGTAATTTGACAATAAACGGATTTACTCGAAAAGTATAAAAGCTATTAGTCTGAATTTTCGGATGTGTTATTTTCATAGTAATTTTAATCTACAGTAGAAAAATTATTTGCTTCCTCCCTCTCCTTCCACCCCCTCCCATACAAACTACACTTTTTCATGAAATGCTCTAAGACGATTTTCTCAGAACATATAACATTTATTGACCTCATATTTTGTAATAAATACTTAATTAGTATTAGCACTAAGATCAGAAAAAAATATTTGATTAGCTTCACTGCTTCTACCCCCTCCCATACAATATGACACAGTTTCACAACTTCACAAAAAATCGATTTTCTTGAAAAGTATAAATGGCACTAGTCTGAAATTTCAGGGATGTCAATTTTACAATATTCCTAGTTATTTCTGAAAAAAATCACTCTAATCGCCCCACTCTTTCTACCACCTCCCATACAAACTGCACATTTTCACTAAATCTAACTCACTAATTTTTTCAGTTCCCATTCAATTTTTGGAGTAAGCATTTTGTACAAAACATTTTTATAGCTACTTTAGCATGATGGGGAAAAATTAGTTCAATGCTGTCATCCCTTCTAATACTTCCCATGCGAAATTTCTTGGGATCACAAAAAATTCTATTTCATCTAGAGTATCGTAAGATTGCGCTTTACGCGTAATCGTAGCCCTGTTATGTTTTTTTTTATAAATTAATCAATACCAAGAAAATAATTAAAAGAATGACGCGAAGGCTAATATATTGTTGCTCTCTCGATAACTGTGAAAAAGATAATTTTCGGGGAACGCTGTATCATAACTCCTCCTTCGCTCTCCTTTTTGCAACCATATCTGGAGAAATAATGCAACGTCGGCATCGAGATGCACTTCATCGTCGTCAACAACAACATCATCTTCAGCAGTCTCAAAGGATAAGTCTTTGGCCTTTTGATTATAATTTTTTTATTAATGTTCAAGTCCCATTTCTGTAATGCTTATACATGTCTTAAAATTTTTTATATATATTTACTTTTCTTTTGGGTTATAAACAAAAGCAGGATATTTAGAAATTATTCTTCGAGTAGTGTCCCACCCCTATTATTGTGCGCACAAGGAATAGGTAGGGAATCAATAAATTTCAGGTTTAACTGTTTTGTAAATGTTCAAATAATCAGAAAGAGTTAGAAACTACCCCCTCTTTAATTTATTATCATAACTATGTTAATGAAAATAAATGATATCATAATTGGCTTGAAGGGAAAAATTTATATAAAACTAAAGAAAACGTTTAAGTTGAGTTTTGTAGTAAATTGAAAGAAATTCAAATTCTAAAGATTCGAGATCTAAAGATAAAATTATTTTCTGAAATCAATTTGTTTACCTTTGATACCCACATAAATTAAATTTTATTTCTCTTTGAAACTGTTTAAGTTCAAAACAATTGCAATATTAAAAGAAATATGACATCAGTATTACTAAATTAATTTCGTTGTAAGACATCTGGATCAAACAAAAATTATTTTGTTTTTTCACATAAATTTACAAGACAATTGGTTGTAATCCTTTTCTTCTTCTCTTTTTTTTTGCTATATTTATACTCTAGATGAAATCTGAGAGTATTATAAGTTTGCTCTAAAGTTTGTAACGCCAAGAATTAAGGCTCGGAGAAAAAAATGAATGATACAGAAGATAATATTATCACTCAAAAATCTCAAAACCGGATGTCCGTCCGTCCGTCCGTCCGTTCGCTCTCTAGCTTGAGAATGCGTTGAGCTAGAAAGCTCAAATTTTGTACACGTCGTTTTTGGCAAAAAAGTAAGGTCAAGTTCGTGAAAGGGCCAAATCGCTCCACCCCTTCTACCCCCTCCCATACAAAATGACACAATTGCGCAATTTGACAATAAACGGATTTACTCGAAAACTATAAGAGCTATTGGCCTGAAATTTTGCGTATGTTACTTTTATGATAATATCAACCGTATAAAAATTATGCGTGTCCTCCCCCTCCTTCTACCACCTCCCATACAAACTGTACTTGTCATGAATTACTCTAAGCCAATTTACTCAGTGTATAAAATTTACCGGGCTGAAATTGTGCACCAAATATTTATTTAAAATTGTTAGTAAGGCCAAAAAAAATTAGACGATTAGCTGCACCCCTTCTACCCCCTCCCATACAAAATGACACAATTTCGCAATTTGATATTAAATTGATTTACTCGAAAAACATAAAAGCTCTTAATCTGAATTTTGGGATATACTACTTTCATAATAATCTAAATCTACAGTAGAAAAATTATTTCCGTCCTCCTTCTCCTTCCACCCCCTCCCATACAAAATGACACAATTGCGCAATTTGACAATAAACGGATTTACTCGAAAACTATAAAAGCTATTGGCCTGAAATTTTGCGTATGTTACTTTTATGATAATATCAACCGTATAAAAATTATGCGTGTCCTCCCCCTCCTTCTACCACCTCCCATACAAACTGTACTTGTCATGAATTACTCTAAGCCAATTTACTCAGTGTATAAAATTTACCGGGCTGAAATTGTGCACCAAATATTTATTTAAAATTGTTAGTAAGGCCAAAAAAAATTAGACGATTAGCTTCACCCCTTCTACCCCCTCCCATACAAAATGACACAATTTCGCAATTTGATATTAAATTGATTTACTCGAAAAATATAAAAGCTCTTAATCTGAATTGTGGGATATACTACTTCATAATAATCTAAATCTACAGTAGAAAAATTATTTCCGTCCTCCCTCTCCTTCCACCCCCTCCCATACAAACTACACTTTTTCATAAAATGCTCTAAGACGATTTTCTCAGAACATATAACATTTATTGAGCTCATATTTTGTAATAAACTCTTAATTAGTATTATCACTAAGATTAGAAAAAAATATTTGATTAGCTGCTTCTACCCCCTCCCACACAATATGACACAGTTTCACAGCTTTACCAAAAGTCGATTTTCTTGAAAAGTATGAATGGCACTAAGGAATGTCAATTTTATAATATTCGTAGTTATTTCTGAAAAAATCACTAGAATTCCCCCACTCTTTCTACCACCTTCCATACAAACTGCGCATTTTCACTAAATCTAACTCACAAATTTTCTCACTTCCCATTCAATTTTTGGAGTAAGCATTTTCTATAAAACATATCGAAAAAAAATTAGTTCAATGCTATCATCCTTTCTAATACTTCCCATACAAAATTTCTTGGGATCACAAAAAATTCTATTTCATCTAGAGTATCGTAAGATTGCGCTTTATGCGCAATCGTAGCCCTGTTATGTTTTTATACTCTAGATGAAATCTGAGAGTATTATAAGTTTGCTCTAAAGTTTGTAACGCTAAGAAATAAGGCTCGGAAAAGAAAATGAATGATACAGAAGATAATATTATCACTCAAAAATCTCAAAACCGGATGTCCGTCCGTCCGTCCGTTCGCTCTCTAGCTTGACAACGCGTTGAGCTAGAAAGTTCAAATTTTATACACGTTGTTTTTAACAAAAAAGTAAGTTCAAGTTCGTGAACGGGCCAAATCGGTCCACCCCTTCTACGCCCTCCCATACAAAATGACACAAATGCGCAATTTGACAATAAACGGATTTGCTCAAAAAGTGTAAATGCTATTGGCCTGAAATTTTGCCTATGTTACTTTTATGATAATATCAATCTACCGTATAAAAATTATGCGTGTGCTCCCCCTCCTTCTATCACCTCCCATGCAAACTGTACTTGTCATGAATTACTGTAAGCCAATTTACTCAGTGCGTATAAAACTTAGCGGGCTGAAATTGTGCACTGAATATTTATTTAAAATTGTTAGTAAGGCCAAAAAAAATTAGATGATTAGCTTCACCCCTTCTACCCCCTCCCATACAAAATGACACAATTTTGCAATTTGATATTAAATGGATTTACTCGAAAAGTATAAAAGCTATTGATCTGAATTTTGAGATATATTACTTTCATAATAATCTAAATCTACTGTAGAAAAATTATTTGCGTCCTCCCTCTCCTTCCACCCCCTCCCATACCAACTACACTTTTTCATGAAAGGCTCGAGGCGATTTTCTCAGAACATATAATATTTTTTGAGCTCATATTTTGTAATAAATACTTAATTAGTGTTATCACTAAGATCAGAAAAAAATATTTGATTAGCTTCACTGCTTCTACACCGTCCCGTACAATATGACACAGTTTCACAACTTTACAAAAAATCGATTTTCTTGAAAAGTATGAATGGCACTAGTATGAAATTTCATCAGCATCAATGGCGCGACAGCCCAAATCGGACCCTGGCCTCCTAAAGTCGTCGGCTTCAATCGTCGCGATCCAAAGACCGCGTCCTCCAGCTGCTAATTTTTAAAATGGCTTTGCTGTCTTCATCAACCGAGTCTTCCCATCGCTTGTGTGGTTTGTTTACTGGCCGGTTACCACTCGCTTTGCGTTTAAGAGCACGTTTGGGGATTCTTCTGCCTTCCATTCGCTCTACATGGCCAGCCCACTGCAGTTTACGTAGCTTGATGAACGTTGAACGTTGAAGCTTCTGGCTCGTCGTGATACAGCTCATGGTTGGATCTTATTCGCCATTCCGTTCCTTCCCAAAATTCTTCAGAGGACCTTTCTTTCGAATGCGTTAACTGCTTTTTCGGAATTTCGCGTTAATGTCCACGTCTCACTGCCATAACAGAGCACAGGTCGTATAATAGTTTTATAAATCCGCAGCTTATTGTTCCTGTGCACTTTCTTGGATTTCATTATTGGAAGTACCGAATAATACATCTTATTTGCAAGTATTATCCGTCGTTTGATTTCGTCTGTTTCATTACCGTCCTTTGCTAGATTAGCCCCAAGAAATATGAAGTTGTCCACACTCTCCAAATTATATTCCGCTATTGTTATGTTTTGTCTGATTGGCGTTCTCCTTCTTGTTTGCGTCATTACTACTACTACCCGACTTCTTTTGCGGCGGAGTCAAGATTGACAAATACCTCCTTAGCACTAGGGAAGGATCTTGCTAGAATGTTAATGTCGTCAGCGTATGCTACTAGTTGGGTGGACTTGAATAGTAGTGTCCCGTGGGTGTCGACTGGGATTTTTCGGGTGACATACTCTAGTGCCAAGTTGAAAAGCATAGGGGCTAGACCATCTCCCTGCTTTAAACCACATTCCGTTCGAAAGCTGGTTGTGGAATCGGTTTGTATTCTCACTTGGGACTCAGTGTTCGTCATTGTGAGCCTTGTTAGTCGGACTAGTTTTGGAGGAATTCCAAAGTCAAGCATGATTTGGTACAGTACGCTCCTGTCGATACTGTCGTATGCTTGTTTAAGATCTACGAATATTTGGTGCACGTCTGTGTTATATTCCCAGCATTTCTCAAGCACCTGTTTCACCGAGAATATCTGATCTGTTGTAGATCGTCCGGTTCTGAATCCGCCTTGGTATTCGCCAATTATTTGATTAGTGTAGGGCTTAAGACGACGTTCAATTATTTTTGTCAGTATTTTATAGGACGTACACAACAATGATATACCTCTGTAGTTCTCACAGCAGAGTTTGTCTTCTTTCTTGAAAATTGGACATATAATGCTTTTTCGCCAGTCGTCGGGTATGATTTCCTCTGTCCAAATTTTGCATATCATGTTGTGCAGTATTTCAGCGACACAGTTTCCACCGTTTTTCAGAAGTTCAACTGGTATTTCGTAAATTCCCGGCGCTTTGTTTCTTTTTTGGTCACATAGGGCTGCTTTGATTTCAGCAAGCGTGGGTGGTCTCGATGATGGTTCATCTTCGTCAGTTGAGGCTTCAATTGAAATGTTGACTGTCGTTATCGATGCTACTGGGATGGGATTCAAAAGATGTTCAAAGTAAGAAGCCCATCTCCTTTTGATTTCTTGTGCGTCGCTGATGATGTTGCCCTCCACGTCTTTGCAGAGACTGGTTTTTGGCTTATATCCCTTTTTTAGATCTTTTACTATTTCGTATGCGTCCCGCGTTTTATTTTGTCTCATATCGTCGTCCATTTTTTGAATCTTGTCATTATGGTACTTCCTTTGCTTTCGCCTGCAGGTCTTTTTTGCATATCGCCTAAGCTCGTCATATCTTTCTTTTTTGGCTCGTGTTGGTCGTTCAGTAAAAAATTTGTAAGCCTCGTTCTTTCTATCTATTGTAGCGCGACATTCTTGGTCGAACCAATCATTTTCTCCGTGCTTGATATCCTAATACCTCTTCTGCAGAGTATTTGATGCCGTCTCGTATTTTCAGCCACGCATTCTCCACTGGCATATTTTGGTATTTTCGTATATTGGTGTCAGGTGTTTATTACATGCTATCATGTAAGCCTGCGCCACCGTTTCGTCGTTAAGCTTGTCGACATTGAATTTGCGAGCTCTACTCGTCTTCGAATATCCACGAACAGCTATTCTGCATCGATACTTAGCTCTGACTAGATAGTGATCAGAGTCACAATTTGCACCGCGGAGAGTTCCTTCATCAAGTATGCTGGAAGCAGCCCTTTTCTCAATTAGAACGTGGTCTATTTGGTTGAAGGTGTGACCATCTGGTGATGCCCACGTTTGTTTGTGAGTATCGCGATGTGGGAAGCACGTAGAGCTTACTATGATATTTTTGCTGCTTGCGAAATCAATAAAACGTTGGCCATTGTCGTTGGCTATGTCATGGAGACTGTGCCCTCCTGTTGTTCCTCTATAAGCCTCCTCATTTCCGACTTTTGCATTAAAATCCCGTAAGACAATTTTTAAGTCATTCGAGGGCAGTGAATCATAGGTTGTCTCTAGGGTGGCATAAAATTCGTCTTTAGTTATATCGTCCTTGTCTTCTGTTGGTGCGTGAACGTTGATCAACCAAGTGTTGAAAAATTTAGTCTTTATTCGGATTGCACACAATCTTTCACTTACTGGTCTGAAGCTCGTGACCTGCTGTTTAAATTTTTTGTCAACGACAAAAGCGACTCCAAACTCTCTGCTTCCCGACAATTTCCCACTTGAATAGATTGTGTGCGATCTCATGTCCATAATTTCGCTAGCGAGCCTTTCGTTTCTTGGATGGCAGTTATGTTGGTGCTGTGTTTTGCCACTTCTTCGAGGAATTCTTTCAGAGCTCCTGTCCTAAATAAGGATCGAACATTCCAAGATCCAATAGAGTAGTCCATTTTTCATTTCCGGGGTCGTTGCCGTTGAGTCCATCCTTTCCGAGGCTGCTCTTCAGGTTTCAGGACAGTGTTTTTTTCCGGTGATGCGTTGTCGGCGCCTCGCCTAACCCCCGACCTGGAGGACCGGTCCTACTTATTTATTACACCCTAGTAGAAAAAGGGTGGGAGTTTTGAGCTAAATATGACATGCTGGAGTTCTCACAGCTATGCTGCAAGTCCAACTATGTCATACTTTTTGCCTACTTCCTGAGACGCACTGGTGTTACTGGCCATTCAAGTTAACTCCATGTTCCCTCCTCCTTTCTCAAACCGGGCTTGGGACCGTCTATGGCGGAGTTAGTCTGAGATTTAGGTGATGCCAATTTTATAATATTCCTAGTTATTGCTGAAAAAATCACTAGAATCCCCTCACTCTTCCTACCACCTCCCATACAAACTGCACATTTTCACTAAATCTAACTCACTAATTTTGCTCAGTTCCCATTCAATTTTTGGAGAAAGCATTGTGTATAAAACATTTTTGTAGCTACTTTAGCATGATGGGGAAAAAATCAAAAAGACATCTATTTCATCTTGAGTATCGTAAGATTGCGCTTTACGCGCAATCGTAGCCCTGTTATATTTATACTCTATATGAAATCTGAGAGTATATTGTGTTTGCCTTACCGTTTGTAACGCTAAGAAATAATGCTCGCACAGAGCCGCTAAGGGTATAGAAATATTTGTTGTTGCTCAAAAACTTCGAATCCGAGTTGCTGTCTGTCCGTCTGTCCGTCTGTCTGTCCGTCTGTCCGTCTGTCTACAGCATAACTCTCGAACGCTTTGAACTATCGTGCTGAAATTTGTTGTGTGTCATTTTTAGCAAAAAAATAACTTTAAGTTCAAGAACGGGCCACATCCCCGCACTCTTTCTACCCCCTCCCTTACAAATTTCACGAAATTCCGAAATTTTCAAAAATTGATTTTTCTTTGAAACTATCTAAGCTATCGACTTGAAATTTGGGTTAAAGTATTATGATATAGATGTCATTAATATGACTGAATATTGATCCGATCCCAGCACTCCTTTTACCCCCTCCCATACAAATGCATAATTTTGAAAAATGCAGTTTTTCGATTTTCATTGAAACTAGCAAAAGTTATAAAAACGAATTTTTGCCAGAATTAATTTTATTATAATTCTAAATAACTTTGAAAAAATTATCAACTTCACCTCACTCCTTCTACCCCCTCCCATACAAATTTCACGAAATTTTGAAATTTAAACTAAATTATTTTTCTTCGAAACTGTTAAAGCTATCAAATTCATATTTTGCATAAAGTATAAAAATAGGAATATCAATAACGAAAAAAAAATGTGTTTTAATCCGTACACTCCTTCTACCCCCTCCCATACAAATGGACAATTTTTGTTAAGTGCATTATATCGATTTCCATTAAAACTAAAAAAAGTATAAACTTCAAATTTTGCCAGAATTTGTTTTTTAATAATTGCAGTAAGTGCCAAGAAAAATTATTAGCACTTCTTCACTCCTTCTACCCCCTCCCATACAAATATCTGTATTATAAAGCATGTCTTCTTCGAATATATTAGAACTATCGAATTTGAAATTTAATCAAAGCGTGGTGATAAAGATGATGATAAGCAGTTTCAAAATCATCTTAAACGCTCCACTTCCTCTGCCACCTCCCATACAAGTGCCTCAATTTCAGGAAAACTATGCCCAATTGAAAATAATGAAAGCTACAAACCTTAAATTCAGCACGAAATATTTTGCGTACCACATTAGGTGTCATATCCACAAATTACAAACCTTCCTCCTCTGCTTCTACTACCTCCCATACAAAAGTAACTATTAATTATTTAAAATAATTGGAGGTGACATATTTTCCGGTATATTGAACTCTTTCTCATTTCATCTAGAGTATCATTTTATATTTAAAGACACGAAATATTTTAGCAGAAAAGGAAAAAAATTGAAAGCCTATCATTGTTGAATTCTTTACTATTAATGAATTATATAAATCATAATGCGAAATGACGATCTAGTTTGAAAAATTAAAAGGCTCCTCCCCTAGTTTCCCATCCTCCTCCCCCTCTCTTCATGAGGCCATACGAGGAAATTTATTGGGACACTGTATGGCTAAGGCAGGGTGGGCTGGGCGGTGTCAAAAACACCTGACACCGTTTCGTCGAGACATTTGGTCGAGTTAACATTCCGACCATGAGTTTCTCCCAAATTTTAAAGTTGCCCTTTCCTGGGAAAGTCGGCGTGATGAGCTCCAAAGCTCATTTTGTTGAACAGGCCTAAGGTTTCATAATAATATCGGAGCAACGAACCCCTTCGAACTGCAAACTTTTTAATGGCATGGATATTTGTTTGGGATTTGTCGGACTCCCATTTACAATATTTCTCTAAAAGGATTAATATAGAATAATCTAGAGCCTCTAAATGATGTTTATAACACAGATTTTCAACAGAAAATCAAAATGATAAGTTAGGGGTATTTTGTACATTTAAGATATAGGATTCTGTTATAATTTGTTTTAAGCAATTGAGTGATGGCTTTTCTTCTAAAACTTTTTCGAACTGTTTAAGGCTTATTTTCGAAATCTTGAAAAAAAAATCCTTTGGAGCCTTCAAACTGCCAAAACCACTCCCGTGGTTTTGTTTTTGATTTCATGAATTAATGTGAATCTCTAGTAAAGCATAGGTTTTGTATGATTTATGAATGAATGAAATTGTCTTTTGGGCATTATGGATTTTAGGATACGTTAGAAACATGAGATTGTACATAAAATTATTTTAATACCCTTCGAACTGCAAAGTTTTTTATCCATGCCCATATGACGGTTGGCATGCATATTTGTTTGGGCTTTGTCGGACTCCTATTTACAATATTTCTTTAAAAGGATTAATATAAAATAATATAGAGCCTCTAAATGATGTCTATAACACGGATTTTCAGAAAACCAAAATGACAAGTTAGGGGTATTTTGTACATTTGAGATACAAGATTATATTATATTTTGTTTTAAGCGAGTGATGAATTTTCTTCTAAAACTTTTTGAAACTGCTTTAGGCATATTTTTCAAATCTTAATGAAAATATCCGTGGGAGCCTTCAAAGTGCCAAAATCAGAATGTGCGAAATAATTCTTATGGAATATAAAAAACTCAGATGCACATTGCATTTTAAAGGCTATATAGCCTACAAAATACCTTAACGATGCGTCGTGAATTAAAATTTCTTCATTAACTGAAATCCAAATTTTGTTCTGATTTCAAACAAGAACTACATGGAACAACTATATTATTCATTTCGACATCATAATGGCTAAAAGGAGGTTCCAGGTTTCCAAATCAACATATTCTAAATTACCTCCAGCAAAATTTGATGTACTGTACGTTTTACCCGAAAAACTAACAGGAATTTCTCGCATATACTCAAAATCGGATCCCAAGTCAGGTGAAGAAGGAATATTTAATGTTGGCATTGCATTCTTTTTTAAATATTTTTTCCCAATTTGGTTATGTTCGAAATGTTTTCCACAAACATATGCATTTGCACGTGTTGGTGGACTTATCAACGCGCAGGCTTTCAGCCACTTTCCGAATTGTGGAATGTTTTTCTCTCGATCGGGAAATTTAAAAAATTTCAAATTACAATCCTTTCGTTTACTGGAATCGCACGAAAAAACCTCACATTTCACACCCCAAACATACATCAAAACAATTCAAAATAAAAACAAAACAATTAAAAATGTCTAATAAATACCGTATGTAAAGGAAAGTACAATTTTGTTTTTCAAATCAACCGCAGCAGCTATGTAAATGCAACTTTATTTAACTATATTATATTTGAACTATTAATTATAACTCAACACTAAACTTCTTTGTTTTCTATTTTATTTTATTTTAATTATTTATATTATGATTATTTATATTTGCTTCACTACACTACAGACCACTGAGAATTTCTGAAAAGTGTGTATTCGCTCATTATTACTCGATATTTATACGTTTTAGAAGTTCAAGTGTCAGGTAAAATACTTTAATTTATAAAAGGGACTATGAGCTATAATTTAAAAAAAAATGGACCCGTGGTTGGGTCCGAAACGCGTAAACGGACCCAACCAGGAGACCATCATAAAATAATGGTTTTGAGTATTTCCTAATCACTGAAAAACCTTTTTTTATCAGGGCAAAATATATTCATAAAATAGTTTCAGTGGTTTTCCCGAATTACGGGGAATACCAATCCTTTTGTAATAGACATTCGAGTGGCATAGAAAGTATCCATTCATTTTATACATTTTATTACTATTTATAAAAGGGACTATGAATGAAAAGAGACTATGGACTATAATGCAAAAGGTTGGTTATGTTCGAAATGTTTTCCACAAACATATGCATTTGCACGTCTCAAACATTTAAAACTGCCTTCCTTCCGGCTAATATTCTCAAACTGGAGGATGCGGTTACTGAACCGAGATGAATGGAGGCGAAATATTCATGAGGCAATGCCCGTTTTGGGGTGTAGCGCCATCGTAACTAACTAACTATTTTACTCAGTACGTATAAAATCTATCGAGCGGAAATTCTCTTCTAAATATTTATTAGAATTGACGAGCTGAGAACCAAAGGAGTACAAGTACGAATTCAAATTTTTCCTTGATAGTGCTGATATTATTTTTATAGGGCCTTCCAAGCATGTACAAAACACAATCATCCATTTAACTTGTACTTCTGCTGCACTATCAAGCAAAAATTATATAGATATAATAATTAGAAAAAAAAAATCGGACAATTTGTTTCTAGCCCCCCTTTTCGGATGGATAATAAAATTAAATTAATTTTAGATTTTGTTCCAAAATTCTTTCTATACCTCTGCAGATTTCCAGCGTCCTAGCTGCATTCGCAGTGGAGATATTAGTAAGTGTCTCGCATCGCGTTCCACCTGACACTCCAATGTAGATAAGCTCACTTACCCAATTAACAATCCACCCAAAAACGAACATTCTACCTTTAACACTCTCGGATATATGAATCCATATGTACGGCGGACGGCCTACAGCGGGGCGGATTTTTTTGCATTCTTAGGCTAACTTAATCATGAAACGCGAAAAAACCAAATTTCAGGGTAGCAAATTTTTTTTTTCTGTGTCGATCACAATACATTATTATTGGAATAATAAAGTAAAATTTGTTCAATGCTGTTACCCAATGCTGTGTTAAAAAGTTTGCAGCTCGAAGGGTATTGAATAATTTTATGCATAATCTCATGTTTCTAACTTAGCCTAAAATCCAAAATGTCCAAAAGACAATTTCATTCATTCATAAATCATACAAAACCTACGCCTCACAAGGGATTCACATTGATTCATGAAATCAAAAACAAAACCACGGTACTGGCTTCGCTAAAGGAAAAATAAATGTTCAGGAGATCAATTCAATTCTAAATACGAAAAAAACGTACAGCTCAAGTATACCTTTTCTAAGTATCGTGTATTTTCGACCTGGCCACAACCAATTCATTATCAATTTCTGCCACACTACGTCATCATTCGACTTGAACTTTGTTTCCCCTTCGTACTGGCACCGGTATTGAATTCGCTTGGATGCGAGACAATCCGGCGAGCTTTTCCTTCATATGACAATTTTCTTGTACTGAGTGAGATATCTTTATGTCTTCACTTATCTCTGGTGCAGGGCTTTAGGTATCTCTATCAAGACTATTTTCGATTTTTATGTTGCAGCTAGCTGCTGCGATGGAAGGATCTTGAGAATGATCGGTATGTATAATACCGATCCTGATCCCTTTAATCGCGTTTTTGTAGCTAGTACCCGACGTTTAGGGCTGAGCCTCTGCTGCAAGTCTATGCACGACGCTTTTACTTAAGGTCTTAGGCCTTGTGTTATCACTTTCTACAAACGGCGGTGTCGTAGATAAGGTTCTTCCTCTTTTCATTGCCTTATTCTATGCTGGCGACAACGTTTTTTCCATTGGCTGGCAGGCAAGATCGTGCGCTTCGTTTGCAGTTTTGCCTTGGTTACGGTGGTACGAATACTGTATCCTCGCAGCTCCTCTTAGCCTCTTTTTATTTGCTGATATGTATGGGAGGGAAGGCGTGAGGGAAGTGAAATAAAACCAAAAGCAGATTGCATCTCGGAGGACACTTAACGATATGTGCAAGTTTCATTACAATCAGTTCAGTCGTTTGTGCGTGAAAAGCGGCCGAACAGACAGACAGACAGACAAAAATTTCAAAAACGTGTTTTCATTATTGTTAAAATAAAGCAAAAACCTAACTTATAGCCATTTATAAGCAAATAACAGACAGAAACTACAATTATATTAATATGTATAGATTATTATTATTGTTGTTTGGGGAACGCGTGAGAGCACTGCGACCTTCTTGGCCTATTGTGCGCTTATAGCCCCGTCACCCTACCATAACTCAATAGCTTTGGCTAATTTGAGGATCTTTAAGGCAGCCATGTTGGCTAGTTCTTCGTTAGAAAGAAAACCTTTTCCAATAAGATTATGTCTTTTTCTAGTTACTCCTTCACAGTGGCACAGGATGTGTACTGTCGTTTCTAAGTCCTCGAGACAGAGGCGACAGATGTCGGTTTCAGCTAAGCCCGTATTTTTGAGGTGGTAGTTTACTCCACTGTGCCCCGTCATTAGGCCGATTAGAGTACTAATATCCTTCTCTCTAAATTTTATTATAGAATATCCTCCACTTGGTTTTTTGTGGTAGGATCAGTTTTTTTGAGATTGACAAGGCTGGAAGTCTATTCCAGTAGATTTTATGTTCTTGTTCTACCCACTGTCTAAGTATGAGGTTGGAGTACCCTTTCAGTTTCCCGCAGAATGGCTCTGGACCAATAAAATTTGATTCTGCGCCGTTTTTTGCTAGGCGATCAGCCTCTTCATTTCCCTCAATTCCCATATGTCCTGGTACCCAGATTAAGGTTACATCGTTCCTTTTCCCAGGATAATTAGGTTTTGAAGGCAGTCTCTACTATTCTTGATCAATGTTTATTGGAGGCTAGGGCTTTGAGAACCGCCTGACCATAGGATAGGATGGGATATAAATAGATTTGTTGCGATGAGCTCCCTTTGTGAATATAAGGAGAGCTTGGATGCATAGCTCCATTGCAATTAGCTCAGCCTGGAAGATTGTGGCTTCTTTACCGAGATGCTTTGAAACCGAGAAGGTAGGGCCTTTGACTCCGGCTCCTGTCCCCTCAGATGTGCGCGTACTATTTGTATACCAGATGGTTGACCCCTCTACTATTTCAGATAGCATGGATTGCCAGTCCTTGCGTTCTCTGGTTATAACTTTGAAAGGGGTTTTAAAGTTGAATTTTGTAGGCATAGCGTCCGATAGTGTGGAAGCTAAAACCTCTATTTTTGGGGTTTTAAGATTTTAAGGTGACCTCTAAGATCCCCTGATTTGTAACTATTTTTCTCCTGTATGCGTAACAACCCTTTGATAGCCTCCTTTTTATACTCTAGATGAAATCTGAGAGTATTATAAGTTTGCCACAAAGTTTGTAACGCTAAGAAATAAGGCTCGGAGAAAAAAATTAATGATGCAGAAGTTCAAATAATCACTCAAAAATTCCGTCCGTCCGTCCGTCTGTCCGTCCGTGTCCTCTCTAACTTGAGAACGCGTTGATCTAGAAAGTTCAAATTTCGTACACATCGTTTTTGACAAAAAAGTTCGTGAACGGGCCAAATCGCTCCACCCCTTCTACCCCCTCCCATACAAAATGACACAATTACGCAATTTATCAGTAAACGGCTTTTCTCGAAAAGTATAAATGCTATTGGTATGAAATTTGGAATATAATACTTTTGTAATGATTTTATTCTACTGTATAAAAATTACATGTGTCCTCCCAAACAAACTGCACTTTTTCATGAAATGCTTTAAACCAATTTACTTAGTACGTATAAAATTGATTGAGCTGAAATTGTGCAGTAACTATTTATTTATAATTATTAATAAGTCCAAAAAAATTAGACGAATAACTTTACCCCTTCTACCCCCTCCCACACAAAATGACACAATTTCGCAATTTATCAATAAACGGCTTTTCTCAAAAAGTGTAAACGCTATTGATATGAAATTTGGAATATAATACTTTTGTAATGATTTCATTCTACTGTATAAAAATTACACGTATCCTCCCCCTCCTTCCATCACCTCCCATAAAAACTGCACTTTTTCATGAAATGCCTTAAACCAATTTACTCAGTGCGTATAAAATTGATTGAGCTGAAATTGTGCACTAACTATTTATTTGTAAATATTAATAAGACCAAAAAAAATTAGAGGATTAGCTTTACTCCTTCTACTCCCTCCCATACAAAATGACACAATTACGCAATTTGTCAATAAACGCATTTTTTCGAAAAATATAAAAGCTATTGATCTGAAATTTGGAATACATTACTTTTACAATAATTCCATTCTGTTGCATAAAAATTATTTGTGTGCTCCCCCTCCTTCCTCCCCTTCGCATACAAACTGCACTTTTTTAAGAAATGCTCTAAGCCTATTCACTCAGTGCGTATAAAATTTAGCGAGCTGAAATTATGCACTAAATATTTATTTAGAATTATTAGTAAGACCAAAAAAATTAGGCGATTAGCTTCACTCCTTCTACCTCCTCCCATACAATTTGGCACAATTCAACAACTTTACAAAAAGTCGATTTTCCTGAAAAGTATGAATGTCACTGATCTGCAATTTAAAACATGGCAATTAAATGATATTTACAGTTGTTTCTAAAAAAGTCATTAATCGCTCCACACTCCTTCACCTCCCATTCAAACTGCACAATTTCACTAAATCCAATACATTAATTTTCACAGTACCTTTTAAATTTTTGAATACTAAATTTTATATAAAACATAACAGGGCTACGATACTCTAGATGAAATAGAATTTTTTGTGATCCCAAGAAATTTTGTATGGGAAGTATTAGAAGGGATGATAGCATTGAACTAATTTTTTTCCCATCATGCTAAAGTAGCTACGAAAATGTTTTATAGAAAATGCTTACTCCAAAAATTGAATGGGAACTGAGAAAATTAGTGAGTTAGATTTAGTGAAAATGCGCAGTTTGTATGGGAGGTGGTAGAAAGAGTGGGGGAATTCTAGTGATTTTTTCAGAAATAACTACGAATATTATAAAATTGACATTCCTTAGTGCCATTCATACTTTTCAAGAAAATCGACTTTTGGTAAAGCTGTGAAACTGTGTCATATTGTATGGGAGGGGGTAGAAGCAGTGAAGCTAATCAAATATTTTTTTCTAATCTTAGTGATAATACTAATTAAGTGTTTATTACAAAATATGAGCTCAATAAATGTTATATGTTCTGAGAAAATCGTCTTAGAGCATTTCATGAAAAAGTGCAGTTTGTATGGGAGGGGGTGGAAGGAGAGGGAGGACGGAAATAATTTTTCTACTGTAGATTTAGATTATTATGAAAGTAGTATATCCCACAATTCAGATTAAGAGCTTTTATATTTTTCGAGTAAATCAATTTAATATCAAATTGCGAAATTGTGTCATTTTGTATGGGAGGGGGTAGAAGGGGTGAAGCTAATCGTCTAATTTTTTTTGGCCTTACTAACAATTTTAAACAAATATTTGGTGCACAATTTCAGCCCGGTAAATTTTATACACTGAGTAAATTGGCTTAGAGTAATTCATGACAAGTACAGTTTGTATGGGAGGTGGTAGAAGGAGGGGGAGGACACGCATAATTTTTATACGGTTGATATTATCATAAAAGTAACATACGCAAAATTTCAGGCCAATAGCTCTTATAGTTTTCGAGTAAATCCGTTTATTGTCAAATTGCGCAATTGTGTCATTTTGTATGGGAGGGGGTGGAAGGAGAGGGAGGACGGAAATAATTTTTCTACTGTAGATTTAGATTATTATGAAAGTAGTATATCCCAAAATTCAGATTAAGAGCTTTTATGTTTTTCGAGTAAATCAATTTAATATCAAATTGCGAAATTGTGTCATTTTGTATGGGAGGGGGTAGAAGGGGTGAAGCTAATCGTCTAATTTTTTTTGGCCTTACTAACAATTTTAAATAAATATTTGGTGCACAATTTCAGCCCGGTAAATTTTATACACTGAGTAAATTGGCTTAGAGTAATTCATGACAAGTACAGTTTGTATGGGAGGTGGTAGAAGGAGGGGGAGGACACGCATAATTTTTATACGGTTGATATTATCATAAAAGTAACATACGCAAAATTTCAGGCCAATAGCTTTTATAGTTTTCGAGTAAATCCGTTTATTGTGAAATTGCGCAATTGTGTCATTTTGTATGGGAGGGGGTAGAAGGGGTGGAGCGATTTGGCCCTTTCACGAACTTGACCTTACTTTTTTGCCAAAAACGACGTGTACAAAATATGAGCTTTCTAGCTCAACGCGTTCTCAAGCTAGAGAGCGAACGGACGGACAGACAGACGGACGGACGGACGGACGGACGGACATCCGGTTTTGAGATTTTTGAGTGATAATATTATCTTCTGTATCATTCATTTTTTTCTCCGAGCCTTAATTCTTGGCGTTACAAACTTTAGAGCAAACTTATAATACTCTCAGATTTCATCTAGAGTATAAACATTTTGATAGAAACCTTAGCGTGATGTGAAAAAATTAGTGCAATGCCGTCACACCCTCTGCCACTTCCCCTACAAAATTTCTTAAAATAAAAAAAAAATTTCTCTTCATCTAGAGTATCGCACGATTAGGCATTACGCCCAATCGTAGTCCCGTTATGTTTTATTTTGAGATGTGTCGGAGGGATAAATTTCCATTGCCACTGTAGGACAAGTTTCCATTGCTCCTTAAATACCAATGCAAGCTAGCGTTTGGATTTTTTGTAGCGTAAGCTATGCTTTTCGTTGTAAAATCTTAGTCCACCATATCGTTGATCCGTATGTGACTATAGGGAGAATGATTGTTCTATAACACCAGTAAATCATTTTGGACTATAATCCCCATTTTCTGCCAAATTAGCTTTTACATGCCCAAAATGCCTTTAGTGATTTGGCATGAGTCCATTCTATATGTTTATTCCAGTTGAGTTTACTATCCAGTGTAACACCTAGATATTTTACCTCATCTGAAAAGGGTATTGGTGTTCCATTTATTGAAGGAGGTATAATGTGGGTTTTCCTTCTATTTGTAAATGGTACTATCTCAGTCTTACTTGGGTTAATGTTTAAGTTCTTAGACTGACACCAGCTCATTATCACCTCTAAGGTTGATTGTATCCTTTCCGATATTATTGAATCATATTTGCCTCTAGTGATAATGACGAGGTCATCGGCATATCCTATTGCCTCGTGAAAATGATGTGTAGTCGTTGATGGTTGATAAGCAAGAGAGCGATATTTATTTTAGAATTCATAAAGTTGGCTTGAACAATAGCCGATTGATACAGTTAGGTTAGCAATACAATTTGTCGTAATGGGAATTCAATATACAACTAGATGTACATAGCATTTAAGTATTTACATAAAAGAACATGAGTTTAAAGTGATGAACAAAAGTTTTTGAACATTCATGATGAATCCTGAACATCGTCCGGCCTCCTGATAGACTCCGGTCTATCAGCAAAGGGTAAAACAGCCAATTTGCATATAGGTCTAGTGAAGATGCCTTTCTGTGTTTTGATGTTGGCGACGCGAATTTTGCCATCTGCGCCTGGGAAGCACTCGACGACTAATCCAAGCGGCCATTTGGAGGATGGGGTGTTACCATCCTTAATGATGACTACTGCTCCAGGTGTGATGTTGTTTGTTGCTTGAGTCCATTTCTGTCGAGGTTGTAGAGATGTAATATATGACTCGTGCCAACGTTTCCAGAATGCTTGCTGTAGCTGCTGAATTCGCTTCCAATTGGAAAAGACATTAACATGGGCTGGAATATTTGGTTCTGGAATAGAGGTGTAAGTTTCACCGATTAGAAAATGAGATGGAGTTAATATATCAAATTCTGTATCAGATACTGCAAATAAGGGTCTGGAATTAAGCAGTGCCTCTTTTTGACTGAGCAGCGTGTACATTTCTTCAAATGTAAGAACTTCGTTTCCAATTACACGTTTTAAATGCAACTTGATTGCCTTGATGTTCGATTCCCAGATTCCTCCAAAATGTGGAGAAGATGGAGGTATAAAATGCCAAGTTATACCATCAATTGCGAGGGTTTCGACAATAGTGCGATTATGTTGTGATGATAGAACAAGTTTGTACATTTCAGATAAGACACGGTCAGCTCCCTTGAAATTTGTTCCACTGTCGCTGAAGATGTCGGTGGGTTTGCCGCGACGAGCGATGAATCGACGTAAGGCGGCGAGAAAAGCTTCTGTTGATAGATCCGACACAAGCTCAATATGTATTGCTTTAGTAATAAAGCAGATGAATAAGGCTATATAGCCTTTAACAAACTTTGGATTTCGTCCTCGCGCTAACCGTAGAGTGAGTGGGCCAGCATAGTCGCATCCTACACGAGAAAATGGCCTGGAATAGGTGACCCTCTCTTGTGGAAGTTGCCCCATGAGTTGTTTTGCTGTTGCCTTGCGGTGCCGAAAACACTGAATGCAGTTAAATATCACCTTCCTTACTAAATTCCGGCATCCTACAATCCAAAATTCTTGCCTCAGGATTGTGAACAGCTGATCGATTCCAACATGCATGTACATTCGATGATTATATTCAGCTACTAGGATAGTTACGCGATGGTCCTTAGGAAGAATCAGAGGATGCTTTTTGTAATACGATAGATTGGAATGTTCTAATCGACCGCCTACATGAAGGAGTCCATACGAATCAATGATTGGTGTTAACTTCTGAAGACTACTTGTGCGGGATAATTGTTTACCAATGCTCAAGGCGGCGATCTCTGCCGAAAAGCATGATTGCTGTGCGAACTTTATACAAATGTTTTTGGCTTCCATTAATTCAGTTGTTTGCAAGGGATTGTTAATATGTGATTTAGTATGAAGACAGAGAATGAATCGCTTGCAATAGGCAAGCACACGTATGAGTTTACTCCACGAAGAAACTCTGTCTAAAAGATTTGTTAGAAGATGGTCTTCTAGCGCCAGATGTGATGAGAAAACGATGTCAGAAGAAAATGTTGACATAGGTTTTTGACCTTGCCTTGTTGATAACAGTTCAGTGTCTGATAATTCAATATTTTGTAGTGGATGTGGTGAAGGGCCATCCTGCAACCAATGCGGCCCTTGCCACCAAAGTCTGAAGTCCAGCAAGACTGATGGCGACAGTCCTCGTGATGCACAATCTGCAGGGTTGTTCGCGGAAGTAATATGACGCCAACAGGATCTTGGTAGAATTTCTAGTATTTCCGACGTCCTGTTAGCCATAAACGTTTTTAAAGTTCGGGGTTGAACTGATAACCAACATAGCACTATTTTTGAGTCAGTCCACGCGATTAGCTGCTGGTTATTTATTTCTACAGAACCTTTTATTGTTTTAAACAATCGACAGAGCAGTACAGCAGCACAAAGTTCGAGTTTTGGCACAGAAACTTGTTTTAGTGGAGCTACCTTAGTCTTAGCAGCCATAAGCACAACACGAGATTCTTGAGCACCGATGCTCCGACAATATACTACCGCCGAATACGCCTTTTCAGAAGCGTCACAAAAACCGTGATATTCAAGATTGTAGGAGTAAATTAATTTACGTGAGATTTTTATATTGTCTAAACACGAGAGTTGATTGCGGACCTCAAAAAATTGGGAAGATATATCCTTGGGTACCTCCTGGTCCCATTCAAGGTTCCGAAGCCAGAGTTCTTGGAGAAGTATTTTTAGTAGAACTATCGAGGGTGCCAGGAATCCCAAAGGGTCGAATATTCTAGACGCATCAGAAAGTATGTGGCGTTTTGTGCAAGTTACATGAGTTGGTAGTAAGACTCTGAACGTAAAATGATCTGGAGCGTGATTCCACCTTAGGCCTAAAACTTTAGTTGAATTCGTCTCAAAGTCTAAGGGTGAGCACTCCAAAGTCTCTTTTGGCAGTATATTGAGTAGGCTCCAACAGTTGGAACTCCATTTCCGCAAATTAAAACCTCCCTTGGCTAATAAGGCGATGAGTTGTTTGCTTATGTTTATTGTATCTTCGACACTATCTGCTCCAGACAATACATCATCTACATAAAAATCTCTTTGGATTACAGCTGCAGCTTCAGGGTATTCGTGTTGATAATCTATGGCGAGTTGTTGTAGTGTTCGAATAGCGAGGTGTGGAGCAGCTGATGTACCATACGTTACAGTTCGTAACCGATAGTGTTGCACAGGTTTTTTGGGATCATCCCTCCAAACGACTCGTTGAAAATACTGATGACGATCAGCGATCCAAATTTGCCGATACATCTTTTCGATGTCGGCTGAAAATACATATTTATGTTTTCGAAATTGAAGGCAGATAGAGAATAGATCCTTTTGAATTGATGGACCAACAAGTAAGCATTCATTTAATGAAATACCGGTAGAAGTAGTGGATGAACCATCAAAGACGACACGAGTTTTCGTTGATGAACTATCATGTTTGAATACAGCGTGGTGTGGCAAGTAAAAATGTTTTTGATCAGGTGTTTCGATTTCATCTGATGGTATTGCAACCATATGTCATAATGCTAAATATTCAGACATGAATTGAAGATAGTTTGTTTTTAACGACGGGTTATGTTGAAAGCGGCGTTCCATGGCCTTCAACCGATTTGTTGCCTTGTTGAGTGAATTACCGAATACATCCATTGAGTGCTTCTTGAATGGTAGTTCTACGGTGTATTTTCCATCTTTAGAGCGAGAATGTGTTTTTGAGAAATGTTCTTCTGCTAGAAGTTCGTTCTCCGTTAATGATGGGGTGTATAACGCTTCTTCGAGTTCCCAGAAACGTCTTAGATTGCGATCAATATCTTCAAGAGCTAAGTAAGCTGATACGGTTTGTGTATTGTGTTGATTTGATATTTGTCCTGCTACTACCCAACCAAATATTGTTGAAATAGCCGAAACCTTGTCATTAAGGTTGTGAATAGGTTCTGCTCTGATAATATTAAAGAATTTATCTGCACCAATGAGAATATCAATTTTACCTGGTTGATGAAATTGTGGATCTGCCCATTCCAAGTATTCGAATTCGGCAAAGGCCTTCCTGTCGGCTATGAAATTTGGTAAAGAAGAGCTAATATTGTTAACAACATATGCTGAAATCTCAATAAATTCTTTATTATTTCGTGAACAAATAGATAGAGTTGTTCGACCTCTTGTTACTCCTGTACTAGATGATGACAATCCTTTGATTGGAATCCTAGCGTTAGATCGACGTAACCTTAGAGTTTGCGTATATGATTCAGTCACAAACGAAACTTGTGAACCGGAATCCAATAAAATGCGACAGGGACGATAGTTTCCTTGATTATCCTGTACCAGTGCTGTAGCTGTTGGTAGGAGTGTATGGGTACAGTGATTCGTTATTTGTGTTGAATGACTGTTAATAGATTTATTACTAGATGTTGAAGTTTGTATAGCTGTAGTTTCATGAGAAGAATCTCGATTTGGAAGATTCGATACTGCATGAACTAGTGAGTGATGTCGTTTATTGCAGGAACAGCATCGATGCATTGACCTGCATGTATTTGTTGTATGACCTGAACGCAAGCAATTATAACAGAGTTTTTCTTTTTTTACGAATGCCCGTTTTAGTTCTATGGGCATAGTCTTAAATACATCGCACTGATGAAGTAAATGATTGTCTTTACACTTCGGACACAATATGTTAATTGATTGAACGTGAAAGTTTCGAGTATACGTTTTCGCTTGAACAGTCTTAGGTTGATTTAATGACTCAAGGATATCACATCGAGATTGAAGAAATTGAAGAAATTCAGAAAATGTTGGAGGTTCTCCTTGACTTGTTTCTGCCCATTTTTGTTTTGTGGTTTCGTCAACTTTGTTGAGCAGAATAAAAATAAGCCAAGGATCCCTAGATTCTAACCTAGGATCTAAAGCACGAAGCCCTCTTATAACTTCATCAGCTGTATCAGTAAATTTCCTTATACCGTTAGAAGAACACGATGTTAGATTTGGGATGGACATGAATCGTTTAATAAGGCTTTTGGCGATATGATCCTTTTTATCATATCGATTAATCAGTTTGTCCCACGCTTCTTTATAATTATTTTCTGATATAGGTAGATGCTTCAGCAGATTAAACGCATCATCCTCAAGTAAACCCTTTAAATAGTGAAACTTCTGCGAAGCTGATAAATTACTGTTATTATGAATTGAACTTTAAACGATATCCATTCCGTGAGATCTCCCGAGAATGATTTTATTTTAATTTTAGGTAGTTGTTTGTCTTGAACGGCACTTAAGTCCTTTAACTGTTCGGTAAACGCTAATTGATCATTTGCACTTAATTCGCGATTTATTGCGGTTGAATTGGCAATTTCTGATAACCGTGAAAGTTCCTTAATTTTTACTCGCAAAATAGTTTTGCAGCGAAGATATTTATCTTCGAATTCGATGCTATCAGCATCGTTTATGAATTCAGAAGGATCATCGGCGAGTTCCATTAAGCTCGTGTGAATGGTCCCATATTCCCTCCAAGAATCTTCTAGCTTTAAATCTCTTAATTCCAATTCTTCGACCGAAAAACACTGAGATGATACTCCAAGTGAATCTAAATAAACCGCTAGCCGGGTAACAGAACCCTCCACGTGGCCTCTTCTAGCTCTAAGGACATCCATGTGTTGCAAGAATTATTTAATTACGGTGAAGTTTATTTAGAATAAAAATAACAAATTCCGAAAGTCTTTATACGTTATCTTAATCCCGTTAGTAAGAAAATTGATTTGATTTATATTGAACCCGATTCAACGCGAATAGCACTAACACTTTTTCAAGTCACTTGAATCACTTATGCTTTGTTCAATAGTCAAAAACTTTAATTTTTAATTAAATACAAATCTGTTACCAATCCAATGATTAATACTGCAATCCGATGATTAAATTGCAGTTCCATGAATATAATGCTGCTAAGTGTTTAAGAATCCAACCCAAAAGTCCAGATCGAGACAATGATCCAATAAAAGAAGTTAAACTTCCTGAGTGTGATGCTGCAATTCCAAAAAGTCCAAATCCAGATAATTAGTTGCGATCCGGCTCGACGGACCAAAATGAAAATGATGTGTAGTCGTTGATGGTTGATAAGCAAGAGAGCGATATTTATTTTAGAATTCATAAAGTTGGCTTGAACAATAGCCGATTGATACAGTTAGGTTAGCAATACAATTTGTCGTAATGGGAATTCAATATACAACTAGATGTACATAGCATTTAAGTATTTACATAAAAGAACATGAGTTTAAAGTGATGAACAAAAGTTTTTGAACATTCATGATGAATCCTGAACACCTCGTATCCTTGGTCTGTAAGACGGTCCAGAATCTCATCTGCTACAATTGACCAAAGAAGTGGAGATAGTACCCCATCTTGGGGACAGCCCCTATAGGTCTGTGCAGTCAATGTGCTGTTACCTAGATTCGTGGTTATCATTCGACTGTTTAGCATGGCGTATATCCATTTTATTGTGGCCGTTTTCCAAACCCTTTTTCCTATCTGCTGCTATTATGGCCTCATGGAGAGTATTGTCAAATGCTCCTTCTAAATCTAGTAATGAGCAAAGAGCAATTTCCTTATAGTCCTATGCCTTTTCGATTTGTTTTACCAATCCATGAAGGGCTGACTCGGTTAATTTGCCTTTTTGATAGGCATGTTGGTTGTTATTAAGACAGACCTTGTTAGGCCCCGTTCTTATGTGATTGTCCACTAACTTCTCCATCGTTTTGACAAAGAAGGAGGTAAGACTTATAGGGCGATATGACTAGGCTGTTCACTGGGACGATTCCCCGCCTTCGATACAAATACCACTCCAGATTTTTGGGATCTATCCCCATGCAAAGCTAGCTTTAAAGATCCTTATCATTATTGGCATTAGGATCTCTATCCCCTTCTGCAGTAATGCGGGGAATATTTTATCTACTCCGGCTGATTTGTAGGGCTCAAAGGTATTGATCGCCCATCTGATCTTTTCCGGAGTGAAGAATTTACCAGCAATACTTTTGCTGAACGGAGTTTGACGATACATCCTTTCCTCTACCTCTAAATCTTCTTCTTCTTCTTCAATGGCATGACAGCCCGAATCAAGCCTGGGCCTCCTGATTTTCAGGTTCCTTAACATTTTCATTACTTATTGTGGAAGGGTTGTTAGCTCTTCGCACAACCCTCTATCTGTGAATTTTTCATTTTCGTAGATTGAGGTAGCCAAGGTATATCCAGGCAGGCAGTGTGTTGGAATTATGCGTTGGCCGGGATTTGAACTCACGACCTTCACATTGTAAACCACAATCGAACTGACTGGTAAAGATTCCAGTTTGTACGTTCTATGTAACTAAATGAAGTCTTAATATCAAAACAGATATGCCTGTGGTCTGATAATTAAGCTTCTTTTGATACATGCCAATTTTCGCACTTGTCAACCAGGCACGGGCTTGTTACGGTTAGGTTAAGTACTAGTACTGCCTAGCTGAATTTATGAAGGTCGGTGTGTTACCTTTATTTATTATGTCTAGGTTGTTAGTAGTGAGGTAGTCCAAAAGTGACTCACCTCTTTTGTTGATATCACTGCTTCCCCTAATAGTGTGCTGCGCATTAGCGTCACAGCCCAGAATGACTGGTAATTTTTAGCTTCTGCTCTATTCCAGTAGCTCCATGACGCTTTGAGGTGGAGTATCTAGCTCCTCACCAGGAAAGTATGCCGAGGCGATTATCACCTCTTGAAAACATCCTGCCTTTGGTATTGTTGCGAGCTAGGGGTTCGCCGGGATTTCAAGTAAATACACAATTCGTTTAAAAAAAATAAGTGATAATTTATTTATTCGCACTTAATTCAATTTCCCGCTTAATTCGCACTATATGGCAATACCGCCGCGTACTTTTCAATCGCTTTCACTGGTTGGCGTTTCCGTAATAAAAATTACTGAATGAATGAATCTCTTGCTGAAAGCTTTCGTGCTTTTATACTCTTCCCATACTCATGAGTGTTCTCGAAGCTTCCTTCGGTGTGTATGTGTGAACTATACTGGAAAGCTCTAGATCTTTAATTGTGGCTTTCTATACTACATAGTTGAGTATATAGTTCTACATAATTCTTGTCTATTCGAGAGAGATCGAATTGCGGGGTTGCCAGGTCTGCATGTAACATTACTCTCTCCTTAACCCCTGTTCGTCCCAAAAAGAGTCGTTCACATCATCAATGGCACCATGGTACTTTGTTAGTCGGTCCAGATGTACCACTTTCATTTTAGTACGAGGTTTTTGATGTATCTCAATCCGGTAGACGACATCATTTAACCGGTTGATGATCTGGTAAGGGCCTTCCTAATTGCGCTGTAGTTTCGGCGATCTGCCCTTCTATCGTTTGGGATTATATAACCAAACCAAATCGCCCTCTTGGAATCCTGATGAATGCGCCCGTTGATCATACCTCGTCTTCATGTGGTCGGTCGCCATATCAATTTTATCTCTGACCAAGTTATAAATTGTATTTAGTCGACATTGAAGATCCGAGACGTATTCTTTGCCATTGGTTGGTTGGTCTGGTGGCACTCCAAACATTGGTTCCGCAGAGAGTTGAATATTTCTTTCGAAAATAATTCGGGAGGGAGTTTCTCCTGTTGTTGAATGTACCGATGTTCTGTAGTCCATTAAAAATAGAGGGATGTGCTGATCCCAGTCCTGTTGCCTCTCGCTGACGAGTTTGGATAGGTTTAAGTTCAATATCCTATTGAAACGTTCCACCATTCCATCGGACTGTGGATGTAATGGAGTTGTCCTGGTTTTGTTTATTCCCAGCATTTGGCACACGTGTATGAATATTTGAGATTCAAAATTGCGCCCTTGATCGGAGTGTAGTTCACGTGGAGCTCCAAATCTGCTCATTCAGTTGATAACAATTTGTTCTGCGACGGTTACTGCTTCTTGGTTTGGAATTGCGTAAGCTTCATGTCACTTGCTGAAATAATCAATGACCACTAGAATGTAGCGATTACCATTTTTTGATTCCGGAAATGGTCCAGCAATATCCACAGCAATTCTCTCGAATGGAGCTCCCACATTGTACATCTTGGAGATGGATCCAATAGAACCTCTCTCGTATCTTGGCCAAGGTTCTATTTACATCCAAATGCCCACCGGAAGTACCTCCATGATATTCCTTCAAAACCTCCTCGACCTTTGGAATGCGGGGCGATGGTTTGCATGTGATACGATGTTCCGTCAGCGTTTTCCCATTTCCGTTTTAATAATCCGCCATCTAGGTGAAGGGAGTTCCATTGTGCCCAATAACACTTTAAGGTTTTGCTGAATTGTGAGATGTCTTTCCACTCAGGCCGTTCCATTTCGCCCTTCCATGCCATGATCGGTGGAATATCTGGATCTTTACGTTGGGCATCTTCCAGTTCTTGCTGATTCCATCCATCCTTTAGTTCGGTCGTTATCCTCTGAATGGTTTCTCCGGCTTCTTTTCCTTCTACGCGGTGACAATGCTTACAGTTCGATGGACAAGGACGACGTGATCGGCATTACCGTGGATTCTTTCTCTTCGGTGAACAATTTCAAAATCGTAGGATTCGAGTCTTTCTATCCATCTGGCTACTTGGCCTTCGGTTTAACTGAAGTAGCCATTTAAGCGATGCGTGATCCGTTCGAAGAAGGAACTTTTGACCATAGAGATATTTGTGAAAATGTTTTGTTGCTTCTACAATGGCTAATAGCTCTCGGCGAGTTACGCAATAGTTCCTTTCTGATTTTGAGAGTACTCGGCTGTAGTATGATAGCACTCTCTCCTGCCCGTCGATCTCTTATGATAGTACTGCTCCGATACCGACATTGCTGGCGTCAGTGTCTATGATGAAATCGTGACTTGGTTTTGGATACAGAACTTCTTGGCTTATTTTTAGAGGGTACGTCATGTGGTTCTTCCTTGTCGATACTAGTCACCGCCGATATTGGTTCACAGCTGCCAATTATATCTCCTTTCTTTACGCTGGTAATGCTGTCCGAAACGTTGGGAACTCTTATTGGTACCATCATATTCTCATTCCTTTTTACAAGCGTTTTTCCTAATATTAGACTTCGTAATGCAGGTGTCGTTTCTGGTTCTATGAGGTAGAATCGGTGGTTCCCGGGATTACCATCGAGCTCTGCCCAAATAACATTCCCAGATGACTTTGGTATGTCCGCATCTTCGCATAATATAACTCGCAACTTTGTTGTGTTGGAGGATGTTGTTTCCATTGGGATTTCGATATTCCGCCACTTCATTATTCGTTGTCCTAAGTCCAGCTGGATACCGTGTGGTTTCAGAAAATCCATTCCAAGAATACACTCATCGGTAATGTCAGCTACCACGAATACATGCGAGAAGGTGTTGCGAGTCTTCCTATCCCGTTTTTTTTCTCGTTCCAAAATCTAATTTTTATATCGGGGTTTGCTCCTCAAACTCATTACCTGGATTTACATATACTCGCATTTCATTTATTATGTAATGTTTATTTGCTGGCTGGTTCCTAAACACGAAAAAAAATTAGGAATTCATGTCACCGCACCGGACAAAACGAAGAAATATATATATATATACTTATATAAATAAAAAAAAAAATAATAAATAAATATATAATAATACTTAAATAATAATAAGTTAACAAGAAAATAAAAATTTAAAAATACATAATAATAAAAAAATAAATAATAAAAATAAATAAAAACATGGGCAAGTTTAAGCAGGGCAGCACTGCAATAAATCTTTTTGGCGCCAAAATTTATCGACCAGAATGCAAGAAAACCGGTTTCTTTTTTCTGCTACTGGTCTGCCCGCCAAAAATGAAAGCAGTAGTGAGTGGTTGCTGGGAGCTGCTGGCGAGCAGTTAGCGAAAGATAATAAGGAGATTTTTTTTTTTTTCGAAGAAAAAAAAGTGATCACAACATACACATAAAACTAATAAAAAGTGAAAATTAAAAAACAAAAAAAAGTGATCACAACATACACATAAAACTAATAAAAAGTGAAAATTATAAACGTAAAAAAAAAAAGAACGTAACAAAAAAAATATACCTACACTTACATATATATAAAATTATGGAATAAACGCGAGAGCAGCGAAGAAAACGAAGCAATACTGGATGCAGCAAGGGCCCCACCGAGGTTTTTTTTCTTTTGTTTTTATCTCAATTATATTTCTTTTAGTTAGTTGATATGATTTTTGAATTTTTGCAATTTCATTACCTTTCTTATTAAATGCATGTCGGCTATCCGGTCTGTTTCATTATTTTTAAATGTTAATATTGATGTGACGTTTTTTTAGGAATCGCGCCAGCATGTTTTTTTTATCTAGGATAGTTATTCGCATGTTCCAATTATTTCGCGAAAATTTCCAGACCATGAGTGAGGAGTAGAGGGTCGCCCAATGGGTGCCCTGGGGCTGCCCATCATCGCGTAGGGCTATCGTCCCTACCTTCCTTCCCCTCTCGTATATTTAGTAGCAGCACGATTCAAGGATGGGTGCTTCGACGGGTAAATTTGACCCCCCCAACGCTCCTGAGCAGCCGGCAGGAGAAGCTGCCCGACTCGAAGAAGCCACATTAAAAAAATCTGCGACGAGAATGCGGCTGCGAAGCCGGATTTTCGTTACAGTTGGCGCCCAAATTATTAGGCTTTTTACGGCAAATTTGTCTTTGTTTCCATTGTCCCATTTAATAATTTTCAGCTCATGAATAATTCAATATCCAATTAAAATTTTCGTCTTTCTCAAATTCGATATTCTTTTTTTCAGTGGTGATTTTTTTTTTTCTCTTCAATCCGGTTAAATTTCGTGTAATTTTTTTTACGGTGCTCGAATCGGAAATTTTTTTTTGTGCGGTACTTTGTCGTGGTTGTATGAGTGCGAATTTTTCTTTTCACATAATTTTTATAGTGCAATCTTAAATTTTTTCGGGTTATATTAATACTAGCACGCATTTTCAAAAATAAATTCAGCGATATTTTTTTTGAGTTTTTTTTTGAGAAAAGGTTATTTACCTTGTGAGTGAAAATTAAACGTTTAACTTTATGCAATTAAATTTTAAAATAGTTTTCGCGAATTATTCGCTAGTGAAATTCGGGTATAAATATTTGTTAAAGTTAGGTTTGAGTCTTAGATAAACTTTTTGTGTTGCTTATTAAATCTTGATTAAACCTTATAAATGTTGCTTCATATCAAGTTAGCTTATTTCGCACTTAACTCACTAAAATTTTTTTTTTTGTAATTTTTTTTCCACTCATACATTTTTAAAGAAAGCATTAATCCTGAAAGAAATAATCGTAATGTTAATTCGGCTTGGAGCTTAGTGAAGAAGAAAAAGAGAAAAATTCACGCACTACTCAGTTGAAATAGATTAACCAAACTTTTAATAAAAAAAAAAAAAAAAAATTTTTTTTGTTGAGCCTTTCTCGGGGTCTGAGCATTTTCACTCCTGTCGCGCGTTAAATTTTTTTTTGTGAGTTCCAGCGCATCTTAAATGCATCGCTCATTCGGGGCTCGATCAGCTGTGAATTAAATCTCACTGTAGAATTACTGAAAGAAAGACGTGAACATCTGTTGTCCGCAATACGCGTCGATGTCGATCATCTCCAGAAGACCGATGTTAATAACGACACTCTTTCAGTATCGCGAATAAATAAATCTTCGATTTGGTCTCTCGCGAAATTTTATCCAGACCGGGTCTGTAGACAATTTTTTTTCGTCAGTCGAATAATTTCGTTTGATTATAGAGATCACATCAAAGATATCGTTCAAAATGTGTAAATCAAACATGAGTTAGAATGGTCATTTCACCTCCCATCCCTTTCCATATTCCAAAATTTTTTTTTTATTTTTTTTTGCTTCACAACTTTTTTATTTTTATCCGAGAGGGAGAGGGAAATATATCCTTGATGTTATGCAGTCTCAAGGAACCCATTAAAGTTCCATTTGGTATTTCTCTTATATTTTCTAGAAATTCGTTTGATATATTCTCGATTTATTCTCGAAAACAAACTATTTTTTTTTGTATATATTTTTGCAAAAATCTTTCTTATTATGTCTATGCGGGTTGAAGACCTGGAACCAGAAGAGTTCCAATGGGAATGTTCCATTCGCAACATTGGTGGGAAACCATCCAAACAATACGAGGAATTACTTGAATGCCTAAAATTGGAATTAGAAAAACCATTCCTACGGCCTGCTAAAGGCTTTAATAAAGATCCTCGCGGTGAATTAGAAATGTGCCGAAAGCGCGTTGAGTCTTTGTGTATATCGGTAAAAGCGTTAATCATACAATCATCACCTAATACTGTTTCAAAATATGTTTCAAGGCTTAGTTATTACAGCGGTCGGCTTGAAAGGCTATCGAACCAATGTGTTGAACTGAGAGGACAAGCTGACAACTTGCGTCATGCTGCAACTATGTTAATAGGGATATGCAACAATTTTCATGTATCCGATGCGATACTTGATGCTGATTCCATAGAAAGTGAAATTGAAGAACTTACTTTCTTGATAAAACCTTGGAACTTAGGAATGACGACTTTGTCCAATCAAACTACTCCTTGTTTTGATAGAGCCCCTGTTACAACACACAGACCGCGAATGGAAACAGACTCGGCGCATCGCCCTACCAATATTTTAAGTAGTACGACACGCCAAGATCGCTTTAATTCAAATACCACGCATCAGACTATTGGTATGGTGAAATGGGGTCTTTTCTTTGACGGTACGTCTTCCGGTTTGAACATAGAGAGATTCCTATTTCGGGTCCAAAGATTAGCAGATACTAACCGTGTGAGCTCTGAAGAGCTGGTTAAAAATTTTCATCTGTTGCTCTAGGGTAATGCTGCTGAGTGGTATTGGGCATTCGTAGAGAAGTACGATGATGTCTTGGGATCTGTTTTGCGCAGCGATCAAGGAGCGATACGCTGCTCAGAACTCTGATCTTGATATTCGAAGAATTATTGATGCTCGATATCAAAAACCACGCGAAAAATTTTGCGATTTTGTTGATGCTATAGAGCAGTTGACGTTGCAGCTCAGTATACCACCCTCGGACGAAAACATGCAACAAGTTTTGCTGCGAAATATGAGGCCAGGATTACAGGCACATCTGGCTGGTCAGGAATTCGCATCCGTGCAACTCCTACGTCGCAAATGTGCTGTAGTTGAGAACACGTGGAAGAGAGTGGGATACGACGCTGACATGAGTTGTTCTGGGCGTCGACAAATCAATGAAATTGATTGTCCCCAAAATATGGATAACAATTTCGAAATGGAAATTTCCGCTATAACTAAACAACCACCTGTTTCATCCTCATTTCCAGCCAAACCTAACTTCGATATCTGTTGGAATTGTAGTGACATTGGTCATCGGTTCACTGATTGCTCGAAGCCAGTTTTACACGTTTTTTGCTTCGGATGTGGAGCCAAAAATACAGTCAAACCTAAGTGTTCCCGTTGCACGGCTCGTCCATCGGGAAACTTCTCAAGGAGTGTGATGCAATCGGGAACAGGTCACGCTCCAGCTTGGAGGAACTCCAACCGGAATACGACCGAAGTGGCTTCCAACACCGATCCCGAACTGTCAAAGATGAGACGTTAACACATTCAGCCAATTCCATTATTCAAAACTCTCGTGTCTTGTCCTTAAATAGTGTTGAACAGTCAACCCAGACTATTCCCTATAGTTTCAAAAATATTTCAAGTCGTCGTCTGGAATGTTCTAGACGTTACTGGCAACTCCGACGCCAGCTGAAGAAAATGTGCTTGGAATCAATAATTCATCTTCCCGGAGATAATAGACCATACGCCGAGATCAACATCCAAGGTCATGCAATCCGAGGATTACTTGACAGTGGCGCTAGTTCTAGTATCCTGGGCGCAGGCGCGATGGGTTTCATTGAAAAACTCACCCTGCCCATACATTCTCTTCAAACCCAAGTCACTTCGGCAAATGGTGAGAAGAGTAATGTACTAGGATACGTACGAACTCTCGTCACTTACAATGGTCGCACTCGCATGATGCGTTTTCTCGTAGTTCCCACATTGATGAACTCATTATACTTGGGTGTTGACTTCTGGGATGCGTTCGGTTTGGCTCCAGTACACGTACACGAACTTCAGGCTCCTACACTTCTTAATGACCCAAAGTTTCATGAACTAACGGAGATTGAGCAAAAGGATATGCAAGCCATTTTGAACTCGTTTCCTTCGTTCAATCGAGTTGGTCTCGGTAAAACCACGCTTCTTGCTCATCATATAGATACTGGATCGGCAAATCCGATTAAACAACGGCATTATGCTGTTTCGCCGGCTATCCAAAAGCTTCTGTATGATGAGTTAGACCGAATGCTCTCTCTAGGAGTCATCGAAGAATCCAATAGTTCATGGAGTTCGCCAGTTACGCTCGTACGAAAACCCGGTAAAGTACGTTTGTGTTTAGATGCACGTCGAGTGAATGACGTTACCGTCAAGGACGCATATCCTTTACCCTTGATAGAAGGACTTTTAGCGCGTCTTCAGTCCACAAGATATATTTCTAGCTTGGACTTGAAGGATGCCTTTTGGCAAATTCCTTTAGACGTTGATTCCAGGGATAAAACAGCCTTTGCTGTTCCAGGCCGACCACTGTACCAATTCACGGTCATGCCCTTCGGTTTATGCAACGCTCCGCAAACCATGTGTCGTTTAATGCATAAAGTGATTCCACACCAACTGCATGACAAGATATTTGTCTATCTGGACGATCTTTTAATTACGTCCAGCACTCTTGATGAGCATTTCAGCCTTCTTCGTGAAGTTGCTCAACTTTTGAAGTTGGCCAATCTCACGATCAATGTTGAAAAAAGCAAATTCCTTTTAAGAGAGATCAAGTATCTTGGATATGTAGTTGGAGACGGAATCCTAAAGACGGATCCTGAGAAAATCTCCGGCATAACGACATATCCGGTTCCAAAGTCGGCACGCGATGTGCGTAGATTTTTGGGTATGGCTGGTTGGTATAGGCGGTTCATTCCTAAATTCGCCTCAACGGCTGCATCCCTAACAGATTTGCTAAAAGGAAAAAAATCGTTTACCTGGAACGAGGCGGCACAATTTTCGTTTGAGCAAATCAAAACTCATCTGACTTCAGCCCCAGTATTAGTCAATCCAGATTTTTCGAAACCATTTTTCATTCAGTGCGACGCCAGTGCGACTGGAATCGGAAGCGTCCTGTTTCAAAAATCAGATACTGGTCAAGAACATCCAATCGCCTTTATGTCAACGAAACTCAACGCTGCACAACGTAATTATAGTGTCACGGAGTTGGAATGCCTGGCCGCGGTCCAGAGCGTAAAGCAATTTCGAGCCTAAGTCGAGGGATTACCGTTCACTATAATTACAGATCATGCAAGCTTGAAGTGGTTGATGGACCAAAAAGATCTCTCTGGTCGACTGGCGCGTTGGAGCTTAAAGCTACAGGGTTTTAACTTCGGACGAAGTTGAGACCATAGATCTAGATATCTCCGAAATTTTGTCTCCATCAGCATTCGAAGAAGCTTCATATGTGGAATTGATAGACCACATAAATGAAGCACCAGAACGCTTTCTTAATTTACAAGTTCTTAACGGCAGAGTGTTCATCTCACGAAGTACGAAGCAGAGCACCCATACTGATATACCAGAATTTAAACTGTGGGTACCAGAATCCGTAACACACCAGCTTATTAGCGCTGCTCATGACGCCCCAACCTCTTCTCACTTTGGTGTCCAGAAGACAATTGAATTACTACAACGTCGTTACTACTGGCCAAACTTCGTCAAGATGTTTCAAATTACATTGCTGCCTGCACGATATGCAAACAGGTGAAACCTCCAAACTCCACCATGAGGCCACCAATGGGTGAGCATGTCGAAGTTATACGACCACTGCAATACTTGTACATAGATTTCTTGGGTCCTTATCCGAGATCAAGGTCAGGAAATAGATTCATCCTGGTAGTACTAGACAAATTCACGAAATTCGTATGGGCAAAAGCTCTGCCGTCTGCTACATCAGAACTCGTAATGAAATATTTAGAGAAGGAAATATTCTTGCCATACAGTGTTCCGGAAAAATTACATTCAGACAACGGTGTACAATTCACATCTAAGGCGTTTAAAAAATTCTTAGATTACTACGCAGTTGACCAGGTATTATCACCTTACTATGCTCCCCAAGCGAATGCAGCCGAAAGAGCTAATCGCGCAATCCTCGCATCAATACGGGCTTATGTTGACCAAGATCATCGAAACTGGGATGAGAATCTTTGCGAAACATGTACGGCATTGAGAAATGTTGTACATGACTCTACCGGGTTCTCCCCTCATTTTCTTATGTATGGTTAACACTCGATTCTTCACGGTTCGGACTACAAACTCCTTCGCGACCTAAATGCGCTAACTGAAGGTGAAATCAAAATAAACCCACATATTGAGCGACTGCGAAGGGTGCAGGAAACAGTAAAGACAAGACTAGAACAGGCGTATCAAAAAGGCGCTCACAAATACAATTTGCGTAGTAAATTAAAGTCCTTCTCGGTAGGACAGATCGTCTTTGTGCGAAACCACGTACAAAGTAGTGCAATTGACCATTTTGCAGCCAAACTCGCTCCTAAGTTTGTAAAAGCAAAGGTTAAAGCAAGGGTTGGTAATGTTTCATACCAACTGGAGGACGAGTCAGGAAATGTTCTCGGTATATATCACGCAAAGGATATTCGTGCCTAGTTTTGCCTCAAAGACAAATAAATTCCGCCTTTATAACCTTAAAAAAAAAAAAAAAAAAAAAAATATTACCAGATATTACTGCATCGAAAAATCCAAGTCAAGTTAAATATGTATCCTTAAAACACACGCTTGAATTATTATTCTATTTTATATATATTTTTTTTTTCTATATATATATACAAACATTAGAACTACTATAACCATTGAGAAATAAAGGAATAGGTGTTCTAAATCTAAGTCTGATACTAGTATATTTTTTTTTGTGGTATTAGAAAATAGCTCTTGCATTTGAATTACAAATATATTAAATCTTTTAATCGAACATATGTTCACTATTCGAATAACTCCTGGAAAAAGAAAAGTATATATGTTTATATATATGCGCACGATATGAAATAACTTTCAATTTTTTTAGTTTTTTTTTTTTAAATTCGTTAAATAGTTTGAATTGAATTTTCTAAATTATCGCTATCCGTAAAACAAAGTAGACGAATGATTTTTTTTTTCGAATAAGTTAGCCCGGCTTCAGATGAGACCCTTCTCCTGGGTCGAGGTCGTCCCCACGAATGTTGCGAGTCTTCCTTTCCCGTTTTTATTTCTCGTTCCAAAATCTAATTTTTATATCGGGGTTTGCTCCTCAAACTCATTACCTGGATTTACATATACTCGCATTTCATTTATTATGTAATGTTTATTTGCTGGCTGGTTCCTAAATACGAAAAAAAATTAGGAATTCATGTCACCGCACCGGACAAAACGAAGAAATCTATACATATAAATATAATTGTAGTGTCTGTCTGTTATTTGCTTATAAATGGCTATAAGTTAGTTTTTTGAGTTATTTTATCACTAACTAAGCAAAAAAACACATTTTTGAAATTTTTGTCTGTCTGTCTGTCTGTCTGTCTGTCTGTCTGTCTGTCTGTCTGTCTGTACGACCGCTTTTCACGCACAAACGGCTGAACTGATTGTAATGAAACTTGCACAGTTTGTTAGGTGTCCATCGGAATGAAATCTGCACTGGGTTTCATTTCACTCCCCTCACGCCTTCTACCCCCTCCCATACAAAGTGACTGATTTTCAAAATATATGTTAATCAAATTTTCTTGGAAACCATAAAAGCTATTAATTTGAAATTTGGAATATATTATTTCTATTATAAATACAGTGTTTTAGTTTACAAATTATTTGAGTTTATTCACTCCTTTCACCACCTCCCATACAAACTACACTTTTTCAAGAATTATTTTACACCAAATTTCTCAGTACGTGTAACTTCCATCGAGCTAAAATGTTGTATGAAATCCTTAATTAACATTATTATTAATATCGAGAAAAAATTAACCGATTAGCTTCACTCCTTCTACCCCCTCCCATACAATGTGACACAGTTCCACGACTTCACAAGAACTTGATTTTCTTGAAAAGTCTGAAAGTTACTGATCTGAAATTTCAAATATATCAATTGCATGATGATTATAGTTGTTTTTCAAAAAATCACCAGAAACCCCCTTCTCCCTCCACCACCTCCCATATAAACCGCACTTTTTCATGAAATACTCTAAACGAATTTTCTCAGTACATTTAAATTTCATCGAGGTAAAAATTTGAGCTTAATCCTTAATTAGCATTATTATTAATATCGTGAAAAAACTTAACCGAGTAGCTTCACTCCTTCTTCCCCCTCCCATACAATGAGACACATTCCACGACTATACAATAATTCGATTTTCTTGAAAAGTGTGAATGATACAGATCTGAAATTTAAAGTATATCAATTGCATGATAGTTATAGTTGTTTCTCGAAAAATCACCAAAAACCCCCCACTCCTTCTACCACCTCCCATACAAATTGCACAATTTCATTAAATTCAATGCACTAAGTTTCTCAGTACCTACTCAATTTTTGAAGCTTAAATTTGGTACAAAACATTTTTATAGCTACTCTAGCATGATATGAAACAAATTAGTTCAGTGCTGTCACCCTTGCTACCACTCCCCATATAAAATTTCTTAACACCGCAAAAATTTCGTATCGTATGATTGGGCTTTACGCACAATCGTAGTCCTGTTATGCTTTTAAGCTTAACGTTATTTTATTTGGTCTTTTCTTTCATTAACACAAGCTACAACTATTCACATGTCCTTAACGCTCTTCCATACTTATATAATCTCAAATCACGGGTTTGATTTGATCACGAGCCTGTCCCATAAAAATGGGAGTATCATGCTTTCATTCTGAATAATTTATGGATCTGATTCCAACAATATACAAACCATTTTCTTCAAAGACCCATTAAAGTAAGCAGATTATACATATATCCCACATAATGTATTACTAACTACACTCTCAAAAATTGCTTATTTTTACGCGGACGAAGTCGCGGGCGTTTGCTAGTATATATATATATACTTATATAAATAAAAAAAAAATAATAAATAAATATATAATACTTAAATAATAATAAGTTAACAAGAAAATAAAAATTTTAAAAATACATAATAATAAAAAAATAAATAATAAAAATAAATAAAAACATGGACAAGTTTAAGCAGGACAGCACTGCAATAAATCTTTTTGGCGCCAAAATTTATCGACCAGAATGCAAGAAAACCGGTTTCTTTTTTCTGCTACTGGTCTGCCCGCCAAAAATGAAAGCAGTAGTGAGTGGTTGCTGGGAGCTGCTGGCGAGCAGTTAGCGAAAGATAATAAGGAGATTTTTTTTTTTTTGGAAGAAAAAAAAGTGATCACAACATACACATAAAACTAATAAAAAGTGAAAATTAAAAAACAAAAAAAAGTGATCACAACATACACATAAAACTAATAAAAAGTGAAAATTATAAACGTAAAAAAAAAAAAAGAACGTAACAAAAAAAATATACCTACACTTACATATATATAAAATTATGGAATAAACGCGAGAGCAGCGAAGAAAACGAAGCAATACTGGATGCAGCAAGGGCCCCACCGAGGTTTTTTTTCTTTTGTTTTTATCTCAATTATATTTCTTTTAGTTAGTTGATATGATTTTTGAATTTTTGCAATTTCATTACCTTTCTTATTAAATGCATGTCGGCTATCCGGTCTGTTTCATTATTTTTAAATGTTAATATTGATGTGACGTTTTTTTAGGAATCGCGCCAGCATGTTTTTTTTATCTAGGATAGTTATTCGCATGTTCCAATTATTTCGCGAAAATTTCCAGACCATGAGTGAGAAGTAGAGGGTCGCCCAATGGGTGCCCTGGGGCTGCCCATCATCGCGTAGGGCTATCGTCCCTACCTTCCTTCCCCTCTCGTATATTTAGTAGCAGCACGATTCAAGGATGGGTGCTTCGACGGGTAAATTTGACCCCCCCAACGCTGCTGAGCAGCCGGCAGGAGGTGCTGCCCGACTCGAAGAAGCCCCATTAAAAAAATCTGCGACGAGAATGCGGCTGCGAAGCCCGATTTTCGTTACAAAGGTCAAATCCCCAAGCTGTATGTCATGAGCTATTTCTCCATGGACCGTTGTAGTTCCTCCTGTAGCAGTACGAAGTGCGTACTTCTTGGTGTTGTGAAGCCAAGTACGGTATACGAGGTCAGATCTTATTACTGACCGTGTTGCGCCTGTGTCAACTGTTATGATGCAGTTTAATTTGCCAACTCGACCATTCATGCAGGTTACGTATCGGGAAACACATGTGAGAAATGTGGGTACATTTGGTCAAACGCATCGGAAAAGATCACAAGTATACCCACGTTTATCTAATGTTTGTGCATCGGAAAAGATCACAAGTATACCCACATTTATCTAATGTTTGTGCATCGGAAAAGATCACAATGATATCCACGTTTATGTAACGTTTGCGCATCGGCATTGGGTTAAGGTGTTAAGAAACGGTCCTGAACCCATCATAAAATGTAAATGCACTTTTGCATTTTCGAAGGTTAACAATGGGAACCAAGATTATATTGTTTTCCCATATGCTGAGCCAGTACAGTATAAATTAGGATAAGCCCATAGAAATTAAGTTAGTCTTAGGATGTCAGCAGAAGAGTGAACATTAAATTACATGTAAAGTAATTTTTTTAATAAAATAAAACATCGACACCCGAGTTTTATTAGTTGCATAAATCGTTTTCATAACGATGTAGTCGAGAAACTGCGATGATGGTTCCGAGGGCGTCGATTCTACCAGCCAACTTCTGCCCCATGAAGTTGGCCTTTACTCGTTTTCCGGCCCGTCATTAGGCGAAGCGTGCTCTTGACGGTTCGCCCCTTCCTCCCCTTTGTTTAGCAGCGCAGCCGGAACAATAGTTGGTCGCTTTACTGGGCTTACGGCAGTTGCGTCTTAAGTGTCCTGCCTGTCCACAATTCCAGCATCGGGGGGCACCAGATCCGCTTGGTGTACTCTGCTTTCTGACACACACACTCTTCTGCTATTTCTCGGACTCGATAGTTACTCCGCGAGCTTTGCTTGGCAGCTTAGAACGTCAGCCCAAATACTAAGGCTTCGCCAATCGTTTTCTTACCTGCCAATTTTAGCGCCTGTTGCAGCTCTCTGTCCTGTACAGCATTGTTAAATGCGAAAACAGCTGAATCATTGCGTTGCTCTGTTTGCGCATTGGGAAGCGATAATAGTGTGAGTTGTTCAATATCGCGTGCCAGCTCTTGAAGTGTTTCACCATTCTTTTGGGTTCGGTTGTTCAGTTGTGTTTTGTAGATCTCTTGCATGTGGTCACTGCCGTAATGAAGATCCAATGTCTGGACTAACGTTGAAAAATCTTGTTGGTGCTCCTACGGAATCGTTTGAAGAACCTCTGCTGGTGGACCTCTTAGCGCCAATATAAGAGCCGTTCCTCATTCCAGATCATTCCAATGATTGTTTCTTGCGGCAGCCTCAAATTGGGTCTTATAAATAGCCCACGGTGTTTGTCCATCGAAGATTGAAGCTTTGAGACCCTTGTGCGTAACGTGTTCTGCCTTGATGACTCCAGTCGCTTTCACGTTATCGAAGTCCCTTTTTAGGCGTTCGAATGCTTCTACAATCCCGGATGTCTTTTCCGTAATTTGTTCTTTGAAGATCCGAAGTTTCTTCTCTACGTTTTCTTCTATTGCCTTACCCATGGTGTCTATTTTATTATTTTGCAGCTCCAATTTTTGGTTGAGGTCCTTTGAGGTTTGATCTAATTTTTCATTAAGATCCGCTGACAGCTGACTTTGTTGGTCTAATTTCTGATTAATGTCCACTGATTGTTGCTCTAATTACTGATTAATCTCCGTTGTCACAGCTGATTGTAGTTTAATGACCACTGATTGTTGTTCAATGTCCACTGATTGTTGTTTAATATCCATTGATTGTTGATCTAATTTGTACATCATTTGTTGCATTAACTGTGTCAGACCATCCGATGTACCAGAACACTCCTCTTGACGAGCTTCTTCGATTTGGAACTCAAAACCAGAGTACAACAAAGAGTAAGAACACTTTGTATAGTGCCTGGGTTAACATTTTTGTGACGTGTTACCTCTGAAAAATCCGGTTTTTACCTCTGAAAATAAAGAGAGCAACGTGTCCTGCCGAGTCCGCGACACTTCTTATCTCTCATTCTAGTACATGGCGTTCTTAAAGCTTTTGCTCGCGTCGTATTCAAGTTGGACAGCGGGTGCGCGGGTCATGGTCGGCGGGTGGTCGACGATCCTCTCTGTTTTCGATATTTTCAGTGTGGCCCAATTGAATTACATTTTCTTTTTTTTTTGTTTGACCAGATTGTTTATTGGAAAATTTTAATGAAGATAATATGTCTTACGATTTTTATAGTAAATTGTAAATTACTGTGGTAATAAAAATTTTGATGAATTGAGTTGAGTGATAATATTAACTTCTGTATCATTCATATTTTTCTCCGAGCCTTCTTTCTTAGTGTTACAAACTTTAGAGCAATATTATAATACTCTCAGATTTCATCTAGAGTATAAAAAAAATACCAAAAGAAAACTTTGCTGCAACTTATATTGAAGCTATCACAATATTAAATATATATCGGTAAGAATTCAACTTTATACCGACATTTATAATAAATTGATTCGCGACTAGATAATTGATATGTGGCAGCACTGCGGCGGAGACTTAAAATTTCTCTTGCTCTTGCCTAATAAAAAAAAATCTTTGCGAGAATGTAATGGAAATATCAGAATAAATGTTCACTGCAAGCTTGAGAGAGAGGAAGCACACGTATCGGCGATGAAACACGAGTGTGTTTTCGGCAAATTTTCGGAGCCGGGTCGCATTTTTAGCTGAATGTTCCTACTATGTATATACTATGCTCAAAACTATCTGCATCCTTACCCTCAGCCTCAAGTATCTCGATGACAAGTTCAGACTTGTTCCCTGTGTTATAACTTTAATATATATGAACTTATAATAATAAGTAAAAAACACTGTTTTATTTTCAAACAATTTTTATATTTTCCACATCACTTTTACCAATGTTTTATTATACTCTAGATGAAATCTGAGAGTATTATAAATTTGCCGAAAAGTTTGTAACGCCAAGAAATAAGATTCGGAGAAAAAAATGAATGATACAGAAGTTCATAAAATCACTCAAAAATCTCAAAACCGGATGTCCGTCCGTCCGTCTGTCCGTCCGTTCGTCCGTCCGTTCGTCCGTGTCCTCTCTAGCTTGAGAACGCGTTGAGCTAGAAAGTTCAAATTTTGTATACGTCGTTTTCAACAAAAAAGTAAGGTCAAGTTCGTGAACGGGCCAAAGCGTTTCACCCCTTCCACCCCCTCTCATACAAAATGACACAATTTCGCAATTTCACAATAAATGGATTTCCCCGAAAAATATAAATGCTATTGATATGAAATTTGGAATATAATACTTTTATGATAATATAAATCAACTGTATTAAAGTTTTTTGAGTCCTCCTCTTCCTTCCACCACCTCTCATACAAACTGAATTTTTTCATGAAATGCTCTAAGCCAATTTACTCAGTGCATATAATACTTATCGAGCTGAAATTGTGCACTAAATATTTAATGGGAATTAGTAGTAAGACTAAAAAAAATTAGACGATTTCCTATAGTCCGTCTACCCCCAACCATACAAAATGACACAATTTCGCAATTTCACAATAAACGGATTTGCCCGAAAAATATAAATGCTACTGATCTGAAATTTGGAATATAATACTTTTATGATGATATAAATCTACTGTATAAAAGTTATTGGAGTCCTCCCCTTTCTTCCACCATCTCCCATACAAACTGCACTTTTTAATGAAACGCTCTGAGCCAATTTAATCAGTGCGTATAATACTTATCGAGCAGAAATTGTACAGGAAATATTTAATTGGAATTAATAGTAAGATTAAAAAAAAATTAGACGATTAACTGTACCCCTTCTACCCCCTCCCATACAAAATGACACAATTTCGCAATTTCACTATAAACGGATTTGCTCAAAAAATATAAATGCTATTGATCTGAAATGTGGAAAATAATTTTTTTATGATGATTTAAATCTACTGTATAAAAGTTATTGAAGTCCTCCCCTTAATTCCACCACCTCCCATACAAACTGCACTTTTTCATGAATGCTCTAAACCAATTTACTCAGTGCGTATAAAATTGATCGAGCTGAAATTGTGCACGAAACATTTTTTTAAAATTGTTAGTAAGACCGAAAAAAATTAGATGATTTCATTCACTCCTTCTACCCCCTCCCATACAACCTGACACAATTTCACAACTTTATAAAAGGTCGATTTTCCTGAAAAGTATGAATGCTACTGATTTGCAATTTGAAATATGTCAAAAGCATGATGTGATTATTTCTGTAAAGTCATTAAAAACTCGCCTCTCCTTCTATCACCTCCCATACAAACTGCACTATTTCACTACATCCAACACACTAATTTTCTTAGTACCTAATAAATCTTTAAATCTTAAATTTTATATAAAATATTTTGATAGCAACCTTAGCGTTTTGCGAAAAAATTAGTTCAATGTCGTCACCCCCTCTACCACTTCCCCTACAAAATTTCTTAAGATCCAAAAATTCCTCTTTCATCTAGAGTATCGCACGATTGGGCTTCACGCCCAATCGTACTTCTGTTATGTTTATACTCTAGATGAAATCTGAGAGTATATTGTGTTTGCCTTACCGTTTGTAACGCTAAGAAATAACGCTCGCACAGAGCCGGCAAGGATACAGAAATATTTGTTGTCGCTCAAAAACTTCGATTCCGAGTTGCTGTCCGTCTGGCTGTCCGTCTGTCTACAGCATAACTCTCGAACGCTTTGAGCTATCGTGCTGAAATTTGTTGTGTGTTATTTTTAGCAAAAAAGTAACTTTAAGTTCGTGAACGGGCCACATCCCCCCACTCCTTCTACCCCCTCCCATACAAATTTCGAGTAATGACCAGGCCAGGGAAAAATCGCATCTTTTTTCTTCTTTTTCTTTTTCTGCTGGCGGGTCGACACTTTGGATCTGATCGTTTTTTTGTTGAGAGAGTGTGGTACCGTAAGTTTCAATTAACCGGAATTTATTATCGTGAGTAAGAATTATGGAAGGCCAAAAAAACCCCATTTCATTAGTTATTTAGTTTTTATATTTTAACGGAGCACATGGAAGGCCAAAAGAGCCCCATTTCATAAGTTATTTAGTTTCTCTGATTTTTAACTGAGCCCGTGGAAGGCCAAAAGAGCCCCCATTTCATTAGTTATTTAGTTTTTTTCAATTTTAACGGAGCACGTGGAGGGCCAGAAGAGCCCCAACCGTAAGTGACGATTAACCTGAATTTATTATCGTGAGTAAGAATTATGGAAGGCCCAAAGAACCCCATTTCATAAGTTATTTAGTTTTTTCTAAATTTTAACGGAGCACGTGGAAGGCCAGAAGAGCTCCAACCGTAAGTTTCGATTAACCTGAATTTATCATCGTGAGTAAGAATTATGGAAAGCCAAAAGAGCCCCATTTCATTAGTTATTTAGTGTTTCTATTTTAACGGAGCACGTGGAAGGCCAGAAGAGCCCCAACCGTAAGTTTCGTGAGTAAGAATTATGGAAGGCCAAAAGAGCCCCATTTCATAAGTTATTTAGTTTCTCTGATTTTTAACTGAGCCCGTGGAAGGCCAAAAGAGCCCCCATTTCATTATTTTTTTTTCAATTTTAACGGAGCACGTGGAGGGCCAGAAGAGCTCCAACCGTAAGTTTCGATTAACCTGAATTTATTATCGTGAGTAAGAATTATTTAAGGCCAAAAGAGCCCCATTTCATAAGTTATTTAGTTTCTCTGATTTTTAACTGACCCCGTGGAAGGCCACAAGAGCCTCTCTTCATAAGTTATTTAGTTTTTCTGATCTCTAACTGAGCACGTGGAAGGCCAGAAGAGTCCCAACCATAAGCTTCGATTTACCTGAATTTATAATCGAGTTTCAGCATTGTGGAGGGCCCCCGCTGGTGGGAGGAGAGAGAGGGACCACCAAGCAATGATCGAAATACAAGGTCGCATGTCTGCCTAAATGGATCGAGTAGACCATCCTAGGTCTTCGCCTCCCGGCTGCTCACCTTCTTAATTTTTTTTGTTCTGTTGCCCGTTGACTACCTCATCAGGAGTTCCCAAACCTGATGGTCAGCCCACCCCCCTAAATGGTACATAAATTAAATTCATGTGCACGGAGAGGAGTGACACCCACACCCATCCGACGAGCTAGTTAGTGCATTTGATAGATATACCGATCGTCACTCCGTAGGCACTTCGTGTGACTCTGCCATGGCGGCGAGTCAACAGGATACAAGCGAGTTGGTTATTTTTTTTTTTTAAATAAACAAAAACAAAATAAAAATAACCGATACGCCGCCTGTTACATAATATGGCGCCCAACGGAGAGCCAGATAAGTTTCGGTGGCCTGATTTTTCAAGCCATTCTCAACATTCCTCCACGGATTTCAACCTGAATGAAACTTATCTATGGCCGAAACGTGTGAGATTCTTCAATCATTAAAAATCACATTTCTATTACTTTCATGTAATGTTTTTTAACACTAAGTCCTCAGAATCCCCTTTTTCACCCCCATAATCGCCTACTCGGCATTCTGAGATCTGAATTTTCAAAAACATTTTTTTTTTTTCATCAATCAAGCAGGCGGATACTTTGGCGTGATTGACACTCTGGATGAACATGAGTTTGCACGATCAAATTCAAGTCCATGTAGGCAGATAATAGATAATAATTCTTGGCCGTCTGGAGCATTTGTCAAAGAATTTACTTCACGTCGTATTAGATCAATGGGATCTGGTTCAAAAAACTCAGACAATTGTCCATTTACTATCAAAACGTAAATGGACTGCGCACTAAAACTCAGGCGATATTTGCTTCAAGCCAGAATTCCTCTTATGACGTTATTGCTTTTTCTGAAACGGGACTAAACTGTAGTTTTTCTGACAGTGAACTCTTTAGTTCAGACTTCCAAGTCTTTCGTAAGGATCGTTATGATTCCGATTTGAGATTGAAAGGTGGTGGGTTGTTATTAGCAGTCCGTAACTGCACTAATTGTGTAGTTGTTGACGTGCCGAACCCTCACTGTCTGGAGATCTTGTGTGTTAAACTTATATTTTGCAATAAGGATATTTATGTCCTTTTGACATATATTCCCCCTTCTAGTCCTTTTACTTTATACGAAAAAACAGTTGACTGTATAACATTTGTTCATAGTACTATGAATATATCTGACGAACTCATTTTATTGGGTGATTTTAATATTCCAGGTCTTTCTTGGTCATTTTCTGACGATGATTCTACGCTCTTAGTTTCGGATGCTTCTTCATCGCTTGAATGTTTTTTTGTAGATAGTATATTTGCACTTGGTCTCCACCAACTTAGTCTTGTTCGGAATTCCTATGGAAGACAGCTTGACCTGGTTTTTTATTCAGACTACTGTGCCTGTTCCGTGGAAGAGAGCTTATCATCAATTTCGAACATTGATGTCCTACACCCTCCCATTAATATATTTCTTATGATTGACGACGAGCGTATTTTTATGCCTAGTGAGAAAGAACTAACTTTTGATTTTAACAAAGCCGATTTTTCACGGTTGGACAATCTTATCTCTAATTTCAACTTTGATGAAATTTTTGACAATCCCGATTTTGAGGGTGCCGTACTTGATTTTTATTATATTCTGTACCAATTTTTTGTTGCTTCAGTTCCTTTTACTTATCGGAAGAATATTTCATTGTTGTATCCTTGGTACACGAGTGAGTTACGTGCGATACGCAACTCTCGTAATGCTGCGTGGAATAGGTATACTAGGACAAAGAATGACACAGATTTTCGTACGTATACAGAATACTATGACTTATTTAAAGATTTATCTAATCATTTATATGCTGAATATTTACTTAAAGTGCAGTCGGATATTATTAGGGATCCCTTGAAGTTTTGGAAGTTTGTTAATTGTAAGCGCAAATCTGACGGTTATCCAGCTTCTTTCCAATACCTTGGCAACAATAGTAATGATCAATTTACTATCTGTAATTTTTTTGCCACATTCTTCAGTGGATCTTTTTCTGGTAGTAACTTTATCCCTGACATGTCGTACTTTGATAGCTTTAGAAGTACTGCTTCAACTACTTTCTCTAGTATACCGATTAGTTATAATGATATAGTTAATCATATTTCTCGCCTGAAGGATGTTTCTTCTCCTGGCCCAGATGGTGTTCCTGCTTTAGTCCTCAAACGCTGCTGTCTCTCTATTGCTGAGCCACTCTCCCTCCTCTTTCAAAGGTCGCTAAAAATTGGAATTTTCCCTTTATCATTCCGACTCACAAAAGTGGAGCAAAATCTGCTGTAGTCAACTATCGACCAATAGCTAAGCTGTCAGCTATTCCAAAGCTTTTTGAGTCTGTAGTATATGAGTGCCTCTCGTTTCACTGTAAGTCCCTGATTTCAAGTAAACAACATGGATTTGTCAAAAACAGGTCAACTATTACCAATCTGATGGAGTTTACGAATAAATCCATTGTTGGTATTGAGGAGGGTAAGCAGGTGGATTGCATTTATACTGACTTTAGTAAGGCTTTCGATAAATTACCCCATTCCATTATTTTGTTAAAATTAGACATGTTGGGTTTTCCTACATGGTTTATTAATTGGATTAAGTCGTATCTACTTAATAGAACTTATCAAGTTCTCTTTCGTGGTTTTACTTCTAAGCCATTTACTGCGCATTCTGGTGTTCCGCAAGGAAGTCATTTGGGACCACTTTTGTTTGTCTTGGCCATTAATGATGCTGCATCTGTTTTTAAATATTCTGAAGTACTTATTTATGCAGACGACATTAAGATCTTTAGGTCCCTTAGTTCCAACTCTGACAATTTTCTTCAAGAAGATTTGATTAATTTTAGTAATTGGTGTCGCCACAATGATCTTCGTTTGAATGTGGATAAATGTCGTGTTATGTCATTTACTAGGAAAGTCTCACCGTTTGTAATTATTTATAGTCTTAATGACTGTATATTGGATCGTGTCAACTCTATTATTGACTTAGGTATTACGTTTGACCATAAACTTGATTTTAGCTTGCATATAAATAAGATTGTGCAAAAAGGTAATTCTATGTTGGGATTCACCACACGCTTATCGAAGGAATTTAACAATCCCTTTGTTAAATTGATTCTTTATAACACCTTCGTTAGATCTCATCTTGAATATGCTTCTCAAGTTTGGTCTCCTTTTTATGCTGATCACATTGCTAGAGTTGAATCAATTCAACGTAAATTTGTGAGAATAGCCTTATGCCACCTTAATTGGAGTGACAGACTGCGTCTTCCTCCTTACATCAAGCGACTCAAGCTTTTAAATATGTCGTCACTCTCAAAACGACGTGAGGTAGCTGATGTAGTTTTTGCTCATCAACTTCTTACAGGGATGGTTGATTCTCCTACACTTTTGAGTTTGATGCAGTTTGCTGTTGGTCGATTTTTACCAAGGCAGCCTAGATTGCTACAAATTTGCTTTCACCGGACAAACTATGGTATGAATGAACCGATTTCGCGTCTCGCGAGAGAAGTTAATGAGAATGCTGATGTATTCGACTTCTCTATTGATAAGCTTTGTTTAAAGCGTAGACTTAATACTAGTTGATGCCAATGTTTTGTCAATTTTTGTTCTGTGTTATTTATATTTATGTTTTTGGTGTAGGGATGTTATTGTTTGTTTCGTCCCTTCACTAAATGATGAGCCAGAGGATAATTCGATTTCCACATCTTAATTTGGAACCGTTTTATGGCAATTCCTTGCATTAAGGAATTCTGATACTGATAGTGATTTAAAATCACACGCCTGACTTCATGAATTCTATTACCTTGTAAAATTCCTTAAGCGAGTATCCAGCAGAAATGATGTGACCAGATAGCCTCCTGAATTTACGGTTCGCCAATGGTTTCCGGCTTACATATGAGGAGTGATGAGTGTTATTTGGAATTCGGCGGGCTAGGAGTTTTTTTTTTTTGTCCTTGTCTGATGTCGCCAGAACACCAGTCTATCACTTTTCTTAGGCCAACAAGTTCTTTTGCGGTCATTTTCTTTTTTAATTTCCAATTATAAAACTTTTCTCTTATTCTTTTCTGTGTGTATTGGCAGGATGGCTTTCTGCATACCTCTCTCTCCCCCCCCCCCAACCTGGTCTCAAGAAAAATTATATATTCTTATTTTTTTTTTCTAGTATTGATTCGTTCCTGAACGAAACCTTTTCTTAACCGTTTTGTGTTTCGTTATTTTGGCTTCGAGAAAAACACTTGGATTCTAAATTTCAAAGTATGATTTTTTTGTGAATTTTCCTGAGCACTGACGGTAGAAGTGACGAGTTCAAGGTCACGAATCGTTAGGTTAGTATTAACTTACGGTCCCGAAAGAATTAATAACTAACTGGAAAGTTTTTTTTCCTCAATAATTACATTTTTCTTATCATTTTTTTTTTTTCTTCTTTTTGTTTGCTGGGACATAGCTCACATATTGATCTTCAAACCTAGTAGATCAAGCTTTAATACGTGCCTAGAAATTGACTGAAGTATTATTTCTGGCATCCAAACATTTAAATAGCGATAGTTAGTATTTTAAAAAGCTGAGAACCTCGCAGAGGGACCGGAATCCATTTTAGTAAACAAATACCCAATATATTTCTACAGCGAGAACACCCCAGAGAGATGGGGCGATTCCCAAAAACCCGAATACCAGACAGCGAGCGCGAAGAACAGATGTCGAATTTCCCCGTAGAGATTCAGAATCCCTTGACAGAATCCTCAGAGACGACCAAGCAATGTTGTCTTCGAGCCGAGTGGTATCGGCCAAACCGTCGCAAGCAGGTACGCCCTTGCATACGGAATATGGAAATGCTGGTATGATGGGCACCCTTCAGGATATGTCACGACCTCCTCCGGGTCTTGACCTATCCGGGATTGAAACAGTCCAGCAAACAACATCTAAAGTAGTACATTCAGAGTTTCCCCCGGGAGCCAATACCCCTCTATCAGATTTGCAGTGGGATCATGGCCCTAATACTATGCCGTTCGGAGCCGGGGAAACCGCTTATGCTTTTCCTCCTCCTCACAGGAATACATCCGGTCGAGCTGAAGACTACGAAAAAAAATCGTAGAGCTGCAACAATGTGTTCAGCAACTGCAAATCCAGCTGGGCAGAGTAAGTGTCATCCCATCCAGGCCCCAGCGCACCACGCGCCCTTCACTCATCAAGCGCCACTGGTGATCCCTGGTCGAGAGGATTCGGAACCACATTCTTCCAGACCAGTGTCAAGGCGTATAGGATTCAACTCCGTCCCGCCAAGATCGTCAAGTCCTCTCAACAAATGTACGATGAAGTTCGATGGAATTTCTCAGAACATGCCAGTGGACGAATTTCTGTTCCGACTGGAGAGGCTTAAGTTGATGAACCAAGCCCCTGAAGAGTATTGGGTGAATAATTGCGATGCGTCAGCGGCCCTGCAGAGGCCTGGTACTGGCAGTTCTTGCGCAATAGACCTTTTCCGACCTGGCAAGAGATGAAGGTAGCCTTGATTAAGCGCTTCAAAATATGGAATTCGGATTCTGAAATAACCCACGCCATTGAGCGTCGTCGCCAAGGTCTCCGCGAGTCTATTGAAGATTATGTGTCCACGATCATAGCACTGAACGTACAACGGAGCCAGCCAATGAGAGACGAGGAGTTGGTTGGTCTAATGCTGCCAAATATAAACCCACGCATCGCTCAATTGGTCTTCGCAATGAGTCTCTCCAGCGTGGACAAGTTCCGCGAAGAATGTCGAAAAGCAGAAAATTATCTCCGATCAATTCCGGACTATGAACGTTGCCCTTACATTGCACCAGCAAACAAAAATCACCACCTGGCTGCCCAACTTTGGGAAAAAATCAGTACTTCTCAGGAAGGGAGGAAGTAAGCGCTTTTGAACCCGAACAGCAACGGAATATACATCAACCGGGATGAATTTGTTGGAACTGCGAGCAACTCGGTCATGGGTTCCGAGAATGTCCATCCAAAATCAGACGACCGCTATCGCTGTGGCGAAAAGGAAAGAACGAGTATGAATTGCCCACGGTGTAACTCAAAAAACGGGAGGAGTGGTCGATCGAAAACACCATGGGCCGGCCAAACGACTCAACAAACGATAGAAAAGGACTTTGTTATTCCCCCGCAGAGATATTCCAATTCACCCCAGAGCCAACCACCAATCAATGATCGAAATACAAGGTCGCATGTCTGCCTAAAGGGATCGAGTAGACCATCCTAGGTCTTCGCCTCCCGGCTAATTAATTTTTTTTGTTCTGTTGCCCGTTGACTACCTCATCAGGAGTTTCCAAGCCTGATGGTCAGCCCACCCCCCTAAATGGTACATAAATTAAATTCATGTGCACGGAGAGGAGTGACACCCATCCGACGAGCTAGTTAGTGCATTTGCGAGATGTACCGATCGTGACTCCGTAGGCACTTCGTGTGACTCTGCCATGGCGGCGAATCAACAGGATACAAGCGAGATGGTTATTTTTTTTTTAGAAAAAATAAACAAAAATAAAATAAAAATAACCGATACGCCGCCTGTTACAAAATATTTGGAAAATTCCTCAAATGATAAAAAGATTTTATCTTGAATTAACTCATGAATCTATCCGCGAATTTTAGTTTTAATTAAATCGAAAAATAAAGTTTTAGATTCGTTATTTGAAAGATTTTCAAAAACGGATTTACATGCATCTAAAAATACATTAACTTCGCGGTTAACACTACCAGGGCTTACACTATAAGGGTTGATATTAAAAGTCGGCACTAATAAGGAAATATTCTTGGCAACTCTTTCAAAATTTGCCATAGTATCAAAATTTTCGCTTACGCTTTCTAAGTTTCTAGTAATAATTCTCCCTGAACGAAGCTGCAAATCGTTCACGATGTCGGTATTCCGTCCTTCTGTAAACACGTCGTCGCTCGATGAACTGTCGCCCGATGTATTCTCGAACGAGAAACTATTTACTCGGTCTTCAAAGGTTGCTCTGCGTGTTAATAGTCTTTTTGAAAGACTGCTTTTTTTATATTAGGGGAACACGTGAGAGCACTGCGGCCTTATTGGCCTATTGTGCGAATATTGCCGCTATACCCTACCATAACTCAATAGCTTTAGCTAATCTGAGTATCTATCTGTAAGGGAGCCATGTTGGCTAGTTCCTCGGTGGAAATGAAACATTTCCCCAGAAGATTATGCCTTTTCCTTGCCACTGCTTCACAGTGGCATAGGATATGTATTGTCGTTTCTGAGTCTTCGAGACAGAGGCGGCAGATGTCGGTTTCAGCTATGCCCATAATTGAGGTGGTGGTTCACTCCACTGTGCCCCGTCATTAGGCCGATTAGAGTACTAATATCGCTCTTTCTGAATTTCAGGATATCCTCCACTTTGTTTTTTTGTGGTATGATTAGTTTTTTTGAGGTTGATAAGCCTGGAAGGCTATTCCAGTAGATTTTGTGTTCTTGTTCAACCCACTTCCTAAGTATCGAGCTTTGATGCCCTTTTGATTTTCCGCAGAATGGCTCTGGACCAATAAAGTTTTTTTTCCGCGTCATTTTTTGCAAGGCGATCAGCCTCTTCGTTTCTCTCAATTCCCATATGTCCTGGCACCAACATTATGGTCACGTCGTTCCTTTTCCCCAGGATGATTAGGTCTTGAAGACAGTCCCAAACTAACCTCGATCCGTGTTTATTCGATGCTAGGGCTTTGAGAACCGCCTGACTATCCGATAGGATATAAATTGATTTGTTGCGATGAGCTCTCCTTATATTCTCTTGGATACATAGCTCCATTGCAATTAGTTCAGCTTGGAAGATTGTGGCTTCTTTGCCGAGTGTTTTGAAACCGAGAAGTTAGGACCTTTGACTCCGGCTCCTGTCCCCTCAGAGGTGCGCGAACCATCTGTATACCAGATGGTTGATCCCTCTTCCATTTCAGGTAGCGTGAATTGCCAGTTCTTGCGTTCTCTGATTATAACTTTGAATGGGGTTTCAAAGTTAAATTTTGGCGGCATAGCGTCCGATAATGTGGAGGTTAGAACCTCCAATTTTGGGTTTCTTGGGATTTTGAGGTGGCCTCTAAGATCCCCTGGTTTGTACTTGTTTTCCCCTTTGATAGCTTCCTTGCTGACTGCTTGTTTCCATATATCACTTTTTAGTTATGTATATTATGTTATCATATATTTTCACGTTTTGTAATTTTATTGAGAAATATTCTGCTCTTTAGCCTTAGTATTAATATACGCGAAATTAATTTGTAATGTCAACAAACTTAACACGGTGTATGAATTGTAAAAGCGAACTTTATCCTTTACGGGCACATTACTTTTTTTTTGGCTTCCCAGCACATAAAACTTTTTCAGTACACAAATAAACAGTTTTCTTAAAAATTTTCACCGAGATCGAACTACGAACACTGCTAAACAACTTGCAATGAATTTATATTTTAGTAGTTTTTTAATTAGGTTCCGAAAAACCAGCTGCGCCACTGTTATAACTTTAATAGGTATATATGAACTTATAATAATAAGTAAAAAACACTGTTTTGTTTTCAAACACTTTTTATATTTTCCACATTACTTTTAGCAATCTCTTATTTTTTATTCAATTCGTGGTCCGAGTCTAAACAGCAACTGACTCGATTTTCATTTTTTGTCTAAAAAATGATCGTCATCAATAAATTAATTGCGCGTGCTAGCATTGCCGGCCGGACGAGAAGTTCATTGCCCCGAAATCGCTTCCTCTAATATTGCACTACTTGCACCGTATCGTGCATCGATTCCGGCTAGAACTTAACGCTCAGCAGGTAATTGGTAGCACGGAGAATTTTAGCATGTGCCATGAGGTCAGTTACATTAGCGGTTAATGTTACTAATCTGATGACACAACACCTGTCGTAGATAACTCGCGTCTACCGAGCTCATCCTTCAGCTCCGTTAGTTTTAAGTCCTTCAGATAACGCGGCATTTTCACTACCGATTATTTTAAGTTTTTCCGCGATTTGAATTCACTTAAATTTACTTCAATAATTAAAGTCACTGCTCAGAACACTCGAGAATATTCGATTTCACAAAATTCTCACTGTCCGTTCGAGAATTTTAGTTTCACTTTTACGCTCTCACAAAGCTCTCACTATCCGTTCGAGACTTTTGATTTCACTTTTTGACTCGCTATTTTTAACCCGAATTTATCCTTGAAATCCCACTTCTGACACCAATTGTTGTGAGCTAGGGGTTCGCCGGGATTTCAAGTAAATACACAATTCGTTTAAAAAAAATAAGTGATAATTTATTTATTCGCACTTTAATTCAATTTCCCGCTTAATTCGCACTATAAGACAATACCGCCGCGTACTTTTCTATCGCTTTCACTGGTTCGCGTTTCCGTAATAAAAATTACTGAATGAATGAATCTCTCGCTGAAAGCTTTCGCGCTTTTATACTCTTCGCATAATCATGAGTGTTCTCGAAGCTTCCTTCGGTGTGTATGTGTGAACTATACTGGAAAGCTCTAGATATTTAATTGTGGCTTTCTACATAGTTGAGTATACTGTTCTACATAATTCTTGTCTATTCGAGAGAGATCGAGTTGCGGGATTGCCAGGTCTGCATGTAACAGTATTTTCACCAGTACAGCTTTTAGATCTGTTCTGATGAAAATTGGAATATTTAGATATTTAATTTCAGATGACACAAGAAGTGCCGCTCTTTGCCTGTCGCTTCTTGTCGGGAAGCAGAGAGTTTGGAGTCGCTTTTGTCGTTGACAAAAAACTTAAACAGCATGTCACGAGCTTCAAACCAGTAAGTGAAAGATTGTGTGCAATCCAAATAAAAACTATAGTTTTCAACACTTGGTTGATCAACGTTCACGCACCAACAGGAGGCAAGGACGATATAACTAAAGACGAATTTTATGCCGCCCTAGAGACAATTTTCACTGCCCCCGAATGGCCTAAAAATTGTCTTAGGGGATTTTAATGCAAAAGTCGGAAAGGAGGAGGCTCATATAGCAACAACAGGAGGGCACAGTCTCCATGACATAACCAACGACAATGGCCAACGTCTTATTGATTTCGCAAGCTTCCCACATCGCGATATTCACAAACAAACGTGGGCATCACCATATGGTCACACCTTCTGTAACGTAAGCGCCGGTGACTGCCAAGACCTAGGTGTTGGTATGTCACTCGTGCTGATTTAACGAGACTTACTGATACAGTTCGCGGAGTGTTAAATGGCCGAAATTCAACCTCTCTGCGAGTGTACCAGTTGTGAAGACAGTTTAATGACGGTGCATCTAGCTTTCAGCGCGTGCTAGCTCGTCGGCGGGGGGGGTTTTACTTGTCACCACTGTCTCCACTGTACATTTTATTATGCACCATGGGGTTGGCCGAAGAGGTTTTGGGAGATAGGGCTTCCCGTGCCCTATCCTCTTCATGGTTGCCATTTAGTAAAGTAAATCAGAAAAAGGGAACTCATCACATACAGGATGCGTGCGGTGACCCTGAGATGTATGACATAGATGGTCGAGATAAGGCGTCATAAAGTGCCAAAAGTAACCACATGGTATTGGGATTATCAGGAATTCATTCTCATGGCCGTTGCAAACCCCTTGATTCTACAAGCTCTTAGCAATTCATATTGGCTGAAGACCACAACCCATGAATCTCTACTGGGGAATAGGGAATAGACGCTCTTCGCCTACGAAGACAGTTCAAAAATCAACGGATATTTTAGCAATTTAACTGGCAATGCGTGTAATGACGGGATTTTCTCCTAATCTTGACAATTGTGAGCTTCAGCCTCCGTTGCACAAAAAAAAACAGAGGCTAAGGACCAATATGACGATATAACAACACTTCGCTTCAGACAATGTCCTTTATTTTTCGTAAGAAAAATCGGCGGTCTTCAAGAGAAGCATCCTGAAGTTTATACACTCCGAATTCCTACACCTAACCTTATCCTAAAAATAAAATAAAAAAATCTACCCTAAGTCCGCAGAGAATTCCACAATTTTATTGGCGAACTGTGTTATGACGAGGTTTTTTCCTAACCTTGTCAATCGTGAGCTTCAGCCTCCGTTGTACAAAAACAGAGGCTAAGGACCAATATGACGATATAACAACACTTCGCTTCAGACAATGTCCTTTATTTTTCGTAAGAAAAATCGGCGGTCTTCAAGAGAAGTATCCTGAAGTTTATACACTCCGAATTCCTACGCCTAACCTTATCCTAAAAATAAAATAAAAAAAAATCTACCCTAAGTCCGCAGAGAATTCCACAATTTTATTGGCGAACTGTGTTATGACGAGGTTTTCTCCTAACCTTGTCAATCGTGAGCTTCAGCCTCCGTTGCACAAAAACAGAGGCTAAGGACCAATATGACGATATAACAACACTTCGCTTCAGACAATGTCCTTTATTTTTCGTAAGAAAAATCGGCGGTCTTCAAGAGAAGTATCCTGAAGTTTATACACTCCGCTGTCCCTGGAACGGACCGCATGCCCGACAGAAAAAAGATTTTTTTTCCACCACTCAGCCGGACTGTCCTTCTTTTCCTTTATGTGCTCCTCCTCCTACCGCGGTATCAGTTGTCTCCTCCGCTTGGGTTGTACAGATCAAAAAGAATATTTATTTCACTACACTCTCTGCTATTTTAATGCATCAGCTAATTTTAATGCATCAGCTAATTTTAATTTTTTTTTTTTTGCGACCGTCCGCCGCGACTAACAAAACTGGAAGAGATCGAGCAATTCCCGTTTCGCTTTCTTTTCCCTGTTCTCTCACGAACCGTGATCCGCTGAACTCAAATTTATTTCCCCAAAAGTTTACGATATGGGGAATTTTTGATTTGGCGAGGTACAGTGCGGGAGGAAAATGTCGATCGGAATTGATAATTACTAGTGTAATATCATTCCGGACAACTCAACTTAATCTCGCCGTTACACTTCAAGCAAATAGACCACGTTCTAATTGAGAAAAGGGCTGCTTCCAGCATACTTGATGTACGAACTCTCCGCGGTGCGAATTGTGAGTCTGATCACTATCAAGTCAGAGTTAAGTATACTGTATCCAGGTGCAGAATAGCTTGTCGTGGATATTCGAAAACGAGTAGAGTTTGCAAATTCAATGTCGACAAGCTTAACGACGAAACGGTGGCGCAGGCTTACATGTTAGCCTGTAATAAACACCTGACACCAATATATGAAAATATCCAAAATATGCCAGTGGAGAATACGTGGATGAAAATACGAGACGGCATCAAGTCCTCCGCAGAAGAGGTATTAGGATATCAAGCACGGCGAAAAAATAATAATTGGTACGACCAAGAATGTCGCAATACAATAAACAGAAAGAACGAGGCTTACAACATTTTTACTGAACGGCCAACACGAACCAAAAATGAAAGATATGACGAGATTAGGCGATATGCGAAAAAGACCTGCAGGCGAAAACAAATGAAGTACCATAGTGACAAAATACAAAACATGGACGAAAACATGACAAAAAATAAACGCGGGATGCATACGCAATAGTAAAAGACTTAAAAAAGGGATAAAAGTCAAAAACCAGTCTTTGCAAAGAAGCAGAGGGCAACATCATCAGTGACACACAAGAAATCAAAAGGAGATGGGCTTCCTACTTTGAACATCTTTTGAATCCCACCCTATTAGCACCGATCACGACAGACAACATTTCAATTGAATCCCCAACTGACGAAGACGAACCACGCTTGCTGAAATCAAAGCAGCCCTATGTGACCACAAACTAAACAAACCGCCGGGAATTGACGAAATACCAGTTGAACTTCTGAAAAATGGTGGAAATTGTGTCGCTGAAACACTGCACAACATGAAAAATTTGGACAGAGGAAATCATATCCGACGATTGGCGAAAAAGCATTATATGTCCAATTTACAAGAAAGGAGACAAACTCTGCTGTGAGAATTACAGAGGAATATCATTATTGTGTACGTCATATAAAATGCTGTCAAAAATAATTTAACGTCGTCTTAAGCCCTATACTAATCAAAAAATTTGCGAATACAAAGGCGGACTCAGAGCCGGACGATCTACAACAGACCTCACATTCTCGGTGAAACAGGTGCTTGAGAAATACTGGGAATATAACACAGACGTGCACCAAATCTTCGTAGATTTTAAACAAGCATACGACAGTATCGACAGGAGCGTACTGTATCAAATCATGCTTGACTTTGGAATCCCTCCAAAACTAGTCCGACTAACAAGACTCACAATGACGAACACTGAATCCCAAGTGAGAATACAAACTGATTCCACAATTAGCTTTCGAACGAAATGTGGTTTAACGCAGAGAGATGGTCTAGCCCCCATGCTTTTCAACTTGGCACTAGAGTATGTCGTCCAAAAAATCCCGGTCGACACCAACGGGACACTACTATTCAAGTCCACCCAACTAGTAGCATACGCTGACGACATTAACATCCTAGCAAGATCCTTCCCTAGTGCTACGGAGGTATTTGTCAATCTTAACTCCGCCGCAAAAGAAGTCGGGTTGCGGATTTACGAATGCAAAACAAAAGTAATGACGCAAACAAGAAGGACAGCGCCTATCAGACAATACATAACAATTGCAGAATATAATTTGGAGAGTGTGTACAATTTCATATATCTTGGGGCTAATCAAGCAAATGACGATAATGAAACAGACGAAATCAAACGACGGATAATGCTAGCAAATAAGACGTATTATTCGGTACTTCCAATAATGAAATCCAAGAAAGTGCACAGGAACAATAAGCTTCGGATATATAAAACTATTATACGACCTGTGCTCTGCTATGGCAGCGACACGTGGACATTAACACGAACTTCCGAAAAAGCAGTTAACGCATTTGAACAATTTTGGGACCTGTGAAGGAAGGAACGGAATGGCAAATAAGATGCAGCTATGAGTTATATCAACTCTACGACGAGCCAGAAGCTTCAATGTTCATCAAGCTACGTAAACTGCAGTGGGCTGGCCATGTAGAGCGAATGGAAGACAGAAGAATTCCCAAACGTGCTCTGAAAGGCAAAGCGAGTGGTAACCGGCCAGTAGGCAAGCCACGCAAGAGATAGAAAGACTCGGTTGATGAAGATAGCAAAGCCATCTTAAAAATTAGCAGCTGGAGAACGTGGTCTTTGGATCGAGACGATTAGAGGCGACGACTTCAGGAGGCTAAGGCCCGATTGGGCTGTCGCGTCATTGATGATGATGGCAGGACAATGAATCCTAGGAATAGTCCCATTAAACCACCAGTGTCTGCTAAAAATATAATAATTGTGCTAAAAATAAATTTGAAGATACACTCGTGCACATAACAACTCGGTGAATCCAATCAACCGTTACTTCGTACTACTGCGAAAGGCTCTTTCTACATAGTAAAAGTGTACATTTGCAATATTTTTTGAAACGTACTCTTCCGTCATTAACTGAAACAACTTATCCTTTATCAAGAAGTGCTTGTGGCTAAGATCCGAAGATTATGTATCTGTTCAAGATTTCAACTCGAAACAAGCTGGAACACATTCCTCGCTACATTGGAACGTCTCCTCGCTTGTTTCGTGGCTTCGAAATTGTACGCTGTCCGAACATTTGAAGTCACCTAGTCCGCAAAACTTATCGATTGCAGATGTATGCGGCATGTAATATTGGATACAATTACAATGCTCTCGATGCAGCCTTGGCATTTGAGCTCACAGGTACGACACGTGTAAGCAGCGTAATACGATAGGATGACTTCATTAGAAAAATAACACTGCATGATGCATATTGTGAAGGAGATAGGATGCATCGGCTATTTCTGCTTGAATCACAACATGTGTTTCATGTCCGAGAACTACCCTTTTTCTTATCCAAATGCAGCTACGCATAGAACTACGTTTTGAGAAGCCCTGCGGGATTTTTATCATCAAACCCTTTTTTCCGTATCCAACGACGGCTATGCATAGAACTACGTTTTGAATAGTCCTGCGGGATTTTTATCACCAAATCTTCTTTTTCGTATCCAACTACGGCTACGCTTAAAACTACGCTTTGAATAGTCCTGCTGGGCTTTTTATCATCAAACCCTCTTTTTCGTATCCAACTACGGCAACGCATAGAACTAGGTTTTTTTTTTTTTAAAGCCGAACACAACTTAGGGGGTCACCCTTTAATGTAAATTACACAGTCATGTCGGTAAGGGAAAAAAAGGAGTAAGGAGTTGAGGTTAGTCGGGATTAAAAGGAGGGAAAAGCCTAAAATCCCGGTGGACGTTGAGTTTGAAACGTCGAAGGTCGTATGACAATGGGAATACATCTTTAGGCAATGCATTCCAGAGCTTAGAAGTTCGAGGTATGAATGACTGCCTATATTTCACTGTGCGGGAGGTCGGAAGCTTAACAGTTAACTCGTGTGCGCTTGATGATAGGCGTGTGTTTCTAGGAAATGAGTACAGAGGAGGAATAAATTTAGCGAGTTCCTCACTGCATGTACCATGAAAGTAGCGGTAGTATGTAAATGCTTAGTACACCAACATTTCTGCGATGCTCAAGGGAGTCTATAGAAACCGTGATGGCTTCATCTTCAATTAGTCGGAACGCCTGTCTCTGGACACGGTCGAGCATTACAAGTTGCGTTTTGGGTGCCCCAGCCCATAAATGAGAATTGTACTCGAGACGTGGTCTAATGTAGGCCTTATAGATATTTGCTAAGTCACTGGGAGTAAAATATTTTTTACATCTTCGGAGAACTCCTAGGCGTTTGGAAGCGTCAAGTGCTACGTCAAGTATGTGCTGGTTCCAATTAAGGTGGTTATTTATTTTGATGCCAAGGAGTGAGAAGTATTCGGAGGAATTTAGTGGGACACCACAGAATGTTATATTAGGAACCGACGCCGGGACATCACGTTTAAGGGAAAGATGACAGGCCTGCGTTTTTGAAGTGTTGAACTCTACTCTATTTATCCTGCCCCATTCCAAGATTAGATTCAGGTCAGAGTTCAATGATCCAAATAGTTCGGCACGTTTAGATGCTACCGGGACACGGTGAGCGTTAGTAATCGAGTCGAATTCATAGATGTTATCCAGGGTACTGTCATCTGCAAAGCAATGAATCGGATTGAGCGTTGACGACAGAATGTCATTGATAAAAATAAGAAAGAGTGTGGGTGATAAAACAGAGCCTTGGGGGACTCCGGAATCTATGGGAAAGGGAGAAGATGCCACGCCATCCAATATGACTTGTGTGGAGCGTTCATGTAAGAAACTCTCGATCCATTTTACAAGGTTATTATTAAAGCCGACTGCTTTGAGCTTCTCTAGGAGACAATTGTGCCAAACTCTGTCGAACGCTTTAGCGATGTCAAGCGCCAGAACTTGACCTTCGCCAAATTTATGGATGCAAGAGTTCCAACGGTCAGTCAGATAACCAGATGACCAAGAGGTCACCTGAAGACCGTCCGGAACGGAATCCGTATTGTCGATCATTGATAAGTTTTTTATCTTCAAGATAGCGGACTATTTTGCGATTCACAGCCGTTTCCATCACTTTCGACAGAACGGAAGTAATGGCGATGGGGCGATAGTTGGCGGGCAACGCTTTGTTACCTTTTTTGGGAATCGGCGTAACATTCGCCATTTTCCACGTGCGCGGAAAATGTCCAGAAGAGTAAGAGAGATGGAATAAATCTCGCAGCGGTTTAGCCAGGGACGCAAAACAATTTTTTAGGACTAGGGGGTAATACCATCGGGACCTGCAGATTTCTGAGCGTTGAGCTCACGAAGAATTCTGGATATAAGTCGTGTGCGAAAATAGATCTCAGGTAGACGAAATCCAGATGGTGATACCGGCGGGGGAGACGAGATGATTTAACATGGTTGCTGTTAACCGTTTTAACAAATGACCAAAACGATCTCGAGCCATTTGGCGATTCGAGAATTTTCTGTCGAAGCTTTTGGTCGTGTTGAAACTTAGCTTTCTTCAAAATCGAATTGCATGTATTTCTTGACATGTTGTAAAGAGATCAGTTGGCAAACGTTGGGTTGCTCTTAAAAATTTGAAAATATTTTTTCTTGCTCCGTATGGCTGTAAGACAATCAATAGTAAACCACGAATCCTTCGACGGCTTGATACCTTTGTAATTAAAGGGTATGAAGAGTTCCATACCCTTAAGGATGCTTCCAGTTACAAGCTGACAAGCTGTATCACAATTATTAGACTCGAAACACAATTTCCAATTAAAGGCCTTGAAAAACTGATTTAATGCTCCCCAGTCTGCTTTTTTGTAACACCAGATGGTTCTTCGAGGAACTTTGACTTTTAATGTATTTACCACTGAAATCGGAAATTGTGCTCGAATCATAAAGTGATCAGTATTCCCAACTGGGGATGGCGATATTACAGAAACCGAGTATTTGTCGGGATGATTCGTTATTAAAATGTCAAGCAAGTTTGAAGCATGGTTTGCTGTTTCAGGCAATCGAGTTGTTTCGGTTACCAACTTCACTAGTCCATTTAGTGAAGCGAAGAGCTCAGTATCTTGACCCTGTTGGTCCGTATTGGTAGAATGTTTCAGCCAGGCAACATTATGAACGTTGAAATCGCCCGCTACAACGATTTCAACGTCAGGGTTTGCATCATACAATGCCTGAATAGACTCAGACAACCTATCCAATTCTGTTCTAGTTTTTGCTACATTTTGAATAGCCCATGTACGGCTACGCAAAGAACTACGTTTTGAATAGCCCTGCTGAGTATTTTATCATCAAGCCCTCTTATTCGTACCCAACTACGGGTATGCTTAGAACCAAGGCCCTCTAGAAATACCAGGCCGTGATGCTGAGCTGTTTTACAGCAGCTGCAGGAAATATAGCAGGTTTTTGATGACGTCAGTGATGACGTTATGCTTTGACAGTTCTCTTGACTGACAGTTCTCTTGACTGACATTTTGCGGAGAATTTCGGTGTTGGATTCGCGCCAATATGAAAAATAAGTAGTAGGTAGGTAAATTTATTTAAAATTGATAGTTTTTAATTTTATTTTCAGCACAATGGTGAATAGATGTAAAATTATTAAATATTATTAATAAACAGGCGCGACGCGAATCCTGTCATGCAGAAGCCGACCGCCACGACGTGTCAAATCGAATTGTCAAACTGACAAATCTCATACTTGGGTGAGCTCCGACTTCCTCGGATACCTTAGGTATAGTTTAGAAAAACCTGGTATTCTACGTCATCGTTTTCAGCATTACGGCCTGGTATTTCTAGAGGGCCTTGATAGAACTATGTTTCGAATAGTCCTGCGGTGCCGTTTTATCATTAAACCCTCTTTTTCGTATCCAAGTACGGCTACACATAGAACTACGTTTTGAGTAGCCCTGCTGGGATTTTTATCACCAAGCCCTCTTTTTCGTATCCAACTATGGCTACGCATAGAACTACGCTTTGAATAGCCTTGCGGGGCTTTTTATCATCAATCCCTTTTTTCGTATCCAACTACGGCTACCCATAGAACTACGTTTTGAAAAGCCCTGCGGGGGTTTTTATCATTAAGCCCTCTTTTTCGTATCCAAGTACGGCTACGCATAGAACAACGTTTTGAGTAGCCCTGCGGGGCTTTTTATCACCAAGTCCTCTTATTCGCATCTAAATACTGCACGCATAGAACTACGTTTCGAATAGCCCTGAGGGGCAATGTAGATTGCCATTTTCCCAAATTATACATGAAAAATTTATTTATATAAATTTTTATAATTTCCCAAAGATACACTTTCCCTCGGCGGGAAATTATGGAATCCCAATAGATTTTTGTGTGGGCATTACTAAACAATCGAACTGTCACTCGGAGTACATGGAAACGTCAATTCGGCCGAATTTATTTAAATTCAATAAGTAATTTTAATTTTTTGCTTTCCGGAAGACTCGGAGTGAGACTAATAAGAATAATAACAATGGCTTTATTTTTTGAAATTTCAATGTGATAAACATGTATGTATGTACATTTCAGAATTTTAATTCAATCCATAATATAGAAATAATAAATAAACTAAACCTTATTTAAAACAAAATAAACTAAAAATAATGTAAACTAATAATACAATACAATAAAATAAAAATTTTTAAGACAAGTTAATTAAAAAGGAAATAATTAAAAAAAAAAAAATTGGATGGATTATTTGCAATGGTCGATGAAGTTCACCCGAATTCGTATTATTGGTGTTCATTTGTACATTGCAATTACCATCACATTACGTAATGGATTTGTCCACAATTTATATTGTCCTTATGGATTGTTTCCTAGACAGCTAAGGGAAATTTTTCGTAATATCTTGAAAACGTTATATAAGTAATAGTGAATTTAGTATATTCACGATTGCTCTATGAACTTCTTTGCTGCAATCTTGAAGTCCTTCGCCTGTCGAGTATAGATTGGCAAGGATTTTCAATAACGTATTGCTTCGTAGATGGGATCCTTTCTCAGTTGATTCGTCCTACAATTTTGATTTCTTATCGAGGTTGCATTCCGTGTATTGAAATTGTAAATATCTGCGTTGTACGTTGTGATTATTGAAGATTTTAGTCCTTGATTTTTTATTTTATATAGTAATTTTGTCCTTTCCAAGTTTAATATTTGCTGCAAGTTCAGCTTATTTTAGGTTACGTAAAGATCCACTGAAGGTGTCAGATGTGGTAAATTATGTACGGCCTGAATGCTTTTGGTTATAATCCTCGATATTCTTTCCATGTTATACATAGAGGTTTAGCTTTATGATAAAATTCCTTAAGTTTCATTCGATAAAATAAACGGATTATATAAAATTCCTTTTATTGGTATTGGTAGAAAATTGTTACGCCATAGGACTCCAGTGATGGGTACTATTCCCTTGCGCACGTTATTAATGTGCAAAGTTCATGTTAATTTTTCATCGATCGTTAATCATAAATACTTGGTTTGTTTTGTTCGAAATAATTCGATTCCATCTATATTAAGATTTAGATCAATATCAGCTTTGTTTATTTGGTTGAATATCATGAAGTTGGTCTTTGATGCATTTAAGGTTAACCTATTACCCAACAGCCATTTCTTAAAGAGCTTGAGGTCAGTGTTGATAATATATTCCAATTCTAGCTGATTTCTAGCTTTGTAGAGCAATAGGGTGTCATCCGCATGTATATATAGTACATGCGGATGACACCCTATTCCTCTTAGACCCATGTACTGGATGTTATGAATATAAAGTTGGTAAAGAGTAGGGCTAAGAATTGAACCCTGTGGAATTCCAATGTTTATGGGCTTAGAATCACTGAATTGGTCCACGTTTTTTGTTATGTAAGTACGTCCCAGGAGATAATTTTTTATTACATCGTTAGCTTTTCCTCTTATACCTAGTCCGTTTAGTCCTTTTAGCAATATTTTATGTTCTACAGTGTCAAAGGATTTTTAAGATCTAGAAAGACTAACGTAACATAGTAGCCTTTGTCAAGACTATTATTTATGAATTGCATCTCGTCGATTAGTGTTGATGTAGTTTTACAATGATACAATCGTTGTATTTTTATAATATTTAATTTTTTTTTCAAGTTATTGTGTTTCTAATGACAATCCCGCCGAGAAAAATGACGAAATGGTCGTTTCAGAAGCTTAATTTTAGCTTAAATTTTAAAACTCAATTTTCCTCATTTTTCATGTGGAAAATCATTAAAAAAAAGGGCCAAGCGCGGTCTAAAACCACTTCATCTATCGGTTTTACTGCATAATAAATGCAGTAAAATTCATTTTAGTGTATTTTAGGAGAGACCGTCATATGAGAACTGTACCGAAAAAATTATTTTTGACTGTTGAAGTCATGCTGAGCCAACTTCATATAAGAACACTTGGTGAACTTTCGTCTACTAACACATAAGGCACATTTGCGCAACCCAATAAAGTCCGTTACACCAATTTATTATCAGCTCTTCACATCTCATTCCATTTTACCCACAAGTCGGACACAGGTATCTCAGCTACCTTCTAATTTTACTCGTCCATCGCAAACTGCATCTCATGTGCATTATGAACATGGTAACAATTTTAAAAATAATAATAACAAAAAAAAAAAGTATAACTGCAAAAGAAATTTTGACTTTGAAAATAGATCCAAGAACATAAATAAAACCTCCTCCCAAGTCGATATCGTGGAAAAAAGGAGCTCTAATAAATCTTTAGCGAATATCAGATCCGAGGAAACCAATAAAGTCTCACATTGTAGGCAGATTCCTGTTGATACTTCTAGTCCTTACGATAATTTTGTGCGTGGTGACACTATAAACCCTTATCCGCAAAATTCCTCTAGAGCTACATCCCTAGTTAATAATGCACCATTCCTAGACCGGTTCTACCACCTGTTGTGAATCTCACTATAAACTCTGAGGGTTCTACTGAAAATAGATACCTTCTGTCTCGGTTAAGAGATCACCGAATTTTTGATAATGTACGGCTGTATCTTGCCTATCTACATAATAAATCGGACTCGACATGCGTAAATGGGAAAACTAGGACCAGCACAATACTTTCCATACAGCAAGAAGGCCTTCCAACAGACTTTGAAAACTTGCGACTAATATATACACGCTTTCATGAGCAATTTAGTCTCTCTCCTGAGCAGGTTCAGAAAGATCTCGAAGCTTTTCGTTCGCATGTTTCTTCTAGGCACATCTCTGATCTTCAAAGAAGTCGTGAAGATCACAATAGATTTTTTCGTGCCTAAAGTTATTAATGATTTCAGTGCGGTTGCGCCTTCGAACTCTGTTACTGCTGATCTTTCGCGCGACCTTCGTCATAACATAGGCAGGAATTTGTGTAACCTTAGGCATGTAAGAACTAATCTTTTAATTGATGATAAAGAATTGAATTTTTATTTCCACAATATGTCTGGAATGAGAAGTTCTCTGCCTCAATTTCGTAATGATTTGGCTAACTGTCCATATGACATTACAATGATTACTGAAACTTGGCTCCTAGCTTCGCATTTAGACGCGGAGATCATCCCTTCTGGATGGTCTATTTTTCGGAAAGACAAATTTGAATCAATTCATCTGGCTGATCAGCGTGGAGGTGGTGTCTTTATTGCAGTTAACAATAAGCTCTTTAGCTATCCCATATCGGTTCAGTTGCCAACTAATGCTATTTTTCAGGTTTGCGCATGTAAAATTCAATTGCTAGATCGATATCTGGTGTTAGTCTGTTTTTACATACCACCTGATTCTACCGAGCAGCACTATGCTGATCTCGCAGCATCCATTAAACTTATACATTCATCTATCCTTCCCGGTGATGATTTCTTGTTGTATGGCGATGCAAACCTAAGTGGCATACGATGGGAGGTCAGTGAAATTTTTGAATCAATATTTATACTCTAGATGAAATCTGAGAGTATATTGCGTTTGCCTTACCGTTTGTAACGCTAAGAAATACTGCTCGCACAGAGTCGCCAAGGGTACAGAAATATTTGTTGTCGCTCAAAAACTTCGATTCCGAGTTGCTGTCTGTCCGTCTGTCCGTCTGTCTACAGCATAACTCTCGAACGTTTTGAGCTATCGTGTTGAAATTTGTTGTGTGTCATTTTTAGCAAAAAAGAAACTTTTAGTTCGTGAACGGGCCACATCCCCCACTCCTTCTACCCCCTCCCATACAAATTTCACGAAATTCCGAAATTTTCAGAAATTGATTTTTCTTTGAAACTATTTAAGCTATCGATTTGAAATTTGGGTCAAAGTATTATGATATAGATGTTATTAATATGATAGAATCTCACGTCACTCCTTCTACCCCCTCCCATACAAATGCATAATTTTGAAAAATGCAGTTTTTCGATTTTCATTGAAACTAACAAAGTTATAAAAACGAATTTTTGCCAGAATTAATTTTATTGTAATTTCAATCAGTATTGAAAAAATTATCAACTTCACCTCACTCCATCTACCCCCTCCCATACAAATTTCACGAAATTTTGAAATTTAAATTAAATTATTTTTCTTCGAAACTGTTAAAGCTATCAACTTGATATTTTGTACAAAGTATAAAAATAGAAATAGTCATAATGTGAAAAAATTTTGTTTTGATCGGTACACTCCTTCTACGCCCTCCCATATAAATGCATTTTATCCATTTTCTATTAAAACTAGAAAAAGTACAAACTTGAAATTTTGCCAGAATTTGTTTCTTAATAATTGAAATAAGTGTTATAAAAAATTATCAGCGCCGCTTCACTCATTCTACCACCTCCCATACAAATATCTGTATTATAAATTCAAGAAAAACATTTCTTCTTCAAGTATACACACATGTGTGAGCTATCGACTTTGAAATTGAATCAAAGCATGGTGATAAGGGTGATGATAAGCAGTTTCAAAATCATCTTAAACGCTCCACTTCTTCTGCCACCTCCCATACAAATGCCCCAATTTTTCTTTAAAAATAATGAAAAATAAAAACTTTAAATTCAACAAACAACATTTTGCATGCCATGTTCGTTATCATTTACAAAAAATATAAACCTCCCCCTCTACTTCTACCACCTCCCATGCAAAAGTGTCTATTCACTATTCGAAAGAATTTCAGATGACATATTTTCCGGTATATTACATTCATTTCCATCTCATCTGGAGTACCATATGATTGGGCTTTAAGCTCAATCATAATTCTGTTATGTTTTTACTTTCGATTTGTCCTGAATTATCGGTATTCGCGGATCTGTTCTGAAGGGAGAGTAGTCCGTACGATTGATTTCCCCGTTAGTTGTTGCAGTCTATTGTTTTTCTGGCGTCGTGTGCGGTGCCGAGGCGGAGGATTGGATCCGAAATGTAAGTGGAGCCCCTGATTTGGCGCCGGATAACAATGCCTCAATTCGGCGAACGGCTGCTTCAGGTGTCTTCCACGTACTCCGCTGTCTTCGCGTTGGGTTTAATTTGAATTGAGTAATCTACAATATTTCACTAATTTCCTTATTAATCAATCGTAGGTTGAGAATAGTGGGGTATATTCTCAACGTACGATTGATTCCGACTTGTTTCGTTCTAGGTGCGTTTAACCCAACCGTTGTCGAGGTGAGTATTACTTCGAAATATAGACTTCAATTGCTATTAACTTGTTCGTTTTCAGACAGGCCTGCTACCCGTTGATTATGAATCAAACTCCAGGGCGTGATTGACCGGAAAACTTTTGAAAAATGGATTCGCGAATTAGATAACCAATTTTTACGCGCTGGACAGAATGTCCTGTTATTCATTAATAATTGTCCGGCACATCCGAAAGACTTACAAATAAACTTGAAACCAATTGAATTGGCTTTTTTCCACCAAATATAACCTCCGAGTTGCAACCGCTTGACTTGACCAAGCAGAATCTTAAAAGAAGCATTAAAGTGTTAGGAGACAAAGAACAAACATGACATTACACTTCTGGCAAAAGGTGGATTTCGCCAGAGTTCTACATGGGATGAAGAGGATAATTTTCTTAAATAATATTGATCAGGATAGAAGCTTGATTCAAACTGATTACGAAGCATGAATAACGTTGAATAATATAACTTCCAATGCTACTCTTTATGATTATATTGAGATGGACAATTAAATTTGTACAGAAGGTTTTCTTACAGATGATGACATTATTGAGAATTATAATTCTAAATCAGTGACTCAGACTTTAATTGCATTGGAAAGTGATGACGAGGGTTCCGAAGAAGAATTTATTCAACAGCCTTGTACGAATGATATAGAGGATTCTTTGAGAAATTTGAATCTATATTTACAAACACTATAAGGCTTTAAATAAGCTGGGATCTCTTTTTATTGAAAGTAATAAAGCTAAAGGAAATTTTCAGCCACAAATTACTGATTAGTTTAACCCACTGTAACTATGTAGTATGTAGTTTTCTTAATATGGAGTAAATAAAAATGTGAATTGAATATATGTAGTAATTCTAGTGTCTTTTAATAAATCAGCTGGTTTTGATAAACTGTTCTATAGCTCGAAGTATCTATAAGCCGAACTATTTTTGTGGAGAATGATGATTCGAGTTATGGAAGTTTGACTGTATTTTAAATTTCAGATCAGTAACTTTCATACTTTCGAGAAAATCGAATTTTTGAAATCAGGTCGTTTGTGTCGCATTGTATAAGAGGGGAGAAGCTAATCGGTTAACTTATCCCCGATATTAATTGTAATACTAATTAAGGATTTAGTACAAAATGTGAGCTCTACAAATTTTATACGTACTGAGCAAATTGGTTTATAGTATTTCATTAAAAAGTGCAGTTTGTGTGGGAGGTGGTGGAAGGAGTGTGGGATTCAAATAAATAGTATACCATAGATTAGATTTATGATAAAAATAATGCATTCTAAATTTTAAATTTTTCGCTTGTATGGTTTGAATATGTGCATGGCTTCGAAATGAAACGAGTGCGAATTGCTGCCAAAAAGCTGCATTTGGTCAGCATACACCGCAAAAAACACCATGCAGCATAATTTGAAAGCGTTACCTTTTTTCCAGCGTTGTAAAATCTCCAAATTCGACATCTTTTTAGTTACTTCTGAAATTTAACCAAGGAGGATATATAATCAGGAGTGACTATGAGCATGCTTTTCCGTGTATGAGCATAGGAATGAAAGTATTTCCCTCCCTTACTAGCGAAATGCTCGAAATTTTTCGAAAAAATCGTTGCGCTATCTTTGTCTGGCACACTTAAAAGTATTGCAACTAACTCTTTCCCACGTTAGACAATTGTCAAATTTTCGAAATAATTATTTCGGTATCCTTGCTTGGCATACTTAAACCCAATTCAACTATCTCTGTCCCGCGTTATATTGTCCGTTGCTAAAGTGCTTAGCTTAAACACGAACCAAAAACTAATAAAAATTTAAAAAATAAAGATTTCTGAAATAAAACAGCAAACTTCATTGTACTGAAAATTACTTTATTGCTGACTGAATATTAGCAACCACGAGATAATACGAGTTATGATATTTTTTTTTGTAAAAGTTTGAAGCCAAGTTAAGCTTCAACGCAATTTTCGAAAATTCCCGAATCAAAAAGTATTCCCACATGAGACAGCCTATCAGATACTCCTCTTTATATATCCTCCTTGAATTTAACCTAATAATTTCGTAATCTCAGTTTTGACAGCAACAGAAACACTCAAAGTTTGCTAAAAACACTCAAAGTTTGCTGAAAACACTCAAAGTCACAGCAAAAAACCACTCAAAGTTTGCTTTGACAGCAAAAAACCACTCAAAGTTTGCTTTGACAGCAAAAAACCACTCAAAGTTTGCTTTGACAGCAAAAATACAAAAAGACAAAAATGCGTGAGCGAGAGTCGTCATTTTTCTCTTTCTAACCATGTGCCACCGCAATTTCGATGAGTTCTTTACCCCTAAGCCACAACGGCAACGCAAGCCGGCGCAGTCTAGTTGTCAAAAAGTTGAGCACAGTGTATTTCCACTGTGGTAGTCAGAACGAACGTACACCAAAGCATCATAACGCAGTCATCAAAAAATGTTCGCCAACTTTGAACTTTTTCGTTGCCCATAGTTAACCTTAAAATTTAAAACTGACAAATATTTTTGTATTTATTGTTGACATATTAAATCGTCTTGTCTTGTCTTTAGTTATTTATATAATTGTGATTTTTTATAATTTTTTAATGAAGAACTGCGAATATTTATTTTAAATTCGAAACACTTCTATCGCAAACTGTCAAACTGACGCAAACAATCAACTCTTATGTGACTTGATGTTTTACTGATTGCGTAAAGCTGCGCCGTGCTGCGTCATTCTACTTTGTATCTGACTCAAGGGTTAAGATTTCGCCAGCATCAAGAGATGGCGCTTTTGAATTTTCAGAAGAGTATTGTCAATTCGGTTCGTAGAAATTCTTACTGTCAAATATTTTGGTTATTTTCGCGACGTACCAGAATTTTCCACACGCTCAATTCGTGGTGGTTTCTCGCCTTTCCTTTCGTGAAAGCGATTCCCGTAAACAAGAAGTGAAAAACGAGTGCAGTGATTTTCAGAAAGTGCAAAAGAACGAACATCAAGAGCCCCCGAAAAACGAAAATGCATGAAAATTTTTCGCAGTTCATTTTTGTGTGGTGCCGAAATTCCAGTGTTTTCTTCGTCCTTTGTTTTTTCGGTTGCTATTTATCTTTCGTTCGTTTTTCCGTCCGCCTTCGGGTCTTGTGTGAGGTGCGAGGTACGGTAGTACAGTGCGGAAATTCGGCCTTTGGAGTCTCACGCAAAAAAGTGAGTGGATTTATCTCCTTATGCGATATTTAGGCATGTTAAGCGCTCCGCTGAACACGACAAGTCGTAAAGAACCGTGTGCGGATTAATTTCGAGTAGAACTTCTCGAACGTAAGTAGGAAAAAATTTAATTTTTGTGTTTGAAATGTGGTGCGGAAATAAGCGATTGAAATAGCGTTGCGTGATCCTTTTGCAGCACAAATTGTTGCGCCTGTAATACAATCATTTTTCGGGGATTAGGGCTACCGGCGATACCCCATTAAAAAAACGATTGTCGCAACTACCTCCCGGGTCACTCGGAAATGTTGCTCTTCTTTATTTTCGTGTAGAAGGCTTAATAATAGTTGAAAATGCTGTAAAAAGTCGCACTGTTTACTTCATTGACAATTCTCTGACGTTTCTCGATGGCATTTCTCCAGCGATTCTAGGTGAAATGTCATTAAGGTTTGGTAAAATAAGAAGAAGAAGTGTACGTGAATAAAACTCACTAACACAACCAAAGGAACCAAAATCTGGAATCAAGTGGCGCTAGTCTCGATTTCAAGGGAGATAGACTTCTACAGTATATACTCTTTTCTATGGTTGAAGTCATAAGCGTTTTTTCTATTTTATATACCATTATTATATGTATACATGTATTTAACACAGATGCCATCATTTCTCTAAAACTTTCATAACAACATACGGTAGAGTTGGCAACGCTAATTTGGCTGCTGTTCATTTGATATGGTTGTGATTGCTAACCTGAAAATTTAAAGAACGAATGTTATATCTTATTTCTAAAACTAATTTTAAACTAATTTTAAAACTATTTATTAAAAACTAACATTTCTCTAAAACCATGCTTCTAAGTCCCTAAGACGACATCTAGTGCTTAAAATTGTAACTAATATCTTTTTGTCTCGACTAAATAAATGAGGCGAAAAAAAAGTTGTTTTTTTTTTTAAATAAAGCTTATTTTTTTATTATTTTCTTCTCGAATTATTTTTATCTGTTTTTATCATGCATTTATTTCATTTAAAAGTTTCAATGAATTTCGCGACCAACCTTACAAACTCACAACTAGATGGCTCAAGTGGAAATTTTCCGCTGAATTCCAAGATGAAAATTTTTCCGTCAAAAATTTCCCTTGCACTCGAAGAATTTTTTTTGCGTTCACTCAATGTTGGGATTTTCTTCAAGAAAATCGGAAAGAACTGCATCTAGTGCGCTCGAGAAAAAAAAGTACGCGGCGGCTTGTTTTAATGTCATTTTTCTGTGCGGGTGTGTATAAGTGACCAAAACGCTGAAAAGGAAAAAGTTCCAAGAAATAAGTCGATTCCGAGCGAACCGAAAGCAACAACGAAGAAAAGGAAAAAGACGTTTCTCGTTCTCTTCATTGGAAGACGTGAGGACGATTGTTAAGAAAAGGTGTCGTGTCTTCGGGAAACGTGTTCGTGAACAGCTTTAGGAAAGCAACTCGAGGGTGAGTTTTCCAATTCATGAAATTTTACGTCGCCCTGAAAATCAACGTCACTTCGATGGTATCCAGAATTTCGCAGCTCTGACGGCCTTGCGCCCATGGCGAGAAACGCCATCTATGCGAGTTTTCCCTTGAATTACTACTGTCTTTTCCCCAGGAAAGCGCAATGTCACCGTTCTGCTCCCATTTTGCCTCTTTCTACTTTTTCAGTTTTTCATTTTTTCTTTTCTTGTTTGCTTACTTTGTTTTCATTTTTTGCTGTGGTGTGCGTGCGTTCACGCAATCTGTAGATGTGTTTTGTCTCGACAGTTTCGAGACGGCCGAGCGATATGGCGATTTCGTGACGCAACCTTGGCAGACGGAGTGAAGGAAAAGTGTATTGGGTTTTCTCCAGGTTTCCTGAAGGCTTCAAATTTCGAGGGTGTCGATTATTATACATTACAGAAATTTGCAAAATTTCAAACGTTTGTGCTGAATTTCGGGAACAACCTGCCCCGAGTTGATTCAATTAAGGTCAACGCATTCGCGGCTAATCAAGCCATGTCATCATCGACCCAATAAAAAATGTTAAAAATTCAAATCGCCGTGTTCGGCTCTAACCCTGAATTAGCAATGCGACATCATTCGCTGTCAGTTAAAGTTGAAATCTATGAAGTGGTTCGTAGTGAGACGTATCGAAAAGACTTACGTTAACATTTTCAAAGTAGCCTAAAAAGTACAACTACTGTTAAGTAAAGGAAGCAGAAATAATGTTTCTTATCACAAACAGTATTCGGCTCAACATATATTTCGTTTTCAAAAGTCGGTTTTAATGATCAAAAATGCATGCGTACTAAGTGTTCGTGATGAGAAACATTATTTCCTGTTTCTTTTCCTTTTTTTTAATTCAATTTATGGGTTAGTTGAAAATTTTGACGTGACACTTGGAAGTTGGCAATCTTCTAGCTACGTCTACTCTATGGAAAAGAAAGAAGTAATAGAGTTCGGAAATACCAGTTGAACTTCTGTAGAACGGTGGAAACTGTATCGCTGAAATACTGCACATGATATGCAAAATTAGGACACAGGAAATCATACCGGACGACAGGCGAAAAAGCATTATATGTCTAATTTACAAGATAGGAGATAAACTCTGCTGTGAGAATTACAGAGGTATATCATTGTTGTGTACGTCCTATAAAATACAAACAAATATATATGAATAAAGGCATATACTAATGAAATAACTGGCGAATACCACGGTGGATTCAGAACCGGACGATCTACAACGGACCAGATATTCTTGGTAAAACATGTGTTTGAGAAATGCTGGGAATTCAACACAGACGAGCACCAAATTTTCGTAGATTTTAAACAAGCATACAACAGTATCGACAGGAGCGTACTGTACCAAATTATGCTTGACTTTGGAATTCCTCCAAAACTAGTCCGACTAACAAGACTCACAATGCCGAACACTGAATCCCAAGAATACAAACCGATTCCACAACCAGCTTTCGAACGGAATGTGGTTTAAAGCAGGGAGATGGTCTAGCCTCATGCTTTTCAACTTGGCAATAGAGTATGTCGTCCGAAAAATCCCAGTCGAGACCAACGGGACACTACTATTTAAGTCCACCCAACTAGTAGCATACGCTGACGACATTAACATTCTAGCAAGATGCTTCCCTAGTGCTAAGGAGGTATTTGTCAATCTTGACTCCGCCGCAAAAGAAGTCGGGTTGCGCATTAATGAAAGCAAAACAAAAGTAATGAGGCAAACAAAAAGGAGAACACCAATCAGACAAAACATAACAATTGCGGAATATAATTTGGAGAGTGTGGACAACTTCATATATCTTGGGTCTAATCTAGCAAAGAACGGTAATGAAACAGACGAAATCAAACGACGGATAATACAGTCAAACTTCCATAACTCGAATCACCATTCTCCACAAAAATAGCTCGACTTATAGAGACTTCGAGTTATAGAACAGTTTATCAAAAACAGCGGATTTATTAAAAGACACTACAATTACTATATATATTCAATTCACATTTTTATTTACTCCATATTAAGTACTACATACTACATAGTTACAGTGGGTTGAAATAATTAGTAATTTGTGGCTGAAAATTTCCTTTTGCTTTATTATTTTCAATAAAAAGAGATTCCAGTTTATTTAAAGCCTTATAGTGTTCATCAGTTGCGTTTTCATTCGTTTGTATACAGGGTGTTTGGTACTCCGTGTGCCACCTTGTCAGGGGTTATTCCTAGAAATATTTTGACAAAAAAATTGTTCGACGGAGATAGTAAATTTTCAATATCCGCGGAGATACAGGGTGATCAAGAAAAGTGTTTCGGACCTGTACCCTCACTCACTCAAAACGCTATATCTTAAAAACTAATAATCGCAATTCAAAGTTTTATAGCTTGTTTTTTAGGGAATCGAATTACCTTTCATTTGGTGTAATAGTCGCATTGTAACTGTACCCAATCCTGAGGTATTTGCTTCAGAACACAAATTTTTGAAGCTATAATCTATGAAATTTCTCAAGGAATCCGCTATATCATTCGTACAAGGCTGTTGAATAAATTTTTCTTCGGAACCCTCGTCATGATTTTCCACTGCAATTAAAGTCTGAGTCACTGATTCAGAATTATAATTCTCAATAATGTCATCATCTGTAAGAAAAACTTCTGTACAAATTAATTTCATTGTCCATCTCAATATAATCAAGAGTAGCATTGGAAGTTATATTATTCAACGTTATCCATGCTTTGTGATCAGTTTGTATCAAGCTCCTTTCCTGATCAATATTATTTAAGAAAATTAAAGGTATGTTATCCTCTTCATCCCATGTAGAATGCTGACCAAATTCAGCTTTTTTAAAGCAATTCGCAATCGTTTGATTTTTGACGTCAATATCCCATGCCTTTGTTATGTGGTTAATGCAATCCAGAAGTATAATATCATGTTTGTTCTTTGTCTCTAAACGCTTTAATGCTTCTTTTAAGATTCTGCTTCGATAGTGACACTTTAAATTTTGAATTACTCCCTGGTCAAGCGGTTGTAATTTGGAGGTCATATTTGGTGGAAAAAAAACCAATTCAATAGATTTAAATTTTCTTTGTAAGTTTTTTGGATGGGCAGGACAATTATCAATGAATAATAAGACTTTTCGTCCAGCGCGTAAAAATTGTTTATCTAATTTGCAAATCCATTCTTCAAAAAGTTTTTCGGTCATCCACGCCCTGGAGTTTAATTTATAATCAACGGGTAGCGACTTAACCCCACGAAAGCAACGAGGCTTGCTACTTCTGCCACTCAAGAGAATATTCAATTTTTCTGTTCCATCCATATTTGCTGCCTACAATAATGTAACTCGCTGCTTACTATGTTTGCTTCCATGGCATTTATCGCCCTTGAAAGTCAGTGTCTTATCTGGTAAGCATTTGAAGAACAGTCCTGTCTCGTCTGCATTGAAAATGTCATGTTCATTATACTTTTTTAATAAATGGGGCAAAACGTTGGTTTTATATTTATCGCAGTCCTCGTCAAGAATATCACTGCTTTCACCGCATGCCTTTTTATGACACACACCATGCCTACAATTCAACATACATACATACATACGTATGACACACAATTTGGTTAACCTTTTGTTAGTTAAATATTTGTCCATACCTTTGCTTCCATTTATCAAGCCAACCAGTGCTTGCCTTAAAATCGTTTTCTCCAAGCCGCTTCGCAAATTTCAATGCCTTCTCCTTTAAAATTCCTCCAGATATGGGCATTTTTTGGCTTCTTGCTTCTTTAAACCAATCGAAAACTGCATTATTGACATTTTTGAATAGTGGATTTTTAATTCTCTTGCTGTATCCAGCACCAGATTCAACTGATGCGATAATTGTGTCCTTATTTTTTAAAATCGTTGAAACTGTACTCGCCGGAACACCGTATGTATAAATATATATATATATATGTATGCTTATAAATAGGGACTTCCCAACTATAAAAACCCAAAACAACAAACCACTTAGTTTGATGTGAGAAAATGAGGGACTCCCCAAAAAAAAGAAACAAAAATTTTCGCCGCTGTCAGGGATTTCCCCGAATTTTTCGACTTATTGAATACGCGTGCCATTTTTTTACTCGACTTATGAAGAAATGCGAGTTATGGAAGTTCGACTTATGGAAGTGACATTTTATGCAATTTGCTCTCTAAATGCTATTGACACCTGATTTAGTTCGAGCTATGGAAATTCGAGTTATAGACGTTCGATTTATGGAAGTTTGACTGTACTTGCAAATAAGACGTATTATTCGGTACTTCCAATAGTGAAATCCAAGAAAGTGCACAGGAACAATAAGCTGCGGATTTATAAAACTATTCTACGACCTGTGCTCTGTTATGGCAGCGAGACGTGGACATTAACGCGAACTTCCGAAAAAGCAGTTAACGCATTCGAAAGAAAGGTCCTCCGAAGAATTTTGGGACCTTTGAAGGAAGAAACGGAATAGCGAATAAGATACAGCCATGAGTTGTATAAACTCTACGACGAGCCAGAAGCTTCAACGTTAATCAAGCTACGTAAACAGCAGTGGGCTGGCCATGTAGAGCGAATGGAAGACAGAAGAATCCCCAAACGCGCTCTTAAAGAAAAAGCGAGTGGTAACCGGCCAGTAGGCAAACCACGCAAGCGATGTAAAGACTCGGTTAATGAAGACAGCAAAGCCATATTAAAAATTATCAGGTGGAGGACGCGATCTTTGGATCGAGACGATTGGAGTCGACGACTTCAGGAGGCCAGGGCCCGATCGGTCAAGGTGATAATCAGCTTTCCCGTCAAATTTGAAAAAGCGCCCGATAAATAAGCAAATGTGATTGCAAATCGTTCATTAGTACGTGAAACCTATCAAATCAATTTTTTATCACTTTAAAGTTCTGCAAATGAAAGAAATTTGCGAAATAAAACCACTAAGATGTTACACGCATACATAAGAAAATAAAAAGTGCACAATCTGACTCTTTTGGGTGCTTTGTTCTTTCTTCTTCATAGAGTAACTCTACGTCTCACTGCAAACCGATTCGCTCATACATTTTAACTTTAACTGACAGCGATCGCTGCGTCGCATTGCTATTAGAGTTAGTCCATGCCAAAAGAAGAAAACACTAACAGAGTCTGGCATATATGTCATAATCGACACTTTATGAATTCACCTTGCGCAATTCACCATTCGTGGAATGGTGAGATTTCTTTTGCAAATTTCATCCACCCTAAGATAAATTATTGTTTCAAAATTTTTATTTGTGATTTTTTAGTTCAGCATTTTAAACCGCGCACAGTTCTTGATGTTCAGATCGTACCAAAAAAAGGTCGACACTTTTTTCAATTTCGCTCCAAATATTGGGCTTCACCTTTGCCAAACTATGGTAAAGCGCCTCTAGTGTCGCATGGAGTAACTATACTCGCTATTTTCTACACTGAGTTTTCCTACGTCACGAAAGTTTTCGGTTGAATTTCGCTTTCGAAAGTCGTGATAATTGTCGATAATGCTTGCATACTAACTATTCGTGATAAACAAAAAATTATATCTGCTACCTTTTCTTTTCATTCAAAACAAGACAAGACAATTGAACATAAAATTACTTTTTAAGTTACATTCAAAATGGTGACCTAGCTTCGATCTTCTGCGTAAAGGCGTCTCACTACGAATCACTTTATACAGGGTGTTTGGTACTCCGTACATAACCTTGTAAGGGGTTATTCCTGGATATATTTTGAGCAAAAAATTGTTCTACGGAGATGGTCAATTTTCAATATCCACGGAGATACAGGGTGATCAAGAAAAGTCCTTCGGACCTGTACCCTCACTCACTCAAAACGCTATATCTTGAAAACTAATAATCACAATTCAAAGTGTTATAGCTTGTTTTTTAGGGAATCAAATTACCTTTCATTTGGTGTAATAGTCCGCATTGTAACTGTATCCAATTCTGAGATATTTGCTTCAGAACACAAATTTTTGACAGTTTGACCGTCAAAATTCTAAGATCAATGTAGTTTTTCTCTAAAAAACCCATTATAAAAATGTCATTTTATTGTTGTTTTCTTTTGTGTCATATTATTGCCTACAAAAGACGCATACACTTGCATTGCATAAGTTTTATAGCTTAGAAGAAATTATCATTCCAATAATTTAGCACTTTTGTCAAAAAAGCAAGAATAGGTTGATCAACACTCTCCGCTTGAACTAAAAGAACTTAAGAATGGTTTTTACGGTTTATTTCAAATTTCCTTAATTACAATAAATGTTCAAAATGGCTACCTTCATTTTGAATGCACGCTAAAGCTCGTTTTGCCAGTGTTCTCTTTGTGTTCATACTCCTCAACTGCTGCCTTACTTCTGTTGCTGCCGCATCGATTCTGGTGTTTAGATCCTGCAACGTTACTACTTCCGTTGCGTAGACAAGGTCCTTCATCCGTCCCCATACAAAGAAATCCATAATAGTTAAATCAGGGGATCTTGCAGGCCAGTGTATCGGTCCATTTCTACCGATCCAGCGATTGCTATAATTGGAATTTAACCAATCTCTGATCTGTCGGACGTAATGAGCTGGAGCACCATCGTGTTGGTAAAACATGGAAGCCAATCGTTGCAGTGGCATATCATCCAATAACTCCTGTAGATCATTTGTCAAAAAATGCAAGTAATTGGAACTATTTAAGGTAGGCGGAAGCCTAATAGGACCAATAAAATCGTTGCCAATCACACCTGCCCATAAATTGACACTGAATCTGTGCTGAAATGATGCCTCTCTTCTTGTATGTGGATTGCTCTCAGCCCATGTGTGTAAGTTGTGGAAGTTTGTGATACCGTCCCTGGTGAATTGGGACTCATCCGTCCAAAGAATGTTGCTGATAAAATTCTCGTCACTTATTTGTCGTTCAAGGAGCCAATTGCAAAACTCCATCCTTTTGGGTAAATCAATGGGTAACAGCTCCTGCACTGGTGTGTGGTGGTAGGGATGCAAACGTTCTGCTTTCAGGACACTCCAAACTTTCCACGTAGAGACGTTAAACCGCAATGCCAAGCGTCGTATACTAGTTGATGGATCATTTTGAACTGCAGCTAGGATTCGTTGATCAATTGAAACAGCGATTACCGGCGCAGGATTTGCATTCACTCTGCTCGTCCTAACACTGCCTGTTTCCCTAATCCTTCTGTAAACGTCTTGGAATACTCTCGGGTAAGGTATCCGACGATTGGGAAATCTGTGATGATACAAAGATCGCGCCCGCTTGCTCATTTCCCTGACACTCTCCATAGAGGAAAATTATGTCTGCATATTCTTCGTTCGTGAACTCAGGCATTTCGAAATTCTTTTCTAAATTTTAGTGACACCTTGTTCTTTTACAAATTTAACTAAAACTGATAAAAATATGAAGTATGGTTTGCTTTTATAGGCTTTTCATTTTGTTAGGTAACCCATTAAAAAGGCCAAAGTGCTGCACCTAGTTGTGTTGAAACTCATTTTAATTTAATTCATTTTCTCGATAATTTTAATACTACCTAAAGGACATTCATTGATAATTTAAATAGTAATTAAAGGACACAAAGAATATTTCAGTTTAACAACATTTCAGGTAGTTTTTTTAGAACGAGGGTTGGTTTATGGCATATTTTATTTTTAAGCCATATGTATTTTCGCTTATTACCTGGAAAACGGGAAAATCTAAGTCATAAGTATGTGTGCATCTTTTGTAGGCAATAACATGGCACATAAAAAAACAACATTAAAATGACATTTTTATAATGCGTTTTCTTGAGAAAAACTACATTGATCACAGAATTTTGAGGGTCAAAGTATCAAAAATTTGTGGTCTGAAGGAAATACCTCAGGATTGGGTACAGGTACAATACGGACTATTACACTAAATGAAAGATAATTTGATTCCCTAAAAAACAAGCTATAACACTTTGAAATGCGATTATTGGTTTTCAAGATATAGCGTTTTGAGTGAGTGAGGGTACAGGTCCGAAGGACTTTTCTTGATCACCCTGTATCTCCGTGGATATTGAAAATTGGCCATCTCCGTAGAACAATTTTTTGCTCGAAATATATCCAGGAATAACCCCTTACAAGGTTATGTACGGAGCACCAAACACCCTGTATATAAGTTCATTTATTTCGACATTGCCCCTGTTTCACAATACAACGTAAACGTTACGCAGCCTACGCGGTGGCGTTGTCAGTTGAAGTTGAAATGAATGAACTTGTATGAAGTTATTCGTAATGTATAGAAGTGCATAGAAGTTACAAAACTTTTAACTTTTACGTAGCCATAGCCTAAAAATTGATTTTAGCTTCAAATATTAAATCTTGTTATGATTGAAAAGGGGACATTAATAATGTGTTAACACAATCACTTAGTATTCTTATATTTTTGATAATTAATTGCGAGTTTAGAAAACGTCGTGACGCGGGAAACCCCTACATGGGGGAAAAGCTACGTTGGCTACGCAAAGTCTACGTTTCGTTGTAAATTAGGCATCATCAGGCACGCTGCGTTAGTTGCTTTTCATTGTGAATTTAGGACTATACTGTTGCGAGCTAGGAGTTCGCCGAGATCTCAAGAAAAACACAATTCGTTTAAAAATAAGGGATAATTTATTTATTCGCACTTTTACTTAATTCGCCTATTTGGCACTACCGCCGCGTATCGCTTGCACTGGTTCGCGTCTCGATAGATGTCGCTGAATGACTGACTGCCGTCTGACAGCTTCGTGCTTTTATACTAATTTGCCCCAGTTCTCGAAGCTTCCGTCAGGTGTCGTTGGTTGTGTCTCGACTATTCTAGATCTTTAATTTCCTACATTTTGGAGTATACAGTTCCGTAGGGTGTTTACTGGAAGGTTCTAGATTTTTGATTATAGCCTTTTACATGTTCTTGTATACTCCAGAAAGATCAATTACGTGGTTGCCAGATCTATAACATTACTCTCTCCTTAGTCCCAGTTCGTCCCGAACAGAGTCGTTCACTTCCTCAATGGCACCGTGGTATTTTGTTAGTCGAGCGAGATGTACAACTTTCATTTTAGTACGAGGCTTCCGCTGATTCCATCCATCCTTTGGTTCGGTCGTTATCGTCTGAATGGTTTTTCCGCCTTCTTTTTCCTTCTCACGTTCGCGTTCTTTCTCCATGTCCTTTTCGCGCTCCTTCTCATCCTTAGCAGCACGTTTACTTTCCTTTTCACGTTCCGCATTCTTCCTTTCGCGATCTTCTCGATCACATCGCTTCTCATGTTCGGCCTTGTCACGATTATTCGCATGAAGTATTTGACCGTCACGACTTCTACCCGTTCGTTCGCGATCCTTATTCGAATGCCTATATTTGCTTCCATGATTTTTCCCGATGTATTGTTCTTGTTGCAATCGATCTTGCCGACTCGGGGTTTTCGATTGACTCCGGCGTCTTTTATCAAAACCGTGTGTAAGATTTGAACTCTGACGACTAGTTCTTGACCAAGATCTACCTGCCCGATCTCTATCTTCGCGTTGTTTAGCAGCGCAGCCGGAACAATAGTTGGTCGCTTTTCGGCAGTCGAGTCTCAAGTGTCCTGCCTGTCCACAATTCCAGCATCGGGGGGCACCAAATCTTTCGCTCCGCTTGGTGTACTCTGCTTTTTGACACTACCTATGATACACTGCAGGTATACGATAGGGCTTCTGTATAAGCTTAACACAACATGCCGTACTCCGGGTTTGGCCTTTGGGGCGCGAAAATTTATATATTTTTATGATTTTCTTAATTACGTGAAAATAAGAACGCGTACTGACTGCTAATATTTAGAGTTATGGAAAATTATCGTAAATAAGCAAATCGTTAACGAAGTGCACATTTTTCTACTTCGAAATTCACTTCTGTATGGGACTGAATTAGCCGAATGTTAGCTGATCACCTGCCAAAAATGCATTACCCAAGGCCAAACCCTGAGTGCGGCGTACAGTGGTCCAATTGGCCAATATCAATCAATCAAATTCCTGTTAAGACCCCCTATAGGGGCATAGGACAGAAACAACTCTCTTCCACAAGGCGCGATCCTGAGCATCGGCTTTAAGCTGTTGCCAGGACTTGTTTATTCCTCTGGCCTCCTGCTCAACTGCTCGCTTCCATGTGTTACATGGTCGACCACCCCGACGTCTTCCTTGAGGGTTATAATCCAGAGCCTGTTTTGCGATGTTTCGCTCTGGTTTCCTCAAAGTATGACCGATCCACTGCCACTTCCGCCGTTAAATCTCAATACTTATTTTAGTCTGGCGAGTTGTACTTCAAAGTTCGCCGTTGGAGATTACTTCTGGCCAGAATGTTCCTAAAATGCGCCGGAGGCATTGGTTTACGAAAGTCTGCAGTTTCTTGGTAAGTCGAACGGTCACTTTCCACGTAGTACAACCATATAACAACACGGATTTGACGCATGCGTCAAAAACGCGCAGCTTCGTGCGAAGGGAGATCTCTCTTAACCTCCAGAAAGGGGAAAGGATACCGAAGGCCTGACGAGCTTTATTTAGCCGAGCCTCAACATCCTTTTCGGCTCCGCCGTCCATGCTAACAATGCTTCCAAGATAGCAAAAATCTTGCACCTCTTCCACATCCTGTCCGTTAAGAACAATCGATGTGCTTGCGTTCGAACCCATGTGCATGTACTTGGTTTTACGCACATTTATTTTCAGTCCCGCCTCTTTGCATTTAGAATGCAACGAGCGAACATTTGACTCTTAAGTCCGAACGGTTATGTGCAACCAAACACACGTCATCAGCATAATCAAGGTGACTTAAGATGTTAAATAGTCTCCATTGAAGACCTTTACCTTCCCCACCTTCCAGTGCAGCTTTCAAGATGTCATTTATTACCACCAGAAACAGGGCTGGTGATAATATGCAGCCTTGTCTGACACCCGTTCGCACAGGTAAGCTCTCGGTCAGCTCTCCTCTGTGCAAGACGCGACACCTTGCATCTTCGTAGGATTCTTTAATCATAGCTATGACCTTATCTGGAATACCTCTCCTACGCAAAGCATTCCATATGTAATCTCGCTTAACGCTGTCGAACGCCTTCTCGAAGTGCACAAACATGAGATGTAGTGGCGAACCCATTTCGGCTGACTGCTCTAATATTATCCGTAGGGTATTTGTGTGGTCGGTTCAAGACGACCCTTTACGGAATCCAGCCTGATAAACTTCGAGAGTGTTCTCGACGACATCACTAATCCTATTGAGAATTACCTTAGCCATAATTTTTGATACGGCAGTAAGTAGACATATACCACGCCAATTGCCGCAATCCCGAAAGTCGCTCTTCTTCGGAATTTTCACAATGACGCCCTCCTTCCATTCAGTCGGATATCTTCCTTCATTCCACACCTTAGTGAAGAGTGGGAGGAGTATATCGGCTGTTATATCCGGGTCCGCTTTGAGGAGTTCGGTTGGTAGTCCGTCTATACCTGAAGCTTTCCTTCCCGCCATTGACCGAATGGCGGAAACTATCTCTTCCTTATCTGGGGGATCGTCCGTAATAGAGGATTGGTGCGGTTGGATGTTTGGAAGTTGTTCTGTTTCCGGAATATCTTCCTCTGACAAGATGTTTAAAATATCAGAGAAGTATTCCTTCCATCGGCGCAACTGGTGTTCACTCATATTAAGAAGAGTTCCGTTGACTTCTCTCACCAGGTGGTTGGCGGTGAAATTCCTGTTCGTCAACTGTTTCATGATTTTAAATAGTGAACCCATATCCCCAAGGTAAGCCGCAGATTCTGCCTTGTTTGCCAGATCTTCAATGGCCTTTCTCTTGTCGCGTCTAACAGCCTTTTTAAGCTGTATATGAGCATCGCGGTAGTTCTGCCTCAAGTCGGGCGTTCGTTGGTTGACATCGGGTTGAGAGATGATTGCCAATTTGGCTTTTTTCCGATTCAACCAACCTTGTCCCATGTGTCTTGCGACATCCAGAGTTTCTCACCGCTTTGCACATATCCCACAGATTTTTCAGCACTAGTTAGAAAAGTGTTTCTGGTTGCCTCCCAACTGGCGTCCAGTGTGCGCATTTCATATTCACCCAATGTGGATGACTTTTCGCGTAGAATAGTGGTGTATTCGCGTTTTTTGTTGGAATCTCTGAGTTTATCCACATTAAGCTTGCGCTTCATTTGAAGAATTTGTGGTCGTCGGATAGCTGCTGTACACAATCTCAAGCAGGCAACCATCAAGTGGTGATCGCTCCCCACGTCAGCTCCACGTTTCGCTCGCACATCGAGGAGACATCTTCTCCATCGGCGACTTATAGCCAAATGGTCGATCTGGTTCTGAGTAACACCATCAGGGGAAACCCAAGATGTTTTATGATGACTCTTGTGTTGAAAAAGGGTCCCTCCGATGACCATTTGCCGACTACTACAAAACTCCACAAATAATTCGCCGTTTTCGGGTCTCTTAATCCAAGGTCGTGATGCGTCGATCCAAGGGTCACCATGCCTCTCCATGACGTGTTCTAGTCCAGTGTTGCCTGATCCAACCTGGGCGGTCATATCTCCCGAGATGATAATAATATCACCTCTTGGAACACGTTCGAAGGTGGCACTCAGTTGGCTATAAAACTCCTCTTTGTCACCAGATGTTGCGGTATTAGTTGGTGCGTAGCACTGCAGAATTGTGACGTTTCGGACACTTGTCCTGAGCCTGACGACGATAATCCTATCCGAGATTGGTTCCCAGCTAATGAGACTGTTTCTCGCTCTCGGCGTAAGGACGAACGCCACGCCATTTCTGGCTTCACTTTCAGGGCCAATGTACAGAATAGTGTTTCCTTTAGGGGTTCGTTCTTCTCCTGATCCTGTCCACCTGACCTCGCTCAAGCCCAAGATTTGGATGATTTGGATGTTGGTCAATATGAGTAGGCAAAATTAAAATGCCTGATATGATATAAAATTTATGAGTAAATACCGTGTAGGATAAGCCAGACTCAACTGTTATAAAGAAAAAAGAAAAATAGTATATATAATTTGAGAATGTTATACAAAAGTAAAATAATTTATACGAGTATGAACGTATATATTTATAATAATAAATTTGAGTCCAGAATATAAATCAGAAAACAAAAACCAATCGATTTTTTTTTATTCCCAAGTAAGGAACCCCATTAATATTAAATACATACAGAGTTTCAAGAAAAAATGTGACTTGCCTAACTGTATTATAGTTTCCATGAAAAACTATATTATGAGACTTTCATTTTTAAAAATTTAAATAAATTTAAAAATAGTAGATCAAAATAAGTATAATTGATAAAAAAAATTATTTCACCTCTGCAAATCAATACATACAAAAAGTTACGAGCAATTTTCTTGTACGAGTTTAAATGTGCGCCATGCTCACACGATGCTTGCTTAGGTACTTTGAGATAACAAATTTTTAAAAATCGTCATCATCAACAAGATCTAACGTTGCTATGCGAAATGACGATTAAATTGATGTGGCGAAACTTTTGCTCATTTTTTTCCTGAAATATGGTGTGACTTTTTTATCCTGATAGCGGACAGCTGATGTCAAACCATACCACGTGTGGGTAGTGTATCAATCAATCAATCAAATTCCTGTTCAGACCCCCGGTAGGGGCATAGGACAGAAACAATTGTCTTCCACAAGGCGCGATCCTGAGCATCGGCCTTAAGCTGTTTCCAGTACTTGTTTATTCCTCTGGCCTCCTCCTCAGCTGCTCGCTTCCATGTGTTACATGGTCGACCTACCCGACGTCTTCCTTGAGGATTATAATCCAGAGCCTGTTTGGCAATGTTTCGCTCTGGTTTCCTCAAAGTATGACCGATCCACTGCCATTTCCGCCTTTGAATCTCAATACCTATTTTAGTCTGGCCATCTGTACTCCAAAGTTCGTCGTTGGAGCTCACTTCTGGCCAGAATATTCCTAAAATGCGTCGGAGGCATTGGTTCACGAAAGTCTGTAGTTTCTTGGTAAGTCGAACGGCCAGTTTCCACGTAGTGCATACCATCAGTGTATCATAAGTATAAGGTCAACGTCACACTGTGCTGTTTCAGCTTAAGTCGATTAACAAGGATTTACAACCTCTAAATTGTTTTCTTCGATGATATGTCATCTAGGCGCTATGGCTCAAGGCCGTTCGGTTGGATCATACGACGGTTGTCCGAAAGCCACAATACTTTCACTTCACCATTGTGCGTTTGTTGTTTTTCACTCATCTTTGTTCCTTTAGTCTGTGCCAGCTTAATAAGTTTCGAAATAAAAACTAAATCGGCAATCTGAAATGAAATCAGAATTCGACTTCAGTAGAGCGTCATTTTTCGCAGACAATAGATAATATGCGTTTTACAAAGTCCGGATACTGATACGGATACAAATAAAAACATAACAGAACTATGATTGGGCGTAAAGCCCAAGGTAGAAGGAGTAAGGGGATCAGATCAATATTTCGTGGTGTTAATGACATCTACATTGTAATACTTTGTCCCAAATTTTAAGTTGAAAACTTAAACACAAAAATCAATTTCTTAAAATTTTGAAATTTCATGAAATTTGTATGGGAGGGGGTATAAGGAGTGGGGGGATATAGCCCGTTCACGAACTTAAAGTTACTTTTTTGTAAATAATTTTTAAAAATGACACACAAAATTTTTTAGCACAATAGCTCAAAGCTTTCGAGAGTTATGTTGTAGACAGACGGACAGACGGTTACTCGTAATCGAGGTTTTTGAGCGACAGCAAATATTTCTGTACCCTTGGCGGCCCTGTGCGAGCGTTATTTCTTAGCGCTACAAACGGTAAGGCAAACACAATATACTCTCAGATTTCCTCTAGAGTACAAAAACGTAACAGGACTATGATTGGGCGTAAAGCATCACATCATGCATTGCTATCAAAATCCTTTGTACAAAATTTTTAGCTGCAAAAGTTTAATAGATTCTGAGAAAATTAGTGTATTGTCGATAAATTGGTTTATAGTATGTCATAAAAAAGTGCAGTTTGTGTGTAAAGTGGTGGAATGAGTAAGAGAATTAGATTAATTATTATACCACAATCTTCACGAAATTTTGAAGCTAAACAGTGGATTCTGTAATAAACCCAATCACACTTACGCAGAATGTAGGTAGCGAAAAAATACACCATATTGCGAATCTTGTAAGGTTTATGACCATAAAAATTTTAGCGACAAACAATACCCCACATCCAAAGTCAAAATTGAAGTGCAAATGGTGTTCCCGTTTAGGTCATGAAGAGGAGAATTGTTTTAATAAGAAAACTTACCTGAGATCAAAAGAGTGTAACGACCAAGGGGCCAGTTTCAACATCTAAAGTGTACCCCAGAACAAATAAAACTCTCGGAAGAAAATTTAATATTGGAAAACACGGACATAGGCAAAGTTGAAAAAAAAACTATTATTATGATATTCCTTACGGTATAGCCTAGTAGGTAGTGTGTTGATCTTGTAATGCGAAGGTCGTGAGTTCAAATCCCGGTCGGTGCAATATGTAATTCCGGCACATTGCCTGCTTGGATATACCTTGGTCACCTCAATCTACGTAAATGAAAAATTCGTAAGGAACCTGAATATCAGGAGGCCAAGGTCAGATTTGGGCTGTAGCGCCGTTTTAGAAGTGTAGATGATTTTCCCAACATTGCATTGGTTTATAGTATTTCAAGAAAATGCGCAGTGTGTATGGGAGATGACGAAAGTAGTGAAGGGATTCAAATAATTTGTATACCTTATATTGAAATCATCATAAAAATAATATATTCTAAATTTCAGATCAACATCTTTTATACTTTTCGAGAAACCCCGTTTATTGTGAAATTCGGAAATCGAATCATTTTGTATTTGAGAAGTAGAAGGGGTGGAGCGATTCGTCCCGTTCACAAACTTGCGAACTTGACCTTACTTTTTTGTTAGAAACGACGTATACAAAATTTGACACGGTCGGACGGACGGATGGACATTCGTTTTGAGATTATTGAGCGATAATATCAACTTCTATATCTTTTTTTTTTCTTCGGGCCTTATTTCTTAGCATTACAAACTTTGTGGCGAACTTATAATACTCTCAGATTTCATCTAGAGTATAAACATTGCAGTATATCTTCTAAATAAAGTTATGGCTATTCCGATTAAGTCGTTCAAGGTGTCACAAATTCTTCTAATTCCAATCACTATGGAAAATCAATCCTCAATTTTTCTACTTCTCTTCTTCGCTACTTTGTTTATTTCTTTTATCAGGTGTAAACTTCTATCTTCCTTCTGGTCTAGCTCAAATAACGTTGATGCGGTCACTATCTATTGCGTCCATTTTCCCAAACAATGACTTACTCAGGGCTCCGAAACCATCTAAGAATGCTTTTTTATTCCGTTGTTTCTTAGAGTTATAGTGCGTTAAGTTTTCGCGCTTTTTCTCTTTTCTCTCTGGCATTGACATATTTCAGTTAAAGTCGATGAACAATTTTCCATAAACTCCCACTCGCGTTTTAAGTCCGGTATCACATACCACATTCGAAAGTATAGTCCTATGCCTCCGGTACCAGTTCACCAAATACGTAATTTTGTACGGTAAGAGCGATTTTGCCCATTCACGAATTTGACCTTACTTTTTATACTCTAGATGAAATCTGAGAGTATTATAAGTTTGCTCTAAGGTTTGTAACGCTAAGAAATAAGGCTTGGAAGAAAAATGAATGATACAGAAGTTAATGTTATAACTCAAAAATCTCAAAACCGGATGTCCGTCTGTCCGTCCGTCCGTCCGTCTGTTCGCTCTCTAGCTTGAGAACGCGTTGAGCTAGATTGTTCAAATTTCGTACACGTCGTTTTTGACAAAAAAGTAAGGTCAAGTTCGTGAACGGGCCAAATCGCTCCACCCCTTCTACCCCCTCCCATACAAAATAACACAATTGCGCAATTTGACAATTAAAGGATTTGCTCGAAAAGTATAAAATCTATTAGCCTGAAATTTGGAATATATTACTTTTATAATAATATCAATCTACCGTATAAAAATTATGCATGTCCTACCCCTCCTTCTACCACCTCCCATACAATCTGTACTTGTCACGAATTACTCTAAGCCAATTTACTCAGTGCGTATAAAATTTAGCGGTCTGAAATTGTGCACCAAATATTTATTTAAAATTGTTAGTAAGGCGAAAAAAAATTAGACGATAAGCTTCACCCCTTCTACCCCCTCCCATACAAAATGACGCAAATTCGCAATTTAACAATAAATTAATTTACTCGAAAAGTATACAAGCTATTAGTCTGAGTTTTGGGATATATTACTTTCATAATGGTATAAATCTACAGTAGAAAAATTATTTGCGTCCTCCTTCTCCTTCCACCCCCTCCCATACAAACTGCACTTTTTCATGAAATGCTCTAAGACGACTTTCTCAGAACATATAACATTTATAGAGCTTACATTTTGTAATAAATACTTAATTAGTAATATCACTAAGATCAGAAAAAAATATTTGATTAGCTTCACTGCTTCTACCCCCTCCCATACAATATGACACAGTTTCACAACTTCACAAAAATCGATTTTCTTGAAAAGTATGATTGGTACTAATCTGAAACTTAAGGGTTGTCAATTTTATAATATTCCTAGTTATTTCTGAAAAAATCACTAAAATCCCCTCACTCTTTCTACCACCTCCCATACAAACTGCACATTTTCACTAAATCTAACTCAGTAATTTTCTCAGCTCCTATTCAATTTTTGGAGTAAGCATTTTGTATAAAACATTTTTGTAGCTACTTTAGCATGATGGGGAAAAATTAGTTCAATGCTATCACCCCTTCTAACACTCCCCATCCAAAATTTCTTGGGATGAAAAAAAATTCTATTTCATCTAGAGTATCGTAAGATTGCGCTTTATGCACAATCGTAGCCCTGTTATGTTTTTTTATCAAAAACAATGTGTACAAACTTGAACCTCTAGCTCAATGCGCTCTCGAGCTAGAGAGCCCAACAACTTTTGGGGTCCACTCGTCGCCATCACCACATATACACAAATTTGACGAATGGCTAGGACTTACGCTCGACATTGCGAAGGCGTTTAACAGAGTTTGGCATAATTGTCTCATAGCTAATCTTAAAGCCCTTGGCTTTAACTTGTCCTTAAATGGATTGAGAGTTTCCTCTTAGAGTGCTCCATATGAGTTGTGCTAAATGGAGTTTCTTCTGTGTACTTTTCTATTGGTTCCCTGTATCTCTCAAGGCTCTGTCTTATCACCCAAGCTCTTTTTAGTCCTTATAAGCGACCTTTTGTCGTTAACTCTCAATCTCTCTCAAACCCAGTCCTGTCATTACCTTTGAAGCATAATGTTCCGGCGTCGCCCGCTATAATGTCCTTCAGTGGCGTTCAGATTCCACCTTCTGCAGACTTCACGTTACTTGGTGTACATTTTTAATTTTCTTAATTAAAAAAAAATCACCAAGACTTATAACCACAATGTATTATCATATTATTTTGGATTGAAATTTCCGGCGCAAATTTATATCAAATTTTTTCTCAAACGAATTACAAATTTCTGCAAAACATTCACACTTTGTGTATGAACATCGAACTTCAGTTGGAAAATTCGTGTGGTTGTGCGAAGAGATAACTACCCTTCCAAAATAAATAATGAAAATGTTAAGAAACCTGACGGTCATGAGGTCAAGGCCCGATTTGGGCAGTAGGGCCATTGTAGGTAGATTAGTTAATCCTTGTACGCTGCTCAAGGGAAATGAACTTTTTGTATGAAAAATCATAATTCATTTCCATTTTCGCTGTGCGATACATTGTTTCTCGTGAAAATGTGAACTTCATTTTTCATAACCATAACATGCCGCAAACACTCAATATGTTTTTCACGGCCTTTTAAATGACTGTAGTATTAAAAGCGAAGTGAAAAAGTGACAGACGAGTCTTTTGAATGTTTTTTTTAAATTATGAGTGAAATCATTTTTTCTTCGACGATTTCACTGCTTCTAACAATTACATTTCACTTCAATGGGTCGTCGTACAACCATTGAGGAACGCGAATTAATAATACACCATTTCTGGAAAAAGTCAAACGTGCATCGCGGAAATTGTTAACAAAAGTGCATCTACTGTACAACATATTATTGAAAGATATTCACGCGAAAATCGGATTGCAAATAAAGGGAGGAAAGCCCCGAAAAAAAATTCACAGACCACGATGAACGATGGATTACCAGGAAATCCCGGAAAGAACCGTTGCTCTGTGATCCAAAGCTCACGACTGAAGTGGAAAAATGGTTGGAAAAGAAGTGTCATCCTGAAACAGTGCAACGAATATTGCGTAAAGAAAATTTAAATGGACGAGTAGCGAGAAACAAGCCCCTGATTAGTTCTAAGAACGTGGGTCTTCGAATGGAGTTTGCCCGTACATACCGAAACAGCTCCCAGGACTTTTAGAAAACAGTAATTTTTGCAGATTAGAGTAAATTCAATATTTTTGCATCAGATGGGAAGATTTCTGTTTGGAGAAAGCCAAATGAGGAGCTAAAACTTGAGAATTTGCGGCCTACTGTTAAACATGGTGGACGTCATGTTATGGTTTGGGGCTGTATGTCCTCTGCAGGCGTCGGAAAACTCCACTATATAGAAGGCAATATGGACAAACATGGATATCCTTAAACAGAATATGAAAAGCAGTGCCGAAAATATGTAATTGAGCATATATGGGCAAAACTAAAACTAAAAATTAAAAAGCACCCCATTACAAATAAATAAACTGCCAACAAGTCGGGCGAAAATTTATTATTTTTGGGACAAGTTGTGGATGCATGAGGGTCAATATGCAGGTTAGAATGATTTGGGAGGCTGAGACTGAAAGAGAATTCTGGGGCAGGGCTTTATTAATTTAACAATATTTCATTCGTTTATGCAAGTTTGGGTTATTATGAGGGGAGCGGGAGGGGTTATAGTAAGGGTGGGTGGATTGAAAGAAAAGATTTCCGGATTCTACACTGTTACGCTTTATTATTCGTGACGTTTCGGTCTCTGCTGAGACCTTTATCAAACTGATCGACAGTTACAAATGACAATTATTATATAGACAAGGGGGGTTAAATTAGTTAATTAAGGTTAATTAATTAGTATCAGGTAGTTAAATTAGTTAAGGATTCCTGGGTACGGATTTTGTTCTTACCGAATTTTAAGGCAGGTAGCTAAACTGCTGATAACTTGTATCCGGTGTCTCGGTTGAAGTTCTGTGGATGTTTAGAAATTTCTATTGCTTCTCGTACTATCCGTTGATAATATTGATTTGTCGTGGCTAAAATTTGCACATTGTCGAAATCTATTGTATGGTCCTCTGCAGTTGCATGTTCCGCGATCGCTGATGACTGTATCTGGTTTTTCCGTGTGTATCGTTGGTGCTCGTTGATCCTTGTTTGGACTGCGTCCCGTTTCTCCTATGTATACTCTATCGCATGAGCCGCATGGTACTTTGTATACTCCTTCAGTATCCTTCTTCAGTGTCTTCTCGTTCTGTTGTCCTTGGATGCTTCGGTTTCCACGCCTAGCTAATTTCGCTCTCTTTGTATTCATTTGCTGGGAATGCCCGATTCAACTGTTCCTTTTCCTTTCGTAGACTGCCCGGATTTCCTTCAGTTATGCGTCGAGCTCTGTGTATTAGGATCTCCAGTACGCCTGTTTTCTGGCTTGGGTGGTGATGTGAATGAGCGTGGAGATATCTGTTGGTGTGAGTTGGTTTCCTGCATACTCCGAAGCTTAGCGACGTATCATTCCTTTCGACGAGTACATCAAAGAATGTCAGTTTCCCGTTGCTTTCTGTTTCCATGGTGAACTTAATTTTCTCGTGGTGTGAGTTCAGGTGTGCTAAGAATTTGTCGAGCTCTTTTTTCCCATGTTGCCAAATGATGAAGGTATCATCCACATACCGTAGATATAATTTCGGTGTTAATGGAGCTGAGTTCAGGGCGTTCTTTTCGAATTCCTCCATGAAAATTTCCGCTACCACCGGTGAAATTGGAGATCCCATTGCTGCTCCTTCCGTTTGCTTGTAGAGTTTTCCTAGAGCTGAAAAGAAAGTATTATTTAAACAAATTGGATCATGGGCTTATCACCCGTGATCTTAAGACCTAAATGATACGAGAAACAGATACATCGCCTCGGATACGGACTGATTCTACGGTAACGACTTTTGGCATTCGAAAACGGACTATGATTGGCTTCTGGAACGTTCGAACATTGAATGACGGGGGAAGAGCTGGGGTTACTCGGTCCTTGCACCGCCAATCGGTGATCGACCGTGAAATGGAGCACTATAACATCCAAATCTTGGGCTTGAGCGAGGTCAGGTGGACAGGATCAGGAGAAGAACGAACCCCTAGCGGAAACACTATTCTGTACATTGGCCCTGAAAGTGAAGCCAGACATGGTGTGGCGTTCGTCCTTACGCCGAGAGCGAGAAACAGTCTCATTAGCTGGGAACCAATCTCGGATAGGATTATCGTCGTCAGGCTCAGGACCAGTGTCAGAAACGTCACAATTCTGCAGTGCTACGCACCAACTAATACCGCAACATCTGGTGACAAAGAGGAGTTTTATAGCCAACTGAGTGCCACCTTCGAACGTGTTCCAAGAGGTGATATTATTATCATCTCGGGAGATATGAACGCCCAGGTTGGATCAGACAACACTGGACTAGAACACGTCATGGGGAGGCATGGTGACCCTTGGGTCGACGCTTCACGACCTTGGATTAAGAGACCCGAAAACGGCGAATTATTTGTGGAGTTCTGTAGTACTCGGCAAATGGTCATCGGAGGGACCCTTTTTCCACACAAGAGTCATCATAAAACATCTTGGGTTTCCCCTGACGGTGTTACTCAGAACCAAATCGACCATTTGGCTATAAGTCGCCGATGGAGAAGATGTCTCCTCGATGTGCGAGCGAAACGTGGAGCTGACGTGGGGAGCGATCACCACTTGATGGTTGCCTGCTTGAGATTGTGTACAGCAGCTATCCGACGACCACAAATTCTTCAAATGAAGCGCAAGCTTAATGTGGATAAGCTCAGAGATCCCAACAAAAAACTCGAATACACCACCATTCTACGCGAAAAGTCATCCACATTGGGTGAACATGAAATGCGCACACTGGACGCCAATTGGGAGGCAACCAGAAACACTTTTCTAACTAGTGCTCAAGAATCTGTGGGATATGCGCAAAGCGGTGAGAAACCCTGGATGTCGCAAGACACATGGGACAAGGTTGACAATCGGAAAAAAGCCAAATTGGCAATCATCTCTCAACCCGATGTCAACCAACGAACGCCCGACTTGAGGCAGAACTACCGCGATGCTCATATACAGCTTAAAAAGGCTGTTAGACGCGACAAGAGAAAGGCCATTGAAGATCTGGCAAACAAGGCAGAATCTGCGGATTACCTTGGGGATATGGGTTCACTATTTAAAATCATGAAACAGTTGACGAACAGGAATTTCACCGCCAACCACCTGGTGAGAGATGTCAACGGAACTCTCCTTAATATGAGTGAACACCAGTTGCGACGATGGAAGGAATACTTCTCTGATATTTTAAACATCTTGTCAGAGGAAGATATTCCGGAAACAGAACAACTTCCAAACATCCAATCGCAACAATCCTCTATTAGGGACGATCCCCCAGATAAGGAAGAGATAGTTTCCGCCATTCGGTCAATGGCGGGAAGGAAAGCTCCAGGTATTGACGGACTACCAACCGAACTCCTCAAAGCGGACCCGGAAATAACAGCCGATATACTCCTCCCACTCTTCACTAAGGTGTGGAATGAAGGAAGATATCCGACTGAATGGAAGGAGGGCGTCATTGTGAAAATTCCGAAGAAGAGCGACCTTCGGGATTGTGGCAATTGGCGTGGTATATGTCTACTTACTGCCGTATCAAAAATTATGGCTAAGGTAATTCTCAATAGGATTAGTGATGTCGTCGAGAGCACTCTCGAAGTTTATCAGGCTGGATTCCGTAAAGGGTCGTCTTGTACCGACCACACAAATACCCTACGGATAATATTAGAGCAGTCAGCCGAAATGGGTTCGCCACTACATCTCATGTTTGTGGACTTCTAGAAGGCTTTCGGCAGCGTTAAGCGAGATTACATATGGAATGCTTTGCGTAGGAGAGATATTCCAAATAAGGTCATAGCTATGATTAAAGAATCCTACGAAGATGCAAGGTGTCGCGTCTTGCATAAAGGAGAGCTGTCCGAGAGCTTTCCTGTGCGAACGGGTGTCAGACAAGGCTGCATATTATCACCAGCCCTGTTTCTGGTGGTAATAAAAGACATCTTGAAAGCTGCACTGGAAGGTGGGGAAGGTAAAGGTCTTCAATGGAGACTATTTAACATCTTAAGTCACCTTGATTATGCTGATGACGTGTGTTTGCTTGCACATAACCGTTCGGACTTAGAGTCAAATGTTCGCTCGTTGCATTCTAAATGCAAAGAGGCGGGACTGAAAATAAATGTGCGTAAAACCATGCACATGGGTTCGAACGCAAGCACACCGATTGTTCTTAATGGACAGGATGTGGATGAGGTGCAAGATTTTTGCTATCTCGGAAGCATTGTCAGCATGGACGGCGGAGCCGAAAAGGATGTTGAGGCTCGGCTAAATAAAGCTCGTCAGGCCTTCGGTATCCTTTCCCCTTTCTGGAGGTTAAGAGAGATCTGCCTTCGCACGAAGCTGCGAGTTTTTGACGCATGCGTCAAATCCGTGTTGTTATATGGTTGTACTACGTGGAAAGTGACCGTTCGACTTACCAAGAAACTACAGACTTTCGTAAACCAATGCCTCCGACGCATTTTAGGAATATTCTGGAGTACAACTCGCCAGACTAAAATAGGTATTGAGATTCAACGGCGAAAGTGGCAGTGGATCGGTCATACTTTGAGGAAACCAGAGCAAAACATCGCAAAACAGGCTCTGGATTATAACCCTCAAGGAAGACGTCGGGTTGGTCGACCATGTAACACATGGAAGCGAGCAGTTGAGCAGGAGGCCAGAGGAATAAACAAGTCCTGGCAACAGCTTAAAGCCGATGCTCAGGATCGCGCCTTGTGGAAGAGAGTTGTTTCTGTCCTATGCCCCTATAGGGGGTCTTAACAGGAATTTGATGATTTAAACAAAATTCTATTAAGTCATACCTGTTGTCCGGAATGAGTTTCCTGATGATACTTAAGGTGTCTTTAATCGGGATGTTGGTGAAAAGTGATTCCACGTCTAGGCTGACTAAAATATCAGTTGGTTCCAAGTTGATTTTCTGAAGAATCTCTACTAGATGAGCGGAATTTTTGACAGAGCGTGATGTGTTACTTACTAGTGGACGTAACTCTGTCGCGAGAGTCTTAGCCAGTTTTTGGGTAAGTGAATTTACCGAACTGACGATGGGTCGAAGTGGGGTATTCTCCTTGTGTCTTTTCGGAAGGCCGTACATTTTTGGTGTATGAGGATCTGAAGGGATTAATTTGGCATATTTTTCCGCTAATATAGGATTTTTCTTGATGAATAGCGTTAATTTCCGGTGGAGGGCAGCAGTTGGATCTCTCTTCATTTCGGTATATGGTCCTGTCTGTAGAATATCTCGTATCTTCTCCTCGTATTGTTCCTTGTCCATAACTACCGTTGCGTTTCCTTTGTCCGCTCGCATAATCGCTATTTCCTTCGTTTGTTTAAGCTCTTTTAAAGCTTTTCGTTCTTTCGGGGGGATATTCGTTGCAGGTGGCACTGCTCGCTTGATGATGTGGGAGACCTCGTGTCTGATTTCAATCGCTTGCGGAAGACCTCTGATTGCCGGCTCTATTTGCTGAATGATTTCTTCCGTCGGAATTCCTGTCGGAGTAAGCGCGAAGTTGAATACTTTGCTTAACACATGCTCTTGTTCCCTGGTTAACTGCATTGATGAACATTGTTGCTTGTCGTCGGCATTGGTTGTGCTGCTTCTAAACTCCTGAATTTCCGTTCCTGTATCGTTTTCTTCTTGATGAATTCTGCTTCTCTGCGTTCTGAAATGAAAGAATCAAATAAATTAAAGGTATCCCTCGGTAGAAAGCTACCGAGGAGGAGGTGAAGGGATAGGGCTTCTTTGTTGAGGTATTCCAGCTTAGTTCTCTTGAGTTTGATGTCATTCCTCAAGAGCTGCTGACTCACTTACGGCAAAATAGCCTTGCTACGATGGTTGTCCCATGTGCCCACAATTTTGAAGCCTTTAGGAATGAGGTTATGATCTCTGCATCGTTTTTCGAAGGCTATCTAGTTGAGAATGGTGTCGATTTTGTTGTTTCCAATCGTCGAGCCAATTGGAGAGTTTGCTCTCCGTAGAGCTCTCTAATGGTTTGGTGAATGTTTTCACAGTGCATTTTGAATTGAAAGAAAAGATTTCCGGATTCTACACTGTTACGCTTTATTATTCGTGACGTTTCGGTCTCTGCTGAGACCTTTATCAAACTGATCGACAATTACAAATGACAATTATTATATAGACAAGGGGGGTTAAATTAGTTAATTAAGGTTAATTAATTAGTATCAGGTAGTTAAATTAGTTAAGGATTTCTAGGTACGGTGGGTGGATGTTAATAAAGCTTATTAATTGATTGTTTGAATCATGACCAATATTCTCTGTATAAAATGTGTTTCAAACGAAGCTGCATAGAATTTTCATAAAATTCGGTGTATTCTACATTCACGAAACCGAACATTTGTATGGGAGGGGGTAGAGCGGGTAAGGGACTCGTAAAATTTGTGATGCAATTTTATTTCATTTCTCTTGTAAGGTGCTCGTACAAAATTTCAATTTCGTAGCTTTTAATTTGTTTGTTATTAGTTGATTTAATGACATTGGTCGAAACCGTACTTTTGTATGGGAGGTGGTATGCGCGATTTCAAAACTTTTGAGGCAATTTTGTTTCAACTATTTTTAGAAGTTCTTATAGTAAAATTTTAAATTGATATGGTCGAAAAAATAATTTTGTATGGGAGGAGGTAGAAGTTTTGAAGGTATTCGACCAGTTAATATTTCATATATTTAAGGATTTTTTTTAAATACATTTTGCAAATTTTCAAGTTTCTACCTTAAAATTTTATTCAAAAGTTTTCAGTTTATGTGTTTTTTTCAATGCACATGAAACACCTTGTGCACGTTAGACCGAGGGGTCGGTTTATAACAATTGTGGAACAAATTATTATTTTTTTTCTATGTATATCAAATAGATGAATCCAAATGCAAAATTTAATCTTTGTATCTTTCACCACAGCCCTAAAAAAATTACTCAAAATTTTGGACATTTCTGCTTATCACCTCCTTCCCCTTACACCTCCCAACTCAAAATTTTTACCAAAATTAATAATTATTTAGTTCTACAATCTGACAAATTTTCAATTTAATATCTGTACTCCATTTTGAGATATAACGATTTGTAATTTTGAAAAGTGCGCCATTTTTAAAATGCTCCCAATTTCCCTCACTACTATTATTTCCGCAGGTTATACTTTTTTCGTATTTCGCTAGTATAGATTAATATATGTTTCAAGCTTCAATTACATAGCTTAAGAGATAGTTGAGATATTCATTTTTAAGTGTTTTTCTTTGAATCCCCTGACCCTCCCCCTTGCAGTAATTAGCCTCTCTCTAAGCTGATTCTGGTGGAGCTATATGCCGCCTTAATGGTCCCAAAATATGAATTTTTATGATAGGTAATTTCGAAGATATAATCATTTGAAAAAACAATTCGGGCGACAATTTGTTTTTAGCCCCCTTTTTCGGACGCCAATGGATAAAAGAAATTAAATTATTTTTGTAGTTTGTCCCACAACCCTCTCTATATCTCTGCTGATTTTCAGCTTCCTATCTGCATTCCTGGTGGAAATATTAGCAAGTGTTGATTTGATTCTTTCCCTCCCCCCGCCTCCCCCTTCTTCTTAACACTTCCCAAAATTTAGCTCACTTACTCAATCAAAATTCTGCCCAAAAACGAACATTCTACCTTTAACGGTCTCGGAGATATGAGTCCATATGTACGGCGTACGGCGGGACGGATTTTTTTTTTTATGCATTTTTAGGCTAATTTAGTTATGAAACGCGAAAAAACAAAATTTCAGGGTAGCAAATTTTTTTTTCTGTGTCGATCACAATACTAAAGTATTAGAATAATAAAGTAAAACAGTTTAAAAAATGGGCTGTTGGAAGAGTCGAATGAAATATCCCCAATCTATACGAGGACATTAGTAGAATCTATGCCAAAACGGCTTCAGGCAGTAATAGATCATAAAGACGGTCCTACAAAATATTAGAAATCAAAGAAAACAGTTAATTCATTAAATATTCTACATTTTTTCCATGATGCATCATTTTTCCAAATGTAAATTTTTTAATCTTTGTTATTGCATAAATCAAGAAGTATTTTTTGTTTTTTCTGGATTTGAAATAAAATAATCAAATGTAAAAAACGGTTTTTTGAAATTTTCGATATTTCATTATATTAGCTGGCTTTCCATCAAAATTAAGTATTTTTGTAAGTGCATTAATTAAGCTGTGAGTGACTGTACATTGACCACGACCACATAGCATAAGGGAACTCTCAGTTCCAAACAAGCAATAACAACAGGGGCGATGCAAGGGATCATGCCTTGAGGAAGAAAATTTGTTGTCTCATGCTAATATAGAGCTTAACCGGAAATTAATTGTTCAATTAATTAAAGTGGTTTTGTAGATTGTTATTTTGTTCATTTGATGCATTCGCACATTTGTTTATTTATTTTATTCCCTTTCTTTTCATAGATTACCTTCGTAAATTGTGTTAAAGAGTTTTGTTATTTTTTTTATTCCAGTCCATGGAAGGATCTGATGGATCACCTCCATCGTCTTTGTGGATGATTCGCGCTGCAGAGCTATTTCCAAAACCACAAATGGAGAAAGAAGATGAACAATTGACAGTCCCGTTTCAAGACCGTAATTGTTTTCCTTTTATATAAGATTATTTTTATTTAAACAGCGAATATCCTTGCAGTTGCCGGCGAATCTGTACGATATTTGGGTCGAACTGATGACGGCGTTTTAGCCCTATCGAACTATCGATTATTCCTATTGAAAACTGCATCATGTGCGGAAACTTCGGTACCCTTGGGACTAATTGAATCTGCGCAGACACGTGATCTTTTTCACTTAATCATTAATTGCAAAGATGCAAGTACAGTTAAATGTTCCTTCGCGACTGCTGAGCAATGCTTGGAATGGTCGCGACGTATATCACTGTGTGTCGGCGTTCCAGAAAATCTCGAATCATTATTTGCTTTCCCGTTCTATTCGTGGACATCCGACTCAACGGCAACATCAACTGGCGCTGCAGCATTTCAATCTGCAAATAATGACAATAACGAATGGTCTGGACGTTTACAACGTGCTGGTCGTTATGAAGAAGATTTTCGAAAAGAAGTGGATCGTTTGCAGTTCGATTTGAATGGAACGTGGCGCATAAGTTATGCTAATTCTGAGTTTAAACTGTGCCCATCATATCCCGGATTGATTCTAGTTCCTTGCTGCATTTCCGACGAAACGTTACAGAATGTGGCGAGCTTTCGTGGTTCACGACGACTTCCAGCAGTCGTTTGGCGTCATAAGCAATCAGGAGCGGTTATTGCACGATCCAGTCAGCCGGAAGTAGGCTGGCTGGGTTGGCGATGTTCGAAGGACGAACAATTTCTGAAAGCGTTAGCAGATGCCTGCGCTTTTGATCGTGGCGAACAAAATCGCCGACAAAATTTATGTCCGTCGGGAGAAAGCTCTCCATCTAGTGCAGACGGCAGTCATGTAGAAGTTTCATTGGACGAAGTTAGAGTAAGTTAAAATTAAAAATAATATTGAATTTTCTGATTTAAATTCTCATTTATTTTGCAGAAAATTTTAATCGTTGATGCTCGATCTTACACATCAGCTGTTACAAATCGAGCTCGCGGTGGAGGTTGTGAATGCATTGATTACTATCCATGTGCCGAAATTGAGTTTATGAACTTAGGAAATATCCATGCGATTCGGAAAAGTTTTCATGCTTTGCGGCAACTTTGCGCTTCCCCACCAGACGTACCAAAGTGAGTATCGAGTATTAACTTTACCTTAATCATAATTATTTATGTAATTTATTATTCAGCTGGTTGGGGACTCTCGAACGTACAATGTGGCTACAACATTTATCCGGTTTGTTAGCAGCGTCAATGACTGTATGCCATGCGATTGAAAAGAAGGGGCGACCGGTTTTAGTTCATTGTTCAGACGGATGGGATCGGACACCTCAAATTGTTGCAACCGCTCAACTGTGCCTCGATCCATTCTATCGAACTGTGGAAGGCTTTCGAATACTTGTGGAACGTGAATGGCTGAGTTACGGTCACAAATTTGCTGATCGATGTGGCCACGGTCCAGGATCGGATGAATTAAACGAAAGATGTCCAGTATTCTTGCAATGGCTTGATCTTGTCCATCAAATTCATTCCCAATTTCCGTGTAGTTTTGAATTCAGTATGGCTTATTTGGTTAGTAGCGAGCAAAGCTAAGTCAGATACATAACTAAATTGTTCTTTCACCCTTTTAGATTAAGCTTGCGCAACACTCACATTCGTGTCTTTTCGGTACTTTTTTATGTAATACTGTGAAAGAACGAATCGCCAATTCGGTTCTAGAACGGACATTTTCGGTTTGGCCTTTTTTATCCGGCCCAATGTATCGCAATCCCTTGTACATGCCAAATCGTGAGAAAGTTTTATGGCCGGCTCATAATGTGCGTGATCTTATGCTGTGGAGTGAGGTCTACTTGGGCAGTTTGGGCAATCAGAACCCAGCGGACTATCCACCGAATAATGTCGAAGGAAATCAGGAGTCAACCGGTCTGACGAAAACTCGATCATACGGTGATCTTGTAACGATTGGTGGATCATTAAACGGTTTCACGCGGCGGTCAAGCGATCCCAATATGACCGGTGAAACACAGTAAGTTTCCTCTATGTTCTGTTTTATTTTATTTTTTTTAGTTTTTCCTAATTTCGCACTTTCTTATTTTAAAACAGTCTAATGATGACACTCTCTGATACTAATTCGATCGAATCGGAACGAGCTGGTTCTCCTGATCTTTTAACAAATATAATGCAAGATACGACCGAGAAACTACAGAATCTTACTAATGAACTTAATCAATCGGACGACGATGCCGAAATTTGTAAAATCAATAATTTTGATAATCGGCAAATTAGCGACGATATTTTTCTATCAAGAAAATTTCTGCAAATAGAGCAAAATCAGCAAGAATTCAAACGAGAACAAGAGCAAAGTGCAGAATGTGATATTACTAATTGTATAAATCTAAAGGATCCATTTGGAAGTGATTCTAGTCGATACGAAATGATTTTTGGTAAGCGAAATAGTAACGACGGAAAGGGAGATGAAATTATACGGAACGGCGAACATCAGACTGAAAACTGTATCGCCAATTCCAGAATAGAATTGCATGACGAAGAAGACGATTGTAAAGATGAAATTGATGGAATTTTAAATCGAAATAAAGCGGATTATAATGATATGATGCAAAGTGTTGATCTTCAAGGTTAGTTCGAAATTTATATTTATTTTATAGCTGTTTTCTACAAAAAATCTGTAATAAATTATTTTAATGAAAACTTTTGAAATTTCTGTAGAACATTTCGACTATAATTTCTCTATTACTTTTTAGCCGTTGAACTAGCAAATGGTTTAACCATCTCAAACGAATCACAAAGTCCATGGCATGGTTCAGTCGAAACGAGCACAGATACCTTAGTACCGATCGAATCGCATAATTCACTAATAGTACCACTACCTATTAAAGAAACAAATGGCGATCATGCACCAACATCCACTAGAAATGATCAACTGCACGAAAATAATCATGACGATTACGTTGACAGTGTCAATAACACACTTCAACAAAATAATACCCTTTATCATATAGCTATCACGCCAATTACAGCAACTAATTCATCTGAACCCGAAGTGCATTGTAATAAAGCGAAATTCAATGATTACAATTTAGTAAATAGCAGTCCTAGTAATAGTTTAAATCAAACTTCTTCACTGATGGACGAAAGTATTTTCATTTTACCCGAGCACGAGAAACTAGAAATATCAAATAGTGGTAAATGTTGCGATAGCAGTAACAATGTTATTAGCAGTAATTATTTAGTAAGTACAGCAATGGCGTCAACACATCCACATCGTATTCGACGAAGGCGAACGTCATCAACAAACTCTAAAAATGATTTGAGTAGTTTCAATAAGAATATTTGCGGAAGGTGACCAATCTTAATTTTCGTGTTGGATTAAATTGTAATGCATTTTTATTTTTTTTTTATTTTTAGCACGACGAATTCACGTTTTTCAACACCGGGTGTTCGATCATTGCCTCTCACACCACCAGGTGCATCAGATCGACCGCCAGTTGCTATATCTTGTCCCGATGGACTTGCACATGCACTCAGCGAACAAAATATAAGACTTCAGCAAATTGTTCATGAACATAAGGTTATAATAATTTTATTGTATGACTCCTTGATCTCTTATTTTTTCCTATTTAGCTTAGGGAAGATGCCTTACAAAAGGAACTTTACGGTATGCGTTTGGCTCTACTAAAAAAGACTTGTCCACATTGCAATAATCAAACGATATCGAACGATGAGCAGGTGAGTTCGACGGCCCAATGTTTACATAACTTAAAATAATTTAAACCAAATGAGAAAATAAAAACTACTAAGACTTCCAACTACAAAACGGTCGACCTAAAATTTGAAATAACTATAATAAAATAAAAAAAATTTCCGGCTCTCTAACGCTCAATTTACTATTTATTCATTCGATTAATACATTTGTTTTGTTCTAAATGTGATTATTGTCCTTGGTTTTTTTTCGATTTTTTGTGAATCTATTTTTTCGTACTTTCCTATATTACAAAAATTTACCATCTACAACTTAAATATCAATAATTAAACCATAAAATATATTTTTTTTTTATCAATTGGATTAAATTTATATGATAAATCGATCGAATTAAATTGCAAAATATAAACAAAAAAGGCAGATGTGAGGATGATGAATGAAGAAAGTAAAATAGTTGATGTATGTGACTGTGGCTCAGATCGAAATCAACGGAGAACTTTTGGTGATGATTCGTGTTGGTTTGGGACTAGTCCAGAACTCGCGGTTAGTTTCATTAAATTTTATTTATTTTTATTTATTTTTTTTTTTTTTTGTAAAAAAGAAAGCGTTTTCATATCTTTGAATTTTGAATTCGCTTCTATTGAATTTAATTTTGCTTTAAATTAATTGAGTCCTATTTTATGTTTTTGGATAGGGGATGGAAATATTTTTTGAAAGATCTGAGGTATCACAGATATTTACAATGAAAGATATAAATTTTTTTTTTAACTGAAAAATATTCCAATCCTCTTCATTTTCTAAAGCTTATATATAAAAGAACCATAACTTGTGCATGTCAATACTTACCACTCAATCAAGTTAAATGTCTCTAAATAAGTGAAACAGTTTATTGTTAAATTTTATTTATATTATTCTTTATTATACAAACATATTCGAAGCATAAAAATCTGAGATTTGCATTAAAGCTAAAATAATTATTGCTTGTTCTCATTCTTTATCGTTATACAGGGTGTTTGTTACTTCGTGCACCACCTTGTAAGGGGTTATTCCTAGATATATTTGGAGAAAAGAATTGTTTTACGGAGATGGTCAATTTTCAATATCCGTGGAGATACAGGGTGATCAAGAAAAGGGTCTCGGACCTGTACCCTCACTCACTCAAAACGTTATAACTTGAAAATTAATAATCACAATTCAAAGTGTTATAGCTTGCTTTTTAGGGAATCGAATTACCTTTCATTTGGTGTAAAATTCCGCATTGTAACTGTACCCAATCCTGAGGTATTTGCCTCAGAACACAAATTTTTGATACTTTGACCCTCAAAATTCTGGGATCAATGTAGTTTTTCTCAAAAAAACGCATTATAAAAATGTCATTTTAATGTTGTTTTTTATGTGCCATATTATTGCCTAGAAAAGATGCACACATACTTATGACTTAGGTTTTCCCGTTTTCCAGGTAATAAGCGAAAATACATATGGCTTAAAAATTAAATGTGCCATAAAGCAACCCTCGTTCTAAAAAAACTGCATGAAATGTTGTTAAACTGAAATATTCTTATTGTCCTTTAATTACTATTTAAATTATCGAGGAATGTCCTTTAATTAGTATTTAAATTATCGAGGAATGTCCTTTAATTAGTATTTAAATTATCGAGGAATGTCCTTTAATTAGTATTTAAATTATCGAGGAAATGAATTAAAGTAAAATGAGTTTCAACACAACTAAGTGCAACACTTTGCCTTTTTTAATAGGGTACCTAACAAAATGAAAAGCGTATAAAAGCAAATCTTACTTCATATTTTTATCGATTTTAATTACATTGTTAAAAGTACAAGGTGTCACTAAAATTTAGAAAATAATTTCGATATGCCTGAGTTCACGAATGAAGAATATTCAGACATCATGTTTATATATGGGGAGTGTCAGGGAAATACACGGGCGGCGCGATCTTTGTATCAGAGATTTCCTAATCGTCGGATACCTCAGAGGAGAGTATTCCAAAAAGTTTACAGAAGGATTCGGGAAACAGGCAGCGTTAGGACAAGCAGAGTAAATGCAAATCCTGCGCCGATAATCGCTGTTCCAACCGATGAAGGAATACTACATGCAGTTCAAAATGATCCATCAATCAGTATCCGACGCTTGGCATTGCAGTTAAACGTCTCTACGTGGAAAGTTTGGAGTGTCCTTAAAGCAGAGCGTTTGTATCCCTACCACCACACACCAGTACAGGAGCTGTTACCCATTGATTTGCCCAAAAGGATGGAGTTTTGCAATTGGCTCCAACTAGGTGACGAAAATTTTGTGAACAACATTCTTTGGACGAGTCCCAATTTACCAGGGACGGTATCACAAACTTCGAAAACTTACACACCTGGGCTGAGAACAATCCACATACAAGAAGAGAGGCATCATTTCAGCATAGATTCAGTGTCAATTTATGGGCAGGTGTGATTGGTAACGATTTCATTGGTCCTATTAGGCTTCCGCCTACCTTAAATAGTTCCAATTACAGTAGAGACTCGCTAATCCGGATCAATTAAAGCCACCCCCAATCCGGATTATGCGGGAATTCGGATTACCAAAGGTATATGAAAATTATTAAAGATAAACATTTACAAACGCTTATTCATTTATTACAACAAATAAAACAAATAGTATCTCCAAAATCTGTTGCGTTTCGTAATAATTCTGGGATTCCCCGTTCTCTTCCGTACGAACGAATGATTTATGGTTCTGTTTTAGTGCACGGAAAAACGCTCACAAGCCAAAGTTGGCTTGATTGCACAGAGTACCAATACTTATTGCCATATGAAATATGTACATATGTACAACACGATGCATATATGAAGTGTCTATGTGAATATTCGGGAATTTCCCGTTCTACACTTGTTTGATTTCACTGTATTGTTGATCATTGCTTTATTTAACATGCAATCCGGATTAGCGAAACTGCGGTCGATCCGGATTACAAGGAACATAATGGAAATTTTTAAATTTTTCATCCCATCCGGACTACCGAAGGATCCGGATCAGGCCGTATCCGGATTAGTGAGACTCTACTGTACTTGCATTTTTTGACAAATGATCTACAGGTGTTATTGGATTAGTGTTGGGTAGGACAAGAATTTTTGTCCCATGTTTGTATGAGGGGCTCATTTGAAATTTGAGGTGGTACAATGTCCCACCTCAAATGTCCCATTCAAAAGCTCCATGTCCCATTCATACATACAATGTCCGTCCCATTCATACAAATTGCCTTTTTGAGGAGCAATGGTAGCAAATGAAATGAAATTTTTATGTGTGCGCGTAGAGTATTTTAACCCTACTAACACCGTTTCTTATTGAGATGCGGTAGTAAAATGACGTATTATTAGGTGTGGCATTTGTGGGTTGTGTTTATAATATACATTCTTTTTTATTTTATTTATTCTTATTTAATTTTAAAAATTAAAATACAAAATCTCTCAATCTCTCTCAAAAAAATACATTGTTATTTATTTCAGTTATTCTTATTTACACTTATTCGGTTTCACTAGGGTTAAAATATATACTAGCCATGTAAGTCAATCCAACAACAACAAGTTGTAGTCACAATAAAAATGACAGTTCCGTTCGCCAGCTTTTGTATGTAGCGGACACGGCGGGCTTCGTAAGAATCGCGTTTATTCTTAAATGCAGTGTTAAAAATAGTTCAGTTTTCCAAAATACTTTATTAATAGTGCTCAGCATGTAATTACTACACGTTGATATCAGTGCAATAGATTTTTAATCGAAAAAAGTGCGATGAAAGTTAAATCTGGGTTTCTCCCATCGAAGAGAATCTGTCATTCATGTGCAGAATTCTCCGGTTCGTAATATTTCCGTGCTGAGAGCTATGCTTTCAGCCATACAAATGCATGGGACAAAACCCGGTGAAGTGAGTGTGATTTGAGTGTTACAAATGTATTGGTACAGCAGCCATACAAATGCATGTTTTTAATTCAGATGCGACAAAAGCTCTGAAGTGGGACAAAAACTTTGAAGTGGGACAACAATATTTTTTGTAGTGATGGGACATTTTGACGTGCATGAATGGGACATTTGTACCACTTCTTGTATGAGTAACCCAACACTATATTGGATGATATGCCACTGCAACGATTGGCTTCCATGTTTTACTAACACGATGGTGCTCCAGCTCATTACGGCCGACAAATCACAGATTGGTTAAATTCCAATTATAGCAATCGCTGGATCGGTAGAAATGGACCGATACACTTGCCTGCAAGATCTCCTGATTTAACTATTATGGATTTCTTTGTATGGGGACGGATGAAGGATCTTGTCTACGCAACGGAAGTAGTAACGTTGCAGGATCCAAACACCAGAATCGATGCGGCAGCAACAGAAGTAAGGCAGCAGTTGAGGAGTATGAACACAAAGAGAACACTGGCAAAATGAGTTTTAGTGTGCATTCAAAATGAAGGTGGCCATTTTGAACATTTAATGTAATTAAGAAAATTTGAAATAAACCATAAAAACCATTCTTAAGTTCTTTTAGTTCAAGCGGTGAGTGTTGATCAACATATTCTTGTTATACTCTAGATGGAATCTGAGAGTATTATAAGTTTGCTCTAAGGTTTGTAACGCCAAGAAATAAGGCTTGGAGAAAAAAATGAATGATACAGAAGTTCATAAAATCACTCAAAAATCTCAAAACCGGATGTCCGTCTGTCCGTCTGTCCGTCCGTCCGTCCGTCCGTCCGTCCGTCCGTCTGTTCGCTCTCTAGCTTGAGAACGCGTTGAGTTAGAAAGTTCAAATTTTGTATACGTCGTTTTTGACAAAAAAGTAAGGTCAAGTTCGTGAACGGGCCAAATCGCTCCACCCCTTCTACCCCCTCCCATACAAAATGACACAATTGCGCAATTTGACAATTAACGGATTTGCTCGAAAAGTATAAAAGCTATTGGCCTGAAATTTGGAATATATTACTTTTCTGATAATATCAATCTACCGTATAAAAATTATGCGTGTCCTCCCCCTCCTTCTACCACCTCCCATACAAACTGTACTTATCATGAATTACTATAAGCCAATTTACTCAGTGTGTATACAATTTAGAGGGCTGAAATTGTGCACCATATATTTATTTAAAATTGTTAGTAAGACCAAAAAAAATTAGACGATTAGCTTCACCCCTTCTACCCCCTCCCATACAAAATGACCCAATTTCGCAATTTGACAATAAATGGATTTAATCGAAAAGTATAAAAGCTATTAGTCTGAATTTTGGGATATATTACTTTAATAATTATATAAATCTACTGTAGAAAAAATTATCTGCGTCCTCCCTCTCCTTCCACCCCCTCCCATACAAACTACACTTTTCATGATATGCTCTAAGACAATTTTCTCAGAAGATATAACATTTATAGAGCTCACATTTTGTAATAAATACTTAATTAGTATTATCACTAAGATCAGAAAAAAATATTTGATTAGCTTCACCCCTTCTACCCCCTCCCATACAATATGACACAGTTTCCCAACTTCACAAAAAATCTATTTTCTTGAAAAGTATAAATGCTACTTATCTAAAATTTAAGATGTGTCAATTTTATGATATTCTTAGTTATTTCTGAAAAAATCACTAAAATTCCCCCACTCTTTCTACCACCTCCCATACAAACTGCACATTTTCACTAAATCTAACACATTAATTTTCTCAGCTCCTATTCAATTTTTGGAGTAAGCATTTTGTATAAAACACTTTTATAGCTACTTTAGCATGATGGGGAAAAAATTAGTTCAATGCTATCACCCCTTCTAACACTCCCCATACAAAATTTCTTGGGATTGCAAAAAATTCTATTTCATCTAGAGTATCGTAAGATTGCGCTTTACGCGCAATCGTAGCCCTGTTATGTTTTTTTTGATAAAATTGCTAAATTATTGTGATGATAGTTTTTGCTAAACTATGAAACTTATGCATTGCAAGTGTATACATCTTTTGCAGGCAATAATATGGCACATAAAAAAACAACTTTAAAATGACATTTTTATAATGCGTCTTTTTGAAAAAAACTACACTGATCCCAGAATCTTGAGGGTCAAAGTATCAATAATTTGTGTTCTGAAGCAAATACCTCAGGATTGGGTACAGTTGCAATGCGGACTGTTACACCAAATGAAAGGTAATTCGATTCCCTAAAAAACAAGCTATAACACTTTGAATTGTGATTATTAGTTTTTAAGATATAGCGTTTTGAGTGAGTGAGGGTACAGGTCCGAAACCCTTTTCTTGATCACCCTGTATCTCCGCAGATATTGAAAATTGACCATCTCCGTAGAACAATTTTTTTCTCCAAATATATCTAGAAATAACCACTTACAAGGTGGTGCACGGAGTACCAAACACCCTGTATAGGTAAAGAGTCAGTTTGTGGTGTTGAGAAATAAGTAATAAGTCACTTTAAGAGTTTAGATAAGAGGACTTCTTTGCTCATGGATGAGTATTATATAACATTATTATTAACTCGTGTAGATGCGTTAATACCTTTGTGTGCTTGTAATACTCTAGATGAAATCTGAGAGTATTATAAGCTTGCTCTCAAGTTTGTAAGGTAATGAAATAAGGCTCGGAGAAAAAAATTGATGACACAGAAATTAATATTATCACTGAAAAATCTCAAAACCGGATGTCCGTCCGTCCGTTCGCTCTCGAGCTTCAGAACGCATTGAGCTAGAAAGTTCAAATTTTATCAATTCATTTTTGTCGAAAAAATAAGATGAAGCTCGTGGATAAAATCGCTCCACTCCCTCTACTCCTCCCATACAAAATGCCTCATTTTTAATAATTTGCAATAATCAAATTTTCTTGGAAACTATAGGAGCTTATAATTACACCTGTGTGCAGAATAATAGCACTGCTTGCTGTTATAATTTAAATTTTGAAATTGCTGCTCTTCATATTTCATGTAAACATTATCTTTATCTGAGAATTGTTTCACAACCACTAGGTATGGCAAAATCTGCGATTGCTCTTTTTCAATATCTGTGAAAAAGAGCAGCTCTTCCAATAGCAGTGATTTTTCCACCTCTATTATCCATGCTAGTGCGCAATTAAAAAAAAGAGACAAAATAGTAATTTTCTGCGAAATTCTGCATCTAACAATCAGGCAGACCCAATCTCTCAGTACCACCAGCTCAGTGCGCATAGTGAACACTTCCCCCATTTCCTCCTGGGAATGAAAAGGTTTTCTTTTACTATCCAATGTACGAAAAAACGATCGAGCGCAATGGAGTCAGGATGGCAAAAATGTCAATCGCATTTCATATACCTAGTCGTGCCATAAGTTCTGTCACACGTATATGGGCAATTTTGGTATAAATGAAAAAGAGTTTTTGACAAAGGAAAATATATTTTATTTTGGCATACTAATGGAAGTAAAATAAGCAACAAATTATTCAAAGTGGCCGCCTTTAGCCTTAACACAGCTCTTTAATCTGTTGGGCCAGTCATCGATAGCAGTACGCACTGTTTCTAGCGGAAAATTAGCTACTGCTTCTGTCAAAGATCGCTTAAGGCTCTCGATATTTGGGTGTCGTCTCGTGCACACCATGGACTCTAACTCCGCCCACAGTTTGTAGTCCAAGGGATTCAAATCTGGGCTCCCAGAAGGCCATTCCGTCGCCCTTATAAACTGTGGAATATTGGTTTCCAACCACGCTTGTGTGGTTCGAGCTTTGTGGGCTGGCGCAGAATCTTGCTGGAAAACCCAATGTCGATTGTTGAATAGCGTAGAGTTCAGCGGCTTCACACATCCCTCCAGGATGTCCGTTTGATAATTTTTCGCTGCAGTTTTTACGCCTTTTTCGCAAAAATGAAGCTCGGTGACCCCTTCGTAGCTGACACCCCACCATACCATGACTGATGCTGGATGATGTCCTCGCTGTACCCTAGTGGCAACTTCTCGGGCTTCTATGGAGCTGTGGGCATACACCTTATCATTTTGGCGGTTGAAATGTTCCTCCACCGTAAAAATTTTTTCATCGGTAAATAAAATTTCTCGATGTTTGTTGTTGCCGTACCGCCGAAGGAGCTCTTTCGATCTGGTGCTCCTAATTTGCTTCAACTGCTCAGTCAGCAAATGTCCCGTTGATCGTCGAAAGGCACTCATCCCGAGGTCAGATTTTATGATGCGAGACATACTTCGGGTGGAGATGTTCATCTCTCGAGCCATGATTCGTTGTTTACGAAGCGGATTTCGACGAATTCGACTCTCGACCGCTTTGATGGCAGCAGAAGAACGCACATCACGCGGACGTCCAGAACGAGGTCGATCTTCAATAGTCTGGATCGCGTTATATCTCTGGATCGCACGATACACAAATCTTTGCGTTATTTTTAACGGGCACAACAACTTGAAAATTTCACTCGCGGATTTTCCACACTTATGTAGTGCAATCACTGCAGTTTGGTTTTCTATTACACCCCATTCCATCTTCACACGTTAACGAACACACTTTAAATTACCATCAACTGTCAACAACATTATGACGTTTATAAAACTGGCCGATATTGAAATGTCACTCATAAAATAAAGTTGTTGCCAATGTGAGAAATTATGTGACAGAACTTATGGCAGGACTAGGTACACAAGCCAAATAAAAAAATCACCCGGTCATCGATCGCATCGCATATATACAAGTCAAATAAAAAAAAATACTCGGTCATAGAAAACCAAACCAAAAGGGTCTACTGTTTACTTTTTCCACACATTACCTCACACAAGCAATTTCGTCATGAAGAACGTAAAGCTCTTATCGACATGGTGGACTGCAACATAAATCGGCGAAACTTGCGATAGCCGCAACATGTCCTACCAACCGACCAGATCGAAATTCAGAACAAAAACCGCCAAAAAAACTCTAGCAAAGCGCATCATTGACCACTTTGGACGTTCCACACCTCACCTATCAGATCAGATCCCACCGACGAAAATATCGCTAAACAAATCCCTTATCATCGGACGTTCCACACCTCACCTATCAGATCAGATCCCACCGATCAAAATATCGCTATACAAATTCCTTATCAAATCGCAATCGTTTCATCTACATAGCTCCAATTCATTCATTCATTAGTCTAAAGCAACATCACTGAGAGCAGACACTGCTCGTGCTCTCAGTGTCCAATCACCAAATATAGGTTTGGGATAGCTTATATGATTGATAGTCTTTAATATCACAGAGCTGATATATCGCTGATCGCAAGCGATATAACAGCAACGAAAGAGCAATCGAGAGCAATCGGAATAACAACGTTCAAGCTCTTTCTTCGCGCGATTGATATTTGGCGGTGGGACTTGGGTAAAATTCGACTTCCATGGGTTTCGGGATCTGATGAGAGCTTTACGTTGTTCATGATCGAAATTGCTTGTGTGTGTGTAAAAAAAGAAAACAAAAGACCCTTTTGGTTTGGTTTTCTATGACCGGTTTTTTTTTTTTATTTTGCTTGTATATATGCCATACGACCGGACCGGTTTTTTTTTTTTTGTCATTTGGCTTGTATGTATGTGATCGATGACCGGGTGTTTTTTTTTATTTGGCTTGTGTATATGAAATGCGATTGACATTTTTGCCATCCTGACTCGATTGATTTGGATAGTAAAAGAAAATCTTTCCATTCCCAGGGGGAAGAGTTCACTATGCTGAGCTATGAGATTGATTCTTGCCTGATTGATAGATGTAGGAAAATTAGGATTTGCTTAGCGATCGATGAGGTGGAACATGCGGTGCAAAGTGTTCAATGAGGTACGCTTTCTGGGAAAATAGAAGTACTCTATTGAGCCAAACGAGTTTGTTTGACGAGCTTTATTCTAAGCTACGATCTCGTCGGGGTTACGTGGAATGCATGAGTTCCGAGATTAATGTGCGAGTGCGAACAAAAACTCTGGGATTTGTAGCGATGATCATTGCGGCAATTTTATTGGTGATAGAACGTAAGCAGTATGCATTTGCTCTGCTCTTCTAATCGCAGCTCTTTTAAATTTTCAATCGCAGTATGCGATTGCTCTTTTCAATTAGCAGTGAAAAAATCGCAGGTATGTGAAATAGCATACCATCTCTAACAACCACTGAACTGAATGTATCGTAATTTATTTTGAATATACTTTAGTTTCCGGGGAATCACCCAATTATTCTGAAAAATTTACATTTGTAGTTTACAAAATAAAACAATAGCACTGCGCTTTATAATTCATGAAAACAACCAATTATTACTTCTATTATTGTGTAATTTTGCTACTTAATTAAATTATGATAGATTTATGATAAATTGAAATCATAATGAACCTTATCGGTAGATGAAATGAGTCGCGGTAAACATTGTTGTGCAGAAAAAAAAAGCCTCATCAAAAAGCTATTGGCTGAAGAATGCTAATTGAAGCTAATCTATTTGGCAAAAGTTTCAATAAAGACAGCACTTCCACAACCGCGGCATGTGGAGAGTAGAAATAAATTCGCACGAGAACATCGGGACTGATCAATTAGGAATCGATGAAATATTCTTTGGACCGATGAGTATTTGGTTGAGGTCGAAGATATCAATATATAAAGCGACTGCGCTTATGATCTACGGTATACAGTGCCGGAAAAAAGTTTGGAAACATGGTCTCTCAACCCACAATCATAGCTCTGAAACAAAATTCCTTGTGCACACACCTATGAAACTTTGCATAGAATTGCAGTGCCGCATTTCTTATAAATCTTCAAAGCGAAATTTGTTTATAACAACGCTAAAAAAAAATGTGACGACAGTTTCGATTTTATGTGGTATTATTCATGGAAAAAAGTATGGAAACACATATCTTTTTCATATAATTCGAGTTTATTTAAAGGAAATAACATGTTTTTCTTAGAAATTTTTGTGTGTCGAATTTTACGCTTTACATGTTCCCATAGGTGTTCGATTGGATTCAGATCTGGGGATTGTGAAGGCCATTCCATAACACTCACTTTTTCCTGTTGGAACCAATCCTTAACTAAACGCGAAGAATGCTTCGGATCGTTATCTTGTTGGAAAATCCAACGTAACGGCATTTCTTCTTCAGCATATGGAAGCATATTGTTTTGCAATATTTCCAAATACCGATACCGATCCATTATCCCATCTATCCGAAAAATTGGACCAACTCCAGAACGTGAAAAACATGCCCAAACCATTACCGATCCTCCGCCATGTTTAACTGTTGGTAATTGATACCTTGCATTGCAACTTCCACCCCGTGGTCTTCTAACATAATGTTTTCCATAGCTTCTAAATAGTTGAAATTTACATTCATCACTCCACAGAACTGTATTCCATTTGCTGGGAGTCCAAAGAATGTGTTCTTTTGTAAATGTTAGTCTTCTTGCAATATTGGCTTTTGATAAGAGTGGCTTCTTCAGTGGAGATCTTCCAAAAAGGCCACTTTCCATCAATCTATTTCTAATTGTCCGATCTGTCACATCTGAAATACCTCTGTTCTTTAACTCAGCGTTGATCTCAGTGGCCGTTTGTCCTGGTTTTTGTTTAGACATCCTTTGAACTATGCGATCGGTGGTTGCTGTTGTTTTTCTAGGCCTCCCTGACCTTGGAGCACACTCGTCTGGCCCTCGCTGATGAAAGTTTTTAATAATTTTCGAAATTGTTCCTCTTGGTATATCAAGTTTTTGTGAAATTTGAATTTGTTTTGTTCCGTTATTGTACATAGAAACGATTTTCTTCTTCAAATCCATTGAGTACAACTTACACTTCGGCATTTTTAATTATGTTTCATAAGAAAACTTTAATTGGAGTTAAATTTAATTCAGTCGCACAACAAATAACTACTAATGATATTCAATTTCAAAGTAAACGGTTCTAATTAACTTTTTGACAACAAAAACCGTTTTGTTTCCATACTTTTTTCCGCAAGTATTACCAGACATATTCGAAACTGTTGTCACTATTTTTTTTAGAGTTGCCATAATTAAATATCCCTTTAAAGATTAAAAAGAAATGGGATACAGCTGTGCTATGCAAAGTTTCATAGGTGTAAGTACCAGGAATTCTGTTTCAGAGCTATGATTGTGGGTTGAGAGACCATGTTTCCAAACTTTTTTCCGGCACTGTACATTAAAGACGGTTAAGTTTAATGGTACGAAAATCACTGTTTGGGGGTCTTTCTCATATTATGACATGGGCCCCCTATTTAACATAAAAGAAACCATGGATGCAAAAGTCTATGTTGACACATCGTCAAAAGTCATGTAACCATATACAGAGAAAAATTTGCCACTGAAGTGGGTCCTAATGCATGATTATGACTGAAAGCATACCAGTAGACTAGTTAAATCTTGGCTTGCATCTAATGGCGTTGTTATTATGGAATGACCAGCTCGGTCTTCTAACTCAGCCCAATTGAGAATCTTTAGGCCGATTTGAAACAAGCTGTTTTTGAAGCAAAATCGACTACTGTGAATGAACTTTGACGTGTAGTAAATTCTACACAACAATACCAATCCTTGGTTGATTTTATGCCTCGACGTGAGGTCTGCACTACAATACCAATCCTTGGTTGATTTTATGCCGCGGTGCTCTGCAGCTGGTTTGGTTAATAAAGGCTTTACTACTAAGTATTAACATATTACTTAACTATTTTATTGAGTTCATTGTTTATTTGTTGTATTAATGTTTAATGTAAACAGCAACCATTTTCTTCAGTGCTATCTCTAATAAATGTTATGTGTTCACAGATGGTACAAATTTTAATATATTTGGTTTTTTATCATTACATAAACAGCAAATCTAAAACCTTAGAATTAATAATGAACTCAAACATTTTACGTACTATAACAATATAATTTTTTTTTTTTTTTTGAAGTGAAACTTTTAGTACGAGGAGCATATTCGTTATTGCGTTATGCGTTATCGTCACCCTTTTGTCATAAGAGAAGGTAGAAGGGAAGGAGCGATTTGGCCCGTTTAAGAACTTGACCTTACTTTTTTGTTAAAAATTACGTGTACAAAATTTGAACTATCTAGCTGAACGCGTTCTCAAGCTTCTCAAGCTAGAGAGCGCAAGGACAGACGGACATCCGGTTTTGAGAACTTCGAGTGATTATATGAACTTCTGTATCATTCGTTTTTTTCTCCGAGCCTTATTTCTTAGCGTTACAAACTTTAGAGCAAACTTATAATACTCTCAGATTTCATCTAGAGTATAAAAACCGCAAGTCTGTAAGTACCGTTTGATCTGGGAATTTCCATCAGTCAATTACATCACTTACAAGCTAGGGTGTAGTCTAGTGGGTAGCGTGTTTGGTTTACAATGCGAAGGTCGTGAGTTCAAATCCCGGTCGACGCATAATTCGAGCACACTACCTGCTTGAACATACCTTGGTTACCTCAATCTACGAAAATGAAAAACTCGTAGATAGAGGGTTGTGCGAAGGTCTAACAACCCTTCCACAATAAATAATGAAAATGTTAAGGAACCTGAAGTTCTGGAGGCCAAGGCCCGATTTGGGCTGTAGCGCCATTGAAGAGAAGAGAAGACTTACATCCGAGCATATTAAGATTATCACTCTAAAATCTCAAAACCGGATTTCCGTTCGTCCGTGCACTCTCAAGCGCTAGAATGTGTTGACCTAGAAATTCATATTGTGTTCAAGCCATTTTTGACGAAAAGTAAGGTGATGTTCATTAATAGACCAAATCGGTTCACTTCTTCCACCCGTTCCATATAAAATAACACATTTTTTGGAAGCTACAGAAGATTTTGATCTGATATTTGGAACTTTTTTCATACAATTTCAATAAAATTTTTTTTTTTCGATACATACCCATCAAATTTAGTGCAAAATATTTTGATAGCGACTGTATTAAGATGTGAAAAAGTGAGCTCAAACTATCCACTCTTTTTATCAACTCCCGTTCGAATGCCTCGATTGCACATGAAACCACTTTCCTCTGCATATTTAAATTTTGTGTAAATCAGTCTGATAGTAACTGTAGCGCGATGTGAGAAATTTAGCTCAATGCCTTCAACTCTAAGGTCACTAAAGTATTTGTAATGTTATGTTTAATAAAACAATAAAATAAATTGGAAAAAAACATAACAGGACTACGACTACAATCGTGCGATACTCTAGATGAGAGAGAATTCTTTTTATTTTAAAAAATTTGATAGGGGAAGTGGTAGAGGAGGTGACGACATTGAGCTAATTTTTTCACATTACTCTAAGGTTGCTATCAAAATGTTTTATACAAAATTTAGGATTCAATAATTTAATAGGTACTGAGAAAATTAGTGTACTGGATTAAGTGAAATTGTGCAGTTTGTATGGGAGGTGGTAGAAGGAGTGTGGATTTATTAATGACGTTCTTAGAAATAACTGTAAACATCATTTAAATGCAGATCAGTAGCATTCATACTTTTCAGGAAAATCGTCTTCTGGTAAAGTTGTTGAATTGTGTCAAATTATATGGAAGGTGGTAGAAAGATTGAAGCCAATCGCCTAATTTTTTTGATCTTACTAATAATTCTAAATAATTATTTAGTGCATAATTTCAGCTCGATAAATTTCATACGTACAGAGTAAATTTATTTAGTGTTTCATAAAAAAGTGCAGTTTGTATGGGAGGTAGTGGAAGGAGGGAGAGGACTCGACTAATTTATACACAGCAGATTGAAATTGTTATAAAAGTATATATTCCAAATTTCAGATCAATAGCTTTCATGCTTTTTGAAAAAATCCGTTTATTGTCGAATTGCGAAACTGTGTCATTTTGTATGGGAAGGGGTAGAAGGGGTGAAACTGAATGTCTAATTTTTTTTGGTCTTACTAATAATTTCAAATAAATATTTAGTGCACAATTTCAGCCCGCTAAATTTTATACGCACTGAGTAAATTGGTTTAAAGTATTTCATGAAAAATTACAGTTTGTATGGGAGGTGGTAGAAGGAGAGAAAGGACACGCATAATTGTTATATGGTAGATTGATATCATCATAAAAGTAATATGTCCAAAATTTGAGACCAATAGCTTTTATACTTTTCGAACAAATCCGTTTATTGTCAAATTGCGCAATTGTGTCATTTTGTATGGGAGGGGGTAGAAGGGGTGTAGCGATTTGGCCCGTTCACGAACTTGTCCTTACTTTTTTGTCAAGAACGACGTACAAAATTTGAACTTTCTAGATCAACTCGTTCTCAAGCTAGAGAGGACACGGACGGACATCCGGTTTTGAGATTTTTGAGTGATTATATGAACTTCTGTATCATTCATTTTTTTCTACGAGCCTTATTTCTTAGCGTTACAAACTTTGTGGCAAACTTATAATACTCTCAGATTTCATCTAGAGTATAAACATAATAAAATAAATAAAAATTGCCAAATATTTAACTAATTCATTGAATATATGTTATTTTTTTCAGATTTTACTTGATATTTTCTTCTTGTTACTATTATATTATATTTTAATATGTTTACTTACGACGGCGCTACAGCCCAAATCGGACCCTAGCCTCCTGAGCACTACGCCAGTTTGAGAATCTTAGTCATTTGTGGTGCATTCCGACCGGTCTTAGTCCTTTAATTTTTCCTTTTAGTGTGCGTTTGGGAATTCTTCCGTCATCCATATCCACTCCACATTACCATCCCATTGTAGCTTCTTCAATTTTGTGAGGGTTGACACTTTTGGATTACTGAAGATGGTATATAATTCTCTATCGTATCGTGTTCTCTAGATGAATCTTCCCTCACAGGTCCGATAATTCTTCTGAGAGGACCTTTCTCTAAAAGGCATTAATTAATTTTTTGGATGCCTGAGCCAATGTCCACGTTTCGCTGCCATATCATAGCACAGGTATATTAATTGTCCTATACAGGGTGTTTGGTACTCCGTGCATAACCTTGTAAGGGGTTATTCCTGGATATATTTTGAGCAAAAAATTGTTGTACGGAGATGGTCAACTTTCAATATCCACGGAGATACAGGGTGATCAAGAAAAGTCCTTCGGACCTGTACCCTCACTCACTCAAAACGCTATATCTTGAAAACTAATAATCGCATTTCAAAGTGTTATAACTTGTTTTTTAGGGAATGAAATTACCTTTCATTTGGTGTAATAGTCCGTATTGTACCTGTACCCAATACTGAGGTATTTGCTTCAGAACACAAATTTTTGACACTTTGACCCTCAAAATTCTGTGATCAATGTAGTTTTTCTCAAAAAAACGCATTATAAAAATATCATTTTAATGTTGGTTTTTTATGTGCCATATTATTGCCTACAAACGATGTATACGCTTGCATTGCATAAATTTCCTTGTTTAGAAAAAAATATCATTCCAATAGTATAGCACATCAAAAAACAAGAATATGTTGATCAACACTCTCCGCTTGAACTAAAAGAACTTCAGAATGGTTTTTATGATTTATTTCAAATTTCCTTAATTATAATAAATGTTCAAAATGGCTACCTTCATTTTGAATGCACGCTAAAGCTCGTTTTGCCAGTGTTATGTTCATACTCCTCAACTGCTGCCTTACTTCTGTTGCTGCCGCATCGATTCTGGTGATTAGATCCTGCAACGTTACTACTTCCGTTGCGTAGACAAGGTCCTTCATCCGTCCCTACACAAAGAAATCCATAATAGTTAAATCAGGAGATCTTGCAGGCCAGTGTATCGGTCCATTTCTACCGATCCAGCGATTGCTATAATTGGAATTTAACCAATCTCTGATTTGTCGGCCGTAATGAGCTGGAGCACCATCGTGTTGGTAAAACATGGAAGCCAATCGTTGCAATGGCACATCATCCAATAACTCCTGTAGATCATTTGTCAAAAACTGCAAGTAATTGGAACTATTTAGGGTAGGCGGAAGCCTAATAGGACCAATAAAATCGTTGCCAATCACACCTGGCCATAAATTGACACTGAATCTGTGCTGAAATGATCCTCTCTTCTTGTATGTGGATTGCTCTCAGCCCATGTGTGTAAGTTGTGGAAGTTTGTGATACCGCCCCTGGTGAATTGGGACTCATCAGTCCAAAGAATGTTGTTCATAAAATTCTCGTCACTTAGTTGGCGTTCAAGGAGCCAATTGCAAAACTCCATCCTTTTGGGCAAATCAATGGGTACCAGCTCCTGCACTGGTGTGTGGTGGTAGGAATGCAACCGCTCTGCTTTTAGGACACTCCAAACTTTCCACGTAGAGACGTTTAACTGCAATGCCAAGCGTCGGACAGCGTCGTTGTGTTGAAACTCATTTTAATTTAATTCATTTCCTCGATAATTTAAATACCACTTAAAGGACATTCATCGATAATTTAAATAGTAATTAAAGGACACAAAGAATATTTCAGTTTAACAACATTTCAGGTAGTTTTTTTAGAACGAGGGTTGGTTTATGGCATATTTTATTTTTAAGTCATATGTATTTTCGCTTATTACCTGGAAAACGGGAAAACCTAAGTCATAAGTATGCATGCATCTTTTGTAAGCAATAATATGGCACATAAAAAAATAACATTAAAATGACATTTTTATAATGCGTTTTTTTGAGAAAAACTACATTGATCCCAGAATTTTGAGGGTCAAAGTGTCAAAAATTTGTGTTCTGAAGCAAATACCTCAGTATTGGGTACAGGTACAATACGGACTATTACACCAAATGAAAGGTAATTTCATTCCCTAAAAAACAAGCTATAAAACTTTGAAATGCGATTATTAGTTTTCAAGATATAGCGTTTTGAGTGAGTGAGGGTACAGGTCCGAAGGACTTTTCTTGATCACCCTGTATCTCTGGATATTGAAAATTGACCATCTCCGTAGAACAATTTTTTGCTCAAAATATATCCAGGAATAACCCCTTACAAGGTTATGCACGGAGTACCAAACACCCTGTATAATTATACTCTAGATAAAATCTGAGAGTATATTGTGTTGCCTTACCTACAAACGCTATAAAATAATACCCGCACAGATGCGCCAAGGGTGCAAAAATATTTGTTGTCGCTCAAAAACCTCGATTTCGAGTCACCGTCTGCCCATCTGTCTACAATATAACTCTCGAACACTTTGAGCTGTCGTGCTTAAATTTGTTGTGTGTAATTTTTAGCAAAATAGAAACTTTAAGTTCGTGAACGGGCTACATCCCCCTACTCCATCTACCTTTGAGGCTTCCGTGGCGTAGTGGGCAGCGTGCTTGCTTCTCAGTCAATAGGTCGTGGGTTCGATTCCCACTCCTGTTGGGATTTTTTTTAAGCGCAAATTTTTCAGTTGCTACTGGAGATAAAACAAGTTTCGCAATAAAATGGGGAAACGGTGTAAAAGTGAAACAGTTCCACTTCAAGAAGGCCTAGATACTCAGTAGATGGTTTCTGTTCGCTTTCTATCATTCATTCCCCCATAACATCTGCAAATATTTGTCAGTAAGCAGCCAGTACAACTGAGCAATATACCAGCTTATCCACTCGCTACGGTCGTTCTCACTCCCCTTCCCCAACCTTCCCAACCCCATTCCTTCCATCCATGACTGTGTTTGTGCATTGCACATAAAGGCCGAAATTGCCTATAACACAGGTCATTCTGTAAAAAAAAAAAAAAACCCTCTAACATCACAAAATATTGATGTGATCTTTTCTCTCATTCTACCCCCTCCCATGCAAATGCAAAATTTTTGAAAAATTCTTTTTTTTTAATTTTCATTGAAACTAACCGAGCTAAACAAATGATTCCTTGCCACAATTAATTTTATTTAATCTGTTTTGAAAAAATTATCAACTTCACCGCATTCCTTATACAAATTTCACAAAATTTTTATATTTCAATTAAATTCATTTTCTTTGAAACTGTCAAAGCTATCGACTTAAGTTTTGTGGAAAGTCTAATAATAAAAATATTATTGACGACGAAAAATTTTGATTTGATCCGTATGCTCCTTCTACCCCCTCCCATGCAAATCAATAATTTTGGTAAATGCATTATATCGATCTCCATCAAAACTAGAAAAAGTACAAACTTACAATTTCGCCAGACTTCGTCCCTTAACAATTGTAATAAATTCAACAAAAAATTATCAGCTTCGCTTCGGGTAGAACCCCTCCCATACAAATATCTATATTATAAATTCAGGAAAAGCATGTCTCCTTCGAACGGACTATGATTGACTTCTGGAACGTTCGAACATTGAATGACGGGGGAAGGGCTGGGGTCACTCGGTCCTTGCACCGCCAATTAGTGATCGACCGTGAAATGGAGCACTATAACATCCAAATCTTGGGCTTGAGCGAGGTCAGGTGGACAGGATCAGGCGAAGAACGAACCCCTAACGGAAACACCATTCTATACGGTGTCCTTGAGAATGAAGCCAAAAATGGCGTGGCGTTCGTCCTTACACCGAGAGCGAGAAACAGTCTCATCAGCTGGGAACCAATCTCGGATAGGATTATCATCGTCAGGCTCAGGACCAGTGTCAGAAACGTCACAATTCTACAGTACTACGCACCATCTAATACCGCAACACCTGGTGACAAAGAGGAGTTATATAACCAACTGAGTGCTACCTTCGAACGTGTTCCAAGAAGTTTTATTATTATCATCTCAGAAGATATGAACGCTCAGGTTGGATCTGACAATACTGGACTTGAACACGTCATGTGGAGGTATGGTGACCCTTGGGTCGACGCGTCACGACCTTGGATTAAGAGACCCGAAAATGGCGAATTATTTGTGGAGTTTTGTAGTACTCGGAGGGACCCTTTTTCCACACAAGAGTCATCATAAAGCATCTTGGTTTCCTCTGATGGTGTCACTCAGAACCAGATCAACCATATGGCTATAATTCGCCAATGGAGAAGATGTCTCCTCAATGTGCGAGCGAAACGTGGAGCTGACGTGGGAAGCGATCACCACTTGATGGTTGCCTGCTTGAGATTGTGTACAGCAACTATCCGACCACAAATTCTTCAAATGAAGCGCAACCTTAGTGTGGATAAACTCAGAGATCCTAACAAAAAACGAGAGTACACCACCATTCTACGCGAAAAGTCATCCACATTGGACGAATATGAAATACGCTCACTGGACGCCAATTGGGAGGCAACCAGAAACACTTTTCTAACTAGTGCTGAAGAATCTGTGGGATATGAGCAGAGCGGTGAGAAACCCTGAATGTCGCAAGACACATGTGACAAGGTTGGCGAAAAAAGCCAAATTGGCAATCATCTCTCAACCCGATGTCAACCAACGAACGCCCGGTGAGGCAGAACTACCGCGATGCTCATAAACAGCTTAAAAAGGCTATTAGACGCGACAAGAGAAAGACGATCTGGCCAACAAGGCGGAATCTGCGGCTTACCTTGGGGATATGAGTTCACTATTTAAAATCATGAAACAGTTGACGAACAGGAATTTCACCGCCAACCACCTGGTGAGAGATGTCATCGGAACTCTCCTTAATATGAGTGAACACCAGTTGCGGTGATAAAAGGAATACTTCTCTGATATTTTAAACATCTTGTCAGAGGAAGATATTCTAGAAACAGAACAACTACCAAATATCCAACCGTAACAATCCTCTATTAGGGACGATCACCAGATAAGGAAGAGATAGTCTCCGCCATTCGGTCAGTGGCGGGAAGGAAAGCCCCAGGTATAGACGGACTACCAACCGAACTTCTCAAAGCGGACCCGGAAATAACAGCCGATATACTCATCCCACTCTTTACTGAGGTGTGGAATGAAGGAAGATGTCGGACTGAATGGAAGGAGGGCGTCATTGTGAAAATTCCGAAGAAGATTGTGGCAATTGGCGTGGTATATGTCTAGTTACTGCCGTATCAAAAATTATGGCTGAGGTAATTCTCAATAGGGTTAGTGATGTTGTCGAGAGCACTCTCGAAGTTTATCAGGCTGGATTCTGTAAGGGGTCGTCTTGTACCGACCACACAAATACCCTACAGATGATATTAGAGCAGTCAGCTGAAATGGGTTCGCCACTACATCTGATGTTACGACAGCGTTAAGCGAGATTACATATGGAATGCTTTGCGTAGTAGAGGTATTTCAGATAAGGTCATAGCTATGATTAAAGAATCCTACGAAGATGCAAGGTGGTCGCGTCTTGCATAAAGGAGAGCTGTCCGAGAGCTTGCCTGTGCGAACGGGTGTCAGACAAGGCTGCATATTATCACCAGCCCTGTTTCTGGTGGTAATAAATGACATCTTGAAAGCTGCTCTGGAAGGTGGACAAGGTAAAGGTCTTCAATGGAGACTATTTAACATCTTAAGTCACTTTGATTATGGTGATGACGTGTGTTTGCTTGCACATAACCGTTCGTACTTAGAGTCAAATGTTCACTCGTTGCATTGTAAGTGCAAAGAGGCGGGACTGAAAATAAATGTCCGTAAAACCAAGTACATGCACATGGGTTCGAACGCAAGCACATCGATTGTTCTTAACGGACAAGATGTTGAAGAGGTGCAAGATTTTTGTTATCTCCGAAGCATTGTCAGCGTGGCCGGTGGAGCCGAAAAGGATATTGAGGCTCGTCTAAATAAAGCTCATCAGGCTTTCGGTATCCTTTCCCCATTCTGGAGGTTAAGAAAGGTCTCCCTTCGCACGAAGCTGTGAGTTTTTGACGCACGCGTCAAATCTGTGTTATTATATGGTTATACTACGGGGAAAGTGACCGTTCGACTTACCAAGAAACGACGGACTTTCGTGAACCAATGCCTCCGACGCATTTTTGGAATATTCTGGCCAGAAGTGATCTCCAACGACGAACTTTGGAGTACAACTGGCCAGATTAAAATAGGTTAATCGATTTATGCAGTGAACGGCTCACATATTTCGCTACTATTTTCTGGTCTTTCAGTTTTCTAATGTCGAATTTAGGAGTAGTGTTCTTGAGTGTCCTTGGTTTGCGATTCGACATCGGATATTAGGCTGTACCAAATCGTGATCTGTGTCGCAATTAGCCCCTCGACATATATGCTCGTCGAGAATGCAGGATGCCGTCCTTTTCTGTATTAGAACGTAGTCCAAATATGGTTGAATGTTAGTGATAAAGTGATAATTTATTTTATTCGCACTTTAATTCGTTTCCCGCTTAATTCGCACTATATGGCAATACCGCCGCGTATTTTTCTATCGCTTTCACTGGTTCGCGTCTAAAAATGACTGGTTCTCTCGCGCTTTTATACATCTCTCCCCATGATCATGACTATTGTCGAAGCTTCCTTCGGTGTGTATGTGTGAACTATACTGGAAAGCTCTAGATCTTTAATTGTGGCTCTCTACATAGTAAAGTATACTGTTATATGTACATAATTCTTGTCTATTCGAAGGAGATCGAGCGGCGAGGCTGCCAGGTCTGCATGTAACATTACCCTCTCCTTAGTCCCTGTTGGTCCCGAACAGAGTCGTTCACTTCATCAATGGCACCATGGTACTTTGTTAGTCGGTCGAGGTGTACCACTTTCATTTTAGTACGAGGTTTTTGATGTAGCTGAATCCGGTAGACGACATCATTTAACCAGTTGATGATTTGGTAAGGGCCTTCCCAATTGCGCTGTAGTTTCGGCGATCTGCCCTTCTGTCGTTTGGGATTGTATAACCAAACCAAATCGCCCTCTTGGAATCCTGATGAGTTCACCCGTTGATCATACCTCGTCTTCATGCGGTCGGTCGCCAAATCAATTTTATCTCTGACCAGGTTATAAATTGTATTTAGTCGACATCAAAGATCCGAGACGTAATCTTTGGCATTGGTTGGTTGGTCTGGTAGCACTCCAAACATTAGTTCCGCAGGGAGTCGAATATTTCTTCCGAAAATGACTCGGGAGGGAGTTTAACCTGTTGTTGAATGTACCGATGTTCTGTAGGCCATTAAAAATAGAAGGATGTGCTGATCCCAGTCCTGTTGCCTCTCGCTGACGAGTTTGGATAAGTTTGAGTTCAATGTCCAATTGAAACGTTCCACCATTCCATCGGACTGTGGATGTAATGGAGTTGTCCTGGTTTTGTTTATTCCCAGAATTTGGCACACGTGTTTGAATATTTGAAATTAAAAATTTCGCCCTTGATCGGAGTGTAGTTCACGTGCAGCTCCAAATTTGCTCACCCAGTTGGTAACAATTTGTTCTGCGACGGTTACTGCTTCTTGGTTTGGAATTGCGTAAGCTTCAGGCCACTTGCTGAAATAATCAATGACCACTAGAATGTAGCGATTACCATTTTCTGATTCCGGAAATGGTCCAGCAATATCCACAGCAATTCTCTCGAATGGAGCTCCCACGTTGTATTGTTGCATTTCTCCCTTTGATCTGCGTTGTGGGCCCTTACTCGATGCACACGTAGTACATTTACGGCACCAATTTTCTACATCATCTCGGAGATGGATCCAATAGAACCTCTCTCGTATCTTTGCTAAGGTTCTATTTACACCCAAATGCCCACCGGAAGTACCTCCATGATATTCCTTCAAAACCTCCTCGACTTTAGAATGCAGGACGATTGTTTGCATGTGATACGATGTTCCGTCAGCGTTTTTCCATTTCCGTTTTAATAATCCGCCGTCTAGGTGAAGGGAGTTCCATTGTGCCCAATAACACTTTAAGGTTTCGCTGAATTGTGAGATGTCTTTCCACTCAGGCCGTTCCATTTTGTCCTTCCATGCCATGATCGGTGAAATATCTGGATCTTTACGTTGGGCATCTTCCAGTTCTTGCTGATTCCATCCATCCTTTGGTTCGGTCGTTATCCTCTGAATGGTTTCTCCGGCTTCTTTTCCTTCTACGCGGTGACAATGCTTGCAGTTCGGTGGACAAGGACGTTGCGGGGCTGCCAGGTCTGCATGTAACAATATGTTCAATTTTCATGTAACTACTTACTAACCTCTCAAATGAAAATAAAACGTGAAATAAATCAAGCTTACCGTTTATACAATCTTTTTAGTTCAGAATTGAAGTTTCACTCACGTTTCAGATAGCGAGTGAACTGTAAGTTTCAATCACCGTTTATACGGCGATTTTACATCGGGATTGAAGTTTCACTCGTGAAATTTAGTGCTCTTATGAACATGGTAATCGTTTGACGGAAGGAAGTCAAATGTTGAGTGTGCTGTAGAAATCGTCTTTAACTTCGTTGTCTTTGTCTTCCGTTGGGGCATGGACATTAATAAGCCAAACAGTAAAGAATTTTGTTTTGATGCGGATTGCACACCATCGTTCATTGATGGATTTGAAGTTGGTTCTACTTCTACAATGACGCTGCAGCCCAAATCGGGCCTTGGCCTCCTGACCTTCAGGTTCCTTGACATTTTTCATTATTTATTGTGAATAGGTTTTTAGACCTTCGCACAATTGAGGTGACCAAGTTAGATCCAAGCAGGCAGCATTCTGGAATTATGCGTTGACTGGGATTTGAACTCGACCTTCGCATTTTAAACCAACACACTACACACTAGGCTTCTGATTTAACGTGCGCAAGGTGTTTCATGTGCAATGAAAAAACACATAAACTGAAAATTTTTGAATGAAATTTTAAGGTAGAAACTTGAAAATATGCAAAATGCATTTAAAAAAAATCTCTAAAAGAATGAAATATTAACTGGTCGAATACCTTCCAAACTTCTACTCCCTCCCATACAAAATTATTTTTTCGACCATTTTTAAAAAATCAATTACGAGGGCGGATCGATAATGACGTGTAAAAATGATGAAAACAAAATTTCTTCGGCAAATATTTATTTTATTTTTCAACATAGTCCCCTTTTAGCTTGATACTCTTAGTCCAGCGTTTTTTAGATTATTGGATCCCTTCCAAATAATCAGATTTCTCTAACTCTTCAAAATATGCGTTGGTTTCATTGATAACGTCACTATTCGTGGTGAATCTCTTTCCAGCAAGCCATTTTTTCAAGTCTGGAAACAAGAAAAAGCCACACGGGGCTAAATTTTGAGAATACGGTGGGTGAGGAAGCAATTCGTAGCGTAATTCCAATAATTTTGCCACTGCAGGCGTGTGAGCTAGAGCGTTGTCGTGATGAAATAACACTTTTTTCTTCGCCAAATGCGGCCGTGTTTCCTTGATTGCAGCATTCAGTCGATCCAATAACTGAGTATAAAATGCTCCCGTTATTGTTTTTCCTTTCTCCAAGTAATCGGTGAAAATTATTCCTTTGAAATCCCAAAATACTGTCGCCATAACCTTTCCAGTTGATGGAACGGTTCTTGCCTTCTTCGGTGCGCTTGAACCGGCTTCCATCCATTGTTTTGACTGTTGTTTGGTTTCTGGAGTGTAGTGGTGGATCCATTTTTCATCAACAGTTATGAATCGACGAAGAAATTCATTTGGATCACGCTGAAACAGTTGCAAATTGTGCTGTGAAGTTGTCACACGATTGCGTTTTTGGTCGATTGTGAGCAAACGCGGCAGTCATTTTGCGGATAGCTTCCGCATGTCCAAATGATTTTTCAAAATATTCCAAACACATTCATGTGAGATGCTTACTGCCTTAGCTATCTCACGCATTTTCACTCGACGATCTCCTAGCACGAGATCATGGATTTTGTCGATCATTTATGGCATGGTGACCTCATTTGGACGACCTGCACTTTGTATGGTCTCTGTGCTCGTACGACCACGCTTGAATTCTGAAAGCACTTGTAAATCTTTGCAATCGATGGCGCAGAGTCCCCATAATGTTTATCTAATTTTTCTTTGGTTATTTTAGCTGTTTTCCCTTTTAAAAAGTTATGTTTAATCAACACACGAAATTCGTTTTTATCCATTTTTGAAATTTATTAAAAGTTGACTTGCTTAGACAGCAGTTTCACAAAAACTAAAAAAGGTATCAGGCTAAGCCTTTGCAGGTAATCTATTTAAGGATGAAGCAGTTAAAAAAAATACCAAATTCCTTACCTACCCCGTCCTTCTTCATTTGTATTTATTTATTTATTTCAAAATTCATCAAAACAATGATTACTTACAAAATATTGTTACAAAAAAGTACTTAAAAAATACATCATACGAGTATAATTTAAAACAAGCACAAATTATTTATCGCATAATGCTGACTTTAACTGCATGCTAGATAGTCAATTCGGTAGTAATTATTGTTGGAAATACGCGAAAGAGATGCGATTGGTTCGTTTTGTCCGTAGTTGGTGCGATGATGAGAAATGTGGAGTGGCACATAGTTTCTCAAGGATCGACGTGGAATACTAAAGGCTATGGCTTCGAGTAAATATCGGGAATACGAAAGTAGCCCTAAGGATAATCCGTCTATTCTCAAGCGACTTTAGAGAAAGGAGTCTTAGACGCTGTTCGTAAGGAGGAAGATGCAACGTATCAGACCAGGGAAGGTCCTTTAAAGCGAACCTTAAGAATCTTCGCTGTACAGACTCAATCCTACTCTTATGTTCCTCGTAATACGGAGCCCATACCTGACAAGCATACTCCAGAATAGAGCGTGCAAAAGCACTCACTTCGTTAATAAATAAAATAAATAACAGTGGTCCTAGATGGCTTCCCTGTGGCACACCAGATGTGTTGGGTATATGAGAGGAATAAATACCTCGAAAAATCACTTTTTGGGTACGATTACATAGGTAAGATCTGATCCAATCTATGAAAGTAAAAGGAAATCCAAGTGCGTATAGCTTGTAAGCAAGAATAGTATGGTCAACTTTATCAAAAGCTTTGGTAAAGTCGATATATATGCAGTCAACCTGCTTACCACCTTCAATCACAGGAATAGTGAAATTGGAAAATTCCATTAGATTTGTTGTAGTCGACCTACCTTTGGTAAACCCATGTTGGGCTGAACTAATGATTGATTTACAATGAAAATTCAGTATATCACAAACAACAGCCTCGAACAACTTAGGAATGCAAGAAATATTAGCAATAGGACGATAGTTACACACATCACTTCTTTTACCTTTCTTAAGCAATGGTCTGATAGTCGAGTATTTCCACAAACTAGGAAATATCCCCGATCTGAGAGAAGCGTTAAATATATGGCATAAAGGCAGAACCAGAGAGGTACTACAACGCTTTAATACGGCAGCAAGGATGCCGTCTGGACCTCTAGAAAAACTGCCCGTAATGCTTGAAATAAACTTTAAAATGGTCGCTTCCTCAATATGAAGATCTTTCATCTCTAATGAGGTAGAAGGAAATTTCGATATGTAATGGAAATCCTCAGGACTAATCATACGATTTGAGGTAGTGAAAGCAGTACGGAAATGGTCAGCAAAAAAGTTGCTTATAACTAAGGGGTCATCACTGACTACACCGTCGAAGGACATAGAAGCGGGATAACCGTCGGTGCGCCTTTTGGAATTCACAAAATTCTAGAATTGCTTAGGCTTATCCTTGATTGATCGCTTAATTTTACTGACAGTACGACTTCCATGCTTCAATTTTAAAATTTTTCAAATGAGTCAAATCGTCATCGAACCATGGAAATCGGTTTACCTGCTTCTCGTGGGTGACCGGTACACACCGTGTAAAGCAAATAAAAAGCGTGTTGTATAAAATTTGAAGTAGCTATCTCAGCATCTTGTTCCTGAAGAACGCGCGACCAATCGCATGATAGTATATCTTGGTTCAAAACAGTAAAATCAGCTTTATTAAAATTAAATCGATATGATACTTCTTTAGCAACGTTACTTTTTGCACTTGAATCCAAATGAAAAATTGCGTGAAGCGCAGGATGAAGTGCGGATTCTGGCAGTAGTGGAGCAATGCAATGGTTAATAGTCATGCTGCTTAAACTCGAACAAAAAATTAGGTCTAAGTACCTTCCTATAAGATTGGACTGAAATAAACTTGTCGATAGTATGCAGTCCAAAAAATGTCGGTCTTGTCGAGAAGCCTTTCCAGTGAAAGATGGCATCAGGAAATTGTCTTCTTCGGAGCGACACCACGTCACATAAGGTAGATTAAAATCTCCGAAAATAAGCAGCTCATCGGAAGGAAGCATAAGATCGCAGATTCTATCAGTGGCATTATAGACGGACTCTAAACGCTAGAATCGTTTATACATCATTATCGATCCGCCCTCGTATAACCCAAAAATTAAAAGCTATCAATTTGAAATTTTCCACAAAAGCTTTCGAACATGTTTGAAACGGAACTGCGTCAAAAGTTTTGAGATCGCACTTGCACAAAATTATGATTTCGACCAATTTCAATAAATCAACTGCTAACCAACAAATTAAAAGCTACGAACTTGAAATTTCGTACGAGCACCTTACAAAAGAAATGAAATAAAACTGCATCACAAATTTCACATTTCCCATGCCTCCTCTACCCGCTCCCATACAAATGATTGGTTTCGTGAATGTAAAATACGCCAAATTTTATGAAAATTCTATGCAACTTCGTCTATGAAACTAACATTCTATGCAGGAAATATTGGACGTAATTGAGGCAAATAATTGAAAAATTATTGACATTCACCCACCCTTAATATCACCCCTCTCTCCTTCCTCATAAAAACCCAAACTTGTATAAACGAATGAAATATTGATTACATGTACTGGAGCTATTGATCGTATTTACAACTAAGTGTTGAATTGACATCCCTGCCCACTGCCCACTGCCCACATCCCTAGTTCCACTTGTGAAAAGGGGTTCCACTTGTGAAAAGGGGTTTCACTTGTGAAAGGGGGTTCCACTTGTGACAGGGGGTTCCACTTGTGACAGAGGGTTCCACTTAGTCTTCCCTAACCACTTTAACTTGCATATTGACTTTCCATGCATCTTTAACTTGTCCGAAAAATAATAATGTTGCGCCCGACTTGTTGGTTTTGTTTGTGTGGTCGATGCCGTTGAATCAATCCAGTCCGAGGCAGTGCTTCAGGTTTCGAAACAAGTCATGATTTTCCGAGGATGAGTTATTAACAGATCGCTCAACCCCCAACTTGGAGGGCCATATTATGGTGCTACAATTTTTTATATTTCATTAGCACTCGAACTCAGCAAGTCAAGTTCGGATGGACAAGACCAGTACACGGTGGCTACCACGTGGAGGTATGATGTGCACAATTGATGTGTGTATGATAGTTACAAAACTGGACGCCGCATAATGACGCATAACCTATCTATACCCATCCAACCATCTGTTATGTATTTCGATGTACTCATTATGCTTATATTGTTAATGTTTTCACGAAATTTCGAAAATATTAAATCTTTTAACTTGATAATTTGAACGAACTGTAACAATATGAATACCATCAACGTCGAAAAATTCTGTTCCGAGTAGGTCACTCATTCCATCCTCTCATTATTTTACCGAAACTTTTCGACATTAGGCTCAATCATAATTTTGTTCTGTTTGGTCTTCCTCTTGGCCTGTTCGAATATCGAGAATTCGGTTACTGCCTTTATCTTCTTTTATTTTCTGGCTTCGAATATGACCTGCGTCACTTCCACTGCGGTCTTTAGATGCCCTCCCTTGCAGTAAATATTATAAAATTTTAAAAACGTTGTTCAGTTATGTTTTTATTGTTAAGTATTTAATTTTTAAACCGTTAATTGTATTCTATTAAATCTTAATTTTTTCTTTGTCAACCAAATATATATATACGAGGGGAGGTCAAAAATTTCGCGGTATGACAGGGAAGGGGGGTAAAATTAAACAAATTATTTGTTTTCCTTTTCAATACATTCTCTTTTAAGCCTAATACATTTACCACAAATTTTATTAATTCCTTCTTAAAAAAAATGTTTTATCAAGGCCTTTAAAATGAGCTGAAATCGCCGACTTCACCTCTTTATCGTTGTAAAAGTTTCTTCCCCGAAGTTCTTTCTGCAGTTTTTGGAACAAATAGTAATCAGAAGGGGTCAGATCTCTACTACAAGGGGAGTGGTTCAATATTCCGTACCCGCATTTCTGTAGGGCAGCCATTGCAACGTGGCTCTTGAGAACAGTTTTGTTGTCGTGCAGCAGATTGTGAGACCTTGAACTTCTGTGGGGTGAAGCGCCTTTACCAGCATTGACTCCTGCTTTAGTTCAGGCTCATATTAATGAACCCAAGTTTCGTTTCCAGTAACAATCCGGGTCAACATTTCATCCCTGTTCTCGCTACAGAGATCGAAAAGTCGCGTAAAAACGACGCGCTGCTTTTTCTGAACCGCTGAAAGTATTCTCGGTACCCATCTTGCGCTGAATTAAGACATGATCGTAGAGGATATTCAAAATGATTGTATATGATACTCCAACCATTTTTGCGATTTGTTTCTTCTTTAAACGAACCATTTTTGAGGAAGTGACCCCTCAAGCAGCCAGCCTGAGAGTTTATCAGCTTCAATTAACACTCACTATTACCTGAATAAACTATGCCACTTATAAATCATCGTTTTTCCAGAGCGAGAGTCCCCGTAAACAGATGACATTCCTTCCAAAATGATTTGTGGCATTGCTCCTTGCTTAGTAAGAAACTTAATGACAGCACGAAACTCAATTCTATCCAAAGTTAACGTTTTCTTTCCGATTGACTTGTTGATTTGGCGATAACTAAAATGTTAGTGAGACGATTTGACAGAAATTTTGTATTTATACCTTTATTGAATGTTGGAATACCTCCAGGTAAAAATATTTCCCCCAACCTTGGCCATCCCCTTCGTTTCGCGAAATTTTGGACCTCCCCTCGTATATATATATATATATATAATAAATAATATCAACCAATCAATCAATCAAATTCCTGTTAAGACCCTTTATAGGGGCATAGGACACAAACAACTCTCTTCCACAAGACGCGATCCTGAGCATCGGCCTTAAGCTGTTGCCAGGACTTGTTTATTCCTCTGGCCTCCTGCTCAACTGCTCGCTTCCATGTGTTACTTGATCGACCAACCCGACGTCTTCCTTGAGAATTATAATCCAGAGCCTGTTTGGCGATGTTTCGCTCTGGTTTCCTCAAAGTATGACCGATCCACTGCCACTTCCGCCTTTGCATCTCAATACCTATTTTGGTCTGGCCAGTTGTACTCCAAAGTTCGTCATTGGAGATCACTTCTGGCCAGAATATTCCAAAAATGCGTCGGAGGCATTGGTTCACGAAAGTCCGTCGTTTCTTGGTAATTCGAACGGTCACTTTTCACGTAGTACAACCATATAACAACACGGATTTGACGCATGCGTCAAAAACTCGAAGCTTCGTGTGTAGGTAGATCTCTCTTAACCTCCAGAAAGGGGAAAGGATATCGAAGGCCTGACGTGCTTCAACATCCTTTTGGGCTCCGCCGTTCATGCTGACAATGCTTCCGAGATAACAAAAATGCCGGCTGACTGCTCTAATATTGTCTGTAGGGTATTTGTGTGGTCGGTACAAGACGACCCTTTACGGAATCGACGACATCACTAATCCTATTGAGAATTACCTTAACCATAATTTTTGATACGGCAGTAAGTAGATATATACCACGCCAATTGCCACAATCCCGAAAAGAGCGACCCCTTTTTCGGAATTTTCACAATGACGCCCTCCTTCCATTCAGTCGGATATCTTCCTTCATTCCACACCTCAGTAAAGAGTGGGAGGAGTATATCGGCTGTTATTTCCGGCTCCGCTTTGAGGAGTTCGGTTGGTAGTCCGTCTATACCTGGAGCTTTCCTTCCCGCCATTGACCGAATGGCGGAAAACTATCTCTTCATTATCTGGGGGATCGTCCCTAATAGAGGATTGTTGCGATTGGATGTTTGGTAGTTGTTCTGTTTCTGGAATATCTTCCTCTGACAAGATGTTTAAAATATCAGAGAAGTATTCCTTCCATCGTCGCAACTGGTGTTCCGTTGACATATCTCACCAGGTGGTTGGCGGTGAAATTCCTGTTCATCAACTGTTTCATGATTTAGGAACCTGAATATCAGTAGGCCAAGGTCCGATTTGGGCTGTAGTGCCATTGGAGTAGTAGTAGTAGAATAATAAATATTAATAATAATGTTATACGTAGTGAGAAAATTGGTTTAAAGTATCATTTTGTATGGGAGGGGGTAGAAGGTATGAGGGGACGGAAATAAAACCAAAAGCAGATTACGTCTCGGAGCATACCTAACAAATTGTGCAAGTTTCATTACAATCGGTTCAGCCGTTTGTTCGTGAAAGACGGCCGGACAGACAGACAACAATTTCAAAAACGAGTTCTTATGCTTAGTTATTGTTAAAATAAAGCAGAAAACTAACTCATAGCCATTTATAAGCAAATAACGTAACGCCCAATCATATGATACTCTAGATGAAATAGGAAATAGTTTATTGTACCGGAAAATATGTCATCTTAAATTCTTTCGAATAGTGAATTGTGACTTTTGTATGAAAGGTGGTAAAAGCAGAGGGGGAAGGTTTGTAATTTTTGTATATAACACCGAACGTAGTATACACAGTGTTTCATGCTGAATTTAAAGTTTATAGCTTTCATAATTTTCGAGGAAATTGAACAATTTTCGCCTGAATTTATGCATTTTTATGGGAGGTGGCAGAGAAAGGGGGGGGTTTTGGATGATTTTGAATCTCCTTTTCAACATCCTAATCATATTGCTTTGTTACTCATATGCTCGAAGAAGAAATACTTTTCTTGAGTTTTCAATACAAAAATTTGTATGGGAGGTGGTAGAAGGAGTGAAGCGAAGTTAATATTTTTTTTAAGCATTTATTGCAATTATTAAGGGACAAATTGTGGCAACATTTTAAGCTTGTACTTTTTCTAGTTTCAATAAAAATCGATTAAATGCATTTTATCAAAATTGTGCATTTGTATGGGACGGGGTAGAAAGAGTATTCGAATCAAAACCAAATTTTTTGGCATCAATGATACTTGTAATAGTATACTTTCCTCAAAATTTAAAGTTGATAGCCTTGACGATTTTGGAGAAAAATAATTTTGTCCAAATTCCGAAATTTCGTTAAATTTGTATGGGAGGGGGTAGAAAGGATGAGGTGAAGTTGACAATTTTTACAAAATTGGTTGCAATTGTAATAATATTAATTTTGACAAAAATTCGTTTATTTAGCTTTGCTAGTTGCGATGCAAACCGAATAAATGCATTTTTAAAAATTGTACATTTGTATGGGAGGGGGTAGAAGGAGTTAGGAGATCAGAAAAATATTTTTTTACAGTAATGGTATTCTCATTATAATACTATTACCTAATTTTCAAGTCATTAGCTGAAACGGTTTCGGAGAAAATCAATATCTTTGAATTTCCAAATTTCATGAAATTTGTATGGGAGGGGGTAGAAGGATTGGGGGGATGTGGCCCGTTCACGAACTTAAAGCTACTTTTTTGCTAAAAATGATATATGAAAAATTTCAGCACGATAGGTCAAAGCTTTCGAGAGTTATGTTGTAGACAGACGGACAGACGGTCACTCGGAATCGAGATTTTTGAGCAACAACTAATATTTCCGTACCCTTGACGACTCTGTACGAGCATTATTTCTTAGCGTTACAAACGGTAAGGCAAACACAAAATACTCTCAGATTTCATCTAGAGTATAACAACAGAATTATGATTGAGCGTAAAGCCCAATCATGCGATACTCTAAATGAAATGGGAAAGAGTTTAATGGGTTGTATGATATGTATGTCATCTAGAATTCTTTCGAATAGTTAACAGTGACTTTTTTATGGGAGGTAGTAGAAGCAGAAGGAGGATTTTACTTTCTACTTCTACTTCTACAATGGCGCTACAGCCCAAATCGGACCTTGGCCTCCTGATATTCAGGTTCCTTAACATTTTTTTCATTACTTATTGTGGAAGGGTTGTTAGCCCTTCGCACAACCCTCTTTCTACGAATTTTTCATTTTCTTAGATTGAAGTGACCAAGGTATATCCAAGCAGGCAATGTGCCGGAATTATATATTGCGCCGACCGGGATTTGAACTCACGACCTTCGCATTACAAGACCAAAACACTACCTACTAGGCTATACCCTAGCTAGCTAGGATTTTACTTGATTATTCTAATAATAAAGTATTGTGATCGGCACAGAAAAAAAAAATTTGCTACCCTGAAATTTTGTTTTTTCGCGTTTCATGACTAAATTAGTCTAAAAATGCAAAAAAAAAATCCGTCCCGCCGTACGCCGTCCGCCGTACATATGGACTCATCTCCGAGACCGTTAAAGGTAGAATGTTCGTTTTTGGGTGGATTGTTGATTGTGTAAGTGAGCTCTATTTTCTAAATTTTGGGGGGTGTTAGGTGGAAGGGGGAGGTGGGGGGAGGGAAAGTGTCAAAAACTACACTTTCTAATATCTCCACCACGAATGCAGATAGGAAGTTGAAAATCAGTAGAGATATAGAGAGGGTTGTGGGACAAACTTTAAAAATAATTTAATTTTTTTATCCATTGGCGTCCGAAAAGTGGGGCTAAAAACAAATTGGCGGCCGAATTTGTTTTTCAAATGATTATATCTTCGAAATTACTTATTGTAAAAAATTCATATTTGGGACCATTAAGGTGGCATATAGCTTCACCGGAATCAGCTCAGAGACTGGTTAATTATTGTAAGGGGGAGGGTCAGGGGGGTGCAAAGAAAAACACTTAAAAATTAATATCTCAACTATCTTTTAAGCTATGTAATTGAAACTTGGAACATATATTAGGCTATACTAGTGTAAACTTCTCTTGCTTCAAAAGAAATTTAGACTTTTTTTGTATTAAATAATACTGAAGTTCTTTTCTATACAAGAATTTATTTAGAACTTAATAGTACTTACAATCATCGTTGCTTATATAGTAATAAATTGCTGATTATAATGACTATATGACACACATTACAATGTTTACATGACACAAAAATGTATGAAATTACTTGTCGATACTGACCTACAAATGTTATGCTATGACATAAGATTCTATTTGCATAGCATATCAATGTCGATAATCAATGAAGTATAGACAAGTAATTTTACAGAATGCTTCATTTGCTTAGCTCTATTTTACAATAATACAAGCGAGACAGTGCTTGTGTAAAGTATTTGACTACTTCAAGCAATGTCTTCTTGTACATTCTCCTCCACCCGTTGCGTGTCCAGAACACGAAAATCGGTGAGCGTTAATTTCCTTTCTGCAGGAACTGGTTTGTTGATTACTTTCCTTTTTCTTATTTTTCGAATAATCCACAAAATTCCAGTGGATAATATGATGCTGGTGAGAACATATTCCAGAACGTAGTGATGTATATGGTGCGTGAATTTATCATCGTCTGATGGCAAGTTTTGTTGTTGCAGGAACGATAACTGCTGAAGACTGTTGTCCCATTGATTATTATTAGTCTTAACAATTTCTGATAGTAAACTCATTAGTGGTTGCGTACTATTGAATGATATTTCGCTTAAATTTACTGTTGGAGTAAAAGTAATATTTGCTTGTGTCTGGTAGAAAGATAGTCCTCTTATAGTCATTGTTTCGTGTCGCATTTCACAGCCAGTTTTAAGATGTAGTAGCCCATTGCCTTTTAAGTTGGAGGTGAAGACTCTAGACCCGCAAATAACATCAAATGTGCGCTGTTGGTTTAATGCGTAAATCCATGTATTAGGTTGTTGAAGTTGGATTCAAAAATTAGTGTCATTTGAGATTATCCAAGAACAGTGTTTTACTGATGATTCGTGGTTGAGTAGACCCATTTCGCATTGGTTAATGTGGGATCGTCTGTTAAAAAGTGGATGATATTGAATACATAAGAACCTTCTCTCTTCGATCTGCTTGCATTTGTCCAATTCATACTGCGACAAAGGGTAGTGTTGATTTCTCTGTAAATCTGTGATCAGATATTTCGTAGAAGGTTGAAGTGTGATGGAATTATTTCCCTGTCGGATAGGCATAATAATTATATGTAGTAGTTGAAAATATTCTGATCGAATGATAGGCAGTTTGATCTCAAAAATCACGCATGATTTCATAACTCTGGTATGTACTGTCATCAGTTTGTGTAACGAGATTTCTCCATCTGCTTGACTCAACGGTATACTGAGAGTTGATGCAAGTGCTTTTTCGACCAATATCAGTTGCTCGTGAAGTTGACTAGGTGTCAGCAGTAATGGGTTGATTGTTCCATGCTGTAGATCATCGAGTACGTTTAATAGAGCTTTCTGAGTTTGTTCATAGCTATGTAAAGCCATCATTGTACGGATGCATAACATAGAAAAGATTTGTTGCTGATTGTTACTGCTGATGTCATATGACAACTGTTTTAGATGATTGCTTATAGCGTCAAACTGATCCTGAATATGGTTTTCTTCCTTTTTGAAAATATTCACCGTAGTCTCAATTATTGAAGTTTGGTTTTTTATCAGATGCTGAAGATAATGTTCATTTGATCTCGTTTTTCTTATTTCGTCTTCTAGAAACCCAGCATAATCAGCATCTAAAATTCCAAACAGTTTATTCGATATGAAGCCAACAAAATCTAGAGATCTTTTATTTATAAGTAAATGTTCTGCTCCACCTCCTCTTTTGTGAAGAAGTTTGTTTAGCTCTTCAATTTGTGCAAGTTGGTGTTCAAACTGGTGTACCACTTGTAAACATATAGCACCTTGAACAGTAACAGTGTTACAAAATTGTCTCATATCCAATATACTCTTTCTAATTCCAAAGAGTTCTTGCCAATACAATTTTATATCAAAAAATGTAATGATGCTCCATTCATCATTGCTTAAACTGACTTCACCGATGTGTTCAAAATATATTCCTGGATTATTTGTAAATGGTTTAAAGTCAAATGCTGAAAATTCTGCTTGAGCAGAACTCTACTTCTACTTCGGGTTGTATCTCGGGGTTCTGATGATAATTTCGCAGTTGTTCTAAGTCAGGTCGTGCAGGTATGTTTGTAGGGGCGATTCGTATTTTCCTTTTTCCTGTGGTAGTGACAATTCGGAATCGGTCAAGCAGTTGCTTGGGTACAGTAGTTTTGAACATGCTTGTATAGTTTGCTATGCTACTCGTACTGTTGGCATTTAAATTACTGTTGTTCCTTGCTATTGAACTCTTTTCGGTTTTCTCATGCTTTGGAATTACACAATTATATCCAGGAACCTGAGCTTTGATGGCTGTTACTGGTGTTTTTACAACATTAGTTGTATCTGGTTGGACGTATTCATTATCTAAAATTGGTAACAAACTTAATTTTGATATAGGTCGTTTAAAGATACCTGTTTTTGTTCTTAAAGACACTATTCTTGTTAACCCATCTGTACCGGGATAAACTTCCAACATTCGTCCAAGTGCCCATTTAGTAGGTGGTAGGTCATCTTTTATTAATACTATAATTCCCGGCTCGAAATTTGGTGTCTGTCTTGTCCATTTTGGTCGCTGCCACATTCTAGTCAGAAATTCAGACGACCTCCGGTTCCAGAAGTCCTGGTGAAGCCTTTCAAATAGGTGCCATCTTTTTAAAGTGTGGATCTTTGTTGATGTAACACTTTTATTAGGTGGAGCTAGGAGTGCTGAACCAATGAGGAAGTGCCCTGGAGTTAGAATTTCTAAGTCTTTTGGATCGGTTGAGACAGGGCATAATAGCTCTCTTCAGGTGATACTTAGACTTTACTCCAGATTCCCATAATCCGCCAAAATGTGGTGCAGATGGTGGATTGAAATGCCATTTCACTCCTATGTTTTCTAAGTTGTTAATTACTTCTGTCTTGAATGTGTTGATATATTCTTTCGTATTCATATTATGGATTTTGCTCGCCAATACGAAATTCGTTCCATTGTCGCTATACATATTTTCTACTAGTCCTCTTCGTCCGGTGAATCGTTTAAAAGCAGCCAAGAAAGCCTCTGCCGTCAGGTCTGATACTGCTTCTAGATGTATAGCTTTTGTGGCAAAGCATATAAATACAGCAATGTATGCTTTGTCAAGTTTTGCTGTTCTCAATTTTGATAGTTTAATTGTAATCGGTCCTGCGTAATCCACTCCGCAGTTTAAAAATGGTCTTCCTACTGTAATTCTGTTTTTAGGAAGATCTCCCATGAGTTGGTCTGTTTGTGCTGGTCGAAATCGAAAACATATTACGCATTTTCGAACAACTTTTTTGACTGCACTTCGACCCTTTACAATCCAGTATCGTTGTCGTGTATTTGCCAATGTTAATAAATTTCCTCCATGTAATGTGTTTGTGTGAGCATCTTTTATCACTAAGTCAGTAAGGTTGCTCTTATATGGTAAAATGATTGTATTTTTTTCTTCAAACGAAAAGTCGGACTTTTCTAATCGTCCTCTGACACGAATGACTCCATTACTATCCATGAAAGGATTTAACGCTACAATTGTACTGGTTGCCTTTAACTCTTTCTTGTTTTGCAGTCGGCTATATTCTTCTGTGAATTCTAAAATTTGCACTGCTTTTATAAATAGGTTGGTTGCATAATCCAGTTCTTTTGATGTAACTGGACCAACGGTCTTCTGTTTATTTCTGGCATTTTTGCAGAATTTTATGCAAAAAACTAATATTCTCTAGTTTTTGAAGTGTTGAGTATTTTTTCAATATGTCCAGTAACAGGTTATTATTCGTATTAGAAATTGTGGTACATACTGTGACCTTCCGAGTCTCACATAGAGAACTTTTGTCAATTTCAGCCGATTGGGTTGGGAATGTTATCTTAGAACTTGAAACCATTTAGGACCATTCCACCATAACTCATTATTTATAAGTTGACTGGGATTTATTCCACGAGAAGCTATGTCAGCAGCATTTTCCTTAGATTTTACATGATGCCAGGAATTATGGTCAAGAATATTCTGAATTTTAGATACTCGATTCGCTACAAAATTTTTCCATTTGCTTGGATGTTCCTTGAGCCATGCAAGCACTATGGTAGAATCTGTCCACGCGTGGGTAATTGTGTCGTGCCAATCCAAGGCTTTTTTAACAATATGAATTAATTTGGCCAGTAGTACAGCTCCGCAAAGCTCCAGGCGAGGCAGCGAAAGCTTTTTGGATATTGGAGCTACTTTTGACTTGGCTGTTAGAAGACATATTGATATTTCTCCTGTTTTACTTACGGTTCGAACGTATATAACTGCTGCATAAGCTTTCTCAGAAGCATCACAAAACCCGTGCAGTTCGAATGTTGAGTTTGCTGGGCTGTATCCTGTCCACCTTGGAATTTTAAGTTGTTCGATGATTTTGAGCTCGTCTTTAAATTTTATCCATTTGGTTCCCATAGCTGCCGGTAGAGGTTGATCCCAATTCAACCCCATGAATCTTGAAACATAACTTTTGCTATTATGGTTACAGGTGTTAGCTATTCCAATAGGGTCGAAAAGTTTTGCGGCTTTTGAAATTAGACTTCGTTTAGTTGGTTGTTCTTTGGTTTCAGGAAGCTTTAATTTGAACTGAAAGCAGTCGGTTCTAGGAATCCAGTGTATTCCCAAAGCTTTCACAGCAGATTGATCCTCAGTGCTTATTTGTGATGGCCCCATTTCTCGTGATTCTGTCGGAATAGTTTCGATTAATGCTGGACAATTGCTTGACCATTTCCGTAGATTGAATCCACCTTTTTCTAACAATTTGCTAAGTTGTTTCTGTGCTCTAATAGCGTCGCACAAGGTGTTGCTACCAGACATGAAGTCATCCACGTAAAAATCTTTTAAGACGATGTTGGCTGCGATTGGATAGAATTTAGCCTCATCATGAGCTACCTGTTGTAATGTTTTTACTGCTAAATAAGGTGCTGAACGAGTGCCATAGGTGACAGTCGTCAGCTGATACTCCTTAATTGATTGTTGTGGACAGTCCCGCCAAACAATGCGCTGAACCTGCTGATCCTTTTCACAAACCTTAATTTGACGATACATCTTTTCTATGTCAGCTTTAAATGCAAACTTGTGTTTCGCCAACGTAAAAGAACATTGTATAAATCCTGCTGAAGGAGAGGTCCTGTCAATAACTTATCGTTAATACTGAGTCCAGAACTGGTCTTCGCTGAACCATCGAATACTACTTGAAGTTTAGTGGTAGTACTGTCTTCTTTCATTACTGCATGGTGAGGTAAATAAAATACGTCTCCTGGTAATGTTGGTTGTACTGGTTTCATATGCCCCAAATTAATGTATTCGGACATGAATTTTCTATACTGCCTTTGTAATTCTGAATTCTTCACGAATTTTCTTTCCATTAGAAAGAGCCTTGTGAGTGCCTTCTTTTTAGACTCTCCCAGCAGTTGATCCTTAAGATTTTCATTAAATGGTACACTTACCACATACTTCCCTTGGTCTCTTTGGACGGTAGACCTGTTATGTTCTTCACACTTGTTTTCTTCTTCAGTCAATATTTTTTCGGTAGGTAACTCTTCAATTTCCCAGAATTTGCGAAGTTGGCTATCCAAGTCAGTTTGTGCTACACAGCATGTTGTAAACTCATCAACTGGTTTAAGGGGTTTCGTGGAACCTGGCAATATCCATCCGAATTCAGTTTGTTGTGCTACAGGTGTATCGTGTGTTCCTTTTATTACTCCTGCCAACAGCATTTCAGAAAATACATCTCCTCCCAAGATTACGTCTATATGTCCAGGCTCATTATACATAGGATCTGCTAATGTGAGACCCTTGATATGAGTCCAACATGAACTCTTAATAGGATGGGTTGGAATTCGTCTTGTTAATTTTGGCATCACAAGAGCTGTAGTTGTAAATTCGAATTGGGATGAAAAATGTGGCTGAATTTTAAGGACAACACTGCTTCGTATTGTTCCTGCTTCGGTGCTTCCCAGTCCAGACACCTTAACTGTCGTCTTATTCTTTCTCAACCGTAAAAGTTGTACAGCTCGTTCTGTTACAAATGTAGCCTGAGAACCTTGATCAATAAGACTTCGTACTTCCTTGTATGATCCATCTGACGCCCTTAGTTTGAGTAGAGCAGTAGCTAATAATGCAAAGTTATATTGATTATAATTGGTCGAGGCGTGAGATGTTGTTTCTTGATTCCTAGTTGAATCTGCTTTTGTTATGAAAGCTTCTGATTTAATCTGCTGACTATTCGATCGTATTCTATTTTCATCATATAGTAATGTATGATGTTTTCCTTTACATTTTTGGCAAACGTATATTTGCTATTACATTGTCGTACAATATATTCAGTGTGCAGACAATTAAAGCAAAGGTTGATGTCTTTGACTATCTTAGATCGTTGTTTTACATGCAAGTCAATAAATTTCTGGCACCGCCATAGATGATGGTCACCTTTGCATACTGTGCAAATTCTTCGACCGTCTCTTCCATGATAAGTCGATACAACATGTTGTTTTTTGTTGATTCGTGCTACCGGAGCGTTATTTCGTATTTTTTCTCCTCTTGAAGATTCCAACGTCTGAAATCTATGCTCCAAATATATTAGGAAGTCCTCCAGTGTTTGTACTTCTCTTGGCTTGGTGATTCGTTCTCCGTAAAATTTTAACGTGTCGTTATCAATTTTTTGTGATAATAGATGTGTTAAAATTGGACTCCACGTATCAGTCTCAATTCCTAAATTGTTTAACGCCATTAAGCACTCTTTTGATGTGTCATGGAGACTTCTTATGCCTTCTGCTGATTCAAAAGTGAGCCGTTGTTGTGTTAGTAGTCTCTCTAATTGCGCAGAAACTAACAATCTACGATTCTCATAGCGTGTATTGAGCAACTCCCAGGCGGCTTCGTAGTTCCCCTTTGTTACTGACAAATGTTGAAGAAGCTTGCCTGCGCTTCCTGTGATATTTGATTTCAGGAAGACCAATTTCTCCACATCACTTAAATGATTGTTGTCATGTACAACTTGCTTATAGATGTCCTTGAATGTTCCCCATTGCTTGTAGTCACCGTCAAACTTCGGGATTTGAATGGACGGTAGACTAATCTTAATCGCTTTGGTATGTATACCGTCCTCATTTGTTTTTGTGCCTGCAGTAAATAATTTATTAGCGTCTGCATATAGTTGGTCATACCTTGTCTGCAGTTCCACGCAAGCCTTGGAGCATTTATCTTCAAATCTGTGATAGAGCGTTGTTGCTTTTTCTTCTACAACCTCTTCAGCAGATGAGTATTCGACGTAGATGTCCGTAAACCGGGTCCAATACGTTTTAATTTGGTGTATGGTTTCTTTAAAATATGCTCCTGGCTGATCTCCAAAACTTTCTGCAGCGCTGATTGTCCTCATCAGTAATGCAGCTAAAGTATTTAGTTTCCTCGCATTGCTAGATTCCGGTCTCGGAACAAACTCCTGCTCTGAGTGATTGTTCTTTGATGGCTGCCCCAAGGTATGTTCGTCTTCTAGAGGCCTGTTGGATTCCAAGCGTAGCTCGTCTAGTCTTGCATTCAACAAGGCAAAAAGTGTCTTTTGAATATCCTCAATTTCCCGGTAGAATCCGACTTCGTAATAGGGATGATCTGGAGCTTCTTCGCGGTATTCCTCCATTTTTGCATCTTGGTGCTGGAACAGCGTCCATAGCTGGTTCAAGCATTTCAACCGCTTCTCCACGTATTCGACCGTCTTCCGACTTGTTGAGTCCTTGCGGAAGTTGGTAAGCAGCTTTGCTACGTTTTCCCCTGTCTCCTTTTGGGAACGTGCTAAATCTTCCATCTTCAGTAGGTGCAGTTTGACGTCTAAGATGAAGATTTTTCTGTAGTTCGTTGTAATATCACCCCTAAATCAGTTTCAATCTAGGTTGACGGTAACTTGGCCAGTGATATTATTAGAGGCTCGACAGACCATGTCAACTTCTCTTGCTTCAAAAGAAATTTAGACTTTTTTGTATTAAATAATACTGAAGTTCTTTTCTATACAAGAATTTATTTAGAACTTAATAGTACTTACAATCATCGTTGCTTATATAGTAATAAATTTCTGATTATAATGACTATATGACACACATTACAATGTTTACATGACACACAAAAATGTATGAAATTTCTTGTCGATACGGACCTACAAATGTTATGCTATGACATAAGATTCTATTTGCATAGCATATCAATGTCGATAATCAATGAAGTATAGACAAGTAATTTTACAGAATGCTTGATTTGCTTAACTCTATTTTACAATAATACAAGCGAGACAGTGCTTGTGTAAAGTATTTGATTACTTCAAGCAATGTCTTCTTGTACAACTAGAAAAATACGGAAAAATATAACATGTTGAACTAATAGCAGTGGGGGGGAAATGAGGAGCATTTCAAAAATGGCACACTTTTCAAAATTACAAATCGTGATATCTCAAATATCAAATCGAAAATTTGTCAGATTGTAGAGCTATACAGGGTGTTTGGTACTCCGTGTGCCACCTTGTAAGGGGTTATTCCTAGATATATTTTGAGAAAAAAATTGTTCTACGAAGATGGTCAATTTTCAGTATCCGCGGAGATACAGGGTGATCAAGAAAAGTGTTTCGTACCTGTACACTCACTCACTCAAAACGCTATATCTTGAAAACTAATAATCGCAATTCAAAGTGTTATAGCTTGTTTTTTAGGAAATCAAATTACCTTTCATTTGGTGTAATAGTCCGAATTGCAACTGTACCCAATCCTGAGGTATTTGCTTCACAACACAAATTTTTGACACTTTGACCCTCAAAATTCTGGGGTCAATGTAGTTTTTCTCAAAAAAACCCATGATAAAAATGTCATTTTAATGTTGGTTTTTTATGTGCCATATTATTGCCTACAAAAGATGTATACACTTGCATTGCATAAGTTTCATAGTTTAGAAAAAACTATCTTTACAATAGTATAGCATTTTTATCAAAAAACAAGAATATGTTGATCAACACTCTCCGCTTGAACTAAAACAACTTAAGAATGGTTTTTATGGTTTATTTCAAATTTCCTTAATTACAATAAATGTTCAAAATGGCCACCTTCATTTTGAATGCACGCTAAAGCTCGTTTTGCCAGTGTTCTCTTTGTGTTCATACTCCTCAGCTGCTGCCTTACTTCTGTTGCTGCCGCATCGATTCTGGTGTTTAGGTCCTGCAACGTTACTACTTCCGTTGCGTAGACAAGGTCCTTCATCCGTCCCCATACAAAGAAATCCATAATAGTTAAATCAGGAGATCTTGCAGGCCAGTGTATCGGTCCATTTCTACCGATCCAGCGATTGATATAATTGGAATTTCACCAATCTCTGATTTGTCGGCCGTAATGAGCTGGAGCACCAACGTGTTGGTAAAACATGGAAGCCAATCGTTGAAGTGGCACATCATCCAATAACTCCTGTAGATCATTTGTCAAAAAATGCAAGTAATTGGAACTATTTAGGGTAGGCGGAAGCCTAATAGGACCAATGAAATCGTCACCAATTACACCTGCCCATAAATTGACACTGAATCTGTGCTGAAATGATGCCTCTCTTCTTGTATGTGGATTGCTCTCAGCCCATGTGTGTAAGTTGTGGAAGTTTGTCCGTCCAAAGAATGTTGTTCATAAAATTCTCGTCACTTAGTTGTCGTTCAAGGAGCCAATTGCAAAACTCCATTCTTTTGGGCAAATCAATGGGTAACAGCTCCTGCACCGGTGTGTGGTGGTAGGGATGCAACCGCTCTGGTTTTAGGACACTCCAAACTTTCCACGTAGAGACGTTTAACTGCAATGCCAAGCGTCGGATACTGATAGATGGATGATTTCGGACTGCATGTAGTATTCCTTCATCGGTTGGAACAGCGATTATCGGCGCAGGATTTGCATCTACTCTGCTTGTCCTAACGCTGCCTGTTTCCCGAATCCTTCTGTAAACGTCTTGGAATACTCTCCTGGAAGGTATCCGACGATTAGGAAATCTCTGATGATACAAAGATCGCGCCGCTCGTGTATTTGCCTGACACTCTCCATAAATTAAAATGATGTCTGCATATTCTTCATTCGAGTACTCAGGCATTTCGAAATTATTTTCTAAATTTTAGTGACACCTTCTACTTTTAACAATGTAACTAAAACTGGTAAAAATATGAAGTAAGATTTGCTTTTATACGCTTTTCATTTTGTTAGGTACACCATTAAAAAAGGCAAAGTGCTGCACCTAGTTGTGTTGAAACTCATTTTAATTTAATTCAATTCCTCGATAATTTAATTCAATTCCTCGATAATTTAAATAGTAATTAAAGGACACAAAGAATATTTCAGTTTAACAACATTTCAGGTAGTTTTTTTAGAACGAGGGTTGCTTTATGGCATATTTTATTTTTAAGCCATATGTATTTTCGCTTATTACCTGGAAAACAGGAAAACCTAAGTCATAAGTATGTGTGCATCTTTTATAGGCAATAATATGGGTCATAAAAAAACAACATTAAAATTACATTTTTAAAATGCGTTTTTTTGAGAAAAACTACATTGATCCCAGAATTTTGAGGGTCAAAGTAATAAAAATTTGTGGTCTGAAGCAAATACCTCAGGATTGGGTACATGTACAATGTGGACTATTACACCAAATTAAAGGTAATTTGATTTCCTAAAAAACAAGCTATAACACTTTGAATTGCGATTATTAGTTTTCAATATATAGCGTTTTGAGTGGGTGAGGGTACAGGTACGAAACACTTTTCTTGATCACCCTGTATCTCCGCGGATATGAAAATTGACCATCATCGTAGAACAATTTTTTTCTCAAAATATATCTAGGAATAACCCCTTACAAGGTGGCACACGGAGTACCAAACACCCTGTATAGTCGCTAATTTTGGTAAAAATTGTAAGTTGGGAGGTGTAAGGGGAGGGAGGTGGTAAGCAAAAATGTCGAAAATTTTGAGTGATTATTTTAGGGCTCTGGTGAAAGATACAAAGTTTAAATTTTGCATGTGAATACATCTATTTGATATACATGGAAAAATAATAATAACTTGTGGTATAATTGTTATAAACCGACCCCGCGGTCTAACGTGCACAAGGTGTTTCATGTGCATTGAAAAAAACACATAAACTGAAAATTTTTGATTGAAATTTTAAGGTAGAAACTTGAAAATTTGGGAAATGAATTAAAAAAAAATCTCTAAATATACGAAATATTAACTGGTCGAAAATCTTTAAAACTTCTACCCCCTCCCATACAAAATTATTTCTTCGACCATTTTCAAGAAATCAATTATCATCTAACTGTTAAAAGCTATCAATTTGAAATTTCGCATAGAAACTTTTAAAAATAGTTGAAATAAAATTGCGTCAAAAGTTTTGAAATCGCGCTTGTTCTTCTACCCCCTCCCATACAAAAGTATGATTTCGACCATTACTAAGAAATCAATTATCACCTAACTTTTAAAAGCTAAATTTTGCACAAAAACTTTTAAAAATAGTTGAAATAAAATTGCGTCAAAAGTTTTGAAATCTCGCCTGTCCTTCTATCCCCTCCCATACAAAAGTATGATTTCGACCATTATTAAGAAATCAATTATGACCTAACTATTAAAAGCTATCAATTTGAAATTTTGCACAAAAATTTTTAAAAATAGTTGAAACAAAATTGCGTCAAAAGTCTTGAAATCGCTCTTGACGGACTATGATTGGCTTCTGAAACGTTCGAACATCGAATGACGCGGGAAGAGCTGGGGTTACTCGGTCCTTACACCGCCAATCGGTGATCGACCGTGAAATGGACTATAACATCCAAATTTTGGGCTTGAGCGAGGTCAGGTGGACAGGATCAGGAGAAGAACGAACCCCTAGCGGAAACATTATTCTGTACATTGGCCCTGAAAGTGAAGCCAGAAATGGCGTGGCGTTCGTCCTTACACCGAGAGCGAGAAACAGTCTCATTAGCTGGGAACCAATCTCGGATAGGATTATCGTCGTCAGGCTCAGGACCAGTGTAAAGATTCCTTTGCTTGAAAAGAAACTTTAGTTTATAATGTATTAAAAAACACTTGAAGTTCAATTCTCTACTAGAATTTATTTCGAACTTAGTAATACTTACAATCATCGTTGCTTATATAGTAATTAATTGCTGATTATAATGAGTATATGACACACATTATAATGTTTACATGACACACAAAAAATGTCTGAAATTAATTGTCGATATTGACCTACAAATGTTATGCTATGACATAAGATTTATTTTGCATAGCATATCAATGTCATAATCAATGAAGACAAGTAATTTTACAAAGTGCTTGATTTGCCTAATTCTAATTAACAATAATACAAGCGAGACAGTGCTTGTGTAAAGTATTTGACTACTTCAAGCAATGTCTTCTTGTACATTCTCCCCCACCCGTTGCGTGTCCAGAACACGAAAATCGGTGAGCGTTAATTTCCTTTTTGCAGGAACTGGTTTGTTGATTACCTTCCTTTTTCTTCGAATAATCCAAAAAATTCCAGTGAATAATATGATGCTGGTGAGAACATATTCCAGAACGTAGTGATGTATATGGTGAGTGAATTTATCATTGTCTGAAGGCAAGTTTTGGTTTTGCAGGAACGACAACTGCTGAAGACTGTTGTCCCATTGATTATTGTTAGTCTTAAGAACAATTTCTGATGGTAAACTCATTTGTGGTTGCGTACTATTGAAGGATATTTCGCTTAAATTTACTGTTGGAGTAAAAGTAATATTTGCTTGTGTCTGGTAGAAAGATAGTCCTCTTATAGTCATTGTTTCGTGTCGCATTTCACAGCCAGTTTTAAGATGTAGCAACCCATTGCCTTTTAAGTTGGAGGTGAAGACTTTAGACCCGCAAATAACATCAAATGTGCGCTGTTGGTTTAATGCGTAAATCCATGTATTAGGTTGTTGAAGTTGGATCCAAAAATTAGTATTGTTTGAGATTATCCAAGAACAGTGTTTTACTGATGATTCGTGGTTGAGTAGACCCATTTCGCATTGGTTAATGTGGGATCGTCTGTTAAAAAGTGGATGATGTTGAATACATAAGAACCTTCTCTGTTCGATCTGCTTGCATTTGTCCAATTCGTACTGCGACAAAGGGTAGTGTTGATTTCTCTGTAAATCTGTGATTAGATATTTCGTAGAAGGTTGAAGTATGATGGAATTATTCCCCTGTCGGATAGGCATAATAATTATATGTAGTAATTGAAAATGTTCTGATCGAATGACAGGCAGTTTGATCTCAAAAATCACGCATGATTTCATAACTCTGGTATGTACTGTCATCAGTTTGTATAACGAGATTTCTCCATCTGCTTGACTCAACGGAATACTTAGTGTTGATGCAAGTGCTTTTTCGACCAATATCAGTTGCTCGTGAAGTTGACTAGGTGTCAGCAGTAATGGGTTGATTGTTCCATGCTGTAGATCATCGAGTACGTTTAATAGAGCTTTCTGAGTTTGTTCATAGCTATGTAAAGCCATCATTGTACGGATGCATAACATAGAAAAGATTTGTTGCTGATTGTTACTGCTGATGTCATATGACAACTGTTTTAGATGATTGCTTATAGCGTCAAATTGATCCTGAATATGGTTTTCTTCTTTTTTGAAAATATTCACCGTAGTCTCAATTATTGAAGTTTGGTTTTTTATCAGATGCTGAAGATAATGTTCATTTGATCTCGTTTTTCTTATTTCGTCCTCTAGAAACCCAGCATAATCAGCATCTAATATTCCAAACAGTTTATTCGATATAGAGCCAACAAAATCTAGAGGAGATCTTTTATTTCTAAGTAAATGTTCTGCTCCACCTCCTCTTTTATGAAGAAGTTTGTTCAGCTCTTCAATTTGTGCAAGTTGGTGTTCAAACTGGCGTACTACTTGTAAACATATAGCACCTTGAACAGTAACAGTGTTACAAAATTGTCTCATGTCGAATATACTCTTTCTAATTCCAAAGAGTTCTTGCCAATACAATTTTATATCAAAAAATGTAATGATGCTCCATTCATCATTGCTTAAACTGACTTCACCGATGTGTTCAAAATATATTCCTGGATTATTTGTAAATGGTTTAAAGTCAAATGCTGAAAATTCTGCTTGAGCAGAACTCTACTTCTACTTCGGGTTGTATCTCGGGGTTCTGATGATAATTTCGCAGTTGTTCTAAGTCAGGTCGTGCAGGTATGTTTGTAGGGGCGATTCGTATTTTCCTTTTTCCTGTGGTAGTGACAATTCGGAATCGGTCAAGCAGTTGCTTGGGTACAGTAGTTTTGAACATGCTTGTATAGTTTGCTATGCTACTCGTACTGTTGGCATTTAAATTACTGTTGTTCCTTGCTATTGAACTCTTTTCGGTTTTCTCATGCTTTGGAATTACACAATTATATCCAGGAACCTGAGCTTTGATGGCTGTTACTGGTGTTTTTACAACATTAGTTGTATCTGGTTGGACGTATTCATTATCTAAAATTGGTAACAAACTTAATTTTGATATAGGTCGTTTAAAGATACCTGTTTTTGTTCTTAAAGACACTATTCTTGTTAACCCATCTGTACCGGGATAAACTTCCAACATTCGTCCAAGTGCCCATTTAGTAGGTGGTAGGTCATCTTTTATTAATACTATAATTCCCGGCTCGAAATTTGGTGTCTGTCTTGTCCATTTTGGTCGCTGCCACATTCTAGTCAGAAATTCAGACGACCTCCGCTTCCAGAAGTCCTGGTGAAGCCTTTCAAATAGGTGCCATCTTTTTAAAGTGTGGATCTTTGTTGATGTAACACTTTTATTAGGTGGAGCTAGGAGTGCTGAACCAATGAGGAAGTGCCCTGGAGTTAGAATTTCTAAGTCTTTTGGATCGGTTGAGACAGGGCATAATAGCTCTCTTCAGGTGATACTTAGACTTTACTCCAGATTCCCATAATCCGCCAAAATGTGGTGCAGATGGTGGATTGAAATGCCATTTCACTCCTATGTTTTCTAAGTTGTTAATTACTTCTGTCTTGAATGTGTTGATATATTCTTTCGTATTCATATTATGGATTTTGCTCGCCAATACGAAATTCGTTCCATTGTCGCTATACATATTTTCTACTAGTCCTCTTCGTCCGGTGAATCGTTTAAAAGCAGCCAAGAAAGCCTCTGCCGTCAGGTCTGATACTGCTTCTAGATGTATAGCTTTTGTGGCAAAGCATATAAATACAGCAATGTATGCTTTGTCAAGTTTTGCTGTTCTCAATTTTGATAGTTTAATTGTAATCGGTCCTGCGTAATCCACTCCGCAGTTTAAAAATGGTCTTCCTACTGTAATTCTGTTTTTAGGAAGATCTCCCATGAGTTGGTCTGTTTGTGCTGGTCGAAATCGAAAACATATTACGCATTTTCGAACAACTTTTTTGACTGCACTTCGACCCTTTACAATCCAGTATCGTTGTCGTGTATTTGCCAATGTTAATAAATTTCCTCCATGTAATGTGTTTGTGTGAGCATCTTTTATCACTAAGTCAGTAAGGTTGCTCTTATATGGTAAAATGATTGTATTTTTTTCTTCAAACGAAAAGTCGGACTTTTCTAATCGTCCTCTGACACGAATGACTCCATTACTATCCATGAAAGGATTTAACGCTAAAATTGTACTGGTTGCCTTTAACTCTTTCTTGTTTTGCAGTCGGCTATATTCTTCTGTGAATTCTAAAATTTGCACTGCTTTTATAAATAGGTTGGTTGCATAATCCAGTTCTTTTGATGTAACTGGACCAACGGTCTTCTGTTTATTTCTGGCATTTTTGCAGAATTTTATGCAAAAAACTAATATTCTCTAGTTTTTGAAGTGTTGAGTATTTTTTCAATATGTCCAGTAACAGGTTATTATTCGTATTAGAAATTGTGGTACATACTGTGACCTTCCGAGTCTCACTTAGAGAACTTTTGTCAATTTCAGCCGATTGGGTTGGGAATGTTATCTTAGAACTTGAAACCATTTAGGACCATTCCACCATAACTCATTATTTATAAGTTGACTGGGATTTATTCCACGAGAAGCTATGTCAGCAGCATTTTCCTTAGATTTTACATGATGCCAGGAATTATGGTCAAGAATATTCTGAATTTTAGATACTCGATTCGCTACAAAATTTTTCCATTTGCTTGGATGTTCCTTGAGCCATGCAAGCACTATGGTAGAATCTGTCCACGCGTGGGTAATTGTGTCGTGCCAATCCAAGGCTTTTTTAACAATATGAATTAATTTGGCCAGTAGTACAGCTCCGCAAAGCTCCAGGCGAGGCAGCTAAAGCTTTTTGGATATTGGAGCTACTTTTGACTTGGCTGTTAGAAGACATATTGATATTTCTCCTGTTTTACTTACGGTTCGAACGTATATAACTGCTGCATAAGCTTTCTCAGAAGCATCACAAAACCCGTGCAGTTCGAATGTTGAGTTTGCTGGGCTGTATCCTGTCCTCCTTGGAATTTTAAGTTGTTCGATGATTTTGAGCTCGTCTTTAAATTTTATCCATTTGGTTCCCATAGCTCCCGGTAGAGGTTGATCCCAATTCAACCCCATGAATCTTGAAACATAACTTTTGCTATTATGGTTACAGGTGTTAGCTATTCCAATAGGGTCGAAAAGTTTTGCGGCTTTTGAAATTAGACTTCGTTTAGTTGGTTGTTCTTTGGTTTCAGGAAGCTTTAATTTGAACTGAAAGCAGTCGGTTCTAGGAATCCAGTGTATTCCCAAAGCTTTCACAGCAGATTGATCCTCAGTGCTTATTTGTGATGGCCCCATTTCTCGTGATTCTGTCGGAATAGTTTCGATTAATGCTGGACAATTGCTTGACCATTTCCGTAGATTGAAGCCACCTTTTTCTAACAATTTGCTAAGTTGTTTCTGTGCTCTAATTGCGTCGCACAAGGTGTTGCTACCAGACATGAAGTCATCCACGTAAAAATCTTTTAAGACGATGTTGGCTGCGATTGGATAGAATTTAGCCTCATCATGAGCTACCTGTTGTAATGTTTTTACTGCTAAATAAGGTGCTGAACGAGTGCCATAGGTGACAGTCGTCAGCTGATACTCCTTAATTGATTGTTGTGGACAGTCCCGCCAAACAATGCGCTGAACCTGCTGATCCTTTTCACAAACCTTAATTTGACGATACATCTTTTCTATGTCAGCTTTAAATGCAAACTTGTGTTTCGCCAACGTAAAAGAACATTGTATAAATCCTGCTGAAGGAGAGGTCCTGTCAATAACTTATCGTTAATACTGAGTCCAGAACTGGTCTTCGCTGAACCATCGAATACTACTTGAAGTTTAGTGGTAGTACTGTCTTCTTTCATTACTGCATGGTGAGGTAAATAAAATACGTCTCCTGGTAATGTTGGTTGTACTGGTTTCATATGCCCCAAATTAATGTATTCGGACATGAATTTTCTATACTGCCTTTGTAATTCTGAATTCTTCACGAATTTTCTTTCCATTAGAAAGAGCCTTGTGAGTGCCTTCTTTTTAGACTCTCCCAGCAGTTGATCCTTAAGATTTTCATTAAATGGTACACTTACCACATACTTCCCTTGGTCTCTTTGGACGGTAGACCTGTTATGTTCTTCACACTTGTTTTCTTCTTCAGTCAATATTTTTTCGGTAGGTAACTCTTCAATTTCCCAGAATTTGCGAAGTTGGCTATCCAAGTCAGTTTGTGCTACACAGCATGTTGTAAACTCATCAACTGGTTTAAGGGGTTTCGTGGAACCTGGCAATATCCATCCGAATTCAGTTTGTTGTGCTACAGGTGTATCGTGTGTTCCTTTTATTACTCCTGCCAACAGCATTTCAGAAAATACATCTCCTCCCAAGATTACGTCTATATGTCCAGGCTCATTATACATAGGATCTGCTAATGTGAGACCCTTGATATGAGTCCAACATGAACTCTTAATAGGATGGGTTGGAATTCGTCTTGTTAATTTTGGCATCACAAGAGCTGTAGTTGTAAATTCGAATTGGGATGAAAAATGTGGCTGAATTTTAAGGACAACACTGCTTCGTATTGTTCCTGCTTCGGTGCTTCCCAGTCCAGACACCTTAACTGTCGTCTTATTCTTTCTCAACCGTAAAAGTTGTACAGCTCGTTCTGTTACAAATGTAGCCTGAGAACCTTGATCAATAAGACTTCGTACTTCCTTGTATGATCCATCTGACGCCCTTAGTTTGAGTAGAGCAGTAGCTAATAATGCAAAGTTATATTGATTATAATTGGTCGAGGCGTGAGATGTTGTTTCTTGATTCCTAGTTGAATCTGCTTTTGTTATGAAAGCTTCTGATTTAATCTGCTGACTATTCGATCGTATTCTATTTTCATCATATAGTAATGTATGATGTTTTCCTTTACATTTTTGGCAAACGTATATTTGCTATTACATTGTCGTACAATATATTCAGTGTGCAGACAATTAAAGCAAAGGTTGATGTCTTTGACTATCTTAGATCGTTGTTTTACATGCAAGTCAATAAATTTCTGGCACCGCCATAGATGATGGTCACCTTTGCATACTGTGCAAATTCTTCGACCGTCTCTTCCATGATAAGTCGATACAACATGTTGTTTTTTGTTGATTCGTGCTACCGGAGCGTTATTTCGTATTTTTTCTCCTCTTGAAGATTCCAACGTCTGAAATCTATGCTCCAAATATATTAGGAAGTCCTCCAGTGTTTGTACTTCTCTTGGCTTGGTGATTCGTTCTCCGTAAAATTTTAACGTGTCGTTATCAATTTTTTGTGATAATAGATGTGTTAAAATTGGACTCCACGTATCAGTCTCAATTCCTAAATTGTTTAACGCCATTAAGCACTCTTTTGATGTGTCATGGAGACTTCTTATGCCTTCTGCTGATTCAAAAGTGAGCCGTTGTTGTTAGTAGTCTCTCTAATTGCGCAGAAACTAACAATCTACGATTCTCATAGCGTGTATTGAGCAACTCCCAGGCGGCTTCGTAGTTCCCCTTTGTTACTGACAAATGTTGAAGAAGCTTGCCTGCGCTTCCTGTGATATTTGATTTCAGGAAGACCAATTTCTCCACATCACTTAAATGATTGTTGTCATGTACAACTTGCTTATAGATGTCCTTGAATGTTCCCCATTGCTTGTAGTCACCGTCAAACTTCGGGATTTGAATGGACGGTAGACTAATCTTAATCGCTTTGGTATGTATACCGTCCTCATTTGTTTTTGTGCCTGCAGTAAATAATTTATTAGCGTCTGCATATAGTTGGTCATACCTTGTCTGCAGTTCCACGCAAGCCTTGGAGCATTTATCTTCAAATCTGTGATAGAGCGTTGTTGCTTTTTCTTCTACAACCTCTTCAGCAGATGAGTATTCGACGTAGATGTCCGTAAACCGGGTCCAATACGTTTTAATTTGGTGTATGGTTTCTTTAAAATATGCTCCTGGCTGATCTCCAGAACTTTCTGCAGCGCTGATTGTCCTCATCAGTAATGCAGCTAAAGTATTTAGTTTCCTCGCATTGCTAGATTCCGGTCTCGGAACAAACTCCTGCTCTGAGTGATTGTTCTTTGATGGCTGCCCCAAGGTATGTTCGTCTTCTAGAGGCCTGTTGGATTCCAAGCGTAGCTCGTCTAGTCTTGCATTCAACAAGGCAAAAAGTGTCTTTTGAATATCCTCAATTTCCCGGTAGAATCCGACTTCGTAATAGGGATGATCTGGAGCTTCTTCGCGGTATTCCTCCATTTTTGCATCTTGGTGCTGGAACAGCGTCCATAGCTGGTTCAAGCATTTCAACCGCTTCTCCACGTATTCGACCGTCTTCCGACTTGTTGAGTCCTTGCGGAAGTTGGTAAGCAGCTTTGCTACGTTTTCCCCTGTCTCCTTTTGGGAACGTGCTAAATCTTCCATCTTCAGTAGGTGCAGTTTGACGTCTAAGATGAAGATTTTTCTGTAGTTCGTTGTAATATCACCCCTAAATCAGTTTCAATCTAGGTTGACGGTAACTTGGCCAGTGATATTACTAGAGGCTCGACAGACCATGTCAACTTCTCTTGCTTCAAAAGAAATTTAGACTTTTTTTGTATTAAATAATACTGAAGTTCTTTTCTATACAAGAATTTATTTAGAACTTAATAGTACTTACAATCATCGTTGCTTATATAGTAATAAATTTCTGATTATAATGACTATATGACACACATTACAATGTTTACATGACACACAAAAATGTATGAAATTTCTTGTCGATACGGACCTACAAATGTTATGCTATGACATAAGATTCTATTTGCATAGCATATCAATGTCGATAATCAATGAAGTATAGACAAGTAATTTTATGGAATGCTTGATTTGCTTAACTCTATTTTACAATAATACAAGCGAGACAGTGCTTGTGTAAAGTATTTGATTACTTCAAGCAATGTCTTCTTGTACAACTAGAAAAATACGGAAAAATATAACATGTTGAACTAATAGCAGTGTGGGGGAAATGAGGAGCATTTCAAAAATGGCACACTTTTCAAAATTACAAATCGTGATATCTCAAATATCAAATCGAAAATTTGTCAGATTGTAGAGCTATACAGGGTGTTTGGTACTCCGTGTGCCACCTTGTAAGGGGTTATTCCTAGATATATTTTGAGAAAAAAATTGTTCTACGAAGATGGTCAATTTTCAGTATCCGCGGAGATACAGGGTGATCAAGAAAAGTGTTTCGTACCTGTACACTCACTCACTCAAAACGCTATATCTTGAAAACTAATAATCGCAATTCAAAGTGTTATAGCTTGTTTTTTAGGAAATCAAATTACCTTTCATTTGGTGTAATAGTCCGAATTGCAACTGTACCCAATCCTGAGGTATTTGCTTCACAACACAAATTTTTGACACTTTGACCCTCAAAATTCTGGGGTCAATGTAGTTTTTCTCAAAAAAACCCATGATAAAAATGTCATTTTAATGTTGGTTTTTTATGTGCCATATTATTGCCTACAAAAGATGTATACACTTGCATTGCATAAGTTTCATAGTTTAGAAAAAACTATCTTTACAATAGTATAGCATTTTTATCAAAAAACAAGAATATGTTGATCAACACTCTCCGCTTGAACTAAAACAACTTAAGAATGGTTTTTATGGTTTATTTCAAATTTCCTTAATTACAATAAATGTTCAAAATGGCCACCTTCATTTTGAATGCACGCTAAAGCTCGTTTTGCCAGTGTTCTCTTTGTGTTCATACTCCTCAGCTGCTGCCTTACTTCTGTTGCTGCCGCATCGATTCTGGTGTTTAGGTCCTGCAACGTTACTACTTCCGTTGCGTAGACAAGGTCCTTCATCCGTCCCCATACAAAGAAATCCATAATAGTTAAATCAGGAGATCTTGCAGGCCAGTGTATCGGTCCATTTCTACCGATCCAGCGATTGATATAATTGGAATTTAACCAATCTCTGATTTGTCGGCCGTAATGAGCTGGAGCACCATCGTGTTGGTAAAACATGGAAGCCAATCGTTGAAGTGGCACATCATCCAATAACTCCTGTAGATCATTTGTCAAAAAATGCAAGTAATTGGAACTATTTAGGGTAGGCGGAAGCCTAATAGGACCAATGAAATCGTCACCAATTACACCTGCCCATAAATTGACACTGAATCTGTGCTGAAATGATGCCTCTCTTCTTGTATGTGGATTGCTCTCAGCCCATGTGTGTAAGTTGTGGAAGTTTGTCCGTCCAAAGAATGTTGTTCATAAAATTCTCGTCACTTAGTTGTCGTTCAAGGAGCCAATTGCAAAACTCCATTCTTTTGGGCAAATCAATGGGTAACAGCTCCTGCACCGGTGTGTGGTGGTAGGGATGCAACCGCTCTGGTTTTAGGACACTCCAAACTTTCCACGTAGAGACGTTTAACTGCAATGCCAAGCGTCGGATACTGATAGATGGATGATTTCGGACTGCATGTAGTATTCCTTCATCGGTTGGAACAGCGATTATCGGCGCAGGATTTGCATCTACTCTGCTTGTCCTAACGCTGCCTGTTTCCCGAATCCTTCTGTAAACGTCTTGGAATACTCTCCTGGAAGGTATCCGACGATTAGGAAATCTCTGATGATACAAAGATCGCGCCGCTCGTGTATTTGCCTGACACTCTCCATAAATTAAAATGATGTCTGCATATTCTTCATTCGAGTACTCAGGCATTTCGAAATTATTTTCTAAATTTTAGTGACACCTTCTACTTTTAACAATGTAACTAAAACTGGTAAAAATATGAAGTAAGATTTGCTTTTATACGCTTTTCATTTTGTTAGGTACACCATTAAAAAAGGCAAAGTGCTGCACCTAGTTGTGTTGAAACTCATTTTAATTTAATTCAATTCCTCGATAATTTAATTCAATTCCTCGATAATTTAATACTAATTAAAGGACATTCCTCGATAGTTTAAATAGTAATTAAAGGACACAAAGAATATTTCAGTTTAACAACATTTCAGGTAGTTTTTTTAGAACGAGGGTTGCTTTATGGCATATTTTATTTTTAAGCCATATGTATTTTCGCTTATTACCTGGAAAACAGGAAAACCTAAGTCATAAGTATGTGTGCATCTTTTATAGGCAATAATATGGGTCATAAAAAAACAACATTAAAATTACATTTTTAAAATGCGTTTTTTTGAGAAAAACTACATTGATCCCAGAATTTTGAGGGTCAAAGTAATAAAAATTTGTGGTCTGAAGCAAATACCTCAGGATTGGGTACATGTACAATGTGGACTATTACACCAAATTAAAGGTAATTTGATTTCCTAAAAAACAAGCTATAACACTTTGAATTGCGATTATTAGTTTTCAATATATAGCGTTTTGAGTGAGTGAAAAGTGTTTCGTACCTGTACACTTTTCTTGATCACCCTGTATCTCCGCGGATATGAAAATTGACCATCTTCGTAGAACAATTTTTTTCTCAAAATATATCTAGGAATAACCCCTTACAAGGTGGCACACGGAGTACCAAACACCCTGTATAGTCGCTAATTTTGGTAAAAATTGTAAGTTGGGAGGTGTAAGGGGAGGGAGGTGGTAAGCAAAAATGTCGAAAATTTTGAGTGATTATTTTAGGGCTCTGGTGAAAGATACAAAGTTTAAATTTTGCATTTGAATACATCTATTTGATATACATGGAAAAATAATAATAACTTGTGGTATAATTGTTATAAACCGACCCCGCGGTCTAACGTGCACAAGGTTTTTCATGTGCATTGAAAAAAACACATAAACTGAAAATTTTTGAGTGAAATTTTAAGGTAGAAACTTGAAAATTTGGGAAATGAATTAAAAAAAAATCTCTAAATATACGAAATATTAACTGGTCGAAAATCTTTAAAACTTCTACCCCCTCCCATACAAAATTATTTCTTCGACCATTTTCAAGAAATCAATTATCATCTAACTGTTAAAAGCTATCAATTTGAAATTTCGCATAGAAACTTTTAAAAATAGTTGAAATAAAATTGCGTCAAAAGTTTTTAAATCGCGCTTGTTCTTCTACCCCCTCCCATACAAAAGTATGATTTCGACCATTACTAAGAAATCAATTATCACCTAACTTTTAAAAGCTAAATTTTGCACAAAAACTTTTAAAAATAGTTGAAATAAAATTGCGTCAAAAGTTTTGAAATCTCGCCTGTCCTTCTATCCCCTCCCATACAAAAGTATGATTTCGACCATTATTAAGAAATCAATTATGACCTAACTATTAAAAGCTATCAATTTGAAATTTTGCACAAAAATTTTTAAAAATAGTTGAAACAAAATTGCGTCAAAAGTCTTGAAATCGCTCTTGCCCTTCTACCCCCTCCCATAGAAAAGTATGAGTTCGACCAATTTCATTAAATCAACTAATAACCAACAAATTAAAAGCTACAAACTTGGAATTTTATACTAGCACCTTACATGAGAAATGAAATTAAACTGCATCACACGTTTTATGATTCCCTTACCCGCTCCCCCCTCCCATATAAATGTTCGGTTTGTAGAATATAGAATACAGCGAATTTTATGAAAATTCTATGCAACTTCGTCAATGAAACACATTCTAACAAAGAATATTGGACGTGATTCATGCAATCAATTAAAAAGCAATTAACATCCACCCACCCTTACTATTACCCGTCTTCCTCCCCTCATAAAAACCCAAACTTTCAGAAACGAATGAAATATTGTTATATTGACAACAGCCCTGCCCAAGAAGTCACTTAGTCTTCCCTAACCACTCTAACCTGCATATTGACTTTCCACTCATCCGCAACTCGTCCCAAGAATAATAAAGTTTCACCCGACTTGTTGGCAGTTTATTTATATATGACACCGGCAGTAGTATTCAAAATGTTTCGTGCTGAATCAGCTCTCATATGTTCGATGGAGAAATGCTTTTCTTGAATTTCTAATATAGAAATTTGTTTGGAAAGCGATAGAAGGAGTGAAGCGAAGTTGATATATTTTTTAGAATTTATTACAATTATTAAGGGACAAATTGTGGCGAAATTTAAAGTTTTTATTTTTTCTAGTTTTAATGGAAAACAATATAGCATTTACCAAAATTATGTATACATATGTATGAGAGAGGGTATTGAGGAATTGAGGTTTTTGAGTGACATCAAATATTTCTGTACCCTTGGCAACTCGGCGATACATAGATACAATTTATTAATACATAATTTTCTCGAATCGAAAATGTCGAAACGAAACCGGAATGATCGCATTAGATTTACCGCCGCATAAATTAAATCCCTATTTTAATGGTCAAGTTTTGATCGCAACCATTGCTAAAAAAATCTAAAACGAAGCTATGATCTATGTGCAATCGGTAACAACATTTGATATGGAATTGCTCGCAATTTGAGGGCAAATATAAACCAAAACTAAATTGTTATTTCTTATAATAATAATTGTAAATCATTTCCGGTTTTCTTTTGATTTAGTCCAGACTTTGTCAAAACTTTATAAAGCTTTATTACACTGATTTCTTTGCAAGGATCGCGATCAAACAAAAACCTTGCAATTCATTTACGGGTGGTGTGAGTTATGTAATGATAAACCATACCGATTCGGTGTCGCCAAAAACTTGATAATGACGGATTTAACGACAAACACCTTCTTATGAAGAGGGTTATTTAGCTTTCGACGAGAAGAAAAACGATATTGCCTGAAAAGCGCAAGTAAGAGATTCATGATAGTTTTAGAACTTCGAGGGAACAAACGGAGTTTTCATTATTTTGTCCACAAGTACTTCAGTGCCTGAGAAACATTTAATTATGACAAGCTAATAATATTATACTTTAATTCTAATCGCTCATCTATTCAAACTAATTGCTATAAGTCAACATAAAATATTATTTAACTTCCAATTTTTGATACGTATAAGTTTCATCTTAATTTTCAACATTTCTAGTCACTCTAATTAGAAACGTGCTTATCTCTTTAATGTTTTTAATTAAACCAATGGTGGCATACTAAAAATTAAATGCAACTAAGGGAATTGGAAACTAATAAGACTTGATACAAAAAATAATCCATTGGAAGTTTCACTATCCAAAATAACGTGTGTGTAATTTGCACTAATTATGACAATTCTTGAATAAAAATTGAAAAAAAAAAACTAATCAAAGTGATAAATATAAAAACTAATTCAAATTTAAATTTTTCTAGAATCTAATCTTAATCAATTTATTAGATTTATTTTTCGCTAAGCAATATTTGTTTTTTATAATTTACAGTGTTCCGTGATGGATAATATTGAAAACAGTTCGATATGTTCATGGGAAGCTGTCGAGGAACGTAGTGCACCGTCATCGGGAGCGAATTCGGCGCAACCAACTAGTGTTCTTTGGGTGCCGGATCATGCTGTATCGCAATGTACAGGATGCGAAACAGAATTTTGGCTTGGACGACGAAAACATCATTGCCGGTGTGATAAAAAATTTAGTGTGTTTGATTTTTTTCCGTTTTCAAAATAGAATTCTTTTCATACTTTTCTAGTTTATTCTTTTTATAAATTGCATATAGTACATATACGAGTAACTAATTTCGATCAGTTTTTCTAAAATGCTCGGAAGACTCCACACCCGTACCTTACATTTTCATGCAAAGAAACATAATTATTACAATATTTTTCGAGTAGAGCCAGACACAACCAATAAGCTTTTATGGGTAGGTAACACTAATGGAATAAAAAAAAGAGGTGGAACCTAAGATGTGGGTCCATGAAGTGCACTTAATATTCACAGATACTGTTTTTACGGAATGACTTGTGTTTAGGCAATTTTGGCCTTTATTTGCAATGCACAAACATATTCATAGAGGGAAGGAATGAGATTGAAGAAGAACGACCATAACAAGTGGTAAAACTGGTATATTTTTCAGTTGTACAGGCTGCTACTGACAAATATTGCAGATGTCTTCAAGTGTTAAGATGTTAGGTATCCAAATCACAGATAACTTATCTTGGAACGATCATATATTTAACATCGCCAAGGAATTATCTAAATGTTTGGGTTAATTAAAACGGTTTCAAAACTCGTTCACCGTTTCTGGGTTACTGACAATTTATAAGGCCTATCAGACCACGTCTTGAATTTAATCTCCACCCATGAGCGGGAACTGCAAAAACTTCTCTCTCCTATCTGGATAGTATCCAGTCTCGGACTATTAAAATTATAGGAGATTCTAACATCACTTCATCGCTCGATTCACTCGAGCATAGACGAACTGTAAGCTCCCTAACCCTTTTGTATCGCTACAACAATGAAGATTGTTTAGACGAAATGTCTAGTCTCTCGCCCCCATGTACATATGCCCTTACCCCGTAATACTAAAGCTGCTTCACGGGCTCATAAGTATTCTCTCAACCCCATCTTCGGTCGCACTGTTAAATTTCGTGATTCATTTTTAAACCGGACTGCTCGAATATGGAGCTCGCTGCCCATCTCAGCATGACTATAACATTCAACAATTCAAAAGAAATATTCATAGCCACTTCTGTCTATCCCCTTAGTTCCCAAAAACCAATATCCTTCCCCCTCACCGGAGCTGTGCTTCAGTACAAAAGGGCAACCCATCTAGTTCCGGTATTACATAAAAAAACATAACAGAATTATGATTGGGCTTAAAGCCCAATCATATGATACTCTAGATGAGATGGAAATGACTTTAATATACCGGAAAATATGTCATCTCAAATTCTTTCGAATAGAGACTTCTGCGTGGGAGGTGGTAGAAGTAGAGGGGGAGGTTTGTATTTTACTTTATTATTATAATAATAAAGTATTGTGATCGACACAAAAAAAAAAAAAGTTTGCTACCCTGAAATTTTTTTTTTTCGCGTTTCATGACTAAATTAGCCTAAAAATGCAAAAAAAAAAAATCCGTCTGTCTGTACGCCGTCCGCCGTACGCCGACGTGTACGCTCAGCGCACATTAACTCCCAAACCCTTCAAGATAGAAAGTTCATTTTTGGGGAGATTGTAGATAGTTGCGGATCTCAGGCGGATACCCATTTTCGGGGGTATACGGGTTCAGGGGGAGGCGGGGGGAGCGCTTAAACCGAAAAATACGAATTCAAATATCTCAACCATGGTAATAGCTAGGAAGCTAAAACTCAACATTAATATAGAGGGGTTTGTGGGACAACTTTTAAAAATAATTTAATTTTTTTATCCATTGGGGTGCGAAAAGGGGGGGCTTAGAACCAATTTTCGGCCGAATTTTTTTTTCAAATGATTATATCTTCGAAATTACTTATTGTAACAAAATCATATTTAGAGACCGGCAAGGTGGCATATAGTTTCATCGGAACCAGCTTAGAAAGTGGCTAATTATTGTAAGGGGGAGGGTCAGGGGGGTGCAAGGAAAAACACTTAAAAATTAATATCTCAACTATCTCTTAAGCTATGTAATTGAAACTTAAAATTTATTTTAAGCTATACTAGGCAAATACAAAAAAAATATAGCATGTTGAAATAATAGTAGTGGGGGGAAATGGGGAGCATTTCAAAAATGACGCACTTTTCAAAATTACAAATCCTTATATCTCCAAAAATAGTACAGATATCAAATCAAAAATTTGTCAGATTGTAGAACTACACAATAGTTAATTTTGGTAAAAAATTTAAGTTGGGAGGTGTAAGGGGAGGGAGTTAATAAGCAAAAATATCGAAAACTTTGAGTGATTTTTTTAGGGCTCTGGTAAAAGATACAAAGTTAAAATTTTGCATGTAAATACCTATATTTAATCCACATAGAAAAATAATAATAACTTGATCCATATTTGTTATAAACCGACCCCCCCCGGTCTAACGTGCATAAGGTGTTTCATGTGCATTGAAAAAAACATATAAACTGAAAATTTTTGAGTGAAATTTTAAGGTAGAAATTTGAAAATTTGCGAAATGCATTTAAAAAAAATCCCTAAATATACGAAATATTAACTGGTCGAAAACTTTTAACACTTCTACCCCCTCCCATACAAAATTATTTTTTCGACCATTTTCAAGAAATCAATTATCACCTAACTATTAAAAGCTATCAATTTCAAATTTGGCATAAAAACTTATAAAAATAATTCAAATGAAGTTGTTTTAAAAGTTTTGAAATCGCGCTTGACCTTCTACCCCCTCCCATACAAAAGTATGATTTCGTCCAATTTCAATAAATCAACTAATAACCAACAAACTAAAAGCTACGAACTTGAAATTCTATACAAGCACCTTACAAGAGACGCGAAATAAAGCTGCGTATCAAATTTTACGATTCCCCTATATTCTCTACCCCCTCCCATACAAATGTTCGGTTTCATGAATGTAAAATACACCGAAATTTATGAAAATTCTACGCAACTTCGTCTATGAAATACATTCTATACAGAGAATATTTGACGTGATTCAAGCAATTAATTAAAAAGCTATTAACATCCACCCACCCTTACTATTACCCCTACTCCTCCCCTCATAAAAACCAAACTTACAGAAACGAATGAAATATTGTTAACAGTCCTGCCCAAGAACTCCCTTTCACTTAGCCTTCCCTAACCACTCTAACCTGCATATTGACTTTCCACTCATCCGCAACTTGTCCCAAGAATAATAAAGTTTCGCCCAACTTTTTGGCAGTTTATTTCTTATATGACACCGAACATGGCATGCAAAATGTTTATTGCTGAATTTAAAGTTTTTAGTTTTTATTATTTTTAATGAAATTGGTAATAGTTTTCCTGAAATTGGGACATTTGTTTGGGAGGTGGCAGAGGAAGTGGAACGTTTTAGATGATTTTGAAACTGCTTATCATCACCCTTATCCCATGCTTTGATTCAATTCCAAAGTCGATAGCTCTCATATACCTAGTCCTGCCATAAGTTCTGTCACATAATTTCTCACATTCGCAACAACTTTATTTTATGAGTGACATTTCAATATCGGCCAGTTTTATAAACGTCATAATGTTGTTGACAGTTGATGGTCATTTAAAGTGTGTTCGTTAACGTGTGAAGATGGAATGGGGTGTAATAGAAAACCAAACTGCAGTGATTGCACTACATAAGTGTGGAAAATCCGCGAGTGAAATTTTCAAGTTGTTGTGCCCGTTAAAAATAACGCAAAGATTTGTGTATCGTGCGATCCAGAGATATAACGCGATCCAGACTATTGAAGATCGACCTCGTTCTGGACGTCCGCGTGATGTACGTTCTTCTGCTGCCATCAAAGCGGTCGAGAGTCGAATTCGTCGAAATCCGCTTCGTAAACAACGAATCATGGCTCGAGAGATGAACATCTCCACCCGAAGTATGTCTCGCATCATAAAATCTGACCTCGGGATGAGTGCCTTTCGACGATCAACGGGACATTTGCTGACTGAGCAGTTGAAGCAAATTAGGAGCACCAGATCGAAAGAGCTCCTTCGGCGGTACGGCAACAACAAACATCGAGAAATTTTATTTACCGATGAAAAAATTTTTACGGTGGAGGAACATTTCAACCGCCAAAATGATAAGGTGTATGCCCACAGCTCCATAGAAGCCCGAGAAGTTGCCACTAGGGTACAGCGAGGACATCATCCAGCATCAGTCATGGTATGGTGGGGTGTCAGCTACGAAGGGGTCACCGAGCTTCATTTTTGCGAAAAAGGCGTAAAAACTGCAGCGAAAAATTATCAAACGGACATCCTGGAGGGATGTGTGAAGCCGCTGAACTCTACGCTATTCAACAATCGACATTGGGTTTTCCAGCAAAATTCTGCGCCAGCCCACAAAGCTCGAACCACACAAGCGTGGTTGGAAACCAATATTCCACAGTTTATAAGGGCGACGGAATGGCCTTCTGGGAGCCCAGATTTGAATCCCCTGGACTACAAACTGTGGGCGGAGTTAGAGTCCATGGTGTGCACGAGACGACACCCAAATATCGAGAGCCTTAAGCGATCTTTGACAGAAGCAGTAGCTAATTTTCCGCTAGAAACAGTGCGTACTGCTATCGATGACTGGCCCAACAGATTAAAGAGCTGTGTTAAGGCTAAAGGCGGCCACTTTGAATAATTTGTTGCTTATTTTACTTCCATTAGTATGCCAAAATAAAATATATTTTCCTTTGTCAAAAACTCTTTTTCATTTATACAAAAATTGCCCATATACGTGTGACAGAACTTATGGCACGACTAGGTATTTGAAGGAGAAATGCTTTTCTTGAATTTATAATGCAGATATTTGTATGGGAGGGGTAGAAGGAGTGAAGCGGAGCTGATATTTTTTTCTAGCACTTATTTCATTTATTAAGAAACAAATTCTGGCAAAATTTGAAGTTTGTACTTTTCTAGTTTAAATGGAAATCGATAAAATGCATTTAACAAAAATTATGCATTTGTATGGGACGGGGTAGAAGGAGTGTACGGATCAAAACACATTATTAATATTTCTATTTGTATGCTTTATACAAAATATCAAGCTGATAGCTTTTACAGTTTCGAAGAAAAATAATTTAATTAAATTTCAAAATTTCGTGATATTTGTATGGGAGGGGGTAGAAGGAAATAGGTGAAGTTGATAATTATTTTTAAAATAAATTGCAATTATAGTAAAATTAATTCTGACAAAATTTAGTCTTTTCAGCTTTACTAGTTTCAATGAAAATCGAAAATATGTGTTTTTCAAAATTGTCCATTTGTTTGGGAGGGGGTAGAAGGAGTAAGGGAATCGGGTCAATATTCCATGATAATAATGACATCTATATCGTAATACTTTGACCCAAATTTCAAGTCTATAGCTTAAATAGTTTCTAAGAAAAATCAATTTCTTAATATTTCGAAATTTCATGAAATTTGTATGGGAGGGGGTAGAAGGAGTGGGGGGATGTAGCCCATTCACGAACTTAAAGTTACTTTTTTGCTAAAAATGACACACAAAATTTTTTAGCACTATAGCTCAAAACTTTGGAGAGTTATGCTGTAGACAGACGCGCAGACGGACAGACAGACAAACGGACAGACGGTCACTCGGAATCGAGATTTTTGAGCGACAACAAATATTTCTGTACCCTTGGCGGTTCTGTGCGAGCGTTATTTCTTAGCGTTACAAACGGTAAGGCAAACACAATATACTCTCAGATTTCATCTACTGAGTATATAGGTAGATCTTCTATAAGTGAAACTGTTTCACTCTTACAATGTTTGCCCATTTATTTCGAATACTTTTTGCAACTGAAAAATTCGTACTTAAAAAATCCTACTGTCTGGAGTGGGAATCGAAGCCACGATCTATTGACTTTGAAGCAAGCACCCTGCCCACTAACTACGTATAAAGTGCACTTTTTGGCCACAGATTTTGCGTTCCATATCATTCTTTACAAATTTCCTAAACACAATGATTCATTAGTGTTTTGTGGCTCAACTCGAGAATTACTATGAAAAATATAACGATATTTTCACATATCGCCGCTGGCTCGAACTTAGTTTTTTTCTCCGAATCATGACGGTCATACGCAGCCGCTCGAAGACGTGTATAACCAGCTATTACTTTATTATTTTAATAATAAAGTATTGTGATCGACTTGGGAAAAAAAAAAAATTTGCTACCCTGAAATTTTGTTTTTTCGCGTTTCGTGACTAAATTAGCCTAAAAATGCAAAAAAAAAAAATCCGTCTGTCTGTACGCCGTCCGCCGTACGCCGTCCGCCGTCCGCCGTACGCCGTACGCCGTACGCCGGTGTGTACGCTCAGAGCACATTAACTCCCAAGCCCTTCGAGATAGAAAGCTCATTTTTGGAGGGATTGTAGGTAGTTGCGGATCTCAGAAGGACACTCATTTTTGGAGGTGTAAGGGTTCAGGGGGAGGCGGGGGGAGCACTTAAACCGAAAACTAAGAATTCAAATATCTCAAACATGGTTACAGCTAGGAAGCTAAAAATCAATATACATATAAAAGGGTTTATGGGACAACTTTTAAAATTAATTTAATTTTTTTATCCATTGGGGTGCAAAAAGGGGGGGCTAAAAACCAATTGTCGGCCGAATTTTTTTTTCAAATGATTATATCTTCGAAATTACTTAGCATAAAAAATTTATAATTTTAGACCATCAAGGTGGCATACAGATTCACTGGAATCAGCTTATGTAGAGGCTAATTATTGTAAGGGGGAGAGTCAGGGGGGGTGCAAAGAAAAACACTTAAAAATCAATATCTCGGCTATTTGTTGAGCTATGCAATTGAAACTTGGTACTTATATTAAGCTATACTAAAGAAATACAAAAAAAATATAACATTTGGACTAAATAGTAGTGGGGGAAAATGGGGAGCATTGAACTTTCCAAAATTTTAAACCATTATATCTCAAAATTCAGCGCAGATATCACATCAAAAATTTGTCAGATCATAGAACTATATAGTTTTTAATTTTGGTAAAAAAATTAAGTAAGGGGGTGTAAGGGGAGGGAGGTGGAAAGCAAAAATGTTGAAAATTTTGAGTAATTTTTTTAGGGCTCTGGTAAAAGATACAGAGTCTAAATTTTGCAGGTCAATATATCAATTTATTGTACATACATAAAAAATAATAACAATTCTACAATTGTTATGCACCGACCCCCCTGGTCTAACGTGCACAAGGTGTTTCATGTGAAATGAAAAAACACATAAGCTGAAAATTTTTGAATGAAATTTTAAGGTAGAAACTTGAAAATTTGCGAAATGCATTTAAAAAAAATCCCTAAAAGAATGAATTATTAACTGGTTGAAAATCTTTAAAACTTCTACCCCCTCCCATACAAAATTATTTTTTCGACCATTTTCAAGAAATCAATTACCACCTAACTATTAAAAGCTATCAATTTGAAATTTTGCATAAGAACTTACAAAAATAATTGAAATGAAATTACGTTAAAAGTTTTGAAATCGCGCTTACCCTTCTACCCCCTCCCATACAAAAGTATGATTTCGACCAATTTCATTAAATCAACTAATAACAAACAATTTGCAAGCTATGAACTTGAAATTTTGTACGAGCACCTTACAACTAAAAAGAAAGAAAATTGCATCACAAGTCTTACGATTCCCCTACCTCCTCTACCCCCTCCCATACAAAATTATTTTTTCGAGCATTTTTATGAAATAAGTTATCAGCTAACTCTTAAAAGTTATCAATTTCAAATTTTGCATTGAAACTTATAAAAATAATTCAAATGAAATTGCTTTCAAAATTTTCAAATCGCGCTTGCCCTTCTACCCCCTCCCATACAAAACTATGATTTCGACCAATTTCATAAATCATCTAATAGTCAACAAACTAAAAGCTATGAACTTGAAATTTTATAAAAGCACCTTAAAAGAGAAGCGAAATAAAACTGCATATCAAAATTTACGATTCCCTTACCTACTCTACCCCCTCCCATACAAATGTTCGGTTTCGTGAATGTAAAATACACCGAATTTTATGAAAATTCTATGCAACTTCGTCTATGAAACACATTCTACACAGAGAATATTGGACGTGATTCAAGCAATTAATTAAAAAGCTATTAACATCCACCCACCCTTACTATTACCCCTCCTCCTTCCCTCCATAAAAACCCAAACTTGTAGAAACGAATGAAATATTGTTAAATAGACAACAGCCCTGCTCAAGAACTCCCTTTCACTTAGTCTTCCCTAACCACTCTTACTTGCATATTGACTTTCCACACATCCGCAACATGTCCCAAGAATAATAAAGTTTCGCCCGACTTGTTGGCAGTTTTTACTATTATTGATTTCAGTGTAAAGCTGTTATTGTTGAAATCGTAAAATTATTTCAACGTGAGCATTTTATTACATCCTCGTTATTATTTAAATACAATATGTTATTATTCAATTTCAACTAAATTGTGACTATCATTTTTGTATTTACATATGTAAAATCAGTCAGAAAATCTGACAAATTTTTTGTTTTTGATTGTCTTTTTTTAGAAATTCTTATAAGTTGAAAAAATTTTCGAGATTTATTTTACCATTTTTTTTTCTGATGCAGTTCTTGTGGACAAATATTCTGCGCTGATTGTTCCGAGTTCTGGGCACCAGTCCCCGATGAAAGACTTTACACTCCTGTAAGACTATGTGGACCGTGTTATCATGCCGTGACAACACGAATTCAAGTAACCTATTAGATATTAATACTATAAAAAATAACTTTATTACCCAAATAGCAACAGTCTCGTGCTTGTTCGAACTCGACGCATAGTCATTACCAAAAACCGTCAAGCTCAATCACAACAACAGCTTCTTTATTGACAGCTCAGCTCGGTGCTATTCATTCATCGACCACTTCGTCATCATCTCTATTAACAGCAACAGTTGTCGCAACAACAGCTTCAGTTTCCGTCAGTAGTTATTGTGGTCCACCGACATCTATGGAAGCATGTAAGCACGCAGCCAGTCCGCAACGAAATGATCGAAGTAGTTTTAAAGTCACTGCTGCTTCAAACTGAATTCGATATTTGATTGAAAAACAATAATAACAGGAGAAATATATTCATTTCTACTCTATTAAGTTTTTTTTTCTAATTCTTAGAATTTAAGCAAGACATCGTTTTTTTTTATATATATATATATTTTTTTTTTCTTGTATATTTATTTTTGTTAAGTTTAACTAAAAATTAAATGATGAAAAATTATAAGAATGTATACATATTTTTCCTTAATAAACTGTAAATTGGAAGAAAACCGAAATATTTCAAAAATTTTACGCAGAAATACACAATTTACATTAAAAATACTTGAAAAAAAGGACAGATAATAGAAATATATTTAAAATTATTACGCAAGTTATTGATAGCATTGAAATATATTTGCTCAATAGATGAGCTACTGTTAACTATAAACTGGCAAAATAACAACTCAAGATTGTATAAGTAGTCGATTTGAATTTGATGAAATTCGTGTACGACTTACTAGTATAATGGTAACATACTTCCATTTATAATTAGAATTTTTATTCTTTTTTTTTAAATAACAGAAAAGATGTTGTAGGTCAAGAAAAACCCTGGAACAAAAGATAACAACAGAAAGAGACGACAAATTAATTTCCAAAACCAGTGCCCAATATCTTCGGTAGACGATGCAAGTTTTCGATATAATTAGTGATATTATCAACACATTCTTTTTTAATGGCGCTACAGACCAAAACCGGGCCTTGACCTCCTGACCTTCAGCTTCCTTAAATTTTTTTCATTATTGCGGAGTATATACGAGTTTTTCATTTTCGTAGATGGAGGTAACCAAGGTATATCCAAGCATGTAGTGTGCCGGAATTTGAACTCATGATCTTCGTATTGTAGACCAACATGCTACCAACTAGGCTACGTCCTAGCTTATTATCCAACACATGACTCAGCTGAAAATCGGAATTTAATATGTTTTACCGTCTATCGAGCGTATAACGGGTCCGAGTGCGTAGTGGAACGAAAATAAGTTGAAATTATAGGCATACTATTAGTGACTTCGGAAAGTTCTTGAAGAGCAGTGGATATATAGTTTGTATTTTTCAACTACAGCTCATGGGGTTTGATATTGTAACGCGCTCGGGGTGGCTGTATTTCAAGCGAAAATAATTGAAACTAATTCACTTTTTGAATTAAAACCACCACTTTATTTACTCGCTTTTATATTCGCATTATCATCGCATGACACAATCGCCTTCTGAAACCTGACTTTTTAGCTTCTGGATCAAAATATCGAATGGCCTCCAGTCTCGACTTAACTACATCATGACCTGATCTTCCTTGCTTTCGTTCGATGAGAAGAAACTGCAGGTCTACTATTACTGCATAATTGTTGTTGGTTTAAAATAGTGAAAGATATCGAACATTGGATGAGCGACTAGGGCTGACTTGTAAAATTACCACCTCCTTTGCCCCTGTTCGTGCCAGGCTTTTATTTATTCCGGTGATGATGTGGTATGGTCGTCCCCATTTCGCTGAGGCCTTGGCGATCTTTGTTTCTCGTGTCGATGCTTACACAACCTTCCAAATTGCCTTTCGAAAATTTGAAGCGTTGCATCGTACATGTTGTCCACGCTTGATGTGCTCAGTGGCCACGCAGCTTTTATATATCTTGAAGCTATTTTGCCGCTGGGGTCGTTTTTGTAGATTATGGTCCGTGAAGTGTTTCGTTGAGCATCTTTCAATTTCTGATCACTCGTTTCAACAACTGGACTCGCTGTTAGTCGCCGTACATTATTTACTGGCTGATAACCGTTTTACTGCATCTTTTTTTCAGTCTTGACTTCGCTATGTCATGATCTAATCTCCCTTGCTTTCGTTCGAGGAGATGAAACTGCAGGTGTTCTTTTACTACTGCAGAATTGTTGTTTGAAAATAGTTATACAGAATGCGAACATGCGATGAGCGACTAGGGCGTAACAATATCAAGTCTATACCTATAAAGACAAAAATCGTTTCACCACATAGGACTAGTTAGGTACCACTTTTAGAAATTGTTTCTTGGCAGTTATAATATGTACTGTCATGGTGCACTTCATATTTCTGTCACATTCTGTTGTCATATTTTGTTTCACAGCTTTTGCACTGTTAGATTACAAATTAATGGTAAATTTGTGTAGATATAAAGCTAATGTAAAAACTGAACAAAACAGTTTTGCAATTTTGCCTGGAATCTAGGTAGAAACAGAATAACTAATTCAATTCTACGTTTTTTGATATCTTAACGGTTCGATTCTCATCTTAACTAAGAAAAAAATTTGTTAGAAATTAGTTTTTCAGTTTTATCAGCAGGCAGTAAATAGAATATACATTATGTATATTTCCGACTTTGTATTAAAAAAATGTAAATTTCATAATAAACATTCTTAGCAAATTGTAATGTGTAAAATTTCAGATCGATTAGATTGTTTCCAAGAAAATTAATTGAATATGAAAAATCTGGAAGGGTGGTATAATCGGTGGAAAAATTTAACCTTTCCTTCAACAAACTTATATTATATGCAAGTATTATCAAGTTTCATAAGATTGTTTCAACGCTTTCTTTAACCAGGGATAAACACAGGATTTTCGGGCCATGTCGAAGAAATGTGGAATATACTGATTGTAATTTTTTGTTCCCTTCTCCCCCTCCCAACAAAATGACAATTAACGGGTTTCCTCAAAAAGTATAAAAGCTATTGATCTGAAATTAGGAATATATTATTTTTATACCAATTTAACTCTACGGTATAAAAATTATTTGAACACCTTGAATTCCTTCTACCACCTCCCATACAAACGGCACTGTTTCATGAAATACTCAGTACGTATAAAACTTATCGATCTGAAATTGTGCACTATTTAGAGTTATTAGTAAGACCGAAAAAATAAGATGATTAGCTTCACTCCTTCTACCCCTCTCATACAAAGTGACACAACTTTACAAATTTTCCTGAAAAGTATGAATGCTACTGATCTGCGATTTAAAACATGCCAAATGCGTGATTATAGTAATATCTGAAAAAAATACTAATACCCCCCACTTTGCCAGCACCTCTCAAACAAACTGCACAATTTCACTAAATCCAATACACTAATTTTCTCAGAACCTATTAAATTTTTGAGGCATAAATTTTGTACATTCTGATACATTCCAACTCCAGCATGATGTGAAAAAAATGGTCCAATGCCGTCACCCCTTTTACCACTCCCCATACAAAATTTCTTAAAATTAAAAATGTTTGAGTAATGACTTTATTCACTGCATTTGACGTTGAACTGGATAATAAATTGTTTCAATATTACCGCGGAAGTCTATAATAACTAATGATATTAGTTTTGTGTTGTTTTAACTCAATGAAATTTATAATGCTTCAAAACTCAATTACTTTTTGATTAAATAATTTTATATAGTTCCCCGTATTATGAAATGATAATACGAAGCTTTGGCAATCGTCAAATTTTTCAACATCCGTTTTTCTTATAGATTTACGTATTTTGAGGTCCCAGGAGTCTAAAAACTAGTTTTCTCTAGGATGTTTGCCTGTGTGTTCTAACGATAACTTGCGTAAATTTCAGCCGAATTGGGTGGGAGTGGTCGCAAAAAAAACGGGCTCCGCTGTGAACAGAATGCTATTGTTTTTGAACATGACTGCTATGACTGGAAAAGAAAGTTATAATCATGTAACCTAGAAACAAACATAACAGGGCTACGATTGCGCGTAAAGCGCAATCTTACGATACTCTAGATGAAATAGAATTTTTTGTGATCCCAAGAAATTTTGTATGGGGAGTGTTAGAAGGGGTGATAGCATTGAACTAATTTTTTCCCCATCATGCTAAAGTAGCTATAAAAATGTTTTATACAAAATTCTTACTCCAATAATTAAATAGGAGCTGAGAAAATTAGTGTGTTAGATTTAGTAAAAATGTGCAGTTTGTATGGGAGGTGGTAGAAAGAGTATCCCCCTCACTGATTTTTTCAGAAATAACTAAGAATATCATAAAATTGACATTTCTTAAATTTTAGACCAGTAACATTCATACTTTTCAAGAAAATAGATTTTTTTTGTTGTGAAACTGTGTCATATTGTATGGGAGGGGGTAGAAGCAGTAAAGCTAATCAAATATTTTTTTCTAATCTTAGTGATAATGCTAAATAAGTATTTATTACAAAATGTGAGCTCGATAAATGTTGAATGTTCTGAGAGCATTTCATGAAAAAGTGTAGTTTGTATGGGAGGGGTTGGAAGGAGAGAGAGGACGCAAATAATTTTTATACTGTATATTGAAATCATTATGAAAGTAATATATCCCGAAATTCACACTAATAGCTTTTATACTTTTCGAGGAAATCCATTTATTGTGAAATTGCGAAATTGTGTCATTTTGTATGGGAGGGGGTAGAAGGGGTAAAGATAATCGTCTAATTTTTTTTGGCCCTACTATCATTTTTAAATAAATATTTAGTGCATAATTTCAGCTCGCTAAATTCGATACGCACTGAGTAAATTGGCTTGGAGTAATTCATGACAAGTACAGTTTGTATGGGAGGTGGTAGAAGGAGGTGGAGGACACACATAATTTTTATACGGTAGATTGATATTATCATAAAAGTAATATATCATATTCATTTCTTTGTCCGAGCCTTATTTCTGGGCGTTACAAACTTTAGAGCAAACTTATAATACTCTCAGATTCCATCTAGAGTATAAAAACACAAAAACTATTTTTAATCCGAAAACGTTGTATGACAAAGAAGGCCAAAACTATTTTTTTTTTTTTTTGTTAATTTTTTGTTTTCTTTTTCACTTAAAGAAGAAGCACCCGTCCTTGCTGTGTGCTGCAATAAAGCTTACCGAGCGAGAGGGGGAAGGAGAGGTAACAATAATAATCCTACATGTTGATGAGCAGCCTCAAGGCATCCATATGGCGACCTTTTACTCCTCACTCATCATACACCAAATACTGCCGAGAAACGGAATAGAAGAAAAATTTCTGAAGAAAAAAAACATACGTGGTGCGATACTCTTAAAAACTACACAAAAATCTTGACAAATGTAAGAAGTAAATAAATATAATTATTTAAATTATAATAGGTGCTTAATAAAGCCGAAAATTTTCAGGATGAATTTATGAAAATAAACGAATAAATAATATATGTAATATCAATATAGAAAAAAATTACGTTGTTGGGGCCGTTACTGCCATCTGGATTCGCATCTTTCGTCTCCGCATCGATTCGTTGTTTTTTATCTTAGTTCGGTATTTCTATATGTATAATTCATTTTAAAAAAGAGAGCATTATATGTCCAATTTACAAGAAAGGAGACAAACTCTGCTGTGAGAATGACAGAGGAATATCATTGTTGTGTACGTCCTATAAAATAATGACAAAAATAATTGTACGTCGTCTTAAGCCCTATACTAATGAAATAATTGGCGAATACAAAGGTGGATTCAGAACCGGACGATCTACAACAGACCATATATTCTCTGTGAAACAGGTGCTTGAAAAATGCTAGGAATGTAACACAGACGTGCACCAAATTTTCGTAGATTTTAAACAAGCATATGACAGTATCGGCAGGAGCGTACTGTACCAAATCATGCTTGACTTTGGAATTCCTCCCAAACTAGTCCGACTAACAAGATTCACAATGACGAACACTGAATCCCAAGTGAGAATACAAACCAATTCCACAACCAGCTTTCGAACGTATGTGGCTTAAAGCAGGGAGATGGTCTAGCCCCCATGCTTTTCAACTTGGCACTAGAGTATGTCGTCCGAAAAATCCCAGTCGACACCAACGGGACACTACTATTCAAGTCCACCCAACTAGTAGCATACGCTGACGACATTAACATCCTAGCAAGATCCTTCCCTAGTGCTAAGGAGGTATTTGTCAATCTTGACTCCGCCGCAAAAGAAGTCGGGTTGCACATTAACGAAAGTAATGACGCAAACAAGAAGGAGAGCGCCTATCAGACAAAACATAACAATTGCGGAATATAATTTGAAGAGTGTGGACAATTTCATATATCTTGGGGCTAATGTAGCAAGGGACGGTAATGAAACAGACGAAATCAAACGACGGGTCATACTAGCAAATAAGACGCATTATTCGGTACTTCCAATAATGAAATCCAAGAAAGTGCACAGGAACAATAAGCTGCGGACTTATGAAACTATTATAAGACCTGTGCTCTGTTATGGCAGCGAGACGTGGACAATAACGCGAACTTCGGAAAAAGCAGTTAACGCATTTGAAAGAAAGGTCCTCCGAAGAATTTTGGGACCTGTGAAGGAAGGAACGGAATGGCGAATAAGATACAGCCATGAGTTGTATCAACTCTACGACGAGCCAGAAGCTTCAACGTTAATCAAGCTACGTAAACTGCAGTGGACTGGCCGTGTAGAGCGAATGGAGGACAGAAGAATCCCCAAACGTGCTCTTGAAGGCAAAGTGAGTGGTAGCCGGCCAGTAGGCAAACCACGCAAGCGATGGGAAGACTCGGTTGATGAAGAAAGCAAAGCCATATTAAAAAACATAAGAGAATTATGATTGGGCGTAAAGCCCAATCATATGATACTCTAGATGAAATGAGAAAGAGTTCAATGTACCGGAAAATATGTCACTACCAATTCTTTTAAATAATTAATAGTGACTTTTGTATGGGAGGTGATAGAAGCAGAGGAGGAAGGTTTGTAATTTTTGGATATGACACCTAATGTGGTATGCAAAATATTTCGTGCTGAATTTAAGGTTTGTAGCTTTCATTATTTTCAATTGGGCATAGTTTTCCTGAAATTGAGGCACTTGTATGGGAGGTGGCAGAGGAAGTGGACCGTTTAAGATGATTTTGAAACTGCTTATCATCATCCTTATCAGCACGCTTTGATTCAATTTCAAATTCGATAGTTCTAATATATTCGAAGAAGAAATGCTTTATAATACAGATATTTGTATGGGAGGGGGTAGAAGGAGTGAAGAGGAGCTGATAATTTTTCTTGGCATTTATTGCAATTATTAAAAAACAAATTCTGGCAAAATTTTAAGTTTGTACTTTTCCTAGTTTTAATGGAAATCGATATAATGTACTTAACAAAAATTGTACATTTGTATGGGAGGGGGTAGAAGGAGTGTACGGATCAAAACACATTTTTTTCTCGTTATTGATATTGCTATTTTTATACTTTATGCAAAATATAAAGTTGATAGCTTTAACAGTTTCGAAGAAAAATAATTTACTTTAAATTTCAAAATTTCGTGAAATTTGTATGGGAGGGGGTAGAAGGAGTGAGGTGAAGAAGATAATTTTTTCAAAGCAGATTGGAATTATAATAAAATTAATTCTGGCAAAAATTTGTTTTTCTAACTTTGCTAGTTTCAATGAAAATCGAAAAACTGCATTTTCCAAAATTATGCATTTGTATGGGAGGTGGTAGAAGAAGTGATGGGATCGGATCAATATTCAGTCATATTAATGACATCTATATCATTATACTTTAACCCAAATTTCAAGTTGATAGCTTAAATAGTTTCAAAGAAAACTCAACTTTTGAAAAGTTTGGAATTTCGTGAAATTTGTATGGGAGGGGGTAGAAGGAGTGAGGGGATGTGGCCCGTTCACGAACTTAAAGTTACTTTTTTGCTAAAAATGACACACAACAAATTGCAGCACGATAGCTCAAAGCGTTCGAGAGTTATGCTGTAGACAGACGCACAGACAGACAGACAGACAGACAGACAGACAGACAGACGGACAGACGGTCACTCGGAATCGAGGATTTTGAGCGACAACAAATATTTCTGTACCCTTGGCGGCTCTGTGCGAGCGTTATTTCTTAGCGTTACAAACGGTAAGGCAAACACAATATACTCTCAGATTTCATCTAGAGTATAATTAGCAGCTGGAGGACGCGATCTTTGGATCGAGACGATTGGAGGCGACAACTTCAGGAGGCCAGGGCCCGATTTGGGCTGTCGCGCCATTGATGATGAATTCATTTTATTATATTTCACTTGTTTAATTTATATATATATGTATATATATATTTATATATATATATATATATGTATATATATATACATATATGTATATATACGAGTATGGTATGTACTTGAAATTGTGAACATATGTTTGGGACATGTACCAACACAACAACAACAAAAAATCGATAATCGAATGTTCCTTGCTCTCGAAATTTGAAAAGTCACCTTACTTTTTGAACACACCTCGTATATATATACCTAGTCCTGCCATAAGTTCTGTCACATAATTTCTCACATTGGCAACAACTTTATTTTATGAGTGACATTTCAATATCGGCCAGTTTTATAAACGTCATAATGTTGTTGACAGTTGATGGTCATTTAAAGTGTGTTCGTTAACGTGTGAAGATGGAATGGGGTGTAATAGAAAACCGAACTGCAGTGATTGCACTACATAAGTGTGGAAAATCCGCGAGTGAAATTTTCAAGTTGTTGTGCCCGTTAAAAATAATGCAAAGATTTGTGTATCGTGCGATCCAGAGATATAACGCGATCCAGACTATTGAAGATCGACCTCGTTCTGGACGTCCGCGTGATGTACGTTCTTCTGCTGCCATCAAAGCGGTCGAGAGTCGAATTCGTCGAAATCCGCTTCGTAAACAACGAATCATGGCTCGAGAGATGAACATCTCCACCCGAAGTATGTCTCGCATCATAAAATCTGACCTCGGGATGAGTGCCTTTCGACGATCAACGGGACATTTGCTGACTGAGCAGTTGAAGCAAATTAGGAGCACCAGATCGAAAGAGCTCCTTCGGCGGTACGGCAACAACAAACATCGAGAAATTTTATTTACCGATGAAAAAATTTTTACGGTGGAGGAACATTTCAACCGCCAAAATGATAAGGTGTATGCCCACAGCTCCATAGAAGCCCGAGAAGTTGCCACTAGGGTACAGCGAGGACATCATCCAGCATCAGTCATGATATGGTGGGGTGTCAGCTACGAAGGGGTCACCGAGCTTCATTTTTGCGAAAAAGGCGTAAAAACTGCAGCGAAAAATTATCAAACGGACATCCTGGAGGGATGTGTGAAGCCGCTGAACTCTACGCTATTCAACAATCGACATTGGGTTTTCCAGCAAGATTCTGCGCCAGCCCACAAAGCTCGAACCACACAAGCGTGGTTGGAAACCAATATTCCACAGTTTATAAGGGCGACGGAATGGCCTTCTGGGAGCCCAGATTTGAATCCCCTGGACTACAAACTGTGGGCGGAGTTAGAGTCCATGGTGTGCACGAGACGACACCCAAATATCGAGAGCCTTAAGCGATCTTTGACAGAAGCAGTAGCTAATTTTCCGCTAGAAACAGTGCGTACTGCTATCGATGACTGGCCCAACAGATTAAAGAGCTGTGTTAAGGCTAAAGGCGGCCACTTTGAATAATTTGTTGCTTATTTTACTTCCATTAGTATGCCAAAATAAAATATATTTTCCTTTGTCAAAAACTCTTTTTCATTTATACAAAAATTGCCCATATACGTGTGACAGAACTTATGGCACGACTAGGTATATAAAACGATAAATTTCCCATCAGTAAGCGATTTATAAACACGCGCATTTAAAACCTAGAAGCTTACGTTCTACTCCTTCAATGGCGCTACAGCCCAAATCAGACCTTGGCCTCATGATGTTTAGGTTCCTTAACATTCCATAACTTCGCAAAACCCTCTTTCTACGAATTTTTCATTTTCTTAGATTGAGGTGACCAAGGTATATCCAAGCAGGCAATGTGCCGGAATTATATATTGTGCCGACCGGGATTTGAACTCACGACCTTCACATTACAAGACCAACACACTACCTACTAGGCTATACCCTAGCTTACGATAGCGTAATAATTTATGCCTGCAAGCTTAGACTCACGAATTCTGTTGACACAAAAAATGCCTTGCGTAAAGGATAAAGCAAGACTCAGTTGATAAACTCTTGCTCACGGGGAACCTCTGTTCAAAATTTATATTAATCATCAGTTTTTTATTCTGTTCAAAATTTACATTAATCGTCAGTTTTAATTAAATATTTTGATTTACTATCTACATTCGTCGTTTTTTTTTTATTATGCTAACTTTCTCCTGTCTTTCTCTGCGAGCGACCGGGGAAGGAATCAATCTGTTGCGGAGATAAGAAACCTACCTCCAGTGACAAGATTTTATGTTGGCAGCGGTGAGATAGGCAAGGCATTAAGCTTCCCGAAGTTAATTTGTCCCGATAAAACTTGCCTATCTCGTGTGTCGGAGCTACCACGATCAGTATTATATAAGGAGTAACCAACAGCAGGTACCATTCAAACAACTTAGCAGAGTTCCCTCGACGAAATACTGAGCCGTCGTTGGATCTTTACATCTCGAAAAATTCCACGGAAACTCGAGTTCGGATTCAACAGAGTGACCAATCGATTTGAGGATTCCGATCTATCATCATCGACGGAGCAGAGGGTCATCTCAGAAGCCTTCAGTCACAAGAAGGATGCATCGTATTCGCAGCCTTTTCTACGGAATGTTTTTATGAGTATAGTGCAATCTTTCAATTTATTACATTAAGAAGTTTAAGAAAAGTGAAGGTCAATTGAAGAAATAACATTATTCGAAGTAAAGATATAGTGAAATGAATTGAAGTGTACATTAGGTTATGTAAAACAAAATAATATCATTTTTTTTTTTTTAATCGATATGTTTTTGGGAGAAATTTTTGTGATTGTAATAAGGTTTCTGCTTCGGAATTGCGTACGAGTGTCGATTTTCAGACTGGCGATACGAACTATTTGAAAGAAGAAACTCTGACTGTCTTTATAAATGGCTTATATCAGAATCTCTGTCTATGTAATTACACAGCTTCCCAAATCAATAAACGAAGCAAGCAAGCTCGCCCAAGAATAGGACGAAAGGCTAAACGCATTCAGGTCAAATTCCAGTCGGGATTTTCCAAATCGGAATCAACATCCGAAGATAAGTCACGTAAGATCCTCTGTGAAATGTTACAATTGTAGTAGACTTGATCACATAGCGAATGTCGATCCGGTAGGCACTCGAATCAAAATAAATTAATTTCAAATCAAGACAATCCCCATAATGCAACTAATAGTTACAATACTCATAGTCATAATAGGAATCAGATACCGAGTGAAAAAGCTAGTTCAAATTCATAGCAACGTAGAGATAATGAAAGTGAGAATACGCGCGGAAACTTTAACGTAGGTACGATAAATAGAGTACACCTAGTTCTGTTTTTGCATGAACCTTTTTTACACGAACTTGATTTAACACGAATTAAAAAAAAAAATATTACATTCTCTTTTTACACGAGCGGTCCAATCCAATTACTAACAATTTTTATGTATTCTTAAAAGGCATGCTCTCCATAATATAAAAATTAAAGGTGAAACTGCATCGGCTGTTAAAGTATTCCCGCATGAACCTTGCTAAAAATTTTTAATGGAATTTTTCTGGAATCGAATGCCGAGCAGAACGTACGTAGCCAAATCGCAGAAATCTCTTCGTGGTAGCCAAGGATCGTGTGACCTTATTATTTTGCTCGAACGCTTCAGGAGATCGTATGTTGAAACCACTGTTGGTAAATCGGCCCATAAGCCCACTTTCAATAAAAAGTGTAGATATGACTAAACTGCCTGTTCACTGGATGACAAACAAGAAGGCCAAGAAACCACTGCTATCTTTACATAGAATAGTTCGACAAATATTTCGTCCTAGAAGTCAGACGTTACATGAATTTGAAAGGTCTCAAATTTAAAGTTCTTCTGATTCTTGACAATGCACCCGGCTATCCTGTCTTGGAACACCCAAACGTACAAATTTAATTTCTTCCACCTAATACTACATCCTTAATACACCCGCTAGACCAAGGTATAATTGCGACATTTAAAACATACTATGTAAAACGAACATTCCAATTCGTTTGGACAAACTCAATGATGAAATACTAACAGTCATTGATGTGAGGAAGAAATTCTTAATTATGGAATGTGTCAATCAAGTTGGAATGGCGTTAACTGAATTAAAACCAGCTACTTTGAATGCGTGTTGGAAAGCGGTTTGGTCACAATGTGTAAAAACCAAAGATCGCATTATATATTATTATAAATGGGATCTGATTTTCCAACATCATTATAATGGCACACACAATTGGGGAGTAGGATTCGATGATCTATCGTTTGAAGATATTGTTGAATTATTTATTAGTCGATAAAACTTTGAGCGAAAATAAGTTTTAAGATGTTGCCTTAAAGAAATGATGTGTAAAACAGTTTTTTATTTTTGTTCATGAAGAATTTTTTTCATTTTCATTATTCATTGCTAAATAAAATAATAAGCTTAAAACGAATATTTTCATATGGGTTTTGTTGATTTCTTTTAGATCCGGAACCAAACTTCTTTTCTTCCATAGAGACAATGTCTTTTTTTACACGATTTTTGTTTTTCACTTATGTTTCCGAATAATATTTTCTAAAACTGGCCATAAATTTTCTATTACATTCATATCTGGACTCTGTGCCGGCGGAGACATAACTTGCGGGCAGTTCCAAATCAGCCAAGATTGCACAATACCAGACTTATGCTTAGGGTTTTCAAGATTCACAGCACTCTGGAGCAAATTTTTTTTCAAAATGTTGAGGTTCATGGTTTTCCCCATGTTACCTTCAATGAACTCCAAATTTCCAATCCCGGCTGCCGACATACAGGCCCATACCATTACGCTTCCGCCGCCATGCTTCACTGTAGCTTTTAAATTTTCTTTTTGTAGCTCAGTATTAGGTTTCCGCCATACGTATGCCATGCTATCAGAGCCAAAAATATTAAATTTAGACTCGTCTGAGAATATGACGCTGTTCCAAAAGTCCGAATTTTTGTTGGCGTGCTCTCTAGCAAAGGCAAGGCGACTCAGCTGGTTTTTTCTGCTTATGAATGGCTTTTTTCTAGCTACTCGACCATTGAAGTTGTGGTCTCGGAGCACGCAGCGGACAGTTTCTGCACTGCATGACTTACCAAGTCCTTGCGGTATCTTCGCGACTAATTTTGGAGCCGTTAACTTTAGTTTCGCCTTAATTTTACGTACAATAAATCGTTCGTCAGACGAGTTGAAAATTTTGTTTGGCGCGCATTTATCTTGAATACGATTTTCATGAACGAAACGTTCAATGATACTCTGTATTGTGGTGGGACTCAAATTAACAAATTGAGCAATTTTCCGCTGGGATAGCCCGTTCTTGAAATGACTTATCACTAATTCTCGCTGCTCAATTGTCGTGCGACGACAATAGCACTTCTTGTCAGCTACACGTAAAATATCACACTAAATATTGATTACAGCTAGTTGCCAATTCCTTTTTTTGAAGAAATAGAAAGTCCCGTTATACAGCGCGACACGATCGGACAGAAGTGGAGACAAGTACATATCTGCATAAAATAAGCCGTGGCCGGCGTTTCAGCCTTAACAGTGTCAGAAGTAATTTTTGTAAACATTTTTTTTACTTATTGTAATTACAACATGCTTATTGTTTTTCTATATCTACATTCAAAATTTCATGATTTTCTAATTATTATAGTTTTTAAGATACAGTGTTCTATAGTTTAAAAATAGCACTGTACGAAATAAGCTGTGAGCCACTGTATATTAAAGTCAATAATGAATTTTTGAAAGCACTAATCGGATACAGAAGCAGATGTGAGCTTAATTAAAAAAGAAAAGGAATAGGGGGAATAGAGGAAGTTAGTGAGACATCAGTTGGAAAATCAATTTTAAACTACGAGTTAGAGGTCAAATAGGGGAGAATGTTTTTGTGTCTCAAGCCAAAATCGGTAATCTAATTTCCAATAGTGTAGCCACTATAGATGAAACCAATCGTGTCCTTGTGAGTATTTTAAATACCGGTGATGAAGACGTCGTATGTAGAATCAATAAAATGGAGGTTTATGAAATAACGGAAGAAATCATACCTAAAAAAACATAACAGGGCTACGATTGCGCGTAAGCCGCAATCTTACGATACTTTAGATGAAATAGAATTTTTTGTGATCCCAAGAAATTTTGTATGGGGAGTGTTAGAAGGGGTGATAGCATTGACCTAATTTTTTCCCCATCATGCTAAAGTAGCTATAAAAATGTTATGTACAAAATGCTAACTCCAAAAAGTTAAAAGGAACTGAGAAAATTAGTGTGTTAGATTTAGTGAAAATGTGCAGTTTGTATGGGAGGTGGTAGAAGGAGAGAGGGGATTTTAGTGATTTTTTCAGAAATAGCTAAGAATATCATAAAATTGACATCTCTTAAATTTTAGACCAGTAACATTCATACTTTTCAAGAAAATAGACTTTTTGTGAAGTTGTGAAACTGTGTCATGTTGAATGGGAGGGGGTAGAAGCAGTAAAGCTAATCAAATATTTTTTTCTAATCTTAGTGATAATGCTAAATAAGTATTTATTACAAAATGTGAGCTCGATAAATGTTGAATGTTCTGAGAAAATCGGCTTAGAGCATTTCATGAAAAAGTGTAGTTTGTATGGGAGGGAGAAGAAGGAGAGGGAGGACGCAAATAATTTTTATACTGTATATTGAAATCATTATGAAAGTAATATATCCCGAAATTCAGACTAATAGCTTTTCTACTTTTCGAGCAAATCCATTTATAGTCGAATTGCGAAATTGTGCCATTTTGTATGGGAGGGGGTAGAAGAGGTGAATCTAATCGTCTAATTTTTTTTAAACCTTACTAACAATTTTTAATAAATATTTAGTGCACAATTTCAGCTCGCTAAATTTTATACGCACTGAGTAAATTGGCTTAAAGTAATTCATGACAAGTACAGTTTGTATGGGAGGTGGTAGAAGGAGGGGGAGGACACGCATAATTTTTATACCGTAGATTGATATTATCATAAAAGTAATATATTCCAAATTTCAGGCCAATAGGTTTTATACTTTTCGAGCAAATCCGTTTATTGTCAAATTGCGCATTTGTGTCATTTTGTATGGGAGGGGGTGGAGCGATTTGGCCCGTTCACGAACTTAAAGTTACTATTTTGCTAAAAATGACACACACAAATTTTTAGCACTATAGCTCAAAGCTTTCGAGAGTTATGCTGTAGACAGACGCACAGACGGACAGACAGACAGACGGACAGACGGTCACTCGGAATCGAGGTTTTTGAGCGACAACAAATATTTCTGTACCCTTGGCGGCTCTGTGCGAGCGTTATTTCTTAGCGTTACAAATGGTAAGGCAAACACAATATACTCTCAGATTTCATCTAGAGTATAAACAGTGAACGAGATTGAAATTCGAAGTGTACACATGAACGTAGAAGAAAAATCCTCGATATACAAAATTATCAATGAGTATAAAGAGATTTTGAGAGAAATGGATCCCAAAAACCTAACAAGATCAGCAGAACACTCGATAGATACGGCTGAAGGAGCTAAGCCAATAAAAATATATAAGTACCCGAAGGTACATGAAAATGAAGTGAACAATCAAATAAAAAAACTATTAAATGACGGAACCATTCGCGAAAGCAATTCTCCTTGGAATTTACCGTTATGGATGGTGCCGAAAAAGCAAGATGCATCAGGAAAGACCATGTGGAGAATGGTAATTGACTATAGAAGGTTAAACGAACTAGCCGTTACCGATAAATACCCATTGCCCAATATCTCAGAGATATTGGACCAATTAGGGAAAGCGAAGCACTTTAGCACTCTAGATCCCACCACGGGCTTTCATCAGATTCCTGTTAAGCAATCTGATAGACCAAAGACGGCGGTCAGTGCTCCGTACGGGCACTATGAGTACAACCGAATGCCGTTCGGACTCAAGAATTCACCCTCATGTTTTCAGAGGATGATAAATAACGCCTTGTGTGGTGTTGGAGGTTCGAGATGCTTTGTTTACTTAGATGATATGGTCATCTATGGCGTCGATCTAGAGGATCATAACCAAAAATTTAAAGAAGTATTCGAAAGACTTAAAATTAATAATCTACGCTTGCAGCCAGATAAATTTCTCCGGAAAGAAGTCGCATATTTGGGGCAGAAGACAGTGTTAAGATGAACCCAGATAAGGTGCGGGCCGTTACTTCTATGAAACCTCCTAAAACTCAAAAGGAAGTAAAATCCATTTTAGGGATGACTGGCTATTATAGGAGATTTATCAAAGACTATGGAAAAATCGTGTCTTCCATTAACAAATTACTCAAGAAAAATATAGATTTCATTTAGACCGAAGAGTGCCAAAATCCTTTCGATCTTAAAAAGGAAAAAACTAATTGAGGAACCAATATTAAAGTACCCAGGCTTCGAAGAACCCACCACCCTCACTACCGATGCAAGTGGGTATGGTATTGGAGGTATTATCAGTCAAGTTCACAATGGAAAGGACCTATCAATTCAATTCTTATCCTGGACATTAAATTCAGCTGAACGAAAATATAATACAATACTTACGAAAAGGAATGTCTAGCTGTAGTATGGACAGTGAAGCATTGCAGACTCTATCTCTACGGAGTACCGTTCACTATCAAAACCAATCATAGGCCGTGGCTTAAAAATTTCACGGAACCGAGCAATCGCAGAGGCAGATAGTGGACTATGCTCGAGGGATAAAACTTTGAAATCAAATACTTACCAAGAAAGAAAAACTATATTGGTCATAAAACTTTGAAATCAAATACTTACCAAGAAAGAAAAACTATATTGGTCATGGTAACTAATATTGAAGGTAACAAACAAAATGTTAAAGACCAATATAAAAGCAACAAAGGGTACACAGATATACAACCTCTAACAGTATCTCAGCAGTATAAATGGGCAGACCAGCCACAGGATTCTTCGAAAACATAGATGAAATTGAAAAACAAATTGGTTGGAAAAAGGAATGAAAAGGAAAATTAAACTCTATTCCCGAAGATAAAGTTATTGTCGTAGACAGAGCAGATAGATTGGAGTTAATAAAAAAATTCCACAATGGTTACATTGGAGGTCATCGAAGTATTAATGCAATTGAGAAAGCCATAAAAGAAAATTATTATTGGTTAGGTATTCACAAAGATATTTCTGATTACATAAAAAATTGTTAACATTGCCAAAAATTCAAAATAGTGCGGCAAAACAAAACTTAACCCATGATAATTAGTGAACTGAAAGAAAAACCTTTCGAGCGAATAGCAATTGACATTGCAGGACCTTACAGGACCGCACCCGAAGACGATAGCTCGAACTATAGCATTACAATTCAGAATAATCCCTCCAAATACATTCGCACTGGATCTCGTACTTTGATGTACTGCGAGAAATACTTTCGGACAACGCGCCTAATCTCAACGCAGGAACTTTACTGAAATTCTGTAAGAAGTTAAAAATTGACAAAATAGCCACCAGCTAGCTCCTACCATACTCAAAGCAAGGGAGGTACAGAGCGAGCTGATGCAAAGTTAACCGAATACCTTGGAACAACTATGGATGAGTTAAAAAATGATGCGGAATGGTATACTAAACTTATCTTAGCATCCTTTTGCTATAATCAGACTCTATATAGTGAAACTTGCTATACTCCACACGAACTACTATTCGGTATGAAACCTAACATAATTAAGAGCCAACAGGTCAAAGATAGAGTAGATATTATAACCAACCACCTTGACAATATTAGAAAGAACGCTATTAAGAACGATTTTGACAGAAAAAGAAAATCAAAGATAAGATATGACATTAAAGCTAAAGAAAAACTTAACAGCGCTACGATTGCGCGTAAAACGCAATCTTACGATACTCTAGATGAAATAGAATTTTTTGTGATCCCAAGAAATTTTGTATGGGGAGTGTTAGAAGGGGTGATAGCATTGAGCTAATTTTTTCCCCATCATGCTAAAGTAGCTATAAAAATGTTTTATACAAAATGCTTCCTCCAAAAAATTGAATAGGAGCTGAGAAAATTAGTGTGTTAGATTTAGTGAAAATGTGCAGTTTGTATGGGAGGTGGTAGAAAGAGTGGGGGGGATTTTAGTGATTTTTTCAGAAATAGCTAAGAATATCATAAAATTTACACCTCTTAAATTTTAGACCAGTAACATTCATACTTTTCAAGAAAAGAGATTTTTTGTGAAGTTGTGAAACTGTGTCATATTGTATGGGAGGGGGTAGATGCAGTAAAGCTAATCAAATATTTTTTTCTGATCTTAGTCATAATGCTAAATAAGTATTTATTACAAAATGTGAACTCGATAAATGTTATATGTTCTGAGAAAATCGGCTTAGAGCATTTCATGAAAAAGTGTAGTTTGTATGGGAGGGGTTGGAAGGAGAGGGAGGACGCAAATAATTTTTACGCTGTATATTGAAATTATTATGAAAGTAATATATCCCGAAATTCAGACTAATAGCTTTTATACTTTTCGAGCAAATCCATTTATAGTCGAATTGCGAAATTGTGTCATTTTGTATGGGAGGGGGTAGAAGGGGTGAAGTTAATCGTCTAATTTTGTTTAGCCTTACTAACAATTTTGAATAAATATTTAGTGCACAATTTCAGCTCGCTAAATCTTATACGCACTGAGTAAATTGGCTTAGAGTAATTCATGACAAGTACAGTTTGTATGGGAGGTGGTAGAAGGAGATGGAGGACACGCATGATTTTCAAACGGTAAATTGATATTATCATAAAAGTAATATATTCCAAATTTCAGGCCAATGGCTTTCATACTTTTCGAGCAAATCCGTTTATTGTCAAATTGCGCATTTGTGTCATTTTGTATGGGAGGGGGTAGGATTTGGCCCGTTCACGAACTTGACCTTACTTTTTTGTCAAAAACGACGTGGACGAAATTTGAGCTTTCTAGCTCAACGCGTTCTCAAGCTAGAGAGCGAACGGACGGACGGACATCCGGTTTTGAGATTTTTGAGTGATAATATTAATTTTTGTATTCATCATTTTTTTCTCCGAGCCTTATTTCTTGGCGTTACACACTCCAGAGCAAACTTATAATACTCTCAGATTTCATCTAGAGTATAAACATATTGCTTATGAAATTGGGCAATTGATTTTAGTAAAAAACATAACAGGGCTACGATTGCGCGTAAAGCGCAATCTTACGAAACTCTAGATGAAATTTTTTGTGATCCCAAGAAATTTTGTAAGGGGAGTGTTAGAAGGGATTATAGCATTGATCAAATTTTTTCCCCATCATGCTAAAGTAGTTATAAAAATGTTTTACACAAAATGCTTGCTCCAAAAAATGAATGGGAACTGAGAAAATTAGTGAGTTAGATTTAGTGAAAATGTGCAGTTTGTATGGGAGGTGGTAGAAAGAGTGGAGGGATTTTAGTAATTTTTTCAGAAATAACTAGGAATATTATAAAATTGACATCCCTTAAATTTCAGACTAGTGCTATTCATACTTTTCAAGAAAATCGATTTTTTGTGAAGTTGTGAAACTGTGTCATATTGTATGGGAGGGGGTAGAAGCAAGTGAGGCTAATCAAATATTTTTTCTGATCTAAGTGATAATGCTAATTAAGCATTTATTACAAAATATGAGCTTGATAAATGTTAAATGTTCTGAGAAAATCGACTTAGAGCATTTCATGAAAAAGTGTAGTTTGTATGGGAGGGGGTGGAAAGAGAAGGAGGACGCAAATAATTTTTCTACTGTGAATTTAAATCATTATGAAAGTAATATATCCCAAAATTCAGATTAATAGCTTTTATACTTTTCGAGTAAATCCATTTATTGTCAAATTGCGAAATTTTGCCATTTTGTATGGGAGGGGGTAGAAGGGGTGAAGCTAATCGTCTAATTTTTTTTGACCTTTCTAACAATTTTAAATAAAAATTTAATGCACAATTTCAGCCCGCTAAATTTTATGCGCACTGAATAAATTGGCTTAGAGTAATTCATGACAAGTACAGTTTGTATGGGAGGTGGTAGAAGGAGGAAAAGGACACGCATAATTTTTATACGGTAGATTGATATTATCATAAAAGTAATACATTCCAAATTTCAGGCTAATAGCTATTATACTTTTCGAGCAAATCCGTTTATTGTCAAATTGCGCATTTGTGTCATTTTGTATGGGAGGGGGTAGAAGGGGTGGAGCGATTTGGCCCGTTCACGAACTTGACCTTACTTTTTTGTTAAAAACGACGTATACAAAATTTGAACTTTCTAGCTCAACGCGTTCTCAAGCTAGAGAGGACACGGACGGACGGACGGACGGACAGACGGACGGACGGACGGACATCCGGTTTTGAGATTTTTGAGTGATTATATGAACTTCTGTATCATTGATTTTTTTCTCGGGGCCTTATTTCTTGGCGTTACAAACTTTGTGGCAAACTTATAATACTCTCAGATTTCATCTAGAGTATAAATATGGCTATAACAAATGACAAGTCAGTTGCGAAATGAGTAGAACCGTACAAAATAATAAAACTAAACAATCATAGTGTAGTTATTAAGGATGCCAAGAGTAATTGGAATAAATTTAAAACAATTAGAAAAAAAGATATCAAGCCTAAGGCTACCGACACACGATGGACTTTTGGGAATAACGCCAAATATTCGTTTCCGACGTGGAATTGCCAATTGGGTAGAGTCCAGTTTCATTTTTATTCGGTACAATGGACGGTTTTGATGCGGAAAAAATTCAAAAAGTTTTAAGTGTTGGAAATAAAAATGAATTAAATATTAAAACGGGCATGGAAAAGAATTTGGTACTAATGAAAGAAATTAATAAACAATTGAAAATTATAAACACTGAGCATAGCGCGATAAAGTTAAAAATAAATTAAGCAATCGATGAAATCAAAAAAATCAACAATCACACTAATGAACAAGAAAAGTTATTGCAATTAGAAATATAGTTCAATTATTGGAACAATCATTTTAATTTTAATTGGTTATTAAATAGTAAAGTTATATTTTTGAGAAAATTGTAAATTGACATTATTCAAATTAAATAATAAAAGAAAAACTTTTGTAATGCCATCTGTAAACTATACGAAAGATGCTGAAATATCTGATGATGTTGCTGCAGGAAATTTACCACGTTTAAGAGCGAATCTGTAAAAACCCGTTGTAATATGAATAGTATCAATTTAATTGTTAAGACCGGTTCTAATTCATCAAATTCATCACCTACGCTACGTGTCGTTGAACCTCCCAGACAGCTATTTGTGTCTCGTTTGGCCTACGATACGTCTACGAGAGAAGTGTCTGATTACATCACGTCGAAGCTGGGCTATACTCCAGCTGTCATCAGCTGTACTAAGCTGACAAAGGACAATCTTCCAGGTAAAATTATTGCGTCTTTCAAAGTTTGCTTGCCTGCAAACCTTACTGCTGCCAACTTTGCTGAATTTTGGCCACCAGGCGTCATTGTTCAGGAATTTGAACCTAGAAATAGCTCTCAACGGAATTTTCGTCGAAGAAGCAATCAGCGAAAACCAGCATAAATACTTCAAGTTTGACTGCTATCAATCCTTCATCATCTAATGTTCACAAGAATTATCAGGCTTTGTTAATAACAATAATAATAATAATAATCTCACTATTCTCTACCAAAATGTGCGTGGCCTTAGAACCAAGTTGGACGACTTCATGGTATCCCTCCTGGAGAGTATGCCTGATATTCTTTGTATCACTGAAACGTGGCTAATGCCTTCAATTCATAACTCTGAATTTTCCCCGAATCGCTACATTGTTCACAGGCATGACCGTGATCTTAGTCGCTCTATCAAAAAGGATGGTGGCGGTGTCCTCATCGCGGTTAAAAATACCCTGTCAACGTCGCGTTGTCCGGACTTTGATGCTTTTCCCATAGAGCACTTTCTCCTCAAGATTAAACTCTCTCATGGTCGATACCTATATATATGCTGTGTCTATATTCCTTGTTCCTGCGCAGTGGAAATTATTGAAAAGTTTTTTGACAGCCTTTCTGATATCGTCAACTCAGCTGGCGCTACCTCGACATTCCTTTTCTGTGGTGACTTCAACCTCCCCGACTTACAATGGAAAGCAGACTGGTCACACCCTTTATTGCCTGTATCTAGCATAGACTTGTGTGTTGATCACTTTATGAACCTGTGTTCACTTACTCAACAAAATACTAACACAAATCGTCGAGGGAAAATCCTAGATTTGATTCTTTCTAATGTCAGTGCTTCTCGGATCAACGTTGACACCTTTAGCGGATTAGTGCCACCCGACCCTTATCATCCTCCCCTTCAGATCAACCTGCAAATAGAGGTATGTAATCCATCTCTTATTTGTACGGATGAGAAGTACAATTTCTATAAGGGAAACTACGAGCAAATGAGTTGTGACCTCGGTAATATTAACTGGTTCGAACTTTTTAATGAATCATCGACGCAACTACACTACATCCTTGATGATATAATTCATCGGAATGTTCCCTATCGTGTCATTTCTAGTCAGTTATTTGCGCTCTTCGTAAAAAAGCGCGTTTGCATAAAAAGTATAAGCGTTCGTCTCTTCTATCCGATTACCATAACTATTCCCTTCAGCGTAAGCGGGTCAAATCGGACATCAAGAAGGCTTTCTCTGCATATATTTCTCAGCTTGAGGCGGCACTGTTGCGCAATGAGACCAAACCGTTTTGGTCGCATGTTAGAAAGCGTAGAAATAAGCAATTTTTTCCTTCACAACTTAAGTTTGGTGATACTACCACTACCTCTCCACAAGAAATGTGTGAACTTTTTGCCAATTACTTTTCCTCTGTGCTTAGCCACTCGAGTAATGATCTGTCTTATGACTTCTTCATCCCACCCCAGGAGTCGATCTCTGAGATATCCATTAGTGAGAGGGACATTATATCAATCATCCATTCTCTAGACTCGAAAATCGGTGGCGGACCGGATGGGATCCCGAACCTTTTTGTCAAAGCTCTCTCCTCGGAGCTCGCAGTGCCATTTTCTATTTTGTTCAATAAGTCTCTTGAAGAAGGCTCGTTTCCTGCATGCTGGAAGTTGGCTAACGTAGTACCCATTTTAAAGAAAGGAGATACCGAAAATGTCTTGAACTATCGCCCGATTTCCACCCTGAACTGTTTTGGAAAGGTGTTTGAAAGATTAGTTCATAATGTAATGTGGGAAAAAACTTTATCACTTGGTATCACCAGCCCAACATGGATCCGTGAAAGGTAGATCTACTTCTACTAATTTATGTGAATTCACTAATTTCGTTGCTCAATCCTTAGATCGTCATAATACTGTCCAAGTCATATATACCGATTTTTCAAAAGCTTTCGACACTGTTAATTGTAAAATTCTAATCTCAAAACTTGAAAGTTACGGTGTCTCTGGCTCTCTCCTGAACTGGTTCAGTTCGTACCTTACGGACCGTCGCACAGTGGTTCCGATGATTAATCTGACATGACAGAAGGTTTAAATTTTTGGACTTCAAATACCATAAATACTACCTTAATATGATCCTAAGTGATTGTTTAATTGCCGGTCATAACCAGTTTTAGAAATAAAATAACAGGGTCTACGCACGAGCAGGTAAATGTCTCTTGCTTAGGGCGATCATATTTTCAGCTCTAGCATCGACCGACATTTACTATCGGAGCTACGAATTGTGTACACGTAATTTATTTTTAGATCGAATAAAGGACTTTGGCGAATAAACCTACAGCTATTTTGCTCCATTTTCATCATATATTTCAAAATTTCTATGTATTGCCATTTTCTCCTTTGGTTGACGTATTTTTAGAACCAAATTTCATAAAATTTTTTCATTATTCATTGAAAGAGCAGGCTTTAAATAGCAAAGGCCGTCGAAGTCTTTTGTCAAATTATATTCAGCGTTTAAGTTATTCATTTGGGTATATAATCATAATTGTCTTATGACCAAGTTCAACCAACTCTGCTTTTTTTATTAGTTTTAGTGATGGAGGACGGAATCTTCGTAAAAAGAGTTGTTTGATGTTTGGCGAAATGAACCGAACATTTGAATTTTGTAACAAACATAAAGAACGATGGACTAACTCTCACTATATATTGAAACAACTCTTGGATAAAAATTGTGATTGGTTAAATGTTAAAATTCCTTCTCTGCAAGCAGACAGAGAGGTAGATTTACAGTCATTGCTTGATCATGCTATACAACGCATACTGTCAGTAAAATTGGAGGTGTTACAACAAGTACGTGTGGATATAAAAGAATTAATACAAGATCGCCTCCGCAACGAAATGGGACTTTTGGTTGATATACCCAAACCGGACTTTGGTACGACTAATGACGGTAATAGCGCACAGAGGTTCTTTGAAAATCCAGCCTTGACGTCGGATATTACTGGTGTATATGAGGAGCTGATTCGGCGATTCGGAACCATCCTTAAAGTAAAGCATAAACACAGAAGAACTCGAAAAATACTGTTTTCAAATAGCAGAATTATATGTCCAAGAATACATTTAAGCAAAGTTAGAAAGAAAGTACAAAGAATGCACAAAATGTGCATACGATATTTATTAATGGTACACAATTGATAAAAGAAGCCATACTTCCTATTGGAATGATGTCCGAAGAAGCTTAAGAGGCCCAAAATAAGAACTATAGAAATTTTAGAAAATATCATAGCCGTAAATTTTCTAGAGCGGATACAATGACGGACTTGATGCACATGTTATTAATTTCTTCGAACCCGATTGCAAGCAGTCTTCGAGTCAAAAGAAAAGCAAAAGTATATCTTCTGATGTATTGAGGCTACTTCAAGATCCAGGAAATGATGAAGATGTCGACAGCGATAATGATGATTATTATGCTGGAAATTAAATTAACGTGTATCTCTATGAAGCCTGTAATTATTTGAAATACGAGCATATGTTTTATTCCATTGCAATCAGTGTTTTTTAAAAATCAACAACAAATTGATGTTTTTGTAAAAATAAAACTAAAAACCTCCATAAAAAAGATAAAAATACTTCAAGAAAATAGTCAAGAAAATTTTGTACTTTGTATTAATGAGTAGCATTTATCAATTAGTAAGCGAATTTAAAGAAAGAGGTCAAGATTGGAGTTTTGTCATGTCAGATTAATCATCGGAACCACTGTGCGTCGTCTCCGAATTACGTTCAACGGACACTCCTCTACTGAGTTTCTTGCCAACTCTGGCGTCCCGCAGGGATCGATCCTTGGTTCTTTATTATTTACTCTCTTCAGAAATGATTTGCCCCAATTTGTATCTTCGAACTGTCTGTTATTCGCTGATGACCTCAAACTGTTCCGGGAAATTTCCTCCGTTTCTGATGACAGGATTCTCCAGGCTGATTTGTCGGCTGTCTCTCGTTGGTGTTCAAACAACGATATCTTTTTGAACATAGAAAAGTTTTTTACTATGGAGTACTCGTATAAGACTACCTCCTCTGTTCTCTCTTACTCTATTAATGGATCCATCCTTACAGCAGTAACCACAATAAAGGATCTAGGAGTGGTCTTTGATCGTAAACTTAAATTCGTCAATCATTTCTCCGAGATTACTAATAAGGCATACAGACTTGCTGGCTTCGTCCTCCGCACGACCGTCCAGTTTAATCGTCCAGGAACGGCTGCTCTCCTATTTGCCACACTCGTCCGTAGCATTTTGGAATACTGTTCCATCGTCTGGAATCCACACCACTCTTGCCATGTTCAAACCATCGAATCTGTTCAGCGTAGATTCACTCGAACCCTTTTCTACAGATTAAGGAAACCTCATATCGACTACAATGGCAGACTTGAAGTACTTCACCTACAGCCGCTGCTTTTAAGGCGGACCTTTCTCGATGCTTGCTTCCTCTACAAGATGTGCAATTACCTGCTCAATACCCACCTCTGTGACGACCTTAACTTTAGATCAGGAATAGTCTCAACAAGGAATTCAGACATCTTCAATCCTCCACGAGCCTCTCTAGATGTATACCATCACTCTCCGATGCTAAGAATGCAAAGGAACCACGACCGACTCCAATTTGGTTCTTTAGCTTCTTCTTTTCCATTATTTAAAAATAGAATTAAATCTATCATATTTAATGTTTAAATTTTTAACTTCACTATTCATTTATTTTTTAGCGTATATTATAAACTATCATCTTCAATGTTTAAATTTTCCTCCTTGCTGTTCTTTTGTTTTCCGCTTTTGTTTAATTGAAATTGTAATCTTTTTGTTCAAGAGCCCAAATAAATAAATAAATAAATAAGTAAACTAATATCTAAGAGAGGAAAAAAATGTTTGTAAGAAAACTCGATTACGAAAGAGAAATCAAGAAAATATTGGTGGACCAACGTTAATTTAACAAAGGGGAGTTGTTACGATAAATCTCCCATCAGTAAGCGATTGATGTATAAACACGCGCATTTAAACATAGACGCTAACGTAAGCAATAATTTCTGCTTACCTTAAACTCGCAAATTCTGTTGACACACAAAATGCCTGGCATAAACGATTTTTCAATATAAAGTAATACTCAGTTAATAAACTCTTGCTCAGTATTTTTTCATTTTTCACGCGGGACTTCTATTCAAAATTTATATTAATCATCAGTTTTTTATTCTGTTCAAAATTGAAATTAATCATCAGTTTTTATTATATATTTTGATTTACTATCTACATTCGTCGATTTTTTTTTTTGTAAAACTAATTTTCTCCGATCTTTCTCTACGAGCGATCACGTGTGTGAACTTGGCCCCCCCAATTTCGATTTTTTTAATTTTACTTTATTATTTTAATAATAAAGTATTGTGATCGACTTGGGAAAAAAAAAAAATTTGCTACCCTGAAATTTTTTTTTTTCGCGTTTCATGACTAAATTAGCCTAAAAATGCAAAAAAAAAAAATCCGTCTGTCTGTACGCCGTCCGCCGTACGCCGTACGCCGTACGCCGTACGCCGACGTGTACGCTCAGCGCACATTAACTCCCAAACCCTTAGAGATAGAAAGTTCATTTTTGGAGGGATTGTAGGTAGTTGCGGATCTCAGGCGGATGCCAATTTTGGGGGGTGTACAAGTTCAGGGGGAGGCAGGGGGAGCGCTTAAACCGAAAAATACGAATTCAAATATCTCAACCATGGCTACAGCTAGGAAGCTAAAAATCAACATACATATACAAGAGTTTATGGGACAACTTTTAAAAATAACTTAATTTTTTTATCCATTGGCGTGCGAAAAGGGGGGGCTAAGAACCAATTGTCGGCCGAATTTTTTTTTCAAATGATTATATCTTCGAAATTACTTCCCATAAAAAATTGATATTTTGAGACCATTAAGATAGTATCAAGATCTACTAGAATCAGTTTAGATAGAAGCTAATTATTGTAAGGGGGAGGGTCAAGGGGGGTGCAAAGAAAAACACTTAAAAATCAATATCTCGGCTATTTATTAAGCTATGTAATTGAATCTTAGAACCTATACTAAGCTATACTAGCAACATATGAAAAAAATATAATATGTGGACATTATAGTAGTGGGGGGAAATGGGGAGCATTTCAAAAATGGCGCACTTTCCAAAACTACAAATCATCAAATCTCAAAATTGAGTACAGATATCAAATCAAAAATTTGTCAGATTGTAGAGCTATAAAATCTTTAATTTTGGTAAAAAATTTGAGTTGGGGGGTGTAAGGGGAGGGAGGTGGAAAGCGAAAATGTTGAAAATTTTGAGTGATTTTTTTATGGCTCTGGTATAAGATACAAAGTTTAAGTTTTGCACGTCGACACATCTATTTGATATAGATAGAAAAAAAATAGTAATTTGTTCCAAAATTGTTATGTTCCGAAGTGGGGGTCTAACGTGCACAAGGTGTTTCATGTGGAATGAAAAAAACACATAAACTGAAAATTTTTGAATGAAATTTTTAGGTAGAAACTTGAAAATTTGGGAAATGCATTTAAAAAAAATCTCTAAAAGTTTGAAATACTAACTGGTCGAATATTTTTAAAACTTCTACTCCCTCCCATACAAAATTATTTTTTCGACCAATTTTAAGAAATCAATTATCACCTAACTATCAAAAGCTATCAATTTGAAATTTTGCACAAAAACTTAGAAAAATAATTAAAATAAAATTACGGTAAAAGTTTTGAAATCATGCTTGCCCTTCTACCCCCTCCCATACAAAAGCATGATTTCGACCAATTTCATTAAATCAACTAATAATCAACAAATTAAAAGCTACGAACTTGAAATTTTGTACGAGCACCTTACAATAGAAAAGAAAGAAAATTCCATCACAAATTTTACGATTCCCGTACCTCCTCTACCCCCTCCCATACAAAATTATTTTTTCGAGCATTTTTAAGAAATTAGTTATCAGCTATCTCTTAAAAGCTATCAATTTCAAATTTTGCATGAAAACTTATAAAAGTAATTCAAATGAAGTTACTTTAAAAGTTTTGAAATTGCGCTTACCGTTCTACTCCCTCCCATACAAAACTATGATTTCGACCAATTTCATTAAATCAACTAATAACTAACAAACTAAAAGCTACGAACTTGAAATTTTATACAAGCACCTTACAAGAGAAGCGAAATAAAACTGCATATCAAATTTTACGATTCCCCTACCTTCTCTACCCCCTCCCATACAAATTTTCGGTTTCGTGAAAATAAAATACACCGAATTTTATGAAAATTTTATGCAATTTCGTCTATGAAACACATTCTATACAGAGAATATTGGACGTGATTCAAGCAATTATTAAAAAGCTGTTAACATCCACCCACCCTTGCTATTACCCCTCCTAATCCCCTCATAAAAACCCAAACTTGCAGAAACGAATGAAATATTGTTAAATTGACAACAGCCCTGCCCGAGAAACCCCTTTGCACTTAGCTTTCCCTAACCACTTTAACCTGCATATTGACTTTCCACTCATCCGCAACTTGTCCCAAGAATAATAAAGTTTCGCCCGACTTGTTGGCAGTTTATTTCTTGTTGCAATCGTTTGGTGGTGATTGGTAGTCACTTTTTTTCGTTTGGTGGTAATCCGTATTCTTAGAAATCACGTGTGTGAACTTGGCCCCCCCAATTTCGATTTTTTTAATTTTTCTTGTTGCATTCGTTTGGTGGTCGTTTGGTGGTGATTGGTAGTCACTTTTGTTCGTTTGGTGGTAATCCGTATTCTTAGGAATCACGTTTACTTTATTTAGCGTGAACTTAGCCCCCCCAAAACACATTTTCTTAAATATCTGGAGTTACAGTTATCTTAGCGTAAAACAAATTATGCCATTCGTTTGGTGGTCATTTGGTGGTGTTTGGTAGTAACATTTCATCATTTGGTAGTAATTCAGTTAGCTGTAATTAATGATTTTGTTAAAAAGCGTGAAGTTAGCCCCCCATTATGTGTTTTTGTAAATAACTGGAGTTAGGATATTCTTACAGCAAAACGGATTTCACTAGTCGATTGGTGGTCGTTCGGTGGTGATTGGTAGTCACCTTTTAATCTTTGGTACCCATTCACATAGCAATAGTAGGCAAATTTCAAAATGAGCTTTAAGCTTTCCGATTTTGTGTGAAGTTGGCCCCCCCAATGTAAAATTTCGAATTTTTTTTTATTGCATTCGCTTGGGGGTCGTTTGGTGGTGCCTGCTAGCCCAATTTCATCGTTTGGTGGTGATCGGTATAGTTACAATATCGAATTTCCGTTAGTTTTATTCCGAAAAAGGCAAACCCGAAATAGAATTATGAATGAAAATTTCCCCAATATTTTTGATTGTTGAATTTTTCTTGATGCATTCGCTTGAGAATCGCTTCGGGGTGTCTGGTAGTCTAATTTTATCTTTTGGTGGTGATTAGTATAGACACAGCATCGAATTCCCGCAAGAGCTTTATTTCAAAAAAAGCAACTCGAAATGGATTCATGAATGATACTTATCCCCAAATATAAAATTTTTTAATTTTTCTTTTTGAATTCACTTGGCGTTTCACAGTCGTTCGGTGGTATTTGGTAGTCTAATTTTATTGTTTAACGGTGATTATTATAGTTACAATATCGAATTTCCATTAGAGCTTTACTTCAAAAATAGAAACCTGAAATATAATTATGAATGAAAATTTCCCCAATATCTATGATTTTGGAATTCTGATTATTGCATTCGCTTGGCGATTACTTGTTGGTGTCTGCTCGACTGATTTCATCGTTTGGTGGTGATCAGTACAGTAACGGTATCGAATTTCCTTGAGAACATTTTTTCAATAAAAGCGTCGAATCTAATTATTAATGAAATTTCTCCCCAAATTTAAAATTTTTAAATTTTTCATTTTTGATTCGCTAGGGCGTCGTTTGGTAGTGATTAGTGGTCTACATTTATCGTTTGGTGGTGATCAGTACAGTAACGGTATCGAATTCCCTTGAGAGCATTTTTTCAATAAAAATATCGAATCTAATCATTAATGAAACTCCCCCCAAAATTAAAATTTTTAAATTTTAAAATAGACTACCAATCACTACCAAACAACCCCCTAGTGAATCCAAAATGAAAAATTAAAAAAATTTTAATTTGGGAGAAGTCTCATTAATAATTAGATTCGATGCTTTTATTGGAAAAATGCTTCTAAGGAAACTCGATACCGTTACTGTACTGATCACCACCAAACGATGAAATTAGTCGAGCAGACACCAAAAAGTGATCGCCAAGCGAATGCAATAATCAGAATTCCAAAATCATAGATATTGGGGAAATTTTCATTCATAATTATATTTCAGGTTTCTATTTTTTAAGTAAAGCTCTAATGGAAATTCGATATTGTAACTATACTAATCACCGTTAAACAATAAAATTAGACTACCAAATACCACCGAACGACTGCCAAGTGAATTCAGAAAGAAAAATTAAAAAATTTTATACAGGGTGTTTGGTACTCCGTGCATAACCTTGTAAGGGGTTATTCCTGGATATATTTTGAGCAAAAAATTGTTCTACGGAGATGGTCCATTTTCAATATCCGCGGAGATACAGGGTGACCAAGAAAAGTGTTTCGGACCTGTACCCTCACTCACTCAAAACGATATATCTTGAAAACTAATAATCGCATTTCAAAGTGTTATAGCTTGTTTTGTAGGGAATCAAATTACCTTTCATTTGGTGTAATAGTCCGTATTGTACCTGTACCCAATCCTGAGGTATTTGCTTCAGACCGCAAATTTTTGATACTTTGACCCTCAAAATTCTGTGATCAATGTAGTGTTTCTCAAAAAAACGCATTATAAAAATGTTATTTTAATGTTGTTGTTTTATGTGCCATATTATTGCCTACAAAAGATGCATACATACTTATGACTTAGGTTTTCCCGTTTTCCAGGTAATAAGCGAAAATACATATGGCTTAAAAATAAAATATGCCATAAACCAACCCTCGTTTTAAAAAAACTACCTGAAATGTTGTTAAACTGAAATATTCTTTGTGTCCTTTAATTAGTATTTAAATTATCGATGAATGTCCTTTAAGTAGTATTTAAATTATCGAGGAAATGAATTAAATTAAAATGAGTTTCAACACAACGACGCTGTCCGACGCTTGGCATTGCAGTTAAACGTCTCTACGTGGAAAGTTTGGAGTGTCCTCAAAGCAGAGCGGTTGCATTCCTACCACCACACACCAGTGCAGGAGCTGGTACCCATTGATTTGCCCAAAAGGATGGAGTTTTGCAATTGGCTCCTTGAACGACAACTAAGTGACGAGAATTTTATGAACAACATTCTTTGGACTGATGAGTCCCAATTCACCAGGGACGGTATCACAAACTTCCACAACTTACACACATGGGCTGAGAGCAATCCACATACAAGAAGAGAGGCATCATTTCAGCACAGATTCAGTGTCAATTTATGGGCAGGTGTGATTGGCAACGATTTTATTGGTCCTATTAGGCTTCCGCCTACCCTAAATAGTTCCAATTACTTGCAGTTTTTGACAAATGATCTACAAGAGTTATTGGATGATGTGCCACTGCAACGATTGGCTTCCATGTTTTACCAACACGATGGTGCTCCAGCTCATTACGGCCGACAAATCAGAGATTGGTTAAATTCCAATTATAGCAATCGCTGGATCGGTAGAAATGGACCGATACACTGGCCTGCAAGATCTCCTGATTTAACTATTATGGATTTCTTTGTATGGGGACGGATGAAGGACCTTGTCTACGCAACGGAAGTAGTAACGTTGCAGGATCTAAACACCAGAATCGATGCGGCAGCAACAGAAGTAAGGCAGCAGTTGGGGAGTATGAACACAAAGAGAACACTGGCAAAACGAGCTTTAGCGTGCATTTAAAATGAAGGGAGCCATTGTGAACATTTATTGTAATTAAGGAAATTTGAAATAAACCATAAAAACCATTCTTAAGTTCTTTTAGTTCAAGCGGAGAGTGTTGATCAACCTATTCTTGCTTTTTTGACAAAAGTGCTACATTATTGGAATGATAATTTCTTCTAAACTATAAAACTTATGCAATGCAAGTGTATGCATCTTTTGTAGGCAATAATATGGCACATAAGAAAACAACATTAAAATGACATTTTTATAATGGGTTTTTTAGAGAAAAACTACATTGATCCTAGAATTTTGAGGGTCAAAGTGTCAAAAATTTGTGTTTTGAAGCAAATATCTCAGAATTGGATACAGTTACAATGCGGACTATTACACCAAATGAAAGGTAATTTGATTCCCTAAAAAACAAGCTATAACACTTTGAATTGTGATTATTAGTTTTCAAGATATAGCGTTTTGAGTGAGTGAGGGTACAGGTCCGAAGGACTTTTCTTGATCACCCTGTATCTCCGTGGATATTGAAAATTGACCATCTCCGTAGAACAATTTTTTGCTCAAAATATATCCAGAAATAACCCCTTACAAGGTTATGCACGGAGTACCAAACACCCTGTATTTGGGGATAAGTTTCATTCATGAATCCATTTCGAGTTGCTTTTCTTAAAATAAAGCTCTAGCGGGAATTCGATACTGTATCTACCTATATACTAATCACTACCAAAAGATAAAATTAGACTACCAGACACCGCAAGCGATTTACAAGCGAATGCATCAAGAAAAATTCAAAAATCAAAAATATTGGGGAAATTTTCATTCATAATTCTATTTCGGGTTGCCTTTTTCGGAATAAATCTAACGGAAATTCGATATTGTAACTATACTGATCACCACCAAACGATGAAATTAGGCTAGCAAGCACCACCAAACGACCCCCAAGCGAATGCAATAAAAAAAAATTTAGATATTTTACATTGGGGGGGCCAACTTCACACAAATTCGGAAAGCTTAAAGCTCATTTTGAATTTTGCCTACTACTGCTATGTGAATGGGTACCAGAGTTTAAAAGGTGACTACCAATCACCACCAAACGACTAGTGAAATCCGTTTTGCTGTAAGAATATCCTAACTCCAGTTATTTACAAAAATACATAATGGGGGGCTAACTTCACGCTTTTTAAGAAAATCATTTATTACAGCTAATTGAATTACTACCAAATGATGAAATGTTACTACCAAACACCACCAAATGACATAATTTGTTTTAACTGTAACTCCAGATATTTAAGAAAATGTGTTTTGGGGGGGCTAAGTTCACGCTAAATAAAGTAAACGTGATTTCTAAGAATACGGATTACCACCAAACGAAAAAAAGTGACTACCAATCACCACCAAACGACCACCAAACGATTGCAATAAGAAAAATTAAAAAAATCGAAATTGGGGGGGCCAAATTCACACACGTGAGCGATCGGAAGCAATCAATCTGTTGCGAAGATAAGAAACTTATCTGCCGTGACATACATATGTATATGGGTTATTCTTTTACAAACCGTACGGATGTGCCGAAAAAATTTACGTCTGTTTCTAGAATCTCTTTAAATTTTTTTTATGTGTTATGTATATGAAATAAACCGACACGTATGCGGGGACTTTTTTTTAAATTGTTTATTTTAAAAAATATGGATGTTTAAACATTTTGAAAATCGTTGGTTTTGCTCTTCTTAAAAGGCTATTATCTTCGGTTCTATTTGTCCTACAGATTTCGTTCTTATCTCATTTTAAAGGTAATTTTGTAAGCTTTTTAGTACATTGTTTCAAAAAAGTTATATTGTTAAACAATTGTAGTTATTAACAATTAAAGCGTTGAAAGCCGATTTTCATACTTGCGCCCAGTCGATAAAAAATCGAAAAAATACCATCGTATTCCTTGATTGATTTTCTAACAAATCCATGTAAAAAAAAATGGAGAAATAACGGGATCAACAGAAAAAAAATAATTTGCACCACCGGGCGCTCTGCTGCACAACGAAACGATTCAGTGTGTTAGTGACGCGTCGACTTTATTATTCCTCTACGTTAGCTAAAAATTATATTTGAAAAATTAGTAAGCAGGTAGGACTGTCCTTAATTATTATCCCAAAAATCAGCGCGGTCTGTTAATCAGTTTGTTTACAGCAGCTGGTTGAATGGGTACACCTCAGTAGTCCACGGCGATTTTTGCGGTAATTTCAGTTTCGAGGATAGGAAAAAGTCACATGGAGTCAATTTTGATGAATACGGTGGTTGATTGATGGAAGTCGTTGCATGACGGTTTTTGAGCACCATTTCCTCAACTTTCTGAATGTTTTCGTCAGTTGAAGAGGTCGAACGTCGCCCAGAGCGAGGCATATCTTCTAGGATCTCTCGACCGTCCTTAACAGTTGTGTCAATAACTGGCCACAAATGTTGCCATTTCATCTTGGAGCTACAATTTTTAAGCTTTTAACTTGAAACTTCAGGAAATCCTCAATTAACATGTTTTTAAGGGATTGTAACTTTTATATCACATTTCTTAAGTTATAAACACCCGGAGGTTTGAAAAATAAGATTTATGTATCGTTAGTCAATGCAAGGCCACACGTGTGGCCAATATATTTTTAGGCTGAAGCTATCGCTGAAAGTATTGAAAAGCAGTGAAACACGGTGAAAAATAGGAAATATAATTCACATTTATAACATACTAGAGATCGCCCGCGACTTTGTCCGCGTAAGAATCGCAATAATAACATTTTTTGAGAATGTAGTTAGTAATACATTATATCGGATAAATAATCTGCTTAGTTTGTTGGCTCTTTGAGCACAATGTTTTGTATTTTGTTGGAATCAGAACCATAAATTATTAAGAATGAGACCATGATACTCGCATTTGTATGGGACAGGCTCATGATCAAATCAAACCCGTGATTCGAGATCATATGTATACGTGTTGAAGAGCGTTAAGGACATGTGAATAGTTGTAGCTTGTGTTAATTAAAAAAATCCCAAATAAAATGACATTAAGCTTAAATACATAACAGGACTTCGATTGTGCGTAAAGCCCAATTATATGATACTACCGATGAAATCGAAATTTTTGTAATCTTAAGAATTCTTGTTTGGGGAGTGATAGAAGTGATGACAGTTTGTATGGGAGGTGGTAGAAGGAGTGGGGGGTTCTTGCTAATTTTTCTAGAAACTACTATAATCATCATGCAATTGATATGTTTTAAATTTTAGATCAGTTAGATTCACACTTTTCAAGAAAATAGAGTTTTTGCAAAGTCGTGGAAGTGTGCCACATTGTATGGGAGGGGGTAGAAGGAGTAGAGCTAATCGGTTAATTTTTATGTGATGATAATAATAACAATGATAATTAAAGATTTAGTACAACATTTTAGCTCGATAGAAGTTATACGTACTGAGAAAATTGGTTTAGAATATTTCATGAGAAAGTGAAGTTTGTATAGGAGGTGGTGGAAGGAGTGGATATTTTTTAGTTATTCTTTGAGGAGTAACTATAATTATCATTCAATTGATATATTTTAAATTTCAGAACAGTAACATTCATTCTGTTCAAGAAAATCGAATTTTCGCAAAGTCGTGGATTTGTGTCAGATTGTATGGGAGGGGGTAGAAATAGTAAAGCTAATTAGTTACTTTTTTCCTAATATTAATAACAGTGCTAATTAAAGATTTAATACAAAATCTTAGCTTGATAAAAGTTAGACGTACTGAGAAAATTGGAGTATAGTATTTCATGAAAAAGTTTAGTTTGTAGGTGATGGAAGGAGTAAGGGCATTCAAATTATTTATATACTTGAAGATCGAATTTATAATGGAAATAATATATTTTAAATTTCAAATTAATAGCTTTTATAGTTTCCATGAAAATTTGATTATTATAAATTTTTGAAAATGAGTCACTTTGTATGGGAGGGGGTAGAAGCAGTGAGGGAAGTTAAATAAAACCTAAGGCAGATTACTCCCCGAGGTAGACCTAATAATCTGTGAAAGTTTCATTACATTCGGTTTAGCCGTTTTTGCGTGAAAACCGGAAAGACAGACAGACAGAGAAAATTTTTAAAAACGTTTGTTTCTATAGCCATTTATAAACAAATAACAGACAGACACTACAATTATATTTATATAGATTACGTATATTATATAAATTTTACACATATTTTATATATGTATTGTTGTTATATGTATGTACATATATTATTTTCATTCGGGAATTAGGTATGACATAGTAAATATTTTGTTGTAGTTATGCAGGACTCGCTACAAATCTTCTTCTTCTTCAATGGCGCTACAGCCCAAATCGGGCCTTGGCCTCCTGACCTTCAGGTTCCTTAACAGTTTTTTCATTATTTATTGCGGAAGAGTTGTTAGCTCTTCGCACAACCCTCTATCTACGAATTTTTCATTTTCGTAGATTGAGGTAACCAAGGTATATTCAAGCAGGTAGTGTGCTGAAATCATGCGTCGACCGGGATTTGAGCTCACGACCTTCGTATTGTAAACCAAACACGCTACCCACTAGACTACACCCTAGCTACTCGCTACAAATAGTCTTCCTGTAAATAAAACAAAATTTTCTGGTGCCTTTTTATTGCAGATGCCAAACAGCCATTGCATTTTTGAGCTGGTTCAATTATATATATTTCTCCTGAGGAAACGACCAAACCAAATAAAAAAAGAAACCAATGCAGTTAGATTTTCTAAAAACACTTTCTATCCCACTATGAGTGTTGAGGTTTCTTATTATTGCAAGATTTTCTGCGCCGTGGTTAATATTTGGTAAGACTAACCGTCCACCAAGCTCCTGGAGAAAAATGTGTCTTCTATCAGAGCGATTGTTAGGATTGTTTTCATGATAAACCTTGAAGACAATCGCCCTCCTCCTCTCAATGACATTTTCATTACTTAATCTGGAAGGATTGTTAGCCCTTTGCACAACCCTCTGTCTACAAATTTATTCATTTCCGTAGATTGAGGTAACCAAGGTATTTTCAAGCAAGCAGTGCTCTGGAATTATACGTTGAATATACCTCCGGTTGAGAGCAATGTGGGTCAATAATATTATAAGAAACATAACAGGACTACGACTGGACGTAAAGCCCAATCGTGCGATACTCTAGATGAAAGAGACATTTTTTTTTTAAAGGAATTTTGTAAGGGAAGTGGTAGAGGGGATGACGACATCGAACTAATTTTTTCACATCACTCTAAGGTTGCTATCAAAATGTTTTATACAAAATTTAGGATTCAAAAATTTAATTGGTACTGAGAAATTTAGTGTATTGGATTTAGTGAAATTGTGCAGTTTTTATTGGAGGTGGTAGAAGGAGTGTGAATTTATTAATGACGTTTTTGGAAATAACTATAAACATCATTTAATTGACATATTTTAAATTGCAGATCAGCAGCATTCATACTTTTCAGGAAAATCGACTTTTTGTAAAGTTTTTGAATTGTGTCAAATTGTATGGAAGGGGGTAGAAGGAGTAAAGCTAATCGCCTAATTTCTTATTGGTCTTACTAATAACTCTAAATAATTATTTAGTGCATAATTTCAGCTCGATAATTTTCATACGTACTGAGTAAATTTATTTAGAGTTTTTCATAAAAAAGTGCAGATTGTATGGGAGGTAGTGGAAGGAAGGGGAGAACTCAACTAATTTTTATACAGCAGATTGAAATTATTATAGAAGTATTATATTCCAAATTGCAGATCAATAGCTTCCATGCTTTTTGAAAAAATCCGTTTATTGTCGAATTGCGAAATTGTGGAATTTTGTATGGGAGGGGGTAGAAGGGGTGAAACTAAATGTCTAATTTTTTTTGATCTTACTAATAATTCCAAATAAATATTTAGTGCAAAATTTCAGCTTGCTAAATTTTATACGCACTGAGTAAATTGGCTTAGAGTATTTCATGAAAAAGAACAGTTTGTACGGGAGGTGGTAGAAGGAGGTAGAGGACATGCATAATTTTTATTGATATCATCATGAAAGTAATATGTTCCAAATTTGAAACCAATAGCTTTTACACTTTTCGAGCGAATCCGTTTATTGTCAAATTGCGCAGTTGTGTCATTTTGTATGGGAGGGTGTAGAAGGGGTGGAGCGATTTGGCCCGTTCACGAACTTGTCCTTACTTTTTTTGTCAAAAACGACGTATACAAAATTTGAACTTTCTAGATCAACGCGTTATCAAGCTAGAGAGGTTACGGACGGACGGTTTTGAGATTTTTGAGTGATAATATTAACTTCTGTATCATTCATTTTTTCTCCGAGCCTTATTTCTTAGCGTTACAAACTTTGCGGCAAACTTATAATACTCTCAGATTTCATCTAGAGTATAAAATGCTACCGTAGAAAAAAGCCAGGGTTGCTTTTTTTCTTTTTGTCGTGTAGAGTGCCATTTAGCTATTGTATTTACCAGATAGATGTAGATGAAGTTAATTAGTTGATTTTTCGCGATCTTAATAATAATGCTAATTTAGTATTTAGTAAAAAATTTGAGTTAGACAAACGTTAAACGTACTGAGAAAATTGGTTTATAAGGTGCGTTTCATATTTATAAGGTCACTTAATATTTTTAAAAATATGAAACGCTTATATGAATTTTTACACTACGGTTTCTCTAAAATATTCCATATAATGGTGCAATGTGGAAGAGCATTTAGGTTAACTCACGAATTCGGTCCAGAAATTAAGGGATTTGGGCGAAGGACAATTGTCGACGTGGCATATTGGTGTTATCGTAAGCAGTTTACCGCGTAGCTTTAATCGTTGCAGTCGAGGCAGATGTAACTCAGTCATTAGTATAATCAAAGTTAATCACGGAATATCATCATCGAAAAAAGCGGACGGCAACGAAAATAAAGATTCGGCATTGAAAACTACAGTCAAAAATAAAGGCAAAGTTAAGTTTTTCTTTTCCAAATGATCTGGCCACATAAACAGTGATTGCGGTAAATATAAATCGTGGAAAGAAAAACAAACGAAAAATGAAAATGCATCGACCAGCGGCAAAACAAATGAAGTTCATGAAACTGATGATTTTCTGTTTGTGGTTTCATCTCGTTAGGGTCGTGATGGTTGGGTTCTCGATTCGGATGCTACGAAACACATTTCAAGCAACAAAAGTTTTTTAGTTTCACGCGAACAAGCAGAATGCGAGTTACATTATATTTTCCACACACGAGATTCAACACATAAACCATGTACATTTAAGATTAAAAATCTCACCAAATATGCCCTAACCACATGTTTGATATACGCCTTCAGCATTTTCAAAATAAGATAAGATAGCTTAAGAACATTTTTATTTACTTTCGATTAAATTCTTGAAACTATTTTTGATGTTTGTATATATTATATAGATAAGGAAGTTATTTTTAAGATAATAAAACAAGTATATAACAGCGAACGAATAACGTTCGTCAGCTCAGACTTACTTGATCAGTTAGGATAAGAGTATCGTAATAAATCCATTTAAAACTGAAACCTAAGTATTTTATTTTGAGCCCGATTTAGAATCAAAATCGAAAGTTTTGACATTTTGTCCGTGAACAAAATAAAACTGGCGCAGTCGGTAGGATTCCAATAAACTGTTGGGATCCATTAATTACCTTACGCGACCACTGCAACCGCGTAAAATAAAGTGCTATTAGCCAACCGGTAACCTATACCGTAAAGTTTCAAGGAGATCTAGAAAGATCAATATACCTGAACTATTAAAAACTAGGACGACGACAAAACAATTAAGTGAAGTTATGAAATTTTTTTTTTAAATAAAAGTGAAAAAATTATAATAATAATAAAATAAAATACTATTATATGGTATTAGGCGGAATTCGCCTCCTGACAGTATTGATCAGGGATAATAATTTACAAGGAATAGAATTGCCTTTTGATAAAGTCTCCAGAATATTCAGAGTATTCGGGACAAAACTAGATCAGTGTACAAAGGGGAAGCTAACGCTTCTTAATCGACAATCGAAAGAGAGTGGCCCGGCGTAATAACATTTAAAAAGAAAATTTATAACAAAGGTCTGTTGAGAGTGACTTTCGGCACTTCTCGCCCTGTGAAATTGCAACATACAGGTGCATTGCACTTTCAGTGTAATGACCTGATATGCTTTCATAGTGCGAGGTACCGAAAGTGTAATTCCATCGAAACAACCGATTTTGCTTATGCGATCTAACATATTGTTATAGATCTTGCAATCACGCAATTTGGATGTTGCCAGGAACACCGAGAAAAGTCCATCAACATTTAAAACGCTATAAACATGTTTCCAGACACTTCTACCGAGCTCCACAATGTAGGCAATCATTCTAGACACACACACACAACGACACCTGTCTGGGAGACTTAGTATAAATATCCGCCAACCTTCAGAAAACGAGTTAGTCATTTTTTGGCGACACCTATCGGTGGAAGAACGCGAATCGGTACAAGTGATAGATTGGCAGTGTTCCTGGGTTGTACGAATTAAGTTTTAGAGCGAATTTAGTGAAGTGATCAAGAAATAAAGAAAAGTGCGAAATAATAAAATTATTCATTATTTTTAAACGAATTGTGTTTTCCTTTGAAATCGGCGATCCCCTAGCTCGCAACAATTGGTGTCAGAAGAGTGGGATTTCAAGGATAAATTCGGGTTAAAAATCGCGAGTGAAATTAAAAATTCTCGGAACGGATAATTTTGTGAGAGCGGAAAAGTGAAACTAAAATTCTCGAACGGACAGTGAGAATTTGGTGAAACCGAATATTCTCGAGTGCTCTAGTGAACAGTGACTTTAATTAGCGAAGTAAAATCGCGGAACTAAAATTCTCGAACGGACAGTGAGAATTTTGTGAAATCGAATATTCTCGAGTGCGGACAGTGAGAATTTTGTGAAATCGAATATTCTCGAGTGCTCTAGTGAGCAGTGACATTAATTAGTAACGTAAATTTAAGTGAATTCGATCGCGGAAAATAGTCGGTAGTGAAAATGCCGCGTTATTTAAAGGACTTAAAAGTAACGGAGCTGAAGGAAGAGCTCAGTAGACGCAAGTTATCTACGACAGGGAGCAAGTCTGAACTTGTCAGCCGTATGATCGAGACACTCCAGGCTGAGGGCGAGGATGCAGATTGTTTTGAGTTCCAAAGCGAAGAAACTCGTGAAGAGGAGTGCTCTGGTACATTGGATGCTCTGACACAACTAATGCAACAAATGATGAACAAATTAGATCAACAATCAGCTGTGACAACGGACATAAATCAGAAATTGGAGCAACAATCTGCGGACATGAATCAGAAATTAGAGCAACAATCAGCGGACATGCATCAGAAATTTGAACAACAATCGGTGGACATTAAACAACAATCAGCGGACATTAATCAGAAATTAGACCAGACCTCAAAAGACCTTAACCAAAAATTGGAGCTACAAAATAATAAAATAGACACCATGGGTAAGGCCATAGAAGAAAACGTTGAGAAGAAACTTCGAATCTTCGAAGAACAAATTACGGAAAAGACATCCGGAATTGCAGAAGAAGTCGAACGCCTAAAAAGAGACTTCGATAACGTGAAGGCGACTGGCGTCATCAAGACAGAACATGTTGCGCACAAGGGTCTCAAGGCTCCAATCTTCGATGGACAAAAACCGTGGGCTATTTATAAGACCCAATTTGAGGCCGCCGCAAGAAACAACCATTGGAATGATCTGGAACGAGGAACAGCTCTTATATTGGCGCTAAGAGGTCCACCAGCAGAGGTTCTTCAAACGATTCCGCAGGAGCAACAACAAGATTTTTCAACGTTAGTCCAGACATTGGATCTTCATTATGGCAGTGACCACATGCGAGAGATCTACAAAACACAGCTGTACAACCGAACTCAAAAGAACGGTGAAACACTTCAAGAGCTGGCACGCGATATTGAACGACTCACACTATTATCGCTGCCCAATGCGCAAACAGAGCAACGCAACGATACAGCTGTTTTCGCATTTAACAATGCTGTACAGGACAGAGAGCTGCAACAGGCGTTAAAACTGGTAGGCAAGAAAACGATTGGCGAAGCCTTAGTATATGGGCTGACGTTCGAAGCTGCCAAGCAAAGCTCGCGGTGTAACTATCGAGTTCGAGAAATAGTAGAAGAATGTGTGTGCCAGAAAGCCGAGTACACCAAGCGGAGCGAAGGATCTGGTGCTCCCCGATGCTGGAATTGTGGACAGGCAGGACACTTAAGACGCGACTGCCGCAAACCCAGAAAAGCGATCAACTACTGTTCCGGCTGCGCTGCTAAGCAAAGAGGAGGAAGAGGCGAACCGTCACAAGAGCACGCTTCGCCTAATGACAGTCCGGGAAACGAGTAAAGGCCAACTTCATGGGGCAGAAGTTGGCTGGTAGAATCGACGCCCCCGGAACCATCATCGCAGTTTCTCGACTACATCGTTGTGAAAACGACTTATGCATGAGTGGTCGAGTCGGCAAATTAAACTGCATCATAACAGTCGACACAGGCGCAACACGGTCAGTGCTAAGATCTGACCTTGTAGATCGTACTTGGCTTCACAACACCAAGAAGTACGCACTTCGCACTGCTACAGGAGAAACTACAACGGTCCATGGAGAAATAGCTCGTGACATACAGCTTGGGGATTTGACCTTCTCGCATGTATTCGTAGTAGCTGACATTACCGATGAGTGTATCCTTGGAATGGATTTTCTGAAACCACACGGTATCCAGCTGGACTTAGGACAACGAATAATGAAGTGGCGGAATATTGAAATCCCGATGGAAATAACATCATCCAACACAACAAAGCTACGAGTTGTATTGTGCGAAGATGCGGATATACCAAAGTCATCCGAGAATGTTATTTGGGCAGAGCTCGATGGTGATCCCGGGAACCACCGATTCTACCTCATAGAACCGGAAACGACACCTGCATTACGAAGTCTGATACTAGGAAAAACGCTCGTAAAAAGGAATGAGAGAATGATGGTACCAATAAGAGTCCTGAACGTTGCGGACAGCACTACCAGCGTAAAGAAAGGAGATGTAATTGGCAGCTGTGAACCAATATCGGCGGTGACGAGTATCGACAAGGCAGAGCCACATGACGTACCCTCTAAAAATAAGCCAAGAAGGAAGGACAATGTAACATCAACACTTCTTCAGTCAAGCAACCTTAGAGGAGAACAACACAAGCAAGCAGTAGATCTAATCGAAGGATTCAGCGACGTCTTTTCCACCGGTGATGACGACTATGGCAGAACAAACTTAGTGAAACATCGTATAGATACCGGAAGTGCTACACCGATACGTCAACCTCCAAGAAGAGTACCATTAGCGAAACAAGGAGAAGTCAATTCAATGGTCAAAACTATGGAGCATCAGGGAATCATCGAAGAATCAAAGAGCCCGTGGATATCGCCAGTAGTGCTGGTAAAGAAGAAGGACGGCAGTACCCGTTTTTGTGTGGACTACAGGCGACTAAATGATGTTACGAAAAAGGATAGCTATCCACTACCTAGAATCGACGATATCATGGACACCCTGACCGATGCTAAATGGTTCTCAACGTTGGACCTGAAGAGTGGTTACTGGCAAGTGAGATAGATGAAAAAGGTAGAGAGAAGACAGCATTCTCTGTCGGCAGTGGACTGTGGCAGTTCATCGTAATGCCATTTGGCCTGTGCAATGCTCCAGCTACGTTCGAAAGACTAATGGAATTCGTTTTGCGTGGTCTGAGTTGGAAAACTTGTCTCGTTTACCTAGATGATGTGATCGTTATCGGAAAAACATTCAATGAACACCTAAAAAATCTGCAGGAAGTCTTCCAGCGACTGCGAGCGGCAAAATTAAAGCTGAGTCCGAAAAAGTGCACTTTATTTAGTGCAGAAGTCAAGTACTTGGGTCACATCGTTTCAGCTGATGGCGTAAAGACAGATCCGGAGAAGATACTGGCGGTGAAAAATTGGCCTACTCCGAGTGATAAACACCAGTTGCGCAGCTTCCTAGGCTTAGCGACATATTACCGACGATTTGTAAAAGACTTTGCTAACACGGCGAAATGTCTGCATCAGTTAACAGAAAAAGGGAAGCCATTTACATGGAGTCAACAGTGCCAGGAAGCATTCGAGAGGATAAAAGACCAACTCTGCGACTCCCCAGTTCTGGCGTATCCAAAACCAGGTCATGGTTTCATCATAGACACTGACGCCAGCAATGTCGGTATCGGAGCAGTACTATCACAAGAGATCGATGGGCAGGAGAGAGTGCTATCTTACTACAGCCGAGTACTCTCAAAATCAGAAAGGAACTATTGCGTAACTCGCCGAGAGCTACTAGCCATAGTAGAAGCAACAAAACATTTTCACAAATACCTCTATGGTCAAAAGTTCCTTCTTCGAACGGATCACGCATCGCTTAAATGGCTACTTCAGTTTAAGAACCCCGAAGGCCAAGTAGCCAGATGGATCGAAAGGCTCGAATCCTACGATTTCGAGATTGTTCATCGAAGAGGAAGAATCCACGGTAATGCCGATGCGCTTTCACGTCGTCCTTGTCCACCGAACTGCAAGCATTGTCACCGTGTAGAAGGAAAAGAAGCCGGAGAAACCATTCAGAGGATAACGACCGAACCAAAGACTGGATGGAATCAGCAAGAACTGGAAGATGCCCAACGTAAAGATCCAGATATTTCACCGATCATGGCATGGAAGGACGAAATGAAACGGCCTGAGTGGAAAGACATCTCACAATTCAGTGAAACCTTAAAGTGTTATTGGGCACAATGGAACTCCCTTCACCTAGACGGCGGATTATTAAAACGGAAATGGGAGAACGCTGATGGAAAGTCGTATCACATGCAAACCATCGTCCCGCATTGTAAAGTCGAGGAGGTTTTGAAGGAATATCATGGAGGTACCTCCGGTGGGCATTTGGGAGTAAACAGAACCTTGGCAAAGATACGAGAAAGGTTCTATTGGATCCATCTCCGAGATGATGTCGAAAACTGGTGCCGTAAATGTACTACGTGTGCATCGAGTCAGGGCCCACACCGCAGATCAAAGGGAGAAATGCAACAATACAACGTGGGAGTCCCATTCGAGAGAATTGCTGTGGATATTGCTGGACCATTCCCGGAATCAGAAAATGGTAATCGCTACATTTTAGTAGTAATTGATTATTTCAGCAAGTGGCCTGAAGCTTACGCAATTCCAAACCAAGAAGCAGTAACCGTCACAGAACAAATTGTTACCAACTGGGTGAGCAGATTTGGAGCGCCACGCGAACTACACTCCGATCAAGGGCGCAATTTTGAATCTCAAATATTCAAACACGTGTGCCAAATGCTGGGAATAAACAAAACGAGGACAACTCCATTACACCCACAGTCTGATGGAATGGTGGAACGTTTCAATAGGACATTGAACTCAAACCTATCCAAACTCGTCAGCGAGAGGCAACAGGACTGGGACCAGCACATCCCTCTATTTTTAATGGCCTATAGAATATCGGTGCATTCAACAACAGGAGAAACTCCGTCCCGAGTCATTTTCGGAAGAAATATTCGAGTCCCTGCGGAGCTAATGTTTGGAGTGCCACCAGACCAACCAACCAATGCTAAAGATTATGTCTCGGATCTTCGATGTCGACTAAAGACAATTTATAACCTGGTCAGAGATAAGATTGATTCGGCGTCCGACCGCATGAAGACGAGGTATGATCAACGGGCAAACTCATCAGGATTCCAAGAAGGCGATTTGGTTTGGTTATACAATCCCAAACGACAGAAGGGCAGATCGCCGAAACTACAGCGAAACTGGGAAGGCCCTTACCAGATCATCAACCGGTTAAATGATGTCGTCTATCGGATTCAACTACATCATAAACCCCGCACTAAAATGAAAGTGGTACATCTCGACCGATTAACAAAGTACCATGGTGCCATTGAGGAAGTGAACGACTCTGGGACGAACAGGGACTAAGGAGAGGGTAATGTTATAGATCTTGCAATCACGCAATTTGGATGTTGCCAGGAACACCGAGAAAAGTCCATCAACATTTAAAACGCTATAAACATGTTTCCAGACACTTCTACCGAGCTCCACAATGTAGGCAATCATTCTAGACACACACACACAACGACACCTGTCTGGGAGACTTAGTATAAATATCCGCCAACCTTCAGACAACGAGTTAGTCATTTTTTGGCGACACCTATCGGTGGAAGAACGCGAATCGGTACAAGTGATAGATTGGCAGTGTTCCTGGGTTGTACGAATTAAGTTTTAGAGCGAATTTAGTGAAGTGATCAAGAAATAAAGAAAAGTGCGAAATAATAAAATTATTCATTATTTTTAAACGAATTGTGTTTTCCTTTGAAATCGGCGATCCCCTAGCTCGCAACAATATGTTGTGAAAAATTATAATGTATGATGGGTCGCAAGGCAAAATTGAGTTGGACTTTGGGATTGCAAGTGCACAATCATACTGGCAATATTCTTAAGTCATTGGCCGTATATATATAGTACATGCATTTTGGCGATTTCGTTTGAAACTCTTGTTTCATTATTTTGTTGATTACTCTCGTCGGTATTAGATTTAGTTTTTGTGTTTAATGTATTTTCTTCTGAGCTGTCCGGTATTCGGCTTAGGCAATCCGCGTTTGTGTTATACTGTAACGAGTGAGCGGCTACAGCGCTATGTTGCGTTTCGTCCCAGGCCTGCTTACGACGGACTCGTCAGTAAGCAGGCCCTGCCTTAGACGCTAAGGGAATACCGTGCAGGTAGTGAGTGAGATTTGAACCCGGGGATTTTCGAGTTGCAAAGCGGCCGTGCTGGCCACTGAGCTATCTAGACACCACAGCTTGGTTGGTTAGAAGCGATGCAGTATAAGCCGCCACAGTACTCCCCCACCAGTGACAGCGGTGAGTCGTGTCTTTTGAGCTGGTGGCGACTAGAAGACAGCTGTGCACGTGCAGCTCTGCGAGCGTGTTGCTGTGCAGTGTGTATGAGAATGTGCTGCCTGCTAGCGAGACGAAGGTGTGATCGTGTTGATCACGTCGGGGTCACCAATGTTGAAGGATCAGCACAAGGGAAAAATTAAAATACAATAACTTTTTCTTTTATTGACGTTCACAGGTCGAGCACTTATAATATAATCCATATTTTCAATCACAATTGTTATTTTTCATTACATTTAAAAATTCATGGCATGGTGTGTTTTTGTATTACAGTTCGGATATCTTTACTATACTTTTAACTTTAAATGGTATATTAGCGCGTATTCCATGATGTACAATTCGCGATAAAAATTTCTAATAAATTCACTACAGTACCCCCTCTCTAGCGTAACGATTAAATTATAATATGGTGATAATTGATATTATTATTATTTTTATACTTTTTAGAAAATACTTGAACTTAAATTGTCGGCAAAACTGACTCTTTTTGGAACTTCGTTTCTATTTCGTTCATTGCTTAGTATACTGAAAGCTGGTTTCAAACGATCAATTGAAATAGATTTGGGTCGTCCTTTCATCTCTACTACAAAATGTTTTCTGAATCGCGTGACAACGGAAAATAGTCCATCATATGGAGGATTGAGCGGAGGTTTCACTTTATCAAATCTGACGAATACGTGGGTGCAGTTGTCTAAAGACTTCGGAACAAATTGATTTGAACCTTTTAAACAACGTGGCTCGGTGGGTCTAATGGTTCTCATATGGTTTCTCAACCTCTCAATGAAATTATTAGATGTTGATTCATTGGATAGTGTAGTATTGCACAAAAATTCACCAGGAATTTTGAGTGTTTCGCCATATACCATTTCGGCTGGCGAGCATTTCAGATCTTCTTTAACCGATACTCGAAGTCCTAACATGACAAAAGCTAACTCTTCGCTCCAATGAATAGTGTTGCACCTGGCCATTAAAGATGCTTTTATTTGTCTATGTAATCGCTCTACCATTCCATTGGATTGTGGATGGTAGGAATTTGTTCTTATTCTATTCGTTCCAAGGAGACTTTGAAGTTCGGTGAAAAGCTTTGATTCAAATTGTGAACCTTGATCAGTTGTAATTGTGGTGGGAACTCCAAATCTTGGAATATACTGGCATACGAAAGTCTTTGCGACAGTTACAGCTGTCATGTCTTTTATTGCGTAAGCCTCTGGCCAACGTGTGAATCGATCGATAATCGTTAAAATGTATGAGTAGCCATCTGACGGTGGAAGGGGTCCGACTAAGTCTAGGTGAATGTGCTCGAATCTGCCCGCAGGTATCGCGAAACGGCCTGGAGCAGATTTGGTGTGCCTATGCACTTTTGCTTTCTGGCAGGAAATGCACGATTTTACCCAATTATTTATGTCCTTAGCCATGTTTGGCCAAAAATAACGGGAAGTAATGAGTTTTCTTGTAGCTCTAATTCCTGGATGCGAAAGTGAATGTAATTTCTTGTAGACTTCTTGCCGCAGAGGTTGTGGAACATATGGTCGATTTTCTCCTGTTCCAGTTTCACACCAGACTTTATCATTGTAAAAGGGGATTTTTAATAGTGTAATTTCTACTTCAGAGTTAGGGAGTTTATTGCCGGATATAAGAGTCTGTAATTCTGTGTCAGATTGTTGATGCTTTACGAAAGACGAATGGTTGAAATTTTAGTTTGTTATAGAAATTTCGGGATGACATCTTGAAAGGCAATCGGCTACAATGTTGTCTTTACCTTTAATATGCTGAATGTCCGTCGAAAACTGAGCTATATATTCTAAATGTCGAGTCTGCCTTGGACTCCTCTCGGTTTTTGAATTAATAGCGTATGTTAATGGTTTGTGGTCTGTAAATATCACAAATAGTTTTCCCTCAACGAAATACCTAAAGTGCTTGATAGCTAGGTATATTGCGAGGAGCTCACGATCAAAAGTAGAATATTTAATTTCTGCTGTCGATAGCTTTCGTGAGAAAAAGGCTAACGGCTGCCATTGCTGGTTGTGATATTGTTGAAGAACAGCACCTACTGCTTTATCGGATGCATCTGTTGTTATGCTTAGTGTGGCTGTATTGTCAGGATAGACTAGAAGTACTGCATCACTAAAAGAGTGTTTGATTTTTTGAAATGCATCATTACAGCATTCGGGCCACGAAAATGTTAGCTTTGACTTTGTTTTCTTTTCATTTTGAATCGATGTAAGATGTAAATGTATAGGTGCTAAAAGCTCAGCTAAGTGTGGTATGAACCTGTGATAATAGTTTACCATACGTATGAAGCGTTGCGTTTGCTCAATAGATCCAGGAGCCGGATAATTAGCTATGGCTTCTATTCTATTCTTTGATGGAGTTATGCCATCTTTAGAAATAGTGTGACTCAGGACGTCAAGAGTTGGAACTCCGAAAATGCATTTACTGAGTTTTATGCTTAAGCCGTATTTAGCTAGCCTTTCAAAAACAAGATCTAAATGCGTTTTGTGTGCTGATTCGTCCTTGCTGGCTATTAATATATCGTCTATATAGACGAATACAAAATCTAGATCGATTAGGACTTCGTTCATGAAACGCTGAAACGTTTGTCCAGCATTTCGAAATCCAAAATTCATTACGGGGAACTCAAAGAGACCGAACGGAGTTGTGATAGCTGTTTTGTACACGTCTTCCGCTGCCACTGGGATTTGATGATACGCACGGAATAAGTCGATTTTTGAGAATGTAGTGCAACCAGCCAACTTCATTGTAAAGTCCTGTATATGAGGAATAGGGTAACGATCTGGTATGGTGACAGCGTTTAATCTACGGTAGTCACCGCATGGCCGAAATTCTCCAGTGTCTTTTTTCGTTACCAAATGAAGAGGTGAAGACACCGAAGATGATGAAGGACGACAAATTCCCAATTCGGTCATGAGCTTGAATTCTAGCTTGGCTGCCTCATATTTCGTCGGATCCAACCTACGTGGCTTGGAGAATGGCAATGGGCCTTTAGTTAGGATATGGTGCACAACGTTGTGCTTAGCCGAATTTTAAATATTTCTCCATTTTTTTTTTGTCAAAAAAAGTGTTTTATTTGTTTGGAAGCAGACAAGGATACCAAATAGAATACGTTACTTGCAGCCGCCGATGATTTTTCCGAGCTATCAGAGGAAAGCAGCAAAGATAAGCGACATGGGACATCGAAGGAAATTTCCAACACAAATAAATCGTCAGAGGAACTATTGAAATGAGAAGATAAGCGACGACAGAATGAAAGAATAAAAATTTAAAGAACAAAAATAAATTTAAATCATTTGGAAAAAAAAGGTCAGTAAAAATAAAGTGAAGTCATACTGAACCTCGTGCGAAAGAACAAAAAAAACGGAATCATCCATCAATGGGCCTTTAGTTAGGATATGGTGCACAACGCTGTGCTTAGCCGAATTTTAAATATTTCTCCATTTTTTTTTTTGTTAAAAAAAGTGTTTTATTCGTTTGGAGGCAGACAAGGATACCAAATAGAATACGTTACTTGCAGCCGCCGATGATTTTTCCGAGCTATCAGAGGAAAGCAGCATCGGCTTAGTTGGTTAGAAGCGATGCAGTATAAGCCGCCACAATACTTACCCGGCTTATATTCTATAGTATAGTCGAATTCGGACAATTTGTGGTGGAAACGGGCTAGTCGTGTGGTTGGATGTTTCACTTTGAATGTACCTTTGAGTGGTTTATGATCTGTATAGACCGTAAATCTTCGCCCTTGGAGGTAGCATCTAAAATTTCGAGTCGCCCATACAATTGCAAGCAACTCCTTCTCTATTGTGGAATAGTTCCCTCTACTTCCTTAGTGCTAAAAGATCTCTTTATTGATGATGCAACCATTTTAAAATACATTGGGGACATTGCCGATAATTTCTCTTGCGGGCCAGATGGTATTTCTGCGTCTGTAATTTTTTTTTTTTTAATTTTTTAAATTTTATAGTATTAAGTGTTAAATAGTATTAAGACATTTGTAAAATAGGCTTAATTTGTCTGTATATATAAAATAAAAAAAAATAAAATAATTAAGAGGTGTAATTTAACTCTTTTACCTATTCTCGGCTACCTATTTAATTTATCCCTTCGATCCGGTGTTTTTCCCTTATTATGGAAATTCTCTACTATAACACCTTTACATAAATCTGGCAAGCGCGATGTTGTAAGCAATTACAGGCCAATTGCCATTCTTCCTTGTGTTGCTAAACTGTTTGAGTCAATTGTTTGTGATGTTTTGTATTTCCATTCTAAGTCAATATTGGGATCGTTTCAGCATGGCTTTGTGAAAGGCAGATCTACCGTTACCAATTTAATGCAATTTTCTAACTTCTGTCTTTCTGCACTCGAGAATAGGCAGCAGGTTGACTGCATTTATACAGACTTTAGTAAGGCATTCGATAAAATTGATCACCTTATTCTTGTGCACAAGCTTAACTGGCTTGGTTTCCCTATGGGCTTTAATTCGTGGATTAAGTCATATCTTACTAATCGCGTTCAAAAAGTGCAATTTCATGGTGCCTTATCTTCTGAGATTTACAACATTTCCGGTGTTCCTCAAGGTAGTCATCTTGGACCACTGCTGTTTTTGTTGTTTATTAATGACGTGAGTGCATTTATTGTTGACTCGAACATTCTTCTCTATGCTGACGACGCAAAGATATATAAAACTATATCTAACTACAATGATTGCTTATCTTTGCAGAGTGACCTTACGAGTTTTTATAACTGGTGTGTGCTTAACAACTTACCTCTTAATATTAGTAAGTGCACTACTGTCTCGTATTTTAGAATAAAAACACCAATTCTTTTTGACTATGTTGTAGATGGGACCGCTCTACTTCGTTCTAATAAAGTACGGGATTTGGGTGTATTATTTAATAGCACTTTCACATTCGACGACCACGTTGATCATATTGCCAGTAAAGCTAGCGCTATGCTTGGTTTTGTCAAAAGAAGATTCAAGGAGTTCAATGATACATTTGTTACTAAAATTTTGTACAGTGCCTTTGTCCGTTCTATTCTGGAGTATGCGAGCCCTGTCTGGTCTCCATTTTATTCTGTTCACATAGCTAGAATCGAATCTGTGCAGCGTAATTTCTTAAGATTTGCCCTTCGCGGTCTTCCGTGGTCAGATCCGCTTAGACTTCCATCTTATGTTGATCGTTTGAATCTTCTTTCGTTGGACTCCTTGGAGAACAGACGTGTGCACGCAAGAGTGGTTTTTGCTTTCAAAGTTATAACTGGAGTTATCGACTCTGACCAATTGTTGTCTTCAATTAATTTCAATGTCCCGAATCGTGCCCTGAGATATAATGAATTTTGTAGAGTACCACAGCATCGCACCAATTATGGATTTTATGAACCTATTTCATCTATGCTCAGACTTTTCAATCAACACTTCTCACAGTTGGATTTTTACATGACCCCTAACCAGGTAAAAAATCAGCTCTCTTGACGTTAAATTAAATTTTATTGTCACTATTTATTTTATACCTAGTCGTGCCATAAGTTCTGTCACACGTATATGGGCAATTTTTGTATAAATGAAAAAGAGTTTTTGACAAAGGAAAATATATTTTATTTTGGCATACTAATGGAAGTAAAATAAGCAACAAATTATTCAAAGTGGCCGCCTTTAGCCTTAACACAGCTCTTTAATCTGTTGGGCCAGTCATCGATAGCAGTACGCACTGTTTCTAGCGGAAAATTAGCTACTGCTTCTGTCAAAGATCGCTTAAGGCTCTCGATATTTGGATGTCGTCTCGTGCACACCATGGACTCTAACTCCGCCCACAGTTTGTAGTCCAGGGGATTCAAATCTGGGCTCCCAGAAGGCCATTCCGTCGCCCTTATAAACTGTGGAATATTGGTTTCCAACCACGCTTGTGTGGTTCGAGCTTTGTGGGCTGGCGCAGAATCTTGCTGGAAAACCCAATGTCGATTGTTGAATAGCGTAGAGTTCAGCGGCTTCACACATCCCTCCAGGATGTCCGTTTGATAATTTTTCGCTGCAGTTTTTACGCCTTTTTCGCAAAAATGAAGCTCGGTGACCCCTTCGTAGCTGACACCCCACCATACCATGACTGATGCTGGATGATGTCCTCGCTGTACCCTAGTGGCAACTTCTCGGGCTTCTATGGAGCTGTGGGCATACACCTTATCATTTTGGCGGTTGAAATGTTCCTCCACCGTAAAAATTTTTTCATCGGTAAATAAAATTTCTCGATGTTTGTTGTTGCCGTACCGCCGAAGGAGCTCTTTCGATCTGGTGCTCCTAATTTGCTTCAACTGCTCAGTCAGCAAATGTCCCGTTGATCGTCGAAAGGCACTCATCCCGAGGTCAGATTTTATGATGCGAGACATACTTCGGGTGGAGATGTTCATCTCTCGAGCCATGATTCGTTGTTTACGAAGCGGATTTCGACGAATTCGACTCTCGACCGCTTTGATGGCAGCAGAAGAACGTACATCACGCGGAAGTCCAGAACGAGGTCGATCTTCAATAGTCTGGATCGCGTTATATCTCTGGATCGCACGATACACAAATCTTTGCGTTATTTTTAACGGGCACAACAACTTGAAAATTTCACTCGCGGATTTTCCACACTTATGTAGTGCAATCACTGCAGTTCGGTTTTCTATTACACCCCATTCCATCTTCACACGTTAACGAACACACTTTAAATGACCATCAACTGTCAACAACATTATGACGTTTATAAAACTGGCCGATATTGAAATGTCACTCATAAAATAAAGTTGTTGCCAATGTGAGAAATTATGTGACAGAACTTATGGCAGGACTAGGTAGTTTTCCATTTATTGTTTGTTATCTTATCTTGTTGTTCCTTTATTATTTTTGTTTCTTATTTTAGTTTTTATATCATATTTTATTTATTTTTTCCTTATTATTGATTGTTATCTATTGTAATTTGTTATTTTATTTTTATTTTTATTTTATTTATTGACTTCTTATTTGATATTTTTTTAATTCCTATTGTTTTATAGTTAAGTTTTATTAATTTTTTTGTATTATTTGTAGTAATCAGGCAGTTGATGAATAAACGAATATTATTATTATTATTATTAGTTTCTTTCAGCATTATTCAAGCTCCTGCTAGCGTATGCTATGGGCTTATCTTTACCTATATCACATTGTGATAACACCGCTCCCAGGGCAAAATTACTAGCGTCGGTTGTAAGGTTGAATGGTTGTGAAAAATCGGGGTATATTAAAAGTGGGGGAGAAACTAAATCATTTTTTATCTTTTGAAAAGCTGTTTGGCAATTTTCATCCCAATTAAATTTCGTTCGTTTTCTTATTAGGTTTGAAATTGGTCTTATTATGTGGGAAAAATTTGGGATAAATTTTCTATAATAGTTAGCTAAACCCATGAATGATTGAATTTGCTTTACAGTGCGAGGTTGTGGAAAATTTTGCACACATTTCGTTTTGCTCGGATCGGGGCGTGCTCCTTCGGTTGAGCACTTATGACCCAAATATACTACTTCGCGTCTTAAAAACTGGCACTTTTCTGGTTGCAGTTTAAGGTTATTTTCTCGCAATCGTTTAAAAATGTTCTCTAGTTTTTGGTTGTGATCTTCTAAATTTTTACCATAAACGACGATATCATCTAAATACACAAAGCAATCAAGACCATGTAAGCCTGTTAGAACATAATTCATAAGCCTTTGAAAGGTCGCAGGAGCACCCTTTAGTTCAAAAGGCATCCTTTTAAACTCAAAGTGCCCATATACGGTGCTGAATGCTGTTTTTGGCTGATCTTTCGGGTCCATGACTACTTGATGATAGCCACTCGCAAGATCTAAAGTTGAAAAGTACCGTGAGTGACCCAATTGATCCAAAATATCCTCAATTCGGGGAAGTGGGAATGCGTCTCCGATAGTTGATTCATTTAATTTTCTAAAATCAACTACCACGCGCCATTTTTTATTCCCATCTTTCCCAGGTTTTTTTGGGACAACTAGAAGTGGCGAATTCCACGGACTCTTGTTGTGTTGAATGATGTCGTTTTTAAGCATTTCTTTAACTTGCTCATTAATGGTTTCCCGTTGGGAAATGGGTAGGCGATACATTTTTTGGTTGGTTGCGGGTTGATTTTGGAGAATGGGTATTGAATGTGTTATTGTCTTAGTATGTGTCAATTTGTCACCTTTCAGGTGAAATATATCGTTATATTTATTGCATAATTTCAGTAACGTAGATTTTTTGAATTTATTTCACGTATCGTCACACTGTAGCTCTTTGTCTAGTTGTGCTATTCTTTCTTCTGTTTCTCTGTTATAACTTTTTAGCGACATATAGTTTATGATCTTAGTGCTTTGTAAGTTGTCTACGAAATTAGATTTAGCGCTTGGTTGAATTGGTTGTACATTAAAATTATTTAAGGGAAGTAATTTCAGCTTTACTTCAGAGATTTGTATTGTCTCGTTGTTTACATTTAGTATGCTTATCAACGTTTCTGATTTGGCCGTTAGTAGACAATTAGCTAAGTACACTCCATTTTCTATTTCGTCAGAAAGACATATCATGTCGTTTTGTATTTTAGAGGAACTTTTGAGATCATTTGCGATCTTGGTAGAATGATAATGGGATTAGGTAGAAACAAATGGTAATTTTCAGTTCGATCGGCATTGTTGACTAGTATACTGTTACTAATCCCAAGCGATAAGAATTCCATTTCTTTTGGTGAACTTATGTCCATTTCTTGTAGTTGCTCATTTAATTCTTTCATATTCGCCTCCAAGTGAGGCTGAAGATCATTTTGACCAATGTCATCTTCGTACACTAAAGGTGTTAACGGTACTACAAACTCTTCAGGATTTGTTTTCGTGCGAAGAAAACGAATATTGTTTCCCGGACCCTCTATATTGCAATTTTTTGACAAGAAGTCGTTTCCAAGAAGGCCTTCGCGAGGAACTGCCGTCTCATCTGGGACAACTTGAAAATTGCAAGGAATTCCGTTACCGAAAACAAACTTACCCTGACTTTCGCCAAGAGTTTTTCCTTTTCCGAAAGGTGTGCTAATGGTATACCTTTTAGAAGTGTTTAGAATTGTTTGTGGCTTGAGTGCTGTTTTCTTAATTATGCTTATCTCAGCTCCAGTATTGATAGCCAATTGTACGGTGGGTTTAAGGTCAATGTCTAAAGGAAGGTTTACTGCCGATAGATGCTGGTTCGAGTTGGTATGAGAAGTAGTGGACCCTTTAGTTTCTATTAGATTTAAAGTCGAGCCGGGGTGTTTTCGGTCGACTTGTAATCGTTTCCCTGGTTGTTTGCCTGAGATATATTTTCCCATTTGCGTTTTTGAAAACAAGTGCTAATTGTATGACCTTTACGACCACAAAACTCACAGTCAAATCGTGCGTTTCCGTGTGTTTCTATACTTGTTTCCGGTGTCCTTTGATAACGATGTAAATTTTGCTGTTTATTTTGTGCCAGAAGATGTTCTAGGTTGATTATTTCTACAATCTCGGATATCATGAGTAGTGGCTATATGGGGGATCCAGAGCGAAAGTGAAATCGATACTTATCGATTATCGACTACCCATTCCCGATTACCTGTCGATATTGGTTTTTTTACCTGCCGATATTGGTTTTACCCCTTACCTATCGATATTGGTTATTGGTGAGTATAGATATTGGTTATTGGTGAGTATAGATATTGGTTAATGGAAGAGAGAGAGAGAGGGAGATGATGTATTGGTATTGGTTCAGGTGGGGATGTAGATAGTGGATTATTAGTTCAGATGAGGATGTAGATAGTGGATTAGTGGTTCAGATGGGGATGTAGATAGTGGATTAGTGGTTCAGATGGGGATGTTAGATAGTGGATTATTGGTATTGGAATTGGTCCAGAGATGAGTATAGATTGTGAAGAATATAGATATTGATTGTTGGGATGGTATAGATTGGGGTTCATGTATTGGATATAGATTGGGGTTTATGTATTGGATATAGATTGTGTGTGTGTGTTTTTTTTTTAAACGCGGGGAAAAGCATCGAAAGCCTTGAAGTGCGGGACTTGAACCCGCTAAAAACCCCTCGCCTAACCCACTACCCCCCGGGACAACCGTTAAGTATTTCGTCAGGAGGAGGGAGGAGCTTAAAGCTCAAACGTCAATTTATTGTCACATATGTCTTATGTCACCCAGTATATTTCACTTCCTATTTTATTCAACTACTTATTCCCTACGTAGTCTTTCGAGTCTCCTCAGCTCGGTGAGAACTTTCACGCACATCTGTGTCATCGCATTCCAGATTTCGCTGCTGCTCAGCATATGTGGAACTATGTTGTCGGGGTTAATATTTTCTCCAACGATGTCCTCAACTCTCCTTCTGTCCATTTCGTAGGCTGGGCAGTGAAAGAATACATGCTCTGCATTTTCTATTGCATCTGTACAACTTGGACATGACGCGGAGGAATCATGGCCGTATTTGTGCAAATAGCTTCTATAACAGCCATGCCCTGACAGAAATTGGGTCATGTAGTAATCTACTTCGCCATGTTTCCGTCCGACCCACTTATCTACGTCTTTTATGAGTCTATGTGTCCACCGGCCTTTGTTTACGGTGTTCCATTGCAGTTGCCAGGCATTGGTACTTATCCGTTGCTCTTCTTTTTTCTCTTCTGCTGTTAAGCATCGATTTATCGTATTCTTTTTGTGATACAATCGTTGTGCTTCAGCAGCTAGTATGTCTGGCGGCAGTAAACCAGCTATGACATTCGCGGCGTCATATGAAATTGTGCGAAATCCACTGCATACCCTTAACGCACTTACTCTATGGGGTTTTTCTAAAATATTCGCGTAAGATTTGTATCGCAGTGCTTCGCTCCATATCGGTGCAGCATACATTATGATACTTCGCGTCACTCTTGAAAGAAGTATCCTTCTGTTTTGGCTTGGTCCTCCAATGTTCGCCATTATTCTGCATAGGGCGGAGTTCACTCGTCCTGCTTTTGCGCTGGCTGTTTCGATGTTCGTCTTGAAGGATAATCTTGCATCAATCATAAAACCCAAGTATTTAATGGAGGGTTGGGATACGATTTCAAGTCCATCTATATTTAGCGTTATATGCTCTCTTTGTTTCCTGCTTGTAATAAGAACTACTTCTGTTTTTTGTGCCGCTAGCTCTAGATTAGAAGCTCTAAGCCAGTTCTTAATGTCAGAAATCACCTTGGTGCTTACGTTTTTGATACTCTGTAAGTCTTTTGCTACCACAGTGATTGCTATATCATCCGCGTAGCCAAATATTTGTACGCCTCCTGGTACTGGAAGTCGTAAGATGTCATCATATTGTATATTCCATAACACGGGTCCTAGTACTGAGCCCTGTGGGACTCCGCATGTTATGCTATACTTCTTCACTCCTTCTTCGGTATCATATAGTAATACTCTATCTGCGAGATAGCTCCTGACCATTCGTACGAGGTATGGTGGAGTTTCCAATTTTAATAGAGCATTAATTATGTGAGGCCACGTCACCGAGTTGAATGCATTTTTGACGTCTAATGTAATTATAGCGCAGTATTCTTTAGAACCATTCTTCCATCTGCTGCCTTCAATGGCCTTTTCAGCAATGTCTATTACTTTTTTTATTGCGTCGACTGTAGAGCGCCCTTTGCGGAATCCATATTGATTCTCTGAAATATTTTCATTCTCTTGTAGATGTTGTTCTAATCTGTTCAGAATTAACCGTTCCAGGATTTTCCCCAGTGAGTCAAGCATGCACAGCGGCCTGTAAGAACTCGGCTCTCCGGTTGGTTTGTTTGGTTTCGGGAGTAGAACCAAACGTTGACGTTTCCATATTTTGGGAAAAATACCATCCTTTAGACATTTCGTGTACATTTCTGCGTAGACGTCTGCATTGAGCTTTATAGCTAGTTTAAGCGCTCTATTTGGTATGCCATCTAATCCTGGCGATTTATTGTTCTCGAGCCGCTTAGCTGCTTGGAGTACCTCCTCCGCAGTCACCACCGCTGGCTCGTTATTCACTTCAGTGGGACTTTCTATTATTGCAGGAGCATTACTATGGGAGCGTTTCGGGAATAGTGATTCGACCACTTTCTCCATAAGTATAGGACACGTTGGTGCTTGTCCCCTTGGTCCCTTCAGTTTCGACATCACTACCCTATATGCTCCATCCCATAAGTTGCCGTTCATATTGCTACAAAGCTCTCTGAAACATTCACGTTTACTTTGCCTAATTGCCTTTTTAAGGTCTGACCTGGCTTCTTTGTATATCTCGTTTAGAGTACTACTATTTACGGTTGTTCTTTTCCGCTGCAGCTGTCGTCTAGCTTTGTGACATGCAGTGCGTAGCCGAGCAATGTTATCGTTCCACCAGTAGTTTGGTTTCCGTACGTTGTGAGATTTTCTTCTCACCATTGCCGCGTCACAGGCTTTACTCAGTTCGCTTACTACACTTTGAGCATGATTTTCTATACCTTCTTGCGAATCATGTTCGGCATTCAGTACCATCTTGAAGATTTCTTCATCTAGTGTATTATCTTTCCATCCTTTTGTCTGCGCTTTCGCATGCTGGCGCTTTTGACGATTTCTTTTAGCAGGATCAATTGTCACTATTATTGCCTGATGGTCGCTATGCGTGTATGCATCACTTAACCGCCATTCTGTGTGCTGGATTAATGTTCTGCTCGCAAATGTAATGTCTATTACGGAACCTCTTCCGTTTTTTTCAAATGTGTTTTTGCGCCCGCTATTTAAAACGATGACATCAAGCGACGCAAAGGCTTTGAGTAGCATATTTCCTCTTCCATTCGTGCGTTTGCTTCCCCATTCTGTGGCCCATGCGTTGAAGTCACCAGCAATGATATTTGGACTTGTTGACTTAACATCGATCGTGAGTCCATCGAGAATCCTTTCATACTCATCGTTGCCAACACTCGGTGGTATATAGCAGCTATATATATTTATTCCGCCAATCTTTCCTCTTACGTAGTACTGGTTATCAGTGTGTGGCTTATCTTGGAAAGTCTTGTCTCCACAGGCCCAGATTGCTGCCTTTTTTGTTCTGTCTGAAATCCATCCTAGATCTCCTAAGTTTCGATATTGTTCACTAATGATCGCAACGTCAAATTTCTCTTCGTATATTCTCTGCTTTAATATATCCTGAGCCGCTTCACAGTGATTAAGATTAATCTGAACTATTTTCATGTTTTTTTACTTTTGCGTGCTTCTAGGTATGCGGGGCATATTCGACTGCTTGTAGGATGGTTAGAGTCGGCACCTCCGTTGCTTTTGCATAGCATGCAGCATGGTAGGCTATTGCAATCTCTCGCAAAATGGCCTGCTTCACCGCATTTCATGCATCTTGTACTGCGATCTTCGGTGCTTTTGCATGCTTTTGCTAAATGGCCGAAAGAAAGGCACCTGTAGCACCTCATTACATTCACCGTTTCTCTAAATCGGCAGACGACCCATCCTACTTTAATTTTCCCCTTATTGATAAGTTTATTCGCGGTTTCTGTCGGCGCTCTAATCACAGCTGTCTGTGTTCCAGCATAAGCCTTCCTAACTGACTTGATCCAAGAAGGGTTGAAGGAACTTAGCCCCTCTATCTGCATACGTATAGCATCTACGATATCCTCCTTTGTCGTAATTTCATCTAGATCTTTCAGTTCTAGTTGAGTTTCTTGCGTAAGAACTTTAATTTCTGCTTTTGCCGCCAGGACCTTTTCTATCTCCTTCTTGAACTCCTCTGAGTCTTCATTTCGTTGCTTGTTAAGTTCCAACAGCATTTGTCTGTGTGCAATTGTGTGTGTGTGTGTGTGTGTGTGTGTGTGTGTGTGTGTGTGTGTGTGTGTGTTTTTTTCTGGTTACGCCAGGGAGGTGTGGAGTCTTCGTTAGATACCAATAGCCCGTGCCATTGGCATGCACGATTCACATACCTGATCCTAACAGAGAACTGTCAGCCGATATGTGCCTGCGTACTAAACCACACCCCTGCACACAGACTTCAACCACTCTCCCCGCGGGACTGCCGTTGGGTATTACTTCGCGGGGCTGGCTAGCATTTTATGCTGTGCTCCTTATATTGCTTCTGCTCTCCTTTCTCTCTCGATTCTCCGAAGATCCTTTTGCACATTCGTTACGAGTGTGCAAATTTCCATCCAATTTTCCTCTGATTCTATCATATAGTCAATGATGAATGATGGACTCGGAATATTATTTCTCCATTCTCCGAAGCGACTGCAGTTGAAAACCGCGTGCTCTGTGTCTTCTTCTTGATCTGGGCAATTTGGACAAAGAGGCGAATCATCGTGTCCGAACCTATGTAGGTATTTGCGGTAGCCGCCGTGACCTGATAGGAACTGCGTGATGTGGTAGTTGCAGTCCCCATACACCCGCTTTGTCCAGACCTCAATTTTGGGAATTAGCTTATAGGTCCATCTGCCTTTTGTAGCGTTGTCCCATCTGGCTTGCCACATAGCTATTGATGTTGCCTTTTCCTCTTCTTTTATTTTCCTCGTAACAGCTGCCTCTTGTTGAATCGAGGATCTTCTTTCATATATCCTTAGCATTTCATTTGCGAGAATGTCAATGGGGATCATTCCGGCTATGACACAGGCTGCTTCGTCCGATATTGTTCGGAAACCGCTGATTGTCCTTATCGCGCAGAGTCTATATGTTGATGACATCTTCTTCCTTGTTTCCTTTGTTGCAAGCGCCGCCGCCCAAACCGGAGCAGCATATAGAAGAACCGAGCTGACTACTCTCGAAAGTAGTATCCTTCTGGCATATCCTGGTCCACCGATGTTTGGCAGTATTCGGGAGAGGGCTGCCTGCATTTGTGACGCCTTTTTGCTCGCAAAGTCCACGTGAACTTTAAATTTTAATCTGTTGTCGAGCATAACTCCTAGGTATTTAATTGCCTCCTTGGATCTGATGATTTGACTGCCGACCTTAATGTTCACGTATTCAATTTTCTTTCGGCTTGTTATTAGAACAGCCTCCGTTTTGTGATCAGCTAATTCCAAACAGCGGACTCTAGCCAGTCTCTAATTTGTGATACGGCTTCATTTGTTGCTGACTCTATTTCGTGGATGTGCTTAGCCACGGTAACAACAGCGATGTCGTCAGCGAACCCGATTAATTTTACTCCTTGCGGCAACGATAGTCGAAGAACTCCATCGTACATAATATTCCACAGGAGAGGACCTAGTACAGACCCTTGTGGGACTCCCGCGGTGACGTTGTAGTACCTTAACCCCTCATCAGTTTGGTACCTCAACTTCCTATTGGTGAAGTAATCTGCGATTATTCTCAACATGTAGTGTGGTGTATCCATTCTAACTAACGATCTGTTTATGAGTGACCAATCTGCCGAGTTAAAGGCATTTTTAATGTCCAGTGTCACTACTGCACAATATTTTTTTGTCCCCCATCGCCATCTTTCTCCTTGTATCGCCTCCGCTGCAGTATCGACTACCACTTTTATGGCGTCAATAGTAGAACGCGATTTCCTAAATCCGAACTGGTGGTCTGACAGTGCTCCTTTTTCCTCTGCTAGTACGAGCAGTCTGTTGTTAATAATTCGCTCAAGGATCTTTCCCAACGTATCAAGTAAACATATTGGGCGATATGACGATGGTTCTCCAGGAGGCTTGTTTCCTTTTGGTAGAAGTACCAAATGTTGAAGCTTCCATGGCTCAGGAAAGACTCCTTCCTCAAAACACTTTTGCATGGTTGCTATAAAGATGTCGGGCCTCTTTTGAACAGCAACTTTTATTGCCATATTTGGGATGCCATCGGGTCCAGGTGCCTTGTTGTTTTCCATCCTTCCGCATGCCTCAAATAGTTCCTCCGAGGTAATTTCAGGGATAGACTCTATGCTGATTTCTCTGGATATGTTACACATATTAGATGGCCTTTGGGGGAACAGGTGCTCTACTATTGATCTTAGCATTATCGGGCAAGTTATTTGTGGGGACCTATGACCCTTCAGCTTTGTCATCACCATCCTATATGCTATACCCCAGGGATTTATATCCGCTTCGTTACAGAGATTTTTGAAACAAATTGCCTTACTCTGTTTTATCGCCTTGTTTAGATCTCGTCTTGCTAGTTTGAAAGTGTTTAATCGGTCCTGAAAGTCTACTCTTCCCCTTGATCGTTGGACTCTGCGTCGGGCTTGTAAGCACTTTGCCCTGAGTGTTTTTATTTCCTCGTTCCACCAGTAGCATGGTGCACCTCTTCCACTAATTGTCCTTCTGGGCATCGCTGCATCGCACGCTGTGATGATAGTGTGGGTGAGTTGTTCCGCAAGGATCTTTGCTGTTTCGCTTCGATTTGTGACGTCGGTGTTAATCATTTCTTCGAACGTGTCCTTGTCGAAGAGCTTATCTTTCCATTTTGGGCCTGTTAATTTCGGTCGTTGTACGGCTTTTCTTTCTTTTATATCAAGTATAATTGCTTGATGATCACTGTGTGTATATTGCTCGCTAAGACGCCATTTCGTATTTCGTAGAAGGGAGTTGCTTACGAAGGTTATGTCTATGATGGATCCCATTCCTGCTCTGCGATACGTGTTTGCCCGCCCGATATTTGCAATTCCTATTTCCAGTGGTGCAAATGTCTCGAGCAAAATGCGTCCTCTAGCATTGGTGAGCCTGCTACCCCACTCTGTTGCCCATGCATTAAAATCACCGCCTATGACCACTGGAGTCTTACCGCGTGCGTCGGCCGTTAGATTATCTAACATTGTCTGGTATTCACTCGTCGTCCAGCTGGGTCGTGCATAACAGCTCTAAAAGTGAATTCCATTTATTATAGCTCGTACGAAGCCCTCCGCCTGTTCACTGATTTGTTGGAACGCGTGTTTTCCACATATCCATATTGCCGCTAGCTTTGTTTTATCAGAGATCCAGATATTTCCATCGAGATTTTTGTACGGTTCGCTAATCAAGACGATATCCGCTCCCTCTTCCTTAGCAATTTGTGTCAGGATATCCTGCGCTATCCTACAGTGGTTCAGATTAATCTGTATTATCTTCATGATTTTATACTTGTGATGGCTCTCCTAAAAATCGGGCATTTGCTGCTGCCGGCTACATGCTTCGCATTTTCTGGGTGATCCTTCCTACAAAACATGCATGATGGCTCCTTGTCACAACTTTTCGCAATGTGGCCTTCCGTTCCACATTTCCTACAAAGCTTGGAGCGGTCTTCTCCGTTTTTACACTGCCTGGCTAGGTGACCAAACTCTAGACATTTAAAACATTTTATAAGCTCCGTTCGTTCGCGAATGCGGCAGTTGACCCAGCCGATCTTAACTCTTCCAGCTTCCAACAACTTTCTAGCGTTTTCTGCAGGAAGGCTGACTGTTGCTGTTTGCGTTTCGCCGTATGCCTTTCGTAGAGTTAATATGTCTCCTTGCGAAACTCCTTCGACTCCAAACTGGGTTTTGATTGCTTCGCTTATGTCATCTTTTGTAGTGGCTTCATCAACATCTTTAATTTCGATGATAGAACGGTGCGTGAGGGACCTTACACTCGCTTGCTCTGCTAAGGCTTCGCTAATGGCGCCTTTGAGTTCGGCAGTAATGTCTCCCGTCTCTTTAAGTTGAATTAAGAGTTCTCCCTTTTGCGTCCTTAGGGGTCTGCCTTTACCTTGCGTAGTATCTGCGCATACGAAAGTTCACGCTTCGCTTCGATTACAATAGCGTCAGGTCTAGTTTTTTTGGTCCTGACGATCTTCTTCCTGTCGGCTTTTGCCGCACCATTCTCTCTTGCCATCTGCTTCTCTCGCTGCTTTTTGGCAGTCTTCTTGCGAAGCGCTATTGACCATCCACCTTCTCCTGTTGATTGCTCACTAATCAATGGAGCCTCAGTGAAGATCATGGCATCCTTATTCAGGCTTTTTGCTGCAGATGAATGTTTCGTTTTCCGCTTTAGCTCTGGGGTTTCGCTATCGGTAACCTGCTTTTTTTTGTTTCCAGGCTCGATCTTAGCCAGGGAGAAGTTTGAGAGGAGTTGTTTTTTCGGATCACCTCCTTTGCTTTCTCGTCGTGTAGCTGAATCGCCGAGAGCTCGTAGAGTGCTCTTATGCTGTCAATGGCGTCTCTCATCGCTTGGTGGATCGAACGCCTTTTTCCGTCTTCCAGCATTTCTACTAAGCCTCCGATTTGCTCGCCTAGCTTTTGAAAATCGGATAATCGGGCCGACGGTTCGACAGTTGCGCGTATTATTTGGGCCGACTCGCGTCGTTCCGTACCCCTTTGTGATGCTGCATTGTCAACTGGTGACCTCAGCATCCTCGAACTTCCCTTAATGATTTTTTTTTTCCTTTCACGATTTCTCCGTTATTTAACTAATATTTATTGTTTCCAACTTGAAAAATATTCATATGAAAATTTCCTTCACATATAATTCACAGTTAGGATATGTTATGTATATTATAAGTTATAAGTTGTTCCGTGAATAATTTGCTCTAGAAATGCGCACTTAGCGGTCTCGCGTACAGTACATTGGCCTAGCGGGATACAAACCTCCGTTATGCCAATCTCTGTGCAAGCGTTGAGACTCCGCAATAGGCACTTTTTTTGGCTAAACCACTTCACAGCCAAAATTGTTCAAACACTTACCGTATATTTCGAATGTTTCGCGTTATTATTCTGTTTTTAATTTTAAAACTTCGCACTAGAACACCAGCTCACCAAAATTGCGACTGCACTCGTCGACTTCCAGAACGCAACTCTCCGTGTTTTTTTTTTTTTTTTTTTTTCTGGTTACGCCAGGGAGGTGTGGAATCTTCGTTAGATACCAATAGCCCGTGCCATTGGCATGCACGATTCACATACCTGATCCTAACAGAGAACTGTCAGCCGATATGTGCCTGCGTACTAAACCACACCCCCGCACACAGACTTCAACCACTCTCCCCGCGGGACTGCCGTTAGGTATTACTTCGCGGGGCTGGCTAGCATTTTATGCTGTGCTCCTTATATTGCTTCTGCTCTCCTTTCTCTCTCGATTCTCCGAAGATCCTTTTGCACATTCGTTACGAGTGTGCAAATTTCCATCCAATTTTCCTCTGATTCTATCATATAGTCAATGATGAATGGTGGACTCGGAATATTATTTCTCCATTCTCCGAAGCGACTGCAGTTGAAAACCGCGTGCTCTGTGTCTTCTTCTTGATCTGGGCAATTTGGACAAAGAGGCGAATCATCGTGCCCGAACCTATGTAGGTATTTGCGGTAGCCGCCGTGACCTGATAGGAACTGCGTGATGTGGTAGTTGCAGTCCCCATACACCCGCTTTGTCCAGACCTCAATTTTGGGAATTAGCTTATAGGTCCATCTGCCTTTTGTAGCGTTGTCCCATCTGGCTTGTCACATAGCTATTGATGTTGCCTTTTCCTCTTCTTTTATTTTCCTCGTAACAGCTGCCTCTTGTTGAATCGGGGATCTTCTTTCATATATCCTTAGCATTTCATTTGCGAGAATGTCAGCGTTTCCTGGGTTTTCCCACTGGCCTCCGGCCCTCCGTTTTTCCCTCGAATACCTTTTTAGGTATTCGAGTTTCGTCCATCCTTTGTACATGGCCAGCCCATTGCAGCTTCCGCAGTCTGATGATAGTGGAAACCTCCGGTTCGTCGAATATATCATACAGCTCACTGTTGTATCTAATTCGCCATCGGTCACCATCACGTTTCGCTCCAATTATTCGTCTCAGGACCCGTCTTTCGAAAGCGTTCAACACATTTGCGGATGCTTGTGTAAGGGTCCATGTTTCGCATCCGTAGCAAAGCACAGGTCTTACTATTGATTTGTAAACTTGGAGTTTGGTCTTCCTGTGTACGCAGCTGGCCTTAAGAATAGCTAAGACTGAATAATACGTTTTATTTGCGAGCTGGATTCGTCTTTTTATTTCATTCGTTTCATTTCCACTCTTTGTCAATTTTGTGCCTAAATATATGAATTCGTCCACATTTTCCAAATTATATTCGTCAATTGTAATGTTTTGTCTATTGGGGGTCCTTTTCCTTGTTTGTGTCATTATTTTCGTTTTTGTTTCATTGATTTTCAAGCCAACTTCTTTTGCTGCTTGATCGAGGCTTAGTAGAATTTCTTTTGCGGATGTGAAAGAGCGTGATAATATGTTGATATCGTCCGCATAACCCACTATCTGGCTGGATTTATAAAGCAGCGTACCTCTTGTGTCAACGGGTAACTTTCTGATGACATTTGTTGCTGACTCTATTTCGTGGATGTGCTTAGCCACGGTAACAACAGCGATGTCGTCAGCGAACCCGATTAATTTTACTCCTTGCGGCAACGATAGTCGAAGAACTCCATCGTACATAATATTCCACAGGAGAGGTCCTAGTACAGACCCTTGTGGGACTCCTGCGGTGACGTTGTAGTACCTTAATCCCTCATCAGTTTGGTACCTCAACTTCCTATTGGTGAAGTAATTTGCGATTATTCTCAACATGTAGTGTGGTGTATCCATTCTAACTAACGATCTGTTTATGAGTGACCAATCTGCCGAGTTAAAGGCATTTTTAATGTCCAGTGTCACTACTGCACAATATTTTTTTGTCCCCCATCGCCATCTTTCTCCTTGTATCGCCTCCGCTGCAGTATCGACTACCACTTTTATGGCGTCAATAGTAGAACGCGATTTCCTAAATCCGAACTGGTGGTCTGACAGTGCTCCTTTTTCCTCTGCTAGTACGAGCAGTCTGTTGTTAATAATTCGCTCAAGGATCTTTCCCAACGTATCAAGTAAACATATTGGGCGATATGACGATGGTTCTCCAGGAGGCTTGTTTCCTTTTGGTAGAAGTACCAAATGTTGAAGCTTCCATGGCTCAGGAAAGACTCCTTCCTCAAAACACTTTTGCATGGTTGCTATAAAGATGTCGGGCCTCTTTTGAACAGCAACTTTTATTGCCATATTTGGGATGCCATCGGGTCCAGGTGCCTTGTTGTTTTCCATCCTTCCGCATGCCTCAAATAGTTCCTCCGAGGTAATTTCAGGGATAGACTCTATGCTGATTTCTCTGGATATGTTACACATAGTAGATGGCCTTTGGGGGAACAGGTGCTCTACTATTGATCTTAGCATTATCGGGCAAGTTATTTGTGGGGACCTATGACCCTTCAGCTTTGTCATCACCATCCTATATGCTATACCCCAGGGATTTATATCCGCTTCGTTACAGAGATTTTTGAAACAAATTGCCTTACTCTGTTTTATCGCCTTGTTTAGATCTCGTCTTGCTAGTTTGAAAGTGTTTAATCGGTCCTGAAAGTCTACTCTTCCCCTTGATCGTTGGACTCTGCGTCGGGCTTGTAAGCACTTTGCCCTGAGTGTTTTTATTTCCTCGTTCCACCAGTAGCATGGTGCACCTCTTCCACTAATTGTCCTTCTGGGCATCGCTGCATCGCACGCTGTGACGATAGTGTGGGTGAGTTGTTCCGCAAGGATCTTTGCTGTTTCGCTTCGATTTGTGACGTCGGTGTTTATCATTTCTTCGAACGTGTCCTTGTCGAAGAGCTTATCTTTCCATTTTGGGCCTGTTAATTTCGGTCGTTGTACGGCTTTTCTTTCTTTTATATCAAGTATAATTGCTTGATGATCACTGTGTGTATATTGCTCGCTAAGACGCCATTTCATATTTCGTAGAAGGGAGTTGCTTACGAAGGTTATGTCTATGATGGATCCCATTCCTGCTCTGCGATACGTGTTTGCCCGCCCGATATTTGCAATTCCTATTTCCAGTGGTGCAAATGTCTCGAGCAAAATGCGTCCTCTAGAATTGGTGAGCCTGCTACCCCACTCTGTTGCCCATGCATTAAAATCACCGCCTATGACCACTGGAGTCTTGCCGCGTGCGTCGCAACTCTCCGTGTGTGTGTGTGTGTGTGTGTGTGTGGTCTGTGGTTGTGTGTGGAGATTGTTATTGTTACTAATAAAGTGGGATCATTTCATGACGTCATCATCGATCAAATTATATGTGTTTAGGAATAATTGTTTTGAATTGTTTGTGTGTAAGATGTATTCGTATGATATATGTAGATAAGAGTTTTGTTATGGATTAGGTTTTCATTTCATATGTTAGAGGTAAGAGATTTACGAATTATGTTTCATACATGATGATTGTGTAGCATATCCAGAGAAATCAGCATAGAGTCTATCCCTGAAATTACGTTGGAGGAACTATTTGAGGCATGCGGAAGGATGAAAAACAACAAGGCACCTGGACCCGATGGCATCCCAAATATGGCAATAAAAGTTGCTGTTCAAAAGAGGCCCGACATCTTTATAGCAACCATGCAAAAGTGTTTTGAGGAAGGAGTCTTTCCTGAGCCATGGAAGCTTCAACATTTGGTACTTCTACCAAAAGGAAACAAGCCTCCTGGAGAACCATCGTCATATCGCCCAATATGTTTACTTGATACGTTGGGAAAGATCCTTGAGCGAATTATTAACAACAGACTGCTCGTACTAGCAGAGGAAAAAGGAGCACTGTCAGACCACCAGTTCGGATTAAGGAAATCGCGTTCTACTATTGACGCCATAAAAGTGGTAGTCGATACTGCAGCGGAGGCGATACAAGGAGAAAGATGGCGATGGGGGACAAAAAAATATTGTGCAGTAGTGACACTGGACATTAAAAATGCCTTTAACTCGGCAGTTTGGTCACTCATAAACAGATCGTTAGTTAGAATGGATACACCACACTACATGTTGAGAATAATCGCAAATTACTTCACCAATAGGAAGTTGAGGTACCAAACTGATGAGGGATTAAGGTACTACAACGTCACCGCAGGAGTCCCACAAGGGTCTGTACTAGGACCTCTCCTGTGGAATATTATGTACGATGGAGTTCTTCGACTATCGTTGCCGCAAGGAGTAAAATTAATCGGGTTCGCTGACGACATCGCTGTTGTTACCGTGGCTAAGCACATCCACGAAATAGAGTCAGCAACAAATGAAGCCGTATCACAAATTAGAGACTGGCTAGAGTCCGCTGGTTTGGAATTAGCTGATCACAAAACGGAGGCTGTTCTAATAACAAGCCGAAAGAAAATTGAATACGTGAACATTCAGGTCGGCAGTCAAATCATCAGATCCAAGGAGGCAATTAAATACCTAGGAGTAATGCTCGACAACAGATTAAAATTTAAAGTTCACGTGGACTTCGCGAGCAAAAAGGCGTCACAAATGCAGGCAGCCCTCTCCCGAATACTGCCAAACATCGGTGGACCAGGATATGCCAGAAGGATACTACTTTCGAGAGTAGTCAGCTCGGCTCTTCTATATGCTGCTCCGGTTTGGGCGGCGGCGCTTGCAACAAAGGAAACAAGGAAGAAGATGTCATCAACATATAGACTTTGCGCGATAAGGACAATCAGCGGTTTCCAAACAATATCGGACGAAGCAGCCTGTGTCATAGCCGGAATGATCCCCATTGACATTCTCGCAAATGAAATGCTAAGGATATATGAAAGAAGATCCCCGATTCAACAAGAGGCAGCTGTTACGAGGAAAATAAAAGAAGAGGAAAAGGCAACATCAATAGCTATGTGGCAAGCCAGATGGGACAACGCTACAAAAGGCAGATGGACCTATAAGCTAATTCCCAAAATTGAGGTCTGGACAAAGCGGGTGTATGGGGACTGCAACTACCACATCACGCAGTTCCTATCAGGTCACGGCGGCTACCGCAAATACCTACATAGGTTCGGGCACGATGATTCGCCTCTTTGTCCAAATTGCCCAGATCAAGAAGAAGACACAGAGCACGCGGTTTTCAACTGCAGTCGCTTCGGAGAATGGAGAAATAATATTCCGAGTCCACCATTCATCATTGACTATATGATAGAATCAGAGGAAAATTGGATGGAAATTTGCACACTCGTAACGAATGTGCAAAAGGATCTTCGGAGAATCGAGAGAGAAAGGAGAGCAGAAGCAATATAAGGAGCACAGCATAAAATGCTAGCCAGCCCCGCGAAGTAATACCTAACGGCAGTCCCGCGGGGAGAGTGGTTGAAGTCTGTGTGCGGGGGTGTGGTTTAGTACGCAGGCACATATCGGCTGACAGTTCTCTGTTAGGATCAGGTATGTGAATCGTGCATGCCAATGGCACGGGCTGTTGGTATCTAACGAAGATTCCACACCTCCATGGCGTAACCAGAAAAAAAAAAAAAAAAAAAAAAATGATGATTGGTATTGTGGTTTTTTATCTGATAGTAGTTTGAATTAAAATAATTTTTGGTTTAGAGTATTCATATGATGCAGATAAGAGAATGTATTATGAATTAGGTTTCATTTCTTTGTAGATAAGAGTTTTTATGAATTAGATAGTTAGGTTTCATATATGCTAAAATTGACGATTGAATTCTGTGTGAGTAAAAGAAAATGTTTTATAGATAAGAGTTTTATGAATTATGATTCATATATGATGAAATTGATATTAACAGGAATAAACAGGAATAAACACGATCGTTCGTTATCAATTAGAATTTAAACTTTGTGGTTTTATTGTGAAATAATTGTAGCGGTTAAGAGTGTTCTTTGTAGATAAGATTTTATTGTGAAATAATTGTTTGAAGTTTTGCGGTTGAGAGTGTTCTTTGTAGATAAGAGAACGTTAAATTAATTTCATATGTACTAAAAACGTTTTTTTATGTTTCCTGTTTCCTGTGTTGTTTTTTTGTTTTGCGATAAGAAGCTTGAGAACCTTCAATATTTTTGATACAAGATTTAGTATAAAAAGAACAGCAAAAACCTCCTCGGCTATAGTTTGTCTTCGAAATCCATCAACCAAAGTTAATCAAGTGAAGTTAATCAAGTGACTTTTTTTATATATTAAAATGGAGTCTATAATTTGTAAAGTGTGTGGAGTGATTTTCCCGACGGCTGATGGTCTGAAAAGACATACAGAAAATAATCACAGTAAGTGTTGGCTAAAGCTTCTAATTTTTTTTCTAGCTTTTACAAAAATGTATATTTTAAATAGAAAATACTACGATGAACCGCAACGCATTAGGAGGGAGGAAGGAATTATCTGCAACACAAACCCATGCATATGATTTTTCTATGAAACGATTGGGGACACCAGTGAAGAACATCATACCACATAAAATGATTAAACTTAGCCCACCTTCATCTTTCAAACTTTGTGATTTGTGTCAGGTGATGGTGAAAATACAAGACTGGAATCACCACATTCGTACAAACACACATAAAAGGAATAATATTCAGAGTGTTGATCAACATTTCAAGTTTATTAAGAGTACCTACAAGAACAGAATTCAAACGCTTATATTCGAAAATAAAAGCGATAATATATTAATTCCGGAAATATTTTTAAAAAGTCTAGAGGAACCACTAATGGTCATCTTGAAAAAAATATTAGAAACATCATCCGCTATAAAGTTTAATATTGAGCTATTTGCGGATTACATGAAAACGTGTTTGAAAGATGACAAGGAAAAAAGCGAATGTGTGATAAGCATTAAATCGTTTCAAACAAAGATGCAAACCATTCTGGATGAATGTGACTTGCAGGTAGCGTTCAAGAATAACGTTGATATCATTATTAAGAAAATGCAAGAGTTTCAAGAAAGAGATAGTGGATGGACTCTAACAAAAATAACCCACTGCGAAATATGCGTAAACGAATACAAGCCGCTTAGGGGAACGAAATACGTCCGTTTACCGCCTTTTATAGCAAACAAATGTGCGTGTGTGAACGTAAAAAACGATGATGAATTCTGCTTTAAATGAAGTATCATTTCTGCATTGTTGCCGGTGAAATACAGTTCAGACAGACCATCGTCATACCATATATCTGACATAACACAAAATGTTATACATCTTACTAATGGTATATCTTTAAATTTCAACGATCTCGAGTTTCCACTGAACGTGCAAAAAGTAGCAAAGTTTGAAGAATTAAACTCATCAATAAGCGTCAATGTATTTGGATATGATGCAGAAATCAAAAAAATTGTGGGTCCATACTATCATACAAAGAATGAGAAAAAGTGTCATATCAATTTATTATTGATACAAGACACTGATGAACTGAATCACTACGTCTGGATAAAGAACATTTCAAGGTAATAACATTGAGTTTTTTTCATATTCCTTTTTATACTCTAGATGAAATCTGAGAGTATATTGTGTTTGCCTTACCGTTTGTAACACTAAGAAATAATGCTCGCACAGAGCCGTCAAGGGTACAGAAATATTTGTTGTCACTCAAAAATCTCGATTCCGAGTTGCTGTCTGTCCGTCTGTCTACAACATAACTCTCGATAGCTTTGACCTATCGTGCTGAAATTTGCTTTATGTCATTTTTAGCAAAAAAGTAACTTTAAGTTCGTGAACGGGCCACATCCCCCCACTCCTTCTACCCCCTCCCATACAAATTTCATGAAATTTCGAAATTTAAAAAATTGATTTTTTTCCGAAACTATTTCAGCTATTGACTTGAAAATTAGGTCATAGTATAATGATATAAATATCATTAATCTCATGAAATATTGATCCGATCTCCTTACTCCTTCTACCACCTCCCATACTAATGCACAATTGTCAAAAATGCATTTATTCGGTTTGCATTGCAACTAGCAAAGCCAAATGAACCAATTTTTGTCATAATTAATTTTATGAATTTTCATCTGTTGTGTTGTTAGTCTAGGTATAGGTTTTGGTTTCATAATATAATTAGAATAGAGCCACCTCACATCCCTCACAAGCGAATTTAGTAAATTTTTAGAGGATTATATTCCCTTATACACTCTTAACCTATCTAATGACGAATTAAAAGTACACTTAATATAATACGAAAAGGCACATGGTGTGTGCTCCTGTACAACAGCTGATGAAGATGTTCCTGGGTCCTCTTCAAGTAAACACTCAAAGTCTGCATATATAACAAATGGTACATCCATTTGGCGCTCATAGTGTTGAAATTGTAAAGTTGATTTTTCAGGACTTGGCATGCTGGATACAACCTTACCACACTCATTATACTCTAGATGAAATCTGAGAGTATTATAAGTTTGCTCTAAAGTTTGTAACGCCAAGAAATAAGGCTCGGAGAAAAAAATGATGAATACAGAAATTAATATTATCACTCAAAAATCTCAAAACCGGATGTCCGTCCGTCCGTTGGCTCTCTAGCTTGAGAACGCGTTGAGTTAGAAAGCTCAAATTTCGTACACATCGTTTTTGACAAAAAAGTAAGGTCAAGTTCGTTAACGGGCCAAATCGCTCCACCCCTTCTACCCCCTCCCATACAAAATGACACAAATGCGCAATTTGACAATAAACGGATTTGCTCGAAAAGTATAAAAGCTATTGGACTAAAATTTGGAATATATTACTTTTATGATAATATAAATCTACCGTATAAAAATTATGCGTGTCCTCCCCCTCCTTCTACCCCCTCCCATACAAACTGTACTTGTCATGAATTACTCTAAGCCAATTTACTCAGTGCGTATAAAATTTAGGAAGCTGAAATTCTGCACTTAATATTTATTTAAAATTGTTAGTAAGGGTAAAAAAAATTAGACGATTAGCTCCACCCCTTCTACCCCCTCCCATACAAAATGACACAATTTCCCAATTCGGCTATAAATGGATTTGCTCGAAAAGTATAAAAGCTATTAGTCTGAATTTCGGGATATATTACTTTCATAATGATTTCAATATACAGTATAAAAATTATTTGCGTCCTCCCTCTCCTTCCAACCCCTCCCATACAAACTACACTTTTTCATGAAATGCTCTAAGCCGATTTTCTCAGAACATATAACATTTATCGAGCTCATATTTTGTAATAAATACTTATTTAGCATTATCACTAAGATCAGAGAAAATTATTTGATTAGCTTTACTGCTTCTACCCCCTCCCATACAATATGACACAGTTTCACAACTTCACAAAAAATCTATTTTCTTCAAAAGTATGAATTTTACTAGTCTTAAATTTAAGAGATGTCAATTTTATAATATTCTTAGTTATTTCTGAAAAAATCAATAAAATCCCCCCACTCTTTCTACCACTTCCCATACAAACTGCACATTTCAACTAAATCTAACACACTAATTTCCTCAGCTCCTATTCAATTTTTGGAGTAAGCATTTTGTATAAAACATTTTTTATAGCTACCTTAGCATGATGGGGAAAAATTAGTTCAATGCTATCACCCCTTCTAACACTTCCCATACAAAATTTCTTGGGATCAGAAAAAAATCTATTTCATCTAGAGTAACGTAAGATTGCGCTTTACGCGCAATCGTAGTCCTATTATGTTTTTTATGTTGTGATTGGGCTTCTTCACTATGGAAATGTTTCAGACATGAATTACGAATGAACAGTTTGACCTCGTGGTGAGTCTGTTGATAATGGATCAACCTAAAACAGAAAGAAAACAATTTTAAAACATAACAGAATTATGATTGGGCGTAAAGCCCAATCATATGATACTCTAGATGAAATACTCACTTACCTTTTGTTTGGGAGGTGGTAAAAGCAGAGGGGGGGGGGAATTTTGTAATTTTCGTATATAACACCGAACGTACTATACAAAATGTTTCATGCTGAATTTAAAGTTTAATGCTTTCATAATTTTCGAGGAAATTGAACAATTTTTGTCTGAATTTATGGTATTTGTATGGGAGGTGGCAGAGAAAGTGGGAGATTTTGGATGATTTGGAAACTAATTTTCAACATTCTAATCACATTGCTTTGTTACAATTTTAATGTCCATAGCTCTCATATGTTTGAAGGAGAAAAACTTTTCTTGAACTTATAATATAAAATTTTTTATAGGAGGTGATAGAAGGAGTGGGGTGAAGGCGATATTTTTTTTAGCTGTTATTACAATTATTAAGGAACAAATTCTGGCAAAATTTCAAGTTTCTACTTCTTCTAGTTTCTATGAAAGTCGGTTAAATGCATTTACCAAAATTCTGCATTTGTATGAGGGGGGGTAGAAGGAATATACGAATCAAAACCAAATTTTTTGATATCAATCATATTTAAAATACTATACTTTTCTCAAATTTTAAAGTTGATAGCTTTGACGGTTTTGAAGAAAACTAATTTAATTGAAATTCCGAAATTTTATAAAATTTGTATGGGAGGGGGCAGAAGGAGTGAGGTAAAGGTGATAATTTTTCCTAAATTAGTTGCAATTATAATACTGAAACGGAACTTTGTCACATGTGCAAGAAACCTCTTCTCGACGATAGAGTAATAGACCACTGCCATTCAACGGGGGAATATAGGGGTCCAGCTCATAATCAATGTAATTTATTATTTAAAGCGCCTAAATTCTTTCCAATCTTTTTTCACAACTTTTCTGGGTATGATTGTCATTTATTCGTAAAAGAACTAGGGAATATAGATGGTGATATAAAAGTAATACCTCAAAATAAAGAACGGTACATTTCCGTATCGAAGAGAATTACAGTTAGTGATACCAATACAATAGAATTAAGATTTTTAGATTCAATTAGATTTATGAACAGTAGTTTAGATGAACTTGTTAGATATTTACCCGAGGCAAAACTGGAGACAATACGTTCAATATACGGTTAAGAAAGCAAATTTAAACTGCTCACAAGAAAGGGTGTATTTCCCTATGAGTATATAAATTCGTGGACTCGTCTGGATGATGTTTGTTTTCCGCCAAGGGAAAATTTCGCAAGTAAATTAACAAATAGTGAGTGCAGTGAAAGCGATTATGAACACGCACAAAAAGTTTGGAAAGAATTTAATTGCAAGGCACTTTTGGATTATTTAGAATTGTATTTGAAAACAGATGTATTGCTTTTAACAGACGTATTTGAAAATTTTAGAAAAATTTATAAACAAATCTATGAGCTGGACCCCTGTCAATACTATACTGTTCCGGGGTTAGCGTGGGACGATATGTTAAAAACAACAAACATTAAACTAAAACTATTGACTGACATTAACACTTATAATTTTATTAAACGCGGTATTAGAGGGGGTATTACGCAATGTTCGCATCGACACTCTGTGGCCAACAACAAATACATGGACAGTTTCGATGAAACGAAACCCTCAAAATACATTACATATTTGGATGCTAATAATTTATACGGGTGGGCAATGTCTCAACCTCTTCCACATTCTTCATTCGCATGGGTTCAAAATGTCAATGACATTGACATTCGCAATATTCCACTGGATTCCGATATTGGATACATATTAGAGTTTGATTTAGAGTGTCCCGATTCAAAACATAATGAACATAACGATTTACCTTTTTCTGCAGAAAACAAAGCAGCACACGGTTCTAAAACAAACAAGCTTATAACGGATTTAACAAACAAACATATCCACTATCGGAATCTACAACAGTGCCTAGAGAATGGGTTAAAACTAGTTTGCATTCATAGGATTTTACAATTTAAACAGTCTGATTGGTTAAAAAGTTATATTGATTTAAATAATTATCATCGTACAAAAAGCACAAATTCATTTGAAAAAAATTTCTTCAAGTTATTAAACAACGCGGTATACGGGAAAACAATGGAGAATGTGGAAAAGAGAAAAGATGTAAAATTAGTTACAAAATGGGAAAGTAAGGGAAGAAGTTTAGGTGCCCGCGCTCTTATAGCCAAACTAAACTTTCATAGTGTAGTTAAATTTTCGGAAACTATGGTTGCTATTCAAATGGAGAGAGTTAATGTTTGTTATGATAAACCAATTTATTTAGGTTTTACCGTTCTTGATATTTCCAAGCTAAAGATGTACGACTTCCACTATAACTACATAAAACCTAAATATTCAGAAAATGCTCTTTTAAATTATATGGACACGGATTCATTTATTTATACAATTCAGACAGACGATTTTTACACAGACATTTTAGAGGACATTGACAGACACTTTGATACTTCAGAATATTCGAAAGACAATCCCTATAACATTCCTTTGAAAAATTGTAAAATATTAGGATTAATGAAAGACGAGACGCACGGAAAAATAATTAAGGAATTTATAGGGTTAAGATCGAAAATGTATTCTTTAAGTATCGACAATGACAAGACAATTAAAAAGGCTAAAGGTGTCAAAAAGACTGCTACAGACATATTAACAATAGATAATTATAGAGATTGCTTATATAGGGAGAAAATTTTTAGAGGAAATATGTATATATTTAGGTCTAAGCTTCATAAAATATACACTGAATGTATTAATAAGATAGCCTTAAGCCATTTAGATGATAAGAGATTAATTAAGGAAGATAAAATTAGTACTTATGCATGGGGACATTGTGATATTTAGAATTTAAGATAATAAAATAATTTTTAGAGGAAATATGTATATATTTAGGTCTAAGTTACATAAAATTTATACAGAATGCATTAATAAGATAACTTTAAGCCATTTAGATGATAAGAGATTAATTAAGAAACATAAAATTAGTACTTATGCATGAGAACATTGTGATATTTAGAATTTAAGATAATAATAAAAATAATTCTTAATATATATAACAGCTTTGTTTCAATCACAATTAGAAACCTTTTTTACATTTTTTTTTTTCAGCATAACAATCAATTTCTTATTTTCTATTTTTATACTCTAGATGGAATCTGAGAGTATTATAAGTTCGCTCTAAGGTTTGTAACGCCAAGAAATAAGGCTCTAAGAAAAAAATGATGAATACAGAAGTTAATATTATCACTCAAAAATCTCAAAACCGGATGTCCGTCCGTCCGTCCGTCTGTCCGTCCGTCCGTGCGCTCTCTAGCTTGAGAACGCATTGAGCTAAAAAGTTCAAATTTTGTACACGTCGTTTTTGACAAAAAAGTAAGGTCGAGTTCGTGAACGGGCCAAATCGCTCCACCCCTTCTACCCCCTCCCATACAAAATGATACAATTACGCAATTTCACAATAAACAGATTTGCTCAAAAAGTATAAAAGTTATTGGCCTGAAATTCAGAATATATTACTTTTATGATAATATCAATCTATCGTATAAAAATTGTATGTGTCCTCCCCCTCCTTCTACCACCTCCCATACAAACTGTACTTATCATGAATTACTCTAAGCCAATTTCCTCAGTGCTTATAAAATTCAGCGGGCTGAAATTGTGCACCAAATATTTATTTAAAATTGTTAGTAAGGTCAAAAAAAATGAGATGATTAGCTTCACCCCTTCTACCCCCTCCCATACAAAATGACACAATTTCGCAATTTGACAATAAATTTATTTACTCAAAAAGTATAAAAGCTATTGGTCTCAATTTTGGTATATGTTAATTTTTTAATGATTTAAATCTACAGTACAAAAATTATTTGCTTCCTCCCTTTCCTTCCACCCCCTCCCATACAAACTACACTTTTTCCTGAAATGCTCTAAGCCGATTTTCTCAGAACATATAACATTTGTTGAGCTCATATTTTGTAATAAACATTTAATTCATTTAATACTAAGATGAGAAAAAAAATATTTGATTTGCTTCACTACTTCTACCCCCTCCCATACAATATGACACAGTTTCACAACTTCACAAAAAATCGATTTTCTTGAAAAGTATGAATGGCACTAGTCTGAAATTTAAGGGATGCCAATTTTATAATATTCCTAGTTATTTCTGAAAAAATCATTAAAATTCCTCTACTCTTTCTACCACCTCCCATACAAACTGCACATTTTCACTAAATCAAACTCACTAATTTTCTCAGTTCCCATTCAGTTTTTGGAGTAAGCATTTTGTATAAAACATTTTCATAGCTTCTTTAGCATGATGTCGAAAAAATTAGTTCAATGCTATCATCCCTTCTAACACTCCCCATACAAAATTTCTTGGGATCACAAAAAATTCTATTTCATCTAGAGTATCGTAAGATTGCGCTTTACGCGTAATCGTAGCCCTGTTATGTTTAAATTACACTACATTTGAATTTTATTCAACTCTGCAATATCGTCAACTTTACATGTTCCAACAGGAAATCTCGTTATCAGCATTCGTATGTTTGAAAGTCAACCAAGTCCAATAGAGGAAAAATATTCTGCGTTTAAGATAAAAGTGTTCCATCCAAGATCAAGGTCATCGATATGATGATTATGATATCATATTAGAAAGACTAAGCAAAAAATTCGTACATCTTGCATATTTATAGAAATTTTAAAACATTTCACTGAATCAAAGTCTTCATATTGATTATATATATAGTTGTATTTATTTGATATTGGAATCAAGATAGAAACATGACTGCTGAGTGTTGTAGGGAAAAGTATAGATTTTTAAATATTCGAGAGTCAATGTGATTATAAGATGATATCAAGTTAGGTAATATGGTTTCAAGTTGGTTTCAAGGTGGTATTAGTTGGTTGTATAGTTGTATAGATGGTTGGTTGGTTGGTTGTATAGTTGGTTGTATTGTTGGTTGTATAGATGGTTGTATAGTTGTATAGATGGTTGGTTGGTTGGTTGTATAGTTGGTTGTATGGTTGGTTGTATAGGTGGTTGTATAGTTGGTTGTATAGTTGTATAGTTGGTTGTATAGGTGGTTGTATAGTTGTATAGTTGGTTGTATAGTTGGTTGTATAGTTGGCTGTATAGGTGGTTATATAGTTGGTTGTATAGTTGTATAATTGGTTGTATAGGTGGTTGTATAGTTGGTTGTATAGTTGTATAGGTGGTTGTATAGTTGGTTGTATAGGTGGTTGTATAGTTGGTTGTATAGTTGTATAGTTGGTTGTATAGTTGGTTGCATAGTTGTATAGTTGGTTGTATAGTTGGTTGGTTGTTTCAAGTTGGTTACAAGTTGGTTGCAAGTTGGTTTCAAGGTGGTATTAGTTGGTTTCAAGTTGGTTTCAAGTTGGTTGCAAGGTGGTATTAATATGTTTCAAGGCAGTACACCTCAGTACAGAAGCAGTATTAAAGCAGTACAAAGCAGTTTCAAGGCAGTACACTTGGTAGGAGGGGATGGAAGTTATCAGTTAGTGATAAGAAATTAATATAAATAGATCAGTTCTTGAAAAATATTAAATAGAGCAGGAACACAATGGAAACTAGCAATGAACTATCGAGTTGTAAAGCATTAATTATTATTATTAAAATATCGGACTTAAAGTTGGGAAAGCGATACCGTATCACAGCAGGGGAAAGGATGATACCCCGGTAAGTCTATAATTTGTATAATAAAAAAACATTTTTTTCACATTTTTCTTTTATTCTAGATATGGATGTCATTTTTTCTCTTATTCTAAATATAGAAAAGCTATTGTCGTAGAACTGGAGAATAGAATGAGACTGTTTTTACCTTCGCGATATAATAAATGTAGCGATAAAGTGTTGGAAGAATTCAATACGGAAACACTAACTTTAAAATGCATCATCAAAGGGAAGAAGAAGTATATAGAATTCCATGAAGTCGAAGTCGGATTTTATAATAAAGAAATGCAAAATTTAACTAAATCTAATGACGTTTTAATCTGGTGCTAAAAATACAAAATCAGATTTAATGAAATATATGTTTAATTGTTGAATAAAAGAAAAATAAAATCAATCTTTACAACTTTCATTTCTTAACCTATTGTAAAATTTTATAAGTCGTTTAACGTTGTTGTATTTCCGATAAACACTATGACAAGCGCATGTATCTGGTCCGGATTTTGCGTCATCTTTAGACCAAGGACAGCTGATGAAATGTATTCCGTATTTTGAATTTGTTTCATCCATTTTGTTGTATTGTATTAAAAATAGTATATCTCTTAGAATTTCTTCGCGGTGTTCTTCCAACAAGATGGAATTATATTCAATTAAAAATGACAAGTATTTTTCCAACTCCATTTTATTTCAGCTTTATAAGTTTGATCGTCACTGATGGGCTGCTTCTCTTTTACTAAGTATTTTATTCGTGTTTAACTGCTTCATAAGACTTATTGGGTGGTGTTAAATCCATTTCCGTTAAAATATCAACAACTCGCTTGGAATTGAAAACATTTTTTTTATTCTCAAATTCTTTTTAACTTGTTCTTCTTCTTCATCTCCTCTAGTCAATTCCCGCCTTATGTTTGTTTTAGAAATCCAGTCACCTTCATCAGCGAAAGCACATCCGGCTGCGAATCCAATTGGAGTTTTATATTGAGTGAAACCATCAATGGCTTTTCCAACAATCGTAATTTCTCCACCTTAATAGTATATAATTTTTTAGAATAAATTACTTTAAATAAAACGAAAATATTTACCTATCACTTCAATCTTAACGTGTTGAAAGGGTTTAAATTTCCATTCAAACTGACAACTTTGGGGGACCTCTTCAACTCTCGTTAACAATACAAGACTTCTCGCACCATTTTCGGTAGTCATAAATACCTCCATATGTCTATTATATATTATTAAATATAAGATCCGCAAATACAATATTTCCGATTTCGTGAAATTAATGTGTTTTCCAAACATATTGTACCATCCATAGTTGATAGCGTTGTGTAAAAGTGTCTGTAAATTAACTCAAACATGCAAATTTATACTATTAATAAATAGCGTTTCCCCCACTACAACCTACTTATTGATTTCGTCATTTTGTGTAAATCTAATGGAATACGTCATGTTGCGTAATTATACTGCTATATAAGACAATTGTTTTCTGAAATTAGAGTATTATCTCGGCTGTGCTCCAACATTCATATCAATAAAAAAAAAATACAAGCAATACAATATGCGTGGAGAAATAATTTGTGTTCTCCTCATGTGTACAGTATTTAGCACCGTTCATCCGGGTGTAATACCTATAATTCTGTCTGAATATGCTGAAAATAAAGGAAATTTGGAGTTTACATTAAAACTACCCAGTAATGAGACAGTGCAAATTGGATTATCATTCCAACTGTTAAAATTCAACAATGTTTTGAACAACTCAACAGAATATTCTAGTGGATTAGCAACGATAACAACAACAACAACAGCAACATCACTAAACAATACAACAACAACAAATACAACACCAGAGGAAAAATACGTCACTGTTCAAGAAGCAATTGAGGGTTTCAGGCAGGATTTACTTAAAAAAGAACGTGAAATTGCTGGAATTATTGAAAGTGAACGACCTTTTTACAGACACTTCAAACTGCAGTTCCAAGACGACTTGCTACTTACAATCCGTTGTACTTATGATAGCAACTTTGAAAGAAAATCTTTGAATATAAAGTGCTATGAATATCGCGAATATATGAAAGAAAGAATTCTTAGCAATGGAGAAGTGGAACTTATTCGGATTCAGGACGCAGAATACAAATCCGATGTCAAAATAATCGATGCTAGAAATGTTAAACAATAAGTAAAAGAAAAATAATATATGATTAAATTTTTTATAACTATTTATTTTATTAAAATTGATTTTTTAAATTAGAAATACATTTTGTTTTTGTTTTTTTTTTATTTTATTATTTTTTCTCCTTTCGTCATTTAATTAGAACTTGTAATATGAAAAGAGCATCTGGTGGCTTTTTCCGGTGGAGGGTCCTCTCGCCACGCTGTAATTTTGTGTGTTGAGTTGTGCTAAAGTCTCGTTTGATAATTTACTATATCTCGATGGTAAAAATACTTTATTATCTTCCAGTTCAAGTAATATCAATCAAATCAAATTCCTTTTAAGACCCTCTATAGGGGCATCGGACAGAAACAACTCTCATCCACAAGACGCGATCCTGAGCATCGGCTTTAAGCTGTTGCCAGGACTTGTTTATTCCTCTGGCCTCCTGCTCAACTGCTCGCTTCCATGTGCTACATGGTCGTCCAACCCGACGCCTTCCTTGAGGGTTATAATCCAGAGCCTGCTTTGCGATGTTTTGCTCTGGTTTTCTCAAAGTATGACCGATCCACTGCCACTTTCGCCGTTGAATCTCAATACCTATTTTAGTCTGGCGAGTTGTACTCCAAAGTTCGTCGTTGGAGATTACTTCCGGGCAGAATATTCCTAAAATGCGCCGGAGGCATCGGTTTACGAAAGTCTGTAGTTTCTTGGTAAGTCGAACGGTCACTTTCCACGTAGTACAACCATATAACAACACGGATTTGACGCATGCGTCAAAAACTCGCAGCTTCGTGCGAAGGGAGATCTCTCTTAACCTCCAGAAAGGGGAAAGGATACCGAAGGCCTGACGAGCTTTATTTAGCCGAGCCTCAACATCCTTTTCGGCTCCGCCGTCCATGCTGACAATGCTTCCGAGATAGCAAAAATCTTGCACCTCTTCCACATCCTGTCCATTAAGAACAATCGGTGTGCTTGCGTTCGAACCCATGTGCATGTACTTGGTTTTACGCACATTTATTTTCAGTCCCGCCTCTTTGCATTTAGAATGCAACGAGCGAACATTTGACTCTAAGTCCGAACGGGTATGTGCAAGCAAACACACGTCATCAGCATAATCAAGGTGACTTAAGATGTTAAATAGTCTCCATTGAAGACCTTTACCTTCCCCACCTTCCAGTGCAGCTTTCAAGATGTCATTTATTACCACCAGAAACAGGGCTGGTGATAATATGCAGCCTTGTCTGACACCCGTTCGCACAGGAAAGCTCTCGGACAGCTCTCCTCTATGCAAGACGCGACACCTTGCATCTTCGTAGGATTCTTTAATCATAGCTATGACCTTATCTGGAATACCTCTCCTACGCAAAGCATTCCATATGTAATCTCGCTTAACGCTGTCGAAAGCCTTCTCGAAGTCCACAAACATGAGATGTAGTGGCGAACCCATTTCGGCTGACTGCTCTAATATTATCCGTAGGGTATTTGTGTGGTCGGTACAAGACGACCCTTTACGGAATCCAGCCTGATAAACTTCGAGAGTGCTCTCGACGACATCACTAATCCTATTGAGTATTACCTTAGCCATAATTTTTGATACGGCAGTAAGTAGACATATACCACGCCAATTGCCACAATCCCGAAGGTCGCCCTTCTTCGGAATTTTCACAATGACGCCCTCCTTCCATTCAGTCGGATATCTTCCATCATTCCACACCTTAGTGAAGAGTGGGAGGAGTATATCGGCTGTTATTTCCGGGTCCGCTTTGAGGAGTTCGGTTGGTAGTCCGTCTATGCCTGGAGCTTTCCTTCCCGCCATTGACCGAATGGCGGAAACTATCTCTTCCTTATCTGGGGGATCGTCCCTAGTAGAGGATTGTTGCGGTTGGATGTTTGGAAGTTGTTCTGTTTCCGGAATATCTTCATCTGACAAGATGTTTAAAATATCAGAGAAGTATTCCTTCCATCGTCGCAACTGGTGTTCACTCATATTAAGGAGAGTTCCGTTGACATCTCTCACCAGGTGGTTGGCGGTGAAATTCCTGTTCGTCAACTGTTTCATGATTTTAAATAGTGAACCCATATCCCCAAGGTAAGCCGCAGATTCTGCCTTGTTTGCCAGATCTTCAATGGCCTTTCTCTTGTCGCGTCTAACAGCCTTTTTAAGCTGTATATGAGCATCGCGGTAGTTCTGCCTCAAGTCGGGCGTTCGTTGGTTGACATCGGGTTGAGAGATGATTGCCAATTTGGCTTTTTTCCGATTGCCAACCTTGTCCTATGTGTCTTGCGACATCCAGGGTTTCTCACCGCTTTGCGCATATCCCACAGATTCTTCAGCACTAGTTAGAAAAGTGTTTCTGGTTGCCTCCCAATTGGCGTCCAGTGTGCGCATTTCATGTTCACCCAATGTGGATGACTTTTCGCGTAGAATGGTGGTGTATTCGAGTTTTTTGTTGGGATCTCTGAGTTTATCCACATTAAGTTTGCGCTTCATTTGAAGAATTTGTGGTCGTCGGATAGCTGCTGTACGCAATCTCAAGCAGGCAACCATCAAGTGGTGATCGCTCCCCACGTCAGCTCCACGTTTCGCTCGCACATCGAGGAGACATCTTCTCCATTGGCGACTTATAGCCAAATGGTCGATCTGGTTCTGAGTAACACCATCAGGGGAAACCCAAGATGTTTTATGATGACTCTTGTGTTGAAAAAGGGTCCCTCCGATGACCATTTGCCGAGTACTACAGAACTCCACAAATAATTCGCCGTTTTCGGGTCTCTTAATCCAAGGTCGTGAAGGGTCGACCCAAGGGTCACCATGCCTCCCCATGACGTGTTCTAGTCCAGTGTTGTCTGATCCAACCTGGGCGTTCATATCTCCCGAGATGAATAATATCACCTCTTGGAACACGTTCGAAGGTGGCACTCAGTTGGCTATAAAACTCCTCTTTGTCACCAGATGTTGCGGTATTAGTTGGTGCGTAGCACTGCAGAATTGTGACGTTTCTGACACTGGTCCTGAGCCTGACGACGATAATCCTATCCGAGATTGGTTCCCAGCTAATGAGACTGTTTCTCGCTCTCGGCGTAAGGACGAACGCCACGCCATTTCTGGCTTCACTTTCAGGGCCAATGTACAGAATAGTGTTTCCGCTAGGGGTTCGTTCTTCTCCTGATCCTGTCCACCTGACCTCGCTCAAGCCCAAGATTTGGATGTTATAGTGCTTCATTTCACGGTCGATCACTGAGTGGCGGTGCAAGGACCGAGTAACCCCAGCTCTTCCCCCGCCATTCAATGTTCGAACGTTCCAGAAGCCAATCATAGTCCGTTTTCGAATGCCAAAAGTCGTTACCGTAGAATCAGTTCGTATCCGAGGCGATGTATCCGTTTCTCGTATCATTTAGGTCTTAAGATCACGGGTGATAAGCCCATGATCCAGTGAGTGTCCATTTGCCATTTTTAGGGCAAGCAGGACTGGCTGTGGGTGAATTCTACAGCCCCCATCCCAGAGGGGGATAGGTAGCTCAGGTCCGTGGAGTCGCTAACTCCAAAGTAATATACTTGCTCCAAATTCCGTTCTACATTTCTTCGCGCTCATGATTTTGAATAGCTTATACGGCTCCATATCCTTCACTTTAAGGAGCGGCTTGGAATTTAAAGAATTTAATTCTTTAAGTGCATCGGAACCCTCGACGTCAATCATCTCATCGAATAGTGCTTGTGATTCCATTTCAAACATGTTTGTAATCTAAAAAAAAATTATTATTATTCGAATATTCGTTGATATAATATGTACTTACCTAATTTAATGTGTGGAAAGGTGTTTGAAAGATTAGTTCATAATGTAATGTGGGAAAAACTTTATCACTTGGTATCACCAGCCCAACATGGATTTGTGAAAGGTAGATCTACTTCTACTAATTTATGTGAATTCACTAATTTCGTTGCTCAATCCTTAGATCGTCATAATACTGTCAAGTCATATATACCGATTTTTCTAAAGCTTTCGACACTGTTAATTGTAAAATTCTAATCTCAAAACTTGAAAGGTATGGTGTCTCTGGCTCTCTCCTGAACTGGTTCAGTTCGTACCTTACGGATCGTCGTCTCCGAATTACGTTCAACGGACACTCCTCTACTGAGTTTCTTGCCAACTCTGTCGTCCCTCAGGGATCGATCCTTGGTCCTTTATTAATTACTCTCTTCATAAATGATTTGCCCCAATTTGTATCTTCGAACTGTCTCTTATTCGCTAATGACCTCAAACTGTTCCGGGAAATTTCCTCCGCTTCTGATGACAGGATTCTCCAGGCTGATTTGTCGGCTCTCTCTCGTTGGTGTTCAAACAACGATATCTTTTTGAACATTGAAAAGTGTTTTACTATGGAGTACTCGTATAAGACTACCTCCTCTGTTCTCTCTTACTCTATTAATGGATCCACCCTTACAGCAGTAACCACAATAAAGGATCTAGGAGTGGTCTTTGATCGTAAACTTAAATTCGTCAATCATTTCTCCGAGATTACTAATACGGCATACAGACTTGCTGGCTTCGTCCTCCGCACGACCGTCCAGTTTAATCGTCCAGGAACGGCTGCTCTCTTATTTGCCACACTCGTCCGTAGTATTTTGGAATACTGTTCCATCGTCTGGAGCCCACACCACTCTTGCCATGTTCAAACCATCGAATCTGTTCAGCGTAGATTCACTCGAACCCTTTTCTACAGATTAAAGAAACCTCATATCGACTACAATGGCAGACTTGAAGTACTTCACCTACAGCCACTGCATTTAAGGCGGACCTTTCTCGATGCTTGCTTCCTCTACAAGATGTGCAACTACCTGCTCAATACCCACCTTTGTGACGACCTGAACTTTAGATCAGGAATAGTTTCAACAAGGAATTCAGACATCTTCAATCCTCTACGTGCCTCTCTAGATGTGTACCATCACTCTCCGATGCTAAGAATGCAAAGGAACCACGATCGACTCCAATTTGGTTCTTTAGCTTCTTCTTTTCCATTATTTAAAAATAGAATTAAATCTATCATATTTAATGTTTAAATTTTTAACTTCACTATTCATTGATTTTTTAGCGTATATTATAAACTTTTATCTTCAATGTTTAAATTTGCTGTTCTTTTGTTTTCCGCTTTTCTTTAATTGAAATTGTAATCTTTTTGTTCAAGAGCTCAAATAAATAAATAACACTATTAGCCACAACAATTTGACAAAACAATTATTCCTAAAACACATATAATTTGATCGATGATGACGTCATGAAATAATACCACTTTATTAGTAACAATAACAATCTCCACACACACACACACACACAATCTATATCCAATACATAAACCCCAATCTATACCATCCCAATAATCAATATCTATATTCTTCACAATCTATATCCAATACATAAACCCCAATCTATACCATCCCAATAATCAATATCTATATTCTTCACAATCTATATCCAATACATAAACCCCAATCTATACCATCCCAATAATCAATATCTATATTCTTCACAATCTATACTCATCTCTGGACCAATTCCAATACCAATAATCCACTATCCAACATCCCCATCTGAACCACTAATCCACTATCTACATCCCCATCTGAACCACTAATCCACTATCTACATCCTCATCTGAACCAATAATCCACTATCTACATCCCCAT